>OY751344.1:23370720-24638720 GCA_963564715.1 Catocala sponsa | reverse complement strand
TTCTCCTTCCCACTTCCTTTCCTAAAGGGTTGGCAACGCGCAAGTGATGCCTCTGGTGTTGCAGGCGTCTATAGGCTTGGTGACCACTTACCATCAGGTGGGCCGTATGCTTGTTTGCCGCCTTAGTTGAATAAAAAAAAATAAAAAAATTGTTAAGCATACTATTTTAAAGCATAAATTTGTTTATGCATAATTACCTATATTTAAGCATAATATTTATAGGCATAATAATTATACGCCGAATAATTATAGGTATAATAATTATTAATAAAATACTTTTCGCACCTATATAAAATAAACATGTTGGCGGCTTAGGGCTGGTCCAAGGGCCACTCCCACTGCACCCTAACCTATTGTTACTCTATGGTACCCTAGTTATATTGGATATCCTTTTGATCTTTATACCTAATAACTATTATACGAATAAACAATATGCCTTATAACTTTATGCCAATCAAAATTAGGGCAAAAAGCATTAGCCTAAATTATATTTATGCCTACTGAAATAGTATACCCAAAAAACAATTATGTCAAAGTATTATTATGACAAAAAAATTATGCCTAACTTGTAATGAAAAATTAAATTAGGAGAAAAATATTAGCGATACAAAGGGTTTGATGCTCTTATGACTTGCCAGTGGCCAGAGCTGATGACCTTGCATCATTTATTCTAAACTCATTACAATTTTTAGTAAGAAAATTATTTAAAAAAAAGTATTATAATACTGACCTTAATATATTTTATTAATCTTTCACACATTGTGACACATAAAATATTTAACACAAACACATCACACACACACGATATATTCTTAGATTACCTATTTATTAAACCACAAACGATTAAACCAAATATATTCGCGACAGCAAAACAACAAAAATTCGTACATTTACAAAACAGTATCAATGTGCAATTCACTGGCGCACGCGCATTTATGACGATCGGGAATAAACAAGAACATTCTATTCCCCTCCCTTTCTGCACCTTATATTTATACTGCTATCCCTGTCCGACCCGACCAGTATAAATAGACCTATCTCTGCTTACGAAAGGTCGAACAATGACATGTAATGGAAGTGAAATGGTAGGTCAGGTAAATTGGATGGACTTTACAGGTATAAATTGGCATCTGGACAGATGTTATAAACCGGCTTAGGGGTAGTAAGGGTGAATGACATTTTATTTTTGTAGCACTATGATATGCGATTGCTGTGCATGAGATGTCGAAGCCGAGACCTTCGACTTCCAGGTTCTTCTTCTCCCTAGCCTTTATTATTCCCAAGTCACTTGGGGTCGGCTTTCTAGTCTAACCGGATTTGACTGGATATCAGTTTTTACACGGAGCGACTGCCATCTGACCTCCGCAACCCGAAGGCTAACGATACCCTAAGGCTAGACTAGTGTCAGGATTTTAGAGGGCACTGACTTCCCAATAACGACTGCCATAGATGTTCATGGCAGCTGGGACCGACGGCTTAACGTGCTCTCCGAGGCACGGAGCAGGCGATAATTGTCAATCAATACGCACATTATTTCGAAAAGTCATATAACTTCCGAAAGTCTGCGCAACGTGGGTTCCAATTACATTGCAGTCTGTTGGTCTCTCCACTGAGCTATCGCTGTAGAGTACGATAAAATACTCTTTTTTACACAAAGTACTATAGGTATAGTGACAATGGATAAGATTGACTGGTATTAGTAGGTACTAATACCAGTCAATCTTATCCATTGTCATAACCCAAAGTTTTACTGTTTACTGTTTATTTATTGGTATCCCCAAGTCAAACTGAGAGGATTCTGAACATAGCCACCGTTTAAAGAATAAAATGGATGTAGGTACTCTTTTTTATACGTTAGTACTCTTACGGCCTTGATGGCGTAGTGGTTGGTGTAACCGACTGCCGCGCCTGAGGTCGCGGGTTCGATTCCCGCACAAGTCAAACATTTGTGTGCATGTACATGGATGTTTGTGTTCGTCTGGGTGTTTCTATGTATAATAATATGTATGTATTTCCAAAAAATAAAGTATATATGTATGTTTTTATCCATTGTCTAGTACGGTACTAGACAATGGATAGACATACTTTTTTTTCTTTTTTTTGTAAATACATACATATTATACATAGAAATACCCAGACCAAGACAAACATCCATGTTTATGCACACAAATGTTTGACTTGTGCGGGAATCGAACTCGCGACCTCAAGCGTCGCAGCGGGTCGCCATTTAGGCCGAATCCGTATAAAGTAGTTTTATTTCAATGAATACACAATTTATTTGAAAAAACGTGGGTAAGCGTAGGCACAAGAGCATTTAAATGTATCTCTCCGGTCATTGTCTGTATACCAACGAAGCCAGTGCAATGTGCGCGTCGTAATTTATATAAATTTATTGACAAGCGAGGCTCGCGACCCATTTCTACTAACTAAGGAATATTGGCGCTCATTGCTTTGATAACGAGTTTGTATACACAAACAGTTAATGCTTTTCATTAACATTAATGTTTATAACGTTTGAAAGCCCTTAAAGAAATTACAACGTTAATACACCTAACAATGAAAAAACAAACAAAGCGCCGGCAGCCCAATGGATAAGGCATTGGAATTGCGCACGAGAGGTCGCGGGTTCGGGTCCCGGATATAAGCATTGTAGCTTAGCTGCACGAGTTAACAAGAATACTAGTGATTTGAAACCCAAATTGCTAGTGAACTTAAAAAATTGGAGCAGTCTTTGGGGACTGCCGATACAACTGAAAACTTTAATCCTTGATCATAAACACTTCTTCACATCTTTATACACAAAAAAAAGGGTCGGGTTGGATGCTAGTTCCTGATACTCTCTTGGGGGTTATTAAGGGGTCAAAATTTCGTTATTTTTTGCGTAGGACGCACCATTTCTGAGATATTGTTAATATTCTAAAAAAATGAGAGATGACGTCCGCGCAGAAGGATGCGACCGCTATCGACCATGGTTTTGATCACGACCGGCAGCGAGAGGTCGGCATCTGGTTGACGACCTAGTTTAAATGGTCGCCTTATCACTGCTGCTCGCGCTGATGTACTGCGTCGAGTGTAGTGGGTTCGAGGCCCGAACAAAAATTTGGACAAGATTGGTGTGTTCCAAGAATAGTTGTTCCGAGTGTGGTTTGTTTTTGTGTCCATAATTTAAATATTCCTAGAGTCTCCCGCGATGAAGAAATCCTAGTGCGGGAACTGTCTTTTGTGTATACATATTACTAGATGTTGCCGCGGTTTCACCCACGTTTATAATTACTGCGCCGCCCCCGTGGGTTGTAGCGTGATTTTATATAGCCTATAGCCTTCCTCAACAAATAGGCTATCCAACACTAAAAGAATTTTTCAAATCGAACCAGTATTTCCTGAGATTAGCGCGTTCAAACAAACAAACACTTCAACTTTATAATATTAGTATAGATAAATATTTTTGTTTATTTGTTTGTAAGGATTTAACTCAAAGACTCCACAACCAATTTTAAAAATGCTTTCATCATTATGCAGTGGTCCGACCACCGGCGAGAAAACGACAAACTATCGGCGATTTTCTCTCTCAAGAAATGCACAATTAATATACATTCCGTGTAAATGAAAGAGATGCATTTATTAAAAGTTGCTCTCTGACTGTTCACACTGCCGGCGACTACTCGCTTTACTAGTTTTGTCGCTGAGCGACAAGAGCTTTCAAAACTCGTTCAGCGATACTCGTTCAGCGATGCTCGCTCGTCGCCGCGCGCAGGTTTGCACAGGACTGAGCGACCGCGGGCGAGTGGCGCGAGTAATCGCTCGTCGCACTTGCACACTCGCTTGTAGCCCGGCGACAAAACTATCGAAACTACACACTCGCTTCCCGCTGATCGCCAACTCGTTTATAGTTTCTAGTTCTACTCGTTTCTCGTTCATCGTCGGCGGTCGGACCACTGCCTTAGTAAGCTATATTATAACTGAGTAACATTTTTGATTTTTTTAAACTGTGACTAACATAACTTAAACACCTACTTTTACGCGAGCGAAGCCGCGGGCAAAAGCTAGTAAAAGATATAAAGAAAAATTATTTTATAGTGCTATGTTTACTGTAGAATCCGTAATATACATAGAAGTAGTGAATACACCATAAAATAATGGGGTCCGTAAAACACGAACACAAACATGCCGCCTAATTGCCGGTGTTTAGTGGCCATTGTCGGCACAGATCAAAGGCGGCGGGCCCTTTCTTGTGTCTATAGGGCTGTCACGTATACGGGTTGAAGGTTGAGGGTTGACGGAAAAATAAATAAAAATATTGTTTAGACTCCTGTATACTTGTATAATAAGGTTTGAACTAGATTATTTCTTGTATTATTAGATTATTTCTTGTATTATTAGAGCGTTTTTCTTTTGTAGTCTGTATTCTAGTTTATAATATTCTATTCTATTCTATCACATACACACAATAGCATCTAGCCCAAACTAAGCAGAGCTTGTACTATGAGTACTAGACAATGGATAAACATACATATATACTTTCTTTTTTGTAAATACCTACATACATATTATACATATAAAGACCCAGACCAAGATAAACACCCATGTTCATTTACACAAATGTTTGACTTGTGCGGGAATCGAATCCGCGACCTCCGTCGTGGCAGTCGGTTACACTAACCACTACGCCATCGAGGCCGACTAACACCTCTGCTAAATTACACACCAAAATATTGTTATCCCTTTCAACACCACCACTCGTACAGGCAAAACGAATGAAAGATAGTTGGTATTGGGTTCAGTAGTTGTAGGGAATCGCAATTCCCGGTCAAAATGTTATTGGCGTTTTCTGTCAAAAAATCCTCAGTAGTAACACTCCTGAAACTGTGCCCGGTATTCGGCAATGAGCACGATATAATGAATAATGAAAATGAAAATGATTGTTAACAGGCCAGACTGTCCTATACATAGACCCCACACAACGTAGCGTAGAGGTACCTATAGTGCTACCACACGGTGCCTAGGGGGCGGGCTTACTAACACTACTAATATAGACTACTAGCTTTTGCCCGCGGCTTCGCTCGCATTAATTTAGAATTTGACAGTCAATTCAAGTTGTACTTTGCTTGTAATAATATAATTCAATCATGATTCGAAAGACACGTGGCGCCATCTATTATCATAAGAACGTTATTGTTGTTTTCCTCGGGAACAGTAATTTTTTTCGGGATGAAAGGTAGCTTATATCCGTTTCTGTACACCTGACTATGTATGTATATGCAAAATTTCAGAATGATCGGTTCAGAAGTTTAGGCGTGAAAAGGTAACAAACAGACTCATTTTCGCTTTTATAATATTAGTTAGGATAAGTACATTCTGTTACTAACCCATTACTAAACAATCTATGGACTTTTTTTATGTAGGTACATACCGACATTAATGTCCGAAATAAAGATATTTTATTTTATTTTATTTATTTATTATTTATTTAAAACATTAACTAATATTGCTTTGTCTACACTTTCAGAGATATAGATGGGTAACTATGTATGCACATAGTATAATCTTTTTCGTTTTAATTTATGAGTAGGTAAATATCACTATATATCCTTTGCAAGCTAGGAGCCGAAACAATAGGCTACAGCATGTTAAGCAGGTCCATTAATAAATTATTATAATATACTGTGTAGCCTCCTTTGAATAGGCAGAACAGGCTCACAATGGTACAGAATTAAATAACAATGATAAAAGGATTAACACGGGATTGTGTGGGATGGCCCTTAAATGTATATTATAACTGAAAACGCATTTATTTATGTAAATATGTACCTACTATACTACATACTATAATATAAAATAAATAAGGCGCTCGTAGCCAGTTGCACTCTCTGATCGCTAAACGATTAGCAAGATTAAGCAACGTTGGGTGCGGTCAGTCTATAGATGGGTGACCGCTTAGTGGTATTTCATCTGAGCGTCTCCTTGCTTCGGAGGGCACGTAAAAAGTCGGTCCCGGTTGTTGTCAAATTGACAGCAGTCGTTAAACCATGTCAGAGGGCTACGGGCGGCTTGAACAACTCCTGACAACAGGTTGGCCACTAACCACACGAAAATAAGAAGAAGTATAAACAAGAGGTTAAGCAACCAAAACAGTGTTTTATATATGTGACCAAAGTCAGTCTTAGTTAGCGATGAGCAATTATCGAATAATAGTTCGAATTATTCGAATCATCAAGCAAACAGAGTTAGTCGTAACTTTGAGAATTATTCGAACACGCAAATCTTTAATAATTATTTATTTTATTAGGTACCTAGTAGTTGTTCGCAAATACGAATGTCGATGTTATTTACTCACGATTACATAATTATTTGGATGGGTGGCAGATTTGTGCAGCTTACCTGAAAGCAAAATATGAAGAATTAAAAAATAGAACGTACTTGGTTTTGATAAGGCGGTACAATATTGACGAATAGATGTTGAAAAGGTCTTAACATATAAAAATATGTCGTTTACTAAATACACATGAAGAAAATTCATAAGAAATTATGATTGAAGTAGTTACCAGAAAAGAAATTTTTTTTTTTTTGGTTTTTATTATGTATAACAAAGTTGAAAAATACCTATACCATATAGTTTTCAGTGTATAGATACTATCAATAAGCTATTAACTTTTGTTCAGCTTACGAATTTAGGCCATGAAATAAACGATTATTGCAAATATCGCTTACAATAAACATTATTTGTTTTATTCTTAGATCATGTAAAATGTTGTCGGCTTCGATGGCGTAGTGGTTAGTATAACCGACTGCCACGCTTAAGGTCGCAGGTTCGATTCCCGCACAAGTCAAACATTTGTGTGCATGAAGATAGATGTTTGTCTTGGTCTGGGTGTTTATATGTATAATATGTGTATATTTACAAAAAAAAGTATATATGTATGTTTATCCATTGTCTAGTACCCATAGTACAAGCTCTGCTTAGTTTGGGCTAGATGGTGTTGTGTGTATGTGGTAGAACATTATTATCATTATCTATAAATAAAACAAACCATGCATTGAACACTCAAGCTTGAGTACGATTAGTTTTCGACATAGAAATAAGGATTCCTACAGAAGAGACGAAGCCTCAAGGAAAATGTAATAAGATATTATTTATAAATCCCCTTCAATGTATGGATTATTCTTTGCCTTGGACAAATCCCGCAGTACACTAATGCAAGTCATGTTCTAAATAAAGCCAATTTAATCAAAGCTGCACTCAGCGCTTCGCCATTGAGGAGGTATGCAAGTAAAGTGGCTCGCTTTTTAGTATCCTTTGATCGAACACTGGCCGTTATTGGATTGGAATTGGATGGAAGTAAATATATAGATATACTGTTGCTTGGTAAATCTAAAATATATTATATATATAATATGTAACGGGTATTAACGCGCTCATGTATAATGTTTACCTTTTTTAGGCTTGACGTGTCGACCAGGTTACAACGTCGAAACTGGTCGAAACGTCAAGCCTAAAAAAGGTAAACACTATGCATGAGCGTGTTAATACCCGTTACATCTATATATACATATAAAGGAAGATGTCCTGACTGACTGACTTAGAGACAACGCACAGCCTAAACCGCTTCTCGTAGGAACTTGAAATTTGGAGAGCATGTGTGTTTTAATTTGTAGGGGTGTACTAAGAAAGGATTATTTGAAATTCCACCCCTATGGGGGTGAAATAGGGGGGTGAAGTTTATATCTGTTTTACTATTTTAATATCTGTAGCAGAATGTAAAGGCAATGTGTGGAAACTCTTCTGGATTATGTTTTATTTGTATATTCCTGTCTTTTATGTTATATAACATCTGTTTGTTTCTTTTTCTCTGTTTCTGTTTGTTCATTTCTAGATTTAGAAGTATGAAAATTGGTATATTGGGTCCTGATTACAGACAAAAATGATGGGGTAAAATGGGGGGTAAAGTTTGTAACGAAATTTTGTAATTTCTGGACTTAGCAGTATGAAAATTGGTACATAAGTTTTCGATTACAATTGAAAAATATCTGTGTAGGTGAAATTGATAAAACTCTCCCTAAAGGGGCGGAAGGGGGGATAAAGTTTGTAAGAAAATTTTCTCACTTCTGGACGAGTACGACCCGAATTGATTGTCAAATTCTAAATTAACGCGAGCGAAGCCGCGAGCAAAAGCTAGTATTATATATATATATATCATGCAACGCGAAAGTTTAAAA
This sequence comes from Catocala sponsa, assembly GCA_963564715.1. Taxonomy (NCBI): domain Eukaryota; kingdom Metazoa; phylum Arthropoda; class Insecta; order Lepidoptera; family Erebidae; genus Catocala; species Catocala sponsa. Next base: position 24,630,506 of record OY751344.1, on the reverse strand, counting down.
GTTATTACTAAAATATATTATAAAGCTGAAGAGTTTGTTTGTTTGGTTGAACGCGCTCATCTCAGGAATTACTAGTTTGAATTGAAAAATTATTTTAGTGTTGGATAGCCCATTTATCGAGGAAGGCTATTAGTTATAACATAAATAGAGTCAGGGTAACTACTAAAATAAGTCACCCTACATCGAAATTGCAAGGTTGACGTTATTCAAATAACTATTTTAAGCGCATTACTGAGCGGACAAACATTTTAAAACTTCTATGACCGCCAATTAAAAACACAAAGCAAAAAGGATCCCAATTTCAAAGCTTTTGAGGCTTCCCAAACCCTATTTGAGGCGGGCGGCGCAGACCTGTGATTATTATCACACTAGAATTGCGATTGACAAAAAATGAGTAGTGAGTAATCGCTTCCTACATATTTTAACCCAATACGAGCATTTTAGTTTAGCGGATGATAGGCGGCGGCTAAATACGAATACTAGTTATATTCAAAACCATTGTAAAAAATATATACATACATACATAAATGAGAAAGTAATCTGTATGATGAACTTGCACATATAGCCTACGTGAGTAACCTGCTCACGTAGCCCACGCATGAAGCAGGCGCGAGTAGCTAGCCTATGTATCCCACGCGAATCATTTGCATATTTAGCCTACACAAGTAGCTTGTACATGTAGCTTGCTTGTTTACAAGCACTATTATAACATAATACTTAACAAACATATTAAAATACTCCACTTCAAATATCAAATCTAACAAGTAGCCTGGAGTAGCTTGCGCATATACTTAGTAATCAAGTCGTGTGTCGTGTGTACGTGTAATTGGCTTGCTTCCGCTACACCTCGCCACCCTGACCCCTGGCCTTCGCGATTGCTGAAGGACGAACAGTTATAGAGGCTAGTTAGATTTAAATGTATAAATAGGACATTTTTTATTTTCCCCCATAGCGGTTGTGAACTCCACCGCTGTGTATGAGGTTTTGAATTTGATTTCTGTCATGCAATTTTGTTAGCAACAATTTTAGTAGTCTGTAGAAAGCAATAGGCATATGCTCTTTTACATGCCTGCTAAAACGTAGTTGGCAAATTATTGTTTTTTTTTTCATACAACTAAGGTGGCAAACAAGCATACGGACCTGATGGTAAGTGGTCACCGTAGCCTATGGACGCCTGCAACACCAGAGGCATTATTTGCGCGTTGCCGACCTTTTAGGAAAGGATGTGGGTAGGAGAAGGAGCGGGAATGGGGAAAGAGGGTGATTAAGCCTCCGGCACTCTTACTCACCGAACGAAACACAACAGTAGGAATACTGCTATTTCACGTCGATATTCTGTGGGAGTGTGCAAAGTCAAAAACAATTTATATCATATTTCACCCCTTTACAGGTGATTATTTAAAAAATCTTTAAATGTAGAATGATACTGCTTTTAAAGTACTGCTAGTAAAGTTTGGGCTGTGCCGTGATCGATATATCGAACTGTAATCACCTTTTTCACCCCTTTGGGATATGATTTTTACAAATCCTTATTGCTGGCCTACGTTGTGTAAAAACATCTGTGCAAAATTTCAAATGTCTAGACCCCAGTTTGCTCCTCATGGGCTTAACCCTAACCTAGCAACTAATTTAAAAGTAGCTTCAGTTACGTCAGTCACTAACCAATAGGGTTGTACGTTCATAAATGTTACTCAAATAACCTAATTAAATAAATATTTTTTCTTAAATTGGATGCGTTCGACCGGGATTGGAGACAATTGGCGCTGGACAGAAAATAGTGAAAAGATCAAAGAGAGGCCTTTGCCCTGCAGTGGGACAATACAAGTTAAAAATAAATAAATAAATAATAATTGACTTTTACATATTAGTTAGTTAGTCAGTATATGCTTTTATATATTTAAATAGATAAATACGAAAATGTGTTTGTTGGTGCAAACCAACAAATACACACTGTCATTATTTCTTATTTTTGTTAATAATTCTGTTCGGGAGTTTTTATTTACCCAACTGGCAACACAGCCAACCACCATTTTTAAATAGTGGGGTTATTGTGGAAGGAAAAAAGTAACTCGTCTCTTGGCGAAAGATCGCTCAGTAGTGAGGAACTAGCATTCAACTGAGTAAGACGGTCTCAACAGTCCATGTAATTGCTCTGAATTTGGGTATATAGTCCCATAATATTTTAGACGAGTGAATTTCATTATAATACTTTTATGTAGCAACGGATCAACATAATTTTTGGGATTAAATATAATGATCAGCAAAAATACTAACTGGTCAGCAAATATTGCACAGCATAACGAGCATCTATACGCCTCAAATCACTGCATTCCGTCTCGGAAGTGTTATGTTATGTTAGGTTCCTTTTTTTAAACCCACCCAAAAATAGTCGACTTACGAGTAGTTTGATCTCTTTAAAGTTTGCTGGCCATGAGTTGCTGATCAATTAGCTATTTCTGCTCACAGATTATATTTTTCTGCTCACAAAAATACCAATACTATGTTAACCATTTAAATAACACCCATAATTTTTTGTATAAAGATAGTTTATGCGCCGAAGGATTACAAGGCTAATTTTTATAGGAGAAAATAGGAGCGAAGCCGCGTGTAATTATTATTGTTAAATAAAACCTTCTTGAAATAACAGGTGGCGTGTTTGGCCATATTTTGCGTGCAGTTTTAACCAAGTTAGGTTATTCATACAGATATAATCTCCGGTACATACTATTACTGAAACTATACACAACCTTAATGTCTTCGAAATAAGGTCGCAATTCACTTGCTGAATAATATAGCCTACTTCTAGAATACCTTCAGCTAATTAGGTTTGCGTGGTGCTGAAGAAATCACAAGGTGAAAGGGTACGACGACAAGTACACTTATAGTTAATAGACCTACATCGTTTTTTATTTATAATGCAGGAAAAACCTTATTGTTCAGTTGGTTTTTAATTTCCTGGCAATGAAGTGCTAAACAGTTTTATTAGTTACTAGCTTTTGCCCGCGGCTTCGCTCGCGTTAATTTAGAATTTGACTATCAATTCGGGTTGTACTCTGCTTGTAATAATATAATTCAATCATGATTCGAAAGACAGCGGCGCCATCTATTATCATAAGAACGTTATTGTTGTTTTCCTCGTGAACAGTTATTTTTTTCTGAATGAAAGGTAGCCTATGTTCGTTTCTGTACACCTGACAACGTATATGCAAAATTTTAGAATGATCGGTTCAGTGGTTTAGGCGTGAAAAGGTAACAAACAAACAAACTCATCTTCGCTTTTATAATATTATAGTTAGGATTAGGATGACAGCATGCTCTAACTAGGTACTAGAAATGAATTTATTGCTCTTTTTTATTTTCTTTAAAAGGTTATTTCAATTTAAATAATGTAACATTGCACAATTATTTTGCTGATTTCAGCATGGATGGGCCGGCGCGACCGGGGAATAACTACGCTCTCACAGAATATCGACGTGAAATAGCAGTGTTCCCACTGTTGTGTTTCATTCGGTGCGTGAGAGTGCCGGAGGCCCAATCAACCTCTTTCCTCTTCCCGCTCCTTCTCTTTTTCACTTCCTTTTTCTCTTCTTCCTTTCCTAAAGGGTCGGCAATACGCAAGTGATGTCTCTAGTGTTGCAGGCGCCTATAGGCTACGGTGACCACTTACCGTCAAGTAGGCCGTTTGCCACCTTAGTTGTATAAAAAAAAAGGAAAATAAAGAATATACTGCAAAAGTGGCGCAATAATTTAATTGGTCACTGCGCGCCGCGTGGTCGTGCGTTGTAGGTTTGATTTCCATCCAGATAAAAAGTTCTATCTGTCCCTTTGTTATCTAAAAGATAATAGGTAACAAAAAATATAATAATTAGATCCTGACTGGACCCGCTTTTTCTTTATTAGAACAAACGGGAGAAGCAGAAGAGAAGTGAAGAGTTCAACCTGTTCCCACGTAGATAATAAATATAGACAGGTATCAAACTTGTTGGTCTCCCTGATGGGACAAATCAATATATTAATTAATAGGTGAAGCAAAAACATTGTACCCCTTTTTACGAATATTGCGCGGACGGAGGAATATGAAATTTGGCACAGTTAAAGTTTATATGGAGAAGGAGGGGCGAATCCTATTATTTTTATAAAATATACATTAGAAATACATTAAATTAATTAAAAAATACTACACGCACACAACCATGCATTTGACACACGCAGTCGAATCGCGTTCGTAGTATTTCGGCATTGATCGTCTGACGTCGTACAATTCTTTGTAACTATGGTTACCTATAGGTAACCATAGTTATAAGTTTTCTTTATTACAATAAATAAGGTATACCTTATTTATATGTAATAAAGAAAAAAAGGAAACAAAGTAGCAAACTTAGGAATTTTGGTCGAATTTTGACCACTAGGCGACCGCTAGTAGGAATAATTTTGACCACTAAGCGACCGCTAGTAGGAATAATTTTGACCACTAGGCGACCGCTAGTAGGAATAATTTTGACCACTAGGCGACCGCTAGTAGGAATAATTTTGACCACTAGGCGACCGCTAGTAGGAATAATTTTGACCACTAGGCGACCGCTAGTAGGAATAATTTTGACCACTAGGCGACCGCTAGTAGGAATAATTTTGACCACTAGGCGACCGCTAGTAGGAATAATTTTGACCACTAGGCGACCGCTAGTAGGAATAATTTTGACCACTAGGCGACCGCTAGTAGGAATAATTTTGACCACTAGGCGACCGCTAGTAGGAATAATTTTGCAAACATCATAATATTTACTGAGGTTTCGGTAATCCCGACATTACTATCCTCAATGTTTTTACGGTTGTATGTAATAATAGAAAAAATATATTGTCATCCATGTTATTGTATAAACAAGATAATTTACAGATGCATGTTCTTTTAGTTTTGGCTTCACGTCACAACGCGGAAAACGAAAATTAAGTACTTATCATCAAACCTCATATGTATATTAGGTGCAGTAAACAGTTCCTAACATGACCACAAGGTATTTGTGGTAACAAAAGGACGTTGTCCAGATACAGAAACAGTAGTCTGTAGGGCTTTTCCAAGAAACACTTCATCTTATCTTATCTTATGTGAGGGCCAGTCAATGCAGACCGGCGACACTTCGACCCAGTGGGATCTTTTGTGTCGACACTCTCCCAATAACGACTGCCATAGATGTTCATGGCAGCCGGGACCAACGGCTTAACGTGCTTTTCGAGGCACGGAGCAGGCGATAATTGTCAATCAATACGCACATAATTTCGAAAAGTCATATAACTTCCGAAAGTCTCAGTATTGCAGTCCGCTGGTGGTCCCCACTGAGCTATCACTGCTCTAAAACTTCATCTTAGTTGAGTTATAGTTTTAGTTTTTGTATGTTGTCTACCTGCCAGTACTGTGCATATATGTGATTGGGCTAGCACATGAACTTTGATAATTGTCAATTCTATGTGAATGTGTTACCCTGTAAATATGCCTAAGTAAATAAATAAACACGTTCTATATTGAAACATCAATATTCGAGTCACAATTATAACATGGTATAACAAATTTCACGTCCTTGACCAGAGCAAAATAATTGGCCTGGTCATCGATTTTATACCCGCTACTACCATCGGTATATGTTGGGTCTAAACATCCGTATATAACATGACGTCACGGCATCTGGGATCCCGACGGACCCCTTAAACTTTGCTCATCACATTAAGGCCCATACTATAAGTTAGGTTGTCTTCCTGTGCAAGGTTGTTTCAAATGTTAACAGATTCATTAGGTAAGTTTCTATGGGTTGTTACAGGAAAGTTCTGTTTCAGCAACTTCATATGCCTCTATAATAGAGAAAGCGAGGAGTTGATTTTGAACAAATTGAAATACAAATTACAAGTATACGTTTTAACCCTCTGCTAGAATGCTACAATACCATACCATACCAATGGTTAAGAATGGGTACACGTTGGTAGTTCAATGGGCAGGATTCGAATCCGCGACCTCTTGATCGCAAGTCCAAAGCCTTATATATTGCTACTTAATTATATGTATAATTGTAGGTGCTATTTTTGTTTAATATATTCCTTTTTTATACATCCTTTCTTATCTTATCTTATTCGGGGGCCAGTCAGTGTAGACCGGCGACACTTCGACCCAGTGGGATCTTTTGTGTCGGCACCGAGGTCTATCCCTTAGCTATCTCCCTATGAATGTACTGCATCAGTCGCAGCGTACACTTCAGAGGGAGAAGCCTGAAGTCTTCGGGGTTCGGATATGCAAAGCCCATCAGACCCATCCTTAGTCCAGCCAAGGCGTCACATTCACACAGTAGGTGTGATATGGACTCGTTCTGTTCACCACTGGCTCTGCAGATCAAATTGTTTGCCAAATTTTTTTATACATAGTCTTATGCATTTACCTTTGAAGAGCCTACCTCTTAAGGGACCATTACTATTTTATCTTTTTATTTTTGTCGAATTAGTCGAAATTATTGTCATCATCCTTGTCATAATAATTTAAAATTAAATCAAGCTGGCTCTATCTTAGTATCCTTTTTGTTATTTTTGTATATTTTGTTTTGACCATGCATAGTTTTCTAATTTTTATTCTTGTGTTATATTAGCAACCGTGTTTAGATTATAAGTTTATTTTGTTAACATTTAAATAACTCATGTGGTGTTTACCTAAAAGTAATTGTTACACAATGTTTTTTCTATAAGTATGTATTAAGTGTAAGTAATTGTGTATACAGTTGTTGGTGAACCTAATAAATAAAATAAAAATTACTTTAACATTTCGCCTATTATATATATTTTATATATTTTATGTCGCGCGTAATATATATATTTTATGTCCCGCGTAATATATATATTTTATGTCCCGCGTAATATATATATTTTATGTCGCGCGTAATAGAGGCCGAGCCTATTGTCATATTCACAACACAGTTCCGGACTCCATGCTAGTACTGAGAATTTCAGCGATCATTTCTCTCACGTACGTGCAAGCTCTGGATGAACTGCCAGCTTCGGTGTTTCCCGAGCGCTATGATATGTCCTTCTTCAAATGAGGTTTAAAGAGAGTTCTTCTTTTACGGTAGGCAGCAGCTTTGCTGTGTCCTGACATTGTTGAAGTCCATGAGCAGCAGTCACCACTTTCCATCAGGTGGGCCACTTGCCCGTCTGTCTTTTATGTTTAAAAAAATAACAGTTTGCCGTTCCGGGAATCGTACTCGTAATCTCATGTACAGCAATCGCATTTACTGCCACTGAGACATCAAGGCAGTTTGTCCACTGTCTCATAAAAAAGTCCAGCTTGTTAGCCTTTTGCTAGTCCAACTCATTACACTCCACAGTTGGTAGCTATTGTTTGTGTTCAAATGCCTTCAATCCATTAAAACTTCATCACAAGTGAAATTCGTAACCAGAAGCGGAAAGGCTTTTGTAGTCTCGAAAAAAGGCAAACAGATTTACAGATACGAACCTAGCAATAAAGATATTTCAAACTTATTCCGGGTTGCTTTAAGATCCATGATAGACTGCAGGGCAATCTGTCTCTATCACCTTTACGAATTGAACGAACTCACCAAATGAATTGAGCATTAGCAATTTAATGCTTTAGTTGTGCTTCGGTGAACTAGCTGAAATATCCTAAGCAGAAATACTAGTACATTTTTAATAATACAATGCTCATACTAGGAATAATTCCCGTTTCGCTGAGGACTTTACAAACATTTTAGAGTAGTAGAGCCTGGCTGATTTCAGCATGAATGGGCCGGCTCCACCGGGGAAGGACTACCCTCTCACAGAATATCGACTTGAAATAGCAGTATTCCTACTGTTGTGTTTCGTTCGGTGAGTAGAGTACCGGCGGCCCAATCACCCTCTTTCCCCCTACTCGCTCCTTATCCTTCCCACTTCCTTTCCTAACGGGTCGGCAACGCGCAATTGATGCCTCTGGTGTTGCAGGCGTCCATAGGCTACGGTGACCACTTACCATCAGGTGGGCCATATGCTTGTTTGCCACCTAAGCACCTAGTATAAAAAAAAATTCAAGCAACGAGCAAAACGAACACCCGTACATGGAACAACCGGGAACAATTATTTGTGGCACACGATATTTTATCTCGTTTTGGGTCCGACCCCTCAACACTACTTCAGTGCACTGCTATTGTTGCGAGTATTTTGGGCTAGGCTAAGCTATCACCCAAATTTCGCTAACCATCGTTTTTGATACCAACTAATACGGAGCGAGTCTACAGCCTACTAGGCACAGACCCAGCCTCCATGCTGCTTCTGCGATTTCCTTGACAGAAAACCCCAAATAACATTTGCTCGACCCAAAAATCGAGCTCGATCTCTTATACAACCTAATACTTCCAGCCGCTACACTACTGACGTAGATTTTTTTTTCGGCCCACCTAAAGATACCATCTGTCCGGTTTCGGTCAATTTAAAAGGCCTACGATAATATTCTACTAAAATCTTTTATTTGGCAGACAAAAATCTTTATTTCCATAAAAATGTATAAACAATTCTTGGACACGTCAATTAACTGATATATTAATTAAAATATAATAATAATAAATAAAAGGCGATAAAAATTTAGCATTGAAAAAAGGAGTAGTACTTTCATGAGAAGAAGCAGGCAAGAAAGTCATGACTTTTTGTTATCAGCTGTTCTTCGACTTTACTTTTCACTTGTTATGTGGTGTTCCTATTAGATGGTAGATGACATTACAAGAAAGTCATGACTTTTTGTTATCAGCTGTTCTTCGACTTTACTTTTCACTTGTTATGTGGTGTTCCTATTAGATGGTAGATGACATTACAAGAAAGTCATGACTTTTTGTTATCAGCTGTTCTTCGACTTTACTTTTCACTTGTTATGTGGTGTTCCTATTAGATGGTAGATGACATTACAAGAAAGTCATGACTTTTTGTTATCAGCTGTTCTTCGACTTTACTTTTCACTTGTTATGTGGTGTTCCTATTAGATGGTAGATGACATTACAAGAAAGCAGAGTAGGTTTATGATAATCAATTTAAATAAAGTTTGTCTTTACGATTTATTTAAACTCTTGAAGTCGTCTCCGATGAAGTTAGTTGAGACACTTACTAAAGTGCCTTCATAACTGCATTATTAAGTACAGTTATAAACTGGCTCAGAAACCTAAGTATGGAGGGTAATATATCTTTATTGGGGATCATCATGTCAGCCAAAAGACGTCCACTGCGGGACATAGGCCTCCCCGAAGGTTTTCCACACAGACCAGTCTTGGGCCACCCGCATCCAACCGCTTAATTTCAATGAATAACATTCGCGTACTCAGAAGACAATATTAAATAGGTCTATCCCGAAAATTGCACCGTATTCACAACGTAAAAGCATTTTGACACAACTGGTGGTAAAGATATATAGTCAATTTCAACAGCCGGTGCCGATATCTATAATAATTTACAGTTATAACGTCCACAGGCTAATACTGCTGGATATTGGAGTAGTTTTGTGTCTAGTTCAGAATATATACCAAGTCGATAATACTGAGTATCATTTGGGTAATAATATATTTAGTTTCATTAATGTATCTTTGTATTTATGTAATTATTAAAGACATAACTTGTGCTCCTGAAAATTATTTAATGGACCATTATCCCACGGCATTACATTACGGGAATATGATTCAAGGTTCAAGTTATATAGCCACATAAAATAGATACATACATTTTTGGATATGTCAAAACTTAAAGGCAAGCAAAATAGGAAATATACAAGCCATTTCAAGGCGTAGAACAAAGCCAAAAACTCTTGTTGTCACGCTTTTCAATCTTTTATGTAAATTCGGATAAAAAGATCTCATTATTGCAATTGCCAATTTTAATTAAATAAAGCAGAAGTATAATTAGTGTATTTCTCTAACACATGCCACCAATTTTATGACTGTAACAAGTAGGCCCAAAGATGTAGGAAAAATGGGGGATCTCCTTCCATCCAAATCTGTTCAACAGTTTACGCGTAACTGAATACCACATATCTCACCAATTTCTATCGCTTTTCAGTTTCCAACTCTAACTCAAATCTTCTTGTTACTGACTGGATCTCTCATCTCGTGGCATAGTTTAATGAATTAGCTTGTAACTAGCGAACAGTTCACGGTGGCTATAGTAAACTTCCAGACCTCTACGTCTAGCCAAGTATTGATCGAGAGCCTTCATGTTTTCTTAGCTGGATGCTTTCCAAAATAAAATCGGGCCCCAGCTGGAACTGAGGCCAACTTTGCAAAACAAACGTCTACACAGTCGGATAAGGAAACAAATTTGCTTTATTTATCACAGTTAGAAGCCACAAAGTTCTCAAATTCGATAGCTGAAAGCTGGCCATACATGTTAAAATGCAAAAATTGTTTATTTACTTCCTAACTAATATAATAATAGCATGTAATGCATGTGTTTTTTTTTATTATTAAATAATGTTTTATTTGTTCATATAAAAAAATTATACAGTCCTAATACCATTTTCATGGACAGAAATCACAGAGAATAACTAAATGAACAGCAGTTCTATGCACCAATCACAATTAAAAGAAATTCTTTGACATAATATGTAATATAGAAAGCAACAAAATATATACATGCTGTATATAGATTAACTTGTCCAATCCTATAACTCCTATTACTTTGTTTATTACGATTTAACGCCTTATATACTCGACCAATCATCATGAAATTTCGCATATACGTTGTCACGGTCACAGAAAAGGACGTAGGTTACATTTCATCCGGGCAAAAGCACAGTTCCCGAGGGATAGAAGTTTACTGACAATATCTACATACATTAACGCGAGCGAAGCTGTGGGCAAAATCTAGTTAATCATTAAAGTCGTTATCAGGTGTCATGCGGCACACCGGAGGTTAGTCAGTTAAATTAAGTATTATGAATACGATAGGCGACGAGAAATCGAAACATGTTGTGCTCTAACCAATGTGTCAACGAATTGTGCTTCGAATAACAATCGTCGACAACGAACAGATCAACAAGCGAATGCAGAATGAGACCATTTTCGAATCATCTCTTTTGAATGCCAGACCATCGCGCACCAAGTCAAGGTCTGGCAACAAACTCATGGTTTAATTTTGACTCTGGGTTAATTGTCCGTAAAAGTCGTACATTTATTTAATTCTAAGTTATTAAGCTCTTACGGCGATAACCAAAGTGTATTTTACGTTGGACATTAAACTTTACTCTGTACAGACATCTGGCAATTTGGCATAAGTGGCCAACCACTTGGCAAACTTTGGCACTACGCCAACTGGGTCGGAAACGTAATTCGTAGTACGTAACCACGAGTAAAAGGTACTTAGACCTGTATGCCATAAACATTCTTACGGCCTCATGTCGCTTAGGACGTTATGATCTTTCTTTTCACTACAATACAGGACGAAAATAATAAAAACGTCTTAAGTCAATATTGCTTTAAGAGCTACTATGTAAATGGTTTGGCTTGAAAGAAAAGACGTTGGTTAATAGATTAAGTTAAATTACTTACGGTTTTAATGGACATTGTTCTGTCTTTATTAAATACTAGTTTTTGCCCGCGGTTTCCATCGCGTTAATTTAGAATTTGACAATCAATTCCGGTCGTACTCTGCTTGTATAATAATACAATTCAATCATGATTCGAAAGACACGTGGCGCCATCTATTATCATAAGAACGTTATTGTTGTTTTCCTCGGAAACAGTAAATTTTTCGGGATAAAAGGTAGCCTATGTCCGTTTCTGTACACATGACAACATATATGCAAAATTTCAGAATGATCGGTTCAGTGGTTTTGACGTGAAAAGGTCACAAACAAACAAACAAACAAACTCATTTTCGCTTTTATAATATTAGTTAGAATTAGGATAGGATTCACGCTAACAATTAAAGCAATGAAGACAGAATAGTCTTAAGGACATTTGGCTATATTCTAAGGCGCTCATAGCCAGTTGTACTCACTGATCGGTAAACGATTAGCGAGGTTAACCAACGTTGGGTGCGGTCAGTCTATAGATGGATGACCGCTTAGTGGTATTTCATCTGAGCGTCTCCGTGCTTCGGAGGGCACGTAAAAAGGTCGGTCCCGGTTGTTGTCAAATTGACAGCAGTCGTTAAGCCATGTCAGAGGCCTACGGGCGGCTTAAACAACTCTTGACAACAGGTTGGCCACAAACCACACGAAAAGAAGAAAGACCGTAACTTACGACTACACGAATGGCGTAGTGGTTTTAGTGGTGGCCTTGCTACCGCCATACGCCAAATGTAGTGGGCTCGATTTCCACACGAAACAAGAATTTGTGTGATACACAAATAATAGTTCCGAGTCCCAGACTCGGATAGACCTACTATACTCGGAAAACCCAGGTGTTCTTTGTGCCCATTGTTTGAATGTTTGTAAAGTCTCCCGGGGCACATGAATTATTTTTAGTGTGCGAGATATCTTATCTATATATATAAAGGAAGATGTCCTGACTGACTGACTTAGAGACAACGCACAGCCTAAACCGCTGCTCGTAGGAACTTGAAATTTGGAGAGCATGTGTGTTTTAATTTGTAGGGGTGTACTAAGAAAGGATTTTATGAAATTCCATCCCTAAGGGGGTGAAATAGGGGGTGAAGTTTATATGGAATTTTCTCATTTCTGGACTTATAAGTATAAAAATAGGCTTACATGTTATTGATTATAATTGAAAATGACCTGTGTAGGTGAAATGGATAAAACTCTCCCCTAAAGGGGCGGAAGGAGGGATAAAATTTGTATGAAAATTTTCTCTACTTCTGGACGAGTACGACCCGAATTGATTGTCAAATTCTAAATTAACGCGAGCGAAGCCGCGAGCAAAAGCTAGTTTAACATAAAATAAAACATAGTTGGAATTAAGTAAATTAGAGCAGCGATAGCTCAGTGGGGAGACCAACAAACAGCAATGCAGAGGGTCTCGGGTTCGAACCCACGTCGCGCACCTCTGATTTTCGGAAGCTTTTCGAAATTATGTGCATATTGATTGACATTTATCGCCTGCTCCGTGCCTCGGAGAGCACGTTAAGCCGTCGGTCCCGGCTGCCACAAACATCTATGGCAGTCGTTATTGGGAGAGTGTCGACACAAGAGATCCCACTGGGTCGAATTGTCGCCGGTCTGCACTAACTGGCCCCCACATAAGATTAGATAAGATAATTAAATTACACTTAACTTAATATAAAAAATAACACGACCGGCACATAAAATATTACCTTACATTTATACCATACGTCCTATTAACCCAAAATTATACAAAGCATTTATCTGGTGGATAAATGCTTTGTATATATTGTTAATAGAAATGTCTGTCACTAATCACCTCGTGATCAAACAAAGAAAGTTCTTAAGGAATGCCTACCTCATAACTGGCCTCGTTTCGACACGCGAGTGCGAGCCCTTGTATGTGCATAAATAATTAACGGGTCCGTAGCTCGCGTGCCGACTAAATATGTCATCAAAATACCGCGTAAGGTATGGCTAAATTTCTAAAGATGTTTTTTGGTAAAATATTTCGTAATTAACTAAAAATATTATTCAATGACCGATGCCTAATAAATGCCAGTTTTCCACATATAAACTAGATTCCGCCTGCGGTGCACCTGCTAGTAACAGTTCCTTTATATGGATGAAAGATATGTAATTTTCTGCTCCCCTGACAACGTATATGCAATGAGCTATCTGACGATTGAAATGTTGGCCCTTAAAATGAATGAATTAATTCGAAGATTGAATGATTTTGACCGTGGGAGAGCCACGCTTCGGCACAAATAGGCCGGCTCGACCGGAGTGATACCACGGCCTCACGGAAAACCGGCGTCAAATAGCGCGTGCGTTGTGTTTCGTCGAGTGAGTGAGGGTACCGGAGGCCGGTTAGGCCTCCGGCCCCTTCTTTAGGTAGGGGCAGATTTAAAAGGAACGCAACGCACTTGTGACTCCTCTGATGCTGCGAGTGTCCATGGGCGGCGGTAATCAAGCGAACGCCAACGAGCAGACGAATTGCCTTTAAAAAGCTATTAACTTAAATAGTATATGAAATAGCTTTTTAATTAATTTTCGCTTAGTAAGTCATTTACTTGGATGACATTATGCGCCATAGTTCTGGGTTTACTAGATAACGGAATTGAGAAAAACTTTACTCAGTTTTCGAGTTCAAATCCAAGCTACTAAATTGTGAAATGCGCATTAATCATGCTTACTACTGCAACAACGGACTGCAATTTCCAAAAATATTAAATTTTACGCCCCATTTGCAGCGTTCACGTCTTGCGGCCTTTTCCAAACGGTAACATCGCACATAAAGCCTCGTATTCACTAGGCAACATTTGACGCGCAACACGTGACGCTCCACATGTTCGGCAACGTTGCACAACATCGTGCAACGTTGCCAGCTGGCGCGCAACATGACGCGCGGCTTGTTGTTTGTTTCCGTGCAACATGCAGTAGAGCATCAAATGTTGTCAAGTGGAGACGTGAAAATGTCACTGAAATCAACACTAGTTCCTCTGGCGACATGTTGTCGACGACTGATGCAAGCGAAATCATATGTAGACACAACGTTGCTAAACAAAAGTTCCGCGCTGACTTTTAACACGTTGAGCAACACGTTGTGCAACATGTCTTACGCCAAATGTTGCCTAGTGGATACGACGCTGTAGTGAAATATTTTGAGGTCTTAATATGTTATTAATTTATTTGGACCTTCCTTTTTCATTTTTTATTCACTCTATAGACTAAGGTAAAAGTGTATCATATATTGCATCCTAACTAATATTATAAATGCAAATGTGAGTTTGTTTGTTTACGCTTTCACGCCTTAACTACTTGACCTTCCTTCTCCTTCTCCCTAGCCTTTATTATTCCCAAGTCACTTGGGGTCGGCTTTCTAGTCTAACCGGATTTGACTGGATATCAGTTTTGACACGGAGCGACTGCCATCTGACCTCCGCAACCCGAAGGCTAACGATACCCTAAGGCTAGACCAGTGTCAGGACATTAGAGGGCACTGTCTTCCAAATAACAACTGCCATAGATGTTTATGGCAGCCGGGACGGACGGACTAACTTGCTCTCCGAGGCACGGAGCAGGCAATAATTATCAATCAATACGCATATAATTTCGAAAAGTTATATAACTTTCGAAAGTCAGAGGTGCGCGACGTGGGTTCGAACCCGAGACCCTCTGCATTGCACTCTGCTGGTCTCCCCACTAAGCTATCGCTGCTCTTAATAATACAAAGTCTTTTAATATTTTAAAACTATTCATTTAACAATTATTGGATTTGTCAAATAAAGCAGGCAACAGCAAAATATGGACACCACGAAGTAAATTAGTGGTAATTTACCAGTGATAAAAAAGCAATCATTAATATATTAAATCAATATGAGAACAAATCACGCGTCATTCCGTCCGAATAGAGCGGCGCAGACGCATGCGCCTTTCAAAAAAAGAATTTAACAGCATGCGTAGCATTTGAAAACGTTTGTTCATTAGCAAATATGGCGGCGTTCATGATCGTGTTTCTGTTGTCTTGCGCGTACGCATACGGAGTACAACTCAACATTACCGAGGGTGTCGTAGAAGGCAATAAGGCAGCTGATGGCGATTACTATGAGTTCCATGGAATCCCTTACGCGGGACCCACTAATGGAACACACCGGTTCAAAGTGAGTGACACCTTGTGCAATAAGAAATAAACACTAAGATTTAGTAAATGTGTCTGTTGTTAGTCTATTGCTATTAATTTGTGGTGAAAGATTACAGGTGTTGATCATATTTATACAGGCGATTATAATAATGTCCTTCAGACCGAATTTCGGTAACGGCGGCCAATCTTAACGAAGATTGGCCATCTGCGCAGGAGATATTATAGTGCACAAGTGTGTGCGCAAACACAAGTGCACTCTCTGTTCCCTAACCCTCATGATCCGATGGGACGGTAATCCGACACGACCGGAGTGAGATCAGGCGCAGGACCAATGGCTTTACGTGCTTTCCGAGGCCCGGGGGTATCTAACACCGCCAACTTCCTAACTCCGGGGATTTCTTAACAGAAAAACCCAATACCATTTTATTAGCCCGACCCGGGATTCGAACCCGAGACTTCATGTACAGCAGTCGCATTCACTACCGCTACGCCACGAAAGCAAACAGGCGATTATACTGAGAACACGAATCAATCAAAACTAGATACGCGAAAAACATATTTTATTTTAAATAATAATTATCTCGTAAACAGCAATTATTTAAAACAAGCCGACCAGCGTCGGAAAACAATAGTGTGAGGATCGTACGTACTATGTAGGTGCGACGTTAATCGTATTGAATATAATGAAAATATGAAAATTAAATAAATGTTGATCAGTAAAATTACATACATACATACATACATAGATTCACGCCTGTTTCCCAGAGGGGTAGGCAGAGACTACTGATTTCCATTTGCTACGATCCTGACACACTTCTCTGGCTTCATTCACTTTAATCACATTCCTCATACACGCTCGCCGGTTTAAGGTGCTCTTAACCTGGCCTTTATCCAGAACGTCTTCGATCTAATCAAGAAACGTTCCCCTAGGTCTTCCTCGTGCGACTGTTCCATTCACACTAGCCTTATAAACTTTCTTAGTCAGTCTTTTCTTATCCATTCTTTCTACATGTTCAAACCAGCTTATCATAGCCTTTTCTATTCTCGTCACTATATCCACTTTCATGCCACATCTCTCTCTAATCACACTATTCCTTAGTCTCTCTTTCATAGTCACACCACATAATATTTCTCACCGCTCTCATTTATACAGCATTTATTCTGCTCTCATGCTTCTTTTGTCATACCCAACTTTCACTTCCATACATAAGTGTAGGCACTAATAGTCCTCTATGAACAGCCAAACGTGCCTAATCAGTAAAATTAATATTGTATATAATATTATCTTCTGTTTACGCGAATGGTATTCATTGAAATTAAACTACTATATACGTACGTACTATATTATACGTATAATTTAATTAGCTTAAAAATAATAGTGATTATAGTAGTGTAACAGTTTTTCAAAATTTTGTAATAAAGTGTCAAATAAACAACGCGATAAAATCCGTATATAGTAGTTTAATTTCAATTAATATTGTATAATTAAAAATTTCTATTTTTATTATACAACAATGCAGATTGGCATTTTGTACATCGCTCACCACAAAGTTCGATACATTAGATGAAGTACGAAGTAAGAAATCACAAAGGTAAGTACTATGTGCTGCCTGCACATAGTAGGTACCTTTGTTCGCAACTGAAACGCCTATTATATTCTAATACTCATATCTCAGCTAGACAAAAACAATACTGCCGTCATAAGGGAAAAAGACATATTTGCCAAAAAAACATTGGTTATAATAATATAATATAATAATATTCCATCACATTCACACAACACCATCTAGCCCAAACTAAGCAGAGCTTGTACTATGGGTACTAGACAATGGATAAACATACATATATATTTTTTTTTTTCGTAAATACATACATATTATACATAGAAACACCCAGACCAAGACAAACATCCATGTTCGTGCATACAAATGTTTGAATTGTGCGGGAATCGAACCCGCGACCTCAGGCGTGGCAGTCGGTTACACTAACCACTACGCCATCGAGGTCGTCCAAAGGTCGTCGGTCGTTGTCTGTAAAGTCGGTTTAAGGACGATAGTTTAACGTGACAACGTCATAACGTTCCTTTCGCTCGCTCGTGTAGTGGTCTCGCTCCGATCGTAACGTTACAATGTGCGTAACGGGACAATGATCGTAACGGGACAGTGAGCGTAACGGGACATTGAGCGTAACGGGACAATGAGCGTAACGGGACAGTGAGCGTAACGGGACAATGAGCGTAACGGGACAATGAGTCATCCTTTTTCGTGCGTGCAGCCGGCGTTCATCGATTTATTAGACGTTGTCACGTCAAAAAAACATTCTTTATAAATTCGTATTGTTTTACTGATTCCAAATATGTAAAGATCTTAATTTCGAAAAAATGTGTTAGATACGTCTTTTTTCCTTATGACGCAGAATAATTAAATATATTAGAATTAAATAATAGTTAGACGTTTAGATCTCAAATTAAAATATTTTCCAGGGACCTACGCCACCAAAGGCACACTCAGGAGTGTTTTACGCCAACAACACTAATGTAATATGTGCCCAGCCATCTTATAGTGGACTCATCGGCGTCGAAAATTGTCTGGTACTTAACATCTTCACAAAAAATCTTACGGCGTCTCAACCTGTTATTGTTTGGCTCAATGCTGAAGACTACACCAATTCAAGCACTCACAAATTCTCGCCAAAGCGGTTGGTTGAACAAAATGTCGTCTTTGTATCATTAAATTTCCGACTTTCAATCTTTGGATTTTTATGTTTGGGAGTACAAGAAGCTCCTGGAAACGCTGGTTTGAGAGACGTCATACAGGGATTGAAATGGATGAAATCAAACATAGCCAAATTTGGTGGTGATCCGAACAAAATAGTACTGATGGGACATGCTTCTGGAGCTGCTATGGTCGACTTAATAACAATGGCGCCTCATGTTGACGGACTTCTACACAAAGCGGTTGCCCTAAGTGGTTCTGCTATAGCTCCATGGGCTGTAGCTTACGAGCCTGCTGCATATGCCGAGTTTATAGGAATAAATCTCGGATATAGTGGTAAATCTAAAGAAAACTTAGCCACGTATCTGGCAGGATTAAATACTACTGTATTAAACGCTGCGTTAGTAAAATTCTTACACTTTCGAAACAACACGCCTCTATTTGCACCATGTATAGAGAACCTTCAATTAAACCGTAGTGACATTGTAATACCAGACGCGCCCATTAACCAATTACGATCAGGTAATTATCTGCACATTCCGTACATAACAGGATACACAACCGAAGAAGGAACGATGAGAGCCAGTGAGGCGGTTTCAGAAAACTGGCTAAATGCCATGAATACGAATTTTTCTGACTTCATACCTGTAGACTTGAAAATCGATATGTTATCACAGAAACAAACAGAAGACTTAGCATATTATATTAAGCAATTTTATTTTGATTTCCAATCAGTCAACATGTCGACTTTAGATAAATATTTGGATTACCAGGGAGATATTTTAGTTGCCGTACCTGTAATAAGAGGAGCTAAAGAAAGGAGCTTAACATCCAAAGCTGAGGTTAAACTGATGGAATTTGGATACTTAGGAAAGAACGAGTCCAATCTGCTTTATAACCAGACTCGAATAAAAGGTGTAGGGCATGGAGGCATCCTGAAATACTTATTTGGTTACGATCTGAAACCAAGTGATGAAGTTGTTGCAAAATCTATTATACAACGTTTCGTGAGATTTGTGAATTCTACCGGGTAAGAACTTTTAATTCTTTGTTTAGAAGTATTTAGAACTAATTTAGTAACATCTTAGGCACTTATTTAAAGTTTGATTTATAATATATTTCTACCAAGGACATAAATACGACGTAAATTTTCTTATAATTATTTACATAATTATTTGTCTATTGTGCTACAGAAGGCTAATTGACTATTTGTTAATAATCATTGGAAACCTGTTGGAATCCCTTTTTGTCTATATTTGCATATGTATTCTAATGCCGACATTTTTTTTTTCAAGTTTGTCTTTATAGGCAAATATGTGTTCCAACCTATAGCTGTTTAATTTGTTTTTATTTTTAACCTAATGTATGCATATATTTCAGGGTGCAGAACGTCGCTAATTCATCCGTCACCTGGTCACCTGTTACCAAGGATCATCTAAACTGCCTCAGTTTCAATACCAACCAGACCTCGAACTTCACGGAAGTACTCATCACGAACCCTCACAACAGACCTTATACATTCTGGGAAGGACTCCTTGACATGCATTATACTGCTCCAAGATCTGTTGTTTATTCCCTGGATATTTATAATAACAGTAGTAACAAATTGTTCAGAAGTATTATATTTTTTATTCTGTGTCAGCTATTTACGCGTATTTTTTAAATTGTAACAATATTTTTCATCAATTGCAATTGGTAACCTATAAATAATTATTTATGTTTTAAAGAAAGGCAAGAATTTCTTACAATGTTGCAAGGTTATTAGATTGAGTGTCATTATCTGAAGAATAGACAAATGTATGTATCAATTTGTCATACAGCGTGTGCTGGATAGATATCGTCAATTGCAATTGACCGTTTAGATTATAACTAGCAATAGAATTATAAGCACCAACAATCGTATCGAAGTATGACTGATTTTGTAGTTATCTAAGAAAATATTGTTTATTGATGACGATTAAATGACAACATAATTTAATTTAAATCGTTTCTTTTCGATTAAATTCTTATTTTATCGTTCGTCATTAATTGCTTAATAATTGCTTTCCATGAAAAAGGTATGACATTGTCTACATGATTTAAAAATATTTTATTTATATTATATGTAATACCTAAATCAAAATAATCCTGATGATGTGATATTTGACCCTATGATTTCTTATATTTCTAATTTCTTGTCGTTTTGTCTCAATATATTGTCATTGCAGTAGGCTTTTATCTAAGGGCTGTGGTCATAGTAAGTAAGTATATATTATAGTGTCATAGGTAAGTAAGTAATGATCCAGAATTATATTGTTTCACAAAGAAAACCTGTTACCAAAATCAAATCTATACTAATATTATAAAGCTGAAGAGTTTGTTTGTTTGGTTGAACCTGCTACTCAGGAACTACTGGCTCGAATTGAAAAATTCTAATCTTTTAATGTTGGGTAGCCTATTGATCGAGGAAGGTTAAAGGTTATATAACATTACGCTACGACTTACGGGGCGGCGCAGTAATCATAAACGCGGGTGAAACCGCTGGCACAGCTAGTGATAGTAAAAACTTTGAGGGCTTTTGAAAATAATAGGGGTTAAAGTATGAAGTTGTCGTTGTATAGTAATATATACTTTGAATTGACATAAAACCTTCATGGTGTGAGATTTTCGAGTGAAACTTTTTTCACATGATACCTATAAGATAATTCTTTTAAAAATGTGCATTGTGATTTTTGACTTTCAATTGTTTTTTTATTTGGCTTAGACGTGAAAAATGGATACTTCGAAAATCCGAGTCATTTTTGAATACGAGTTCCGACGCGGAACTATAGCGGCAGAAACGGCTCGCAATATCAATGCTGCGTTTGGACGAGAAAGACAAGCAAGACCTCACGCCGCATGAGAAACCGTTATAACTCTACAGGCCCTGCAGCTAGAAACCGTACGTCATCCTCCGTACTCGAAAGACTTTGCTCCAACGGACTACAATTTTTTTCATGATTTGGACAATTTTCTACGTGTTAAAAAATTTTCTTACCAGGAGGCAGTACAAAATGCTTTCACACAGTTTGTCGAATCTAGATTCCCAGAGGTCTATAGTAAAGGCAGAAATTAACTTTTGTTTAGATGGCAGCAATGTATAGATAATGAGGGTAAATATTTCGATTAAATAAATATGGTACATCTTAGAAGAAAATGAGTCTCAATTTTTCAGTACAAATCGGCAATTTCATATTTTAACCCCTAATATTATAGTAAAGTTACCAAAATTACCAAACATACGCTATATATTGGCAGGTATTCGTCAGATAATGACCAGTTAAATTATAAAAACAATTTGAAACTGACATGTTAACTCACTACATAACGTCATCGGAAAGACTGATTTATACGATCATCAATTGAAGTAAGTCTTATACTCTGTATTCTAGTCCAACAAAGACAATACTTAAAAATCTATCTTTTTATAAATGGGCCTATAGATTGAAAGAAGAACCGGACCAAATATGCTACCCTGTGACACTCCAAATGAAACCCATAGTACCTATTCAAGTGTATAAATTGATATGTCAATATATACCTCATAGCCAGTTGCACTCACTGATCGGTAAACGATTAGCGAGGTTAAGCAACGTTGGGTACGGTCAGTCTATAGATGGGTGATCGCTTAGTGGTATTTCATCTGAGCGTCTCCGTACTTCGGAGAGCACGTAAAAACTCGGTCCCGGTTGTTGCCAAATTGGCAGTAGTCGTTAAGCCATGTCAGAGGCCTACGGGCGGCTTAAACAACTCTTGACAACAGGTTGGCCACTAACCATACGAAAAGAAGTAGAAGAAGTCAATCATATGACGTAAAAATGCATTAAATCTAATATTAATTGAATTTAACATTGGATTTAATGAACTGATAATTTTAATAGGTATGGTAATTAATACGGCTTGATAAGATGAGTCGAGCTACGTCAAAAGTTAACTTTTCTATACTAGTTGTCAAAAGCGTAGGTACTAGAAATTAATCATTTAGGATTTGGTACTGAAGTAACTATTTACTGAAGGTGCTTTAAAGAAAGATTTATTGTCTCTGAATGATTAAATTCAGAATTAGGTAATCCGCCAGAGAACTAAAGTAACAAACTTATGTCTTACCCTAAATACTTGCAAGATTAATTTTTATATTAAAAAGTAAGTAAAATGGTTTTACTGCAAAAAGTACACAAGTGGCACATTATTAAAGGACAAAGTAAATAATGCAATTTATTTTATAAATTACTAGCTTTTGCCCGCGTCTTCGCTCGCGTTAATTTAGAATTTAACAATCAATTTGGGTAATTTAATCATGATTCGAAAGACACGTGGCGCCATCTATTATCATAAAAACGTAATTATAGTTTTCCTCGAGAACAGTAATTTTTTTCGGGATGAAAGGTAGCCTACGTCCGTTTCTGTACACTTGACAACGTATATGCAAAATTTCAGGATGATCGGTTTAGTGGTTTAGGTGTAAAAAGGTAACAAACAAACAAACAAACTCATTTTCGCTTTTATAATATTAGTTAGGATAGTTAGGATAGGATTAGGATTAGCGACCCGCCTGGCTTCGCACAGGAAGTACAAAACCTTACCAAATTATACACCTAAACCTTTCTCATGAATCACTCTATCTATTGGTGAAATACGGATGAAAATCCTTTCAGTAATTTTTGAGTTTATCACGAACAGACAGACACACAGACGCGGCAGGGACGTTTTCTCTCTCTTCAGAGAGAGAAAACGTCCTAAATGAATGAATAAACTCTCCAAAATGATAATCTATACTTCTATACTAATATTATAAAGAGAAAAGAATTGATTTTTGTTTGTTTGTTTGTAACGATTTAAAATAATAACCATTCAACCGATTCAAAAGTTTCTGTCTCCTTTAGAAAACCATATTATCACCTAGTAGTCTAACATTATTTTTATAAAATACTGTTATTTTTTTTACGTTAGAGAATGCTTTGAACTATACCTCTCCGCGGGGCGACGGAGAGGTTATGTCGGGCTCACCAGGGAAAAGATACCCCGGTAATACCGACTAAACCTGCCACGGTGTTCCTCGACGTAACCATAGACGGCGAGGCCGCGCGAATCGCTTTCACATGCATTCGCGGCCTCGTCGAAATTTCGGCCCACCGCGCCGTGTGAAACGGCAGGACACTACATAAAAATACTTCCTCTACTGTCCCTTGGGGGGCATAAAGACACGACACAGAGGCGCACGTGGGAATATGCACGCTGATAAAAAAAATACTGTTACTAACATAAATTAACCTAACTTACTTTTATGCGTGCGCAGCTGCGTGCAAAAGCTAGTCTAAATATAAAATGCATCAAATTTTCTTGCAAGTCATGTATCAAATTATAATATTGCAATATTACCACTGTAGTTACCACTGTTGGGCAACCACAGTGGTAATATTGGTAACTGCTTAATATCAGGTGTACCACTGGGTCATCAGTCACTAAGATCAATAAAACGAATGTTGATTTTCATCTCACCAAAACTTGTTTGTGTGTATATCGTTCTATATATAATTCTTGAATTCTATATTTTTATCAGTGCTTTTAATAAGGTCAAATTTGTCGAGATACTGGAAGGCCATTACCCGCCCTTAACATCTTGCTTAATAGAGGGAAGCAAGAAAGAAAGAAATTATTCCGGAAAAGTTATCTTACAACACCGACTTAACAGTTAAAAGGTTTGTAAAAATTTATGAGAAGAATTTATGTTCTTCACCAACTTTATTCTATTGTGCAATTCCTATCTAATGTATAATGACATTAGCTACGAGTTAATATGCAGTTTAATTGACGGAGATCAGTCGATCAATTCATTAGTGACGTAGTGATAGTGCTGCGCGGGCGCATGCATAGCGCCGCGCCTCAATAAACACGAACACACAAATTCACGTCAAAATTAATTCGAAAATTATAAACTTGAATATGATTAAGTTTATAATTATTTTTACGTTTGTGTTTGCGAGTGCGCACGGGTACAGCTTTCAGATATCCATCACCGAAGGTGTCGTAGAAGGATATAAGGCAGCTGATGGCGATTACTATGAGTTCTACGGAATACCGTATGCAGGACCCACTGACGGGATCCACCGGTTCAAAGTGAGTCTCATTTTTTGTTTATATCCTACTAATATTATAAATGGAAAGTTTGTGAAGATTTTTAGACGTTTGCAACTCAATCATGCGTAAACCTTTAAATAGATTTAGTTTAAACTTGGCATTCAGATAGACAATGTACAGTGTACATAGTTTATCCGAATACTAAGTACCCTATATGATACATATTTTAACATTTGGACTAAAGAAAAAGCTAGAAATACAATATATAAGTGAGCTTCTACTCCTATCCCTGATGTGCTCCATTCGATGCAATATAAGGTGTGCCTAATAGTAATTTAATAAATTTCATAAAAATTAATAATGTCACAATTTGAATATACTACAACAGATCAATAATATCAAAATAGCTATGTAGGTAATAATATAAATATTCTAATTGAAATTTTCCAGGCACCCGTGCCTCCAGATCCGAACCTAGAAGTGTTCCACGCCAATGTCAGCACTATAAGATGTGCGCAGCCATCAGCAAGTGGACTCATCGGAGTCGAAAACTGTTTAACACTAGACATATTCTCGAAAAACTTTACAACTTCGAGACCAGTTATCGTATGGCTCAACGCCGAGGACTACACCACAACAAGCACTCAAGTGTTCTCCTTCAAGACATTCATAGAACAAGATCTCGTCTTCGTATCAGTAAACTTCCGACTGTCAATCTTCGGATTTTTATGTTTGGGAATACAAGAGGCTCCTGGAAACGCTGGTTTGAGAGACGTTATACAAGCACTGAAATGGCTTAAATCAAACATAGCCAATTTTGGAGGTAATCCGAACAATATAGTACTGATGGGACATGCATCTGGAGCTGCTATGGTCGACTTATTAACCATGGCGCCTCAAGCTAAAGGCCTGATACATAAAGGTATTGTCCTGAGTGGTTCTGGATTAGCTCCATGGGCTGTAGCGTACGATCCTGTCGGATATGCCGAACTTTTAGGAGCAAAACTTGGATGTACTGGTAAATCTAAGGAAGAGTTGGCTAAATTTCTGATGGTCACCAATACTACTATATTAAATTCAGCGCTTCTAGAAATCAATAACTTCAAAAACAACACACTTTTATTTGCTCCGTGTATAGAGAATCCTACCTTGAATCCTGATGACACTGTATTAACAGATTCGCCTCTTAATCTGATACATTTGGGCAAGTATCTGATGATACCTTACATAACAGGCTATACCTCTAGAGAAGGAACAATGAGAGTAAACGAGGCTGTTTTTGGAGACTGGCTAGATGGCATGAATGAAAATTTCACAGAATTTTTACCAGGGGACTTGGCCCTTAGCGGTGAAAAAGCAGCAGAAGTGGCAGATCAAATTGCAAATTATTATTTCAAAGGACTTCGACCACAGGCCACCTTGACCAACATTGACGATTACTTTAAATACGAAGGAGATGCTCTTGTGGCTATGCCTGTAATAAAGGGCGCTAAAGAAAGAAGTTTAACATCAACAGCTGAAGTCAGACTATTCATGTTTGGATACATGGGAACATATAACTCGGATTGGATTTATAAGCAGATTCCATTGAAAGGCGTAAGACATGGAGGCATACTGAACTATCTGTTTGACTACGATTTGAAATCTGATGACAAATCCACCATGGAATCTATTGTAAAACGCTTCGCAATATTTGCGTATACTGGGTAAGGCTATGTTATATTTCGAATGAAATAGTAATTTTCTGAATTTCGACACCATGATAGCACGGAGTCAAAGACACAACTTCCAATCGATTTTAATGTTGGTGGACGTCTTAATCAATTTGTGCACTACAAAAGAAATCGTCCTTGACCAAAATATAGCCTACTAGCTTTTGCCCGCGGCTCCGCTCGCGTTAATTTAGAATTTGACAATCAATTCGGGTTGTACTCTGCTTGTAATAATATAATTCAATCATGATTCGAAAGACACGTGGCGCTGTCTATTATCATAAGAACGTTATTGTTGTTTTCCTCGGGAACAGTAATTGTTTTCGGGATGAAAGGTAGCCTATGTCCGTTTCTGTACACCTGACAATGTATATGCAAAATTTCAGAATGATCGGTTCAGTGGTTTAGGCGTGAAAATGTAACAAACAAACAAACTCATTTTCGCTTTTATAATATTAGTTAGGATTAGGATAGGATTAACTATTTGTTGATTATATAATCTAAATTATGAATAAATATAAAATTGAATACGTAACATTACAAATCAATGTGATAGCTTACAATTTATTGTCTGTTTCAGAACGCAAAGCTCCAGCGTATTTGAGGAGTGGTCACCTCTCACTGATCATCGTATAAATCATCTCTACTATGCATCTAACGAGAATGTTAACAGATTTTTAGGAGAGATCATGGAACAGCTATTTGATCAAACTAAGCTGCTATGGACAGACCTTTATTACTGGTTCTACAAGCCTCCAAGACCTGTGAACTATTTCGACGAAAATGCCAACTCTGCAGAAAAAAATTACAATTCATTTTATATAATTTTTAGTAGCGTTGTGTTTTTAATGTTTATTTATTTATTTATTTATTAAATAGGCACAGCTACAGGTATCAAATTAAATAAGTATACGTATAATAATAATAGTAATAGAAATAATTTATGTAAATTTGAGATCCGATTAAGGTTGAGCACAGCATTTGAAGAAAAAAAAATACAATTAGGCGACTAGGTGAAGAAGAGAAAATATTATAAAAGATAAATGTCAAAAAATAAAAAGAATACAATACAATTATACATTAAAATTCAAAATGAAACATTTTATATTAATTACAATTAAAGTTATGGAAATCAATTAAAAGAAAAACAATAGTCCAATTAAATGTTTATTAATGTGTTTTAAAATTGTATTACATTAAACTTGTTCATACATTTTGGTCGTTTAGTATCTTCCTAGTTTTGTTGTAATTATTACATGATAATAATATAATAATATTCTATCACATACACACAACACCATCTAGTCCAAACTAAGCAGAGCTTGTACTATGGGTACTAGACAATGGATAAATATACATATATACTTTTTTTGTAAATACATACATATTATACATAGAAACACTCAGACCAAGACAAACATCCATGTTCGTGCATACAAATGTTTGAATTGTGCGGGAATCGAACCCGCGAGTTCAGGCGTGGCAGTCGGTTACACTAACCACTACGCCATCGAGGCCGACAGTGGTTGGTGTTTTTGGCTTAAAGTCAAGCAACTATTCATGCAAAATTCATCGAATTCGGATTGGTCATTAAAATATTATAAAATAGTTTGTATGAAAAAATTTATCATATTGATATTATTTCATACCGAAAGGCAAAAATATATCTAGAATTTCGATGTTTTTGACATATATGTACAAAAAATTAATACAGTGTGTAAGTTTCCATCATCCGACTTGAGTTTAATGAATTGAGTTGACTTGAGTTAAATTGATTTTTAATTGTGTATTAATTGCTTCTAAATAAAATGTAGTCATCTATGTACAATGGATAACAAATTTTGATGACGTATTCTTAAAATATAATTAAAAAATAATTAGTATGTTATTTATGGATAACAAAATGGTTAAAATATATGGTTTCCTTCAATTTGAACAAAGCTTTTGGTTGCGCATAAATAAATAGTTATGCGTCATAACTTCGGTAGCAACCGAGCTGCGCCGACGCATGCTCCATTTTGAAGCACTTTAAAGCATATGACATGCTTGTCTCTATTCGAATATCGAACGTTGACGACTAAACATGTTCACGTTTATGCGTGTGTTTGTATTTATAAACGCGTATGCGTTTGCGCACGGACTGCAAGTGAACACTACCGAAGGTGTCGTAGAAGGATACAAAGCTACAGATGGTGATTACTATGAGTTCTATGGTATACCATATGCGGGGCCCACTGACGGGATCCACCGGTTCAAGGTAAGTGCCATTATGTATTCATGCCAATAAGTATTTGAGATTACTGATAGCATCGGTGGCGCAGGAGTAATGAATACGAATCCCGTGCAAGTCCTCTCCCCGTTGTTGTCTTGTCGGGTTGATGTAATCAGGTTTTTCTGTCAATAAATCTTTTTTTTTTTTTGCTCGTCAAAATGACCACACTCCTCCTGATGGTAAGCAGTCGTGTGGTCTAAGAGCAGTGGCCTCTGCACCGCCCCCACAGTAGCCGAGGAGATGTTGAGGTCAAAATCAGGATTTTAGTAGCACGAAATTTGGAACTGTGCCTGATAGATATAACATGAGCCTAAAAATTAGATGGGTGAAATTTCGGGTTAAATACATCTATTGGGGGGTACAGGCGCGAGAGGCGTTGTTGCTTTAAGGTGACATAATTCAACTAAATCGCCACCTCGGCTTACTACTCAATTATGATTATTCGACACGAGACAAAAAATTGTGTGATCTATACATAGTTGTTCTGAGACAGGGTGTCCCTTTTTTCCGTTGTTTGAATTTTTGTAAAGTAAAATGTTTTGTACCGGTTTTGATACAACGTAGGTACTTTAAATATGGGAGCTGGTCTCTCCCCACCCAAACCGCAGGAGACGTCCTGGTCGCCGCCGTAGAGCGCTCGCAGACCTCCAGCCACCCTAAGGGGCGGCCTGCGGGCGGTGGTCTTGGGCAGTCTACCGCCCGTGCAGCACAGGCCCGAGGGAGGGGCGTAGCACCCCGCGCGCCCCCCTTAGTGGAGGGGAGGGCTGTACCATCTGGTCCTACCCAAACAGCTGGGGTCCGCCTAGTGTGGCGGGCCAAGACCTGTCGGTGTCGCGGTGAATGCTAGCGCGAATCCCGTGGCACCGGCATTAGGTACCGGGTAACGTCGTCAGGGGTTTAGTGGGTATGGGGCCGGCCTCTCTGGCTCGAGTCCCACACACCCGCGCCTTGCCCGGGCGCGGACGGTGCGTAAACGCATTCCCCTGACGTTAAAAAAAAAAATTAAAAAAAAAAGGTACTTTAAATATCAAATCGAACAATAGGCTATAAGCATGCTTAGTTTAATACATGTTCAATATTTTAAACTCGTGCCGAATGAAGTGAAAACTTTTTATAAGAAAGAAATGATAAAATAAAAACAAAAATAATTATTTAAGCTCAAATTTTGTTCAATGGGCTATCACTATCTAATATGGATAGACGTCTAATGTTGCAATAAAAGAGAGCCTATATGAAAAAAAAACTGAGGAGTGAGATAAAGACCTGTTGAGTGGTATAACCTCTAACAGTCATGTCATAATTTTAGTAGAAAGCTCATAGCCAGTTGCACTCATTGATCGGTGAACGATTAGCGAGGTTAATAACGTTGGGTGCGGTCAGTCTATAGATGGGTGACCGCTTAATGGTATTTCATCTGAGAGTCTCCGTACTTCGGAGGCCACGTAAAAAGTCGGTCCCGGTTGTTGTCAAATTGACAGCAGTCGTTAAGCCATGTCAGAGGCCTACGGGCGGCTTGAACAACTCTTGACAACAGGTTGGCCACTAACCACACGAAAAGAAGAAGTAGAAAGTAAAAGGTTTCATAATAAAACAATTAGTAAGGTGGTACAAAGTAAAACAAGCTTGCTTTACATTTTATTTACAGGCACCTGTGCCTCCAGCATCACACCCAGAAGTGCTCCACGCCAACGTCACTGATATAAGATGTGCGCAGCCATCAGTAAGTGGAATCGTCGGAGTCGAGAACTGTTTAACACTAGACGTATTCACGAACAACGTTACAACTACGAGACCAGTTATCGTATGGCTCAACGCCGAGGACTACACCACAACAAGCACTCAAGTATTCTCCTTCAGGACATTCATAGAACAAGATCTCGTCTTCGTATCAGTAAACTTCCGACTATCAATCTTCGGATTTTTATGTTTGGGAATACAAGAAGCTCCTGGCAACGCTGGTTTGAGAGACGTCATACAAGCACTAAAATGGATAAATTCTAATATTGCAAACTTTGGAGGCGATCAGTACAATGTAGTACTGATGGGATATGCTTCTGGAGCTGCTATGGTCGACTTATTAACCATGGCGCCTCAAGCTAAGGGCCTGGTACATAAAGCTATTGCCCTGAGTGGTTCTGGTTTAGCTCCATGGGCTGTAGCCTACGACCCTATCGGATATGCTGAGCTTTTAGGAGCAAAACTCGAATATACTGGTCAATCAAAAGAAAATTTGGTTAAACACTTAAAGGCCACCGATATTACACTATTAAACTACGCACTTACAGAATTCTCACACTTTAAAAACAACACACTTTTATTTGCTCCATGTATAGAGAATGTTAATTTAAACCCTAATGACACTATTTTAGCAGACGCGCCTCTTAATTTGTTGCGCTTAGGAAATTATCTGCAAATACCGTACATAACTGGATACACGACTAGAGAAGGAACTATGAGAGCAAAAGAGATTCTTTATGGAAACTGGATAAATGCAATAAATCAAAATTTTACAACGTTCTTGCCAGTAGACTTAGTAGTTAGCGATAAAGCTATAGACTATGCAACGTCTCGAATTGACAATACTTATTTCAATGGCTTTAGAGTCACCACGAAACACGTTGATCGGATTTTGAGATACGAAGGCGATGTTCTAGTTGTTGCACCTGTGGTAAGAGGAGCTAAAGAAAGGAGCGTGAAATCAAAGGCTAAAGTCAGATTATTTGAGTTCGATTATATGGGAACATATAACTCGAGTTGGGTTTATAAACAGATTCCACTAAAAGGTGCGAGGCATGGAATTATCCTTAACTATTTGTTTGACTTCGACTTGATGCCTAGTGATAAATCTGTAATGCAATCTATTGTGAAACGTTTAGCAACATTCGCGTATACAGGGTAAGATTGTATTTCTGTTTAAGTTTGATAAAGCAATTTTATTTACTTGGATATAACAGCAAATTTACTTATGATATCACATACAAGTCATGTCAATTATGATATCGAATCCAACGTAGATGTGGTTATTTTGTTAATAGTCTTTTAATAATTGAAATCGTTTTCATTATGTAGCTGGCTCTCTCACTATTGAAATGGTTCATTTTATCATATTGTCAATTGCAAGCGGTTAAACTAGAATAACTAGCTGTCGGCCTCGACGGTGTAGTGGTTAGTGTAACCGCCTGCCACGCCTAAGATCGCAGGTTCGATTCCCGCACAAGTCAAACATTTGTGTGCTGAACATGGATGTTTGTCTTGGTCTGGGTGTTTCTATGTATTATATGTATGTAATAAAAAATAAAAATGAAGTAAATATGTATGTGTATCCATTGTCTAGTACCCATAGTACAAGCTCTGCTTAGTTTGGGCTAGATGGTGTTGTGTGTATGTGGTAGAATATTATTATTATTACTTTTAATCATTACCTTCTGCGTGTGTTTCAGATCGCAAATTTCAACCAGTGCCTCCCCGGACTGGGCACCTGTTACGAAAGAAGATCGCAGCCTGTTCTACTTCGGTCCTACTACCGACAGCATATTTACGGAGGAATTCTTGCAAGCCATGGCAATACTGATGTGGGAGGATCTCTATAACCTTTTCTATAAATTTCCAAAACCTGTAACTTACAGACAATTGAACTCCACTGAAGGAGATAATAACTCTGTCGGATCCAACAAGAACAGTATTGGTATGATATATGTGAGCGCTGTGTTTGTTAGTCAGTTATTATTACGTTGATCTTCAATACAAACATCCATTGCGACTGACTGTTCAGCGATCTTCAGTGCCGTCTTAAAGACATACCTATCATCATTGACCTTGTGGTGTTTAGAAATGCTCAAACATACTTGAGCTAATAACAATTAATAGACTGTTGACTGTGATATGTGATGAGTTTATACTAGTATAGTTGTCAGCGTAATCTTTTGTAAACATATTCATTATCATTAGTGTTGCTTAAATTAAGAGAAATTATGTACTGTGAGATGTTACAATAAACTATTCTAAATGTTCTTTATATATATAATTCCACTATACGTGTGTATGTCACTGAACTCCTCCTAAACGGCTGGACCGATTTTGATGAAACTTTTTGTGTGTGTTCAAGTGGATTCGAGAATGGTTTAGATATGTTTTTTTTCTCTTGTGTACAGGACAACGTCTGCCGGGACAGCTAGTACGAGTATATATATATGCTCATATGTAGCAAACCTCTGAAGCAAATGAAATTTGGACAACAGTAGTTTATGACGTAGGCGCTTACTAAGAAGGGATCTTTGATTAATTTCCTGAAAGGGTAAAAACAAAACAGCCAAATTCCTGGCACTACCGTGCTTCCAGGTGTATTATTCATCGTTTCATTTATACCATTCTACTTATGTTTAACACATTAATTTGTACACACATACACCATAACTTATGTAAAACGTAAACCATAGACTGCACGGATGGCGTACTGGTTTAAGTGGTCGCCTCGTCGTGTTGTGGGTTCGATCCCAACACGGGATAAAAAATTGTATGATCCATATATCATTGTTCCGAGCCTGGGTGTGCCTCGTGTACGTTGTTTGAATGTTTGTGAACTACCCCGCGACAGGAATTCTGCATAGTGCGTCGTCATAAAAAAAACGTTCAGTCGTCGTCGTCGTCGCGTGATGGTGTTGGAAGGCGTTAAGAACCCTTGTTTCGCAGGTAAGAAGTTATCTGCGAAACAAAAGGATTGGAATGTGGTTAAGCCGGCCGGCGGCGCACACTGGTACCTCGCTCGCTGCCGTCAGTCGTCCTGTCAAACTTACGCTGGATGCACGCTTGCTTTCGCATTTCACATATCTCTCGATATCGTATATAAAACTTTAAATAGTCTGCGCAAAAGACGTAAACCTTCTCCGCTTAACAAACGTTGTAGTGTCGTGAAGAATAAAGTGTATGCAGGTGTCTAGGTGTTGTTATTACTTCAATCCCAACACAGCTGAGACGCTACAGAGGTCACCCCGACGCATATGCAATGAATACTAATTTATACATCATTATGAATGTAAATTTATCCTTATACTTCATGTATAAGGATAAATTTTGATATAGAATAAATAAGAAAGCGTCGCTTCGTTAACAAAACTAATCCAATCAAGCCCTAAAATCCTCGTTGCTTCAGTTAAGTGCATTTTGTGTGTCACCAAAATACCTGCACTTTACGAAGATATTTTATAGTCACTGGTATGGTTTGGCGAAGTGATTAACTGTAGTGATTTGGATTACTTATGAATGTAAGAATGTACACGACCATAGCCAATGCGGACACTTAAATTGTTAGATTAGATTCTGGTAAGTCTTCAAAACCGATATATCCTTACTATAATATTATAAATTCGAAAGTCACTCTGTCTGTCTATCTGTCTGTTACCTTTTCACGGCTAAACCACTAAACCGATTTAGATGAAATTTGGTACAGATATAGTTTAAATTCTGGGGAAGGACATAGGCTACTTTTTATTGATGTAGGTACCACGCCGGTGGAGCCGCGCGCAAAAGCTAGTAATTATATATTTTGGTTTAAATTGTTTACATTAAAGTCAAACTGACCTCAATGTAAACAATTTGGAGAAGAACATTAGTAAAACGTCATTAGGTAATCAGTTATTATGACACATAATTACGCGCCATTAGTTCAATAGCTACCGAGCTGCGCAGGCGCAGGCGTCAAATAAAAAGCGAATTTGACACATTTATCAATCGAAAAGTGTCACCATGACTCAGTTTCTATTAGTGCTTGTGTTTATTTCCTCGTGTGTCTATGGCCATGGACTGCAAGTGAACACTACTGAAGGAGTTGTCGAAGGATACAAGGCTACCGATGGGGATTACTATGAGTTCTACGGGATACCATATGCGGGGCCCACTGATGGGATCCACCGGTTTAAAGTAAGTGTCACGTTTTGTATGGTACAGTCAGACACTCGATTTTGCCCGCGGCTTTGCTCGCTTTAATCTAGGTTTTGATAATATATTTCTATACCTCGGGAACAGTTGGAGGAAATGTATTATTTTTCCTTTTCTGTACCTATGACAAAGTGAATTTAAAATTTCATTATAATCGGTCAAATAGTTATGGCGTGAAGGCATAACAAACAAAACTCATATTTGCATTTATCATTTTCCTTAGGATATAAGTAATGAGCATATACAGCATGTAACAGAAAGGTGAGGTCATATTTAAGCGTCACGTGTGGGGACACAGTTACACACATACATAGCCACGTACGTTATACTACATGTCTATGTATGTGAAAAGGTGTCAACCGCGACGTTTTCACCAGTCCGGTAAAAACTGTATGTGGAAGCTATGTTATTATGTACGTTCGTAAATTATAATATTTAATTGTAAAAGTGATAAATATAATATATATTTCGTTTTTACGGATTTTATTTATCCCTACCGGGCTCAACCCTACATCACGTACAAATAAATCCATATACAATATTTTTACAAAGATTATAGCATTTTCTTTTTTACGAATTCTCAATATTAGAAAATTAAAAAACGCTTACAGCTGCACTTACAATTCCATTATCCGCTGTATAAGTAAAAAAAAAAACATAATTGTCATTACAATTACTATCTCTTTATTAAGAGTTACTGTAGTAAACGAAGAAGAATTACTATTATTTTGTACTAGATGTTCCCGCGGTTTCACACGCGTTTATCGTTACTGCGCTGCCCCCATGGATCGTAGCGTGATGTTATATAGCCTATAGCCTTTCTCGATAAATAGGCTTTCCAACACTAAAATAATTTTTCAAATCGAATCAGTAGTTCCTGAGATTAGCGCGTTCAAACAAACAAACTCTTCAGCTTTATAATATTAGTATAGATGTAATACGTAGGTTTTAGAGCTAATGTGCACCATCCGCATTCTTCAATGCAATGGTGAGCGTGTTTGATGGTAGAGAAGTAAAAACTACAAACCTTGCTTGCTTATTTAGAGCTAATGTGCACCATCCGCATTCTTCAATGCAATGGTGAGCGTGTTTGATGGTAGAGAAGTAAAAACTACAAACCTTGCTTGCTTATTTAGAGCTAATGTGCACCATCCGCATTCTTCAATGCAATGGTGAGCGTGTTTGATGGTAGAGAAGTAAAAACTACAAACCTTGCTTGCTTATTTAGAGCTAATGTGCACCATCCGCATTCTTCAATGCAATGGTGAGCGTGTTTGATGGTAGAGAAGTAAAAACTACAAACCTTGCTTGCTTATTTAGAGCTAATGTGCACCATCCGCATTCTTCAATGCAATGGTGAGCGTGTTTGATGGTAGAGAAGTAAAAACTACAAACCTTGCTTGCTTATTTAGAGCTAATGTGCACCATCCGCATTCTTCAATGCAATGGTGAGCGTGTTTGATGGTAGAGAAGTAAAAACTACAAACCTTGCTTGCTTATTTAGAGCTAATGTGCACCATCCGCATTCTTCAATGCAATGGTGAGCGTGTTTGATGGTAGAGAAGTAAAAACTACAAACCTTGCTTGCTTATTTAATGTGCACCAGCCGCATTCTTCAATGCAATGGTGAGCGTGTTTGATGGTAGAGAAGTAAAAACTACAAACCTTGCTTGCTTATTTAGAGCTAATGTGCACCATCCGCATTCTTCAATGCAATGGTGAGCGTGTTTGATGGTAGAGAAGTAAAAACTACAAACCTTGCTTGCTTATTTAATGTGCACCATCCGCATTCTTCAATGCAATGGTGAGCGTGTTTGATGGTAGAGAAGTAAAAACTACAAACCTTGCTTGCTTATTTAATGTGCACCATCCGCATTCTTCAATGCAATGGTGAGCGTGTTTGATGGTAGAGAAGTAAAAACTACAAACCTTGCTTGCTTATTTAATGTGCACCATCCGCATTCTTCAATGCAATGGTGAGCGTGTTTGATGGTAGAGAAGTAAAAACTACAAACCTTGCTTGCTTATTTAATGTGCACCATCCGCATTCTTCAATGCAATGGTGAGCGTGTTTGATGGTAGAGAAGTAAAAACTACAAACCTTGCTTGCTTATTTAATGTGCACCATCCGCATTCTTCAATGCAATGGTGAGCGTGTTTGATGGTAGAGAAGTAAAAACTACAAACCTTGCTTGCTTATTTAGAGCTAATGTGCACCATCCGCATTCTTCAATGCAATGGTGAGCGTGTTTGATGGTAGAGAAGTAAAAACTACAAACCTTGCTTGCTTATTTAATGTGCACCATCCGCATTCTTCAATGCAATGGTGAGCGTGTTTGATGGTAGAGAAGTAAAAACTACAAACCTTGCTTGCTTATTTAATGTGCACCATCCGCATTCTTCAATGCAATGGTGAGCGTGTTTGATGGTAGAAAAGTAAAAACTACAAACCTTGCTTGCTTATTTAATGTGCACCATCCGCATTCTTCAATGCAATGGTGAGCGTGTTTGATGGTAGAGAAGTAAAAACTACAAACCTTGCTTGCTTATTTAATGTGCACCATCCGCATTCTTCAATGCAATGGTGAGCGTGTTTGATGGTAGAGAAGTAAAAACTACAAACCTTGCTTGCTTATTTAATGGGGTCTCTCATAGATACCAACCAACAAAGAGTGCAGCATTTCAGCATAGGTATGCCCTGCATGAAAGACATCTTGCGCTATATATCGTGACTATAAGTAGACGAGTAGACTAAGTGGTCTATCCGAAAGACACGCTGGTCTATCCGTACATTTAAAATTACTGCTTTGCTTCTTTGACTCATATCGTGATGGTATATAGCCTTTATTATTTCTGAATAAATAAGCTCTCTAATAGTAAAAGATGATTAAAATCGGTGTTGTTGTTTCTGATTTATTCATCATTACTCCTTACCTTATCTTGTGTGTGGGGGCCAGTCAATACAGACCGGCGACACTTCGACCCAGTGGGAGCTTTTGTGTCAATCCTTACTCCTTACTAATATTATAAATTCAAAAGTAACTCTGTCTGTCTGTCTGTTACCTTTTCAACGCTAAACCACTCAACCGATTTAGATGAAATTTGGTACAGATATAGTTTAAAACCTGGGGAAGGGCATAAGCAACTTTTTATAGGTGTAGGTACCACGCGAGCGGAGCCGCACGCAAAAGCTAGTTACAAATAAAAATGTAAATCTGTTAGTTTAGATGTAGATTTAGCTTTAAGACAATATGTAATATATGTAGTTGCTGTGGATAAACTTAAATAAACCAAAAAAGGCAGAGCTGTAAAAGCAGAGATTTTATAACATCATATTTTTATGATAATTGGTATAATAATATTGCTAACACATAACCTACATATTAACAAAATTTCCAGGCACCCGTGTCTCCAGCGCCACACCTAGAAGTGCTCCACGCCAACGTCACTGATATAAGATGTGCGCAGCCATCAGTAAGTGGAATCGTCGGAGTCGAGAACTGTTTAACACTAGACGTATTCACGAACAACGTTACAACTACGAGACCAGTTATCGTATGGCTCAACGCCGAGGACTACACCACAACAAGCACTCAAGTATTCTCCTTCAGGACATTCATAGAACAAGATCTCGTCTTCGTATCAGTAAACTTCCGACTATCAATCTTCGGATTTTTATGTTTGGGAATACAAGAGGCTCCTGGAAATGCCGGTTTGAGAGACGTCATCCAAGCACTGAAATGGATAAATTCTAATATTGCCAACTTTGGAGGCGATCCGGACAATGTAGTACTGATGGGCCATGCATCTGGAGCTGCTATGGTCGACTTATTAACCATGGCGCCTCAAGCTAAGGGCCTGGTACATAAAGCTATTGCCCTGAGTGGTTCTGGTTTAGCTCCATGGGCTGTAGCCTACGACCCTATCGGATATGCTGAGCTTTTAGGAGCAAAACTCGAATATACTGGTCAGTCAAAAGAAGATTTGGTTAAACACTTAAAGGCCACCGATATTACACTATTAAACTACGCACTTACAGAATTCTTACACTTTAAAAACAACACTCCATTATTTGCCCCGTGTATAGAGAATCCCAGCTTGAACCTAAATGACACTGTGTTGGCAGACGCGCCTCTTAATATACTGCATTCGGGAAACTATCTGCAGATACCGTACATAACTGGATACACATCTAGAGAAGGTACTATGAGAGCAAACGAGGCTGTATTTGGCGACTGGCTAAATGCTATGAATGAAAATTTTACAGACTTCTTACCGGTAGATTTAGCGCTCAGTGGTAAAGAAGCAGCTGATGTGGCAAATTTTTATTTCAAAGATCATCGACCACAGGCTATCTTTATCAACATGGACGATTACTTGAAATACGAAGGCGATACTCTTGTGGCTATGTCTGTAATTAAAGGAGCTAAAAAAAGGAGTTTAAAATCTAAGGCAGAAGTAAGACTGTTCGTATTTGGAACATATAACTCGGACTGGACTTATGACCACATACCAGTCAAAGGTGCGAGGCATGGAGCTATCCTTAACTACCTGTTTGACCAGGATTTGAAGTCGAATGATAAATATGATATGAAATCTATCATAAGACAATTCACAGTGTTTGCGTATACTAGGTAAGATCTTATTGTTTTGAATTACTAAATGCAATTATATTTATTTAATTTTTACAACACAGTTATGATGACACAAATATCATAGAAGGACGAATTTTAAAACGTTAAATATTTAGTAAATATTCTCCGACTTATATGACCCCTATTACAATTTAGATGTCTATTCTTTATCTATTTGAACAAATTGAATGCTTTTGCTTCATACGCCAAGTTAGAATTCTCTTGGTTAATTATTCAAATTACTGTGTTATTATTATCACGCTATGTAAAATATGGAGGAGCGGAGTTTTTTACTCTAGGCATTATTTGTTTAAAAGAAGATTCCGAAGACAACTTTTTGTAAACTAATTATTCGACACATACATTTTTTATTGATTTTATTTAATTATCCGTAATATATGTTTCAGAACACAAAATTCGTCCAATTCAGTTGAAGGGTGGTGGCCTATTACTTTGAAACGTTTTTTCGCCTTATATTATGTTCCCCACGAGGATTTTGGCTACTTCATGGTAGAAGCCAACGACCACCTATATGATTCTACTGCTTTGTTATGGCATGAACTCTATGAGAAATATTACAAGCCCCTAAAACCTACTATACCTCATGATTCTAAGGTCAACAACAATAATAATAATGTAAGAATTACTAGCTCTTTTTTGGTTGTTTTAATTAGTGTTATGTTTCTTATATTATGTAATGTTTAAATTTAAGCCCAAGTTTTAAAAACAAATATCTTTTTTAATTTTTATTTTTATTTTGGTTTAGGCTAACCAACTAAAATACATACAGAACATTGACTTAAAATAACACAAAATACATCAGATCATCGTGTGCTTTTAAATTTTATTATTGCTTTATAATGTATGTTATTGTATATTCCTTTATTGGAAATCCTTAAATAAATAAATAAAAATTAAAGGTAAGCACAACATTGTTATTGAAAGTGAGTTTAACAATGTTCTTTTACTAACGCCTAACACAGTTTCAACAAGTAGACAAGACAAAATAAATTAATGTAAATCTAATAAAAAATAAAATATGTATAAATTATATTATAAATCTAAAATCTTATGAAAATAAATTATTTTCATAAGATTTTAGATTTCATCGGGCCGTTGCAGCTCAAGACGTTAAGTTGATACGATGACATTCCATTTACATATTTATAAGCATTTTTACTTAGAATATTTACTAACTGGTAATGAGCAGAAAATCAACTTTGACCGCTTAAACGACAGCGGCCCGTCAGACACAATTGTTTTTTAAGTATATCTGGCATTTGCAATTGACATATTAATCACAATTAGCACGATAAAATATGTACATTTTTCTACGAATCGATACATACATAGATTCACGCCTGTTTCCCAGAGGGGTAGGCAGAGACTACGGATTTCCATTTGCTACGATCCTGACACACTTCTCTGGCTTCATTCACTTTCATCACATTCCTCATACACAAATCGATATATGAATCTATTTATTATCATTTCTAGTTTGTAATTAGGGTTAAAATTCTTAATTATGCCTGGTATCAACATGTAATCTTTATTGTTAAATATATCGCGGTTTATTTTGCTTATAACTTAATAATAATTATCATTTTCAGAATTAGCTTTTCCTATTCTGTTGTAGTATGTTTCATTGCAATGTGTGAGTGTATTTTATTTGCGTAACAAATTAAGTGAAACTATGAACTTAAAAGTGGTAACGGACATGTTATTTGTTAACTTTCAATATTATTACATACATACATAGATTCACGCCTGTTTCCCAGAGGGGTAGGCAGAGTCTACGGATTTCCATTTGCTACGATCCTGCCACACTTCTCTGGCTTCATTCACTTTCATCATATTCTTCATACACGCCCGTCGGTTCAAGGTGCTCTTAACATGGCCTTTGTCCAGAACGCCTCCGATCTGATCGAGAAACGTTCGCCTAGATTTTCCTCTTGCGACTGTTCCATTCACACTAGCCTTATAAACTTTCTTAGTCAGTCTTTCCTCGTCCATTCTTTCTACATGTCCAAACCAGCTTAACATACCCTTTTCTATTCTTCTTTAATACTATTATGCTCGCTTATTTAAGTGACACTTTTATGTGTTTTAAATCTATACATATAATAAAATCGTAGGAAAGTCAAAACTGTACATTGAATATTTATTTAAAAGAATACTTGGTGCGTGATCTACAATCGATATCGAAGCCAAAAATATAGTTTTTAGAATTTTTGTCTGTTTGTCTGTATGTATGTCCGGGCTAAACGCAAAAAGTACTGCATGGATCTACTTCAAATTTTGCATGAATATTACTAACAGTTCGGGTCAACATATAG
Organism: Catocala sponsa; assembly: GCA_963564715.1. Taxonomy (NCBI): domain Eukaryota; kingdom Metazoa; phylum Arthropoda; class Insecta; order Lepidoptera; family Erebidae; genus Catocala; species Catocala sponsa. Next base: position 24,589,104 of record OY751344.1, on the reverse strand, counting down.
GCTACATTTTATCACGCTATCACTTACGGGGGAGGAGCTGTGAATCTTTATTTTTCTTACGCATTCTGTGACAGCGTGTAATCTAACGAGGCATATTTAAATGTTGTTTTTGAGTAAGCCATGCTATTATCTAGCTTTACGCTATAATAACTACGCCATTTAAGTAACTTGGGCAGATAAATATAGTTGGGTTCCGCGGCGACAAACACTTTTTAGTTAAAATCTACGCGGACGAAGTCGCAGGTAACAGCTAGTAAGAAATAAAGTTATTATTAAACGGAGAATGGTATAACACAGGGCTTCATGGCGGAGCCTGGTAACCCTAACTATCAAGGAACATGGCACAATGATGGTTATTCAACCAACCAAATCACATTCGTGACTTTCTATTGGGTATAGAGTTACTTCTCCAATTGAATAGTCTTCATTTGAAGTAATTGCTTCCACTACAAATAATCATTAACTATATAAGTATATTTATCGTCAGTCTTTAGTAATGTCTCATTAAAATGTAATTTTCATTCAAAGATAACGGTATCTATCTGATTGATATTTGGTTACGAACATGTTTAAAGTCAAATGAATTGGCCAACTCGATAAAAAAATACCTTATTTAACGCAAAATCAAACATAAATTTATTCAAATTAGGTTACAAGGTAACAATTTTTTCTGTGAATTTACATTTACTGCCACGTTCAGCAAAGCAAGGGTGTAGGGCTCGTGAGAAGAACGGGCAAGAAACTCATCAGCGCTTGAAGGATATCCATAGTAGTATTATTAAGCGTTAAATAAATTCAATTTGATTAATATTTCCGGAGATAAGAGTGCTGTGAGGCTCACATTTTTGTAATTCTTTCACTGTAGGGTATGTAAAGCGCCATCATTTTATCTTGTATAGCAAGCTGTCATTGGCTATGTTATCTTATCTTATCTTATGTGAGATCCAGTCAGTGCAGACTGGCGACACTTCGACCCAGTGGGATCTTTTGTGTCGACACTCTCCCAATAACGACTGCCATAGATGTTCATGGCAACCGGGACCAACGGCTTAACGTGCTCTCCGAGGCACGAAGCAGGCGATAATTGTCAATCAATACGCACATAATTTCGAAAAGTCATAGAACTTCTGAAAGTCAGAGGTGGCGCGCCGTGGTTTCGAACCCGAGACCCTCTGCATTGCTGTCTGTTGGTATCACCACTGAGCTATCGCTGCTCTTTTGGCTATGTTACCATCAGGCGAGCCGTGTGTTCCTTTTCCAACATTTGTTGTATAAGAAAAGGTTATCATTCAAACACTCCCGTGCGCATGTATTACTTATCACTTCTGTTCTTCTCACTATACCAGTGCCGGATTAAGCAAGTGCGGGGCCCTTAGCAAATTCTTTCGGGTAAGAGTGCTTGCATACGTCAGTCTTTTCGTAGAGCTGATTATTAGGCCGACTGAAATTCTACACATTTATACGAGCGACTTTTTGTAGAACTTGTGCGTTTACCGTATGAAATTCGGTGTTTTATAAACGCCAAGGAAATAGTCGGTTATCGATTGTCTGACGTGGATTGTCTTAGTAGGAAAAGTTGTAACACTTCACGTTTTTGTGACATCAAGTAAATTCAATATACCACATTTTAAGTAATGAGTTTCACTCAAAAAATTACGTGCAGGCAGAGATGAATTGAGTGGGTTTAACTATGCGGGGGAGGGGGAAGGGGGGGCGCATATTTAAACCCACTCAATTCATCCCTTTCGCGCGGGGCCCGTAGCAATTGCAATTGCTTTTAAATGTAATTACAGATGTGAGACTTATTAATATCAGAATTAAGAATAATTTTATTTGTATTAAAATACAATTAGTTTGATTATCGGTGGTTTAGCCAATAAGCTCAAGCCTTGTGTCAAGCCTTCTCTTAATTTGTCGCCCAACTTTTCTGCTTGCAATCTTAAACATTTAAGCGCTTAGCTAAATATCGATTGCCGTGCCCCTAGCGCCCGGCTACAAATCGATAAAATAATACCGATATAATATATAATAATATCTATAAACAATAATTAGGGAGGTGCAGAAATACAGAATTTTAAGTAAATGTTGAAAATCATATCTCAAATTCAAACCATTATTCAATAATGGTTTTAGTTGTACCACGCAGTTAATAGAACGAAAATAAAACAAAAAGTATCGTGCATGTTCTCTGTCACAGAAATACGACACGGGCGGTAGAGGCACGGTCATATGTGTCGCATAAATGCGACACAAGCGGTAAAAAGGTTAAGGATTTTTGACAAATTGAGGAAGGTTGGTTTCAGGGAGTAGCAGGATGTATTACTTACTGTATAAGATAAGAAACATGGGGATCACCATGCTGCCAACTTACCTGCAAAAAAAAACATCAATATTAATAGATTCTTAATATTAGATTTGCACAACGTTTTTGTACCTATATGAAGCTCTTTGTGTATAACAGAATTAACTAAATATGTAGCCTAGCTAATATGTCAATGCACCAAGTTACATTAACTGTACATGAAACATTACCTGGACTTATGATGATACAGAGACCTTTATAAAACATTTAATTTAAAAGAGTTTATTAATATAATTGTGAAATTATTGATATTCAAATTAGTATGTATAGTATAATTTTTCTTTTTTTTTTACTCTAAATTTATACCTATGTAATTTAATTGTTAATTTTTATTTATATAATTTACTATAAATTTTAAATACAATCTTGATAATTATTGTAAACATTTTATATGATATATTTATTTACGTCGAGTCAAGAATAATTAATGGTAAATGTGAATAAAAAGACTACCTACAGGAAAGGCCTAGTGTAGGAAGTCTTTGGCAAAAAAAAACATTATATTCCTTACCTAGTTATATTATTAATTAACATCTGAGAATATGTATTTCTTAATCTGGTGAATAAATATTTTTTCTATTCTATTTTCTATTTTTTATTCTAGTATTGTAACAGTTAATACAATTTCTCATTAGTATGGTAAAATAACATAACTAAAATTGTCAAATAAATAATTAAAGCTCACTCACTCATTAGTTAATTTAATATTCATATACAAAATATATATATATATATATATATATATATATATATATATATATATATATATATATATATATATATATATATATATATATATATAATCGGATAAACGTACTTTACCTACCTAAATTACGCAAACATACTTACCCACTATGAAATCATAGAACACAAGTAAACATTCAAAAATAATAAAATAAAAAAATTGCCTTAGTTCACATACACAGTAATTTTATTTCATCAATGTTGTTGTAGGTACGACACTAATGATTCCATTTCTAACTTCAAAATATATGAGTTACCTACCTACTTTACTTTATATTATATAGTTTCCCCTCATTTTTATTATGTACTTTTAGTTTTAATATTAATAGTACACATGTATGTTAAATGTATAATTTACGGAACGAAACTAACGTCTAAGACACAGGCTCGGCCTAGTTTAGACGTTAGGGTTCATTGAATATTGTATACATACAGTTATTGTATTGTAGGTTAAGAAGTTGTATGTATGTATGTATGTATTGTCATCTATTTGGTATCAATAAAGAAATTATTATATTATTGTTACTGCATTCCATCGCGCCGACCCGCTGCGCGACGAACGCGTTGGAGGTGACTTGGAGGACAACCGACGTCGGCCGACCCGCCTTCGCCCCGCGCATCGAGCCACCGATTCATTCGCCGTGCGACCGACTCACTCGCCGTATATTGCACTGCGCACATGCAACGACGATTGTTATAACATCGCCTTTTGGAAATACAGTTATTGTACCAAGTATCGAAGCAGTTTTCATTAGCCAAGACCACCAGCATCACAACTGGAGCTAGGCAGTCATACATTATATTAATATTAATATTATAAATGATCTCTGCAGAGCATTGAAATACTTTGGGTATATCTTATGAGTATGAGCTATAAGTGCCAATGCTCTCATTAGTGCTCTCTCTTGCACTAACACTTCCTCATTCATTACATTTACTAATCTTCGTAATAGACAGCAAACTTATTACCAACACTACATTCCCGGACTCCTTGTGGCAACCGAGAATATCATCATCATCATCTCAGACGAGACGTCCACTGCTGGACATAAGCCTCCCGCGAGGTTATCCAAATAGACCGGTCTTGGGCCACCCGCCACCAAGAATATGTAGAACCAAAAAATATCTGTAATTCAGTTTAAGACTGCGCCGAGCGAAATGTGCCAAAACAGGCGGTCACAGTTAAGTGAATAAAATCAACACTTTTTGTTTAATACAAATATAAAATATACATTTACCAAAACAATGAACGTGTTTACAATTACTCCGTGTAAAAAAATTAAAAGAATTAATATTTTCGCTTACAAAATTACGTAAATTTGCACGAAAAATGCAAAAACGTAAGAAATCTATCCTATTTTACAGCTTAAACGAGACATAAATAGTTATATTACAATTTGTCCGTCCCAAATATTTAAGTTATTGGTTGACAATAAATATACATATTTATCAAAAAAAAAACAACGGGTTGCACTCCGGGGGTGCCGGTAAAAGCGAAAACTTGAATATTAACGTTGTGCATTTTTGATATTTTGGAATGGTTAGCGAATAATTTTGCACGAATTGCTTTAATTATCAGTATAAAAGTAATATCATTTATATGGTAAAATACAATATTCATTTATTGCGCTATCGTACACAAATATGACAATTCTCCCTGTCTTACGAATTTTCGATCAGTGTCCTGACGCGAGTTTAACATATTTTACCCATCACAAAAAAGTGCACAACGCCGCTAAAGAAGTTTTCACTTCAAAAAGCACTTCAAATCCTTTATACAATTTTACTATAGCGGCCGCGCGCCGATTTGAATATGCGCCGTAAAAGCTCTGTCATTATCTGTCTTACGCTCGGCGCAGTCTTAACGAAATTGAACACTTACCTTTAAGAATAAGTACTTCGAATAACTTAAGTACTAGCGGCATGTACTTGCACCCATTACCGTTAAGAAAAAGGGAAATTATCTCAAGTATTCAAATGAGGTTTCGTAATAGGTACATATGTATTCACACATGTGTAAAGATATTTGGCTTTAACATAAACACTTAAGCTTTAACTGTACCTAAAGCGATAAGCGATCATTGTGCGATAAATTTACTTATAGTCTAAGATTCCAGTATAAATAAACAAAATTTTAACAAAAAAGAAAACCGACTTCAAATAAGAATATTCTAAAACTTAAAATGCACTAAAAAGTTAATAAATAATTGCATATTCTTGTGAATAATTAAATTATTGTTATTTTTGGAGTCGGTGTCAGCCGCCCGCGCCGCGTGCTGCGTCTATGTGTGTAATTGTGCATGCCAATGTTATGTTATGATTATAGTAAGACATCTCATGTTTAATTAGTTACAAACCTACCTTGGCTGACACCGACTCCAATAATAACAACAATTTAATTATTCACAAGAATATGCAATTATTTATTAACTTTTTAGTGCATTTTAAGTTTTAGAATATTCTTATTTGAAGTCGGCTTTCTCTTTTGTTAAAATTTTGTTTATTTCTCGGTTTTTAGTGAACCTTGCCAAATATGAGAACATCATTAATGTAGCCAAATACGCATTATTAAGTATAACTCGAAAACGAATGGTCAAATCTTGATCAAAATTAAATGGGACGGCACGGGAAGCACCAGCTTTCAAATAAAAAAAGAATCATCAAAATCGGTTCACCCAGTCGAAAGAAACGAGGTAACAAACATAAAAAAAATACAGACGAATTGAATACCTCCTCCTTTTTTGAAGTCGGTAAAAATAAAAAATAGTCAACCTAACGTTTGCATAATTATTCTATAGGCTTCATACTTTCGATTGGTATGGAATTTGTCTATTACCCATCACAGTGAAATGTTTAAAAAAAATTTTTTTTTTTGTTTATTAATCATATTCTGGACTGAAATTTTTTAGTCAACCCATTTGCAATATGTTTATTGACATATTTAATTTGATATAAAATACTCGGTGAAGGTCGTTTTATACTGGGATCCTATACTATTAAACGATTTTGCTCTGGAGACGTCATCAGTACGTGATCCACGTTTAATGTAAAAGTAATTATTTGCGTATGATGATGCACAGATTATCTACATATTAATAATTATAATATACTAGGATGCTAATATTTATACAGGTAAAAGATTTGTACGTTTGCATTTCCGTTTGTAATGAAGAAACTTAAAACTACTTCATCATTTCAGCCTATTGCAGTCCACTGCTGGACATAAGCCTCCCCCAGGGTGCGCCACAAGGCCCGATCTCCCGTTTTCGCCATCCAGTCACCTCCAGCCATCTTTTTCAGGTCATCGGTCCATCTGGCCGGGGGGCGTCCTACACTACGCTTGCCGAGTCGTGGTCTCCACTCGAGAACCCGTCTGCTCCAACGATCATCGGTTCTGCGACAGATGTGACCAGCCCACTGCCACTTAAAACTACTTAATCGATTTTAATAATTCCTTTAACATTAGGAAGCTACTTTATCCAGAAGTAACATAAACTATATAACATTAGCTCCGAGAGCGAAGCAATAATCATAAACGAGGGTGAGACCATTGGGAACGGCCAGTATCTATATATTAATACGTGAAGCGAAAACTTCGTACCCCTTTTTACAAAAATTGCGAGGACGGAAGAGTATGAAATTTGGCACAGTTAAAGTTTATACGGAAAAGGAGGGGCGAATCCTAATATTTTTATAAAATATGCATTAGAAATACATTAAATTAATTAAAAATCACTACACGCACCCAACCATGCATTTGACACACGCAGTCGAATCGCGTTCGTAGTATTTCGACATTGTCCGTCTTACGTCATACAATTCTTTGTAACTATGGTTACTTATACCTTATTTATAATTATGTAATAGAGAAAAACAGAAAACAATTAGGAATTTTGGTCGAATTTTGGTCGAATTTTGACTACTAGGCAACTGCTAGTTATAATAAATACCAAAACATTTTTTGTTTTTAAAAAGACAACTCCTGATCCAGATATGATTCCTGTAAGGCTTCATAAATATTCAAACAACGAACACAAATTTCACATTCGGTACAAATATTTGCGAAACACTCGGGTTTTAAATTAAATTATTCGGACTATATCAAATACACCACATTCAAAAAAGGCGTATAAAACTGGCAATGTGAAGGCCTAAAATATGGCTATTGATTTCCAGCATTTACATATGTGTGGTTTCATACGTCTACATGCAAAACTAACTAAATATCAAATTAAATTATTACACACCATCAATATTCTTAACGAATTTATCGTTCGTCTGTAATATATTAAATGTGTGTCTAGTAAGCATGACAGCAGAATAAATGCTGTAGAAATGAGAGCGCTGAGAAGCATATATGGTGTGACTCTGAAAGATAGAATAAGGAATAATGTGATTAGAGAGAGATGCGGCATGAAAGTGGATATAGTGACAAAAATAGAAAAGGGTACATTAGGCTGGTTTGAACGTTTCTACACGTTCAAACCAGCTTAATGTACCCTGTAGTTGTTGTATTGTTGTATGTTTCTAAACTTAAGTACAATTATAAGGAATTGTAAAATGTGATTTCTTTTTAGCAAAAATAAATAAATTATAATTATTGATTGAAAATTATCGCCTGCTCCGTGCCTCGGAGAGCACAGTCAGGTGGCAGCCGCTCCGTGTAAAAACTGATATCCAGTCAAATCCGGTTAGACTAGAAAAGCCGACCCCAGGTGACATGGGAATAATAAAGGCTAGGGACATAAGTCACTTGGAGTCGGCTTTCTAGTCTAACAGGATTTGACTACATATCAGTTTTTACACGGAGCGACTGCCATCTGACCTCCGTAACCCGAAGGCTAACGATACCCTATGGCTAGACTAGTGGCAGGATATTAGAGGGCACTGACTTCCCAATAACGACTACCATAGATGTTCATGGCAGCCGGGACCGACGGCTTAACGTGCTCTCCGAGGCACGGAGCAGGCGATAATTGTCAATCAATACGCACATAATTTCGAAAAGTCAAAACTTCCGAAAGTCAGAGGCGCGACGTGGGTTCGAACCCGAGACCCTCTGCATTGCAGTCTGTTGGTCTCCCCACTGAGCTATCGCTGCTGAATTTTTCACCCACTTCTTGTATTCTTTAAAGAGTACTGTTGTAATAAAATGATAACGATGATTACTTTGAATGATAGAAGAATTTATAATTTAACTAATGTTCAGCGACTGATGTCTTTGACCGTATATGTTTGTGTGTGCAGTGTGACTGCCGTTTTACAACGTCGCAAGCCCGATATGAGATTTTTAATAATAGATGAAGTGAAATTCCATTTGCTCCCACTTTATTATTTAACTAGCTTCTGTTCGCACGTGAATCCCACAGGAACATTGGGTTCTAAGATGAAAATTGATAACATGGCATCCTGTTTAAGATTGGATGAAGAGTAGTTTCGATGTTTGATGTGTTTGATTTCCGGATTATATAAAGTGTTATTGGGAGCTTTAGTAGTAGTAGGGAGTCTAGTAGTATCCTCGCTGATTACAGCATGAATGGGCCGGCTCGACCGGGGAAGGACCACCTCTCACAGAATATCGACGTGAAATAGCAGTATTCCTACTGTTGTGTTTCGTTTGGTGAGTAAGAGTGCCTCTTTCCCATTTCACGCTCCTTCTCCTTCCCATTTCCTTTCCTAGATGGTCGGCAACGCGCAAGTGATGCCTCTGATGTTGCAGGCGTCCATAGGCTTCGGTGACTAATTACCATCAGGTGGGCAGTAAGTTTGTTTGCCAACTTAGTAGTATAAAAAAAATTTATTAGTAGCGTTTGGGTTCGAAACCGCTTGATAGACGATAATAAACTCACCCGTATAACGTGGCGCCTGAAACTCTCTGTCTACCCCCTTGGGTATATTTTATATACCCACTATATATGTATATTTTGTTGTTACTAGCTCTACTTATTCATTCATTGATAATTTAATGTTAGATATTCACCCCTCTAAAATAATCCAATACAATTTACTGACTATCCTTTTACCAAGAGAAATAAACAAAAAGTTTATAAAAAACATAATAATTTTCTTGAAACAAAATGACACACGCAGGAACATAAATTCATGAATCGGACTTTCAGGAAATTGAATCGGCTAACGGTGACGTAAAACCACCGCGGTGATTCATAGCCGCACTATCGGCTCTGTTAGTTTATATTAGGGAAACAAACTTTGTCATATCCTATTCAATCATAGGGCCGCATTATGTTATAATTTGAGTTTCCAAAAAAACATCTGATTTCAGTAATAAATCAAACAGCAATAGTCAATCAGTCCTATAAACTTATAGTTGCGAAATGTGGGTGTGAGACTACATAGTCAACTACAAGTTTAGGTTCCACCTGATAAGACTGATTGACTATTGCTGTTTGATTTAGTATTCTGCTGTCAATAGCATAGTTGCAGTAAGTACCCTCTAGGCCGTTCCGAGAAAAACGCGGTTAAAGTTTGGCGTGAAATGGTGTTTTTCATCTCCCTCTCTCTACTCTCTCACTCTAGAACACCCTCGTATAAAAATCGGCGCAGAAATGGTAACACAGTATTGTTAAAGGGAATTCCCAGACTAGGGACTAGGAATATGTCCTGTGCGTAACATCCAACAACGGATGCAAAGAATACCGGGACAGAAGCTACTACTTCTGGATCACAGAAAAGAACTTTGACTTGTTGAAGGCAATAGTTAGCTATTGCCTTCAACAAGTCAAAGTTTCTTAACAGAAAATAGAAAATTATCCAACCATTTTTTTTTGTAGACAGCTTCCACGCTAGGAATAATTCCTGTATCGCGGGGGACTTTACAAACATTCAAACAACACCCAGACTTGGAATAACCATTTGTCGATCACATAAATTTTTGTCCTGCGCGGGGATCGAACCTACGACACTCGGCGCAGTGACAGTGGCGAGACGAGCACTTCAACCACTGGGTTATCTGTGCAGTTACTGCATTTAGCTAGTTAAGTAAGGCGGTAATAATACGGATCGCTAAACCGTTAATGGCAACCGTTAGTAGGTTATTATTATTATTGAATATTATATTTATATACATCATACTATTGCGCCAATTTATTTAATTTATATTTTATATACATTAATTACATACCTATGCTCATCAATTATAATTTATATATAACTTACGTATGTATTTTTTTTATTTTCTTTTATTTTTTGAATTTGTATCATTTTGAAGAGTAGCTGATTGTACGTCCGGGCGTCACTTGGGGTACCACATAATATCAGGGTTGGTTTGAGGTATAAACCGCAAACCAACAATAAACCTGAGTAGTAACCTCGTTTTTCATTATACATGTACTTTTCTTTTTTCTGTGTTATAATATTTGTCTGTATTTTGTGTACCTATATTTTGAAAAATAAAATACTTACTTACTTCCTAAGGCTCACTTACATACCTTTGATGATAGCTAACTACATGACGCGGTCTATCTTATCTTATGTGGGGGCCAGTCAGTGCAGACCGGCGACACTTCGACCCAGTAGGATATTTTGTGTAGACACTCTCCCAATAACGACTGCCATAGATGTTCATGGCAGCCGGGACCGACGGCTTAACGTGCTCTCCGAGGCACGGAGCAGGCGATAATTGTCGATCAATACGCACATAATTTCGAAAAGTCAATAAATTCCGAAAGTCAGAGGTGCGCGACGTGGGTTCGAACCCGAGACCCTCTGCATTGCAGTCTGTTGGTCTCCCCACTGAACTATCGCTGCTCTATTATAACGCTAAAGTGGCTCCTAGCGTCATTAAATAGTCTCTTCCTGCTGAATAAAATAGTTTTCTAATGGTGAAAGATTGATTAAAACCGGTTCATGAGTTTCAGAGTTAAGGCGAGGATTTCCGAGCGCTCAAAGGTTTTGGGGCCCCCCGCTTCACCGGTTCGCGCGTACGCCGACGTCCATAATTACGATGAGTCGGGCGCTATGCTACTCGCGAGTGCCGGTGACGTAGGTAGCGCGGTGGCACCAATTATCGGCCGTGTCAACTTTTTTTGAACTTTGACTGCTTGTAATTTTTACGTTAATAGCTTAATTTGCTTTCTTGCAATGCCTTTTTTGGGTAGAGGGATACTTAAACTCGGTTTGGGTAGAACATTTCTAAGCTGTGACACTAGTGCATTCTTCATAGGCGTGATAGTGATAGGATAATACGATAATAATATTATTAAGTGTCCATGAAAACTACGTAAATATAACAATCAAACCGTATTCCATGTTTGGTAATAGTGTGGTAATAGTCAATAGGATTATTAAATACTAGCTTCTGCCCGCGCCTTCGTTCGCGTGGAATAGTTACTTTGGGCTAACGTTGACTTTAACCCGCGACTTCGTTATACTTAGTTAGCTGCGTTATTTTAAAACTGCGATATCTCCTAAGATATTCATTGAAATCGAATGATGTAAAGGGCAATTTTGTTTTAAATTAAATACTTGTGATGAATAACGTATTTATTTGGATAAGGATTAATATCATGTTTATAAAAACACCTTCGCAAATAATGCATTATTTTAGAACAAATTTGGTTAGCATAAAAAAGGTTATAGTGAGCCAACCTTAAAAGATAGACATATGCTGTCGAGGACTTTTTTTTAGAACTTTTAAAGGGGAACAATTCTATAATACATGATTTTTGCGAAACTTTGAGAGTTTGAGAGCTGAAGAGTTTATTTTTTTGTTTGCTTGAACGCGCTAATCTCAGGAACTACCGGTCCGATTTGAAAAAGTTCTTCCAATGTTAGATAGCCCATTTATCGAGGAAAGCTATAAGCTATATATCATCACGCTAAGATCAATAGGAGCGGAGCACCAATGAAGAATGTCTCAAAATCGGAGGGTTTTTTTTCCTTTTGGGAGCATTCGCTACGTGCGCTGGGTAAGCAGTTAAAGTTTCGCAAAAATCATGTATGACAGAATTGTTCCCCTTTAAAAGTTCTAAGAAAAAGCCCATGACAACATATGTCTATCTTTTAAGGTTGGCTCACATAACCTTTTTTATGCTAACCAAATTTGTTCTGAAATAATGCATTATTTGCGAAGGTATTATTATAAACATGATATTAATCCTTATCCAAATAAATACGTTATTCATCACAAGTATTTAATTTAAAACAAAATTGCCCTTTACATCATTCGATTTCAATGAATATCTTAGTAGATATAGCAGTTTTAAAATAACGTCGCAGCAAAATAATTACCCATTACAGACATAAAACGATGTTTCTCCTGGTTTATTTTGCGTGATTTTAAATTAGCACTGTAGGTATATTTATAAAATGTTGTTCAATGGTTCTTATGTGGTTCGTGGATTTAACAAAGAAAGATTCAGCTCCTTTAAAATTGTATTATAGGTGCCTACGACCCACTCTCTCTGTTATGTGACGCAGACGAAGTTGCGCGGGTCAGCTATCTATACTAATATTATAAAGCTGAAGAGTTTGTTTGTTTGTTTGTTGGCTTGAACGCGCTAATCTCATAATAGCCTATTTATCGAGGAAGGCTATAGGCTATATAACATCACGCTACGACCAACGGGAGTGGCGCAGTAACGATAAACGCGGGTGAAACCGCGGGAACATCTAGTACCAAATAACATTACAACCAACGAGGGTGGTGCAGTAAACATAAATACCACAACGCGCAGGTATAACTGCGGATAATATTTGTATTTATTTAGGTAGGCAGGTACCTACCTATAAAATTCGCTCGTATTGCTTTTAGGCACATCTCACATTTTTATTCTCGTATACCTACCTAATCTATACTAATATTATAAAGCTCAAGAGTTTGTTTGTTTTATTGTTTGTTTGTTTGTTTGCTTGAACGCGCTAATCTCAGGAACTACTGGTCCGATTTAAAAAACTCTTTCAGTGTTAGATAGCCCATTTATCGAGGAAGGCTATAGGCTATATATCATCACGCTAAGATTAATAGGAGCTGAGGACCAATGAAGAATATTGCAAAATCGGAGGGTATTTTTTCCTTTTGAGAGCTGCCGCTGCGTGCGCTGTGTAAACAGTTAAAGTTTCGCAAAAATCATGTATAACAGAATTGTTCCCCTTTAAAAGTTCTAAAAAAAAGTCTGCGACAGCATATGTCTATCTTTTAAGGGTGGCTCTTTATAACCATTTTTATGCTAACCAAATTTGTTCTAAAATAATGCATTATTTGCGAAGGTATTATTATAAACATGATATTAATCCTTATTCAAATAAATACGTTATTCATCACAAGTATTTAATTTAAAACAAAATTGCCCTTTACATCATTCGATTTCAATGAATATCTTAGGAGATATCGCAGTTTTAAAATAACATTGCAGCAAAATAATTACCCATTACAGACATAGTACAAACGATGTTTCCCCTGGTTTATTCTGCGTGATTACTACTGGTTCGATTTGAAACATTCTTTTAGTGTTGGATAGCCTATTTATCGAAGAAGGCTATAGGCTATATAACATCACGCTACGACCCACGGGGGCTGCGCAGTAACGATAAACGCGGGTGAAACCGCGGGAACATCTAGTATAATAATAATGCTATAAAATAATGATTCAAGTCCTATACAAATATAGGTAGTGTTTTAGTAATTTTCAAATAATAGGTAGGCAACCTATGTACCTTTAACATTTGTTTAGCCTACGTAAGGCTAAAGATGACAACCGTGATTTTCTTTTATTTTATTGCCCATTTCTACACTCGTCATCTACAAATCAATAATAGACTTGCACTGGAAGTGGTACCTAACTATGCTGTTGTTATCAAGGCCGTTATCTCGTCCAATAATCAAAACTATATTTTCAAAACTATGCTAATTATATACACTCTTATTACTAAAAAATTATAATACCTATTTACAAACTAAACCTAGATATAATATATTTATTAATAAGTGATGACATTCGTAACTGACGATAAAATTATTTGTAATTCTGCGGTGCGCTCTGCAAACTAGCGATACGTCCTGTCCCCACTACATCCCGCTCGGGAGTGCAAGACACGAGAGAGCGCGGCGGCTAGTAAGAAATCACATATTTTCGGTATTATATTTTTGTATATTATATAATGCATATTGTGATGCCCGACAAATAACCGTTTTTACATGACCTTTCTTTTGGTATATTTTTGAAAATTCAATTCCCAATATAACTCAAATAAAACACGAAAAATTTTTAAATCAGACCTATCTTCACGATTTTTTTCGATCGTATAAAATGTCAGTAATCGTGTTTCGAATGCCCGACAAATCAAGATCTAATGCTGTAAAATAACATATATTTTTTTCAGAATTTAAATCTATGTTATTTACAAATAAAACGCGTTTAAGCACGCTAGATAACACTGTACTTTGGGAAATCCTCGCCTTAATCGTATAGATAAGCGGACGCGGTCTAAGATTGTTATAGATATCTAGCTGACTGTTCAGGAATTTAACGACGTTACTTTACAACGATATGATAAATGTACATTGCGCGTTTCGTCTTACGATGAGGTAATACTGATTACGACTGAGTAGTGATGAATAGCTTTATAGCTGTTCCGTCGAATCAAGATAAATTTAATAGGTAAAGTTACTCGGTTATAGATTTGTTATCTTTATGATGCGGCCATGTGACGGCCTCGGTGGCGTAGTGGTTAGTGTAACCGACTGCCACGTCTGAGGTCGCGGGTTCGATTCCCGCACAAGTCAAACATTTGTGTGCATTAACATGGATGTTTGTTTGGTCTAGGTGTTTCTATGTATAATATGTATGTATTTACAAAAAAATATTTATATATGTATGTGTATCCATTGTCTAGTACCCATAGTACAAGCTCTGCTTAGTTTGGGCTAGATGGTGTTGTGTATATGTCGTAGAATATTATATTATCTATACTAATATTATAAAGCTGAAGAGTTTGTTTGTTTGTTTGTTTACTTGAACGCGCTAATCTCAGGAACTACTGGACCGATTTGAAAAATTCTTTCAGTGTTAGATAGCCCATTTATCGAGGAAGGCTATAGGCTATATATCATCACGCTAAGATCAATAGGAGCGGAGCACCAATGAAGAATGTTTCAAAATCGGAGGGTATTTTTTTCCTTTTGAGAGCTTCCGCTGCGTGCGCTGTGTAAACAGTTAAAGTTTCGCAAAAATCATGTATGACAGAATTGTTCCCCTTTAAAAGTTCTTAAAAAAAGTCCGCGACAGCATATGTCTATCTTTTAAGGTTGGCTCACTATAACCATTTTTATGCTAACCAAATTTGTTCTAAAATAATGCATTATTTGCGAAGGTATTTTTATAAACATGATATTAATCCTTATCCAAATAAATATATTATTCATCACAAGTATTTAATTTAAAACAAAATTGCCCTTTGCATCATTCGATTTCAATGAATATCTTAGGAGATATCGCAGTTTTAAAATAACATCGCAGCAAAGTAATTACCCATAACAGACATACAAACGATGTTTCTCCTGGTTTATTCTGCGTGATTTTAAATTAGCACTGTAGGTATATTTGTAAAATTTTGTTCAATGGTTCTTATGTGGTTCGTGGATTTCAGCTCCTTTAAAATTGTATTATAGGTGCCTACGACCCACTCTCTCTCTTATGTGACGCAGACGAAGTTGCGTGGGTCAGCTATCTATACTAATATTATAAAGCTGAAGAGTTTGTTTGTTTGTTTGAACGCGCTAATCTCAGGAACTACTGGACCGATTTGAAAAATTCTTTCAGTGTTAGATAGCCCATTTATCGAGGAAGGCTATAGGCTATATATCATCACGCTAAGATCAATAGGAGCGGAGCACCAATGAAGAATGTTTCAAAATCGGAGGGTATTTTTTCCTTTTGAGAGCTTCCGCTGCGTGCGCTGCGTAAACAGTTAAAGTTTCGCAAAAATCATGTATGACAGAATTGTTCCCCTTTAAAAGTTCTTAAAAAAAGTCCGCGACAGCATATGTCTATCTTTTACGGTTGGCTCACTATAACCTTTTTTATGCTAACCAAATTTGTTCTAAAATAATGCATTATTTGCGAAGGTATTTTTATAAACATGATATTAATCCTTATCCAAATAAATACACACAAGTATTTAATTTAAAACAAAATTGCCCTTTACATCATTCGATTTCAATGAATATCTTAGGAGATATCGCAGTTTTAAAATAACATCGCAGCAAAGTAATTACCCATAACAGACATACAAACGATGTTTCTCCTGGTTTATTCTGCGTGATTTTAAATTAGCACTGTAGGTATATTTGTAAAATTTTGTTCAATGGTTCTTATGTGGTTCGTGGATTTCAGCTCCTTTAAAATTGTATTATAGGTGCCTACGACCCACTCTCTCTCTTATGTGACGCAGACGAAGTTGCGTGGGTCAGCTATCTATACTAATATTATAAAGCTGAAGAGTTTGTTTGTTTGTTTGAAAGCGCTAATCTCAGGAACTACTGGCTCGAATTGAAAAATTATTTTAGTGTTGGATAGCCTATTTATCGAGGAAGGCTATAGGCTATCACAACATCAAGCTACGACCCACGGGAGCGGCGCAGTAACGATAAACGCGGGTGAAACCGCGGGAACATCAAGTATATTATATAGATACTTATTGGAGGGAAATGTGAAAATAAATAAACATCTGGACTGCCTCGGTACGAATGCTTTAGAAGAGATCCCAGGTTCGATTTTCTGGTAAGAAGAATCTGTAACTGTGACTTGTTGACGGCAATATGCTTGCTCTCTTTGCATGTAAGCAACAAAGCACCCACAGAAAATAATTACTAATCTATACTAATATTATAAAGCTGAAGAGTGTGTTTGTTTGTTTGAACGCGCTAATCTCAGGAACTACTGGCTCGAATTGAAAAATTATTTTAGTGTTGGATAGCCTATTTATCGAGGAAGGCTATAGGCTATATAACATCACGCTACGACCCACGGGGGCGGCGCAGTAACGATAAACGCGGGTGAAACCGCAGGCACATCTAATCTAATAATATTCTGAGTAAGCACCACTAAAGCATTATGGCAACAATATTTATTTACTTTTCGCGAATAAATTAAAAGAATATTCAAATATTTTACTTTTGTAAAATTATAGATACAGATTCTGAATTAAACATTCATGTATATGTGGCAAGAGACAACGCTAACTATCTGTGCTCGAGAGCCGAAAGCATATTAGGGGATTGCACGCAATTTTGTGAAATTATACCAGTTCTTGCGTAAGCATAGGAAAGAGCATCCCTTTTCCTATAGAGTTTTGCTTTTTTACTAACAACGGGGAGGAAAGGGTTAAGAAAGACTCAAGTCCTGCTTATACTTGAATGGCCACTTACGTGAATCTTCAAACCGTACCTGGCCAAATTAAGAGGTAGTACATGTCTGCCTACCCTTGCAAGATACATGTAGAGACTACCTGTATAAGTATACTATATACGTACGTACTGAAAATTAAAAGAAAGTCTTCTTCTTCTCCCTAGCCTTTATTATTCTCAAGTCACTTGGGGTCGGCTTTCTAGTCTAACCGGATTTGACTAGATATCAGTTTTTACACGGAGCGACTGCCATCTGACCTCCGCAACCCGAAAGCTAACGATACCCTAAAGCTAGAAAAGTGTCAGGATATTAGAGGGCACTGACTCTCCAATAACGACTGCCATAGATGTTCATGGCAGCCGGGACCGACGGCTTAACGTGCTCTCCGAAGCACGGAGCAGGCGATAATTGTCAATCAATACGCACATAATTTCGAAAAGTCATATAACTTCCGAAAGTCAGAGGTGCGCGACGTGGGTTCGAACCCGAGACCCTCTGTATTGCAGTCTGTTGGTCTCCCCACTGAGCTATCGTTGCTGCCGAAAATAAAAATAAAGTATTAAAGAAAATTATAAAAGCATACTTTTGCAAGACATTTCCATAAAAAACAGAAACGCTATATATTCAAGAGGTAAAGTGTTTCTTGTTTAGATTGATTTAAAATTCCAGCCGTTTAATGGCAGACAAACGGAAAACAAATACATTTTGTTTAAAGCATTCGCACAAAATACAAAATCTATAAATAACTAGCTGTCCCGCGCAGCTTCGTCTACTTCACATTAGATAATTTCTGCCCGTTAAAAAAGAAGCTATCCTATCTTTTAAGTTGGACCAAATTACAGATGGTTACGAAGTTTGATCAAAATCTGTTCAGTAGTTTAGGAGTCCATAGCGGACAAACAACGTGACACGTAATTTATATAGTTATATTAAGATATAGCAGATGACAGCATCGAAGTACTGAAACAAAATGAAATGTAAAACGAAAGGTTACGTCTTACCAAAGCCTAAGTATATAGTATAAGTCCTGATCTTATCAGGCCTTGAGGCTATCGCCCTGGAAACGCTAAAAATCGTCCCCGGCAGTAAATGTTTAGTACGGCAACTTTTTCATGTGTAAAGTTTTTTACTAAAGATAAATCGTAGGACCGAAATTCTGTAGCTCAAATCCGGTATTCGGCGAATATTCGGTTGTGAGCTGAATCGTCCGTTAAAGTTAGATCAATACGTCAATGAATACTTGACTAACAAAATTATTTAAAAGCAGTGTTACCTCGATTTCTTTTGCGTTTTATTTAACCTACAACCTTTTTGAAGTGAAACTTCTTTACGCGCGTTGAGCACTTCTTGGGTGAACAAAAATCATAGAACTCGCGTCATCGTCACGCATCGTCACGCATCGTCATCGTCACGCTTCCACGCTTTCCATTTTTGAATTATTTTAGAATATTAACAATATCTCAGAAATGGTGCATCCTACGCAACAAATAACGAAATTTTGACCACCTTAATAACGCCTAAGAGAGTATCAGGAAACCGACCCGCCTTTTTTTAAGAAGTGTTTATGATTAAGGATTAAAGTTTGACTGCCCCAATTATTTTGGAAATAGAAAATATTGTGTAGTCTACAAATGGTTGTTCCGAGTCTCGGTGTACTTTGAGTGTTTGTAAGGTCCTCCGGGGCACAGGTATTACTGCTAGTCTTTCATATCGTTGTAGTATTTTGATGACAGGTATTACGCAGTCGTGGTTCTTGCACAGTGAAACGCCGAGATACTTTTTACACAACCAGTATATATTTCAGCAGAGTAACGTTCTAACTGACAGTTGTAACGAGAATGAATATTTGTTAATCTCCTACCTTATTTATATATTTCTATCAATGTGTCAAATGGAAAGTTAAATATCGATTAATTACATTTTAAGGTGTAAAATTAGTACAGTAACAAATAACAATGATAATTATTAATTATATAAATAATTAAATGTAAATATGCAATTATAACATAACAATTAAAACAATATAATACGTCACAACCGTGTGCTACTATTGAGTACTTGATAACACAGGCTTCTGCAATCTAAATTGTATTTATTGCGAAAGCCTGTTAAAAATTTTATATATTTGTATAACTGTTTGCTAGTGGGAGAGAATAGAGATGACTTTCATTTCCCTCACGCGGGAAATAAAATATATTTCTACTAATACCAGAAAGAATAAGCACCACAGACAAAAAAATTAGGGGGTATAATTCTTTAAAGCCTAATTCCAGTTTAATATGCGGCAGAAACTACTTAAGGCACGGACATTAGTACATAAGATAATTTATTTAATACCTACACAACTTCTACAATGATTTGTAAAATAACATAATATTACCTTATTTTGTCTAAGACTGCGTTTCTATTCAATTTTTTTTTTATTCAACTAAGGTGGCAAACAAGGTTACGGCCCACCTGATGGTAAGTGGTCACCGTAGCCTATGGACGCCTGCAACACCAAAGGCATCACTTGCGCGTTGCCGACCCTATAGGAAAGGAAGTGGGAAGGAGAAGGAGCGGGCAGTGGGAAAGAGGGTGATTCAGCCGCTGGCACTCTTACTCACCGAACGAAACACAACACCCCCTCCTCTACGACTAGTCCAGTTTATGATATAGCGTTCCGCCTACACCAACCAACAAGGTTATATTAGGCAGAACCGCTGCACCTTTCAGCGCCCGAAGGCACCTTCCGGGCCCAGTTATAGACAGGTCTTGTCCCCAAATCTTGACTACCACGTGCCCAAGTGACACTACCTATTCTCCAGATAGGTACCGGAGCAATAAAACCGCTCACCACTCGCCTCTCATAACAGATGCTAACGAAAACCTCGCTGAAGCCGACGGAGAAGCCGCGGTCCCATATCTCCAGTATGGTACCGGAGCTGTATAAGGCACGCTCACTTTCCGACGTACGTCTGTACGCCTACCCAAATAGGCCTACAAGCCGGGTAAGGCCCGAGTCAATCTAGCTATGACTCTTACTTGCTAAGCAGGCAAGCACCCGAGATGCGTTGCGGCAGCGAAACCACGCTGCCACTTCGCTAAGACAACCCTGTGCCTCGCGCGACCGACTGGTTCGCACTAGCCGCGCCTGAGTCCAACGCTCGATCGCTACGTGCTTGCCGAGCAAACAAACGTGTCGTCCTCAGCGGCTAACCACATACCCCTGCGAGTCCAACACCATGTCAAGCACCGCGCACTCTAGTCAGCGGCCGATAGAACACGCCGTTCGAGGCGCAGTGGGCTTCCTGACCCCGCAGTACCCTGGTCCTAAGGGGAGACCCGTAGTTCTCCCCCCGAAACCCTATCTACTCGGGTCCTGTAGATAGGGACAACGAAACACAACTGTAGGAGTACTGGTATTTCACGTCGATAGTCTGTGAGAGGGTAGTCCTTCCCCGGTCGAGCCGGCCCATTCAAGCTAAAATCAGCGCGGCTCTACTACCTAAAAAAAATTTACTATATATCTATAGAGACAATTATTTGGAATTCCACATATCCTTTATTTGAACATTTATTCTACACGACAAAGGATTTAGATTTCAAACAACTGGTTAAGAAAAAACTACAAGGAGCCTAGTCAATCCAGACGTCAGCTATCACTGATAAAACTAAATATTGTCAAACCGACCTCATTGATAACGCGACGCTGATAAAATAGCCGGCTAGTGTTGCCAATGTACATTTTAAATTTTCCATGTGATAGGATTAAATAATCCATTTTTCTTGCTGTTTTTGACAATTCTCCCACAAAGCTAATATTATCCATATCATGTAAATAACAGGATTGCTATAAATAAAATATTATATGCAGTGTAATCCTAATCCTAACTAATATTATAAATGCGAATGTGAGTTTGTTTGTTTGTTACGCTTTCACGTTTTATGATTGCGCCGAATGTATGACGGATAATGACAGAGCTCGTGCAGCGCATATTCAAATCGGCGCGCGGCCGCCATAGTAAAATTGTATGGAGGATTTCAAGTGCTGTTTTGATAAGTATTTATCTATAATGTCAACCAATAACTTAAATATTTGTGACGGACAAATTGTAATATAACTATTTATGTTTCGTTTAAGATGTAAAATAGGATAGATTTCTACTGTTATAATCTAAAAATCACTTATCCACGAGCTTACGTTTTTGCAAATTTACGTAATTTTGTAGGCGAAAATATTAAATATTTTAAGTATTTTACACAGAGTAATTGTAAACACATTCATTGTTATAGTAAATGTATATTTTATATTTGTATTGAACAAAAAGTGTTGATTTTATTCATTTAACTGTGACCGCCTGTTTCGGCACATTTCGCGCGCAATCTTAAGTACTTGACCGATCATCGTGAAATTTCGCATATACGTTGTCAGGAAAACAGAAAAGGACGTAGGGTATCTTTTATCCAGAAAAAAGTACTGTTTGTAACTTATGTTACGAACAGTACTTTTTTCCTAACCTACATTTACGAGAGCGAAACCGCGGGCAAAATCAAATATATAATAATATCAGCGCATAATATTGTATCAATCTCAATCATGCAGGTTTCCTCAAGATGTTTACCCTCACAGTTAAAACTAATTGACTATTTAATACGCACATAACTTCAAGGACAGGCCAGGTTAAGAACTTGAACCGACAAGCGTGTATGAGGAATGTGATGAAAGTGAATGAAGCCAGAGAAGTGTCAGGGTCGTAGCAAATGGAAATCCGTAGTCTCTGCCTACCCCTCTGGGAAACAGGCGTGAATCTATATATATATATATATATATATATATGTATGTATAACTTCAGACCAGCGATAGCTCAGTGGTGAGACCAACAGACTGCAATGCAGAGGGTCTCGGGTTCGAACCCACGTCGCGTACCTCAGACTTTCGGAAGTTATATGACTTTTCGAAATTATGTGCGTATTGATTGACATTTATCGCCTGCTCCGTGCCTCGGAGAGCACGTTAAGCCGTTGGTCCCGGCTGCCATGAACATCTATGGCAGTCGTTATTGGGAGAGTGTCGACACAAAAGATCCCACTGGGTCGAAGTGTCGCCGGTCTGCACTGACTGGCCTCCACATAAGATAAGATGTATAACTTCAAGTCAAAGACGCGCGCCTTGGGATCAAACTTGAGATCTCTGCGTGGCAGTCCAACGGCCTCCACTATGCTATAGCTGATATGTCCTCTAGTCGATACATACCTAGATAACTACAAAGACTTACGCCTATATTCCCAAGGGGGAAGGCATAGGCGTATTACGTCCACATTTCGCCAGCTTTGCTTTAGGTACCACATCATAGCAGGCGAGCCTAGTGCCATCTACCGGGAATAGTTGCAGACTACAAAGATCCCTAGATTCATACTAATGAGAGGCTAGAGGGAGAGCTAATAAAAAAATCTTGACCTAAATAATAATATTTTATTTTTTTTGGTATTCTTTTTATGTGTTCTTTTATGGTTTTATGTATGATTATAATTATTATTCTTGTTTTTTTGTTATTATTGTGATTGCATGTTTAATTTAGAAATTAGTATTATTGTATCAAATATCAAATACAATGTAAATTGTTCCTGATAAATAAATAAATAAATAAATAAAAATAACTATTTCCGAACTCAGGAATCGAACCCGAGATAAGAAGCACAGTAGTAACATTCGCTACTAATACCCCACAAAGTCAATCGTCACAATAGATAAACAATTTAAAACAATTTGTGCATTAGTCATCCTAATCCTAACCAATATTATAAAAGCGAAAATGAGTTTGTTTGTTTGTTATCTTTTCACGCCTAAACCACTGAACCGATCATTCTGAAATTTTGCATATACATTGTCAGGTTTACAGAAACGGACATAGGCTACCTTTCATCCCGAAAAAAATTACTGTTCCCGAGGAAAACAACAATAACGTTCTTATGATAATAGTTAGCGCCACGTGTCTTTCGAATCATGATTGAATTATATTATTACAAGCAGAGTACAACCCGAATTGATTGTAAAATTCTATATTAACGCGAGCAAAGCTAGTCAATAGTCAATAGCTAGTCAATCATAATTCATAACAGACCGAAATCAAACCATGAAAGATAGACATTTATTTTCCAAGTACTTATTTGTCTTTAGTTTATTGTAACTAAAAGTGTAAACGATAAAAGAAAAGCCTTCCACACATTTATTTGCAGTACTAATCTATACTTACTAATATTATAAAGCTGAAGAGTTTGTTTGTTTGAACGCGCTAATCTCAGGAACTACAGGTTCGAATTGAAAAATTCTTTTAATGTTGGATAGGCTATTTACCGAGGACGGTTATAGGCTATATAACATCACGCTACGACCAATAGGAGCAGAGCAGCAATGAAAAATGTTGCAAAAGCGGGGAAAATACTCTTATCTTATATGAAGCAAACGAAGTTGCGCGGATCAGCTGGTTCATTATATTTGACCAAAATTTAATCCATAAAAATAGTCAGACACTTATTTTCCCCTACATCTATTATTCTATAATTTGTTTGTGACATTTCCTCGCGTTAAATAAAACACAACGCTGTCTCCACGCATGCGTTTAATACCTCATCAATCGGGGAATTCCCTACAGATAGGCAGCACTGGACGGAACTAACAAAACCGTTTACATTACGGCTCATTACCCGATCAGAAGTCGTGTAGAACGGACGCATGCCCGATTAAAAATAAATTGAAGCGCATGCGTCACATTTGAAAATCGAACGTTCAAGATGGCTGTGTTTATGTGTGTGTTAATGTTAATGTGTGCGTACGCGCAAGGATTACAAGTGAATACTACGGAGGGTGTCGTGGAGGGAAATAAGGCGGCTGATGGAGATTATTTTGTGTTCTATGGGATACCTTACGCGGGTCCTACAAACGGAAATAACCGGTTTAAAGTAAGTACTAAATAATATAAGTTGTAGTTGCTGTGTAAACTGTAAGGACCTGATTTCATGACACAGTTAAAAGACTAAGTCAAGTCAAAATTCATTTAGGTGACGAAGTAACATCTATGAACGTCAATGCGTTTAAATTTGGTCATCTTTCTGGACGTATTGTCGTCTCACACACTATACTATTCAGATGTCTAAATAGTATTATCACGCTGCCTCATATTGATGATAGTACACTATCGTTATCTATCTAATATGTGAGCTCGCACTTTTTAGTGTGGACACTTTTTCCTGCGATCTTAGTACGGTGTAAATATTTGTTATTAAGAGGAAACACTAAGGGCGAAAGAATTGAAAAATAGATACTTATTTATAAAATCTACTGCTGTCGCGCAGTGCCATCGTACAGTATCATGAGCGCGATAGAGACAACTGCAGCTTGGACCGAAAATACCTATTAAAAGTACACAAAATCAACGTTTTGTAGTCTCCAGATTCCTTCTCCAAAATTTGACCGAATAAACTACTTTTTCCATTAAAATTAAAGAAAGACTTTGGGCGTGTTCCTATGTTTTCCTTTTTTATATAAACTAGTCAAATTTGTTTTCTGGATGTTTGAACACGGCGGCAAATCTGACCAATTTTTGAGGTTTTTGAAGGCTCATGTCTCTTTTAATCATTTATTTATATATGCCAATAGACGCCATACATTTTTTGGAAAAAATTATTGCTCTACTGGCATTATCCAGGGAGGAAACAGGGGACTGTGTTTGTTTGGGAAAACTGCTCTTGTGTTTCCTCTTAAATACCTAATTATATGTTATAAATAATGTACATATATGTAGCATCAAGTTAGAGCAAGAAGTACTATAGTTATTAGCATTAGACAAAGACAGATATACGTAAATGCCGGTATAGTGAACGTGTTCATGGCAGTTCTGTTGTAATAATACCATACGCACTTCGATATGAACAAGATTTGCATTGTGTTTCTATAAATATTTTGACCTTGATACTTCTAGAGTAACTTCTATCATAAAGTTTGTTAGTGAGAAACTGGACGAATACCTTGTTGATTCCACGTGATAATTGTGCGCTAAAATGTGTGTGCGACCGTGAAATCGCGAGTTCGACTGCTGGGTTGGGCAAAGTGGTATTCAATCTTTCTGTCAGAGAATTCTCAGTGATCATTTACCGAGTAGATATTATATTTATTTATTTATTGCACATACACAACAATTAATATATAATGTAATATTCTACCACATACACACAACACCATCTAGCCCAAACTAAGCAGAGCTTGTACTATGGGTTCTAGACAATGGATAAACATACATATATACTTTTTTTTTGTAAATACATTCATATTATACATAGAAACACCCAGACCAAGACAAACATCCATGTTCATGCACATAAATGTTTGACTTGTGCGGGAATCGAACCCGCGACCTCAGGCGTGGCAGTCGGTTACACGCGGTTAGTGTAACCGACTGCCATGCCTCACACTCACTCTTGCGTGCGCTGCCCGTAAGCGAGAGCGAGACGACACCGTAGTGGTGTTAATTAGCGGGTGGAGACCGTACCATATACTTAGTACGCTTGCGTATCGCGAGTAACACACTTAGGACGCTTTACATTGACGCGTTTTAACTAAACTATTACAAAATCTTTCCCAGTGGGCATTCAATGGTTATTCCGGTTTATTTCCTGGATTGCATAATAAATGCAGACACTTATAAGTAAGTAGTACTGATCAGTGCCACATATTGACGCGGTTTTTGTATGAGAATGTAGGCTCCCTGACTTAGTTTTACAATATTTATGTGATATTCATATATATACTTTCACTTTACACTTATTTACATATTTTACATTTTTATATTTATATATTTACATATTATATTAATAATAAAACATAACATACATCCTGCGATATCGGTATGTCGATACACCAATATCGATAATCAATTATCGACGAGGCCTAGACCCTATTACCACTCCTAAGTACATAGCGGTTATATTTTTACTAACCGCGTGTGCATGCGCAGAGGTCAAGGCAGTCATTAAAGGACCACGACGCGGAGCGCTTGTTACTCGCTTATGTAAACGCCTATGTATCTTTCGTGTTTCTTCCGCTATAAACATAATTATTATTTTCTATATCCTAGTGCTTTTGACTTTGAACTGTATTCTGTGCTTGTGCTTGTCTATTCTACTCTCTAGTGCCTTCTGAACCTTTTGTGTATGTGTCTACGGACCTGGACAATATATATGCTGTAACCGTGAGTGGAGTCATTTTTATTTTATACACCTCAACGTAGCCACATTACCTACAAGAATGTGCATCTATGGTATATTTGATCGAAGCCCTCTCCCCAACCGCAGAACCGGGCGCCGGAGGGCGCGCGACGACCTCCAGCCACCCTGAGGTTTTACCTGGGGGTGGTGGGCTTCCTGCGTGTTCCCACGTGCGCCTCTGTGTCGTGTGTCCGTCCCCCTTCAAGGGGACAGTAGGTTGGGTTAAGTCACCAAAGTGTCTTTTCGAAACTTCGGCGGGGTCGCGATTGCATATGAAAGTGATTCGCGCGACCCCACTGACTATGGTTATGTCGAGGAACTCCGTGGTTTAATCGGTATTTCGGGAGGTCCATTTTCATCGTTTCAACATCTTTCTTATACCTCTATGAGTCCGACATAACCCCTCCAACCGCCCCCGCGGAGGGGTATGCGTCAAAGCATTACGACAAGTAAAAAAAAAAAAAAGAAAGAGAAAAGCGCTAACGTGGCTCTCCTTGCGTTATTAAATAGTCTCTTACTGCCGAATAAAATAGTTTTCTAATGGTGAAAGATTGATTAAAACCGGTTCATGAGTTTCAGACTTAATCGATTATAATATTAGTAGATATAGATAAATCGTAAATGACTGGCCAAATGAATTTGCAATGACTGTAGTTTCGGTTTAGTGATGATGCATCAGGCAGTCAGGAATTATCGTTTTATATACCTAACTGATAATTACGAGTCACAGTTATGTAGCACTGTGGTTCATTCCCTTATTAATATTGTAAATGCAAATGTGAGTTTGTTTGTTTGTTGGTTACGCTTCCACGCCTTAACTATTTGACATAGACGTTATCAAGGGAACAGAAAAGGACATAGGGTACCAGAAATAGTTCTGTTACTAATCTTACATAACCTAACCTACATTTACAGAAACAAAGCCTCGGGCAATATCTAGTAGTTTATAAAAGTTAAGTTTACTCGTCAATTATTTATTCACTAGCTTTTGCCTGCGGCTTCGCTCGCGTTAATTTAGAATTTGACAATCAATTCGGGTTGTACTCTGCTTGTAATAATATAATTCAATCATGATTCGAAATACACGTGACGCCATCTATTATCATAAGAACGTTATTGTTGTTTTCCTCGAGAACAGTAATTTTTTTCGGGATGAAAGGTAGCCTATGTCCGTTTCTGTACACCTGACGACGTATATGAAAAATTTCAGGATGATCGGTTCAGTGGTTTAGGCGTGAAAAGGTAACAAACAAACAAACTCATTTTCGCTTTTATAATATTAGTTAGGATTAGGATTTAAAATGTCTGGCAACCTTATTTGACAAAGAACAGGCACATATCACAATGTTACTTATCTGTGAACTACTTTTATAAAGTGAAACAGTTTTCTCAGTCGATCATTCCCCAATTTGAACTAATATTGAAATTATAATTAAATGGCGATTTAAAAGAGTGCTCCTGGCTTTCTTGCAGGTATCTTCTCAGCGTAGCAACTAACATTCAGGATATTTAGTAAATTCACTAACTGACAACCTTTGATGTTCATACGTGTTACTTGATGCCTTTATTGAATAAATTATTTTTGACTCTAAACCAAATTCCAAATTTGGCTGACGAATCTGTTTTATATCAAAACAAGCGACCAGCCCCGGCTTCGCACGGCTAGTACAAAACCTTAACAAATGATACACCTAAACCTTCCTCATGAATCACTCTGTCTATTGGTGAAAACCGCATGAAATTCAGTTTAATTGAGTTTATCGCGAACGGACGTAAGACTCGGCGGAGGCTTTGTTTTATTATGTGAAGTGAAGTAAACTACTGACTCATTGACGTCCAGCAAAAGAAAAGGTTTTTATTTAACAAGACTCCCGCACTAGGAATAACCTCTCAAACGTCCATGTCATGGACGTTGAGTTCGTTGCGCGTCCTGACCTCTACAGGGGAGTCAAGAAAATCTTTGATATTTTTTTCGCGACCAATCACAACGAGTTTTCTTGACTCCCCCGTAGGGGTCAGGACGCGCAACGGAAGCATTTTTTTTTGTATGGGAACATTCCAAAGTTTAATAGATTACACAAATTCTTGTCTCTCGTGGGATTCGAACCCCACAACACTCAGCGTAGTGGCAGTAGCGTAGGGACAACTTAAATCACTTTTGGACCCTATAACAATCTGATACTGACATTTTTCACAGACCTTTTCTTTATAATGTGGACAAGGTTTAAGGTCATATTTGTCTAAATTACTAAGAGATAGGGAATATTGTGTTGTCAAGTATAATATCGTACTAACATAAGTTATATTATAAATACTAACACAAATTGTATGTATGTTAGTCTATGTTTCTATGTAGGTATAATATATATGTATTTACAAAACAAAAAAGTATATAAGTATGTTTATCCATAGTCTAGTACCCATAGTACAAACTCTGCTTAGTTTAGGCTACATGGTGTTGTGTGTATGTATTATAAAATTATATAATATGTAAATTAAGGTTAAGGTATTTATCTACGGGCCTATGCAGCCCGAAATAAATAATAATAAATAATAATAATATTTTATCACATACACACAACACCATCTAGCCCAAACTAAGCAGAGCTTGTACTATGAGTACTAGACAATGGATAAACATACATATATACTTTTTTTTTTGTAAATACATACATATTATACATAGAAATGAATGAATGATATATAGTTACAGAATAGTTTTAAAATTGGCAAGTAAGTAGATAACTTTAATCACTAATAACTGTTAATAGAATTTTTCGAGATAAGCCCTGAACAGGAATATAGCACATAACGACTAAAGTCCAAACGAACGGAGTTACAGACAGAAATATAAGTATAGGTAATATTAGGTACTAATATTTAACATAAAAACGCAGACTTGTTTCCACAGTTGTCAACAAAAGGCAGTGATACATCTTTACCCGACCATTTAACAAGATGTAGGCGTGAAGATGTCCAATTGTTACTGTTTGTACTTAAGGATTAATTAAATTATGATTATTAAGTCATTATAATTAACTGTCTGTTACTAATGAAGATGTTATTATGACATAATGAAATAATCATTGGCAATACTATATCTTCCTTAATTAAATGTAAGTACAGTAATATCTCGACTTACACTACCCCGACATACGCCATCTCGGAGTCACGCCATATTCAAATCTCGTCGATTCGTCTTTTGTTTGATCATCGCACTACTCTCAAATGTGACTTTCAGACTTACTCCTACACTATTGTTCAGGAATATAGGCAATATTGCAGGAGAAAGAGTCTTTGAGTCGTCAAACTACTTTCATAGATTTTATGAAGCCTTCTACATCGCAATAACGGCAGTTCGCGATTTTATTTTTGTAAAATCCAATATGTATTTATATTAGTTTATTATTACTTCATAAGAAACACACTTAATCTAAGTACAAAACTAGGGCTAAAGGAATACAAAACAAACTGGAGACCCTGACTTCTAAACTAGGTATATACCTGTACCTATATTTTTGATTTTATTTTATTTTAAACATTGAAAACTTACAGATAATTTAACATAACAGTGATCATTACAGTATCCAGACAGCCAATTACAAGTTTTCACTTTTAGGTGACATTCCATAGGAAAAGTGTGAACAGTCTCGGTAGAGAGAAAGATCAACAATAATAACAAAAACAGAATAAAAAATAACAGAACAATAAAAAAGCAATAGCAATAATATAACGGTATGTTCTATTCATTTACCGGTACAAAGTTTTTTTCTTTACTGACCAAAGAAGTTGAGGCTCAAGCTTTTTCTTGCCAACGACGCTTTAGTGGTAAATACATCAAAATCGTGCTCCTTGCATAACTTGTTAAAATTGCGGCTCGCTCTCACGACATACGAATTTTGTCTGTAGTTAGTAGCTATATGCTAAACTATACCCCGACTTACGCGAATTCGACTTACGCGGTTATCGCTCAGTCCCACCTATCACGTAAGTTCGGGGTATTACTGTACATCCGTAACTATGTATTGAGTTCTAACAAATTATCATATATGTTAGATAAAAGATCTTATCGTATATACTATCTAAGTGACAAGATTTGTATTTTTCTGTTTGTATTTTTGTTTATAATGAAACGTTTTTTAATTTTATGTATCGAGGTGAATTACAGCTGATTGCGTAACATAAACTAGGGTGATGCAATCATGATAAAAGTCCAGCGCCTGTTCAGACCTGTTCAATTGTTTGTCAGAATTCGTGACGTACATATATTGTAGTCGTACATAATGCGCATACGCACGAATTACATAATATAGTTACTGTTACTTGTGTTAAACGACGTTACACTAAGTGTTCAGAAGTGGGTATAGTGACAAGAATAGAAAAGGGTATGTTAAGCCGGTTTGGACATGTAGAAAGAATGCACGAGGAAAGACTGACTAAGAAAGTTTATAAGGCTAGTGTGCATGGAACAGTCGCAAGAGGAAAACCTAGGCGAACGTTTCTCGATCAGATCGGAGGCGTTCTGGACAAAGGCCAGGTTAAGAGCACCTTGAACCTACGGAGCTACGTATGGTATTCCGAAATACCGCTCACCGAAAGGACGGTTTTCCGATAACACTCTACTCCGACGGTTAGTTGAACGAAAAAATAATTGGCCGATGAAACGTTTCGCCGAAAATATTATTTATCGACGGTTGGTAGTCCGAATGAATCCTTCGCCGATGTAACGGTTCGCCGAAAATACTCTTCAACGACGATTGGTTAAACGAACGAATCTATCGCCGATAGCATTCAGTTTACGCTAGCTATTATATTTTATAATTATGTGCAATGCAGCTAAACAATACTCGAGTCCCATGTTTAATTTTATCAGCATAGATGAATAAATAAATACAGGGAGCTTCCGTATTAAAGATAAGTAAGGCCTAAATTACGCATAATGCACTCATTAACAATGGTACTGAGATTAAACGTGTATTGAATAAACTTGCAATAGTTACATGTAACAACAAATATCTACTTTAGCACAGTGGTAGTATTTCTTTTTTGTGGGCAAGCAATTTTTGCTTGGTCAATATACATGTAACAATGAAAGTGTTGTCATCTTTGGTACTAAAGCTAATGTTAAGCGTATGAATAATGCACAATGCTGGATCATGGACGGGACATTTTCGAGTTGTCCAACTCCGTTCTGTCAAATTTTTTCTATTCATGTTTTAGTGGGAACTGCAGGAGGCACAAATAAATTTCTACCTATGGTATACGCACTACTGTCACATAAGACTGAAAGCTGTTATTTTATATTTTTGGAGATTTTGAAAAGATATGCGATCAATACATTAAATACCCATTTGTCACCAGCTAATATATTAACTGATTTTGAAGTAGCAGTGATCAATGCAGTCAAACGACAGTTTCCAGACTGCGCCCACAGGCTATGCTTATTCCATTTGACCCAAAGTATTTGGCGTCATGTCCAGTCAGAGGGTCTCGCAAGGCGATATGCTGAAGATTTCACATTTGCGCACAAAATCAGACACTTAGTTGCCCTCGCTTTTCTTGAGCTTGCTGAGATATCCGAAGCCTTTGAAATCATCCAAAATAAAATATTGCCGACAGAAGCAGCTGAAATTGCCCACTGGTTTAAGAAATATTATGTCGGATCACATCACACGCAGCAAAGAACTAACACGGGTTTGATAATAAAAAGAAATCAGGCATTATTTCCACCAGCTATGTGGTCAGTTTACGATCGCACACTTTCTGTTCCAAGGACACAAAATGCATTAGAATCGTGGCATGAACGATGGAACACGCTTCTCCATAAAAAAAATTGGAACATTTATAAAACAATTATTGAATTTGCTAAAGAGCAGAAGCATACAGAATGTGCCATTGAACGAATCAACTCCTCGGAACCCATGCCAAAGCGTAGACGTAATGCACAGGTTGAATATGATGCTAGGATACAAACACACTTATCACAAAGGAGTGAAATGAATATTGAATCTTTCTTAGGTGGATTGGCCCATATTCTATACCTGAAAAACAAGAAATAAATATTTTTTTATATCAATAAAGAATTAAAATAATTATAAGTACAAATAATAATGATAACTCACTATTTACTATAACTTCAAAAATTTATCACGTTGTGTTACTTTTATTTGTTTTTTGCTTTGTTCGCACAGTTTATTTAATTTTTTTCTATTGTCCCAGTTCCAATAGAGAAATCATAATAATCATAATCATATTCTTTATTGTAAAAAACAATATAAATTTGCCTTTTTGATTAATTTTCTTATTGTTAAATAAAAACTTTGTTTTTTTTTCTATTGCCACACTTCCATGTATTATTTTATTATTACCTGTATTTTTAACATGACTTCTACGAGACCTAAGGGTGTTGTTAAGCTGAAAGAAAAACTATCCATTTGGCAAAATAATTCCCCTACAACGAGTGCTATCGGCGATAGATTCGTTTGTTTAACCAATCGTCGTTGAAGAGTGTTTTCGGCGAACCGTTACATCGGCGAAGGATTCATTCGGACTACCAACCGTCGATAAATAATATTTTCGGCGAAACGTTTCATCGGCCAATTATTTTTTCGTTCAACTAACCGTCGGAGTAGAGTGTTATCGGAAAACCGTCCTTTCGGTGAGCGGTATTTCGGAATACCATACGTAGCTCGAACCGACGGACGTGTATGAGGAATGTGATGAGAGTGAGTGAAGCCAGAGAAGTGTGTCAGGATCGTAGCAAATGGAAATCCGTAGACTCTACCTACCCCTCTGGGAAACAGGCGTGAATCTGTGTACGTATGTATGTATTTAGAGTTCAACGACACATCATATAAAATAAATAATGTAATATCAGCCCTGTATTAAACTGTCCCACATCTGGGCACGGGACTTTTTTCAGTGTGAGAAGGTTTAGGCCATAGTCCACCCTGCCCAGTGCGAGTTGGCAGACTTCACGTACCTTCGAGAACTTTTATGGAGTACTCTGGAATATGCACATCTTGCGATTTTGTTACCTTCATCGTTAAAGCGAAGGATATATTACTATTTAATACGCACATAGGCACACAATTCGATCTGCAGAGCCTGTGGTGAACAGGACGAGTCCATATCGCACCTACTGTGTGAAAGCGACGCATTATCTGGACTGAGGATGGGTCTGATGGGATTGGCATATCCAAATCCTGAAGACTTCAGGCTTCTCCCTCTGAATTGTACACTGCGGCTAATGCAGTACATTCATAAGGAGATAGCTAAGGGTTAAATCTTGGGGCCGACACAAAAGATCCCACTGGGTCGAAGTGTCGCCGGTCTGCACTGACTGGCCCCCACACACAAGATAAGATATGATAATACGCACATAAGTTCGAAAAGTCGTTGTTAGACAAAAATGAAAAGAATTGTGTCTTGATCCGAGCATTGGCTAAGAGATTAAATACCTGATAATGATCGCTTGCTGTAACGGTGAAGGAAAACATCGTGAGGAAATCTGCATATCCGAGAGTTCTCCATAAAAGGAACCTATAATGTTCTCGAAGATGTGTAAAGTCTGTCTACCTGCATTGAACTAGCTCGGTGGATTTTGGCCTAACACTTCTCATACTGAGAGAGGCACGTGCCCCGCAGTGGCTAAGTTTGTAGATTGAGCTGATATTATTATTAAGTATATTATGTAGATATATGTCCTTCTTCAGAGATAAAGCTTATTTTATGCCAAATAGACTATTGCCACGGCTTCACAGTACTTTTTCTGGATGATATGTAACCTATGTCATTTTTTGTTGCCCTTACATGTTTGCGAAATTTCATGATGATCGGTCGAATAGTTCAGGCGAAAAAGTGAAACAAACTCACATTCCCATTTACAATATCAGTTAGGATTTCATTGCAACAGATTCTGTACATTTTTTCTTAAAACGTAGCAAACAGACGGAAGTATTTTCACATTTATATATTTCAAATTCACAAACCACGACTGCGGTGGTTTATAGTAACGCTAAAAGGTCGATGTCTTAAAAAATAGAGTCAATTAAATAAATGAGTCTTTAAGACAACTACATATCGATATCAATAAATCTGATCGCGGTGCGTAAACATTGATTGTTTAAAATAGTAACTCTCATACAAACAATTTAATGGTGTATTTCAGAGAACCAGCTCACTATAGGAAAATAAATAGCGAATAAACAGCGGTAGCTCGGTGGGGAGACCAACAGACTGCAATGCAGAGGGTCTCGGGTTCGAACCCACGTCGCGCACCTCTGACTTTCGGAAGTTATATGACTTTTCGAAATTATGTGCGTATTGATTGACAATTATCGCCTGCTCCGTGCCTCGGAGAGCACGTTAAGCCGTCGGTCGCGGCTGCCATGAACATTATTGGGAGAGTGTCGACACAAAAGATCCCACTGGGTCGAAGTGTCGCCGGTCTGCACTGACTGGCCCCCACATAAGATAAGATAAGATAGGAGAATAAAAATAAGGAAAAACAGAGGTTATTGTAGTTCGTCTTTGATTGATTGATTGCCGCAGTGACCACAAACCAAAAGGGAAATGTAGATAGTCTATTTCGCCACGTATGTATCTATTAATTTGCAGGCTACATCCTTATACCGGGGACACAACACCTTATCTGACGTATCTGGGTGTAATAGAGGTATTGTTAGCGCTCCTAGAATATAACATAAAACTATGTTTATATATTATCTACATTTTATCATATACGATACGTTTAGAGAAAATACATTTAGACTCCGTGATACTAAAAACATTTTATCAAAAAAGAAATAACTCTGCGTGACTCAGTAAACGAAACTAGAGAAAGTTAAGATCAGTCATATAAGAACCGTGCGTGCAGCTTAATCACTTCTCGGGCTACAAATTATCGCTTTATAAAAAATTATAGATAGACGAGAATGAAAGACAAACGAACAAACCTTATTAAGTAAAAGTAAAGTTAAACACTCTCTTGACAGCTATTATCTTTTGTATAGCAAACATAGAGCACAAAATGAATACACGTGCTGAGAAAATTTGATACCCTATTTCATCATAGCATATGGCGCGTACAAAGCAGTCTGCGCATAGTTAAAATTTATATGGAGAAAAATGATTAACTGAATGAAAAATTGTTGAAACTTTACCACAAGCACACACTGGTAGTTATAAAAACTTCATAATATTTTCCTTATACCTAATATCCAAATATAAGATAAAATATATTAGCGAGTCGATAAACCTTTCCGATGAACGGAACGCCATATCTTATCGATACTTGCGAGAACTATATTTACGTTCGTTATCAATGCCACTATAAATTTGTCGCCACTCCTTAGCCCTGTGTTATTATGAAGCCTTATCTTAAACTGCCTAAAATATTTTCCAGGGTCCCGTACCACCGCCACCATATCCTGGACTGTTTCCTGCCACCGACAGCAATGTGATATGTGCCCAGCCGACGGCAAGAGGGCTGATCGGAGTCGAAAATTGTCTGAGCTTGAGCATCTTCACAAAAAATGTTACAACACCGAAACCTGTGATCGTATGGCTTAACGCCGAAGAGTATACCACCACAAACACACAAATGTTATCTCCCAAGAGATTGGTTGAAGAAAATGTCCTCTTCGTAACACTGAATTTCCGACTCTCGATCTTCGGATTTTTATGTTTGGGAGTACAAGAGGCTCCTGGAAACGCTGGTTTGAAAGACGTCATACAAGGACTTAAATGGATCAATGCTAACATTGGCAATTTCGGAGGAGACCCAAACAATGTAGTACTGATGGGACATGCTTCTGGAGCTGCTATGGTCGACTTATTAACCATGGCGCCTCAAGCTAAGGGCCTGGTACATAAAGCGGTTGCCCTAAGTGGTTCTGGTTTAGCCCCATGGGCTGTAGCATACGATCCTGTCGGCTATGCCGAAATTTTAGGAGCAAAGCTTGGATATACTGATAAATCTAGAGATGAGTTGGCAAGGCTGCTGAGGTCAACCGATATTAGTATATTACAAACTGAACTTATAGAATTCAGTTTTAAAAATAACACACCTTTATTTGCTCCATGTATAGAGAATATTAATCTGAATTCTAATGACACTGTATTAGCAGACGCGCCGATAAACCTGTTAAAGGCTGGCAACTATCTTCAGATTCCGTACATAGCAGGGTACATGACTAGGGAAGGAACCATGAGGGCAAGTGAAGCAGCCTTTGGACACTGGCTAAGCGAAATGGAGGCGGAATTTTCTGACTTCTTACCCGTAGATTTAAACCTACGTAATAACAAAACTGCTGTGGCAGCTGCTATTAGAAATTATTACTTCAGCAACACTGAAATCAGTATGGACACTATTGAGGACTACTTAGATTACCATGGAGATACTCTTGTGCTTGTGCCAATGATAAGGTCAGTTAAAGAAAGGAGTCAAATATCTTCAGCCGAAGTCAGACTGTTGGAGTTTGGATATTTAGGAACATTAAACTCCGACTGGGTTTACATTCGGATCCCCTTGGGTGGTGTAAGGCATGGAGGCATCCTCAACTACTTATTTGACTATGATTTGACAGCAAATGATCAAGGTGTTATGAGATCTATTGTGAAACGTTTTGCAGCGTTCGTATCTACAGGGTAAGTGCGTCTTCCTTTATTGCTCCTCACTGTTAAGACTGCGCTGAGCGAAATGTGCCAAAACAGGCGGTCACAGTTAAGTGAATAAAATCAACACTTTTTGTTTAATACAGATATAAAACATACATTGACCATAACAATGAATGTGTTTACAATTACTCCGTGTAAAAAACTTAAAATAATTAATATTTTCGCCTACAAAATTACGTAAATTTGCACGGAAAATGCAAAAACGTAAGCTCGTGTTACGTGATTTTTAGATTATAACAGTAGAAATCTATCCTATTTTACAGCTTAAACGAAACATAAATAGTTATATTACAATTTGTCCGTCCCAAATATTTAAGTTATTGATTGGCAATAAAGATACATATTTATCAAAAAAGCACTTCAAATCCTCCATACAATTTTACTATGGCGGCCGCGCGCCGATTTGAATATGCGCCGCACGAACTCTAGCATTATCTGTCTTACGCTCGGCGCAGTCTAAGGATTATATCCACATACCTGGCTAACTCGATGCCGTCTGTGTCTGCTGCCACAAAAGAACATATCCTCAGGGTTCTTTGCTTTATATTTTATAATACTTTTATAGTAGGTAACTGGCTGACTGGACGGATATAAGAAGTAGTGTAAGTGGTCGCCTCAACACTGCCAGTGGTCCGAGTATTACGGATTTTTTGTTTGTTTGTTTGAACGCGCTAATCTCAGGAACTACTGGTTCGAATTGAAAAATTATTTTAGTGTTGTGTTGGATAGCCTATTTATATAGGAACGCTATAGGCTATATAACATCACGGTACGCTCCACAGAGCCGCGCAGTAACCATAAACGCGAGTGAAACCGCAGGCACATCTAGTTAGTTATAACTATCGACTGACCTCAGCATCGCACCGGTAGTAAAAACCCTTTACAAATTATACACCTAAACCTTCCTCATGAATCACTCTGTCTATTGGTGAAACCGCAAGAAAATACGTTCAGTAGTTTTTGAGTTTATCGCGAACAGACAGACAGACAGACGCGGCAAGGGACTTTGTTGTATATTATGTAGTGAGAGTAGTGCCGATTTCCGTGATATTATTTTCATTTATTGTTGTCTATATTGCAGAACGCCAAACCCTGTCAGTGGACGCACCAGCGCCAACTGGCCAGCTATAACCAGAGATCAGCTGAACTATTTCTACTACGGAGGCAGCGACAGGGTGAGCATAGCCAACCAGCCGACTATCCAAGTGGAAGAATCCAGATTCAACCCCCACAACCAGAGGATGACATTCTGGACTGACCTTCTAGATAAATACTACGAACCGCCAAGAGGATTGAATTCTTCTGGGAAACTCTTCAGCAGTATTATTTTTGTTCTTTTAGCTCAGCTGTTTATTCGTTTGTTTTAATGTTAGGTTTAGAAGATCAGGGTGCCTAGTGAGAGTTGATTTCACATTAACGCGATCGAAATATCCACGGCATTTGGCTCTCTGATTGGTTAAGAGCTTGGAGCGGGACAATCTTTTTTTTTTTATTCAATTTTTTTAGAGACTTTTTGCCCATGGGTATGTCAGTCTCCTTAATACAGAATAATAATAATAATATTCTACCACATACACACAACACCATCTAGCCCAAACTAAGCAGAGCTTGTAATATGGGTACTAGACAATGGATAAACATACATATATACGTTTTTTTTTTGTAAATGCATACATATTATACATAGAAACACCCAGACCAAGACAAACATCCATGTTCATGCACATAAATGTTTGACTTGTGCGGGAATCGAACCCGCGACCTCAGGCGTGGCAGTCGGTTACACTCACCACTACGCCATCGAGGCCGTCAATGGCTTTATATGTCAAGAACCCCAATAAGCATTCCCGCTATTTCTGATGTGGGCTCTGCAAGTATATTAAGACATATTCAGCGGGCCAATCGGAGCGCCGAACGTCATAAACGTGACGATTGCGTTTACGTAAAAGAAACTCACACTAGGCACTCAGATCATTTGTTTGAGTATTAAGGTACTACATAGTCTGTAAGCTTTCTAAATAAATAAATAAAATAAATAAATAAATATATTATGTAAAACATTTTGATTTTGTTGTCATAGTTGCTGCTAGAAGTTTTTCTTCTATATACACTGGAAAATGTCGCGTAATCTGTCAAGTCTTAGAATTTCAGAATTATAAATCCATTGTGTCTGACCACCGGTGTGCCGGTGCTCTTATTATGTTACTCAATAGGTTAAAACGATGAAAGTTATCATAAATTGTACAAAAGGCTGAATTTGCATCTATTTTATTCACAAACTGTTTATTTTCTTTTTTTGCCAGCACCGATAGAATTGATAAGCCGAGTGTTTCTGTAATAATTGTAAGTGGTTCCGTAATGAAATCACAGTTGTGTGGTGTAAGTGTCATATTTATAGTCATAGTCATAATTTGAATTGTATAAAATACTAGCTTTTGCACGCGACTTTGCTCGCGTAAGGTAGGTTAGGTTATGTTAGTACTAGTACCTACTTAAATGTTATAATAAGACTAGCTTTTGCCCGCGGCTTCACTTGCGGTAATTTAGATTTTGACAATCAATTCGGGTTGTACTCTGCTTGTAATAATATAATTCAATCATAATTTGAAAGACACGTGGCGCCATCTATTATCATAAGAACGTTATTATTGTTTTCCTCGGAAACAGTAATTTTTTCGGGATGAAAAGTAGCCTATGTCCGTTTCTGTACACCTGTCAACGTATATACAAAATTTCAGGATGATCGGTTCAGTGGTTGAGGCGTGAAATATAACAAACAAACAAACTCATTTTCACTTTTATAATATTAATAGGAAATTAGGATTAGGATATAGCCTATGTTACTCGGTGATAATATAGCTTTTTAATGGTGAAATAATTATTAAAATCGGTTGATTAATTTTTGAGTTAAATCCTTAAAGCCTGTTCAAACCTAAGCGGTATTCGCTACCGTCTGCGTTAGAAAAAACCGAGTGGGTATGCGGTAATACTTCTGTCCACACCAAAGCGGATTTCGCTATCCTTGTGGGTAGAGTTGATACTAAATACCTGAGCGAAACCCGCGCGGCAGGCACTTCTACCCACAGCGGCAGCGAATACCGCTCAGGTCGCTCTAGCCGCGGAGCTTGATACAAAATAACAGAGCGAAACCCGCGCGGTATATACCTCTACCCACAGCAGCAGCGAATACCGCTCAGGTTTGAATAGGCCTTTCAATTAATTACTTTTTATTTTAGTTCTGCAATTACAAACATTATTTTTTATAAACGATAAATTCAATCATACACTAAACTGTGTTTTTATAGCCTTACATAAAATGATCATTGACAATAGATACCTTACCATTTGTAAAAATATTCACCATTTTTTTAAAATAATAATAGTAAAGTTTATTTCACCACAGTATAACACTTGTCCAAATTATTCTATATTTACGAGTACACAGACATAATGACAACTATACTAAAATTGTATTACTGACACACATTAAGTGGTGACCGGCCCCTTTGCTAAGTTGTTATTAAACAACTTGTATTAAAGAGGCCAGGCCCGTAACACTGTCTAATACGTACTGCATATTTGTGATACAATTTTAAGAGAATGGATAACAAAGTAAAATTATAGGGATGGATAAATATTATAAACATGCTTAACAAAAAGGTGTATGTGTATTCTTTACAAACAAACGAAAAATCAAATCTTTCCTCTTTATAATATTAGTCGTAATTAATAACTGTCTCCTGCGATTTCACCTATATTATTACGTACTAGATGTTCCCGCGGTTTCACCCGCGTTTATCGTTACTGCGCCGCCCCCGTGGGTCGTAGCGTGATGTTATATAACCTATAGCCTTCCTCGATAAATAGGCTATCCAACACTAAAATAATTTTTCAAATCGAACCAGTAGTTCCTGAGATTAGCGCGTTTAAACAAACAAATTCTTCAGCTTTATAATATTAGTATAGATTACTGCGTTTCAGTGTCTCGTAGCTTGATGGTATATAGCCTATGTAACCACTGCGTAAAGTAGCTTTCTAATCAGTTTTATAGTTTACGAACAATATAGTTGGCATACAGAGGATCTCTAGTTGGCATCTAATTGATTTGGTACCAGGCATTGTGCACAAAATCTCCATTAATGAATGGTGTTGCTGTTTTACTTAAGACAATAATTTTATTATGAGTTAGATATTTAAATTCCTTTTAGACTTGTTTCATACATACATACATAGATTCACGCCTGTTTCCCAGAGGGGTAGGCAGAGACTACGGATTTCCATTTGCTACGATCCTGACACACTTCTCTGGCTTCATTCACTCTCATCATATTCTTCATACACGCCCGTCGGTTCAAGGAGCTCTTAACCTGGCCTTTGTCCAGAACGCCTCTGATCTGATCGAGAAACGTTCGCCTAGGTTTTCCTCTTGCGACTGTTCCATTCACACTAGCCTTATAAACTTTCTTAGTCAGTCTTGTTTTATATCCTTAATTTGTTCTTTTGTAGAAATTGCATTATTCCATTGTTCGTAATAGATAAGTTTAAGTTGATTTGGTACGAGGTGGCATATTTTTATACAATCATTGACTGATAATGTAATAAATAAAAGTATTGTTTGTTATATGTTTTCTTTTTAAAGTACCTCCCACACTACAAAAACTCTGTGTCGCTAAGGAATTTACAAACAATAAACACTCGTGTGGGGATCGAACCCAAAACACTCGACACTTGAAAATTGGCGGGGTGACCACTTTAACTACTGTGCCTACCGTGCAACCATTAAAAATTATTGTTTGTTTTTAGAAGAGCAGCAGCGATAGCTCGGTGGGGAGACCAACAGACTGCAATGCAGAGGGTCTCGGGTTCGAACCCACGTCGCGCACCCCTGACTTTCGGAAGTTATGACTTTTCGACATTATGTGCGTATTGATTGACATTTATCGCCTGCTCCGTGCCTCGGAGAGCACGTTAAGCCGTCGGCCCCGGCTGCCATGAACATCTATGGCAGTCGTTATTGGAAAGTCAGTGCCCTCTAATATCCTGACACTGGTCTAGTCTTAGGGTATCGTTAGCCTTCGGGTTGCGGAGGTCAGGTGGCAGCCGCTCCGTGTAAAAACTGATATTCAGTCAAATCCGATTAGACTAGAAAGCCGACCCCAATTGACTATGGCTAAAAAGGCTACTAAAGGCTAGGGAGAAAAAGTTTTTCAAGAGATTTTGTGACTATTGTGATATAGTAACTGGTTATGTACTCTCAAGTCATCCTTAGAATGTTATACGTAGAAACGAAACGTGTTTCCTTTTCGGAAAGTACGCAAACCCTAATACGATAAACTTATTTGCATGCTCGGATATCACACTAAACTATCGCAACGAGAAATGCGGGTTCGATCCCCGGAAGGGTCTAAAATGTGCGCTACAAAAATTCATTTAGAGTAGAGAGCCTCGCTGATTTCAGCATGAATGTGCCGGCTCGACCGGGGAAGGACTACCCTCTCACAGAATATCGACGTGAACTGCCAGTATTCCTACTGTTGTTTCGTTCGGTGAGTGAGAGTGCCGGAGGCCCAAGCACCTCCTTTCCCCCTTCCCGCTCCTTCTCCTTCCCACTTCCTTTCCTAAAGGGTCGGCAACGCGCAAGTGATGCCTCTGGTGTCGCAGGCGTCCATAGGTTACGGTGACCACTCACCATCAGGTGGGCCGTATGCTTGTTTGCCACATTAATCGTATCAAAAAAAAAATAACATAAAAGTGCTGGCTTTGGGTGTTTTCTTTGAGGGTCAATCTTTGTGAACACGCTTGCAACAACATATCTATCACGCGTGTTCACAAACATTGACGACTACAACGTCCATCTTATTAGATTTTTATAATATATTGTTTGTCGTACATATATGAATGCAGTAGTAATTAAATGATTATTAGTGCTGGAGCGTGCTTTTAAAATAAGAACATTATATAATGTCAATATTTAAAATAAGAACATTATATAATGTCAATATTTAAAATAAGAACATTATATAATGTCAATATTTAAAATAAGAACATTATATAATGTCAATATTTTGAAGAAGTCTGGTGTCACTCCTGATGGCATAACGGCTTCATTGGAAAAATCATATTCACAGCAGAAAAAGTTATTTGACTAGACGTTCTTTTACATGGTTCTTCTTCAATGTAAAAGAACGCTATGTGACCTTGCAATCACACGCATACAACGAGTACATCGATTTTTTTTATATTTTTTACTGCCATTGGTGGCAGACGAGGTAGTGGCCCACCTGATGGAAAGTGGTAACCGCTGCTCATGGACTTCAGCAATGTCAGGACACAGCAAAGCCGCTGCCTACTGTGAAAGAAGAACTCTCTTTAAGCCTCGTTTGAAGAAGGACATATCATAGCGCTCGGGAAACACCGAAGCTGGCAGTTCATTCCAGAGCTTGCACGTACGTGGGAGAAATGATCGCTGAAAGCGTACCGTCTTGGATTTGAATGCTTCCAGGTGATATGGATGAACCCTGCTTCGTTATCTAGTGGTACGGTAATAGAAATCAAAATTATTCAAAGTACAACGTTTACTATAAATATTTCACCATACATGACAGAGTCCATAACAGGTGTGCACAATGCGCTATTATT
Organism: Catocala sponsa; assembly: GCA_963564715.1. Taxonomy (NCBI): domain Eukaryota; kingdom Metazoa; phylum Arthropoda; class Insecta; order Lepidoptera; family Erebidae; genus Catocala; species Catocala sponsa. The sequence goes on along the minus strand of OY751344.1, from coordinate 24,545,070 downwards.
GCCTGCTAATATACAATCATAATCTATTGTTCTGCGGTTACAATAACAACCAAGGGCGTGATAACAACCTGGAGTTATAAAGTTGGCAGTGTTGCACGCCCTCTGTCCCGGACAGCACGTAAAGCTGTATTTTTTTTAAGACACTAAGAAATAGTTTCTTTGTAAACGGGGGACTTTGCAAACATTCAAATAACGAACACAAAGCACTCTGACTTAGCACAATCATTTGTGGATCACACAATGATTTGTCCTGAATTCGAATCGACATCACTCGACGCAATGGCAAGGCGAGCATCTTCGACCTTTTCTATCGATGCGCTTTCGATGAGCATCTTCGACCTTTTCTATCGATGCGCTTTCGATGAGCATCTTCGACCTTTTCTATCGATGCGCTTTCAATGAGCATCTTCGACCTTTTCTATCGATGCGCTTTCAATGAGCATCTTCGACCTTTTCTATCGATGCGCTTTCTATGAGCATCTTCGACCTTTTCTATCGATGCGCTTTCGATGAGCATCTTCGACCTTTTCTATCGATGCGCTTTCGATGAGCATCTTCGACCTTTTCTATCGATGCGCTTTCTATGAGCATCTTCGACCTTTTCTATCGATGCGCTTTCAATGAGCATCTTCGACCTTTTCTAGCGATTCTTCAACCACTACGCCATCGGTGCCGTCAGTATTCGACCCTCACACGAGAAAGTTTTGTGATCCACAAATGGTTATTGCGAGTCTAGGTGTTCTGTTTTCATTCTTTTAATGTCCTCGCAGCAGGATTTATTAACCTCCGAGTCTTCTTCGAAGAGGTTAATGAAAACACTTTGTGGGTCTGTCTGTCTGTTAGTGACAGGCATAGCTCCGGAACCACTAGACCGATTGACTTGTAACTTGGTATGCAGAAACCTAGGGGTCATCCCTTGGTCGAGTTTTAATATGGGCCCTGAGGGTCAAAAGACCTCCGAGATATAGGGGTCACATATTTTAAATGAAAAATATTGACTTGTAACTTGGTGTGCAGACACCTTGGGGTCATACCTCGGTCTAGTTTGAATATGGGCCCTGTGGGTAAAAAGACCCTCGAGATATAGGGGTCACATGAAATCGAAGAGGTTGAATCCTGGGTTTTTACACCCATCTCGTTCCTAGTGCACACATCACGTCACAGTGCTGGTGGCGTATTCCCGCAAGTAGGGAATAATGCAATACCAGCCTTCTATTAAACTTTCCCACTGCTGGGGACAGGCCTCTTCTCAGTGTAAGAAGGTCATAGTCCAGTCACAAATAGGAAATAGTTGTCTTTAAAAGGGGTGGTAGTTGTAGTTTCATACTATCGAATGGAACTCCAAAGCAATTTTTCATTTATAATAATTATTATTGTGTAAAGCTATTTTAATTGTAGGTATACTTAACTATACATGTTTGCAGTAGGTACATGTATAAATGTTTTTTGTAGACCCTTACTTTATTAAGAATAGAATAACAATGTAATATTAGAAACAGCCTGAAACACAGGTCTCTGACCTAGTTCAGGTAATTAAATGTAGAATCAGACTTTATAAACAAGACTTTTTGCGTCCAATATTTAAATTGTAAATGTTTTTCTTTAGATTAAATATAGTTTTAATGTGAATTTAATGCAATAAGTAGCCTGTAATGTGTTTTGTAAAGACTTTTATTTATTGAATAAAAAATTATTATTATTATTATTATTTACTAATTAATTTAATAACTAAAAAATGTTTGTCTCCGCGGAAGCCTATTTTTTTCTAAAATCAAATTAGCCTAAGTTACTCCTTATAACATTTCATTCGGTTCAGCCATTTCGGAGATTAGCCGGAACAAACAGACAGTCAGACAGACAACATTTTTAAAAATAGATGTTTTCGTATAGGTGCCTTATATACTTTAATATGCATTAGATAAAAAGCTGTTATTTTGACATTACAAACAGACACTTCAATTTTATTTATTTGTATAGATATATTTCGACAGTTATTTTGGTACCTTTTAGAAGGCTATATATAAATACGATGAGTCACAAGCTTTTAAAGCTTTACACAGCTGCATTAATTAGACGGTGGAGCAACGCGGAGGCTCCGCATGGCTTGTAGTAATCCGATGATGGTTCACACACAGACAGTTACCGACTCCACTCGATAGGTAGTCAGTTCTAACTAGAAAATAAATGGATTTGCAATGTTTACATAGCAAATATTGTATAGACATTTTTTTCAAGTCAAGTCAATAATCATTTATTCATTTAGGTCACAAAGTAACACTTATGAACGTCAAAGTATATAGGTTAGTGAGTTTACTAAGTTACTGAAGCTACATTTAGGTTAGTTGCATAAAAATACTATTTACGGATTTTATAATAGCTTATTCTATAAAGCGCTACTTTCAAATTATTTTAACTAGCTTTTGCCCGCGGCTTCGCTCGCGTTAATTTAGAATTTGACAATCAATTCGGGTTATACTCTGCTTGTAATAATATAATTCAATCATGATTCAAAAGAAACGTGGCGCCATCTATTATCATAAGAACGTTATTGTTGTTTTCCTCGGGAACAGTAATTTTTTTCGGGATGAAGGGTAGCCTATATCCGTTTCTGTTCACCTGTCAACGTATATGCAAAATTTCTGGATGATCGGTTCAGTGGTTTATTCGTGAAAAGGTAACAACCAACTAAACAAACAAACTCATTTTCGCTTTTATAATTTATAGTTAGGATAGGATGTAAGTATAAATTTCCTTTCCTTGAAGTGTCGATTGTTAAGCAGTTATGATCACGGGCAGACTTAAGGTAATGGTCGTCTCATTGTCTTGAAATGCAGTTTCAAAGGCGAAAACATATTTTTCATCTTGATTTTACTATTTATGCAGGATGAGCTAAATTACATTAAGCTAACATTTTGCCTTTTTTCTCAATAACAGCACCGGGTTTAAAAAAGTACCGCGTAGCTGTCCTCATTCCGCGTACCCTAAGGCATGGCCGACTTAAACTCTCTAAATCACACTGCTATAAATATAACAATTTAGTAAGGAAAGCCGGGCTTCTGAGCTTATATAGAGATACCAGCACAAGACATGGATTGCATATATAATAGCTACGAATGGAAACTAACACATATTCACAATATATAAACTTATTGATTTGTACACGACGGCATCTCGGCGGACTGATGGAGCATCTAATCCAATATTCACGGAACAGATGCTATAAGCCATTGTGGTTGCGGCTCTATGGGTTATCTTCATTAACTGGTTCCGATACATTGCTTGGCTCCCATTATCATAAAATATACTGGTGCCTGCCTCGGTTGGACAGCGGCCGTAAATGTGATTGCTTTGCATGAAGTCTCGGGTTCGATTCTAGGGTCAGGTAAAGAGTTATTTTTTAGACTGCATGGATGATGTAATAGTTTAGGTCTTAGGTGGACGCCTTGCCACTGCCACACGGGACAAAACTTTGTGTGATCCACCAATGGTTATTCTGAGTCTAGGCGTTCCGTGTGTCTGTTGTTTGTATGTTTGTAAAGTCCCCGCGAAACAGGGTTTATTTCTAGTGTGGGCGCTGTCTTTTTAAAAGAATAAAGGAAAGTAAGAATTGTCGTTAACGGCACGGAAATTGGAAATAGGAGCGGTACACGACAAAAACACAGCTGGAGAAATGTAGATATTAATACTTGTCAATTCCCCTTTCGGGATTATACATACATAGATTCACGCCTGTTTCCCAGAGGGGTAGGCAGAAACTACGGATTTCCATTTGCTACGATCCTGACACACTTCTCTGGCTTAATTCACTTTCATCACATTCCTCATACACGCCCGTCGGTTCAAGGAGCTCTTAACGTGGCCTTTGTCCAGAACGCCTTCGATCTGATCGAGAAACGTTCGCCTATGTATTCCTTTTTTTTTCTTTTTTTTATGCGACTAAGGTGGCAAACAACCATACGGCCCACCTGATGGTAAGTGGACACCGTAGCCTATGGTCGCCTGCAACACCAGAGGCATCACTTGCGCGTTGCCGACCCTTTAGGAAAGGAAGTGGGAAGGAGAAGGAGTGGGAAGAGGGAAAGAGGGTGATTTGGCCTCCGGCACTCTCATTCACCGAACGAAACACAACAGTAGGAATACTGCTATTTCACGTCGATATTCTGTGAGAATAGTCCTTCCCCGGTTGAGCCGGCCCATTCATGCTGAAATCAGCGAGGCTCTACTACTAATAAGTAGTAGAGCTCTACTAATCATCCTCTTGCGACTGTTCCATTCACATTCATTGATTTCGGGATTATACAGGTAAATTACTATTATAAAAATCAAGCACAAACTGCGTTCACCATTGCGCAATCCAATCAGTTAAAATAAAACTAAAATGAAAAGACAACAGTAGAAACACACAATTTATTTGAAATTTCCCTGTGGCTTTCTAGTTTCCAACAAACTGCTTACTGAAGGAAACATGCGCAAATATATTCCAACTCTGAAACGTAAACAAAAACTTGTTGAACCGTCGAAGATTAAACTCGTGGCTGAGACAGTAATAGTACCCAAGGGACTCGCCCTGGATAAAGTAAGTCTTCAACTACCCCACTATACGAGATATCTGTAAAGAATGTCAAAGTATTCTGGTGATAAAACGAGATGGGTGTAAAATCCCTTGTGACCCCTATATATCGGGGGTCTTTTGACCCACAGGGCCCATATTCGAACTCGAGCGAAGTATGACCCCAAGGTGTCTGCACACACAGTTACAAGTCAATATTTTTCCATTTAAAATATGTGACCCCTATATCTCGGGGGTCTTTTGACCCCCAGGGCCCATATTCAAACTCGACCAAGGGATGACCCAAAGGTGTCTACACATCAAGTTACAAGTCAATCGGTCCAGTGGTTCCGGAGCTATGCCTGTCACTAACAGACAGACACACAGACCCACAAAGTGTTTTCATTAACTTTTTCGAAGAAGACTCAGACGTTAATAAATGGAGAGACGGCGGTAGCCATGCCATTTGTCCATGGATTCAGGATAGAAAAGGTAGGTTCTAACCTATTGCCCTACCAAGGTTACCATTTCATTTTTACAGGTTACATCGCACGAATAACGTTGACCATGGCTGCTGAAAAGCAACCGAAACGTCGGAGAAAGTGTAATTTTTTATTTTTTTTATTATTTAATCAAACTTATACTATCTTAACAGGCAAAAACCTAATGCGACAGTACAGCCAACAACAACAATATTACATTTAACCCGTCAACTGTCGAGCGGACATACGCTGTCCGCAAAAATGAGTCATCAAAAAAAAAAAACGACAAATGTATGTCCGTTGCACACTTGACTCGTTAATGAGTCAAGTGTCGAGCGCACATACATTTATCCGTTTGTGTATTGTTTGCACAATGAATTTTTAATTATTTTTTACATATTTCCCCTAGACGTTCAAGAAGATAACTTAGTAATTATACAGTACACTTATTTAATTTAATTACAATAGCAAATAATCGTTAGTGCTACTCTGTTAAATTCACTCAAAGTACAAATGAATAGGTTTGACTTGTTGTGTATGAGATTGAGAGTGCGAAGTGCGCGCGTCAGAGGCGACTCCTTGAGCAGGGTTGTTATATAATTTAAATAGCTTAAATTGAAGTAAATTTTAACTAGTAAAGTAGTTTAAAGTTTCAAAATTATGTAATAATGGTGTTTTACAAAAAATAAACAACGCGATAAAATCCGTATAAAGTTTGGTTAATTTCAACGTTGAAAAAGTTCAGCAAAAATAGACGTTTCTTTTAAATACCATCGAATTTTTCATTCCGTGTTTTATACGAAAAATATAGGACAGGCGGCCAAAAACGTACCGTTATTTTTTCTATCATTTTTAACGTTACACACAAACGGCACATCCACCTGACATATATTCGCGGCTTGTGTTTTGGTAGACTGTTATCTCTAGGATTGGTTGCAAAAAATGGAAATGAAGAAGAAAAGATGAGATAAAAGGAAAGCAACATGAAAGGTAAGTATGTGAGCTTCCAGAACTCTTACTTACTGAATGAGACGTGGGTACTCATACACAAGTTTTCTAAAGGAGATGGCAATGTCAATGCAAGCTATCTCATTCGTATTGTCACCAAATAATTGGCAACTGTGGACTCTTCCCAGTGTAGAGACACATTGTTACAAAAGGTAGATAAGCAGAAATGTATGAGCGTGAGACGAATAATCGGAAAATAAATGACTGCGTTTGGTCCACACGTAAGGTTGTCGTCACGGGTTTCTAACATATTATTTGTCGACCTCGATGGCGTAGTGGTCAGTGTAACCAACTGGCACGCCGGTGGTCGCGTATTCGATTCCCGCACAAGTCAAACATCTGTGTGCATGAACATAGATGTTTGTCTTGGTCTGGGTGTTTCTATGTATAATTATTTATTTCAAATATGTTTATAAGTCATTATCGCAAAAAATGGTCATCAAGTCAAATAGCCTTTCAACCGACGATATCTTTCATATCTAGAGCTGATTTCGTACGTAAATTGTCATGAAAAAAAATTATATGTATATCATAACCTAACATAAATAGACATGCCGATGACGTCTATAATACAATAAAATCTTGTTTAACGCAGCATTTATTATGATAATAACACTGGTATCAAAACAAATGGTTATTTGCATATATTTACTTTGGCATCCGACAGTCGAGCAGCCCCATCACTGTCTGATCCGATCCAGTGGATAACTATGTCTATATTTAAATATAACCGCTAAGGTAGATGCAGGTCTTTCTTCTTGATTTCAATAAATGTATTCGCACCCCCAGTGCAATAAAGGCGTTAGTAGAATGACGTCGTTTTTTATTGCAGATTTGAATAGTGCAAGTGGAGATACACAAGCTCAATTATTTCCGCTGTGATTTGACAGAAAGTATGCTCCTATTTGTATGTAAAGTATGCACAAAGACCACCTGTCTTTGTGCTCGTGCTTAATTAATTAATTATTTTTAAAAAAGGAATGCCCCTTTTTCAAGTGTCTAATCAATCAATTTACCTAAATTGCGCTTATATTTACCGCCGATTCTGAGGAAACAAAACCCGGGGTTCGTTTGCATGCTTGAGCAAAAAGTAACTGGGTTTTTATGCCCGGCTTATGAAAGTATAAACTTAGTTTTAGGACCCACTACTAACCTGTACCTTTTTAAAGACATACAGTTATTAGACCATGCACAAATTTCTTTTTTCAGGGACGTACGGTAGAGAGGCCATGCACAAATTTTTTTTTTGGGGACATACAATAGTGAGACCATGCACAAATATTTTTTTCGGGGACATACAGTAGTGAGACCATGCACAAATATTTTTTTCGGGGACATACAGTAGTGAGACCATGCACAAATTTTTTTTTCGGGGACACACAGTAGTGAGACCATGCACAAATATTTTTTTCGGGGACATACAATAGTGAGACCATGCACAAATATTTTTTTCGGGGACATACAGTAGTGAGACCATGCACAAATTTTTTTTTCGGGGACATACAGTAGTGAGACCATGCACAAATATTTTTTTCGGGGACATACAGTAGTGAGACCATGCACAAATATTTTTTTCGGGGACATACAGTAGTGTGACCATGCACAAATATTTTTTTCGGGGACATACAGTAGTGCGACCATGCTAAAAATTTGAACTATTTGCAGTAGACAACTTGACGTTTGTGTGATCCTAATTAATAGCAGCATCAGGTCTGGGTGTTTTTATATCCTTTATTTGAATGGTTGTAAAGGCCCCTGCGACACAGAAATTAAAATAAGTACGGGAGTTAGCTTTAAGTTTTGGCGCACATTAGGCGACACGCGACAGCGACAGCTCGGCGACTAGACGCGACGACAGACTGCGACCGACAATTTTCATATATTTTGTTCAAAGCTTGGCGTCAGCGTCGCGGAGTCGCGACGACAAGTTAAGGGAGTCGCGCGCGCTCGCTACTAGTCGCCACGTCTAGTCGCTCTGTGCACGCGCACACACGACGACAGTCGCGCGACAGCGCAGCGTCAGTCTCGCTGTGAGGTTAGTATTGGATGGACCCAATAACGGCGATGGATTCGACGTACTCTGCGCCTTCGCGTTCGCAAGGTAAGCACCAAGGCAAGTGCAACTAGAGGCTCCATATTCACTCACAAGATGAACAACACGACCGTCTCTGTTGAATACTCTACTACTAATGATCGCTTCCTTGCACGACGTCTGTCGTAACGACTAGTCGCCGACGCAAGCGACAGCTCCGCGTCTAGTCGCGGCAACAAGACACCAGATGCAAACGACAACGCCGCGTCTTGTCGCGGCGACTAGACGCGGCGACAAGTCGCCCAGTTTGCAATGGCCTTAATAAAAAAGGCTAACTACCTGTTATTTAGTTCAAAGCTAACAAAACATAAATGTCAAACTGTCAATCCTTACGTGAAGAAACAAGCACTATGCTATGTTTTATTACGACACTGACGCAGCATAATTCTTGAGGAGTATTCCCTAGGATGTGGGCAGAATTCTCAGCTTTGTTCGCTTGAAACAAAGGCGTTATACGAACGTCAAAAGCGGTACACAAGGTATCGTACGTACTGCAGTGAGCTGGGAAAATATGTGTGAAGTTAGAGCTATTGTAGCATACAGCCTTGTCTCTGGATATATATAGCCTATATATTTCGCAAGGCTTGGAATTAACAAACGAGGATACATATAGACTCTGTCTTTCATTTAAATAATAACTGGCTTTAACATATTACAGTAGATTCGTTTTATTAATGACGTTTTATGAACATTAAAGCTAGCTCAGTACCGCAGCGGTAATTAATCCAATTGTTGTGCTTGAGGTCTCAAGTTAGATGCCCGGATCTGACAAAGCGATTTTGGGTATTATTTGTCTAAAATCTCAGTGGCAGCACGAAGTATAATACTTTGTTTTTATTTAACTTAAAACCATAATTTACGCTATATCACATCGAAATCCTTGGTAGACACTTCGAGCACAGAGGTGTGTGACTATGTATAAATGTAGATCAGATTTTTAGGCCATCAGACGACGTCTTAGGGAGAGGTCCCTAAGACGTGTTGACAAAATTTTCATGGAATTTAATTTGTAAGAATCACTTTCACGGAGAGCACGTTAAGCCGTCGGTCCCGGCTGCCATGAACATCTATGGCAGTCGTTATTGCGAAGTCAGTGCCCTCTAATATCCTGAGACTAGTCTAGCCTTAGGGTATCGTTAGCCTTTGGGTTGCGGAGGTCAGGTGGCAGTCGCTCCGTGTAAAAACTATCCAGTCAAATCCGGTTAGACTAGAAAGCCGACCCCAAGTGACTTGGGAATAATAAAGGCCAAGGAGAAGAAGACTTTGTATTATTAAGTCGATGTGTCCTCGATCATTCCAGCTCAGTTGAGTACGGTGATTCTGTTCCCAGTGGCTTTCTAACGAACATTTTAGGAACTTTAAAGTCATGTAACATGGGAATAATAAAGGCTAGGGAGAAGACTTTTACTCATTAGAAAAGTACATCTCCGATTAGTCTTCGATAAATAGTTATAAGTTTTTACCGTTAGTAAAATCCGAGTAGCAAGTTGCTTCTATCCTTACTAAAATTATAAATGCGAATGTAAGTTTGTTTGTTTGTTACATTTGACTACTCGACCGATCATCATAAAATTTCGTATACACGCTGTCGGAGTAACAGAAAAGGACAGAGGGTAACATTCATGGAGAAAAAGTACCGGTCCCGATGCAGATAGCTTATGTCAGGAATTTATTGATAAAATATGCTTACTAAAATATATCATAACGAGCACCTATACGCCTCAAATAACTGCATTCCGTCTAGGAAGGGTTAGGTTATGTTAGGTTCCTTCCTAAACTCACCCAAAAATAGGCGCCCCGCTAAGCGGGGCTCCGTCGACTTATTTTGATCTCTTTAAATATATGTTGCTGTGTAATTTGGTGATCATTTACTATTTTTGACTGTTATATTTTACTATATCTAGTGATAACTTAAACATAAGCCAATAGTTTCATTACACATTATGTTCAAAATATACAAGAAAATAAAACACATATAAAATAATAGACTCTTTACTTCAAGGATGCACAGAACATGCATACATCAGTTTAAATACACGAAAACTGTACCAACCGCGTCTGCCGTACGGATTACCGCAATATGGCCGCGGATCTCGCAGCGATATTACCCTGACTCACACGGTGAACCATCACCGGTTAATATGAACTTACACGAAGTACCTAATATACTACTGGTATAAATATCTGGCGCTGTAGTAAAGTTTTGTTGAAACCTAAAGCACTGACGCACATACAACTAAATAATTTTCCCAGAATCAAATGCCGTGGGATTTCGCTCATGTAACACCTTGTTAATCTGAGTTGTAAAAGACTGAAATTATATTTAATTGGCGATTTAAAAGAGTGGCCGTGAGTTTCTTGCAGGTTTCTTCTCATAGGCTCAACCCTTTGCCTGAACCTAGCAACTAACCTAAATGTAGCTTCAGTAACTTAGTAAACTCACTAACCTACATACTCTGACGTTCATAAGTGTTACTTTGTGACCTAAATGAATAAATGATTTTTGACTTTGACTATGAAAAGGAAATATTTGTTGTTTGCGAGCAGGTGGAACTGTTAATAGTGAGGGTTCAAACATATATATTTTAACTAGATGTGCCCGCGATTTCAACCGCGTTTATCGTTACTGCGCCGCCCCCGTGGGTCGTAGCGTGATGCTATATAACCTATAGCCTTCCTCGATAAATAGGTTATCCAACACTAAAAGAATTTTTCAAATCGAACCAGTTGTTTCTGAGATTAGCGCGTTCAAACAAACAAACTCTTCAGCTTTATATTATTAGTATAGATTATGCCCAGTATAAATATAGTTTATACTAATATTATAAAGAGAAAATATTTCATTTTTTATTTGTTTGTAAGGATTTAACTCAAAACTACTAAACCGATTTTTTAAATTATTTCATCTTTAGAAAGCTTTATTATCACCGAGTAACATAAGCTACATTTTATTTAAAAAACAGTAATCTTACTAACATAATCTAACCAACGCTACTTTTACGATGAATCGTGTCGTTCGAAGTTTAAAGAGCTTGGTTTGCTTCCGCTACCGTCTCTACATTTATGAAATTTGTAATTTTGTAAGGAAATATAAATAATTATTTAAGACAGCAGACGAGATAAGTCCAAGGAGTAGACGAGACCCCCATAGACTTGTGCTTAGTGATGTTGCAAGGTTTACTAAATATAATAAAAGCTGTCTAGTGATGTGTGTACGTATATTTAATAAGATACCTTATCACTAAGTGTTAAATACTAGATTATTTAAAATACATTTATATAAATGAAAATAATTTTTATTCTCTAAAAGAATTTATTGAAAATAAATTGTAACTTTGTGCCTACCAGACTATGTGTTAAAATGTATTGCGTGCTATGTTAAGCTAAACATGTGTAACTTATTTCACAATTGTAACATCTTTATATACCATGTTTGATGCAAATAAATTATTATTTACGCAAACGAAGCCGCGGGCAAAAGCTAGTGCGATATACTTGCGTAACAATGTGACCGCACCTTTCAGTCACACGGTGTGTATGTACGTATGTGGAAAAGTGGCGTGAAATCTGGACATGTAGCAAAAACACATCACTAGCAGGCATTACCGTAGTAATCTAAGAGCCAGGCCTCATGCAATCTCGCTGTACCGACTGCAGAACTAACTTTAAACTTTAGTTTTATTTGAACGACCAAGGCATGGAATTCTCTGCCAAGGTACGTGTTTCCTTCTTCCTTCAATCTCGTCTCCTTTAAGCGGGGCGTGAAAATGCACCTTCTCAGGTCGTCAAAGTAGAGACCTCAACATCGCCTCGGCTGCTATGAGGGCGGTGTGGAGGCCACTGCTCTTAGACCACACGACTGCTTACCGTCAGGTGGAGTGTGGTCATTTTGACGAAAAAATATTAAAACAGAAAAAATGCTTAAGTGGTAAATCAGTATAGAATGATTCGAGGTTATCGTAATTAGAGGAGATGGTAGTAGTTTGTTTGTCTACACGGATGGTATAGTGGTTTTCGTGGTCAAAATCTACCAAATATATGCATATATATGTATACCTGAGCATTAAACAACGCCGTTTGTGAAGCAGAATATTGCCAACAGGTAATGTGAGCAAAATGTTCTGTTGTTTCAATAATAACCATTACTAAAACTTTACAAAAATATTTTGAAATACTATGTAAATTCAATAGACGTAAAAAGGCTTTTAAGTCTGGTAATTGAGATAAATGACGGAAGAAAAAAGACACATTGTACTATGGTGATATAACTGCTAATTTAAGTCTTGCGTACTTGTGCAAAAAAATTAGAGATATACATACACCTACTGTAAGAATATTATCAAAAACCTGGTAGGAGATTATGCTTTGAGCTGTTTGGGGTCGAAACGCTAAGGTCATGGGGTCCCAATGCTTGTGCTCTCTATAGAGAAATAGCAAAAGGATTAATTGACACTTCCAATGACCAAAGGGCTGGTCTTTATTTCGCGGAAAGAATAAGCATTGCCATTCAACGTGGCAATGCTGCCAGTCTTCTGGGCACACTACCAGACGACTGTGATGCGAATGAATTCTATGACGCCTATTAGTTTTTCTTTTCTTTTTTATTTTTGTTTTATAATATTTTAGGCATAAGTTTTTTTCGATGATGTTTGTACAAAATCAAACATAAGACACTAATTCATTGTACAGATCCCTATGTCGATTACTTTAAATAGCAATTAGTCTTCCGTTGCAACTCGATTACCTTTTATTTTTTATACAACTAAGGTGGCAAACAAGCATACGGCGCACCTGATGGTAAGTGGTCACCGTAGCCTATGGACGCCTGCGGCACCAGAGGCATCACTTGCGCGTTGCCGACCCTGTAAAAACCTTTTACTAGAATCGTAAATCTGGCGAGGTGCCGTATTCACAACTACTTACGTATTAAAAGGTACTTACTTTAGATGTCGCCTCACTCAATTCTTAAACGCAGTACTTCCATTGTCAGTGGTCTAATATAGTGTGGTTAACTTACCTACAAAAGAAAAAAAAATTGGTTAATATTTTAATATTATGATGATATCACAGACATCCTAACTAATATTATAAATGCGAAAATGAGTTTGTTTGTTTGTTATGCTTTCACGCCTTAACTACTCAAGCCATCAACATGAAATTTTACATACACGTTGTCAGGGGTACAGAATAGGACATAGGGTACCTTTCATCCAGAAAAAATAACGTTGCAAACCTAACCTAACCTAACCTACATTTACGCGAGCGAAGCCGCGGGCGAAAACTAGTAATATTATATTTATATATATAATAATCTACCACATACACACAACACCATGTAGCCCAAACTAAGCAGAGCTTATACTATGGGTAGGTACTAGACGATGGATAAACATACATATACATTGAAATTAAACTACTATATACGGATTTTATCGCGTTGTTTATTTGACACTTTATTACAAAATTTTGAAAACTGTTACACTACTATTACTATTAAACTTTACTAAATTAGTAAAATTAAGTATCTACACAAGATACTTTTTAATATTTCCTACTACACGTATTAAACACTAAAGAAATACTAGTATTCAATATCAATTAATCTTTAAAGGTTCCTTACGTTCCAAATTAAGTTTTCTGCTCTACCAAGCACGTCTGGGATCATACAATACGGATGTACGTGATTATTTAACCGTATTGATACCCGAATCCGGCTCCAGACCTCTATTTGGGGAACGATTTGTCCGTTCGATTATATGCAGGTTCTAAAGGTTTTGAAGGAATTCAATCGTCTGGAAAATTAAGATAAGACGGGCCTTTGAAGATCATTCTGTCCAAACATTTGTATAGAATGTTAATATTTTAACAGATGTATCCTTACTAATATTATAAATGCGATTGAGTTTGTTTAATACGCTTTCACGCCTTAACTATTCGACCGATCATCATGCAAAGGGTACTTTTCATCCGAGAAAAATCTGTTGCAGAGGGCTAAAAATTAATTGACAAAATTTACACTAATCTGAGGGAAGCCGCGGACAGAATCCACTTGTCTATATGTTTGGTTTCCTAGTATCTTTACTACAACACAATTTTTGCTTCTATGACATGAGAACTGTGATATAGAGTAATTTATTTACCATATCTATACCAATATTATAAAGCTGAAGAGTTTGTTTGTTTGTTTGAACGCGCTAATCTCAGGCACCACTGGTTCGAATTGAAAAATTCTTTTAGTGTTGGATAGCTCATTTATTGAGGAAGAATAGGTTATATAATATACCTACGACACACGGGGGAGGCGCAGTAACCATAAACGCAGGTGAAACCGCGGCAACATCTAGTTTATAATACGACTGCACGGATGGCGTAGTGGTTTAAGTGGTCGCCTTTGCCACTGTGCTGAGTACTGTGGGTTCGAATCCCACACGGGACAAACATTTGTGCGTTCCACTAATAGTTGTACAGAATCTGGACGTTCTTTGTGTCCGTTGTTTAAATGTTTATGAATTCTCCCGCGGCCAAAAGCTTATTCCTTTTGCGTGAGTTGTCTTTTCAATAAACTAAGGTTTATACGATAACTAGATGTGCTCGTGATTTCACCCGAGTTAATGATTACTGCGCTGCTCCCATGGGTCGTAGCGTAATGTTATATAGCCTATAACCTTCCTCGATAAATGGGCTATCCAACACCGAAAGAATTTTTCAATTCGAACCAGTAGTTTCTGAGATTAGCGCGTTCAAACAAACAAAGAAACTCTTCAGCTTTATAGTATAAGTTTAGATAATATTTTTAAACTGCAACTCACATAAACTCTCAAAAAATATTTTAATATAGTGCAGTTGTCCTGCTGTCGGTGCGCGACAAATGACTCGGATGCGGCGTCGCTCGCGCCTCGTGCAACGCTAGGGCTGCCAATCTCCGCCTTGTATTAGTGCAGCTAGCTGCCAAGAACCCGTGTCTTTACGCTATCGCTGTGAACTCATATTACACTTTAGATAGCTGCAGGAGGCGGTTTCATTCTCATTATAACCTCATAAACGTTAGTTTAATCAGTGTTAACGGCTTTCGGGCAAGGCGCCCGCCCACACAATGCTTTTTCATCGTGTCTAGGTTTGGGTATATTGTCCCATTACATATGTAATTTTGAGGTTTTGTACTGCAATGTGAACAGCGGCGATACTTAAAAGAGGAAAATTTTATTTAAAATACGGAATAGTTATAGAGCGATAAAGATATCTATGAAAGTGAATAAACTACTGATAATTATCAGTAGTTTATTTTATAGTATTTATTTGATTATAATCAAATAGTATGTAAGAAATAATAACATTTTATTTATTTACTAAGTGGTAAGACTTAAGCTCTATGGATAAGGCATTGGATTGTGATCAAGAATGGTAATGAATGAATATAATATATGCAATATATTAAATTCAAATAAATACTGGTCGAATTTTTTTTATGCGTAATGTGCATAATAAAGTGTATATAATTATAATTACACTTCAAAAATAAAGGCTTAATAAATTAATTATATTTAACAACATTAAAATATGATAATGATTTGCGACATTCCCATTCGTAGCAGGCTTCAAGGCGTAAACGCTCTTATTAATTACTAGATTTTTCCAGCGGCTTCGCTCGCGTAAATGTAGTAGGATAGGTTAGATTAGTAACATAACTTTTTCTGAATGAAACCTACCCTATGTCCTTTTCTGTTCCCTTGACAACGCGGATGCGAAATTTCATGCTGATTGGGCGAGTAGTTAACGCGTGAAAGCGTAACAAACAAACTTAAACTGGCATTTATAATATTAGTTACGATTTGCATTTCAAATACCTGCATTTCCCATTAAAAAGGTTGCAAATAATACTTTATATAGAAAATAAATATTAACTAAAAAAACTTGCAGTATGTTTAGTTTTTAATTTGCTTTGTTAGTCATATAACTTTGCAAAATGTTTTCTAGTACAAAGAAGGCAATGTTTGCGTTCTCTCGTGTTGCGCTGTTGTGCACCTGTTCCTGAACGTAACGTGCTAGCGCAAACATTTGCGCTAGCGAGGTACTTTAGGTAGCCTATTATGTAATACATGGTGTTTACAGCTATTAAGTTTAGTGCTAGAAGTCCATTAATATTATAAACTAGATGTTCCAACGGTTTCACCCGCGTTTATCATTACTGCGCCGCCCTCGTGGGTCGTAGCGTGATGTTATATAGCCTATAGCCTTCATCGATAAATAGGCTATCCAACACTAAAATAATTTTTCAAATCGAACAAGTAGTTCCCGATATTAGCGCGTTCAAACAAACAAACAAACTCGTCAGCTTTATAATATTAGTATAGATAACAGTACCTAGAAGTAAATTACTATTATAATTTACGCGGCATTATCCAGACTCCGTGCTGTTTTAAATATAAACGAACAATAAACCCGATCATATAAGTCCGACTAAGATTATTATTTATCTACCTATACAAATAAATAAAATTGAAGTGTCTGTTTGTAATGTCAAAATAACAGCTTTTTATCTAATGCATATGAAAGTATATAAGGTACCTATACGAAAACATCTATTTTAAAAATTTTTGTCTGTCTATCTGTCAGTTCCGGCTAATCTCTGAAACGATTTTGACGGGACTTTCACTGGCAGATAGCTGATGTTATAAGGAGTAACATAGGCTACATTGATTTTAGAAAAAAAATAGGGTTCCGCAGAGACAAACACTTTTTAGTTAAAATCTACGCGGACGAAATCGCAGGTAACAGCTAGTTTATAATATAAAAATCTCGTGTTAGGGCACTTGTGGTCGCACTCCTCCGAAACGGCTCGACCGATTTTATAATTTTTTATGTATTTGGTAGGTATGAGAATAGGTCGTAAAGTACCTAGGTATATTTCATACCGCTAGCTGAGCTGATTAGGGTGTCCCTAATCTAAGAAATCTATACTAATGTTATAAAGTTGAAGAGTTTGTTTGGTGAGCGCGTTAATCTCAGGAACTACTTCAAATTGCAAAATTCTTTTAGTACCTATTGGATAGCCCATTTATCAAGGAAGGCTATAAGCATACAACATCACGATACGACCAATATGAGCGGAGTATAAACGAAAAATGTTGCAATATCGGGGAAAATTATTTTATGGGATGCAGACGAAGTAGCGCGGGTCAGCTAGCACTTTATATGTCAGAACAACGTTTGCCGGGTCAGCCAGCATGGGCGCCGCGCGCCGGCAGCAGGGTGCATGGGGGTGCACTCACACCCCTTGTCAGGAAAAGAAATACATAGAATGTTTTCATTTTCGATGTGCGAAATGCATTCAATAACATACCCGCATTTGAATTTGATATTTTATTTATCTACATAATATAATGTCTTCTTCCCAAGTCACTTGGGGTCGGCTTTCTAGTCTAACCGAATTTAACTGCATATCAGTTTTTAGACGGAGTGACTGCCATCTGACCTCTGCAAGCCGAAGGCTAACGATACCCTAAGGCTAGACCAGCGTCAGGATTTTTTTTTATTTTTTTTTATTTTTTTTATTTTGCTCGTCAAAATGACCACACTCCACCTGATGGTAAGCAGTCGTGTGGTCTAAGAGCAGTGGCCTCCGCATCGCCCCCACAGTAGCCGAGGCGATGTTGAGGTCTCTACTTTGACGGCCTGAGAAGATGCTTTTTCACGCCCCGCTTAAAGAACCCAGGATTGAAGGAAGAAGAAAACACGTGCCTTGGCAGAGAATTCCATGCCTTGGTCGTTCGGCAGAGATATGAGGACCCAAACTTTTTGGTACGCGCTCTAATCGACTCTACCGTGTAAGGATGGCATCTGAGCCCAGCACGCGTTGTTCTGGATAGGAAAGGGGAGGGCGGGATAAGGTGGAATAACTCTTCAGAGCACTCCCCATGGTATATTCTGTAGAAACATGCCAATGAGGCAATGTCTCTACGGAGTTGCAGAGGTTCCAGTGAACTCGTGACCTCTGGATCTCCGATGATACGGACAGCCCGCCGCTGTAACCGGTCGAGAGCGTCCAGCAAGTACTGCGCGGAGCCATCCCAAAGATGAGAACAGTACTCCACGCAAGGGCGCACTTGTGCCTTATACAATAGGCACAGTTGCCCAGGCGTGAAGAACCGCCTCACCCTGTTCAGAACTCCGAGTTTTCGCGAAGCTTGCTTAATGACGCTCTCGATATAGGTTTTCTGATTAAGGGAGCGGCAAAGATCTATACCTAAGATGGAGAGACTGTCACGTATCACCAGTGGAGTGTTCTTCAGAGAAGGGAGGGGAAGGAACGGAGACTTTTTTGTAGAGAACGCGCATGCCTGGGTCTTCTTGGCGTTGAACTCGACCAAGTTCTTGGCACCCCATTCATAGATGCGGTCCAAGGTCCGGTCAAGTTCAACGACAAGATTCTGCCTTTTCCCCTCAACCTCAGCCTGTTTGGCCCCAGGATGTCCGAGATATCGCCCATGCACGGTACTGTCGTCCGCATAACAATGTATGTTGCCGAGATTCAACATATCATTGATATGCAGAAGAAAGAGCGTAGGGGATAAGACAGAACCCTGAGGCACTCCTGCATTGACCTGCATAAATTTTGAAGCGCGACCGTCGCAAAGGACCCGAATACGACGCTTCTGCAGGAAACTTGCAATCCAGGTGCACAGTTGAGGGGGCAAGCCATAGGCCGGAAGCTTGGAAAGAAGAGACCGGTGCCAGACTCTGTCGAAAGCTTTGGCTATGTCAAGGCTGATAGCCAAAGACTCGCCGTGCTTGTCCATAGCCTCACCCCAGAGGTGCGTGACGAACGCTAGAAGATCACCCGTTGATCGTTTAGACCGAAAGCCGTATTGGCGATCATTGATCAACGATTGATCCTCCAGGTAGCGGACAATTTGGGTGTTTATAATCCGCTCGAACACCTTGGAAAGTACCGAGGTGATAGCTATGGGTCGATAGTTGCTTGGCTCGGAACGGTCCCCCTTTTTGGGAATCGGTTGAACGTTCGCTTCCTTCCAAGCCTCAGGCACAATGCCTGCGACGTAAGACGTCCGGTATAGGCGCGTAAGTGAGGGAGACAACTCCGCTGCACATTTTTTAAGAACCACAGCTGGGATGCCGTCAGGTCCACTGGCTTTCCGAACATCGAGAGACTGCAGTATCGCACGAACGGTTCGTTGCCTGATACATATATCAGGCATGGTGTAGCCGCAGTTGGCAATATTAGGCGGCTGCGAACCGCAGTCATCGATTCGGGAGTTGGCCGCAAAGAGATTTGCAAGCAGATCTGCTTTCTCCTGCGGCCGATGAGCCAGTGATCCATTCGGATACCTCAGAGGAGGCAGCATGGTCTGGCAGAAGTTGGACTGCACGGCTTTGGCCAGGCGCCAATAGCTACGACTGCCCGTAGGATGCGCCATTAGTTCCTGGCCGAACCGTGCGACGCGCTGGGCATCCGCTCTTAAGTATGCCCTCTTGCAGACCTTTGTGGCTTGGTTGAACGCTGCCTTCAGGTGATCCACGTTAGGGTCGTGGAGAGTGCGAGCCCTGGTCCAAGTGCGATACGCCGTCTGTTTGCGTTCAACAGCATCGGCGCATTCACGCCCGAACCAGGGCCTTTTCCTGCCGCCGCTCGTGACATCACTGTATGGAATATAATATTCCATACCCAGGATGATTTCACCAGCGACAGCAGTAGCGCTCTCTGATGGATCCCTGTTCTCAAAGCAGCGTTGAGCCCAAGGGATGGATGCGAAGTATTCCCGCATTCCATCCCAGTCTGCTGACGAGTAGTGCCACAGTCGTCGTCTTGCCTGACTTCCCAATAACGACTGCTATAGATTTTCATGGCAGCCGGGACCGACGGCTTAACGTGCTCTCCGAGGCACGGAGCAGGCGATAATTGTCAATCAATACGCACATAATTTCGAAAAGTCATTTATCTTTGAAAGTCAGAGGTGCGCGACGTGGGTTCAAACCCGAGATCCTCTGCATTGCAGTCTGTTGGTCTCCCTACTGAGCTATTCTATATTTTATATCAGTTAATAATGTAATGTTTAGATGCAGATGCACCTCCCTGAAAGTTATTCTGGCGGCGCCCATGTCAGCTAGTATGCGTATACAACACACGGAGTGGCAAGTTAAATCGCCGATTTCTGCATGATGAATGTAATACATTTTGTTGTTACATAATAACAAATAAACATACGACGTGCGAACCCCCTGCGCGCGCCGTGCGCCGGCCGCAACAGAAGTTTATGTAATAAATCAAATTAATGTAAACACACACGGGTGATGTAAGTGTGCTATAAAATAGCCTCACGGAGCAATGCTGTGTTGTTATATATGTTCAACTATGGTACCTATATACAACAAATGTACTTACACCTATGTGTTAAGACTGCGCCGAGCGTAAGACAGGTAATGACAGAGCTCGTGTGGCGCATATTCAAATCGGCGCGCGGCCGCCATAGTAAAATTGTATGGAGGATTTGAAGTGCTTTTTTGATAAATATGTATCTTTATTGTCAACCAATAATTTAAACATTTGGGACGGATAAATTGTAATATAACTATTTCTGTTTCGTTTAAGCTGTAAAATAGGATAGATTTCTACTATTATAATTTAAAAATCACAAAACACGAGCTTACGTTTTTGCAAATTTACGTAATTTTGTATGCGAAAATTTTAATTATTTTAAGTTTTTTACACGATGTAATTGCAAACACATTCATTGTTATGGTAAATGTATATTTTATATCTGTATTAAACAAAAAGTGTTGATTTTATTCACTTAACTGTGACCGCCTGATTTGGCATATTTCGCTCGGCGCACTCTTAAAGGGAGAAGCAGATAGTATAGATATATTTCTAACTATATACATATATGTATGTCACATTTCACTCTCTGCCTTCTATTTGAGTGCACGGATGGCGTAGTGATTAAAGTGGTAGCCTTGCCACTGCCGCCGCGCCGAGGGTCACGTGTTCGAGTCCACAAATAGTTCCGAGTCTGGGTGTTCTTCGTGTCCGTTGTTTGTATGTTTGTTAAGTCCCTCACGACACAGGAATTCTTTCTAGTCCGGGAGTTGTTTTTTTGACGTGACAACGTCTAATAAGAAGGATGACTCATTGTCCAGTTACGCTCATTGTCCCGTTACGCTCATTGTCCCGTTACGCTCATTGTCCCGTTACGCTCATTGTCCCGTTACGCTCATTGTAACGTTACGATCGGAGCGAGAGCGCTACACGAGCGAGCGAAAGGCACGATAGGCTTTATTTATTTATTTATTTCAAAAACTATTATCTATCATTACAGGTTCTTAACCTAATGCGATAGTATAGTAACATAACTTGTATGACGTTGTCACGTTAAACTATAGTCCGTAAACCGACTTTACAGACAACCAAATTTTTAAAGAAATAATAAATCTAAAATCTCGCTTCTTTTTCTTCTTTTATGCAAGCTTGCTGGTTTAAGGCACTCTTACCACTCGCTCTTGGCACTTATGCTGGGGCTACATTAGCGGGCGAAGATTCATGTCGCGTTGCCGCGATACATCGTGCCGGGTTGTGTTGTTCGACGTGGGTGTAGCCATCCAAGCGAATATTGGCGCGCCATATTCCTTTGATGCGCGCCAGTTTACCGACAGGGCCCCAATTATACATCGTCTTCGCCCGAATACAACGCGTTGCAGCGATCTAGCCGGCCACACTCATCGCGTTAACACGAATATTCGCCGTAGCCCGCTAATGTCGCCCCAGCATTACAATGTCCTCTGTGTGACTTTCGCTCTTACATTTTATACAAAATATTTCCGACCAACGAAAACTAAGAATAGCTGCCCGAAGATACTGTCTTAAATGTCGTCGACGCCTTTTCTTATAGAACTTTCTAGTTGAAAGTTGAACCCACAGTACTGGCTAACGAGTTCCATCGGCACAACATCAACTTTGTTTATCAAAAGATACCTTACATTTCAATGCAAAAACATCAGATAGCGCACCGGCCGCGCAAGTAATGTGAAACTTATTTTCAATGTTCAACTTCGAATAAAATATATACATTAATGTAAACGTAATGATAAGAAAACAAATAAAGGATCAAGTTCAATTGGAATAAAAACAACAATAGGAAAAGTTTCATTTCATTATTTATTCATTGCGAAGATAAAATCAATAAATACGTAGACTCAAAGCTTATATTCTCGAATGGGTATTGCACCAGTATTTTGCCAGCTCTAACATTTTTTTTAGTAATTCGCTACCGAAATATCGAAAAACCACTGGTACTGAATATGGTATATGCAAATTTTTACAAGTAACAGTCGCCGAGCTTGTCGAATAGTCGGTGAAGCCAACATTTTAGTTCTTCACTATCGACAGCAAATAAAAGACGTGTGGCACTCGGAGACTGCCGCGGTAAAGCTATTGCATAGCATTTTTTATCAACTTATGCAATTATAAGAATAATATATTTCATATTAAATGGTATTTCTATCGAATTTGAAAATAACGTTTCGTTGGATACTTTGCAACTAGCCTGTATATGAGTTAACTTATAGTCATTTAAAAAAACATATACTTTTAATTCTATTCTGTGGCCAACTTCAACATGTAGCATTTGTGTCACAGTGATGCGCGCGCATCTTAAAATTTCACTCTCATCATTTTTTCATAACGCGCCTAAAGAAGTATAACTTCAAAAAGTATCACCGCTGTGCCGGTCGGAGTGGGGGGTGTTAAGTTATTTTCGTTACGGAATTTCTGGATTCGGTCTCCACGCTCAAGGCCCGCGATAGAAGCTATGCAATAGCTTAATAAATTTTCGTGGACTCCCGCTTACGAATTGTGAACCCCCCATTTTTTGTCACGCCAACATAGATTGTTTAAATTCATCAAATTTTTATTCCTTGTAAGCTATTAAATATCTAAATGTTAAAAATTTCTAGCCCGCGTTTTGACCGCGCCCTAAGACCGTAAAGATGTTTAATTTCAACATCGATTTAATGTACAATATAATTTGAAGTTCTTCTAAATTTTAATATGTATGCAGTAAGTAAAAAATCTCTTCAATCATCCATAAGAGAGAGACACACAACACACATAATTTACAACTGATAACTCGTACTTCAGAAAACTAAACAAAACAAACTTAAAAGAAAGTATACGAGACAGATCAAAGAGGATATACTAGAACTAACAAAAGGCCAATGTAAAACATGAAGCATACAAAGATATGAATAGGCTGCTTCTGTATACATTCTATTGAAGAATTGCAACTTGCAGCAATAAGGACCTATTTACTTTAATAATAAAACGAACGGAGCAATTTCTATTAAGTTTTTAAGTACTAGGTTATGTTAAAAAAATGTACTGCTACAACAAATAACATTACTTTTTTAAAATAATTATAGCCTCTTCTTCTCCCTAGCCTTTATTATTCCCAAGTCACTTGGGATCGGCTTTCTAGTCTAACCGGATTTGACTGGATGTCAGTTTTTACACGGAGCAGCTACCATCTGACCTCCGCAACCCGAAGGCTAACGATACCCTAAGGCTAGACCAGTGTCAGGATATTAGAGGACACTGACTTTCCAATAACGACTGCCTTAGATATTCATGGTAGCCGGGACCGACGGCTTAACGTGCTCTCCGAGGCACGGAGCAGGCGATAATTGTCAATCAATGCGCACATAATTTCATTTCGAAAAGTCATATAACTTCCGAAAGTCGGAGGTGCGCGACGTGGGTTCGACCCCAGACCCTCTGCATTGCAGTCTGTTGGTCTCCCCACTGAGATATCTCAAAACAGAAAGACAATTTAAAAAATGACAGCTACCGCACTAAGAATAAATCCTGTCGTACAGGGACTTAAATCCTGTCGCACGGGGACTTTACAAACATTCTAACAACGGACAAAAAGAACATGCAGACCTGGAACAACCATTCGTGAACCACACAAATTTTTGTCCTGCGTGGGATTCGAACCAGCAACACTCGGCATAGAAGCAATGGCGAGGCAACCACTTACACCATTATCTGTAGTCAGGTATCATATCTGAAAGATATGATACCTGATATATCGTTTGGTATCCTCAGGTATCATATCTGAAAGATATGATACCTGAGGATACCAAACGATATAAATGCCATGTCTTCTTATGAATGGCGCAGACTGGTAAATATTATTATAAA
Source organism: Catocala sponsa (assembly GCA_963564715.1). Taxonomy (NCBI): domain Eukaryota; kingdom Metazoa; phylum Arthropoda; class Insecta; order Lepidoptera; family Erebidae; genus Catocala; species Catocala sponsa. The sequence continues at coordinate 24,520,726 of OY751344.1, read as the reverse complement.
CCATCAAATATTTACATATCATTACTTCTAACCACCCTTGTGACCACCTCGTAAGCTTATGAGATCCCTAGCTCCACCTCTTCGCCATACAGTGTTTGGTGTTAATTCGCCAATACCCCGCATATGCAAACTTATAAACGAATACAGCGACCTAGCTGACGTCCATTCTGATACAATATCGACGTTTGTCAGACATGTCAAATGTACAAAAAATGTGATAAATAGTAATTAAGTATATAATATCATATCTAGAATTTAAGTACACATCCTAACTAATATTATAAAAGCGAAAATGAGTTTGTTTGTTACCTTTTCAAGCCTAAACCACTGAACCGATCATCCTGAAATTTTGCATATACGTTGTCAGGTGTACAGAAACGGACAAAAAAATTACTGTCCCCGAGGAAAACAACAATAACGTTCTTATGATAATAGATGGCGCCACGTGTCTTTCGAATCATGATTGAATTATATTATTACAAGCAGAGTACAACCCGAATTGATTGTCAAATTCTAAATTAACGCGAGCGAAGCCGCGGGCAAAAGCTAGTATTATTATAAACCATCAAACCATATAACATTTACATATCGTTACAGTAACGTATCCATCACTCAGCAGCATGTCATTTGTAAATTGCGTTTAGTATTTGCTTTATTAAAACTTGATTGATGCAGGCCTTTTACATTTCGGAACTGAAACAGTGCGGTTTTTTACAGCGCGCTGCTTTTTGACGGGAAAGCCCAGAAAACAATATTTTTGGTAACGATTAATCGTATAAATACCTCAATACCGTGATATTTTAATATTGCCTTATGTTTATGCGAATGTTTTACATTGAAATTAAAATACTATTTATGGATTTCATAGAGATTTATTTGACAAAATACTACTTTTAAATAATTTTAACTTTAAACTATTACTATTTAAACAATTGATCTAACAAATCGGGTGCTTATACTATGACAATGAGACATCTAGCATCTTAGTCTCCCTGAAACTAAGGCTGCTGAAAAGCAACCAAATAGTAAAATGATACGACGACAATATTGACGTTTATGTACACCTAAGCTGGCAATCAAACTTCATTCCACTCTACCAAATATTTTGAAGGCTTGCAATACAAAAAGTACAACTCCAGTGTTGCCAGCCAAACATAGAAATAATAGCTGTACTAGTAATATAAGGATAGACATTGATGTTCTTATGCAGACAGTTCAGTTTAAGAAGCCTGGCAACACTACCTGAACACTACAGAACCACACCACAAGTTTGTGTGCCTATGTTTTTCTGAGGATTCCCGATAGAAGATCACAGCCTGGGAGTAATCATATATTTCTTCAGCAACGAGTTTTAAGCGAAGATCGCGCTATATCCTAGCTTAAAGAGTTTGCTTAAATCCATAGGAATAAATCGAAACAGACGTGAACGAGACTTCCAAATTTCCACTAATTTGATCAAACGGTTCGCGAGTCCAAAAATAACTGATCAGCCATAAAAAATAACAATCTATATTTAGGTGAATTCGCCTATAGTTACTATACCTTGACTGGACCCAACTTGACTGACTGCAAGAAGGCCGGATCCAATATATACTGGATCATCCTGAACACTAACGCACAAAGACAAAATTTCATTTGATTCGTTCACATTTTTTCACAGAGCTTTTTCAACACCATTTGCAGGAACAACACATGTGCTTGCGCAGAACACACTCACTGTTGTAAAAGATTTAACCTATTTTAAATTGTGTATGAAATCTCGTTCGAACACTAAAAAGGTGAGCGTACTTACTAAATATTTACATTTGTGTGAAGTACAGTCGGTCGCAAATAATTATACCAATGAATAAATCCATGCGAATGTATTTGTTCGCCCTTTTTACATATTATTAACGTAACGCAACATCACATGTGTATATGTTACTGTAAAAGCCCGAACTACGGTAAATCCTAAGATTTTCCAGTAAAACCCAAAATTTACCTACTCTTAATGGTAAAAGTCCGAACCGTTCTATGGTCATCGTTTATTTCGAACTTTTATCACCATTTACTTCGTAAATGTTAGGATTTGTCTCAAAGACACGGTAAATTTTGAAATAAACATAAATCGAACATTCGATATATAGCATACTCAATACATCGAGTGTTCAAAATATCGGGTGTACAATGATACTAAAAAAAATTGGTGCAGTCTTTGGGGACTGCTGATAGAAGTGAAAACTTTAATCCTTAATGATAAATACTTCTTTATAAACAAAAAACAAAAAACAAAAAAGAGCCGGGTCGGATTCCTGATACGTACTCTCTAGGCGCAGGACACACAGAAAAGACACGTGGCACCCCTTCAATAACTTTTCATACAAAATATACATATACAGGATATATATATATACAGGAGTATGAAAATTGATTGAAAGGGCGCCACGTCTGCGACGCGTCCTCGTCTTATGTCTTTTCTGTGTCTTGCGCCTTAGGTATTATTAAGGAAGTCAACATTTCGTTATTTTTTGCGTCGGACGCACCATTTCTGCGATATTGTTAATATTCTAAAATAATTCCAATAGTTCCTGAGATTAGCGCGTTCAAACAAACAAACTCTTCAGCTTTATAATATTAGTATAGATATAGATGTACATACTTATCAAACTTTCCATTTATAAATCGATTGTTATGATATTACTCGATAATCAAACCAATTTTTGGTAGTCTCACTGTGAGTAACCATAGTAAGTCGACAATAAAGCCACATATTTCGGTCACAGCTGTTGAGGCTCAAGGATAAGCGCTTTGCCACACAACTCATGTAAAAACATGGCTTTGTTTACAAAAGACTACATGGACATATGTATTTGTTTTTTTATTGTGCTCATCAAAATGACCACTCTCCACCTGATGGTAAGCAGTCGTGTGGTCTAAGAGCAGTGGCCTCCACACCGCCCTCATAGTAGCCGAGGCGATGTTGAGGTCTCTACTTTGACGGCCTGAGAAGGTGCTTTTTCACGCCCCGCTTAAAGGACCCAGGATTGAAGGAAGAAGGAAACACGTGCCTTGGCAGAGAATTCCATGCCTTGGTCGTTCGGCAGAGGTATGAGGACCCAAACAGAAAGAAAGAAAACATGCTTTATTTCTAAAATCACGAAATCTTTCACAATATCATAATAGAACACACATATACACAATAATAAATAATTAATAAACACAAATTAAAGTGACAGCCCTGCGCCACAAATGCCACGTTTGTGTGTGAGTTGTTGGTACGCGCTCTAATCGACTCTACCGTGTAAGGATGGCATCTGAGCCCAGCACGCTTTGTTCTGGATAGGAAAGGGGAGGGCGGGATAAGGTGGAATAACTCTTCAGAGCACTCCCCGTGGTATATTCTGTAGAAACATGCCAATGATGCAATGTCCCTACGGAGTTGCAGAGGTTCCAGTGAACTCGTGACCTCTGGATCTCCGATAATACGGACAGCCCGCCGCTGTAACCGGTCGAGAGCGTCCAGCAAGTACTGCGCGGAGCCATCCCAAAGATGAGAACAGTACTCCACGCAAGGGCGCACTTGTGCCTTATACAATAGGCACAGTTGCCCAGGCGTGAAGAACCGCCTCACCCTGTTCAGAACTCCGAGTTTTCGCGAAGCTTGCTTAATGACGCTCTCGATGTAGGTTTTGGGATTAAGGGAGCGGCAAAGACCCATACCTAAGATGGAGAGACTGTCACGTATCACCAGTGGAGTGTTCTTCAGAGAAGGGAGGGGAAGGAACGGAGACTTTTTTGTTGAGAACGCGCATGCCTGGGTCTTCTTGGCGTTGAACTCGACCAAGTTCTTGGCACCCCATTCATAGATGCGGTCCAAGGTCTGGTTAAGTTCAACGACAAGATTCTGCCTTTTCCTCTCAACCTCAGCCTGTTTGGCCCCAGGATGTCCGAGATATCGCCCATGCACGGTACTGTCGTCCGCATAACAATGTATGTTGCCGAGATTCAACATATCATTGATATGCAGAAGAAAGAGCGTAGGGGATAAGACAGACCCCTGAGGCACTCCTGCATTGACCTGCATAAATTTGGAAGCGCGACCGTCGCAAAGGACCCGAATACGACGCTTCTGCAGGAAACTTGCAATCCAGGTGCACAGTTGAGGGGGCAAGCCATAGGCCGGAAGCTTGGAAAGAAGTGACCGGTGCCAGACTCTGTCGAAAGCTTTGGCTATGTCAAGGCTGATAGCCAAAGACTTACCGTGCTTGTCCATAGCCTCACCCCAGAGGTGCGTGACGAACGCTAGAAGATCACCCGTTGATCGTTTAGACCGAAAGCCGTATTGGCGATCATTGATCAACGATTGATCCTCCAGGTAGCGGACAATTTGGGTGTTTATAATCCGCTCGAACACCTTGGAAAGCACCGAGGTGATAGCTATGGGTCGATAGTTGCTTGGCTCGGAACGGTCCCCCTTTTTGGGAATCGGTTGAACGTTCGCCTCCTTCCAAGCCTCGGGCACAATGCCTGCGGCGTAAGACGTTCGGTATAGGCGCGTAAGTGTGGGAGACAACTCCGCTGCACATTTTATAAGGACCACAGCTGGGATGCCGTCAGGTGCACTGGCTTTCCGAACATCGAGAGACTGCAGTATCGCACAAACGGTTCGCTGCCTGATACATATATCAGGCATGGTGTAGCCGCAGTTGGCAATGTTAGGCGGCTGCGAACCGCAGTCATCGATTCGGGAGTTGGCCGCAAAGAGATTTGCAAGCAGATCTGCTTTCTCCTGCGGCCGATGAGCCAGTGATCCATTCGGATACCTCAGAGGGGGCAGCAAGGTCTGGCAGAAGTTGGACTGCACGGCTTTGGCCAGGCGCCAATAGCTACGACTGCCCGTAGGATGCGCCATTCGTTCCTGGCCGAACCGTGCGACGCGCTGGGCATCCGCTCTTAAGTATGCCCTCTTGCAGACCTTTGTGGCTTGGTTGAACGCTGCCTTCAGGTGATCCACGTTAGGGTCGTGGAGAGTGCGAGCCCTGGTCCAAGCGCGGTACGCTGTCTGTTTGCGTTCAACAGCATCAGCGCATTCATGCCCGAACCAGGGCCTTTTCCTGCCGCCGCTCGAGACATCACTGTATGGAATATAATATTCCATACCCAGGATGATTTCACCAGCGACAGCAGTAGCGCTCTCTGATGGATCCCTGTTCTCAAAGCAGCGTTGAGCCCAAGGGATGGATGCGAAGTCTGCTCTTTTTGCAAAAATAGCGCCCGAACTTCTGGGTTACTTAGTCATAGTAATGTCAAGCGGTACATAATATACAAAATAATCAATTAACTGGGTACTATACATATACATTATCCGTATACCCTTGAAGATTTCTAATATACACCAAATCGTACTATTTGAAATAATAATAATAATATTCTATCACATACACACAACACCATCTAGCCCAAACTAAGCAGAGCTTGAACTATGGGTATTAGACAATAGATAAACATACATTTATATACTTTTTTTTTGTAAATACATACATATTATACAAAGAAACACCTAGACCAAGACAAACATCCATGTTCATGCACACAAATGTTTGACTTGTGCGGGAATCGAACCCGCGACCTCAGGCATGGCAGTCGGTTACATTAACCACTATGCCATCGAGGTCGTGGATGCACAGAATCATTGCTGAAGAGTGGATTAAAAATGCTGCATCATTTGCTAATAAGATTAGGAAATTATACAGAAATAAGACAAAGAGAATGCAATCTAATATTATAAATGCGGATGTGAGTGTGTTTGTAACGTTTTCACGCTTTAACTACTCGACCGAACATCATAAAAATTTCGCATTTACATTGCCAAGGAATTAGAAAAGGACATAGGGTACCTTTAATCCGAAAAAGGAGGTACTGTTCCCGAGGGATAGAAAATTAACATAACCTACATTTACGCGAGCGAAGCTGCGGACAAAATCTAGTGAGTGCAAATGCGTGCACCTCTTGGGATAAAATATTGGAACTGCACGAATACATGACGTCGTCGTGTTTCCTCAGGTATAGTATGGCATTCAGAGCCCACTCCTGAAAAATGCAGTGTCTTGCTGTTTCAGCTGCTCTTTATTATTAAGCAGTGTGATATGCTGTGGCCTTTAATGTCTCACATTATTCTGTACTAAGCTCACTTGTACCTGTTGCCAGCATGGACCACAAACTTGATTCATGAATGTGAGCTGAAAACATTTATACATTAATAGGATGTAGAAATCACAAAATAAAAAAATTGTAATGAAACAAAAGGCTAAGTAAAAAGGTATAGCTAGTTTTGAAAATATATCTGTATTTGAACATATCACACTTCATTTAGAGTTTGGATTATAACATTTCAGCCTTATATTATTAGCATTGATTATATTTTGTAAAAAGTTTGTCCAATTCCATGTTTTTAACAGGATGGCAGACAGCTTAATTTTTTGTTAAACATTAAAAGTGTGATCCCAGATGGTGCTAAACACCAACGTGGTAGACCAAAACGTCGATGGCAAGACGAATTAACTTACTACAGGAGGGACTGGTGCAAACTAGCGCATAATAGGGATATGTGGAAAAGCGAGAGGGAGGCCTTTGCCCTGCAGTGGGACAATACAGGCTGAAAATAAAATAAAATAATATTAAAAATGTATAGCTTCATTTATTATTCATTTTCCTATTCATTACATAAAAGCTATAAAATATAATATACCTGCTGATGTTTCAGTAAACAAGGAATATGTTCAGGATTATACATGGTAGGTATTGTAGATGATACATTTTACCCACAAACACCACACATGATGTGAGGATTGTGGTCATCATAATTTACTGCAGGTTGAACCTCTGCTGGTGCAGGTTGGACGTCTGCTAGTGCAGGTTGGACCTCTGCTGGTGTGGGTTGAACCTCTGCTCATACAGGTGCTGAAGTTCTTAGAGCTCTACAGCAACACTAAACACAAGTTTCATCATCCAACATAAGCTAAAATAAAATTATTGCTTTAAAAATTATAAACAAATACGAAAGACCTTAATTTATATGATAATAAAAATTTTAAATAATTTATGGAATTATAATTGCCTTTTTTATTAATTCAGAGTAAATGATACTAAATAGAACTCTAACTTAAAAGGTTTTGGTGACAATAATATGAGATATTAAATTAAATTAAAAAATTAAAAATGTTTTATTTCAATATTGCATACATAAGTACTTATATCTAGGGATGGTGGTATCCTTTTAAGTATAAAATGATACCTGTGTTAGGATACCCCCACTTCCATAACAAATGTTACACAGAGTAATGATGCCATGGTTTCACATAAGTAACAGCTTAAAATATAATAAGTTAAAGATTAAGATATTAAACATTTGAATTATAGTACAGTCTTATAATATACCTAGTTAATTCTATAATGCATCAGTGCATGGTCGGATCCAACCAGAAATAATATTTTAACAGCCTTGGTTCCTCTTCAGTTGAAATTCTATGTCTATCTATTCTACAAGGAGCGTCCACACACTACACAGAGATACTGATGCTCAAGTCGACTTCTTGAAATATCTTCAGGTGAAGCCTGACTAGCTAATTGCCAGCAGGCATGGCAAATGTGGTCTGTAGTTATTATCTGAAAATAATATATATATAAATACACACAACAAATTATAATTTTTTATACTTCACTGGCAATCATAATATTTAATTTATCTTAACATTTATTATGTAATTATTAAACTGGAAGTTGACATTGTTTATACTATTCTTTATACAGTTATGATATTATTTATTGCCTTTGCATTTTTATAATTATTATTGTTCCTATTGATAATTGACATTTGTTTATAATAATGAATATTATGTTTAATAAATTTTTGTACTGTGTAATAACATTTGTACACCTACTAAAGGCAAGATATGATGTAGGTACCGTTAACCTTTGTAACATCCTCTGTAACCTTGTTTCATGCGAATAAACTTCCACTTCATTTCAATAAAATATTATTTATGATTACCTAGTATTGGGCCTGTGTCAAAGACGGTGCACATCTTTCATCAGATATGATGATGATTATCCGTGGGCAACAACATAAATGACTAAGAATAATATATATAGATATAGGTATATGACAATCCATAGGTATAGTTTGAAGGCCACGACACAGGCTGAGCCTCACTTCCTCACTAGGCTGTCACAGTAAATGTTAATATAATATATGTACACACTTATCTGAAATAAACATTATGAACATAATAGGTATTAGGTACTGTAAAACAACTTACATCTCTAGGATACGTCCATAGTCGAATTCTGTTGACTAGGCCTTCACCCTCGTCTGGGAGAGCGTGTCGCCTGAGACGAGACAGACGAATGTTGCTTATGTTGCAATAATTAATGCTTTGCGCACTCGACATGGTGTCAAGAAAGCATATCCGTTCGATCTTCCAATACAAAAATGAGGCTTCCTTTCGCAAATAGTCACAATGATGTCACTTAACAAGCGTCCATATACCTACTAACACTATCAATGCCGTGTGCGGAGGAACAGGAGCTCAACTCAACGTATCAGCGGATGTATAAAAGTTAGTACAAATGTTTAGATGTCGCACACACAACAATCCAAAACAATAGCAATAGCGAAGACGCCATTGTTGTTTGTTTTGTTTACGATTTTCTTGTTCAATCAATAAAATGTTGCCATGTCAAATCAATTCGTTTCATTTATGTCAAAATAGATTCGATTAATCAAGAACATTATTCTCGATTAATCGAATCTATTTTGAGAAAAATGAATAGTTATAGTCCATAAATACATTAATTAAAATCAAAGTAAAACATGAACTATACAGTTCATTCCATAATCAGTCCGTCTAATCAGTCCAGTGAGCTGAATTCGTAGATCGATTTACGCAAATCGATTTTTTTGCATTTTCTATATTATTGCATGGCAAGTTTAGAAAACGTACACTGCGTTTTGTTGTGAACACGATAAAGTTTAGTTATTGAACTTGTAACAATTTTTCAAGAAGTATTTTTATACTTTTGGCTAAGATCTAAAAATAATATAATTACATGAAAATAATTCGGATGATTCACTTATAAATAGTACAAATCTCATAACCATCTATCACATATTACTAGGGTACACGATCTGCCGTTCTTTAAGAATGTTATTGTGTAATGTCTATATTACAAATTGAATTATTTACAATCAACAATTTATATACTAGCATATAAACCAAGAGCCAGGTAAGTATGTTAAACATCCACGATAGTAATATCAAACGACACAGATACTACTCAAACAGAAATATATATTCATAAAACATTCCGCTTATAAACATAAGTAGAAAATTTTCCTACAACCGCAAAACGAGGAAAGATAACATGTTTTATTAACTTTTATATTATATGAAACCGTTGGCAAGCCGTTCAATTTTATGCCAATAAAAATATGATGACGACTGTACTAGAATACTCTCAGAATAGACACAGCCTTGTACTTGGTTTGAGATGAACACGTGGGGAGGCCTAAGTCACCAGCTTTTGGAATATTTGGATCTGTCGACAGGTAATACAAACTGCTTGTAGTCTAGAAGTCAGACATACTAAAAGTTTAACACCAGGCAGGATGGGCTTGTCCCTAATGGCCAGCCCACAACTAACAAGTAAAAGTTATCCGAAAGATAAATCGCATGCTGTCTCTCTCTTGTTAGGTTAAATAAGAGAGATATCGAGACTTTTATATTATTAGATAAATGCTATTTGAAGGAGGTAGGACAAGTCCTTAGTGTTATACAATAGCAATGAATATGTAAACTACTCATAACTACGTATTATAGGACAAAGGAGTCGAGGAATGAGGACAGATTGTATTTAAATAATATGAGCAAATATTATAACAATATTTGCTCATTATTTAATAACATACTAGCGGCCGTCTAGTGCTCGAAATTCGACCAAAGTTTGTCTGTAAGAGTCTGTAAGATATTGCTGATATATGTCATTATATATGTAACCATAGTTACGCGCTTCGACTGCGTATGTCAAATGCATGGTTGTGTTATATATACATATTAAACTGAGACGACACAAAATTGAATTTAAAATAAAATAATCTTTGTTTTGGTCTCTATCTTCGTATTGAGTACTGGGCTAACTTTTGGCAGCGCAGTACGAGATAATTAAACCGATTATAAGCGCAGATTATTTGCTAAAATCCTCTTAGAAGATAACATAATGTAAGTGTGATGTTTCTTATAAAGTACTCTAGCTAAAAAGTTAAAAATTTTGATATAACGTTTCTAAGATAAACTTAAAATGTATTTCTGTTGTTAAATCAGCCTTGAACTACGGAATTGGTAAAAAACTGGAATATATGTCTGCAGCCAAAAATGGCCACTCTGACAATCAATCGCTACCGCTCTCAACTTGTAAAACCAATCTTTCAAACGTAAAAACGATCGCTGTCTGAAATTAGAGTGTGTGTTTTTATCAGAGCGAATATGCTACCGTATGTATTGCTACCTCCACGCCTGCACTTATTTATGTAGTACTAGACATTACCTACAGCTCGCTTCGGAGAAATTCGGATATGTTTTGTCGAAGGTTGTGCATATATCTTGGATTAGAGTAGGTAACCAACCTAGATAGAAAATGTGAACGAAAACTAAGTTTGCGAATGCCAACTAACTGGTCTGAAGCGCATTATTTTTGGTTTAACTTATTATTAGGTTTGATTAAGTGACACCAAGTGATGGACCTAATATTGCGCGTGCAAGCGAAATAATTTCGAATGCACAAGCATTTTAGTTTAGTTCCAAAAGTGGTTCAGGTGGATCCCTAGGGGTCCACGGGAGACTCGACGGGGGTCTACGTTGGCGTGACAAAAAAATGGGAGTTCACAATTCGTAAGCAGGGGTCCACGAAAATTTATTTGCTTTCGATAGTGAAGAACTAAAATGTTGGCTTGACTTCACCTGGCAACGTAGTCAGATAATATTTTAAGAAGCTCAGCGACTGTTACTTGTAAATACTTGCATATTCCATATTCAGTACCAGTGGTATCGAATCTACCAATTTTTCGGTAGAGAATTACTAAAAAAAGAAAAAAAGGTCAGCCCGCTTACTCAAGAACCGTCAGAGCTAGCGGTCAACGCCATTCGACTCAGCATAGTCGATATACCCCGAAATGACAATGACCTTTAACCTCTGACCTCACGTGATACCTTTTTTTCGAACTCTAAGATTTACGGCAATTCATTGCCCTTTCTCACTTGTATAACAATTACTGTTCATCTGTTGTAATTGCTCACATACTGTATGGGTCCTGCGAGAATACCAGCGTTGCAGTTTCAACTGCAACAATATCTGACGCAAGTTCCTAATTTGGTCACTATATTGTATACTGTTCTGTATATGTTTATATTTTATTAACCTCTGAGTCTTCTACGAAGAGGTTAATGAAAACACTATGTGGGTCTGTGTGTCTGTCTGTTAGTGACAGACATAACTCCGGAACCACTGTTTCGATTGACTTGTAACTTGATGTGCAGACACCTTGGGTCATACCTCGGTCGAGTTTGAATATGGTCCCTGTGGGTCAAAAGAGTCTCGAGATATAGGGGTCACAAGGTCACACGTATTTTAAATGCTTTTATATTTAAGACCTTGTAACATGGTGTGCAGACACCATGGGGTCATACCTCGGTCGAATTTGAATATGGGTACTGTGGGTCAAAAGACCCCGAGATATAGTTATCCTGGGTTTTTACACCCATCCAGTTGTATTATGTTATGGAGATAAAAATTAAAATATTTTTCTTTATTTTTTTCTAGTTTTATTTAGTAAACCACCAAACGTTGCACAAGTTACTTCTCAAATCATTATGACCTTGTTAGGCAAGGCGAAATATTCACGCGAAGCTTATTTCAGTTTGATATAGAACTGAACTGCCAAGTTGCGGGTGCACTAACCAAAACATAATGCATAGCTGAACGATGCTTCCGACTCTTACGTCGACCGCAGTCAACGCAAATTACAAACCTACTACGTAACTTGGAGAATTCGTGTATACATTTTGGCTCCTAATTAGAAAGGCTGTATGTTTCAGTTAACCTGTAAAGCAATATATTATACGAGTAGGCAACGGTACGTAAAAATAAATATATATTTTATCTCCGGGTTAAACTAATTATCTTAATAATCTCGCCAACGTCAGCTTCCAAAACGAACCGTTGTTCATATCAGTTCATTTATTTTGACAAAGGTAAGCAAGGGTTGTTTGATATTTGAACGATTCCTTTTTTGCTGCAAGGGCTAAATAAAAAATGGTTATATAAAACTGAAATATCTGATTCATCACACAATCTCAATAATTATTATTAAACCTTTCTTTACGCAAAGTTCAATCTCGCAAATTTTTTGAAAACGTTATGAATAAGCCAGCTCGTATTTGGAAGTAATTCCCCTTCAAAAAATGTCATACTGTACAACTTACTGCGTTTTGCCTAAATAGATTCGGAGTTTCACGAACTTATCTATACTTCTATACTAATTGAAATTAAACTACTATATACGGATTTTATCGCGTTAAAATCGTAAACAACGCGATAAAATCCGTATATAGTAGTTTAATTTCAATGAATAACATTCGCGTAAACAGAAGACAATATTCTATACTAATATTATAAAGCTGAAGAGTTTGTTTGTTTGAACGCGCTAATCTCAGGGACTACTGGTTTGAATTGAAAAATTCTTTCAGTGTTGGATAACCCATTTATCGAGGAAGTTATAGGCTATATAACATTACGCTACGACCCATGGGAGCGACGCAGTAATCATTAACGCGGGTGAAACCGTGAGCACATCTAGTTATGTATTAATGAATTGCTACTGAAAATCAAACCCACAACACTCGATGCCACAGCAGCAGCGAGAACGAACGCTTGCCCTTTGCGTCTGTTTTCTTCATCATCATCATCATCATCATCAGGCTATAATAGTCCTCTGCTGGACATAGCCTTCCCTTAAAGAGCGCCATAGCGCCCTATCTTCAGCTTGCCGCATCCACCATCTGTTTTCTTAAACTAGTACAATTTTTTAATGGCTACCTCTTAAACTATAAAGCATTTTACGTAGGTTTTACTTGAAAGAATCCAAAACAGGACATTTAGAAGATGAGACATTTTAAAAATAGCCATCGACACAAAAGAAAAACAGTCTTACGAATTGTGTAAATGGAATGTTTCTGGACTAAAACATTTTTCATTAAAGATATTCTGTACATAAAAAATGAAAGTACTATTCGCCAAAGGTATTTTTGGTGAATAAGATTCTAACAAATATTAAAAACCAAAAATATGTGTTTGTTTGTTATGCTTTCACCCCTTAACTACTGATCATAATAACATTTTGCACACACATTGTCACGGGTACCTACACTATTTATTTTATTAAATGGCAACTTTGAATTTCTAGTATCGCGAGGTACCTTACAAACACTCAAATAACGGACAGATCATCCAGACTTAGTAAATCTTTTTGTGCATCACACAATTTTTGTCCCGTGTTGAACCCACCACCCACGGTGTAATGGCAAAGGCCAGACGATTACTTAAACCATTACACCATCCATGCAGTATTATATGTTAGTATGTATTCGCTCTTCACGCCCTAAATTGCTGACCTCGTTTGCTAATAAAATAAAAACATAAAAAGGTTTAGGAGCACAGCCTTGATACTACATTATTTTAATGTTTGCATTTATTGTTATGTCTATGATAGATCACGGCTGAAACATTAAAGATAAAACGTTGTGCTGTTGCGATTTCAGCTACGTCAAGAAATAACCGGCAGATTGGGAACGAATATATTTATTTTCATTTTAAGAGGTAGGTATAGTATCGACTCACATATACACAGCGATAGCTCAGTGGGCAGACCAACAGACTGCAATGCAGAGGGTCTCGAGTTCGAACCCACGTCGCGCACCTCTGACTTTCGGAGGTTATATAATTTTTCGAAATTATGTGTGTATTGATTGACAATTATCGCCTGCTCCGTGCTTCGGAGATCACGTTAAGCCGTCGGTCCTGGCTGCCATGAACATCTATGGCAGTCGTTATTGGGAAGTCAGTGCCCTCTAATATCCTGACACTGGTCTAGCTTAGCTAAATAACATTTTACATCAAACAGGAACCAAACAAAGTGGCGGTAGCCCAATGGATAAGGTATTGAACTTGCGATTGAGAGGTCTAGGGTTCGAATCCCACCCTTTGCACTACTGACGTGAACCCACTCCTAATACAAGCATTCTAGCTTAGCTGGAGAGTTAACAAGAATAATAATAATTTGAAAACCAAATTGCCAGTTATCAGTAAAAAAATTGGGGCAGGCTTTGGGGACTGCCAATAGAAGTTAAAACTTTAATCCTTGATCATTAACACTTCAATATAAACAAAAAAAAGGGAGCGGTTCGGATTCTTAATAGGTACTCTTTTAGCGGTTATTAAGGGGGTCAAAATTTCGTTATTTTTTGCGTAGGACGCACCATTTCTGAGATATTGTTAATATTCTAAAATAATTCAAAAAGGGGAAGCGTGGAAGCATGACGATGACGCGAGTTCTATGATTTTTCTTCACCAAAGAAGTGCTCAACGCGCCTAAAGAATTTTTCACTTCAAAAATACTCCTGACAATCCTTATTCGCTATGCATACATGTGCATGTGTCATTACTCACATTGTACTAAGTGATACTTCTATATTCATGTGTTCTGTGGCACAATATCCTGTCCGCATACACAAACATGAAATGAATTCCATTCACGCTCGGTTCATAAAATCCAGGTAAAAATAATACAAGCAGCGATCGTTTCTCACTAATACCTCAGGGCCATCACGGCTACGTCATTACTTCCCATTGATCACTTACAAATTGCAAGGCATTACCTCAAATGCCGACCCACCAAACCAAATAGGCATAACTACAAAATCATTCAAACGATATCCAACTCTGTGCTTAATAATTAAAGCACATAATTAAAAGTCGTATGCGAGCAACGTTTTACGAATGATGGTTAAAGTTGGTTTCCGCTGTGTGAACTTGTGATTGCGTTTCCATTGCGGTTCTCAGATTTTAATCTTAATTTACGTTTGCGTTCGGATTTAATCGTATTCAATATTTTTGGGTAGGATTTAAAGTGATTTAATTAAAGCGTGAAAACGTAACAAACAAACAAACTCACTTTCGCATTTATAATATTAGTTTGGATTAGGATGTATTTTAAAATTCTGCCTACACTTGGACGTACTTTCTGAAAAACGTTCCAACCCACAAAGTTAACATTTTGAGATAATCGTGATTGAAGTTCAATCCCGTATTGCTTCTTCATACACGTGGGTTGGGCTACTAAGTCATGATTTCATATTTAGAGTGATAGTAGAGCTACCAAATTTTTCCAGCTAGTAAATAGTAACCCCGTGACTAATTTGCTAATAATAACTCGATTTTGACCCTAGTGTGGGTTGGAACGTTTTTCAGAAAGTACGTCCACTTATGCAATTGAAATATATAATCATATAAAGAATGATATAATAACTCGACAATCGCTGTAACACGACACTGGCTAGATTGCGTTATTAATTCTTAGAACTCTGTGCAAATTGCTCAGAGTTAATTGATATGATCTATTATAGAGTGGACCAACAGCTGTCATGCAAATTGTTTAAGTACACGTATAACTAAGTGCTTTATTAATCACACTAGTTTTAATCTATACTAATATTATAAAGTTTAAGAGTTTGTTTGTTTGTTTGAACGCGCTAATCTCAGGAAGTACTGGTTCGATTTGAAAAATTATTTTAGTGTTGGATAGCCTATTTATCGAGTAACGCTATAGGCTATATAAAATCACGCTAAGACCCACGGGAGCGACGCAGTAACGATAAACGCGGGTGAAACCGCGGGAACATATTTTTTTAATAATAATAATAATAATTCTTTATTTGTAACAGCAAGGTGAATACAGACATTATGCAGCCCTGATTCCTAAACTAGCGTGAGCTATTTAAATCTAAGTAGTTACAAGCTGATTAGTAGATACAATTTATTTTTCTTTTAGTTAGCTACAATAATAATAAGTAATAACAAATGTTTTAACAATGTATGGTGCGCGCATGTGTGTGTTTATGCATGAGTATGTGAACAAATGTGTATTTATGATTGTATGATTGTGTGTGTGTATGTGTGTGTGTGTGTGTGTTTGTATGTGTGTATGTATGTGTGCGAGGGTGTGTATGTGTGTGTGTATGTGTGTGTGTGTGTATGTGTGTGTGTGTATGTGTGTGTGTGTGTGTATGTGTGTGTGTGTTTGGTGTTTATATGATGTTTGAGTCGGAGTTGCAACTTTCATTTTATATAACAATTTGTAGTAAGTTTTCTACATCATCGTATCCTAAATGTTTAAGCCATACTTTAATAATATTTTTAATTTTATAGTTAGATAGGTTTCTTGTTTATACCTACATATTTTATTGGCCTTGATGGCGCCACCTGATGGGAACATAAGGTTTTAAACAACGGAATTATTGGGGACATATCCTAACCTCCTGTAAGATCAGTAATTTCTTAAAAACTGGTTTTTTGCTGATGTTTAAAAAAGGATGTGGTGTCGGACTGCATATTTATGTTGCCTCAACATAGGTAGGTACATATGTCTGCAATTAACGCTTTGAATTAATAAACAATTTAATGAATGTTATGTATTCAGACATAGAACTAGCATGAGCTAACGGCCATGAGTACTGTTAATGAAAACGTAAAGAGGATCCTAAAACATTTAATTTTTATTTCTTTTGAGATTTTCTTCTGAACCTGGGACGTTCACCCAGCTCAAATTAACTAATATTGTCTTCTATTTACGCGAATGTTATTCATTGAAATTAAACTAGGTACACAAACTACTATATACTCAAATAAACAACGCGATAAAATCCGTATGAAGTAGTTTAATTTCAATCAAATTAAGTATATAAATAATCAATACCCTCCTTTATTATTTCTTTCTATTTAAATAATTTACATTACATGAAAATACCACGCGAGACCACCAAGTCACATGAGTCTCCGTTAATTTTTTGCATTTTAAGATTTGTGTTTTATATAAAAGAAAAAGTCACCAAACTCTTCAATCTGAAATATAATCCATACCAATATTATTATAGAAAAGTTTTCCTGTAGGTACTTTTATTAGGCACTAGATGTTTTCGCGGTTTCACCCGTTTATCGTTACTGCGCCGCCCCCGGTGGTCGTAGCGTGATGTTATATAGCCTATAGCCTTCCTCGATAAATAGGCTATCCAACACTAAAAGAATTTTTCAAATCGAACTAGAACTTCCTGAGATTAGCGCGTTCAAAGAAACGAACTCTTCAGCTTTATAATATTGGTATAAATAAAAGAAAACGTCACCAAACTCTTCAAACTGAAATATAATCCATAATAATATTATTATAGAAAGTTTTACTGTAGGTACGTTTATTAGGCATAATAGCTAACCCGCTGAACTAATATTGATTTAAAAAATGTTAGGCGATAGCTTAAGGCTTTGGAAGAATATAGGCTACTGTTACTTGTAATTGTAATAATGCGATAGGATATAATAAAACCCTGTTTGGGCAATAGAACGGTTCCTTAACAGCGAGGGTTGTCGATACCGGCAAATTCTACATGATCAATTCAGTGGCTCGTAAAACCGCTCATAAAGTACCATGGTTGCCATTGCGCAAAGTGCGGTGATGGAAATAAATACACGTACCTATATTTTTATTAGCCTGCGGTCGTGTCATTAAAAACCTCATCCGTATTTTGCTAAAGTATATATATTACTAGCTTTTGCCCGCGGCATCGCTCAATCAATTCGGGTTGTACTCTGCTTGTAATAATATAATTCAATCATGATTCGAAAGACACGTGGCGCCGTCTATTATCATAAGAACTTTATTGTTGTTTTCCTCGGAAACAGTAATTTTTCGGGATGTAAGGTAGCCTATGTCCGTTTCTGTACACCTGACAACGTATATGCAGAATTTCAGGATGATCGGTTCAGTGGTTTATGCATGAAAAGGTAACAAATAAAAAAACTCATTTTCGCTTTTATAATATTAGTTAGGATTAGGACTAGTTAGGATTTCGGTACATCGATGACCTAGTAAGAAGATTGGTTAACTATAAAGTTAAACGTTTCGTGTTCAAGTCCATGTTCGCCGAGACTTAGTACTTATAAGCACAAACTTTTGATCTAGTCTCGATTTATGTATTAAAGAGAGGGCTGTTCGAGAAATTTTGAAATTGAGATCTTTTAGAACACTGTTGCGAATATACATACATGTCAATTGCTTTAATCTTATCTTATGTAAGGGCCAGTCAGCGCAGACCGGCGACACTTCGACCCAGTGGGGTCTTTTGTGTCGACATTGTCCCAATAACGACTGCCATAGATGTTCATGGCAGCCGGGACCAACGGCTTAACGTGCTCTCCGAGGCACGGAGCAGGCGATAATTGTCAATCAATACGCACATAATTTCGAAAAGTCATGTAGCTTCCGAAAGTCAGAGGTGCGCGACGTGGGTTCGAACCCGAGATCCTCTGCATTGCAGTCTGTTGGTCTCCCCACTGAGCTATCGCTGCTCCAATTGCTTTAATACTAATAGTAAAGGTTATCCTTAAATATATGTATTCGTAAGAACTGAATTTATATTTGTATCATCACCGTCTATATTTATACACCTGCTACGATTATCTCTGCATCACACAATTGTTAACGAGTAGATAATGCCTAATGTCGGCCTCGATGGCGTAGTGGTTAGTGTAACCGACTGCCACGCCTGAGGTCGAGGGTTCGATTCCCGCACAAATCAAACATTTGTGTGCATGAACATGAATGTTTGTCTTGGTCTGAATGTTTCTATGTGTAATATGTATGTATTTACAAAAAAAAGTATATATGTATGTTTATCCATTGTCGAGTACCCATAGTACAAGCTCTGCTTAGTTTGTGCTAGATGGTGTTATGTGTATGTGGTAGAATATTATTATTATAAGCCTAATTGGCGTCCCACTGATTTGCATGTGAAATAATGTCTTAAAAGACTAGTTCGATAGAACAAGTCTTTTAAGCTATTATCGTCTGCCAGGGTCAATTTTTAAGTTTGTACTGCTGCTCAGAGATTGTTAATTGGTAAATATAACAAACTTACTTTTGACGTTCATAAGTGTTACTTTGTGACCTAAGTGAACAAATGATTTCTGACTTTGACTTTGTAATCTGATAATCTTTGCTCGACTCAAAAATCGAATACGGGACTTTTTAATAAAATGAACATCCTTAACAGAAATACGTATACAAATTAGTATTAGTTTAGTAGTATAAAATTATCTTATAAATGTTAACTTTAAGAGGTGTCGACCGAGCTATGTGCCTAAACGTAATAATTGTAATCGTCACGTACCCACAGGACAGGCTTGCCTGGTATGGGGCCAATGGATAAGACTATACATTGTAACATTTTTGGTAATAAATATTTTTATTTATTTTATTAAATTTACTTAAACCCGAAATCAAAATCCTTCAGCCGACACTTTTGCATCCATTGGCACATTACCCATAAGTCTATACTACAATACAACACAATACCACATAGTATACTACATAGTATATAAAGTACAATACCTGTTTATATAACAAAGCGGAGTTATACACTCATACAACAGTTTGTATTAGTGATGTAACGAATGTTTGAATGTTCACATTCGCGAATGCGAATGCGAATATTCATCTCCAATATTTGCGAATGCGAATGTTGAATAATTGAAACCAAAGGTTATATAATATTTTAGATATTATTAGAAGTTTAATTTTGGTTGAAATATTTATTTTTTATTTTCTGTAAAAGAATTTATAAACTTTATATAAAGAAGTTATAATCTGCTAAATAAGTACACCTTACACAATAAATTGTAACAAGACTTATTAGACCTAGATATTAAAGTTCTTTTTCACTAAATATATTATTATTTAAAATTAGATATTTTTAAAGTAAACATCGAAATTATATTTTTTGTTTATTTGTGATTTTGTTTATATTTTAATTAGACTATCAAGAACAAGAGAGACTGTAGTTCTAATTTAAAAAACAAAGAAAGAAAACATATGTTTTATTTCTAAAAAACACAAAAGCTTTCACATTATTATGTAAATATTATGTACATTTTCACGAATATTCGCGAATGCGAATGCGAACATTCGTTACATCACTAGTTTGTATGTAGCACATGTACATACACAATTTCGCATGATACATTTACGAGTATCGTGCACAAATAATACATAACAATTGATCCCATGCACTGATAACTACACTACGCGCCTGCGTGATGAACTGCTGAATGAATAGAAAGAATATATATATGACTACCTGTAGCCCACGGCTTTGCTTGCTATTTTAAGGGGACACCGCGAAACGCGACGCCCGTACTCATTGACACTCATTGTGTATTAATCCAGAATTCATTCAGATGAAAACTTATTAGTTATCATTGGATAATAAAATTTGCTTTTTGTCTGGTTTGGGCATCGAACCTTACTTGTTTAAGATTACGTCTCAAAGCTACGCTTTTTAGCATGATTGCGATTACCGTGGTATATGGGCTCTTGCAACACCAGGACTAGAGGTATTATTCGCGCTGGTCATGATTTCTTATTTTTGTTAATAATTCTGTTCGGGAGTTTTTATTTACCCAACTGGCAACACAGCCAGCCATCATTTTTAAATAGTGGGGTTAATGTGGAAGGGAAATAGTAACTCGTCTCTTGGCGAAAGATCGCTCAGCAGTGAGGAACTAGCATTCAACTGAGTAAGACGTTCTCAATAGTCCGTGTAATTGCTGTGAATTTGGTAATATAGTCACATAATATTTTAGACGAGTGAGTTTCATTATACGCTTAACCATTCAGGGTAGAAATTCCAGCGAGAAAATTGCATGACGATCCCAATTTCCATACCTTCCCTAGAATCTAAATCATTGCTAGCGAAATTTAATCAAAATCTACCTACCATCTAATAATATAGCGACGTGATATTATGTTCAATACACGATTCGACGTCACAACACGTCACAGATATCAACACAATCAACATGAAATAGACTTAATTAAAATCCTTCGACACACACTGGACTTTGAATAACAACTTTATAATACCCTGACGCGACGGTACCACCATTTTATTTAATTTTAGGGTTCCTTGTCCTAAATAACCGTTCCTCTTTTTCACGATATGATTTCACGCCTGGTCTGCAGTTTACGCTTTTGCACTCCAGGGAGGTGAAAATTGACCCTCTTTCGGAGGATAATTTAATGTAACCTAGTTCACTCACATATATGTTTGTATATGTGGACAATTTTGTGTGTGAACGGGTGTAGTAATGGGTTTAATATAATTTATTTTTTTAGAGAATTACTAAAATAAAAGTAGCTGCAAAGGGGCCACCGCAACCAGCTAAATTTTGAAAGTGGTCTATGAGGAAAAAGTCTGGGTGCCTCTGGTTTAGACCATAGTCCACCACACTAGCCCAGAGCGGGTTAAAAGGTTTCACATATCTTCGAGAACAAAAGCAGCGATAGCTTACTGGAGACCGTTGGACTGCCACGCGGAGGTCCCAAGTTCGATCCCAAGGCACGAATCTCTCACTTTTCGAAGATATGCTTATTAAATAGTTAATTATGACTCGCTTTAACGGTGAAGGAAAACACCGTGAGGAAACCTGTATATCTAAGAGTTCTCCATAATGTTCTCGTAGATATGTGAAGTCTGCCAACCCACACTGGCCCGTGCCCAGCAGTGGGACAATTAAATATAGGCCTGATATTATAAGTGACAACTTGATAACTAGCTGTGGCACATACAGTGTGTTCACCAACAACATTAATCGTTAATGAGTGCCACTAAATAGTGACTAAATGACACTTTAATGACCTCTATATCAACCTGTCGAATTTTCATCGCACGCCTGCTATGTGACTACTAATGGACATAACGTTCCACTAAAAATAACTACTAGTATTAAATATGCGTGATATTTGTAATTGTTTGCCCTTTGTCTACATTTTTAAATCTATAGGTACTGTACTAATATTATAAAGCATGAAGAGTTTGTTTGTTTGAACGCGCTAATCTCAGGAACTACTGGTCCGATTTGAAAAAATCTTTTGGTGTTGGATAGCCTATTTACTATTTATCGAGGAAGGTTATGTTCCCGCGGTTTCACCCGCGTTTATCGTTACTGCGCCGCCCCAGTGGGTCGTAGCGTGATGTTATATAGCCTATAGCCTTCCTCGATAAATAGGCTATCCAACACTAAAAGAATTTTTCAAATCGAACCTGTAGTTCCTGAGATTAGCGCGTTCAAACAAACAAACAAACAAACAAACTCTTCAGCTTTATTTAAGTATTTATTTATTTATAGACACGCCAACAGTATACATATATAACATTTAAACATTTAGCACTCTATACAATTATTATCCTTATATGTACACCTATAACAGGCATGCACAACATACACTAGAATGGACAAGGTTGACATACATACAAGCTATTTATTTATAATATTAGTATAGGTAAAAACAATTAATATGAGTTTGTTTGTTAGTTTGTTACGCTTTTACACCTTAACCACTCGACCGATCATCATGAAATTCCGCTCACATGTCAATGGGAACAGAAAGAGACACTTTCATGCCGAAAAAGTACTGTTCCCGAAGGATAGCAATTTATTGAGTAATGCGAGCGAAGCCGAGAGCAAAATCTCGTGTTTTATATATTCAAAACGAACTTTAAACATTTCAGTAGCGTCAGTAGTACATAGTTTTTATAAATGTAATGTAAATATACAACAATGTTAGTGTTTATTTTGGTATCAAGTATTTTTGTGGCGATGGCGTAGCGTTGGCAACAGTGCGACAACAATGGAAAGTTTTGAATGCCTTGTTATACAATGTCATGTTACACGTAAAAATACAATATAATCGTAGTTGCCTGTTTTGGAATAGAAAATAGAAATCATTTATTTTATGGGATTAAATATAATGGTCAGCAAAAATATTAATTGCGCAGCAAAATATGCTTACTAAAATATATCATAACGAGCACCTATACGCCTCAAATCACTGCATTCCGTCTCGGAAGGGATAGGTTATGTTAGGTTCCTTCTTAAACCCACCCAAAAATAGGAGCCCCGCGAAGCGTGGCGCCTTCGACTTAGTTTGCTGCGCAATTAGTGTTTTTTTGCTGTGCAGTTAAATACTACCCTTTTTTTATTATTTTTGTGTAATAAGCAACGATAGCCAACGACGCGACGACGCGACATTTCGATCTTGATCCCAAGACACGCTCCTCAGGCTTTTCGATGTTATATTGTGTATTATATAGTTAACTAGCTTTTTCGCCCGCGTGGTACCTACACGAATAAATAGTAGCCTATGTCCTTCCCCATGTTTTAAACTATATCTGTACCAAATTTCATCTAAATCGGTTTGTTGGTTTAGCCGTTAAAAGGTAACAGACAGATAGATAGACAGAGAGAGTTACTTTCGAATTTATAATATTAAGTAAGGATTACTAGGGACCGGATTATATGCATTTGCATATTTAAGGCATCCTCAGCGGTAACAGAATATTTTACCTAAGATCTAGTTATGAATCATAACTGTTACATTTACAATATTTTTCCGAGTGCAGTGCACTCACCCTGCGTTCCGAAATGCGATAAAAGTGATAATATCGCGAATCCGACCAAATTGAATAGTCACAAAATGTAAGGGCTATTGAGTAATATTTGTGTTGTACACTTTTATCGCATTTCGGTACGCAGGTCAGTAGCCGTGCGCGTTACGATAATAAAATGAAAGAGACAGAAGAGCGTCGTGCTCGTCTACTGCAGAACGGCAGAACTTTTGCCAGAAACTATGCGTAAGTGCTAACATACCACCCAAGTTCAAATTCTACCCAGTTACCTCAGTGGATGTGGAACGAACCTTTTCCACTTAAGTATAAAAATATTTTAAATGATATAAGACACAATCTTCAATCCATTACAGATGGTTTCTTTAGGAACGTAGGTAACTAATTTTAATGCTAATGAGTTTATTATTTTGGCCCTAGATAGTATAACAAAGTAAAAAAAATCGTATGACATAAATTTATTACATAATTCAATAGTTCAAAATTTGTATAGTAAGTATAAAGACTGGTTTTTTATTTTTACTCATGGTTCAAAAAGCAGAAATGGTCAGGGAGCTGCGTTTTACATTTCAAAAACATCAGTATTAAATCAGGCTAATTGTTTCAAAATCAGAGAAGAAGTATGTATTATGATGTTAGAACTCTTTGCAATTTCAGAAGCACTGTCGTACGTTATAAATAGTTATAAACAACATAAGAAAGTGGTTGTTTTGACGGATACGCCTCTGGTTGCAGAGGTGCATCGCTAGCTTATGTTATTCTATCTAAGATAGATCAACTTAGCCAAAATGGAGTGCAACTGAAATTGCAATGGGTTCCGTCTCATGTAGGGTTACGGGGTAATGAAGAGGCTGATAAATTGACAAAATATGCAGTTGCAAACGGGAGAAATAGTAATATTACACCGGACTATTCAGAGTTTTTACCTAAATATAAACACATTTGTTATAATAACTGGAAGAAGTATTTTAATCAGCGATCTTTGGAAAAAGGTATATGGTATAAAACCATACAGTCTCAGCCTCTTCGAATGCCCTGGTGTGCATATACTGATTTAAACAGGCGATTAGTTATTATAGCTCATAGACTTAGATCAGGACACATTCCATACAACAAATTTTATTTCTAGATGAGAAAGACCGTTTCACCTAACTGTGAGGATTGTGGTGTATATGAGGATATATATCATTTGTTGACGGAGTGTGTTCGGTATGAGTCTATGAGAATACAGATGAGGGATTTTGGCTTAAACAGATTCGATGTTGGTATCTTTAACAGCATTTTAGCTGAACCTAATTCCGAAGCAGCAAAGAATCTGTTTAGGCTGATGACTCTACAGTAAGTGTGTGTATTTGTTACTTTTAAATAAATAATATTTGTAAACTGTTTACGCAATAATGTAATTAGCGTACGATGGGACTGATGTGCACAATGTGTAAAAGTCCCTTAATAAAAAAAATAAAAAAGACAATCTTGCCACTGAACATTTGGAACTAAACTTATGTTACTGGGTAATAAATTAATATAGCTTTCTAATGGTGTTTTTTTTTTGTATAATCGGTTGAATAGTTATTTATTTAAATCCTTACAAAAAAAACAAAAAGTCATCATCATTTCAATCATTTCCCTTTATAATATTAATTTAATATAGATTATGGATATTTGTTACAAACACTATTATTTCATAATTTTGAATCTTTAAACTACTATTGTTAAACACTGTTACAAGTACCGGTTTACTTCTATTGAAGCTATTTATATTATAAAAAAGTCAACGGGTTGCACTCCGGGAGTGCCGGCAGAAGTGAAAACTTGAATATTAACGTTGTGTATTTTGATATTTTGCTTTAATTATCAGTATAAAAGTACATGTGCTCTAGACATGTATTCCTATATCTATGTATACATATACAGGCTCGTGTCTATAGGCGTACCCAGACGAGGGTATACCCTCGCGGGAGAATACAGAGGTGTAAAATACTCATTACGCCCACTATGGTTTAAACCCCACGGAATAGCTAGGGAGTCTACTGCTGACGACCGAGCATAGTTCCAGCGCACGCACTCTTAGAAAAAGGAGTTACAACTGTTACAAGAAGAAGTTAACAGGGGTTAACAAAAACTAGTAATATGAGTCCCAAACTCATAAAAAGGAGAAAAACGATAGTGCTTACTAAAATACTAACAAGACTGCCTTGCACTTGCCTCAATTTCGGATCAATTGACAGAATTGAGGCAATTGGACTACACAAAAATAACATCTATCACAACCAAAATAGAGTACATAATATATTTGACTAACAGCATGAACAGCGCCATCTAGCCGCAAATGGTAGGCTTAACGACAAAATGGTAAATTGCCCGCTTACCTTTTTTACAACAATGATACTCTTCTTCTTCTGCACATACGCCGACGCTGAAGTGAACAGTATGGTGTGCACGGGCGCTTCCGTGGGTATGCCCAGTGACGTCATCGTTCACAGACACACACACACACACACACTTCTCTTATATTCACTACACCACTACAATCGGAAACTATCAAATATTGTACTGAAATATCATTTTAGTAGGTACCTAGTTTATACAAAAGAATATTATTATATTTGTTTACAAATACCCAACAAGTATAATACCTATTTTTACAGAGACAAAGTCGAGTAAGCCGATTACCAGCAGAATCTGCTGTTCCTCTCAATAATGAGATGTTACGCAACCAAAATGTTATGCAGCCTGTGCTAAGCTTTTCAAGATCTATGTATTTTTTTAAATAATCTCTGAAACGTGCGATTGTTCAGCAGAAAAGCATCCGCGACAAACAGACGAACGTATAAACATATACATTTGATTACACGAACATCTCATTAACCAATGCTTACTTTAAAACTATCACTAAGCAATACTTATCTACCTCTCAACCGAATAGCTCTTAAGTCTTTAATCCATGATAATTTTTGATTAAAGTCCGTCGCTGTTACTTAACTATTATTCAATGAACACTCAACTTTGAGCAATGTTTATGTGTATTTTTATAAAAATCGCTAGTACTTAACTTGCTCTTAAATGTTTGAGAATAAAATTTATAAGTAGGTTTAGGTTTAAAGATCTTTATTATCACCAAGACAACTCGTCACTTATGTGATAACTAATAAAGAAAAAAGTTAATATCCGTCGTCGCATTCACTGTATAAACTAAACAAATTCACAAACAATTCCGAAGGCAGGCCAAGCCACACTGCGCAAAACTATAGACATAATGTTAGATTTGATTTGACCCATTTCATATATACTATTTTTTTTACTAAAGAATATAAGTAGACTATGTTTATATGCAAATATAGCATATTTTATTATTATTTGCTACTTTTGTGACGTAATTTGTTACTATCGCTTTGTATTCAAATGTAACTTAAACGGTTTTAAACTATTTTGCAATTCATGTTCGCTAGCGGTAGTTTATGGAAACGAATTGACTAACAAATACAAGCCACAGTATTGTATCATCAACAATTAAAACCGTAGGACAATTACCGTCTAGTTAAACTTCTCATTTAATCGTATTGAATTGCAAATTTGCCTTTTCTAAGAGAATTTTGATGAATGTTAAAGACGAGAATTAAGAATTTAAGTTTGAATAAAATAAGACAATTTTCTGAACTGAAAGCTTTTGTAAAGGTTTTTAGGTTATATAGGAATATTTAATTATATTATTTAAACTAATATGGCTTTAATGCCTGAGGCATCTCTCCTAGTGTAACTTCTGGTGATATTAGGAATAAATTTGAATACTTCAGTCCCTATATCATAAATAACACTGAGAATTATTAATTTTAAATGTCAACCACAAACACAAAGCACATCCGTACACACGCAAAATTCCAAATCCAAATAAATTATAGAACACAACCACTCAAAGACGAATTCAAAAATGGAACTATCCAAGAAATTCTCAGGCGCACACAATCACATTAACTATAGGTAAATAAACGCATCCTATGTCATGACGACGTAACCTTGTAATGAGGTACTCTTGATTATTTACACTCAAGATAAAATTGTCGTGGCACCGATAGTGGAAAGTAATTTGAAATCAATGACTTACTGAAGCATTCCAGTTCAATCAGAAGAATTTATTCATTATTACGGGCATTCAATTCACAAGTATTTATGAATGGAATGAAACGTAGAAGACATTAGTCATTTATTGCATCGTTCAGTTTTGTTCATGCGGAAAAGGCGTGAGAAACGTGATTTCTTAAAAGATCTTGAGACTTTTAGAAATAATTTTTGAATGCAATACATTAGCGTAAATATGAATGACTATCATTTTCGGATATTGTTATTTAAGGTTTTTATTTGTGAAGAAACATTTACTCCACGAGTCGTACCGTGATGGCGACAAAATAAATCGCTTAAAATACTGACTAATATATCCAACATAAAAAAATCGAGCTTAATACAACTATTTACCTTACGAGGACATACAACGATGGTTTGTCAAGCATAATGTACATTCTGACTTATATTATAAATGCGAATGTAAGTTTGTTTGTTACGCTTTCACGCCCTAACTACTCGATCGGTCATCAAGTTTCACATATACGTCTAGGGTTCAGAAAAAGACATACAGTACCTCTCATAAAAAATACTGTTCCCGAAGGATAGAAAATTGACGTACATTTCGTTCTTTTGATAAAACAGAGAATTGACTCGAAATTTGGAAGTTTTGGCAATTTAAACTCTAACTAACACACTATTATATATAGTTCAAATTGCCTTACTTCCAAATTTCGCCTTCGTCTGTTTTATCAAGAGTACGATTTACGCGACCGAAGTTGCGCGCAAAATCTAGTTTTCCATAAATATTACAGTACAAATCCGGTACATAGTCGTACATTTTCGTGGTACAAATCCGGTCGTACGTTCTAGTAATGGAACTATAACAACAAATTGCTTCGCCTAAATCACCAGATTTACCGCACACATAAAATTTAGGGCTCCGTCCCTTCATTAATTATCACTCATTGGGACTATGAACTGTATGGACTAGGTTATCCTTACTAATATAATCCTTACTAATATTATAAATTCGAAAGTAACTCTGTCTGTCTATCTGTCTGCCTGTCTGTTACCTTTTCACGGCTAAACCACTCAACCGATTTAGATGAAATTTGGTACAGATATAGTTTAAAACCTGGGGAAGGACATAGGCTACTTTTTATTGATGTACGTACCACGCGGGCGGAGCAGCGCGCAAAGCTAGTATATTATATATGCGAAAACGAGTCGGTCGGTCAGCAGAGATTTTTAACTATTTATTTATTTCTTACTAGGTTTTGCCCGTGGCTTCGCTCTTGTTGATGTAGATTATGTACATACGTATTTTTTTATTTTATACATGTTATTATGTTTGTAGTAAGTATGTGTCAAATAAACAAACCTTTCTTTCTAGATTTTGTCAATAAACTTCTACCCTTCGAGGTTTTCCGTGCCCCTGACAACGTGTATGCGAAATTGCATGATGTCCAGCAGTTAAGGCGTGAAAGCGTAACAAACAAACTCACATTCAGATTTATAATATTATTTTTTTAATTTTTTATACAACTAAGGTGACAAACAAGTATACGGCCCACCTGATGGTAAGTGGTCATTGTAGCCTATGGACGCCTGCAACAACAGAGGCATCACTTGCGCGTTGCCAACCCTTTAGGAAAGGAAGTGGGAAGGAGAAGGAGTATGAAGGGGCAGGCGGTGATTGGGCCTCCGGCACTCTCATTCACCATATGAAACACAACAGTAGGAATACTGCTATTTCACGTCGATATTCTATGAGAGGGTAATCCTTCCCCGGTCGAGCCGGCCCATTCATGCTGAAATCAGCGAGGCTCTAATTTTAATTTTTATTTTTGTTCTGTTACTGGTATCTGGAACGGTAAGCAGGCAAAATTTTGTAACGCACCATACCTTAATGCTTTGCTTCCCATTTTGCGTTTTATTAGTTGCAAAGTTGTCCTGAGGACGTCTATGCAAGTTGTTTGTTTTGGAATTTTATGAATATTGCGGTATACTACACTATTCTTCTTCTTCGTCGTTTCACTCTTGACAGAGTGGTCGTGGTCATGTTTAAGGTTGTGTAGCATGCTTGACAATCCGTCGCCACACTTCACGCACCTTTGCCTTTCTGGTGCACTCATACAATGGACCATTGTCTAATGCTGCCTTAATTTGGTCTATACTACACTATACTTAGCAACATATTATAGAAACAATCTAGAAAAATATTGAATGCATTTTCTATTCGCTGAATCCATTTGAGAAACTTACTTTAGGAACGAAAACCTATGATTGACGACGAAAACGTAAAAAAACATTTATACCGAGCACTCCAACAAATTTAACGTGAAAAACGGTTTTCAAAATTCGAATGCTTTTCCAAGCTGTAACACAGATTCATCTTTATGTAACGGATTTGTTCGAACGAGTTCGTTATTTTTGCTCGATTTTTGAACGTGGACACACCGATATGAGTTTATGAGCCATTAAAATTATACTAGTGGTCGCCTAGTGGTGAAAATTCGACCAAAATTCCTAAGCTTGCTAGTTTGTTTTCTGTTTTTCTCTATTAGATACATATAAAAAAGGTATAGGTAACCGTAGTTACAAAGAATTGTACGACGTCAAACGAACAATGTCGAAATACTACAAACGCGATTGGTCTTGGTGTGTCAAATGCATGGTTGTGTGCATATAGTGTTTTTTCATATTTTTGAACGTGGACACACCGATATGAGTTTATGAGCCATTAAAATTATACTAGTGGTCGCCTAGTGGTGAAAATTCGACCAAAATTCCTAAGCTTGCTAGTTTGTTTTCTGTTTTTCTCTATTAGATACATATAAAAAAGGTATAGGTAACCGTAGTTACAAAGAATTGTACGACGTCAAACGAACAATGTCGAAATACTACAAACGCGATTGGTCTTGGTGTGTCAAATGCATGGTTGTGTGCATATAGTGTTTTTTCATATTTTTGAACGTGGACACACCGATATGAGTTTATGAGCCATTAAAATTATACTAGCGGTCGCCTAGTGGTGAAAATTCGACCAAAATTCCTAAGCTTGCTACTTTGTTTTCTGTTTTTCTCTATTAGATACATATAAAAAAGGTATAGGTAACCGTAGTTACAAAGAATTGTACGACGTCAAACGAACAATGTCGAAATACTACAAACGCGATTCGACTGCGTGTGTCAAATGCATGGTTGTGTGCATATAGTGTTTTTTCATAAATTTAATGTATTTCTAATGCATATTTTATAAAAATATTAGGATTCGTTCCTCCTTCTTCATATAAACTTTAACTGTGCCAAATTTCATACCCCTCCGTCCGCGTAATTTTTGTAAAAAGGGGTACAAAGTTTTTGCTTCACGTATTAATATATAGATATAGTCCGTATATGTCTATAGAGTTATAGTTGTTAATGAGCTCTTACTCTTTTATGCATTTACTAGATATTGCCCGCGGCGTCGCTTGCGTTAAAGTAAATTTTGTCAATAAATTTCATCCCTCGTACACACTAAATTTTTTCTACATGAAATTTACTCGATATCCTTGCGATATTTCGTGATGATCCGTCGAGTATTTATGGCGTGAAAGCGTAGCAAACAAACAAACTGACAGTCGCATTTATAATATTAAAAGTTAGGATATTTTTCTTTCTATACCACACTTACGCACGAAGCGCTTTGCTTCCACTTTTATAATGCATACCGCTAAGGAGTGGAACTCGCTACCTAAGTCTGTGTTTCCCGATGGGTACAATCTGGGTGTCTTCAAGACGCGAGTGAATAGGTATCTTTTTTAATTTTTTTTTATTTCCTTTGGTAGCAGACGAGTAAGTGGCCGACCTGATGGAAAGTGGTAACCACTGCTCATGGACTTCAGCAATGTCAGGACACAGCAAAGCCGCTGCCTACCGTGAAATAAGAACTCTCTTTAAACCTCGTTTGAAGAAGGACATATCATAGCGCTCGGGAAGCTTCTGAGCAAGCGTGCTCCATCGTCGACTGCATCTTCACTTAAGACCAGGTGAGATCGTCGTCAAACGCAAGCCTACTGCAGTATAAAAAAAGATTCTTAGCAAACAAAAATCGCGTATTGGTAGCTAAAGACAATACGTAAAGTCCCATCTCTTTTGGGTTTTCTTTATATTTTTATTATCTCTATTCATTAGAGAACGAATATGCTGAAAGCAGTAACTGGTCTATAATATCGAGGTTTTCTTTCTTTCTTTTCGTGTGGTTAGTTGCCAATCTGTTGTCAAGAGTTATTCAAGCCGCTCATAGGCCTCTGACATGGCTTAACGACTGCTGTCAATTTGGCAACAACAGGGACCCACTTTTTACGTGCCCTCCGAAGCACCGATACGCTCAGATAAAATACCACTAAGCGGTCACCCATCTATAGACTGCACCCAACGTTACTTAACCTCGCTAATCGTTTACCGATCAGTGAGTGGTTATCGAGGTGAAATATTATTTTATAATAAGTAATCCATGTAAAACAATACTTCGTCTATGCAATAAAATTAATGTATTTTCTTTCTTTCTTTTGTTAAAGCCAGACGGTGATTTGCATGCTGCAAAATGCATAATACCTCAAATGTTTGTCTGTAAACATTTCAGAATTTCGCGATTTTAAGTGTTTTATGAGTGTTAAGTGGTTTGTTGCAACTCCTTACAGAAAAGACTTGTAAATATACAGCACTGTAAACTTGGCGACTTAAAAGAGTGGCCGTGAGTTTCTTGCCAGTTCTTCTCATTGGTTCTACGCCCTTGCTTTGCTGAATATAATAATATTAGCCCTGTATTAAACTGTCCCACTGCTGGGCACGGGGCTCTTCTTACTGTGAGAAGGGTTAGGCCATAGTCCACCACGCTGGCCCATTGCGGGTTGGCAGACTTCACATATCTTCGAGAACATTATAGAGAACTCTCAGACATGCAGGTTTCCTCACGATGTTTTCCTTCACCGTTAAAGCAAGCGATAATTAACTGTTTAATACGCATATAACGATAAGTCCGAGACGCGCGCCTTGGGTTCGAACTCGAGACCTCTGCGTGGCAGTCCAACAGTTTCCTACTAGGCTATCGCTGCTTGCTTGAACATGCCAACAGGTAAATGTAACTTCATATTAATAACAGTAACTTTCACGTTCATTACTGTTACTTTATGATCTACATGAATAAACATACTTTGATTATGATTTTATATATTTATCCAGTCAATTGTTCGAATACCAGACATCATTGAAAACTTATTGTCTGGTAAGCAGTGATAGCAGGGAGACCGTCGAACTGCCACGCAGAGGTCTCAAGTTTGATCCCAAGGCGCATATCTGACTTTTCGAAGTTATGTGCGTATTAAAGAGTTAATTATCGCTCTCTTAATTGATGAAGGAAAACATCGTGAGGAAACCTGCATGTCTATACATTCTTCATAATGTTCTCAAAGATGTGTGAAGTCTGCCAACACGCACTGGGCCGGCGTGGTGGACTATGGCCTAACCTCACACTGAGGAGAGGCCAGTCCCCAGCAGGACAGTTTAATACGGGGCTGATATTATTATTATAATATTGTCTGGTTGCCAAATTGCCGTTGCGACTCAATAGATTCATTGATTAGAATAGAAAATAAGTCTAAGTGTAATTTGGTTTCATTTTTATTTTATAACATTTTTATAGCAAGAGTGCTTAATGTTTATGTTTAAGAATAAGGCACCATGGAGTCGACGTATTCTATAGAATAAAAACTCAAAAAGAAAAAGATATAAAAATAATTATAATTATTTATTTTTCATATTTTCTTTTCTAAATTATTGTATTGTTATCGGTCCTCGATAAGTGTGCAAGATTTCAAATCAACCCGTCCGTCGGTTTGAAAGGGGTGAGAATCACGTTCAAAGATTCATAGATTCATAGATACATAGACACATACATACCAAGCTAATAAAAGCGTGTAAAAATAGACGTTACGATTAACCGGGAAGAATGACTATTAGCTGTCCAGTTATACTGTTTATTTACTTGCTTTCATCTATACTAATATTATAAAGCTGAAGAGTTTGTTTGTTTGTTTGGTTGAACGCGCTAATCTCAGGAACCACTGATCCGATTTGAAAAATTCTTTCAGTGTTAGATAGCCCATTTATCGAGGAAGGCTATAGGCTATATATCATCACGCTAAGATCAATAGGAGCTGAGCACCAATGAAGAATGTTTCAAAATCGGAGAGTATTTTTTCCTTTTGAGAGCTTCCGCTGCGTGCGCTGCGTAAACAGTTAAAGTTTCGCAAAAATCATGTATGACAGAATTGTTCCCCTTTAAAAGTTCTAAAAAAAAGTCCGAGATAGCATATGTCTATCTTTTAAGGTTGGCTCACTATAACTATTTTTATGCATTTTTATGCTAACCAAATTTGTTCTAAAATAATGCATTATTTGCAAAGGTATTATTATAAACATGATATTAATCCTTATCCAAATAAATACGTTATTCATCACAAGTATTTAATTTAAAATAAAATTGCCCTTTACGTCATTCGATTTCAATGAATATCTTAGGAGATATCGCAGTTTTAAAATAACATTGCAGCAAAATAATTACCCATTACAGACATAGTACAAACGATGTTTCTCCTGGTTTATTCTGCGTGATTACTACTGGTTCGATTTGAAAAATTCTTTTAGTGTTGGATAGCCTATTTGTCGAGGAAGGCTATAGGCTATATAACATCACGCTACGACCCACGGGGGCGGCGCAGTAACGATAAACGCGGGTGAAACCGCGGAAACATCTAGTTATAATATATAGTATATTATCGGACATGTGGAACGAATGGGAGAGGATCGAGCTGCCAAAAGAACATATCTTGGGCGACCCGCCGAACGCCGTCCGGTGGATCGTCCAAGGTACCGCTGGAAGACGAACTAGCTAAAGACCTGAAAGAGATGAATGTGCTCAATTGGTCTGACTTGGCACAGAATAGGAAAGAATGGCGCACTTTAATGTCGGAGGCCAAGATCCACTTTGGATCGCTGAGCCAGCGAAGTAAATAAGTAAGTATTATCGTCTGTTTACGCGAATGCTATACATTAAAATTAAACAACTTTATACAGAATTGATCGCGTTGTTTATTTTTTATAAAACACTATTACATAATTTTGAAACCTTAAACTTCTATTGCTAAACACTTTTAATATATAGTTACTGTTTACTTCTATTTAAGCTATATAAATTGTAAAAATTATTTATATTTAATTCTTCACGTTTTCCGACGTTTCGGTTGCTTTTAACCAGCCATGTTGACGGATAGTCTAAGATGGTGGTTGCCTCAATGTTCTAAAGTGTAGTTGTTATATGCTATCATTGTCAAGAGCTCAAACCCTTTGGTATACGTTACTAAAGCGGCTCAGCATTCTCAGTTAAAGGGTACAAGATTGTTTGTGTACAAGTCTTAATCTACGTCCCCCGCTATGGCTTTTCCTAATACCATGAGGCCGACATTGACAGATTGTGTGCGGCTCACTGGCTGCTTTGATTAATTGAGCCGATAACGGCCTGCGCTTGACTTTTATGGGTAATCGACAAACGATAGCTGGTTAAAGCTCCATTCTTTTCGGCGACATATTGATATTTTCATCGTATTGTTAAAGCTGTTGGAAGTTTTTGCACACGGCTAGGGTTGCAGTTATTGCAAGGACAATCTTTTACGTAGAAGTCTTCTTTGTTCAAGAAAACCAAAATGTCTATTTCTTTTAAGCTAGCTATCTAAAATAAATGGCCTTGTTGAACTGTAGTAGACAGTAAATAGTAATAATGACAAAATAATAGAAGCAACAAAAAAAAAATGCAAGCGTAAAGTTATTTTTGTGAGCAACGAAATCTTTATGATATTTTTTAAGTTGTAGGAAGGCACCCACAGAAGGCCAGCGTAGTGGACTATAGTATAACCATCTTCATACTGATATGAAGCTCGTGCCCAATATGAGGATTGCTTAGAATATGGACTGATATTATTATTAGTTGTTACTAAGATAGCTCAGTGGGGAAGACCAAAAGACTGTAATGCAGAAGGTCTCGGGTTCGAACCCACGTCGCGCACCTCTGACTTTCGGAAGTTATGTGCGTATTGATTGACAATTATCGCCTGCTCCGTGCCTCGGAGAGCACGTTAAGCCGTCGCTCCCGGCTACCATGAACATCTATGGCAGTCGTTATTGAGAAGTCAGTGCCCTCTAATATCTTGACACTGGTCTAGCCTTAGGGTATCGTTAGCCTTCAGGTTGCGGAGGTCAGGTGGCAGCCGCTCCGTGTAAAAACTGATATCCAGTCGAATCCGGTTAGACTAGAAAGCCGACCCCAAGTGACTTGGGAATAATAAAGGCTAGGGAGAAGAAGACTAAACTTCCAAATGCATCTAACCATTTTGTCGGTATCAAGACCTAGAAACCACTTCTACTACCATCAAATAACCACATCATTAAAACCCTGTAAAAACCGAGCACAAATTGTCATAACATTTACAAGGGAAAACGCAAAACGTGAAAGCTTTTAATCATGTAATTACTTAGAAAGTGTGCCGTTTTAAAAGGTCAGGTAACAAACGGCTTGATACAATAAGGCCCGGGAAGGACCACGGGTCATACGTCAAGGGCGAGCCGTGTTTTCAGTTTGACAAACACGCCCCGTGAGTTTAATTCCGTAACTTTTTTCCGACTTCGTTTTAGGTTTGAATGGTGGGTACACTATTGGACTCTTAATTCAGCTGGCAAACTTAGGGCGCACCTCAGATATTTCGAGACCAGGCACAAAGGTCACCCAATATTTTCTTTCCATGCTACTTTCGTTTAAAAACAAACATCTGCCGTTCTCATTATTAAGCCCTGTGTCTTTAGCATTTATTGGTTCACGGAAATTGTACCTATGTGGGTATCAAACTTACAAGACTTGGCGTGCTTGCAATAGCCAGGCTAATCAGTCACTTTAATTACTCCGTGGGTAGATAGGTATGCAAAAATACATACAGTCTCATGCTTCATGGTCTCAGGCCTATATTCCCGAAAGCGTAGGCAGAAGTGTACACTCACATTTAGCCAGCTATAGCGTTAGATACTACGTAAAATGGTTCAAACTAGTGATGTGCCGGATAATTAAAAATGTAGATCCGCAGATACGGATACGGATCACTGGCGTCAAGATCCGCGGATACGGATACGGATCTTAATTTCTTACTCAATCGGTGTCGGTGCGCGTGACATTAAGATTTAAGTTTTGTTATAAAAGTGATCTTATAACTTTCTATAATAAATGTTATAAAGGTTTAAACTCAATTGATCTCATTATAAAGATATTTTAACTAATATTTTATAATAACTTCCTATACTATAGTAAGTGTTTAAACATATATTAGATAGTTGATTTAGTTCCTTTAAGTTAAATGCAGTACTGTATCGTATGTTAACTCACTACGATAAATGTCGATGCCAAATATTTTATTTTTAGAAAAAAAAAATATTTTGATTGAAATGTAATAGTATTTTATTGCTACCTAATCACCTACATATAGAATTGAATCTATGTATTAAAAATTAATAAAGTAATAGATCCGTAAAAGATCCGTTAAAAATGTAACGGATACGGATCTTTTTTCTCCCGCGGATATCCGCGGATACGGATATCCGGAACATCACCAGTTCAAACGCTATAGTAGGCAGCATAGCAATAGGCTCAAGCCTAGTTCCACAGATCTACCGGACATGACAGATCCCGACTGCTAGTTATTAGCTATTAAACATTTCTTGATATTAAAGTTTAAAAATAGGAATCGAACCCAAGACTTTATACACAGCAGTCGTATCCACTACCACGATTTACTCGCTTACTGCACAGCAAAAAGGCATACTTTTTTTTACATATTTTTTGTACACTATTACATGTAAGTACATATTCATAACTAATATTTATTTACTTTATACTTACTTACCTATTACTTACTTTTTCAATGGATTCTTTTAATAAAATAGTAGGTATATATTATGCCATATTTTCTCTCGTGGCTATCTATTTATGTATTATTTATTTCTTTATTTTGAGTGCACTATTGGCGGACCAAACGTCAATAATTGTGGTGTTCGCTGACAATCAGCGCTGTGTAGTGCTTGCAGCAATGCAAGTGCCACAGCATTATGCTGAGCGCATCACCGTTGTTTTTGTGCCGTCGGATGGGGCGTGCATCTGCACATAAGCATTTTAATTGTTTTAAAAATTTCTTTATACTTCCATATTTTTATTTACTTTTTGTTATACCCGCATTCTATAATAATTGATGATGCATGTCATGATGGTACAAAAATAAAAATCTTGTCATTTTCATTTATTTTCATTAAAATATATTATTATTCTATTATTACAGATGCAAGGTAGTAAAATTATGTAATCCAAAGTTCCCAGTCGCTTTATCTATTCCATGACCTGTTAGTTTAGAAACGAGCCTAGAGAAAATTACACGCTCGGAATTTTACTCCAAACTGAAAAATACCTCGTTGCTTTTAAAATGGAGAAACAGGCGGGCAGGCCTGTACCCCGTTGCTTCTAAAATTAAAAAACAAGCGGGCAGGCCAGCCCACTTGCACGGCATAGCTTATAATATAAACGAGAAATAGCGATTATAAATTCGTTTATCATACAGCTAACCTGGTCAGGTTCTGGGTCAATCTAATATTAACCTCGTAAAACTCTCGTAGCCGTCCTCAATGGCGTAGGGGGTAGTGTAACCGACTGCCACGCCTGAGGTCGCGGGTTCTATTCCCGCACAAGTCAAACATTTGTGTGCATTAACATGGATGTTTGTCTTGGTCTGGGTGTTTCTATGTATAATATTTATGTATTTACAAAAAAAAGTATACTATATGTATGTTTATCCATTGTCTAGTACCTATAGTACAAGCTCTGCTTAGTTTGGGCTAGATGGTGTTATGTGTATGTGGTAGAATATTATTATATTATATTATTATTAAAACGATAAATAGTTTTAGGTATAATCTTTATGATGCGATGCGTATTTGTGTGATGCCCAAAAGGTTGCTTCGAGTCACACAAGGGACACAAAAACATCCAGATGTTTTTGTGTCGGTTGTTTGAATATGTATTTGTAAAATCCTCCGAGTTGGTTGTCTTGTTTACGCGTCAACTACTCGACCGATCAACGCATGAAATTGACGGATCATCATGAAATTTTGCATACACTTTGTCAGTGGTACAGAAAAGGACATAGACATTCAATAAAAAAAAAGTACAGTTTCCAAGAGATAGAAATGTATTGCCAAAATCTACAGAAACGCGAGCGAAACCGCGGACAAATTCTGGTGCTTAATATTTTATTGTATTCCATAATGTTATGGAAAGGACTTCTAAACAAATTAGATCATTATAAACCCTGAAAATCGCAATTATGAACCCTGTAATCCTAACTAATATTATAAATGCGAAAATGAGTTTGTTTGTTTGTTACCTTTTCACGCCTAAACCACTGAACCGATCATCCTGAAATTTTGCATACACGTTGACAGGTGTACAGAAACGGACATAGGCTACCTTTCATCCCGAAAAAACATACTGTTCCCGAGGAAAACAATAATAACGTTCTTATGATAATAGATGGCGCCACGTGTCTTTCGAATCACGATTGAATTATATTATTACAAGCAGAGTACAACCTGAATTTATTGTCAAGTTCTAAATTAACGCGAGCGAAGCCGCGGGCAAAAGCTAGTACAGAAATAATTTGAATACTGCACTATCTTAAACCACCTTCTCCTCCCGCCTCGTTTTAACGAGAAGCGAGCTAAAACAGCACTAGAAACCGCTTCAGTAAACCGCAATACTGCAAATGCTCTTTAGTTATAGCTGCACGAGTTTTGTTCGTTCAGCCTGCGATCTGCTTAACGTGAATACATGTGTTTTAATTCCCGTTCCACCCGCTGCTAAACTTCTACAGAGGAATGAATCAAAGTATGAATAAAGCATGTTTAGAATTTTCTCACGACTCCAGATTTTATAGCTTCCACTTTGTTGCATGATGTGACTACTAACTACACCAACCATGCCCGTTTAGTTTTACACATTTTGCCTTGAATTTCAATGACTGTTCAGGAAAACTACCGACTGCTTTTGCTAACAACAAAAGCTGTGGGTGGTATGTACCATAATCTTTTATTATGTGGTAGAATATTATTAATAGTTTCTTTCAAAAGAAAAAGGACATCCGTCGCACTAGAACTAAGCACCCTCTTTCCCCATCCCGCTCCCTTTCCTTCCCACGTCCTTTCCTAAAGGGTCGGCAACGCGCAAGTGATGCCTCTGGTGTTTCAGGCGTCCATAGGCTACGGTGACCATTTACCATCAGATGGGCCGTATGCTTGTTTGCCACCTAAGTAGTATAAAAAAAACCTGTATCGCTGACTTATCAAACATTCAAGCAAACTCTAGTATATTTAGATTTATTTTATAAGCATTTCTCATACTAAGTTAGAATGTAATTTCTAATAGAGGAGAAAATATTAAAGTCCTACTTAATGAATTGTCTTTGTTCTCTGTTATAATTTCCACCCAGACAAACTACACTCGGCGTCAAAAAAATCGCACCTTTGCAAAAATTTAATTCAATTCGGTTTATGTCGCGTTTAATCCTTTGTATGGTTGTTTTATGCTATTTATTTGAAAGGTTTGTAGGTATAGTAACAGTAAAATACAGAAATATGCATTCAATTACAATCGTTTAAAAAAAAACAAGGTGCATGTGTCAAGTGAAAAAATTATCTTTATTAGGAAAAAATATTCAAACAAAAACAGGCATTAAAATTACAAAACAACAAAAGAAATTAATAAAAAATGCTACTTAAAACCTAGTGCAACCCCCTCTTGCTCTAATAACAGCTTCCATTCGTTCTTGCATGGACCCAATCAGCCGTACCACACTATCTTGAGGAATCCTATTCCATTCTTCAATTACAGCATCATGGAGGTCTTGTAGAGTTGCTGGGGCAGGATCACGTAACCGTACTCGTCATTTTAGTTCATCCCAGAGATGCTCTATTGGATTCAGGTCTGGGCTTCTCGCTGGCCACTGCAAAACTGAAATCCCAACCTCGTGTAGATAATCGTGCACGATTACTGCGGTATGGGAACGAGCATTGTCGTGCATTAAAGTGAACCCATCCCCAACATATCCTGCATATGGGACTACATGCATGTCCAGCACCTCGGTTATGTACCGATGAGCGGTTAGTGATCCCTGACCACGAGCACCTCCAGTCCGGGATACGCAAACGAGTTCCGTCTTGCCGTCGACTGAAATTCCGCCCCAGAACATGCAAGATCCCCCTCCATATTCCACTGTCTCCTCCAAGCAAGCTTCAGAAAACCGTTCGTTTCGCCTTCTGTACACTCTCCTTCGCCTATCGTTAACGAAGAGACATACTCTCGTCTCATCTGAGAAGAGTACGGTCCTCCATTGTTCAAGATCCCAGTTGAGATGTTCTCGAGCGAACTGTAATCGCTCTCTACGATGCTGTGGCGTTAATTTCGGGCCCTTGGCTGGTCTTCTGGCCGCAATACTCCTTTCTCGCAGCCTTCTTCTAATCGTAGATGTGCTTACTGCGGTTCTACGAGCCCCACGGAGCTGCTGTTGCAGCTCAACAGCATTGGAGAAACGGTTCCGCAATGACGTCGTCACAATGAAACGGTCATCTCTCTCAGATGTACAGCGCCGTCTTCCTGATCCTTGTCTCCGGGTGTAGCCCCCAGTCTCTTGAAACCGTTGGAGCACTCGACGAATGGCAAAACGGCTCAAGTTCAGTTGTCGAGCAACATCACACTGTCGCATCCCTGTTTGCAGTAGTGCTATCACTTGAGCGGCTTGATCTGCAGTGGTATACATTTTGTAGGGCTGTTTTCTTGTGTTCTCTATTTTCATGTGTTCTCTACAACGTCTGGATGTCGAATGACCTAATTTTGATGCTTACTGCCCTTTTTATAGCCCATGAAAGTGCGGCAAGTTGTGGTCTATGTAACGAGTATTTGGATATCATTTTCTTCAACATGCAGTACATGCGGGTGTTTAAGGAATTTATTCATTAGGTTGTTGTTTAATAAAAGCTAATTAAATGTACTTTCAATTAATATTAACATTGTTTGGGGTAAACGTACTGGTTTGCAAATTATTAGGCTTTATAACTTATTTTCAGAGAAGTGCGATTTTTTTGACGCCGAGTGTATTTGTGCAACACACAATTTTAGTCCCGTATGGGTATCGCACCCACAGTCGCAATGCTTAGCAATGTCGAGGCAAACATTTAAACCACTACGTAATCCGTGCAATCGCATTAGGTAAAGTATATTAATTTTAGATTTAATTTATGTGTAATTTTACTAAATTTAATATAATTTAAGCTTTTTTTATTTTATTCGTTGTGATTGAATTTTATCTAGTTTAATCTTGTTTTAATTAATTTGGTTTATTTTAATCTTGTATATACGACCTTGAATTTTGTAAGTGCTGTGCACACCTATAGGTGTCAAATTCACTCTGTATAATTATGTTTAACATTAAAGTATGTTAGAGTGTATTAGTGAATAAGTCGTCGGAGGGCCATAAAAAGAAAAATTAAAAACAAGATACTGTATAGGTGAGCTCTTAATTTAGGTTTCTTTTTATATCACTAAAGCTGATGCTTGTTGTCTATCTTAAGATTTTTGATTAGATTGATAATTCATTTCGACCGTTAATTTACACAATGATGAAGGACTACCTTAAGCTACCTGCCTAAAGTTTCAGATTAAAGAAATGCCGACAAAATCATATAATCTCATTTACCAAAGTATTCCGAAAATCGATTCTGGTTTCGTCGAAACATCATTGACCGAATACTAACAGTAAATGAAATGAAAGCCATCTTGTATCCCCTTTCTTCCCTAATTTACTTGCATGTCGTATATGAACTTACTAAAACACACTTGAGGAATGTGAGAACTAGGCTGAATATACTATAGTATATTTTGGATAGAGTATTTTAGTACCAAAGGCACGCCGGCTTTAAGAGCTTATATGAAGCCGCCATTGGATGCTTGGCGTACCATACCAAGAATATTATAAGCCTATTGTTGATTCTGTACAAAATACAATTGAGCTGCCAGTTCTAGTGTTACGTAACACAAGTCTCCCTGCTGAAAATACGGCAGCTGTTTATGTAACTCTGAAAATAGATGTAATCGTTGCACGAATGGCTCAGAGGTTTAAGTAGTCGCCTCGCCACTGCCGCTGCGACGAGTGTTGTGGGTTCGATCCTGATGGGACAAAAATTTGTGTGGTCCACAAATAGTTGCTCCGAGTTGTGTCCTTTGTTTGAATGTTTGTAAAATCCCCCGCGACACAGGATTCGTTCCTAGTGCAGAAGCTTTCATTTATCTTTCATCTATACATATAATAAAATCGTAGGAAAGTCAAAACTGTACATTGAATATTTTTTTAAAAGAATACTTGGGGCGTGATCTAAAATCGATATCGAAGCCAAAAATATAGTTTTTAGAATTTTTGTCTGTTTGTCTGTATGTATGTCCGGGCTAAACGCAAAAAGTACTGCATGGATTTACTTCAAATTTTGCATGAATACTACTAACAGGTCGGGTCAACATATAGGCTACATATTATCACGCTATCACCTACGGGGGAGGAGCTGTGAATCTTTATTTTTCTTACGCATTCTGTGACAGCGTGTAATCTAACGACGCATATTTAAATGTTGTTTTTGAGTAAGCCATGCTATTATCTAGCTTTACACTATAAAAACTACGCCATTTAAGTAACTTGGGCAGAGAAATATAGTTGGGTTCCGCGGCGACAAACACTTTTTAGTTAAAATCTACGCGGACGAAGTCGCAGGTAACAGCTAGTAAAAAATAAATCAGGAAGGGTATTAACGAGACCATGCATATTGTTAACCTTTTTGATGCTTGACGTTTCGACCAGGTACCATCGGCCGGGTTCACAAGCAGACACGTTTGGCAATACCATGACTCCGTGGTTATCTAAATTGCTCTTAGCGGAGACCCTTACATATAAAAGCTTCGAAAAACAAAAATTAAGTCACTAGAAATCACAACGAAACGTACGCCTGGTCTCCGAAGGCTAATCAACAATATGAAATTCATCTCAAGTGATATGATTGGCCGTTGCTTATTCAGTCAACCAATCACAGCAGATGTCATGCGTTTGACCGTCTGTTAAAACGAGGCTTACTGCTATCGCAGTTGGTAGCGGTTTGGCTGTGTATATCCCAGACATTGAGGAAATCCATGAGCGGCGGCTAACACCTACCACCAAGTAGGCCGCACGCTCGTCTGGAAATAGGTGCAACAAACCAAGAGAAAAATATTTAGGAATCCCGAGATTAATCTAATTTGGGCTAGTTTGTATCACATACCTCAAGGACTCTAAGCTGGCACCAAGCGAACAGATAACGAGAAACTAGTTTATAATATGACGTGTTTATTCATGAACATAGGTAATGATTAGTCTTTGGATTTTCAGCTGCAATGTCGTCCGGCACGCCATAATAAATGGTGACCATATGATTAATGTACTTTTTCAATAAACAACCTTCGAAGATAGTAATTAATGCGGATGTTTATCGCGCTAACGTTTAACCTGAATTTATTAACTATATAAACTTCACTTGGTTCACCTGTTTAGTAGGTGACTACGTCTTTGGAAAAATACACATATAGGGCTACTATATGATATTGATCCTTGATTTGTTCTAAGGATATGCAGGCAGGACTAAGGAGAAGTTCGTTAAAATAAGATAGTCCAGATCGAATTTC
This sequence comes from Catocala sponsa, assembly GCA_963564715.1. NCBI lineage: Eukaryota > Metazoa > Arthropoda > Insecta > Lepidoptera > Erebidae > Catocala > Catocala sponsa. Next base: position 24,475,966 of record OY751344.1, on the reverse strand, counting down.
AGTCACGACAGCAGATCCGGTCGGAGACTAGGTATCTTTTTTATTTATTCATTTCCTTTGGTAACTTATATCTATTTCAGTCTATAATGTATTTATTTAACAGCGACACTTGATCTAAGTTTTCTACATAATCTACGGTATATACGTTAAATAAAAGCAGAAACATAGTCAAAAATAGAAGAAAAAAACTATAATATCTGCACAAGGGATATTTAATTATGGCAAGGGATATTTAACAGCAGCGATAGCTCAGTGGGGAGACTAACAGACTGCAAGGCACAGGGTCTCGGATTCAAACCCACGTCGCGCACCTCTGACTTTCGGAAGTTATAAGACTTTTCGAAATTATGTGCGTCATCATCATCATCATCATCATCAGGCTATAATAGTCCACTGCTGGACATAGCCCTCCCCCAAAGAGCGCCATAGCGCCCTGTCTTCGGCTTGCCGCATCCAGCATCTGCCTGCAGTCTTTCGCAGATCGTGATCCCACCTGGTCGGGACGATGATTATGTATTGATTGACAATTATCGCCTGCTCCGTGCCTCGGAGAGCACGTTAAGCCGTTGTAACAGTGCAATCTAGGGTTGCCAACCGGACTATAATATACAATATTTTACTATATTTCGAGTCTGCGTACTATATACTCTTGAAGAAATATATAATATGCTAAAATACTATATTTCAACAACGAAAAACAACAAACCAAAACCTTTATTCAAAAAACTATCGTCGCTCCTTTACTACCGATGCGAAAGCATATATCCGTACATAATGAGTTTCAAACCTGTCCGTGATGTCAAATTAACAAGGTACATATTTAAAAAACAGTAGATAACAAATAAATGTTATTCCCATAAAATACTATATTTTTATAAATGTACTATATTTTGTTATAGCTTATTTTAAAAATACTATATTTCGTCGTAAATATGTTGGCAACCCTAGTGCTATCTTGCTTTTATGCATGCTTTTCTAGACAATCTGGCTTTACATGTTGTCACCAAATAATTGCCAAAGGCGTCAGCGGCCTCTTCTAATATGAGAGCCTAGAGCAAAATTACTGAACCACTCGGCAAACTAAGCTTCTGCAGTAAAGTGGGCCAGACTGGACACGCCACTCTTAATTAAATGCAATTAGTCTGCCTATTTACCTACATGTAGGGTAAAACATAATAAAATACAGTTAAAATTTTCGTTCAAACATACCATTGCACTTGATAGGAAATAGGGATATGTACTAAACGTACATTATGCCAATTTTCACCTTTTATATATAACTTGTACCACCCAAAAGAAACGGTAGAAGTGTACTAGAAATCCATTATGCCAGTAACTTTAAGTAATAATAATCATTTACCGGAATAAAAACCAAATTGTCTAAAATAAACAGGGGAATAGCAATTGGACACTTTTTGGTGCAAGTAAAATAGTAATATTTTCTTCGTCACCTTTTTTCATTCTTGATTCTTTATATTTCATGTCAAATGCCAATGGCGAATGTCGATTTTAAGTTTACCATATTACAATTTAATTACTTTTCTAAAATTGATTTTGAATGTACATAAATCTTTAAAAGATAACTCCGGCGTCATGGGAGCCTAGTATTAAATCCTTTAAATAGGAGTCAAGAGGCGAAAAAATTGGCTGTGGATCCCATGGGAGCGGCGCCGCGCCGTGGGAGGAAACTATGAAGGTCCCACATAAAAAGAGGTGAGCCTATCACCGTTTACCGGAGACAGTTTCAGACAAATAATATTTTGTCTGCCCGAAAATCAAACTCGGGTCCTTACGCACTGCAGTTGCATACACTACCACTGCGCCACTGAGGCAGTCTATCTCTGCATGATTTTCTTCCATCCATGTTTCTTTTTGTTGCTAATGCGTCTCCCCGTGAACATGGTTGCTGAAAATCAACCTAAACGTCGGTGAAAGTGTAAAATTAAAATCTAAATAGGTTTAATAATTTAAATAGCTTAAATAGAAGTAAACAGTAACTAGTAAAAGTGTGTAACAATAGTAATTTAAAGTTTCAAAATGAATGCGTAGAACTATCACAGTATATGTAGATATGCATAAGCCTTAAAAGTAAAGGTTCTGTCGAATACGTACCTACTAAAACCACCTCACAGCTACCGTAAAAATACATCACAGGGACGAGAGATCTTTAGTATCGAGCAAAGTGCTTCCTGCGAGGGTCGACAGACCTCTGAAAATACCACCCCGCCAAAATTGACTTTAGCCAACAATGCTTGAGTTTGACACACCCGACAACATTTTAGAAGCGTTTTGGCATAGTTTGCGGTATGTACAAATATGTAAATGTTTTCTATAGCACGATCTCTGGCCCAACTTGGAGAAGGAAATACTTCGGTTAAGTTAAATCTATACATCTAATAAAATTGAAGTGTCTGTTTGTAATGTCAAAATAACAGCTTTGTATCTAATGCATATGAAAGTATATAAGGTACCTATACGAAAAAATCTATTTTTAAAATTTTTGTCTGTCTGTCTTTCTGTTTGTTCCGGCTAATCTCCAAAACGGCTAAACCGATTTTGACGCGACTTTCACTGGCAGATAGCTGATGTTATAAGGAGTAACTTAGGCTACTATGATTTTAGAAAAATAATAGGGTTCCGCGGAGACGAACACTTTTTAGTTAAAATCTACGCGAACGAAGTCGCAGGTAACAGCTAATCTATACTAATATTATAAAGCTGAAGAGTTTGTTTGTTTGTTTGTTTGAACGTGCTAATCTTGAGAACTACCGGTTCGATTTGAAAATTATTTTAGTGTTGGATAGCCTATTTATCGAGGAAGGCTATTTAAAATCACGCTACGACCCACGGGGGCGGTGCAGTAACGATAAACGCGGGTGAAACCGCGGGAACATCTAAGAATAGGACTGAAAATCCTAATATATTTAGCTTAATTTTGCCCGCGGCTTAGCTCGCGTTAATCAGTCTACTACTATCAGTCAAGACTCTGTGCTGCTACTGAGGGTTTATTCAGAGAAAAACTTAATATCACTTTGCATCACCTGGGAATCTAACTCAGCACTTCTTGCACAACGGTCGTATACACTACCGCTGCGCCAGGAGTTAGACTTCGAGGTCACCTATTAAGGTAAACGTATGTAGCATTATTTCTTATTTAGAGTTCGAAAACACTCTTATTCAACAGCTTTGTCCGTCCGTCTGTCTGTTATATACAACTTTCAACTCAAGAACCGTAAGAGCTAGAGACTCGCAGTCAACGCCATTCGACTCAGCATAGTCGATATACGCCAAAATGACTATGACCTTTGACCTCTGACCTCAAGGTCAAGTGATAAAAATTTTTCGAACTCTAAGATTTACGGCAATTTATTGCCGTTTCTCACTTGCTTAATAGAATGACAACTGCCGCACTAGGAATAATTCCTGTGTCGCGGGGCACTTTACAAACATTCAAACAACGGACACAAAGTACACACAGACTCGACACAACCATTTGTGGATCACACAAATTTGAAGTGAAAACTTCTTTAGGCGTGTTGAGCACTTCTTGGGAAAACAAAAATCATAGAACTCGCGTCATCGTCACGCTTACACGCTTTAATACTTTTGTTTTAGAAAATTTACAATATCTCAGAAATGGTGCGTCCTACGCAAAAAAAAACAGCAGCTTGCACTCCGGGAGTGCCGGCAGAAGTGAAAACTTGAATATTAACGTTGTGCATTTTTGATATTTTGGAATGGTTAGGGAATAATTTTGCACGAATTGCTTTAATTATCTGTATAAAAGTACTATCTTATCTATGTAGTTTATAAGGCTAGTGTGAATGGAACAGTCGCAAGAGGAAAACCTAGGCGAACGTTTCTCGACCAGATCGGAGGCGTTCTGGACAAAGGGCAGGTTAAGAGCTCCTTGAACCGACGGGCGTGTATGAGGAATGTGATGAAAGTGAATGAAGCCAGAGAAGTGTGTCAGGATTGTAGCAAATGGAAATCCGTAGTATCTGCCTACCCCTCTGGGAAACAGGCGAGAATCTATGTATGTATGTATGTAAAAGTACTATCTATGTGGTAAAATACAATATTCATTTATTGCGCTATCGTACACAAACATGATAATTCTTCCTCCGTCTTACGAATTTTCGTTCAGGTCACGTGTCCTGACGCGAGTTTAACATTTTTTACCCATCACAAAAAAGTGCTCAACGCCGCTAAAGAAGTTTTCACTTCAATAACGAAATTTTGACCCCCTTAATAACCCGCAAGAGAGTATCAGGAACTAGCATCCGACCCGCCCCTTTTTTTTTGGTTATAAAGAAGTGTTTATCATCAAGGATTAAAGTTTTCACTTGCCCCAATTTTTTGTGTCCCGTGTGGGATTCGAACCCACATCATTCGGCGCAGCGGCACTGGCGAGGCGACGACTTAAACCACTACGTCTTCCGTTCAGTCGAAACCCTTACTGGCCCTTAGTGTCTAAACACACTATGTCGAAGATACGCGACCGAATTTCGGCGTGAATACGCCTGCGATGCTATTTCAATTAGTAGCAACACATTTGCCGAAATTACGTCACGTTTTGGCGTACAACCGAACTTCGGTCGGGCGTATCTTATCTTATCTTATGTGGGGACCAGTCAATGCAGACCGGCGATACTTCGACCAAGTGGGATCTTTTGTGTCGACACTCTCCCAATAACGACTGCCATAGATGTTCATGGCAGCCGGGACCAACGGCTTAAAGTGCTTTCCGAGGCACGGAGCAGGCGATAATTGTCAATCAATACGCACATAATTTCGAAAAGTCATATAACTTCCGAAAGTCAGAGGTGCGCGACGTGGGTTCGAACCCGAGACCCTCTGCATTGCAGTCTGTTGGTCTCTCCACTGAGCTATCGCTGCTCTCGGTCGGGCGTAAGATCGGCGGGAACGGTTTCTATATAGCAACACATCATATGCGACGGAAATTCGATTCGGTTGCCGGGGATGCACGGGGGACGGAGGGCAGCGGGAGGTGTCTGTCTTGTATTTGTCCTCTTCTAAAGCCTCTGCAATCGCTATTACTGTAAAATTATCCATTGTTTAGACAACACAACATGACACCACGACAGCGCTCGGGACATTGAATTCCCACAACGTTGCGCAACCGAATTTCATTAGCGTAATATCCGCTTTTATGGTCTGTCATATCAGCCGAATAGGTTGGAACGTAAAATGCCGCATAATTTCGGTCGCGTATCTTCGGCATAGTGTGTTTAGACACTTAAAGTAATGAATGTTTCCTTTTCGTGTAACTACCATAATTAATTCCACCGTCCTATATTCTTGAAACTATTTTCTTTTCTCAATGACAAATGGTACGTGTATGAAATACTGTGTAGGAAAATGAAAGTGCTTATTTACTCCATAAGTTGTTTAGGCAATGGATCGGCTTTTTGATTTCACAAACCATTTATTTGTGGTATAACTATTTATATAATGGACCCAAGTAGGTTGATTCAGTTAGGAATCCTTTTATTTAAAGATACAATGTTAAAGGTATCTAGTTTACGAACATATGTAGGTACATACATATGTTCGTAAACTACATTACTACATACACTAACATAAAGACACATGTCTTGAAGGATAGGCAGATATGTCGCGGGAACCTAGATTTTGCGCGCGGCTTCGCTCGCATAAATGTAGGTTAGGTTAGATTAATACTGTATACATAAACACTAGATGTGCCCGCGGTTTCACCCGCGTTTATGATTACTGCGCCGCCCCCGTGGGTCGTAGCATATAGCCTATAGCCTTCCTCGCTAAATGAGCTATCCAACACTAAAAGAATTTTTCAATTCGGAGCAGTAGTTCCTGAGATTAGCGCGTTCAAACAAACAAACTCTTCAGCTTTATAATATTACTAGATGTTCCCGCGGTTTCACCCGCGTTTATCGTTACTGCGCCGCCCCCGTGGGTCGTAGCGTGATGTTATATAGCCTATAGCCTTCCTCGATAAATAGGCTATCCAACACTAAAAGAATTTTTCAAATCGAACCAGTAGTTATCACGCAGAATAAACCAGGAGAAACATCGTTTGTACTATGTCTGTAATGGGTAATTATTTTGCTGCAATGTTATTTTAAAACTGCGATATCTCCTAAGATATCCATTGAAATCGAATGATGTAAAGGGCAATTTTGTTTTAAATTAAATACTTGTGATGAATAACGTATTTATTTGGATAAGGATTAATATCATGTTTATAAAAATACCTTCGCAAATAATGCATTATTTTAGAACAAATTTGGTTAGCATAAAAAAGGTTATAGTGAGCCAACCTTAACAGATAGACATATGCTGTCGCGGACTATTTTTAGAACTTTTTAAGGGGAACAATTCTTTCATACATCATTTTTGCGAAACTTTAACTGTTTAATAATAATATAATATAATATTCTATCACATACACACAAACACCATCTAGCCCAAACTAAGCAGAGCTTGTACGATGGGTACTAGACAATGGATAAACATACATATATACTTTTTTTTTTGTAAATACATACATATTATACATAGAAACACCCAGACCAAGACAAACATCCATGTTCATGCACACAAATGTTGTTGTTTACGCAGCGCACGCAGCGGAAGCTCTCAAAAGGAAAAAAAACCCTCCGATTTTGAAACATTCTTCATTGGTGCTCCGCTCCTATTGATCTTAGCGTGATGATATATATCCTATAGCCTTCCCCGATAAATGGGCTATCTAACACTGAAAGAATTTTTCAAATCGGACCAGTGGTTCCTGAGATTAGCGCGTTCAAGCAAACAAACAAACAAACTCTTCAGCTTTATAATATTAGTATAGACTATAGATAAACATAGTCAAATAAGTATACCTAATAAATGATGAAACGTCCTTAGCTCCCCAATGTTTTACAAACACAAAACATAAAAGATTCAAAGATGGAATATTTCAAAGGTATAAAACTTTTAAAAACATTCCACATCCTTTCATACAACAACAAAACAAGGAAATACACATGAATCTCATAACAAAAGACACATCCAAGTGCCCCGGTACTTGATTCTCCCGCAAAAGTAATAAAAGCCAATAAAGATGAAGGGTTCCATTAAACCGTCAAAGGATTACTTAGGTCAACTGGTCTTGGAGCGACCTTGTTCGTGGTCTTGGAGCTTTGATATCAAGAGCCAATTGTGGACAATTCTTTAGAAGTACTGATCATACTGCGGCTTTATACGTCGCGCTTCGTGTTGAAGTATGTAATTCAGATTTAAGCTTTGTCTGAACTGAAAAACAAAGTATAATTTTTGAGTTTATCTCGTGGTGCAAACGTATGCTTAGCTGTTGTGAAGATCCAGGTTTGATACCCGGGCAAAGCCAAATTTTAGAAGCAGTCGTCAGATGGCACGCCTTTTACGCATTCTAGACTATAATAGAATTACCTATTTTCGATATTTGCCAAGATGGGCTCAAAACATCTATACTAATATTATAAAGCTGAAGAGTTTGGTTGTTTGTTTGAACGCGCTAATCTCAGGAATTACTGGTTCGATTTGAAAAATTCTTGTAGTGTTGGATAGTCTATTTATCGAGGAAGGCTATAGACTATATAACATTACGCTACGACCCACGGGGGCGGCGCAGTAACGATAAACGCGGGTGAAACCGCGGGAACATCTAGTTAAAAATAATTTGATACAAACATAGATTTAGGTGGTTCGGTGGTTCCCATTGCCACTGTGAAACAAAAATTTGTATTCTCTAAAAATAGTTGATCTGAGGCTGGATGCTCTTTGTATCTGTTGTTTAAATGTTCGTTAAGTTTCCCACGACACAAGATTAATTGCTAATGCCAGAGTTGTCTCTTTTAAAAGTAAACAAAAACCTTTTGGCTAAGTTTTCTTCTATTGGACATCGCAGCCCTGAAGTTCCTAACCTAGTTGCTAATTTTGAACCAAATCCAACTTTAAACCAAGATCCCACAGTTCTTCTCATAATGTATATGTCGGAACGGCAATATTGTTAGTTGGGACACTAGCGCCATCTAGTGACACAGAAAGGCATTAAGGCGGAACGCCAGCGCCATCTAGCGGTGCTAGACGGAGTCTACGAGGCGGCGCGAGGGGCGGACAGAGCTCAGTCTTCGCGTTACCGTCGACCAGTGCACACCTCGTAGAAACTGTCTCGCGTTTCATAGTGATAATAACTGCTCTTAGTGTGAAGTAGTTGTTAGTTGAATTGGAATACAAGTTATCTGACTTAGTTCAATAGAAACACGTACGTAGTCAAACTGACTACCTACGTGTTTTCTATTGATTGAAACCAACATTTCCCACTGCGCGCCCACGTGCTTTGATCCTATAAAATGGCTGATAAGGACGAGATAAACGCTGCCTCTCCGACATATACATTACTGGCAGTATGGAATAATTTGTCAGTCTGTCTATCTCATTTTAAACCTACTACAGTCAACATCTCAAAGTCATGATACAAAATGCAAGCCTTAATAAAACGAAAGCAATATAAAGCACAACATTCATCTCCAACTAGACGATACAACTTAGAAAGTGAGGCATGAATAGGCTTTACAAGTAACAACTAAGATTAACGATCCTAATTCAGTTAAAAGCATACTCAAGTACAGCTTCATACAAGAACATGTGGGCTAGAAGCTTTCAGAATGCTTTTACAAAGTGTAAAATAAAAGTCAGTGTTACCAGCTTTAAGACGAATGTAAATACATCTCAATTTTTAAGTTGCACGTTCAATCTGTCAAAGTTTTAAAATGTGTAGAAGAATCGAATTTTCAAACAGAAAGCGTGTTTAATATTTATAGTGTTTCAGCTTATAAATTATATATTATTCCCAAATGCTTAAAACTTTGTTTGAACTAAGTTGTTGCTTACTGTTTATTTATAGAAGAACTAGCTTTTGCCCGCGGCTCGCTCGCGTTAATTTAGTATTTGGCAATCAATTCGGGTTGTACTCTGCTTGCAATAATATAATTCAATCATGATTCGAAAGACACGTGGCGCCATCTATTATCATAAGAACCACATAAGAACGTTATTGTTGTTTTTCTCGGGAACAGTAATTTTTTTCGGGATGAAAGGTAGCCTATGTAGGTTTCTGACATAGGCTGCCTCGTTTCTTTAGTTAATCGTTTCTCTAGTTTCTGTACACCTAACAACATATATGCAAAATTTTAGGATGATCGGTTCAGTGGTTTATGGATACAGTTATTTGGATTTGTATTACCTCTGTGTATAAGATGTTAAAGACAGAAATCTTGTGTCGGTAGGTCAATAGTTAAGGGCACTTAAGGGTCAGGGTTGAACCAGTATACTACTGACGTGGTATCTTAAGCTTGTATCTTATTCCCTATAGTTAAAAAATACATATACATATATTGATTCGGATGGGAATAGACTGGATGGACTATTGCAATCAATAGCCCTGTTTGCTGTCTTTTGGCGCAGCGGTAGTCCATGCGATTACTTTACATTAAGTCTTTGATCTGATTCCCGGATCGAAAAAAATATTATTAAGTGTACATACATAGATTTACGCCTGGTTCCCAGAGGGGTATGCAGAGACTACGGATTTCCATTTGCTACGATGTCAGGATCGTAGCAAATGGAAATCCGTAGTCTCTGCCTACCCCTCTACACTTCTCTGGCTTCATTAACTTTCATCACATTCCTCATACACGCTCGTCGGTTCAAGGAGCTCTTAACCTGGCCTTTGTCCAGAACGCCTCCGATCTGATCCAGAAACGTTCGCCTAGATTTTCCTCTTGCGACTGTTCCATTCACACAAGCCTTTTAAACTTTCTTAGTCAGTCTTTCCTCGTCTATTCTTTCTACATGTCCAAACCAGCTTAACATACCCTTTCTCTATTCTTGTCATTACTTTTACAGCGCGAAGTGTGGGACTGTGCCCGGTAGATGGAAGTAAGCTAGTTCTTTATTATGAAATAACTAAAATAATATTTGGCGATATTTGGATATTTTTGCATTAGGTAGTTTGTCTGTAAATACGTTTATTGTGAAAGAATAGAATACGAAATAATACATAGTACTAAGTTGTTAAATAGCAGCAGTAATTCAAGTACAGTCTCTTAGCTCTCTTTCTCTATCGAACATATCGAGAATATACAGCCATGAAGATCTTCTTCTCCCTAGCCTTTATTATTCCCAAGTCACTTGGGGTTGGCTTTCTAGTCTAACCGGATTTGACTGGATATCAGTTTTTACACGGAGCGACTGCCACCTGACCTTCGCAACCCGAAGGCTAACGATACCCTAAGGCTAGACCAGTGTCAGGATATTAAAAGGCACTGACTTCTCAATAACGACTGCCATAGATGTTCATGGCAGCCGGGACCGAAGGCTTAACGTGCTCTCCGAATCACGGAGCAGGCGATAATCGTCAATCAATACGCACATTATTTCGAAAAGTCATATAACTTCCGAAAGTCAGAGGTGCGCGACGTGAGTTCGAACCTGAGACGAATGCAGAGGGCATTACAGTCGTTGGTCTCCCCACTGAGCTATCGCTACAGCCATGAAAATACTACACAAAAAATACTATAACAAGACGTCGCTACAAGTACACATCATTCAGTTTGAAACGTCAACACTTATCACGCGACCGTGTAAACAAGGGTGACGAGATCAAACAATTTTATGTAATCAGAACCACTACATAAATACACAGCATTATGTTTGTTTGTGCTAAGGTAGCCGAGTGATACCGTAAGCCTATGTAATAGGAAATGTTAATATGACCTAGTTGATAGTCGTGAGCGATTATGCTTCATTAAGTTGTTATTGAAGTGAAAACTTCTTTAGGCGCGTTGAGCACTTCTTGGGTGAACAAAAATCATAGAACTCGCGGCATCATCACGCTTCCACGCTTTCCATTTTTGAATTATTTTAGAATATTAACAATATCTCAGAAATCGTGGGTCCTACGCAAAATAATAACCAAATTTTGACCCCCTTAATAAAGCCCAAGAAAGTATCAGGAACTAGCATCCGAACCGCCCATTTTTTTTGAAGTATAAACTTTTTTAGGCGCGTTGAGTACTTTTTGGGTGAACAAAAATCATGGAACTCGCGTCATCGTCACCGAACGCTTTCCATTTTTATTTTTGGGTTATAAAGAAGTGTTTATGATCAAGGATTAAAGATTTTACTTCTATCGGCAGTCCCCAAAGACTGCCCCAATTTTTTTTAAGCTAGTTGAAACTAGTTTTATGCGGGCAGTGCTTAGAAGATAGCTAAAGTTCAAAGTATGAAGAGATCTTTGCTTACTAAAATTATCCCGGGAGCAATCTTAGTACTGCTCAGCATTATTATTGAACCTAACACTTAACAATCTTACCCAATCCTTGTTCAAAGTAATGCTGCAGCACCGGATCGCGACGCAACAAAATGGCTAATATATAAAACTGTTATCTTTGTGTATTATTGAATGCAACTGCCGTGCATAAGATTTGGAGGTTAATTCCTGGGTTGGACAAGGTGTAATATTGGGGTTACTGGTAAGCGATAATAGAGTCACCCTCTATTCCACAGGACCTAAGAGCATAACTGGCGAAATAAAATCTGGGTTATAATGGACCTCTGCCTCGTCCCTTCGAAGATATGGCCTTGAGTACTAGGCAGATATTAAATCGTATTATTACCTTCATGTAATATTGAACGCGACTGCTTTGCTGTCTCGTGTGCGATTCCCGGGCCAGGGATATATTTTTCTGTCAAGAAATTTCAACGGCAATTTTTTAGAGTAGTAGAGCCTCGCTGACGTCAGCATGAATGGGCCGGCTCGACCGGGGAAGGACTACCCTCTCACAGAATATCGACGTGAAATATCAGTATTCCTACTGTTGTTTCGTTCGGTGAGTGAGAGTGCCGGAGGCCCAAGCACCTCCTTTTCCCCTTCCCGCTCCTTCTCCTTCCCACTTCCTTTCCTAAAGGGTTGGCAACGCGCAGGTGATGCCTCTGGTATTGCAGGCGTCCATAGGCTACGGTGACCACTTACCATCAGGTGGGCCGTATGCTTGTTTGCCACATTAGTAAAATAAAAAAAAATAAAAAAGAAACTGTGCTCGGTAGACGACAATAGCCTCCTCCTCTATTACATAGGTACATGGGACTTAAAGTATAGCTAACGAAATCCTAACTAATATTATAAATACGAATGTGAGTTTGTTTCTTACGTTTTCACACATTAACTACTCGTCCGATCATTATGCAATTTACGCATACGCTGTCAGAGGAACAGAAAAGGACTGAGGGTACCCAGAAAACCTGTACCTTCAATATTTAATAATTTGCCTATGTTAAGAGAGGTTCCAAAAATTAGTTATAGCTGCCTTAAAAAAAGATTAAAAGATATCCTTTTACAGTCTCAAGTACTCTAAAAATTTTACAATACCTACATAAAAGTTAAATAATAATTGTTACTCATATATTATAAGTGAAATTACCTGTTTTATGATATTTATCTTAGAAATTTTATTTTTATGTTTATTCTTATAGTTAACATACTTTATATTTTAAAATAGTTTTGTAATGTAGATTAGTACTAATGATAAGAGCGTATCTCGCCGTTCAACAATATGTTTGGCGAGTTTCAAATGTAATTAGTCTTAAGGTATTTTTCTGATAATAAATAAAAAAAAAAAAAAAAAAAAAAAAAAAAAAAAAGTACGGTTACTAACCTAACCTAAATAAACGCGAGCAAAACGGGCGGGCAAAATCTAGTATGTTTATAATTCACCTCTGCCCACCCTCCGGAGATATAGCTGTTAAATTATGTATACATACATACTAGAGAGTATGTATATATTTTGAATGCCTCATACACAAAATTACAAGGCACAAGTTAATAATAATTTTCGCGTTGATTAAGGCATGATCCGAAGCATTTCGTCTCTACACTCACTCATGCATAATTCTGACGACATACCCCGTCTCTATGCGCATATTAAGAGATGATTTGTGTTTTGTAATTTTATACTACAAAACTGTCTTGTGTTGGTTTGGAACCCAAAACACTGAGTACGGCAGCTGTGGCGAGGCAACCACCTGCCCGCTGAGCCATCAAATATTAAAAAGATACATTGTATATATCTATACAAATAAATAAAATTGAAGAGCCTGTTTGTAATTTCAAAATAACAGCTTTTTATCTAATTCATATGACAGTATATAAGGTACCTATACGAAAACATCTATTTTTAAAAATGTTGTCTGTCTGTCTATTTGTTCCGGGTAATCTCCGAAACGGCTAAACCGATTTTGACGGGACTTTCACTGGCAGATAGCTGATGGTATAAGGAGTAACTTAGGATACTTTGATTTAAAAAAAATTGGGTTCCGCGGAGACAAACACTTTTTAGTTAAAATCTACGCGGACGAAGTCGCAGGTAACAGCTAGTCACAAATATAAATAGTTCTCAACACTGGCGCTAGTCGCAAGTCTGTTTAGCAGATCTATCGATACGCGTGTTTGCCATCGCTCCTGTAAAAAAATCGTTGGAATTTTACCAGCAGTTTAGCAAACAAACAAACAAACACAGCCAATCCTCGATTAATAATATAAGATTAACGTGCGTCTCATAACACATTACGACACAGGGTATAAATCAACGCACAGATTATACAATAATCGCGTACTGTGTGAACAAAGGAGTCTCGTGTCAACCTGTGCGTCTGTTCTCATAACGTAATGCGAAACTGTTGCTAGCTCGCGAGGTGGAGCCACGAGAAAAACGACTATCATTTATAATACTACACTAGATTCTACCCGCGGCTTTGTTCGCATTAATCCAGATTTCGTCAAAGAATTCTATCCCTCGGGAACAAAATGTTTTTGAAGTGAAAACTTCTTTAGGCGCGTTGGGCATTTCTTGGGTGAACAAAAATCATAGATCTCGCGTCATCGTCACGCTTCGTCATCGTCACGCTTCGTCATCGTCACGCTTCGTCATCGTCACGCTTCGTCATCGTCACGCTTCGTCATCGTCACGCTTTCGCACATTCCATTTTTGAATTATTTTAGAATACTAGCGGTCGCCTAGTGCTCTAAATTCGACCAATAATATTGCTGATATATGTCATTATATATTGATATATGTAACCATAGTTACGCGTTTCGACTGCGTGTCTCAAATACACGCTTTCCATTTTTGAATTATTTTTGGTTTATAATTTGGTTTATAAAGAAGTGTTTATGATCAAGGATTAAAGTTTTCAAAGGCTGTCCCCAAAGGCTGGCCAAATTTTTTGACGTGACGACGTCTAATAAATCGATGAACGCCGGCTGCACGCACGAAAAAGGATGACTCATTGTCCCGTTACGCTCATTGTCCCGTTACGCTCATTGTAACGTTACGGGAAAGAAATTTTGTTATGACGTTGTCAAGTTAAACTATCGTCCGTAAACCGACTTTACAGACAACCAAATTTTTTTTTCTGGTTTATGTGCCTTATGTCCTTTTCTGTACCGCTGACGTATATGCGAAATCTCATAATGATCGGTCGAGTAGTTCAGGCGTGAAAACGTAACATACGAAGTCACATTTGCATTTATAATATTAAGTTAAGAAATAAAGATAGGATAAAACTTTTAAACTTGTAGTTTTTGTAAATTAGACTCGGGTGAAAATAAAATTCAACGACCGATAAGCTCATTTGTATGTTATTGGCGTTTGCATCTAGTTTTATATGTTTACATCCCACATTTTACGGTTTGAAGCTCGTTTACACATAGCTTCATGAATCGGTTTTCTGGTGCTAATTTCATTGGCGCGTGAAAATACTTGCGAGTCTCACCCGGATACTGAAAGGCAAATCACCACAAAGATTTGTTAACAGACGGTTAGATACATGTTAATTGCTATTATTGGCTGATTGAATTCGCAACCGCCAACCAAATCATTTGACATGCCATTGAATTTTCAATTTTGTAACGTTATTGATTAGGAACCTGCCAGAAACAGAGTGTCATTATTTCAACACGAAAAACAGTGCTGTTTTTCGTATATTTTCACGCAGCACTAAATCAGAATACTGATTCATGAAACTGTGTGTGAACGCTTCAAGTCGTAAAATGTGGGATATCTGGGATAGTAGGATATAAAGACATCAAACTAGATGCAAATGCCAATAGAATGCATACAAATGGTCGTAGTTGCAGCTGAGTCTGCTTTACTAACGATGCTATACAAGCTTAAAAGTATCATTAATATTATAAAGCAGAAAAGTAACACGCTTATCTATGAAGTGAGATTTCAGCTTGATTTGAGTAACAATTTTTACGCTATATAAACCATTTTGATATGTGTATGTACAAGCTATACACTGAAGAAGTGAAGTAGCATCTTGATAAACAATTGATAAAACATTGCAAATGGTAAGGCAGTATCAGTAAATCGATTCGTGAGACCATAAGAGCATAGCATGCAATAGGTACTAGGGTATTTGTGTATACGGCGAATATACAACTAGCGACAAAGCGGACATCAGCAGAACTAACGATGACGTCAGCCATCATAGCTCCGGAATCGCGCTATCGAAGTCTACGAGGCGTTTGTATTAAACGAAATATTATATACAGTTCTTCCATATTAATATTCTTTTAAAAACATGCATAAAATACTAACGAGCTAGATAATATCTCATAAACTACAGCGAGCGAGGGAAATGCACACAATTTGGCAACGACTCAAAAACTCTGAATGCATGATACTATTAAACCGGTATACAACCGCTGAATGGCTGAAAATTAGCTTGTTTCATAATCGTGCCAGTAATGAGACAATAAAGGCTTTTTATGCCAGTTCGTGCTGCATTCGATAGCTGAGACAATTATTTAACGTCAGATTGTTTCTAACGGTCTTATACAAAAATCTCCGACATCTATAGCAAATCCGTCTGCGGCGTTGCTCGTGTTATGTCATCCACACTTAGGCAAATTTTTCAAGTAAGTATCAGTATTTTAGATTTGGAGAAATTTCTGAATCTACTATAGTTTCTTCAATTTTGTATAAAGGTAGTAATATGTATGTAACCTTACATACATGGCGTTCTTTTTGTCCAATGTTTAAAGGTTTGTAAAGACATTTTGAACACAGTATTAAAGTTCGAATACCTAATCAATAGATGCAATATCTTTGCTCAACGAAGGTATATTACATCCATATTTCTGCTGCTACTTAAAATTTCTGGACAGAAAATCCAATAACACTTTGCTTCACCAACAAATCAACCTTAAGACCAAGAACAGCAATCACATTTATTAGCAAAGCAAGGCAAGCGACTGTATTTGTAGATCCATCGACACAATCTCGCAGTTTTCAAAGCCCCCAGACCACACAGAAATGCGGCTGACACTCGCGAGGATTACTGAGCTTAATATCGTAAAGGCAAGCGTCACAGACGCTATTCAAACAGGAATAATCAACATTAATCTATTCCCAAGCCAGTAAACACATGTATACTTACACATGTTTCCCTAAAGAGGTACACAGGGAGATATTGTGGTGAAATTTGCATTAACTAGCTGTGTTTCATATCATAATTATAGTAACAGTGTGCATTGATCGTTAGGTTTTAGCAGTATGAAGAAATATGCAGTAGCAGCACAGTGTAACCTAGAACACAATTATTTAGGTATAAGTTGGTTTTAAAGAATTGTGTAAATTGATAATATTCATATATTAATGAACAAACATAAACATTAACTGGCGAATTTTGTGAGGTTAATTAATATGTACATCTATACTAATATTATAAAGCTGAAGAGTTTGTTTGTTTGTTTGTTTACTTGAACGCGCTAATTCTCAGGAACTACTGGCCCGAATTGAAAACTTATTTCAGTGTTAGGTAGCCCATTTATCGAGGAAGGCTATAGGCTATATATCATCACGCTAAGATCAATAGGAGCGGAGCACCAATGAAGAATGTTTCAAAATCGGAGAGTATTTTTCCTTTTGAGAGCTTCCGCTGCGTGCGCTGCGTAAACAGTTAAAGTTTCGCAAAAATCATGTACGACAGAATTGTTCCCCTTTAAAAGTTCTAAAAAAAAGTCCGCGACAGTATATGTCTATCTTTTAAGGTTGGCTCACTATAACCATTTTTATGCTAACGAAATTTGTTCTAAAATAATGCATTATTTGCGAAGGTATTTTTATAAACATGATATTAATCCTTATCCAAATAAATAGGTTATTCATCACAAGTATTTAATTTAAAACAAAATTGCCCTTCACATCATTCGATTTCAATGAATATCTTAGGAGATATAGAAGCTTTAAATAATTACAGACCTAGTACAAACGATGTTTCTCCTGGTTTATTCTGCGTGATTACTACTGGTTCGATTTGAAAAATTCTTTTAGTGTTGGATAGCCTATTTATCAAGGAAGGCTATAGGCTATTTAACATCACACTACGACCCACGGGGGCGGCGCAGTAACGATAAACGCGGGTGAAACCGCGGGAACATCTAGTATTCTATATTGTTTACTCTTAATCTGCACAGCTTTACGTTGCTCTAAAACATTAAATTTAAGTAGAATAAGCAAAGTGTTATGTTTTGTTTATTTTTCCTGTTTTTCTTTTATGTTATTGTATTCATATTTAAATTTTGAAACCCTACATTATGTTAATTTATATTTTAGGTTTACATTTTATGAACATTGTAAACGCTTAACGTAATTTTGTTGTGTCAACTGTGAATGCTGTGTTAGCTCGTAAGTGGCATGTATATTAGAACTCTGTCATCTAAATGTTTCACTAAATTGTATCATATATATGCTGTGAGTTAACCAAATAAATAAATAAACTATAAGAGTTTCTTTGATTAGAAACTGTAATTTGTTTTCTTAAGAGCCGAACACAAAACGTAAAAAATACACGATTTTCAACTCGTATCTAGTACCTAAAATGATGTCCCAAAATTCTCAAACAACATTTAAACAATACTTCCATTTATAAACTTGAATTCCATACATTTATATATATTATTTATATATTTTTTTTATGCGATGTATAAGCAATATTAAAAATGAGTGGTTTCACAAAGTTTATGTATAAACTGCCTCATCTGTAGAAGTATGAATATGAGACTTACATTTATATGTAGAGAATACATTTATTGTAAATCGTATGCAATTTTCTTTTACTTACGATGATTTTTCATTTAAAAATTTGCTTTTCTCGATTTTTCGTTCGGCGCGGGCGACGGGCAGCATACGGCGCCAGCCTTGGTGACGGACTGATGTATGCAATTTTTCCTCCGAAACGCTCTCGTATATTTACGTAATTTTATCAATATTTGAGTGTAGGTGATTGACCTAAGATAATAATTCATAATAGTTTAGTATTAATCTAATAGTAGTATAGGACAATTACATCATCAATACAACTCACTAGGTGGCAGTAAATTATCGTCAAATGTTTAGAAGTGAGTCGCAAACTTTAAACGCTCAAGGTCATTGGCACATAGGAGGCCCTTAATATTAGGTGTGATAATACGCACAATAAAAATACATTACCTAACGCCATCTAGTGCAGGCTTTCGATAAACGATAAGATCTCGCTTCTTCGTCCTGTTGTTGACATATAATCGTCACTAGATGGCACTGTAACTCAAAACAAACGTGACTGTTGTATTGATTTTCCTTTTGATCTAATTTTAATATTTTATGTTATATATAATATACTTATCACATGTTACAAATTCTTTGCGTTGTTTGAAAAATATATGGAAATACATCAAGAAAGTATCTTTCTGACGGTTTAAGTCTGTCGTTGCGAGTCAACGGGCATGCATGGTACGCACACGGTGACTCCACCTTAATCCTAACTAATATTATAATTATAAATTCATATGTGAGTTTGTTTGTTTGTTACGCTTTCACGCCTTAAGAGATAAGGATACAGTGTACCAATTATCCAAAAAAAGTAACATTTACGCGAACGAAGCCGCGAGCAATAACTTGTTTTATGATAATAGCCAGAAAGAAGAAGTAGAAGAAGAGTAAGCCTAGGGGAGCCTAAGCGTAAACGTCTACTATTCCTAAGAAAATAATGGTCACCTTACTTATAATGTACATGTATTATACTAATTTATACTTTACTAGATGTGCCTGCGGTTTCACCCGCGTTTATCGTTACTGCGCCGCCCCCGTGGGTCATAGCGTGATGTTATATAGCCTATAGCCTTCCTCGATAAATGAGCTATCCAACACTAAAATAATTTTTCAATTCTAACCCGTAGTTCCTGAGATTAGCGCGTTCAAACAAACAAACTCTTCAGCTTTATAATATTAAGTATAGATGTATAGATTATTGTGATTTGCCTGAACGGAGTCTCGAACCAAGCTGTACCTACATTAATCTTGAATCTTTCTTTCTTTTCGTGTGGTTAATGGCCAACCTGTTGTCAAGAGTTGTTCAAGCCGCCCGTAGCCCTCTGACATGGCTTGACTGCTGTCAATTTGACAACAACCGGGACCGACTTTTTACGTGCCCTCCGAAGCACGGAGACGCTCAATTGAAATACCACTAAGCGGTCACCCATCTATAGACTGACCGCACCCAACGTTGCTTAACCTCGCTAATCGTTTACCGATCAGTGAGTGCAACTGACTTAATAATAATAATGCATAATAATGCACATCACATGTTGAGCACACGTGTATACTGATCATTCATATAAGACGGGTCCGGCGGACACAAGATGGACGACGTATTTACATTCTATTATCTTAAGGAAACAACCGCCTTTGTGAATAATTTTGTTGGTATTTTTCGCATGATTTTGTTTAAAGAGTATACTGGACTGCTGGTAATCCATCATGCTAGTGACAAAACGAATAGAGGTTCTTGGGCGAAATTCAATTAAATTGCACGACCTAGGAATATGACTCTCAGACTAATAAAAAACGTAGCCGCGCAGAGATACAAGAGGCACTTCTGTTGTGGAAACAGCAGTTACAGGCCGGTGGCCTGGCGTTGAGTGTTGCAAAGACCCAGTACATGTCTTTTAATGACCCAGCCCCAAGTGACAACAGTCCGATTCCCATCGACGGCCAACTTGTAACCATGTGCGATCAATACAAGTATCTGGGTGGTATGATGCACAGATCTGGGAACTTGGAATGCAACATTCAACACAGAGTAGCCGCAGCGTGGCTAAAGTGGCGAGAAGTAACTGGTGTCACCTGCGACAAAAAGATGCCTGTCAAACTGAAAGGTTTGATTTATAAGACCATAATAAGGCCAGTCCTTATGTATGGCAGCGAAACATGGGCTGCAACTCAAAAGAACGCGCATACCATCCAAGTAGCTGAAATGAAGATGCTGAGGTGGATGTGCGGCGTAACCAGGCTCGATAAAATCCGCAACGAGTACGTGCGAGGAAGCCTCGGTGTACGCGACATCGCCGACAAGATGCAAGAGAGTAGGCTGAGATGGTATGGTCACGTAAAAAGAAGGCCACCGGACTACGTCGGAAATTTGGCACTACAGCTTGACCTCCCCGGTCGCAGACCTAGAGGCAGACCCAAGACAAGGTGGAAAGATGTAGTGCTAAAGGACAAGCGGGAATGTAATGTTACTGACGATGATATCGAAGACAGAGCGAAGTGGAGGAGAAAAATAAGGAAAGCTGACCCCACCACCATGTGGGATACATAGCTAGGAAGAGAGAGAGAGACTAATAAAAAACGTCTAGATATATTTTGCTGTACGTTGTCGGAATTTGAGAGGGTGACGTTACAATATCTGTCACAAAATTTATAATTACTATTATTATGTATAACGTCCACCATGTCGCATTAGGTTTTCCTGTAATTACATAATTATGTGATTGGTTTTATAAATAATTAAATAAATAAAAAGGCTTAGTTTTTGTGAAGGAAATTCTCAGTAGTTTTACGTAGTCTGGCATTTTAGTCAATTGCAGTAGATTCCGCAGAACATTTTTGGCTAACTCTCGTAGATCCTCAGGGATTCATAGGCGTAATAGTATACATGTTTTAAAAAAAACATCTTGCGTTGTGGGGTCATGCCCTATGTCGTGGGGTCTTTACATACATAAATTAAGTGACACAAAGTACAAATAAACCTTTCTTTATAAATGACAATTCCTGCACTATTTTCTAACTTTATTTTTCTTTCATAAAAAACAACTGACACACTAGGAACGAGATGGGTGTAAAAACCCAGGGTTCAACCTCTTCGTCTTAAATGTAAAAGTAATGAAAAGAAATGACTCCTATATCTCGGGGGTCTTTTGACCCACAGGGCCCATATTCAAACTCGACCGAGGTATGACCCCCAAGGTGTCTGCAGACCATGTTACAAGGTCTTAAATGTAAAAGCATTTAAAATACATGTGACTTTGTGACCCCTATATCTCGGGGGTCTTGTAATCCACAGGGCCCATATTCACACTCGACCGAGGTATGACCCCAAGGTATCTGCACACTAAGTTACAAGTCAATCGGTCCAGTGGTGCCGGAGTTATGCCTGTCACTAGCAGACAGACACACAGACCCACAAAGTGTTTTCATTAACCTATTCGAAGAAGACTCAGAGGTTAATAATACCTGTTTTTTTTTTATACGACTAAGGTGGCAAACAAGCATACGGCCCACCTGATGGTAAGTGGTCACCGTAGCCTATGGACGCCTGCAACAACAGAGGCATCACTTGCGCGTTGCCGACCCTTTAGGAAAGGACGTGGGAAGGAAAGAGAGTGGGATGGGGGAAAGGGGGTGATTGGGCCTCCGGTACTCTCACTCACTGAACGAAACACAACAGTAGGATTACTGTTATTCCACGTCGATATTCTGTGAGAGGGTAGTCCTTCCCCGGTCGAGCCGGCCCATTCATGCTGAAATCAGCGAGGCTCTACTACTCGCGGGAGACTTTACAAATAGTCAAACAAGGAACACATAAATTTTTGACCCGTGTAGGATTCGAGCCCAAAACCTTCAGCGCGGCAGCAGTAGCGAGGTGACAGTTTGCCTGCTGCGTCATCCCAGCAGCCTTGTATGTACTTTATAAGAGCTAATTATCAAATTGTCAAAAGAATACAAGTTACCTTCTAAAGAATAGGCCTCTTGGCACTTGACATTGTAAGGCGCTAAGTAAATGGTGACAATTATTTTATCGCCAATATGTTAACAAGTCACATGGCTGTTATGGTTTCGTGTAGAGAAACAAATGTATGACATGGAAAATGTCAAACATTTGTCCTATAAAAGCGTATGGTTTTTATACCATTATTTACCTACTAGATGTGACCGCGGTTTCACCCGCGTTTATGATTACTGCGCCGTCCCCGTGGGTCTTAACTTGATGTTATATAGCCTATAGCCTTCCTCGATAAATGAGGTATCCAACACTAAAATAATTTTTCAAAACTACTTTCCTGAGATTAGCGCGTTCAAACAAACAAACAAACAAACTCTTCAGCTTTAATATTAGTATAGACTAGCTTTTGCGCGCTGCTCCGCCCGCGTGGTAACTACATCAATAAAAAGTATGTCCTTCCCAAGGTTTTAAACTATATGTGTACCAAATTTCATCTAAATCGGTTAAGTGGTTTAGCCGTGAAAAGGTAACCGACAGACAGACAGACAAATAGACAGAGTTACTTCCGAATTTATAATATTATATATAGTAAGGATTAAGCAAATTACAAGAACACCAGCGGCCAACACAAGCTGAGTAAGATGGTCTTTTTGAAGATCATTCGGCAAAGCAAACAAGCTAGCAAGCTTCTTCAATACTTGTAGTTCTTGCACATGGCGTGAGTATCATGTCTAAGCCAAAGGCACAACATAAAAACGACTCACACAGGCCTTCATTTATTTGTAGAAACATGTATTTTGTCAAAATAATAGACTTTTCTGAAAACTGGCCTTAAAAATGACCAAATAAAGTGCTATCCTTGTGGATACTATTTTATCTGTACTAATCTATACTAATATTATAAAGCTGAAGAGATTGTTTGTTTGTTTGAACGTGCTAATCTCAGGAACAACTGGTCCAATTGAAAAATATTTTTGTGTTGGATAGCTCATTTATCGAGGAAGGCTATAGGCTATATAACATCACGCTATGACCCACGGGGGCGGCGCAATAACGATAAACACGGGTGAAACCGCGGCCACAGCTAGTATACTTATATGCTCCACTCACCTTTTAAAAGATGTTTTCTTAAAAACTAATAATAGTAGAAACACACTCTCTGGTAAACTCGCAAAAAAATCAAACCAAAAATCACACAATTTACAAAGAAATCCTTACGTCTGTACATGTTAGATAAATTACTTCATTCACTAAAAATAAGGTCCCTTTTTTTGCCTGAAAGGTTTTCAGTAGATGTAATAATGACTTATGGACTACGCCTTTTTTCGTCAAAAGATTATCCAAGGTTCGATTCTTGGATAACGAGAATCCCGTGGATGGGTAACAAGTAGGATTTACCCTAATTTAGCACGCAACGGTCCAACAATTTGGGATCAGAAACTTTGGGAACTGATTGATAAATTCATTTGTACAAAACTTCGTCTTTGAACAAAAGTGTCAGCATCAATAGGGGTTCAATTTTGTTTTATTGGAGAACCTTTATTGTGAATATTTATTACTTTTAATACAGTTTGAGTATCGGCACCTACGGCCGAATTTAGTGAGCTTCAAATTGAAAAATAAACCTAAATTAAATAGTATCAAATTGAATGTAATATTATTAAACATTTTTTTTTTTATCGTATTGAAGGCAAACGATCTGACGGATCGCCTGATGTTAAGCGATTACCGACGCCCACGGACACCCGCAACACCAGAGGGGTCACAAGTGCGTTGCCAACCTTTTAAATTTGCCCTCCTCCCTCCCCCAGGCGGGGAGGGGAGGTTAGATCTCCGGTACCCTCACTCACTCGACGAAACACAACGCACGCGCTATTTCACGCTGGTTTTCTGTAAGGCCGTGGTATCACTCCGGTCGAGCCGGCCCATTCGTGCCGAAGCGTGGCTCTCCCACGGTTAAAATTTTAGTTCTATAGTACTGTTTAACAAAAAATTGGCCCCAAAAGTGACATGAACCTGAATCTTATAGCAACAATCTCAGGAATTACTGGTGCGATTTGAAAACATATTTTAGTGTTGGATAGCCTATTTGTCGAGGAAGGCTATAGGCTATATAACATCACGCTACGACCCATGGGGGCAGCGCAGTAACGATAAACGCGGATGAAACCGCGGGAACATCTATAATCGCTTGAGGCAGTATGCACATTCTCATACAAATATCTTAGTAACAATTTTAAGTCAGTTTTGAAAAGTAAATTAGTTAGCGATAGCAGCTCCTGATTCGGAACACACCGTGTTAAGTCTTCTACCAACCATTAAATAATTTTGTTAACAAACCATGGTATAATGTAACTAATAATTAAATTAAATGTCAGAGTAGTAGAGCCTCGCTGACGTCAGCATGAATGGGTCGGCTCGACCGGGGAAGGACTACCCTCTCACAGAATATCAACGTAAAATAGCAGTATTCCTACTGTTGTGTTTCGTTCGGTGAGTGAGATTGCCGGAGGCTCAATCACCCTCTTTTCCCCTTCCTGCTCCTTATCCTTCTCACTTCCTTTCCTAAAGTGTCGGTAACGCGCAAGTGATGCCTCTGGTGTTACAGGCGTCCATAGGCTACGGTGACCACTTACCATCAGGTGGGCCGTATGCTTGTTTGCCACCTAAGTAGAATAAAAAAAAAACTGTCCAGGTAAGTAAATAAGGTACCTACTCCATTTCGTAATACAATATACATATGTATATAACATGAATCTTCCCCCATGCTGGACAAAACAAATGGCTGAATAGAACACAACTCATATAAAATCCCAAAACAAAACTGCTAATTAGTAATAAATAAACAATCCTTGTTAATAATGACGTATGAATCACTTTGATAACCACGTTGAGCCAACACAAGCAATATTAATAAGTATGTTTCTCGCTACCGAAACGTAGTTTTAAGTTCAATAGAGAACAAAAATTACTAATAGTAAAAGGATTGATTTCGAAACCCTAAAAAAGGACTAACTGTATTGAAACCAATTGTTAGCAATCTTTCAAGTGGAGAAATATTTTAACTAAAACATAGCCAGTTACCTCAGAAGCAGAAGAAGAAGAAGAAGAAGAATCAGCGCTCATAGCCAGTTGCACTCACTGATCGGTAAACGATTAGCGAGGTTAAGCAACGTTGGGTGCGGTCAGTCTATAGATGGGTGACCGCTTAGTGGTATTTCATCTGAGCGTCTCCGTGCTTCGGCGGGCACGTAAAAAGTCGGTCCCGGTTTTTGTCAAATTGACAGCAGTCGTTAAGCCATGTCAGAGGTCTACGGGCGGCTTGAACAACTCTTGAGAACAGGTTGGCCACTAACCACACGAAAAGATGAAGAGGAGCATTAATTACAAAAAATTAAAAGATGGTATTTGTAAATAAAAATGCTACGTTTGATAAACTTGCCATAGCTCTCAGACCATTCCTTATTTTTAATAGTCAAGAAATCAACCATAATATTATTATCCTTATAATTTTTTGATGTTCTATATTAGCTTGTGCTGGCTCATCATTTAGATATGCCAAAATGTAGGTAACCCAGATGAATGCGATCATGCCCAAACGGCTACTGACTTTGTTTTTCTCATGGATAGGCACAGACAACGCCAACACCGCCAGCCCAACTTTTTTCAGGCTTTTGTGGACACCCTGTCGGAAAAATTAAAAATAAATAAATACATACATAATACAATAATATACAGTCATAACCCTGGTTCATGTTCTTTAGTCTATGGAAAACATTTGTGTTGCCACTTACAAAATGACTTTGAAGCTGTAAAGCTATCAAACATGACGTATTGAATTTTTGTTTCGCTAAGTCGATTATTCTGTCGAACGAGGAACGAGAATACCGACATAATTATAATATATATAAATAATTAATAGCAGTAGCACAAAATGAAAATGTAACAATATCGATTGAAACATAGACTATATCTTACATGCCATAAACTTTATGCAGATATTTAAATGTCGTTCTATTATCTACAATACTGACGGTGCAGGAGTTCACATTGTCCAGAGTACTGAAAAGGACAAATCATCATCCTCTTGCCCTGGTCCCAATTTATTTGGGGTCGGCGCAATATGTCTTTCGCTTCCATACTTCTCTGTCACCCGTCATCTGATCATTTACCCCTTTCCCTTTCATATCCATCCTCACAGTCCATCCATATTTTCCTTGGCCTTCCCCTCGCTTTTGGTCCCTCTACCCTCATATTCATCACTTGCTTACCTACATACGTGCATACGTATCATCTCTTCGCATTACATGTCCATACCAAGCCAACGATTTCCTTTTACCTTTTCGTCTATGGGCACCACTTTCAGACTACCTCTTACGTGTTCATTCCTAATTCTGTCCATTCTCGTCACTCCACACATCCATCGTAACATTCTCATCTCTGCTACATGCAAGCGTTTCTCATCTATCTTCTTAATAGCCCAACACTCAGCTCCATACAGTACGACCGGCCTTATAACCGCCAGAAAAGGACAAACTAAACTAAGTCAAGAAAAATGCGAGCGAAACCACAAACAAAAACAGTTAGTTTTCTAGATTTGCATACGTAAATCTCCTGTTTTTGGAATGTTTGTCAATGTCTCCCAGTTTGTCCAAAATAGCATTTGTTTGTTAAAACAATCCTTACTAATATTATAAATTCGAAAGTAACTCTGTCTGTCTGTCTGTTACCTTTTCACGGCTAAACCACTCAACCGATTTAGATGAAATTTGGGACAGATATAGCGGAAGACCGGATGTTGTGGCTTAAATGGGAGAGGCCTATGTCCAGCAGTGGACTGCGGTGGGCTGATTGATTGATTGATAGTTTAAAACCTGGGGAAGGACATAGGCTACTTTTTATTGATGTAGGTACCACGCGGGCGGAGCCGCGCGCATAAGCTAGTTTAAATATAAATAATTTTCCTTCCTTTCTCGTGCTATTTATAATCAATCAGCCATATATTCTCATTCACTCAATATTTAATAAACAAACTATAAAAATATGAGCTCGATGTTATTACTACACTGCATAATACATATATGCCGGCCGGCGCGGCGCAACGAGTATCAATAAGTATGTAAAATAATTTATTTTAGAACAATAAATAGTTGCCCACGTACCCAGTTGCTATTCAGCATTGGCAACGAAGCCAAAGTTTGGTGTAGAGTTAAATAAACTGTTTACTTACCCTAGATGTCCGTGTGTAACAATGAGATTGTTTGATTGTGTACGTAGTGAAAGGATTGAAAAGTAAACGCGTAGGTATTAAATATTACGCAACAGCTTATAGAATTAAAATAAAACTTTAGTTGAATTAAATATTTTCGGTAATGTAACTTTTACATGAAAATCCTATCTAATATTATAAATGCGAATGTGAGTTTGTTTGTAACACTTTCACGCCTTAAGACTGCGCCGAGCGAAATGTGCGAAATGTGCCAAAGCAGGCGATCACAGTTAAGTGAATAAAATCAACACTTGTTGTTTAATACAAATATAAAATATACATTTACCATAACAATTAATGTGTTTACAATTACTTCGTGTAAAAAAATTAAAATAATTAATATTTTCGCCTACAAAATTACCTAAATTTGCACGAAAAATGCAAAACGTAAGCTCGTGTTACGTGATTTTTAGATTACAACAGTAGAAATCTATCCTATTTTACAGCTTAAACGAAACATAAATAGTTATAGTACAATTTGTCCGTCCCAAATATTTAAGTTATTGGCTGACAATAAAGATACATATTTATCAAAAAAGCACTTCAAATCCTCCATACAATTTTACTATGGCGGCCGCGCGCCGATTTGAATATGCGCCGCCTAGCTCTGTCATTGTCTGTCTTACGCTCGGCGCAGTCTTAACTACTCGACCGATCATCATGAAATTTCGCAAGTACGTCGTCAGGGGTACATAAAAGGGCATAGGGTACCTTTCATCCAGAAAAAAGTACTGTTACTGAGCTAACATAGCCTACATTTACGCGAGCGAAGTCACGGGCAAAATCTATGTAGTTATAACTAAATTAGTCACCTTATTGTACAGGCATTCGACCCTTTACTCCTAAGGGTTGCCTTTTAAAACGGGTGCATTATAAAACCCGTTACTGATCAGATTTAAAACAAATCCGATAAATCCAATTTCTTTTCGCTAGCCTGGCGAAGATGCTGTTCAGCTCGCTTGATCGTCAGCAGTTATCCTAACTCCTAATCTTTTTTGGCATAACGAGTGAGGTATAACTTTCATCATAACCTATGAAAGACAAGTTAAACGAGATGTGTGTAAAAACCCAGGAATCAACCTCTTTGTCTTCATGTGACCTTGTGACTCCTATATCTCTTGGGTCTTTTGACCCACAGGGTCCATATTCAAACTCGACCGAGTATGACCCCAAGGTGTCTGCACACCAAAATACAAGTCAATCGGTTCAGTGGTTCTGGAGCTATGCCTGTCACTAACAAACAGACACATAGACCCACTAAGTGTTTTCATTAACCTCTTCTAAGAAGACTCACGAGGTAAAATGGCAAATCAGTACAATTGTCGCGTTGCTGACCGTTAAACAGGAGGAATCGCTGTGTTGCCAGAGCAAGCGATAAATATTTTTTGTAGTTATAGCTTATGCCTAACTAATATTATTTCAGGATTTGCTTTCACGCCTTAATTACTCGACCGATCGTCATGAAATTTCGTATACACGTTGTCAGCGGTACCTACAGAAAGGGACTTAGGGTATATTTCATCCAGAAATCCTGGGAAAGAAATGTATTGCCAAAATCTATTCCAACATATTTGTATGTTCTGCCCTATTCTCATATATATATATCTTAGACCACACGACTGCTTACCATCAGGTGGAGTGTGGTCATTTTGACCAGCAAAATAAAAAAACTAAAGAAATATCTGCATTCAGAAAATCGGTCTACATGTTACTTCGTCAAAGTATTTCCTTCTCCACGTTTGGCCAGAGATCGTGCTATAAAAAATATTTAAGTAATTTATACATTCTGCAAAGTGTGTCCTTACATCCAAAAAATATTTAAGTAATTTATACATTCTGCAAAGTGTGTCCTTACATCCAAAAAATATTTAAGTAATTTATACATTCTGCAAAGTGTGTCCTTACATCCAAAAAATATTTAAGTAATTTATACATTCTGCAAAGTGTGTCCTTACATCCAAAAAATATTTAAGTAATTTATACATTCTGCAAAGTGTGTCCTTACATCCAAAAAAGTACTGTTACCAACCTAACCTACATTTCGCGAGCGGAACCGCAGGCAAAATTTAGTATACTATAAACCTTATAATAATTTGAAACCGATGGTTACAAATTATAATAATATCTTAATAAGTGTGTATCCATATCTTATCTTATTTTATGTGGGAGTCAGTCAGTGCAGACCGGCGACACTTCGACCCAGTGGGATTTTTTGTGTCGACACTCTCCGAATAACGACTGCCATAGATGTTCAAGGCAGCCGGGGCCAACGGCTTAACGTACTTTCCGAGGCACGGAGCAGGCGATAATTGTCAATCAATACGCACATAATTTCGAAAAGTCATATAACTTCCGAAAGTCAGAGGTGCGCGACGTGGGTTCGAACCCGAGACCCTCTGCATTGCAGTCTATTGGTCTCCCCACTGAGCTATCGCTGCTCTGTGTATACATATAGCTTTATATAAAACGATGGACGGAAATCGTTTTCTTAACAACTCGTATCACAAATACCACCTACCTAGTCTAGTATACTATTTCAAACCACGGATACTATTTCAAACAACACACCGCTTGCACACCGGCGACCTGCACTCATAGGTGACACCCAGTCTACTCCATTATCAGTCCACCGGCCACCCGCCATTGTTTACAATAACCAGTTTGTTTATACAGACGTGTCCTGCCTTGCCTGTAACGTAAACAGTGCGCCGTATCAGCTAAGCGGCGCGTGCGCAATTCACTTGCACACACTAATATTATTACAACTGTTGGTCGCTTAGTGCTCGAAATTCGACCAAAGTTTGCCTGTAAGATATTGCAGATATATGTCATTATAATATATTGATATATTATGTAACCATAGTTACGCGCTTCGACTGCGTGTGTCAAATGCATGGTTGTGTGCGTGTAGTGTCTTTGATGAATTTAATGTATTTCTAATGCATATTTTAAATAAATATTTGGATTCGCCCCTCCTACTTCATATAAACTTTAACTGTGCCAAATTTCATACTCCTCCGTCCGCGCAATTTTCTTAAAAAGCGGTACTAAGTTTTTGCTTCACGTATTAATACATAGATTGTGAATGCCTCTGTTGAGCATGAGTTTGGGTTTGAATACTAGGTGGGGCTAACTAAGTTATTGGCGGGGTTATTGGCCAACTATGGTTATGTCGAGGAACACCGTGGTAGGTTTAGTCGGTATTACCGGGTTTTTTCCTCCGGTGGCCTCAGGTCTCTGGGTCGTGTTGTCTTCGTCCCCCCACAAGAGGACAGTAGGGCATGTAGTATAATA
Organism: Catocala sponsa; assembly: GCA_963564715.1. NCBI lineage: Eukaryota > Metazoa > Arthropoda > Insecta > Lepidoptera > Erebidae > Catocala > Catocala sponsa. The sequence continues at coordinate 24,445,272 of OY751344.1, read as the reverse complement.
TAGATCGTGTTTTTGGGTAGGTTAGTTTCGCTTAGGGGATCCGTCGTTTCGTACGGGGCGGGCTAAAACCTCGATGGGGTCCCGATCCGTATGCGAAAATGATTCGCGCGACTCGGCCGACTCTGATAACGTCGATGAACACCGTAGTGGGTTTGGTCGGTATGACAGGGATGTCGCCATCCTTCTGCGGGTGAGTACGACATAACATAGGCCTATTTGGGTAGGCGTATGGATGTACGTCGGGAAGTGAGCGTGCCTTATACAGCTCCGGTACCATACTGGAGGTATGGGAGGCGGCTTCTCCGTCGGCTTCAGCGAGGTTTTGGTTAGCAACTCCCAGAGTTGCGGGTGGTGAGCGGCTTTATTGCACCGGTACCTATCTGGAGAATAGGTACTGTCACTTGGGATCTCTGAGGTAGGATGGAGAGTCGATATTTGGGGACAAGACCTGTTTATAACTGGTCCCGGAAGGTGCTCTTGGGCATTGGAAGGTACAGCGGATTCCACTATTATAACCGGACGGTTGGTGTATGGGAATGCTATATCATAAACTGGACTAGTCGTAAAGAAAAGTGGGATAACCCCAATAAATAAATAAATACATTTCAGCATGAATGGGCCGGCTCGATCGGGGAAGGACTACCCTCTCACAGAATATCGACGTGAAATACCGGTATTCCTACTGTAAATAGTATAAAAAAAATTATAACATTTTTTTGACTTAAAAATATTTAATATTCTCTTATGTTTACGCGAATGTTATTCATTGAAATCAAAAAACATCCTAATTTCAATAGAGAAGATGGTTGGAATGCACCACCAGCTTGGGATCCAGTAATTCAAAGAGTCAAACCCAAGAAGAAGCAAACCACAGCTAGACTTCATGATACTTTGAGCTCATTCTGCGTAAATAGAAACACCCATGATTAAATTATGTTCGGGTACTTTGAAATAACTACACTGGAACATTGAGACAACTGCCATATTAGTCTCCCCGTGACCATGGCTGCTGAAAAGCAACCGAAACGTCGGGGAAAGTGTAAACACAAATATAAATAGTATAATAGTATAGTAATAGTATAAATAGTATTAATAGTTTCAATAATTTAATTAGCTTAAAAATTAGTAAAGTTTAATAGTAATAGTAGTGTACAGTTTTCAAAATTTTGTAATAAAGTGTCAAATAAACAACGCGATAAAATCCGTATATAGTAGTTTAATTTCAATTAAAAATATTTGAATTTAGCTATCTAAGGTTTGATGTCATCACCCGGACAAACCAGAATCCATGCTACCACACATAATCACTTAACTGAAAATCCTAATTACACTATTTGAATCGTGACTCGAATCCATGACCTTCACGGTCATAAGCACCAAATAACCAACAAAACAGTTTTATGACCAAAGACAATTTCAGGTAAAGTGGACTATGATTCAATGGTAAAGCGTTTAAACATAATTTATTGCCACAATAAAAAAATTATATCAGTGGTTTGTCGCGTGACTGGCAATACTGTTTTATTATACCCGTGGGAAACTACCTGGCTTGCGTTTTATTTATTTCGGAATGAAGTACAAATCGCCAACGGACTGTAAAGTATAAACCCACTGTAATCAAATCAAATCCAATCAAAATATCTTTATTCATAAAGGTCACAAAGTAACACTTATGAACATCAAGGTAAACTATAAGCACTATACTTCACATTTACCTATTGGCATGTTGAACAACTAGTAGGTATAATACATTAGAGAAACTATTAATAGACTAGTATTACAGATTCGGTAGTAGAATAATCTATACTAATATTATAAAGCTGAAGACTTTGTTTGTTTGAACGCGCTAATCTCGGGAACTACTGGTTCAATTTGAAAATTATTTTAGTGTTGGATTGCCTATTTATCGAGAAAGGCTATAGGCTATATAACATCACGCTACGACCCATGGGGGCGGCGCAGTAACGATAAACGCGGGTGAAACATCTAGTGTTAGATAATTCTAACAAATACATAGTATAATACATTTAATTAGAACCCCAAATTAAAGGATCTCAATTTGGTTAGTTTTAGGGTAACATACCTTTGATTACCGAACGTGTCGGGACAATTTAACCCTGGTTACAGGTTAGGTTAACTCGTGACCACAATTATTGTTACCCCAGCTACCTACATGATTTCGAAAATCATCACACAGTATCTAATTTTGGATGTTGATGTACAGACAGTTCTGTCATAGGTACCTACTTACATTATTAATTAAATTGGGTATAAATACTAATATTATAAAGAGGAAAGATTTGATTTAATGTTTGTTTGTAAGGATTTAACTCAAAAACTATTGAACCGATATTAAAAATTCTTACACCATTAGAAAGCTATATCATTACCGAGTAACAGGCCATAATTTATTTTTCAAAAGTAAATTACTACATTTTTTTTTTTTTTTTAGCTCTTTTATTCACTTGTAATAATAATAGTACAACATATAAATTTCCTCGCCAAGCTACACAGCTTGTTGGCGAGATGCGCTCGTTAACAATTATTTATTAAACCTTAAAACTAATTATTATTAGATATATATCTACAATACAATACAATACTAATTTTTTGTATCGACTGCATCGCGGGAGTGGATCTCACTAATAGTAATGTCAACAACTCCAAGCAGTAGACTCTTTAGCTTTGCTTTTAACAATGTTTTACTTATTTTAGGTTGTGTTCTTAATAATTCTATCTCGTTATATATTTTTGGGACTAGATATTCAGTAATTCTCGCTCCATAATAGTTTTTACTTTTTGGTTTAAGCAGCTTTCCTTTCCTTACATTTCTTGTGTTATATGGGTTATCAATCCTAACTTTATAATCATCAGTATAATAATGTTCCATGGCTATTAAGAAATTTACTTTTAAATCTACCGGTAATATTTTACATATAGGATACAGTTTTTCATAGTCTTTATTGCACATTGATTTTACTTTTTCACTAACTAAATATTTAATAAGTCTCGTTTGAATACATTTTATCTCTCTAGTGTATGTTGTAAATGTACGTCCATAGTCCTATATGTAGTAAAAGTATTTACAAACTACTGCTACGCCACGCAGGCAGTAGATAGGAGATATTACTATACGTGCAAATTCGAAAGGCTTAATTTAAAACATTTATAAATTCATTACATTAATACAAATAGAAAAGGCTCATATTGTAACGTTTATTATGAAAATCTCATTTACATGTCTGAGTAGAAGTTTCATTTTGAAATTTAACTGCCCATCCACACGTTGTTTTTATAACTTTTTAAAATTAATTATTCTTTCAGGTGTTACCATAGTTAAGTAAACGTCTCCTAAGGGGTGAGTTGGCAACATTCTCGAGCAAATGGAATACTCGTGCCAAAGTAGCTGTTCTGTATGTACAGTGAGCTGCAAAATGGCATACCCATATCAAAACTAAAATGGTATAAGCCGGTAATTGACGCCATCTAACGGAAATCGATACAAGATCTGTTAAGTAGTTTATTTATATCGTAATAGATGGCGGTGCACTAGTCTATACTAATATTATAAAGCTGAAGAGTTTGTTTGTTTGTTTGTTTGAACGCGCTAATCCCAGGAACTACGGGTTCGAATTGAAAAAATATTTTAGTTTTGGATAGTCCATTTATCGAGGAAGGCTATAGGCTATATAACATCACGCTACGACCAAATGGAGCGTAGCATCAATGGCAAATGTTGCATAAACTGGGAAAAGACTCTTATGTGAAGTAGACGAAGTTGCGCGGGTCAGCTAGTTTAGGTATATAAATACTAGATTTTGCCCGCAGCTTCCCTCGCGTAGATGTAGGTTAGGTTAGCAACGGTACTTTTTTCCGTTTGTTCCGCATTCGCCCCTACATTACGTCCCACATTCCAAAAAGTTCCTCATTCGCCCCTCTTTTTTGAGCATATGGTCAGCAAAACAAAACATGTTTAAAAATTATTTTAAATCTTTTCAATGTCGGGCTCGTGATGTCATGCAGTCATAAGCCCAAAGTTTTGCCGCGAGAACAACGAGGTAGTGTAAAATATTTTTCGGCAGATGGTACAACAAAAATTCTATACAGAAAAAACAGGAGCAGAAAAGGAACATAATTTAGGACGAAAAAGGAATTACATTAAGAAATTAATATTTACTTTAATTTCGGGGCATATGAGGAACAATTTTGGGTCGAATGCGGATTTTTACATTCGGGACGAAACATGAGGGTCGAATGCGAAATAAACCCTTTTTTCAGGATAAAAGAACACTATATCCTTTTCTGTTCTCCTGACAAAGTGTATGTGAAATTGTATGGTGATCGGTCGAGTAGTTCAGGCTTAAAGGATCACAAACAAACTCACATACGCATTTATAATATTAGTTAAGATAATTTAGAAAGAAAGTTCATTAGCCGAACGCGTTCCCTTCCAAATTGTTAGCCCGTATGTTTCCAATCCACCAGAGGCGTGCCAGTGCACGGCTCGCGCGAATAATTAATTAAATTATAACTGCCGACTTGATTTCGTTCCATACTACAAATAAAAACAATCCCGCACTGACATTAAATTAATCCTCATTTAGGTGAAAATAAGTTTTAGAATAGCAGCGATAGCTCAGTGGGGAGACCAACAGACTGCAATGCAGAGGGTCTCGGGTTCGAACCCACGTCGCGCACCTCTGACTTTCGGAAGTTATATGACTTTTCGAAATTATGTGCGCATTGATTGACAATTATCGCCTGCTCCGTGCCACGGAGAGCACGTTAAGCCGTCGATCCCGGCTGCCAGGAACATCTATGGCAGTCGTTATTGGGAAGTCAGTGCCCTCTAATATCCTGACACTGGTCTAGCCTTAGGTTATCGTCCACACTATTCATTGATATGTTTCCACAACAAACAGTCGTAGGGCTAGCGTTGAATAATTAAATGATATTATAGTTGTCAACTTGATTAGATGCGATGTTGTGGGTTTGCTTGATAAATAGTTTAATAGTATTCAATGGAGACCAATTGTACTTAATTAGTTACGTGAATTAATTAACATATATATGTATTGTATAATTAGATGTGCCCGCGGTTTTAACCGCATTTATAGTTACTACTACGCATTTATAGTTACTACTATAGCCGTCCTCGATAAATGGGCTATCCAACACTAAAAAATTTTTCAATATGAACTAGTAGTTCTTGAGATTAGCGCGTTCAAACAAACAAACAAACAAAGTCTTCAGCTTTATAATATTAGTATAGATTACTGCCGCGAGGCGGTAATTAATTGGAGTACTCTTTAAGTCAAAGTCAAAAATAACAATGTAACACGTCGATTTTAAACTACTATTTACGTTTCCGTATAAATAGTTTAATTTTAAAGTCATAAAACTTGCTTTGCTGACATGAATCCTACCGTATCAAATACCGGGATAAAGTGTTGACCATAGTCAATATTTTATCGCGGTATTTGATCCGGCGAATATCCGAAGGGGATAGATTGTATCCTGGGGACGGATATGTCCTTCCCCAGGATACAATGTATCTCCTTGCGAAGTTTCATCAAAATGTTTAGCCGTGAATGTGTAACAGAGAGACAGTGATTTTTAATCGACAAGTCCATAATAATTACTATCTTATGTTTACGCGAATGTTATACATTGAAATTAAACAAACTTTATACGGATTTTCTCGCGTTGTTTATTTTTTATAAAACACTATTATTAGATAATAACTTTTAAACTTTCGCGTTGCATGATATATATATATATATAATATGTAACGGGTATTAACGCGACAACGGGAATTGTGACGGTACATGGACAAACAAAAATATACCAAAAGTGAGGGTGAATCAAAATTCTTCTGCCTCACAAACAGAGACATGACATCGCAGCACCAGTCAGCTTGTGAGCACGGCCGGTGTAACCTGGTTGACACGTCAAGCCTATAAAAGGTAAACATTATGTATGATCGCGTTAATACCCGTTACATATTACTATTATTACATAATTTTATAAACTATTATTGTTAAACACTTTTACTAGTTACTCTTTACTTCAATTTAAGCTATATAAATTATACAACTATTTAGATTTAATTTTACACTTTCCCCGACGTATCCCCGTGACCATGGCTGCTGAAAAGCAAACGAAACATCGTGGAAAGTGTATGTTTTTAATTCCAAATTCGCTTACGGCTAGGTTTTCTATCATTTTACCAACAAAATACAAGGGATTAGGATTCGTTTGTATTTTGCACGGCAGCTGCGCAAGGCGTAACCTGTTTTTTTACGATTTCAAAGCGGGTTATATTCACTTACTTATGTGTAATATAAACCAGACCTCAGGTCTCCCGAACCTCTTCTCAATTTTGTTGCCAGACATTACACATCTTTGTGTTTGTAAAAGGCACCGAGATGTTTAGGCTTCCTCACTAAAGCTAGCTTCTTCTTCTTCTTTTCGTGTGGTTAGTGGCCAACCTGTTGTCAAGAGTTGTTCAAGGCGCCCGTAGGCCTCTGACATGGCTTAACGACTGCTGTCAATTTGACAACAACCGGGACCGACTTTTTACGTGCCCTCCGAAGCACGGAGACGCTCAGATGAAATACCACTAAGCGGTCACCCATCTATAGACTGACCGCACCCAACGTTGCTTCTCCTTGCTTCCTCGCTAATCGTTTACCGATCAGTAAGTGCAACTGGCTATGAGCGTTATATAACGTTATATTTTATTGTTTAACTATTAGGTACATACAAAACAGATTTGTTCCAACAAACAGTATACTAAAAGCAACATAAGTCCCTCTCAATATTACGTACAGATAGCGTTATAGTTATCACGTCAATAACCTCTTATATACAAACGAATTTCGCACAATTTACATACACGATATTTAGAAATAAGGCGTATATTTGTTTGAATGTTCAAGCTAATAAAGCAGATTGCATTATGCCGACGATTTATTTATAATGTGATCGGTTGTTCAGATGATTGATTGTAGGTGGGTTGTTTGAGTCAGTTGGAAGCGCGTGTTATGTTAAGTAGTCTCAGTAATTGATACAAATGGAAAATGTAGCATTTTATTAAAATTGGCTCTCTAAAACCAGCAACGTATCGCTATGGCTGTCTGATATTAATTTTTAGGGATGTAAATAAAAAGTGATTAAAGTGAATGAAAGCCAGAGAAGTGTGTCAGGATCGTAGCAAATGGAAATCCGTAGTCTCTGCCTACCCCTCTGGGAAACAGGCGTGAATCTATGTATGTAAATAAAAGTATAGAGTCTAGTAGTATTGCCTGTTTCCGAGGGCAATTCGGGATATCTATATAAATAAAAATCAATTGGCACATGTATGATGGAGCATCACTTAAGAACGGCTCGACCGATTTGGCTGTTTTTTGTTGTGTTTGTAATTGTTAGGACAAGGCTTGTATTTTTTTTTTTATTGCCTGTGGTGGCAGACGAGCAAGTGGCCCACCTGATGGAAAGTGGTAACCGCTGCTCATGGACTTCAGCAATGTCAGGACACAGCAAAGCCGCTGCCTACCGTGAAAGAAGAACTCTCTTTAAACCTCGTTTGAAGAAGGACATATCATAGCGCTCGGGAAACACCGAAGCTAGCAGTTTATTCCAGAGCTTGCACGTATGAACGAAAATATGCGAATAATCCGCGGGAAGTGCCAAAAAAGTTCTGTTACCTTTACCTACATTTATGCGAGCGAAGCCACGTGCAAAATCAAGTGAATAATACATTACAATAAAAGCGAAATTGAGTTTGTAATAAGGTAACCCTTTTCACGCCTAAACCACTGAACCGATCATCCTGAATATACGTTGTCAGGAGTACAGAAACGGAGATAGGCTACCTTTCATCCCGAAAAAAATTACTGTTCCCGAGGAAAACAACAATAACGTTCTTATGCTAATAGATGGCGCCACGTGTCTTTCGAATCATGATTGAATTATATTATTACAAGAAGAGTACAACCCGAATGGATTGTCAAATTCTAAATTAACGCGAGCGGAGTCGCGGGCAAAAGCTAGTAAACAATAAATAAAAATGTCTAGTTATGTTGCCTCTTTAAAATACAAGACACATAAAACTAAGTCCCATTGCCAATCGAATGTTATTCCATTCTCCAATAATGATACGAAATAACACCGACCGCAGTATGGCGTGCTACAAACAATAGATTATTATATTTTATTGCACAAAAATTGTTTAACATTTTACCCACCCCGGAAAAACCGTTAACGGTAAATAAGTAAGCATTAAAAAGCTCATAAAGTCATAAATAACAACTTTATAACAGCGCCTGAACTATCACAATAGCAATGACGTTGATAACGCAGAAGTGCTATTTAAAAAGAAACGCCACTTGAACAAGCTCATGGAGAATTTATATTGAATTTATTCACAAAATAAGCTTATATTTGCTCTCAACAAGATATTAAAACCAAAGAGAACCTTATTAGAACGACATAAAACGTTATTTTTTTAAAGAACGTTCGAAAGACGATTTTTCTTTGTTGTGATGTTGGTAGTATTGACGAAAAGGTTTTAATGCAGCCGTTGGTGAAATGAGTTTAAGAAATTAAATATGTACCGGTATATTTTCGTTTAGTCAAAGATTAGTTCTGCTTTAGTAATAATTTTTGTATTTCTGGCAGCACGCCGATTTGGAATAACTATTTATGTATATATTATCAGTTTGAATTTAGAATCCTATATTCCTATTAGTCATAATCATAACATAAGGATGTCCCATTGCATTTGATTACTATTGCCAGAGTTTCAATTTTTAAATAACAATCACCTATTTCAACATTTCATTTTTTTACATGTTACTTTAAAGGCTCCTACAGTCTACACACAATGCCGGTGGCATGAGCCGCCGGCTTTTGCCGCAGAAACTTGCACAAAGCCGCCGAGCTCCATTCCAGCTTTGACAGTCGTGTAGAACGCTAGCCGCGCGGTACGCCGGCATACCCGGGCGGCCATGCCGGCGGCTCCTCTGTGCGGCAAAACCGGCGGCTTCGTATGCCGCCGGGTGCACCACGGTTTGACCGCCGGCACTGTGTGCAGGAGCCATAATAATTAGACTACTTTAAGTAACGTATTTCATTGAAAAACAGCGCTGTAGTCATCCGTAGCAAAGGCTGAGCTGAATCCTTTTAGACACACTGCACAACTCTCTCTCTCTCTCTCTTCTGCCTAGCCTTTATTATTTCCAAGTCACTTGGGGTCGGCTTTCTAGTCTAACCGGATTTGACTGGATATCAGTTTTTACACGGAGCGACTGCCATCTGACCTCCGCAACCACATTTTAGACACACTGCACAACATTTTCTTTATTTTATTTTTGTTTTTTTTTTTTTTAATGTTTGTTCTTCTTGTTTGTATGATAATATGTTGTGTTTTTAGTGTGTTTAATAAATTATTTTTCTTTCTTTCTTTCATTGTTTACCTTGCGTAACATTCCAGATTTACAATATTTCTTAACCATTGTGATTAGATTCTTAGTAAAATTCTGGAAAAAGCCGTTGTTGTGTCTGTTTAATAAATTAACACGTAGTATTAGTTCAAACACTTGTACATAAAATTTAAATGTGTCCATCTAGAAACATGTCACTACTTATCGCATTGTCATAAAACACAATGTCTTTATTACAGACTTATTCTATAAATAGCTTGACGAGATCTTCCATCTTTTAGTCATTAAATAAACGCTGTCATAATATTCTATGTAAGTGAGTCACAAAAGTCAGGTTCCAATACTTTATTTACCTATTTAGTTGACTTTCAAGTCACGAATTGTATTTCCCGCAAAAAATATGTCTTTTTCTAGCTTTATCTTAGAAAAAGGTTTATTTTTACCGCGGTGGGTTTGACAGCCGGATCGCGATGACAAGGGTTTTCAGAAGCTTTACCTCCATTCGACGATGCCTGTGCCTGTAATCCTGTATATCGTGGACATAGCAATTTAAAAATAAAAATCGTATGATGGTCCGTGACACTGCTTTTAAGAATCATGTCTATTGTTCTTAATTTGAATTAGTTAGGCGATTTCTTGCTTATTAACCTCGGAGTCTTCTTCGAATAGGTTAATGAAAATACTATGTGGGTCTGTGTGTCTGTCTGTTAGTGACAGGCATAACTCCGAAACCACTGGACCGATTGACTTGAAACTTGGTGTGCAAACAACTTGGGGTTATACCTCGGCCGAGTTTGAATATGGGCCCTGTGGGTCAAAAGACCCCCGAGATATAGGGGTCATTTCTTTTAATTACTTTTACATTTAAGACGAAGAGGTTGAATCCTGGGTTTTTACAACCATCTCGTTAATTCAACACATGGATTTCTGCAAATCTGATATTTAATAATAGCAACCCCTCTTTACTTATACTTTGTACAGATTCCTTATAACTTTTAGGTACGGGCTCATAAATTCGAAGTTTACAAACTATTGAACACAATTTAAACGCAAACATGCTTAATTTACTATATTATAGTCCCTAATAGTTACAACTCAGGAAGTTTGTAACATGTATACAGACGCCCAAATCAATTAATTGTCACTAATATTATAAAGATAATTTGTTTGTAATGAATACACTCAGACAATTCTGGACCGATTTTAAAATGTTTTTCACCGAAATTAAACTACTATATACGGATTTTATCGCGTTATTTTTTTTTTTTTTTTTTTTTTTTTTTTTTTTCATAAAGTTTAATAGTGATTATAGTAGTGTAACAGTTTTTCAAAAAATTTTGTAACAGTGTCAAATAAACAACGCGATAAAATCCGTATATAGTAGTTTAATTTCAATGAATAACATTCGCGTAAACAGAAGACAATATTATGTTTTTCACCATTAGAAAGCAAGTAAGGCGCTCATAGCCAGTTGCACTCACTGATCGGTAAACGATTAGCGAGGTTAAGTAACGTTGGGTGCGGTCAGTCTATAGATGGGTGACCGTTTAGTGCTATTTCATCTGAGCGTCTCCTTGCTTCGGAGGGCACGTAAAAAGTCCTGGTTGTCAAATTGACAGCAGTCGTTAAGCCATGTCAGAAGTCTACGGACGGCTTGAACAACTCTTGACAACAGGTTGGCCACTAACCACACGAAAAGAAGAAGAACACCGATAGAAAGCTACTTTATCCAGAAGTAATATAAGCTACATAACATCATGCTATGTGCTACAAGAGCGGAGCAGTCATCATAAACGTGGGTGAAACCGCTAGATGCATGCTTATAACTTAACTAGATGTACCCGCGGTTTCACCCGCATTTATCGTTACTGCGCCGCCCCCGTGGGGCGTAGCATAATGTTACATAGTCTATAGCCTTCCTCGATAAATGGGCTATCCAACACTAAAAGAATTTTTCAAATTGAACCAGTAGTTATCACGCAGAATAAACCAGGAGAAACATCGTTTGTACTATGTCTGTAATGGGTAATTATTTTGCTGCAATGTTATTTTAAAACTGCGATATCTCCTAAGATATTCATTGAAATCGAATGATGTAAAGGGCAATTTTGTTTTAAATTAAATACTTGTGATGAATAACGTATTTATTTGAATAAGGATTAATATCATGTTTATAAAAATACCCTCGCAAATAATGCATTATTTTAAAACAAATTTCGTTAGCATAAAAATGGTTATAGTGAGCCAACCTTAAAAGATAGACATATGCTGTCGCGGACTTTTTTTTAGAACTTTTAAAGGGGAACAATTCTGTCATACATTATTTTTGCGAAACTTTAACTGTTTACGCAGCGCACGCAGCGGAAGCTCTCAAAAGGAAAAAATAACCTCCGATTTTGAAACATTCTTTATTGGTGCTCCGCTCCTATTGATCTTAGCGTGATGATGTATAGCCTATAGCCTTCCTCGATAAATGGGCTATCTAACACTGAAAGAATTTTTCAAATCGGACCAGTAGTTCCTGAGATTAGCGCGTTCAAGTAAACAAACAAACAAACTCTTCAGCTTTATAATATTAGTATAGACTACAGATATAGATTAAAACATTAATAATTTCGATGTTTTAGTCCGGTAGGTAACATGAATAATTTTTTTTTAAATTTCGCAATAGCGCATGATAACCTTCTACACTACAGAAATTGTGAACCATTTTATGTGTCCATATATAAATATGAATAACATAATATCTACAAGAAGACGCCGGCGTTTTTTCGACATATAAAATAAACATCAAGTAGTAAAATCGACATTAAACCACCATGGCCACGAATCTCAATCTATATTCAGTCATAAAAATAGTTTGCATGATGGATAAAGTAAACGTGAATTTCACGGTGTAGTAAACCAAAATTGTTATATAGCTTTTGCTTAACAACTTATTTTAGAATAGCTAAGACTTAAACAGATTTAGAGACAGAAAGGACGCTTCAGTTACTTAAAAAAATAAGTTATAATAAATTTCTAAAGAGGTCCAAGCTATATCTATACATCTATACAATACAAATAAATAAAATTCAAGTGTCTGTTTGTAATGTCAAAATAACAGCTTTTTATCTAATGCATATGAAAGTATATAAGGTACGTATACGAAAACATCAATTTTTTAAATTTTTGTCTGTCTGTCTGTTTGTTCCGGCTAATCTTCGAAACGGCTGAACCGATTTTGACGGGACTTTCACTGACAGATAGCTGATGTTATAAGGAGTAACTTAGACTACTTTGATTTTAGAAAAAAATAGGGTTCCGCGGAGGCAATCACTTTTTAGTTAAAATCTACGCGGATGAAGTCGCAGGTAACAGCTAGTAGTCTTTAAAAAAGCAAAATCAGTTGCACTCACAACCTGTTAAAAAAACCATAACACTTAATGAAATAGCAATAGCAGTACTATTTCAAGACAAAGTATAGCACTATATTAAATTCGGCTTACTGGAGAGGATTCTTAAGCGCAGAACAAACAGAAAAGACGTAAGACGAGGATCGCCTCTTCAATCAATTTTCAAACTAAATGTATATACATTTTGTATGAAAATTGATTGAAGCGCGTCGTGTCCGCGTCTCGTCCGCGCCCTGTCTTTTCTGTTTGTTTTGTGTCGCGACGCTTCTATACATTTTGTAAGAAAATTGATTGAAGCGCGTCGTGTCCGCGTCTCGTCCGCGCCCTGTCTTTTCTGTTTGTTTTGTGTCACGACGCTTCTATACATTTTGTATGAAAATTGATTGAAGCGCGTCGTGTCCGCGTCTCGTCCGCGCCCTGTCTTTTCTGTTTGTTTTGTGTCGCGACGCTTCTATACATTTTGTAAGAAAATTGATTGAAGCGCGTCGTGTCCGCGTCTCGTCCGCGCCCTGTCTTTTCTGTTTGTTTTGTGTCACGACGCTTCTATACATTTTGTATGAAAATTGATTGAAGCGCGTCGTGTCCGCGTCTCGTCCGCGCCCTGTCTTTTCTGTTTGTTTTGTGTCGCGACGCTTCTATACATTTTGTATGAAAATTGATTGAAGCGCGTCGTGTCCGCGTCTCGTCCGCGCCCTGTCTTTTCTGTTTGTTTTGTGTCACGACGCTTCTATACATTTTGTATGAAAATTGATTGAAGCGCGTCGTGTCCGCGTCTTGTCCGCGCCCTGTCTTTTCTGTTTGTTTTGTGTCGCGACGCTTCTATACATTTTGTATGAAAATTGATTGAAGCGCGTCGTGTCCGCGTCTCGTCCGCGCCCTGTCTTTTCTGTTTGTTTTGTGTCACGACGCTTCTATACATTTTGTATGAAAATTGATTGAAGCGCGTCGTGTCCGCGTCGTGTCCGCGCCCTGTCCGCGCCGTGTCTTTTCTGTTTGTTTTGTGTCGCGACGCTTCTATACATTTTGTATGAAAATTGATTGAAGCGCGTCGTGTCCGCGTCTCGTCCGCGCCCTGTCTTTTCTGTTTGTTTTGTGTCGCGACGCTTCTATACATTTTGTATGAAAATTGATTGAAGCGCGTCGTGTCCGCGTCTCGTCCGCGCCCTGTCTTTTCTGTTTGTTTTGTGTCGCGACGCTTCTATACATTTTGTATGAAAATTGAGTGAAGCGTCCGCGTCGTGTCGTGTCCGCGTCTCGTCCGCGCCGTGTCTTTTCTGTTTGTTTTGTGTCGCGACGCTTCTATACATTTTATATAAAAAAGGGCGCCGCGTCTGCGCCGCTTCCTCGTCACGTCCTCGTCTTATGTCTTTTCTGTTTGTCCTGCCCCTTACGGCCATTCTGCCTTTAACACGGGGACTTATAATCCCAACTATCGATTGCCAGATCAAAACCAAACGGCACAAAGGACTAATAGCAGGATGTTGGAGCGCAAATTGTATTATTTAACCAAATATTTACTACATCTTTGTTTGTTTGTGCTTCGTTGTGACCAAACAATGACATTAATGACAGATACCAAATTGCGCCCTTAAATTTTGACACGGCCATTATACCTGCCATGGTTGCCATTGTTAGGAAACATAATAGGATTTAGTTTTTCTTTATAAAATGCTACAGTTAAGTATAGCCTTGTTTGTGATATCATTAGGACAATACGTAAAATTTCATGTTTCGTTATCGAACATAGCTCAGGGACAACCTAGTTAGGTCTAATAATTAATCCATTGTGTCTTAAGAAAATAACTTCTCAGTTTCTGATACCTTCTTTTGGGTCTAGTAGAATACTATTTTTATTTTACTTAGATAATGTTTCATTTAAAAATATCTAATGGATACCCTCTTTTAGGTTAAGTAAAATACTATTTTTATTTTGCTTAGATAATGCTTCGATTAGAAAAGTCTAATGGTGGAATAATAAACGGTTTTAGTAATTACTTTTTAATCTATGTCAAACGCGAAGTTGATGCTGTAAGTGGCTTGTTATATAGCTAATTTATAGGTACAACGCTATTATACTTCAGTGTAAAATGTTATATAACTGTGATTGATCATTTATAACAGTATTTATGAACATTAACGTATTTCTGATATGGTTTGAGTTAGTGCAGAGGCTATAGTTGTTTCCTGGTGGAAGAATGGAGATATCGACTTGTGCACCCCAGTGTCGGGCACGCCACAATCGTGGCGGTTAGACCCGTTTTTGAGGACTGGCTGGAGAGGCGGCATGGCGACCTCACCTTCCGGCTAACACAGGTAATGACTGGCTACGGTTGCTTTGGCCAGTTCCTGTGTCGCATAGGCCGGCAAGAGACGCCCGGTTGTCACCACTGTGGCGACTGCCGCGACGTTGTTGAGGACATGGCGCTGCACACTTTGGCGGATTGCCCCGCCTGGGCATCGCAGCGCCGTGAGTTGATCGCGGCAGTCGGTATGGTTGCCCTCTCGCTCCCGGTCGTGGTTCAATCTATGGTCCGAAGCGAGAGGTCGAGGAACGTCGTCGCCTCCTTCTGTGAGGAAGTCATGTCCATCAAGGAGGCGGCGGAGCGGGAGAGGGAGCGCTTAAACCCTATCCCCAACCGCAGAACCGAGCGCCGGAGAGCGCGAGATGACCTGCAGCCACCCTGAGGTTTGACCTGAAGGTGGTGAGTTTCGTGGGCCTGCCCGCCACCCGATCAGCACCGGGTCCGAGAGGCGGCGTGCGTGTTCCCACCCGCGCCTGTGTCGTGTGTCCCCCCTCCCCCACAAGGGGGGACAGTAGGGCTTAAATCCAGTGGTGACCAAAGCCTAGCCTTGTTGTGTAGTGGCCTGCCGTTTCATACGGCGCAGCGGGCCGAAACCTCGGCGGGGTCGCGACCGCATGTGAAAGTAATTCGCGCGGCCCCGCCGATAGTGGTTTTGTCGAGGAACACCGTGGTAGGTTTAGTGGGTATTCCGGGAGGTCCATTATTATTATCATTATCATCTTTCTCTTTTACCCCGGTGAGTCCGACATAAACCCTCCGCCCGCCCCCGCGGAGACTATGCGTCAATACATTTCCAAACGTAAAAAAACAAGAAAAAAAGATGCGATGGTTGTTGCTATGGCATTTTCATTACGTCAGTGTACTCGCAAAACCTGCGGCTGCGAATATTATACCTCAAGTCACATAAATTAATTAAAAAGCTACCTACATAGGTAGATTTGTCTAGTCCCCGGAGATAGGTTAATTTACTTTATCCTTGGTAATTAACTAAGTACATTGTTTAATGCCTCACTGCTGTAATAAATCTGGTTTTCAGTATATTAGATAGAGATTTGAATATAGTATGACGTAGGTTTTAGTCAGTTTATATTCAGGTGAAGGCATTGTCGTTAGAATTTTCGATATTTTCACCTTGTAATGTAAATTGAAACCTTGTGACGATAACGCCTATGCCTATGTGTCTTTTTAATTACGAAGTACGTACTGGAATACCATACAATTAGTAATCAGCCATGTTTTGACACTGAATTTGTATTTCAATATAATCTATGAATTACCAACATTTTTGTTATATTCGCATAGTATTGAAAACTTAATGTGTTTTACGATCACTTCTTATTTAAAGTCAACTCGCAGCAGGGAAGCAGGGTTGCCAATGCCAATGTACGTAATTCCCCAAAAATCCAACTAAAATTTCCTTAATTTGGGGACAAAAATCTGCTGATTGCCCACAAATTCCCCTCAATATCATTTTAAACAATGAAAAACGTTTTAACTATTTTTTATTATTATTTTTACGTTTTGTACCGTTACACTTTTCCCATATACATATTTGTTGCAACTATTTTGCTCAAAAGGTTAAACTTGACACTGCCGCCAAATTTTTTATTCCCGTCTCTTGCTATTATAGTATAATATATTACAGTATCTGTATTTAACCGACTGTATTTTAATTTTTAAGCTCCCTAAATTTACGTTCGACCAATGCATTTGAAAATAATAATAATATTAAATCATTTATTAAAAATGGCAGCATGAGCAGAAGAACTTCATAATTGTTATGTTTGCGAACATTATTCACTGTTTTTAATATTCACAGTAGGTGCTGCCAAAGTATTATTTCTTTATTAATTTTTATATTTATTACAATAAAATGTATAATATGTATTAATAAAAAACACGAAGATTTAAAATTTTGTAGTATTCCGCTTTCGACACCAATTTTTTCGGCACCTATGGTTTCGGCACCTAAGCTATTCCACTTTCAGCACCATAGGTATTTTTGCTTGGTGCTGAATGTGGAATAAAACACCTATTGGTGCTAAAAGTGGAATAGCTTAGGTGCCGAAACCATAGGTGCCGAAAAAATTGGTGTCGAAAGCGGAATTCTCCAAAATTTTCTCCGCATAATGCCAATCTCCAATAAATCCCCCACCAACTTGAGATTCCCCGCAGTTTGGGGAATTCCCCACAAATTGGCAACGTTGCTCGAAAGACGTCTTTTCCATAAATTAGTACTTATAATTATTGTCAAAGGCAAACACAAGTTATGTATTTAGCAACAAGATTTTCCAAAGGCTCAACTAATTATCAGCCGTCTTACCGTTTCACACCCGGATTTCATGATTTCAAAGTACCTAATCTTGGTAAGTATTAAAAATACCATTGTGATATTAGTAACGGCCATTAGCTTGCTTCAGTAATAAAAAATGTTATAATTACCTAATGGGAAACCTTCAGTCATGTTAAAATCTAATTAGAACAGAACTAATTGTTGAATATTCGACTAAAACTGCACTGCAGCACGAGTGGCCATTCTGTTTGATGGCCTTAGTCGATATTACTACATCATGCACTTTGTACCTACTGTTCAGGTAAGTAAATGCTGACATAAAGCAAATACCTACTTTAAATAATTGTGCAAAATGCCATAGATTATTATTCATATTAGTCACCAGTGATTGATTAACATTCTAGTAGCTAAATCATCTCAATCACTATAACATTGTTAACTAGAACGGCTTAGTAGTCGTTTCGCACGAATTTGTTCGGACGAATCGTGCGAAAAGACACTTTTTTAAAATAATATTTTTTTTGTAGTCGTTCTCCACACATGGAATATATTTTCGTGCGAATCGTTCCCGTCTGAAAACGCAGGTGTCGTTTCGCACGTTTTCTTTGTTATGCTAATAATAGTATAAGTAATATACATTCGCGCACGAAGGTGATAGTTTTAAATAAAACATAGGTTATATACCTAATATTAATATTATAAGTAATATGTATCTTATGCACTTGAAAGTAGTGTGTGCACGACTGTATTTTGATATTTTTTTTATTAAAAATACGTAACGTGCGAAACAACACCTGCGTTTTCAGACGGGAACGATTCGCACGAAAATATATTCCATGTGTGCGAAACGACTACAAAAAAAAATATTATTTTTAAAAAGTGTCTTTTCGCACGATTCGTGCGAACAAATTCGTGCGAAACGACTACTAAGCCACTAGAACACGTAGTTGACAAAAATATTCCGTAAATGATCAATATAAAATAAATATGTACATATCTTGCTTCATTAAAATAGATAAGTGTACATAATCTATGGCGGTCAGCTGTTATATGAAGTGGTAATAACACGTTTGACACTTATCAAGGACAAGTCGATTTAAATATTCGACTAAATAAAATAATTATTGTTAGCATCACTATCTGTTGTGAACAAAGTGAAGTGTCACACAGTTAATGCTTACTGTTTTGTTTATTTGTGTTTATTTAATGTAACTGCATAATTATGAATTTACCGCATGAGCGGAAACGAGTATCGTGACGCAATTAGAATAACGTCAAATAACGCATCACATCGTTTATAAAACATCAATTTATATCGCTAACGCTAAACAGCTATCGACACACAACCAAACGACCTGAAATCACCACAAAACGAAACTCAGGCAGTACGATAAAGAACATAACTTCGTCACTTATGCACAAATGTTTTGATAAATAACCTAAAATACAGCTTTCCTTCATTCCACAAGGTCGCTTATTGTGCCAAAGTACTGATTTTGTACGTACCGTTTTCACTTCGCTGCTGCTGGACTTGGCGGTTGACATCGCCTTAATCATCCTGCTGGAGTTATCCAATAAACACTTTTGGATACTCATAGCTCCTTTTTTTATACAACACAACACAGAAAAAATATTCACATCATTGGCACAGCACAACACGTCACTGTTGCACACAATATTAGGTGATTAACAAGCCATCTCGACGCGACACAACAAAATCACATTGTATACTTTGATTTGCTAAACTCGCGTGTTAGGTTATATCCATTGATTTGACGTAAGAAAGTTTTTGATTTACGAGACGTGGATCGACCACGTGTAGGTACGCCCGGCGACGGACCGCGACTGCGGTGCGGTCACCGGACCGGCGTGAACACAGCTGGCGATGCCCGCGGCGCGCGCCCCCTAGCGAGCGACGCCACGCGCCAGTTTCATCGAAACAAAGAGCGAGTGTAGCCACACCTTTGAAAAACTAGACTCAAATCATTGAACTTGAACCGTTTGTTTAAAACCGTGTTTATACGTACTTCGTAGTGCAAACAGTATGACGTCACGCCCAAAGGCCCGCCTTCACGGGACAATGATTGTATACCCTATCATTAATAAGAAGGGACCGTTGTATTGAAGTGTTAATTGGGTGACGTACGAGCTAAGGGCCTCTACAAACATTGTCCGTACATTGAACCGATGATGTTACAAAAAGCAGAGGTATAATGATGAATTGTCAACAAGGCTTAACAATACAGTTCCTTTGCTTTTTCTAAATGAATACATTTTGCCACCTTAAATCTTACCTGTTGCCAAAACGGAACAAATGGCTGCACTCACATGGGTGACTTTCGTTACAGAACTAATGTTCTAAGCTCGGGTTCAACAAACTAATATCAACATCTTATAAGACTTTTACGTACCGGTCTTTACACTAATGTATAATTGATTAAATGCATGAATATTGTTATGTAATGTAATTATTCTGCTAACTGTAGTTGAAACGCATGTCCTTGCTCCACCGTGTGTCACAAGATATATTCGATCTAAAAATAGACAAGGAAAACTATTTTAAAACGACACCAAATACTTAACGAAGTTTCTCTTGTTTCTGGTTTGTATTACAAAACCATTGATATGAATAAGAATTCTCGACGTTGCGTTGTATGCTGGCAATGGCGGAAGGTTTATAATTGTCACTATTGTCACGGTCAACTAATATTATAAATTAGTATGTGAGTTTGTTTGTTACACTTTCATGCCTTAACTACTCGACCGATCATCATGAAACTTTACATACACGTTGTCAGGGGTACGAAAAAGGACTGTCATCCTTATCCGAAGTATCCTTACTAATTTTATAAATTCGAAAGTAACTCTGTCTGTCTATCTGTCTGTCTGTCTGTTACCTTTTCACGGCTAAACCACGCAACCAATTTAGATGAAATTTGGTACAGATATAGTTTAAAATCTGGGAAAGGACTAGGACTACAAGGAAGCTACTTTTTATTGATGTAGGTACCACGCGGGTGGAGCCGCGCGCTAAAGCTAGTGCAAAATAAAAGTAATTCAAAGCTAGTCTTAGAACGTCTTCCTTTTGAGATTTTCATTTTTAAATAGGTAAATGTTTCTACGGCGTATGCCTCGATCCTTGATAGAAAGTAATAATTATATTATCAGTACTTTGATGTGCAGAAAGCGTTCGTTCAAGATGTTTGATAATATAAGCGTTTCGTTATTATCTACAGAATGCCATCGACACTATAAAACATAATACTCAGTTTTATTTCTTGTTCTCTTGTCTTACACCAGATGGCAGTCCGACATCCGACATGCCATATTTTTAGAAATTCGACCTCTCTACTTGTTCAGTGTGCGTTACCGCAGCAAAATGTAAATGCAGATGCAAAACTGGGGTAACGTTTCAAACGTTACCCCAGCAAAATGTGTTTTTCTCGAATAACTTTAAAACTACCACTTGAACAAATTTTGCTATTAGTGAACAAATTACTCTTCACGATGGACTAATTATTTGCCATACTCTCACCTCTCTAAAGCGCAAAATTTTTCAACATTTTGCTGCGGTAACGCACACACTTGTTCAGTCGATACCTACTTAACGCACGATAATTTTATGGACACCTGTGTGTTCACTAAGCACCCAAGAGGTTAAACCCTGTATGTATGCTATAATCTATCTACATATTTATATTATAACTAGCATTTAGCCCCAGCTTCGCACGGGTGGAACAAAACCTTAACAAATTATACTCCTAAACCGAATCACTCTATCTATTGGTGAAAACCGCATGAAAATCCTTTTAGTAGTTTTTGAGTTTATCGCTAACAGACACGGCGGGGAACTTTGTTTTATAATATGTAGTGATAATCGTGAAGTCACGGGTACGAATTCCGGGTCGAGCAAATCGTGCTTGGGTTTTGTTTCTAAGTAAAAGCACAGAGTCATGTAATGTGTCTGTATACGGTAGTCACGATGTATGACGTAGGATATAAAAAAAGATTGCGAAATATACATACACTCTTCGATGGTATATTTGATCGATGTATACACTAGATGTGCCCGCGGTTTCACCCGCGTTTATGATTACTGCGCCGCCCCCGTGGGTCGCAGCGTGATGTTATATAGCCTATAGCATTCCTCAATAAATAGGCTATCCAACACTAAAACATTTTTTTAATTTGGACTAGCAGTTCCTGAGATTAGCGCGTTCAAACAAACAAACAAACTCTTCAGCTTTATAGTATTACTAGTTTTCACCCGCGGCTTCGCTCGCGTAAATGTAGGTTAGGTTAGGTTAGGTTTGCAACAGTTATTTTTTCTGGATGAAAGGTACCCTATGTCCTATTCTGTACCCCTGACAACGTGTATGCAAAATTTCATGTTGAGCGTGAAAGCTTAACAAACAAACAAACTCATTTTCGCATTTATAATATTAGTTAGGATTAGTAAAGATAATATTCTAATGAGGGTTGTATTTATACATTGAAACTGTTTCTGAAAATCTTACAGGGTTGTTCTTTTTAAATAATTAATAGTGATGTGGGGTCTTACTACAATCTCTTAGCATTTTTATTGCATGTCTAATCTATACTAATATTATAAAGCTGAAGAGATTGTTTGTTTGAACGCGCTAATCTCAGGAACCACTGGTTCGAATTAAAAATTCTTTATTTTGTTGGATAGCTTATTTATCGAGGAAGGTTATAAGCTATATAACTGCACGCTACGACCCACGGAGGCGGCGCAGTAACGATAAACGCGGGTGAAACCGCAGGCACATCTAGTAGATTTATACATTGAAAATGTTTTTGAAAACCTTACAGGGTTGTTCTTTTTAAATAATTAATAGTGATGTGGGGTCTTACTACAATCTCTTACAGCATTGTTATTGCATGTCTAATAAGTAATAACAAGCGAGAGCTCATTACAGTACAAAACTACTGAACATAATGCCTAGTGCGATTTTGTTTTACGTCAACGCGATCGACACGTTTATGACGTTCGACGCTCCGATTGGCCCGCTCCAAGCTCTTAACCAATCAGAGCCGAACGCGCTAAACGTTTCGATCGCGTTAACGTAAATAGAACTCGCACCAGGCACTCAGATATTTCGGCAGCTTGAGGTCTTTCTTTTCTTTTTCGTGTGGTTAGTGGTCAACCTGTTGTCATGAGTTTAAGTCGCTCGTAGGCCTCTGACATGGCTTAATGACTGCCGTCAATTTGACAACAACCGGGAATCGACTGTTTATATGCCCTCCGAAGCACGGAGACGCTCAGATGAAATACCACTAAACGGTCACCCATCTATAGACTGACCGCACCCAACTTTGCTTAACCTCGCTAACCGTTTACCGATCAGTGAGTACAACTGGCTATGAGCTTGAAATTCAACTTATTATCTACGTTACTTTTCATCTGATTTTATCAAGTAAACTTGGAATAGTGCTCATTGATCCTCATAAATTAAATAGCAGGCAAACCCTAGTCAAACAGACAAAGTCATGAAATACAGGTAGTTGTAAAATAATATTATAGTAAGTATACAGTACTGTTTACAGTTAAGTAATGACGATTTTCTCATAATTATATTATCTATTGTCCGTCACAAGAAAGTGTATGAGTCAAACTGATTAGATAACACTCATTAGAACGATTTATTGAAGACTATAATAATATCTAAGCAAATGCCTTACAGTATAGGAAGTGCTATTAAAAAAAAACAGTATATTTATACTCTATGGGCTAAACAGTTCAATATTGCCGCGAAAATATGTTCGATGTTTAAAACTTTAAAAAAGGACTACGTTGGCCACACAGTGTGTTATGCCGCGGCCACACATTGGTTATATTTGCACCAATGTTGCTTATTGTAGCCAATACTCCAATGTGTGGATCAGTATTAGACACAATGTGAACATTGCGTCCAATCACCGTCCTGTGTTCAACACCGACGCGCAAAGAGTCGGTTTTTCCAACAAGTTCAAAGGCAAGGGGAATGGAAGGGAAGTGCGCGCGGGCATCTTGGACAGAATGTCGCGCGCGCGCCACACATTGGTCATTTTAATCAGCTACCACCGCCTTTTCTTTCGTTGTTTTCTTGTACGATGCAAATAATAAGCATATGTACCTAAACCATATGCGTAAGCCGCTAGTGCAAATAAGTTGTTTTTTTTTTTTAATCTTTATTTAAAGGAACTTCGTCAACATTGACGATGTCGTCCTATAGAGAAGATAACAATTTTATATATAATCTTAAGACTACTACAAGTATAAATAAATAAATGATTCCTCATGACAACATCCTCGCGTGATATATTGCACATAGGATGTTGGCTTCATCCGACAATGGAGCTGCCGAGGCACTGTTGCACAGCCCCACGTTGTAATTCTTAATCAGCACCTGTCGTCGAAGAGACTCGTTCCGGACACACTCACACAACACATGCTGGATGTCGTCAATAACGTTACAGTCTAGACAATTGTCTGTATCCGACTTTCCCATTAGGTGTGTAAACTTATTAGATGGTATGTGTCCCGAACGTAGTCTCAACAACGTTACAATTCGTTTTCTGTGTGCATTCATCTCTAAAAACTACGGGTAGCGTAGGGTTTCTGGTTGAGCAAATAAGTTATCGTCCATAGTCCGCTCTGCGTCAACTGAACAACAAGGTCTGCGCTTGTCTATTTCCAGTGATTGGTGCAAAGTTGGTATTTATGCCAATGTGTGGTGCAGTAGTTTGATACAATATTGGCCATTCCAAATTAGAGCCAAGCTTGGACGCAAAGTTGAATCTAATGTGTGGCCGCGGCATTAGACATTAGCATTAGCATCGTTTGAGACGATTGCTCGTCTGATATCATCTAATCCATAAATCCTAAGCTTTTAAGATAACGGAACACTCACCAAATACCTTTTATTTTATGGAACCCGATATCAAATTATTACAAATAAAAGACATTGTAATTTAAATAAGAACAAAAATTTACTTCCCATCACATATTTGCCGCTATTTCAAAATAATCTATAATAATGATTCAAATAAAACAATTTTCTTTCTTTCTTTCTTTCTAATATTATAAAGCTGAAGAGTTTGTTTGTTTGATCGCGCTAATCTTAGGAACTACTGGTTAGATTAAAAAAATATTAGTGTTGGATAGCCTATTTATTGAGGCAGGCTATAGGCTATAAAATATCACGCTACGACCCACAGGTGCGGCGCAGTAACGATAAACGCGGGTGAAACCGCGGGAACATGTAGTATTTGTATTGTAACAGCCAAAAATAAATAATTTCGCGGCGTCTACGGCACCCACTTTAGGAATCGCTGATCTAATCGCTACTGCAAGGAATATTCGTAACAGCTAGGTATCTGTGGTTCACACCAATGCTAGCTAGTATGTATTAGTGCTTTCTGACCTTACACTGGAACGATGACCGGCGCCGTAGTTTCAATTTCAGGATGTTACGATCACCATACGCACAAGGGCCGTTTTTCCATACAAACGTAGTCCCCTGTTTCTTCCCTGCCAGTAGAGCAATAATCTTTTCCAAAAAATGTATGGTCTCTATTGGCATGTCCCTATGTTTTCCTTTTTTCATAAATTAATTATTAAAAGAGACATGAGCCTTCAAAAACCTCAAAAATTGACCAGATTTTCCGCTGTGCTCAAACATCCAGAAAACATATTTGACTAGATTATATAAAAAAAGCAAAACATAGGAACACGGCCAGTCTTTTTTTAATTTTATAATGAAAAATGTAGTTGATTCGGTCAAGTTTTGGAGAAGGAATCAGGGGACTACGAAACGTTGATTTTGTGTACTTTTTACCGACTTCAAAAAAAGGAGGAGGTATTCAATTACTCTGTATTTTTTTTTTTATGTCTGTTACCTCGTTATAATAGGTATTTTCAGTCCGAGCTGCAGTTGTCTCTATCGCGCTTATGATGACACTGCGCGACAGCAATAGATTTTACAAATACCTATTTTTCAATTCTCTCGCCCTTAGTGTTTCCTCTTAAGATTGTTTTACATTTACGCAAATATCACACATTCAAATGGAACAACTTTATACCTACTTTAAAATTAAGATAACCTTCGTCTCTCTGGCTACTAAAAAACAATGAAATGTCGGAGAAAGTAAAAATTTAATACATTAATAATAATAAAATTGTGTTTGTATAAAACCGTAATTAAATCTGCATAAATTAGTTTAATGTAAGATTGTGCAAACGTCAGTAAGCTGAGTTGGACAGCAAACCTTAAAGAAATGGCTATGATAATATTGGTGCATAAATAAATAAAACATAAATATTTATTTATGTTTTATTTTAAGCACACTTACAAAATAATTACCGACCAACACATAATAATGATTATTATTTTTATATTTTATAATAAAAAAAGGTTGCAAGCATGACGCGCCTAAAAGTATGCGATTACTAGAGGCTGGCAACATCCGGGGTATAATTTGCTCGTTACCGATGATCTTGCAAAAAATAATTCGCATTATTGCCAGCTCGAAGGTGAAGACTACTTTGACCTTTGTTAAATGCTTAACAAATCTATACTAATAAATAAAATTGAAGTGTCTGTTTGTAATGTCAAAATAACAGCTTTTTATCTAATGCATATGAAAGTATATAAGGTGCCTATACGAAAGAATCTGTGTTTTAAATTTTTGTCTGTCTGTTTGTTCCGGCTAATCTCCGAAACGGCTGAACCGATTTTGACGGGACTTTCACTGGCAGATAGCTGATGTTATAAGGAGTAACATAGGCTACTTTGATTTTAGAAAAAAATAGGGTTCCGCGGAGACAAACACTTTTTAGTTAAAATTTACGCGGACATAAATTAATAAAAACTATATTCACCGCAGAAATTTATTTGGGCTACGACATTTTGTATATCTACCTATTACGTCAACAATATATGTATTATAGAGTAGTAGAGGCTCGCTGATTTCAGCATGACTGGGCCGGCTCGACCGGGGAAGGACTACCCTCTCACAGAATATCGACGTGGAATAGCAGTGTTCCTACTGTGGTGTTTCGTTCGGTGAGTAAGAGTATCGGAGGCCCAATCACCCTCTTACTCTCTTCCCGCTCCTTCTCCTTCCCACTTCCTTTCCTAAAGGGTCGGCAACGCGCAAGTGATGCCTCTGGTGTTGCAGGCGTCTATAGGCTACGGTGACCACTTACCATCAGGTGGGCCGTATGTTTGTTTGCCACCTTAGTTGTACAACACAAAAAAATATATATATTGTGGATTGAACATTTGTGTGCATGAACATGGGTGTTTGTCTTGGTTTGGGTGTTTCTATGTATAATATGTATGTATTTACAAAAAAAAGTATATATGTATGTTTATCCATTGTCTAGTACCCATAGTACAAGCTCTGCTTAGTTTGGGCTAGATGGTGTTGTGTGTATGTGGTAGAATATTACATTATTATTATTATTCTTCTTGTGGCAGTCTTTGGGGACTGCCGATAGAAATGAAAACTTTAATCTTTGATCATAAATACTTCTTTATAAACCAAATTATAAATCAGAAATAATTCAAAAATGGAAAGCTTTCGGTGAAGATGACGTGAGTTCCATGATTTTTGTTCACCCAAGAAGTGCTCAATGCGAGTAAAGAAGCTTTCACTTAAAAAAAAAATCGGCTTGCGACTATTGCACTTAAACAAAACGGTAAGAATGAATACTTGAATATGTTCACCGCATTGATTACGTAACTATTCCCTCATACGCAGTATTTCGTTTCATATTACGTGGTAATTCAAGTACATTATGTGACGTCACAATTCACGCGCAAATTGAAAGTGTGTCGTAAATCAAAGAAATTAGAAACGAAAGCAAAAGAAACAAACGTTTGGCTGAATGTATGAGCGCCTGTGCCTCACTGATATGATACCTTGCCAAAATGGCGGCACGAAATTTATAGTAAAATTGCTAATTTATTATGGGATTAAATATAATGACCACCAAAAATAGTAATTGCGCAGCAAAATATGCTTACTAAAATATATCATAACGAGCACCAATACGCCTCAAATCACTGCATTCCGTCTCGGAAGAGTTAGGTTATGTTAGGTTCCTTCTTAAACTCACCCAAAAATAGGAGATAATAAAATAAATGAACTAGTCAACTCATCCTGCGGGATCAGTTTAGAGCGGGATCAGTAACTCAAGAGCCAAATAATGTACAAGATAATGTACAAACATCACATAATAATTTAATAAGGTACCATACAATTTGATAGAAGTTTGTCTGATCGAAATATGGCGTTTCTATTAAACAAATGTAAAGGTAAAATGACTGTACTACACAGTGTTTTCGCAATCAAAGCTGATTCTGTTCAATATGAACAGAAATAAATGGATTATATGGTTTGTATTTCACATTTTATGTGAATAAGTGGCCTCGTTATGTTTATAATATCATCAATAATTGCCGAGAAATTCAACAAAGGAGATTACAATTTCGGAATATTGTTTCTGGCACATTATTATTTAGTATTGTTGTAGGTACTTCGAAAATAGTAACCTATATAGTGCCTGCGTGAAAATCATGGCAGTGCGGGATGAAAGTATTTAAGAAATGGCTCACAGATAAATATTTTTATACAGTGGCCGAATACATGTCTTATCTATTCTAATATTATACAGTTGAAGAGTTTGTTTGTTTGTTTGAACGTGCTAATCTCACGCAGGTGAAACCGCGGGCACATCTATTTGTTTATATAAACACTACACGTTCCCGCGGTTTCACCCGCGTTTATCGTTACTGCGCCGCCCCCGTGGGTGGTAGCATAATGTTATATAGCCTATAGCCTTCGTCGATAAATAGGCTATCCAACACTAAAATATTTTTTCAAATCGAACCAGTAGTTCCTGAGATTAGTGCGTTCAAACAAACAAACAAATTTTTCAGCTTTATAATATTAGTATACATTATACCACCATAATACAAAGACTATACCATTTTTCAACAACCTAGCTTTTCTTGAGAACTTCATCAAAATTAACATCTTAACCGAGTCTAATCTTAAAAGTATTATAACCATTCGTCCTTCAAATAGTTCAAATTCTCAAGATTAGCAGTGTATATAGAGAATGTTGTCTTTGGTACAGAGTAAACTAATTTGCATCCACAGATAACGGCATGAGTAGATTATCTGTGACACGTACGGAGACTATTATCTACGTTGTACTGTGACTTTGTATGTATATTATATTATATTGTTCTGTAGTTTAATAATACCTATGTTATTAAAATATGTAAATCTTGGATATATACCTACTCCGATTAAAGATGAAACTCGTCTGGCAAAGTAAAGGCAATCTCGCAAGTGTGTATCAACATTATGTTGCTGAAACATAAGTCGACGCACACTTGCAACATTTAAATGGCTTCAAAATTTTAAAATTATAATAATTTTTAATTTTTATTGCAGTTATAGTTAAAAGATAGTTGATTTAATCATCATTTAATTCATAAAATACCAGCTTATATTTTAAATGTCAATGTGAGTTTGTTTGTTACGCTTTCACGCCTTAACTGCTCGACCGATCATCATGAAATTTCGTATTCATGTTATCAGAAGCACAGTAAAAGGCATAGGTTGCTTTTAATCTAGAAAGAAAAAAATCGGAATAGCTAATCTATACTAATATTAGAAAGCTGAAGAGTTTGTTTGTTTGTTTGAACGCGTTAATCTCAGGCCCTATTGGTCAGACTTGAAAAATTATTTTAGTGTTGGATAGCTCATTTATCGAGGAAGGCTTTAGGCTATATAACATCACGCTATGACTCACGGAGGCGGCACAGTAACGATAAACGCGAGTGAAAGCGCGGGAACATCTAGTTCTTTTATAAATTGGTTAAATGTTCAGCTACTTATGTTGCTGGTTGTACCTCTATCCTTAAGAAGATTTTAGATTATAACAGTAGAAATCTATCCTGTTTTATAGCTTAAACGAAACATAAATAGTTATATTACAATTTGTCCGTCCCAAATATAAGTTATTGGTTGACAATAAAGATACATGTTTATCAAAAAAGCATTTCAAATCCTCCATACAATTTTACTATGACGGCCGCGCGCCGATTTGAATATGCGCCGCACGAGCTCTGTCATGTGTCTTACGCTCGGCGCATTCTTAATAAATAGTTCGCTGAAAATGAGTGTGTGTGTGTGCGTGTATGTGTATGTGTTTGTGTGTGTATGTAAGGCTCAAGTAATGGTACACACAACTGTAGGACACTCAATACGATTCATCAAACAATTTACAAACTTAATTTAATCCATGAATTTATAATACCGATATGGTTTATTGCTTTTAAGATAATTCAATATTTAAAATACAATGTATCTAATTATAAAAACGAAAGTAAAATTTGTACATGACATGTATAGTTTCCGTGGTGTAGCGGTTATCACATCTGCATAACACGCAGAAGGCCCCCGGTTCGATCCCGGGCGGAAACATACTTTTTGTTTATTCACTCTTATTTTACGCGATATTTATTTTTAAACTGAATTATATTTACATACGAATTTTAAACCACTTATATTTAATTTATGTATATTATTAAATATAGAAAAATATTTTATGTAGGTACATTATACTGATAATTATAAAGGGCTATTATTTAGTTTTTAGTATTAGTCGCAACTCTTCTCCCTAGCCTTTATTATTCCCAAGTCACTTGGGGTCAGCTTTCTAGTCTAACCGGATTTGACTGGATATCAGTTTTTACACGGAGCGACTGCCATCTGACCTCCGCAACCCGAAGGCTAACGATACCATAAGGCTAGACCAGTGTCAGGATATTAGAGGGCACTGACTTCCCAATAACGACTGCCATAGATGTTCATGGCAGCCGGGACCGACGGCTTGACGTGCTCTCCGAGGCACGGAGCAGGCGATAATTGACAATCAATACGCACATAATTTCGAAAAGTCATATAACTTCCGAAAGTCAGAGGTGCGCGACGTGGGTTCGAACCCGAGATCCTCTGTATTGCAGTCTGTTGGTCTCCCCACTGAGTTATCACTGCTATAGTATTAGTCGCAATTATAGATATTTAAAAGTTCACTTTTAGTGGTCGCAACGCAAGACATCGTTTGCTAATGGTAAGTAGTTACACGGGTCACCAATTACCGGTGAACGGTGTTTCTAAGTACACTCTACAGTACCTGGTTCAACCAGTTATAAATTAAGGAACTATGATATATCCAAAATGATATGTATCCTATCAAATATTATAAATAAGAATGTGAGTTTGTTTGTCACGCGATAATTACACCGTTCGTCGTGAAATTTTGTATACACGGTGTCAGGTGTCCAGAAAAGGACATACCTACATTTTCATACAGAAAAAAGTACAGGTCTCGAGGGATAGCGATTTATTGATAACAACTTGTAACATTTAAACGGCTTCAAAAACGTCGGGGAAAGTGTAAAAATAAATCTAAATAGTATAATAGTATAGTAATAGTATAAATAGTTTTAATAGTTTCAATAATTTAATTAGCTTAAAAATTTGTAAAGTTTAATAGTGATTATAGTAGTGTAACAGTTTTTCAAAAAAAATTTTGTAACTGTGTCAAATAAACAACGCGATAAAATCCGTATATAGTAGTTTAATTTCAAAAAATTATAACTATTGTTAATTTTTATCGCAGTTATAGTTAAAAGATAGTTGATTTAATCATCATTTAATTCATAAAATACCAGCTTTTTTTTATGCAGCTAAAGTTGCAAACAAGCATACGGCCCACCTGATGGTAAGTGGTCACCGTAGCCTATGGACGCCTGCAATACCAGAGGCATCACTTGCGCGTTACCGACGCTTTAGGAAAGGAAGTGGGAAGGAGAAGGAGCGGGAATGGGGTAAAGGGGGTGATTGGACCTCCGGTACTCTCACTCACCGAACGAAACACAACAGTAGGAATACTGCTACTCCACGTCGATATTCTGTGAGAGGGTAGTCTTTCCCCGGTCGAGCCGCCCATTCATCCTGAAATCAGCGAGGCTCTACTATATTATATTATATCCTTACTAATATTATAAATGCGAAAATGAGTTTATTTGTTTGTTTGTTACGCTTTCACGCCCTAACTACTCAACCGATCAACATGAAATTTTGCATACACGTTGTCAGGGGTACAGAATAGGACACAGGGTACCTTTCATCCAGAACAAAAAAACTTTTGCAAACCTAACTTAACCTAACCTACATTTACGCGAGCGAAGCCGCGGGTGAAAACTAGTAATATTATAAATGCGTATGTGAGTTTGTTTGCTACGCTTCCACGCCTTACCTACTCAACCGATCAACATGAAATTTCGCATACTTGTCATCAGGGGTACAGAAAACGACATAGGGTACCATTACATTGTACTTATTAGTAAGTTGATCGTTAGTTTGTAAGAAGGGTGGCATAGCCGCTGTAACACAGGTCTGTGACCTCGCACGGCTGCTATAGGTATACTATACATATAGCTATATGGTTAGTAACTACTAAGTAGCTAGTTATTCTACTAGTTATTCTTTTTAACTATACTTTTTACTATTTATATAGTTGTAAATATGTACAACTTAGCTGTTTTATGTGCCGAAGTGTAGATGAATCTCTATGATTTGTTTTTTTGTTACAAATAAAGTTTATTATTTATGTACCGGACGGGCGAACTCGGGGCTGAGGTTACTATATGATGGTTACAAAACAACCGTCGAGTCGCTGACGTCCTGTACACGATGTGTAGACTGTACTATAGCGATTACTGGTTACGATGTCGGAGGCTCTGAAAGGCGTGTTGTTGCGGGTTCGATGTGCGGGTCAGGATCAAGACTTCAAATAAAAACATTGTTCAGTTGGTTGAAGGTTTCTGGCTGGCTCCGTTTGGTTCTTGAGGCTTGAGGATGAGGTTTCTTGAGCACCTGCGTTCGATCGATACTGTGCCGCTTAAGTATCTCTAATCTTTACCGTAACGAGAGCCGGCCAGAAACCTCGGTCAACAAGTTTATTTTTAACAATATAATGTACATATTTCTGCTTATAACTACGGAACTATACTAGCTAGCGTGATGATATAAGAGGTGCCGTTTAGAGCACGAAAAGACCTACCTATTAATATCTGTTTTATCTATCGCAAGTTAGGTCTAGATATAGTTATTCTATGTTTTAAGCTAAAAATCTATTTTGCGGTAACATTTATATCAAAAAAAGTGTAATAACTTTTTAACTATACTATGTAGGAATATGATTCCTTCAGTATCTTGTAGTGCTGTTAGTAGTGTACAAAATAAAACACACAAGTGAAAGCTTTTATTAAAACCTTAAGACCTAGGAACCCTAACATACCTAACTTGAGGTAAAAATGAATTTTATTGGCAATATTTATGCTTTAAACATGATATTCTTATAAACTATATAAAAGAAACATAATATTATGTTATTTACACTATTTATCTACACTATTTAGGTCTATATATGACCTAATTCGGCACTATTGTAACGATAAACTTTATTGATACGTTATATTTATGTACATTTACAAACATAATAACACGATTCAAGCTAATATTAACGTTGTCGCGAACAATTTATAAAGTTATAAAGTTATTTATATAGGAAAAAGTATATTATTTATACTTACTTACCTATTACCTACTTTTTCAATGTATTCTTAATAAAATGGTATATATTATGCCATATTTTCTTTCGTGGCTATCTATTTATGTATTATTTATTTCTTTATTTTGAGTGCACTATTGGCGGACCAAACGTCAATAATTGTGGTGTTCGCTGAAAATCAGCGCTGTGTAGTGCTTGCAGCAATGCAAGTGCCACAGCATTATGCTGAGCGCATCACCGTTGTTTTTGTGCCGTCGGATGGGACGTGCATCTGCACATAAAAAATTTAATTATTTTTAAAATTTCTTTATACTTCCATATTTTTATTTACTTTTTGTTATACCCGCATTCTATAATAATTGATGATGCATGTCATGATGGTACAAAAATAAAAATCATTTTATTTCATTTTCATTTACTGTTACTAACCTAACCTTACCTAACCTACATTTATTCGAGTGAGGCCGCGGGCAAAATTTACTGCTTCCATAATATTTGGTCAACTATGATGAGAGGGCCGAGGAGGGCGCTAGAGGGCCGCTCTCCGTCCACACTTACAGGGCACAGTCCCAGACTCTCAGCTACTTAGAATTTCTTGACAAAAGACCCGATAGCACTTTAGCCTACCCGTAAAACATTTTAATATAACGCATGAGATGATTCCAAATAGTTTTCTTGTTCGATTCAAACTCTTAACTGCACTACTTGTGATCAATTAAAGGGTTAACTGAGAGTTTAACTGGTCAGTTAAATACGATTGTATGATGCAACATTGTCTATTAGTGAATGGCTTTAGTGTTGCTCTGAAAGCTTTTGTAATCGAGTCATGATTACTATGGTTTTTTTGTATAAACTGAATCCCAGAAGGGACGATTATTTTGTTGTGAAATTCACAAATTATTGTTCTGAGTCTATCTTATCTTATCTTATGTGGGGGCTAGTCAGTGCAGACCGGCGACACTTCCACCCAGTGGGATCTCTTGTGTCGACACTCTCCCAATAACGACTGCCATAGATGTTCATGGCAGCCGGGACCGACGGCTTGCTCTCCGAGGCACGGAGCAAGCGATAATTATTGTCAATCAATACGCACATAATTTCGAAAAGTCATGTAGCTTCCGAAAGTCAGAGGTGCGCGACGTGGGTTCGAACCCGAGATCCTCTGGATCGCAGTCTGTTGGTCTCCCCACTGAGCTATCGCTGCTCTTATAAGAGATGAGTCTAAGAGAGATGTGTCCATTTTTTATGTTTGTAAAGTTTATATATTAGGCTATATTTTATTTTTAAAAAGTACAGTTAATAACATAACCTAACCTAAACTACTTTTACGCGAGCGAAGCCGCGGACAAGCGCTAGTCATTTTATAAAGATAAACACCATGTTAATAATATCAGCCCTGTATTAAACTGTCCCACTGCTGGGCACGGGCCTCTTCTCACTATGAGAAGGGTTAGGCCATAGTCCACCACGCTGGCCTAGTGCGGGTTGGCAGACTTCACATATCTTCGAGAACATTATGGAGAACTCTCACATATGCAGGTTTCCTCACGATGTTTATCTTCACCGTTAACACGTTCAGCGCCATGTGTATATGTCCTAGTGCAACTCTCACAGGCCAGTGTATCCTTGAATTTACACCGCGCCGAACATTTTGTACCACAGATACGCCAAACGATTTGTGAGGGCCAGGGCTACAAAGTCATAGACAAAATGTTCGGCGCGGTGTATATTCAATGATACACTGACCTCTGAAGTTGGCTACTCAAGGTGTATAACTAGATATACACTGTGAGACTTGCACTAGGGTGTATAATGACATATACACGTGGCGCTGAACGTGTTAAAGAAAGCGATAATTAACTATTTAATACGCATATAACTTTGAAAAGTCAGAGATGCGCGCCTTGGGTTCGAACTCGAGATCTCTGCGTGGCAGTCCAACGGTTTCCCACTAGGCTATCGCTGCTAACGCCATGTTAATTAACACAAAATAAAACAAATAAGGTGTAACATTACGTGGTTCTCACACAAATCTCTCAACTGATACGTCAAATATACTTCCTACTCGAGTTTCAGCTTGCCTACCCATCACACAAGACTTGCTTACACAAATGTTTCTTACCAACTTGCTTTTTATTAGATTAGAGAGAAGATCTCGTTGCTATGCGGATAATACTTGACTGCACGGATGCCGAGTGTTGTGGGTTCGAATCGCACACGGGACAACACTTTGTGTGATCCACAAATGGTTGTTCCAAGTCTGGAGGTTCTTTGTGCCCGTTGTGTGAATGTTTTTAAAGGGTTTGTTCCGCATTCCCACATTCCAAAAATTCCTCATGCGCCTCTCTTTTTTAATTATTCCTTTTTCGTCCTACATTTTTGAGCATATTATGGTTAGCAAAACAAAACATGTTTAAAAATTATTTCTCTTGGTGTAATGCAATCATAAGCCCAAAGTTTCGCCGAGAGATCAAAATCTGCTGTACAATAAAAAACAGGGTCAGAAAAGGAACATAATTTGGGACGAAATTACGTTAAGAAATTAATATTTATCTAAATTTCGGGGCATATGATGAACAATTTTTGGGGCGAATGCGTATTTTTACATTCGGGACAAAACATGAGGGTCTAATGCGGAATAAACCTTGTAAAGTCCTCCGCGACACAGGAATTATTCCTAGTGGGAGTTGACTTTATAGAAATAAAAAAAAATTACAATAATACCATGTATTAAACTGTCGCACTGCTGGGCACGGGCCTCTTCTCACTGTGAGAAGGGTTAGGCTATGGTCCACCACGCTGGCCTAGTGCTTGGCAGACTACACATATCTTCGAGAACATTGTGGAGAACTCTTAGACATGCAGATTTCCTTACGATGTTTACCTTCACCGGTAAAGCGAGTGATAATTAACTATTCTATACGCATAGAACTTCGAAAAGTCAGAAGAGCAGTGCTGGATTAACCACATAGCAAGAGTAGAATTGCTACGGGCCCCGCGCGCAAGGGGGCCCCGCATATTTAAGCCCACTCATCTCTGCCTGAGCGTAATATTTTGAGTGAAACTTATTACTTAAGATGTGGTATATTGAATTTATTTGATGTCACAAAAACGTGAAATATTACAACTTTTCCTACTAAGACAATCCACGTCAGACAATCGGTAACCGATTATTTCCTTAGCGTAAATAAAACACCGAATTTCATACGGTAAAAGCACAAGTTCTAAAAAACGTCGCTCGTATAAATGTGTAGAATTTCAGTCGGCCCAATAATCAGCTCTACAAAAAGTCTGACGTATGCAAGCACTCTTACCCGAAAGAATTTGCTACGGGCCCCGCACTTGCTTAATCCGGCATTGCAGAGGAGCTGCTCCTGGTAAAAGACAATAGTCTCGCCTCTTATCACAAGGGACCTACACCTATAGTAGAACCTCTGAGTACCATTTCTATGTGAATGCTGAGCTCACTATTTAAGAGGGCAGACAATGTAATGATATTAGTTTATAGCTATTAATTAACCTCTGAGTCTTCTTCGAAGAGGTTAATGAAAACACTGTGCGACGGTCTGTCTGTTAGTGACAGATTGATGTTAGTGACAGATTGATGTTAGTGACAGATTGATGTTAGTGACAGATTGATGTTAGTGACAGATTGATGTTAGTGACAGATTGATGTTAGTGATATGCATAACTCCTGAACCACTGGACTGATTGACTTGTAACTTGGTGTGCAGACACATTGGGGTCATACCTCGGTCGAGTTGGAATATGGTCTTTTGGGGTTAAAAGACCCCCGAGATATAGGGGGTCACAAGGTCACATGTATTTTAAATGACTTATGTTTAACTTATCACCAGATATAGTAAAATATAACAGTCAAAAATAGTAAATGGTCACCAAATTGCACAGAAAAATATATTTAAAGAGATCAAAATAAGGCTCTCCTATTTTTGAGTGGGTTTAGGAAGGAACCTAACATAACCTTACCCTTCCGAGACGTAATGCAGTGATTTGAGATGTATAGGTGCTCGTTATGATATGTTTTAGTAAGCATATTTTGTTGCGCAATTATTGGTGGTCATTATATTTAATCCCATTTTAAATAGCAAAATATTGACTTGTAACTTGGTGTGCAGACACCTTGGTGTAATACCTCAGTCGAGTTTGAATATGGGCCTTGTGGGTCAAAAGACCCCCAAGATATAGGGGTCATTTCTTTTCATTACTTTTACATTTAAGACGAAGAGGTTGAATCCTGGATTTTTACACCCATCTCGTTAAGTTTTTAGTATGCTTTGAGTCAGTGATTGTGAAAATGATTTTAATCAAATATTTCGGGTTAGGGATAAAAATTTAAATAGAATCCTAAATTAATATTATAAATGCGTAAGTGAGTTTATTTGTTTGTTATGCTTTCACGCCTTAACGACTAGACTGATCATCATGAACTTTTGCATAGGTATACATTGTCGGGGGAGCAGAAAAGAAAGAAACACACACCTTACATCCAGAATAAATACTGAAACTAACCTAACTTAACCAACATTTACGCGAGCGGAGCCACGGGCAAAATCTAGTACGGAATAAAGCGAAAATCGCTAATATAAGTTATTGGTTATTGATACTTCACCGTCGGTATGTACTTATGTGTTTAACGTTTAGTTCTAAAATAAACGTGGTCGATCAAATATTGTATTATCTCTGCTGGCCCCATTCCGTCATTCACGGCGACGTGATAACGGTAATGGAGGTGTTACATTACGATGACGTCATCGCACGCCTTCTATACAATCTGATAATACATAATTATGTCTCTTATACCACGCGGCTTTGGTTTGCGCTTATGTTTCCGTGCAAGAGGTCTTTGGCTCAGTTCCTAGGTTGGGCAATGCTTTTTTTATTTATAAACACATCCCACACATTAACAGGTTACAACCCAATGCGATTGTGGGGTAAAAATTATACTTAATATAGACACTACTGTCTTCTGTTTACGCGAATGTTATTCATTGAAATTAAACTACTATATACGGATTTTATCGCGTTGTTTATTTGACACTGTTACAAATTTTTTTGAAAAACTGTTACTCTACTATAATCACTATTAAACTTTACAAATTTTTAAGCTAATTAAATTATTGAAACTATTAAAACTATTTATACTATTACTATACTATTATACTATTTAGATTTATTTTTACACTTTCCCCGACGTTTCGGTTGCTTTTCAGCAGCCATGGTCACGGGGAGACTAAGATGGTAGTTGTTCAAATAATTTTGTAACAGTGTCAAATAAACAACGCGATAAAATCCGTATATAGTAGTTTAATTTCAATAGACACTACTTTTATAACAATTCTACATTTAAAATAAAAATACATATGTTTTTTGTTGTATTGGATTTTCTGTCAAGAAATTCTGTAGCTGCACGGAGTCTGGCGATGTGCATGCTCCTAATACACAGGACCTAAAATGATAATTCATAATACCTACTTTATTTGTAGAAAATATAAGTTAGTTACAGACCTTAAATGTTATATTAAAGTTGGTACTTTTACAATCAAACGTATAAGTACTACAAGTTGACCGAACAGACGTCAGACGGGTCTTGAGTTTGACAGTTTGTCTAAGAAGACAAACTGTCAAACTCAAGAGCTTAAAATAATCGTTAAGTTGTCTGAAATTATCTAATTTTCTTAACTTTTCTTGCCGTAAGAACCTTCTACAAGGTATTAGAAAACTTATAAAAAATATGGATGAAATCGGTAAAGTCGTTCTTAAGTTACGGCGTTATGGTCATGGGAAACAGGGATTCATATCTATACTAATACTAGATGTTCCCGCGGTTTCACCCGCGCTTATCGTTACTGCGACGCCCCCGTGGTCGTAGCGTGATGTTATATAGCCTATAGCCTTCCTCAATAAATAGGCTATCCAACACTAAAAGAATTTTTCAAATTGAACCAGTAGTAATCACGCAGAATAAACCAGGAGAAACATCGTTTGTACTATGTCTGTAATGGGTAATTATTTTGCTGCAATGTTATTTTAAAACTGCGATATCTCCTAAGATATTCATTGAAATCGAATGATGTAAAGGGCAATTTTGTTTTAAATTAAATACTTGTGATGAATAACGTATTTATTTGGATAAGGATTAATATCATGTTTATAAAAATACCCTTGCAAATAATGCATTATTTTAGAACAAATTTCGTTAGCATAAAAATGGTTATAGTGAGCCAACCTTAAAAGATAGACATATGCTGTCGCGGACTTTTTTTTAGAACTTTTAAAGGGGAACAATTCTGTCATACATTATTTTTGCGAAACTTTAACTGTTTACGCAGCGCACGCAGCGGAAGCTCTCAAAAGGAAAAAATAACCTCCGATTTTGAAACATTCTTTATTGGTGCTCCGCTCCTATTGATCTTAGCGTGATGATATATAGCCTATAGCCTTCCTCGATAAATGGGCTATCTAACACTGAAAGAATTTTTAAAATCAGACCAGTAGTTCCTGAGATTAGCGCGTTCAAGTAAACAAACAAACAAACAAACTCTTCAGCTTTATAATATTAAGTATAGATTACAAAGCTGAAGAGTTTGTTTGTTTGTTTGAACGCGCTAATCTCAGGTACTACTGGTCCGAATTGAAAAATTCTTTTAGTGTTGGATAGCCTATTTATCGAGGAAGGCTATAGGCTATATAACATCACGCTACGACCCACGGGGGCGGCGCAGTAACGATAAACGCGGGTGAAACCGCGGGAACATCTAGTTTATAAATAAGTACCTACCTGTGTAGATTTAAACACGACTGCCTCAATAGCGCAGCGATAGTGAATGCGATTGCTGTGCATGAGGTCTCCGGTTCGATTGCCGTGTCATCAAAATGTTATTGGGTCTTCTGTGAACAAATTCTCAATAGTAGCCATGACTTAGAAAGATGGTTGTATTGTATTCGCCCATGGCTCCGTAAGCATGAAAAGCCTGCGTCTGATCTCTTTCCGGTCGTGTCAGATTACCGTCCCATCTGATCATGAGGGTTAGGGAACAGACACTATATTTGTGTTTGAACACACTTGTGCAATAAAATATGCCCTGAGCAGTTGGCCAGTGTCTAAGCTGGCTGCCGTGGCTGAAATTCGGGCATGAAGTCAGGGGTTCGATTATTCTGTCAAGAAATCGAAATGGTGAATACTGGCCAGTTGACTGCTATATTATAATGTTACTGAATTTCTCAGATCGAATGAGTTGTTTGATCCCTAGAAGCCAAACGTACAAGTACGTTTATATGATGTATGCTAATTCAAATAGATACCTACTCGTGCAAACAAAATAATTTAAACTCCTCATTTAACCCCTAATGAAATACCCAACACTATTTGTAGTCACAGACATGATCAAAAGGAACATTATACGCAACGGTTTGTTCCTCATTTGCCCCAACATTACGTCCCACTTTCCAAATTGTTTCTCATTCGCCCCTCTTTTTAACTTACCTATTCCTTTTTCGTCGTATATTTTTGTGCATGTGGCTACTAAAACAAAATATGGTTAAAAATTATTTTAAATCTTTTCGTTGTCGGGCTCGTGATGTGATGCAATCATAAGCCCCAAGTTTTGCCGAGAGATCAACGAGGTCTTTTAAAATATTTGTCGGCTAACGGTACAACAATAATACCGTACTAAAAAAAACAGAGACAGAAAAGGAAAAATATTGGGACGAAATAAGAATTACGAAATATTAAATTTAGGGGCATATAAAAAATAATTGGGACGAATGTGTATTTCTACGTTTAGGACAAAACATAAGGGTAGAATGAGGAACAAAGCTACGCGACTGAACGAATCTGTTCTGTATGAAAGAAGTTGTGTGACGAAACCTTCCTATGATTGAATATTCATGATGGCCACGAGCTGACTCTATCGCTGGGATGAATAAACAGTTGTGGTTATCTCACGCGTATATATTTCAAGGGGTAAGCAGAAGTGTCACATCCACACATCACAAACAGTTCTTTATAATCGGGGCTGAGCAGATAGTTAACTGCTCGGATGGCGCAGTGGTTTAAGTGGTCGCCTCGCCACTGCCGCTGCCCGGAGTGTTGTGGGTTCGAATCCCACACGGGACAAAAAATTGTGTGATCCATAAATGGTTGTTCCGAGTCTGGGTGTTGTTTGTGTCTGTTGTTTGAATGTTTGTTTAGTGAACAACCGAAACAATACAGAAAGAAAGAAAAGTTCTAGATCTCGTGATGCTACTGGCAATTTCTTGATTTAAAAAGCTCAATCTCGCTGTCCAACCGGGGTTGCAAACTCGAGTCCTCTCTTTAGACGTTATATACGTTAGACCATAGTGGGAAGGCCACTGTACCGTCTAGTCCAAGGATCTGTTTCTCGTTATAGCAAGCTGCCGTGCTAAGTGACACTAGGTATCTACAAGAATATAAAAGGACACAATCTATAGGTACTAACATAAAAACTAATGAGTTTGTTTATTTTTACACAAACATTAATTTACTTGACGTAAATAATTCGCTTGATGATTGTTGCAACAAACAATCATCAAGATTACGGTTGCTTATCTGATTTGCGTATTAGAGTTCCGTAATTTATTACGGCAAACCAATTTATTGTTAAAGAACTTACTATGAACAAAATGAATATCTGCCCCATCTATTAGCGACATGCATGATTAACTTTATTGTACAGCGACATCTATTAAAGAATTTTGTCAACTCTAAATGTTGTCGTGAAGCAACTGCTTTAGTAGTTTAGCTCGAAAGCGATAGATGGGGTGACTTGTATAATTGTTCACGTGGGTCTAGTGTGACAAACATGATTTGTTTTGGTTAGCGCAAGTACTGTTAAGACTTTGTTGTCTGTATTCATTTTATTATCATCCTCGTATCACAAGTGATATCAGTCTTTATGTTAGTTGTGAAACTACTGCGTAACGGGTAAGACTAATTCATGTTTTATCGCTAGTTTAGTTTCGTTCTGATAACAACATTAGCTCGTGATCGGTAACTTTTGACCTGGTTTGTTATTGTCGTCAGTGAATATGTCATTTTCTCTAGATTCATTGCATCATGTCAAATGCATCATAATAAAAGTATATGCTCTCTTGTAAGACGTTTATAATATTCCATAATTATGGCAGACTTGTTTATAGGCCGGCTGCTAAATTATAATTTGTAACTTGTAACTTTATTTAAAATTAGATAAATAAAGTTTGTCATTGTTAGGGTAATTGCGCTTATATTTACATAAGTTTGGTGATAGTGCTTGATAGTTCTGCTCTCTAATAAAACTAAATTGTATCACCGGCTTTCACAAAAAATTGGTTGTCTGTAAAGTCGGTTTACGGACGATAGTTTAACGTGACAACGTCATAACAAAATTTATTTCCCGAAACGTTACAATGAGCGTAACGGGTCAAGGAGCGTAACGGGACAATGAGCCTAACGGGACAATGAGTTATACTTTTTCGTGCGTGCAGCCGGCGTTCATCAATTTATTAGACGTTGTCACGTCAAAAACAATTCGGCAAGGCAATCTACAGTGTGACTGGTTAAACATTGTACATACTTAAGGACATGTTAATTTATGGTCAGACGTAACGTATAAAAAAGAAATCTGTATAACCTGCACAGAAAACCTTTATGAAAATTTGTATGAAATATCTATAAAATGTGGACACTGCGCACACAGCTGTCGAGGCTAATGACCTTTGATAAGAAAAGGACGGGCGGGGGTGCAAATTCGGGAGAGTGCGGGGTGCGGTAGCTGGGAGCGGGGGCGGAGGTTTTGTTTAGCTTTGGTATATCGGGCATTAAAAGGTGGAAATCTAATTTATGACCTTACTTACTAGGTACTTACTGAGTCTAAAATAACTTGCACCGAGTGATAAGCTGAACTGTATTGACGGTTTGTTAACATACAAGTACATCAAGTTTCGAGTTTAACTATTACCTTCTCCCTAGCCTTTATTATGCCCAAGTCGCTTGGGGTCCGCTTTCTAGTCTAACCGGATTTGACTGGATATCAGTTTTTACACGGAGCGGCTGCCACCTGAAGCAACCGCCTCCGCAACCCGAAGGCTAACGATACCCTAAGGCGAGACCAGTGTCAGGATATTAAAAGGCACTGACTTCCCAATAACGACTACCATAGATGTTCACGGCAGCCGGGACCGACGGCTTAACGTGCTCTCCGAGGCACGGAGCAGGCGATAATTGTCAATCAATACGCACATAATTTCGAAAAGTCATATAACTTCCGAAAGTTAGAGGTGCGTGACGTGGGTTCGAACCCAAGACCCTCTGCATTGCAGTCTGTTGGTTTCCCCACTGAGCTATCGAGTTTAACTAGTGTACAGATTAAAAATGTAATGAATACTTATCGATAATTGACGGTTTAAGCGAGATTACACGCATTGATATTCTGTAAAATTTTACAATCATACTCATTTCTGCGTCTAGCTTTATAATTTGTAAACTGATTAATAAAAAGACAAGGTGATGAACAAACATTTTGAAGGTTTACTGGCGCAACGACACTTTTAATTATAATATTTTTTAAGTGCCAATTCTCACACATCGATATAATTTGAGTGCGAAAGGAGCCGATCTGAAAAATAAGGTTTCTGAATCGACCACAAAGCCTTGTTTTTTTAATTTTTTTTATACAACTAAGGTGGCATACAAGCATACGGCCCACTTGATGGTAAGTGGTCACCGTAGCCTACAACACCAGAGGCATCACTTGCGCGTTGCTGACCCTTTAGGAAAGGAAGTGGGACGGAGAAGGAGTGGGATGCAGGAATGGGGGGTGATTGGGCCTCAGACACTTTTACTCACCGAACGAAACACAACAGTAGGAATACTGGTATTTCACGTCGATATTCTATGAGAGGATAGTCCTTCCCCGGTCGAGCCGGCCCATTCATGCTGAAATCAGCCAGGCTCTACTACTCTTAATTCTCTTATTACTCTTATATCTAATTTTGATAAACTTTAGATATAGTAGAGCGTCTCCTCATTCGATTTCCTTTAAATGTATATGCCTTACCTTTCTAATTATCATCAATTGAATTACCGACCTAATGATTTATAGTTGTTAAATTAATTCTCAAACAAATAAATCATAGCTTTATAAATACATCAACTGTGTGAGGTATGTAGATTGGTTCATGAATCAAGTTTGACAGGGCATGGCTGTGTCATAACATTTAAGGCGGCCCATCAACCTCGATACGATCAAGAATGTCCGCAGATTACAAAATACAACATAAACTTAGACGACGCCATTAGGTTTTCTTTTAAATTTGTGTCAACGGTAATTATTTATAAA
This sequence comes from Catocala sponsa, assembly GCA_963564715.1. NCBI lineage: Eukaryota > Metazoa > Arthropoda > Insecta > Lepidoptera > Erebidae > Catocala > Catocala sponsa. The sequence goes on along the minus strand of OY751344.1, from coordinate 24,400,811 downwards.
CAATTAGCTTTTGCGCGCGGCTCCGGCCGCGTGGTACCTACATCAATAAAAAGTAGCCTATGTCCTTCCCCAGGTTTTAAACTATATCTGTACTAAATTTCATTTAAATCGGTTGAGTGGTTTAGCCGTGAAAAGGTAACAGACAGACAGACAGACAGACAGAGTTACTTTCGAATTTATAATATTAGTAAGGAAGTAAGGATTTTCGTCTACTTGCAACCGCACTTCGCCGTCCGTGCATCACACGCTACACGGGCACAGCTATACTCCGTCCTACTAATGAGAACTTTTGCAAATCCAACACCCCATTGCCTGATCTAGTTATCGAACCCGAGACCTAATGCACAGCTGTACAATACAGCTGCGGAATTGAGGCAGTCAATCATATTTATTGAGTGAAAAATATGTCTTCGTTTGTGACAGGCTCAAGATGGCAAAGGCGGCTCCCAACCCTGCGAAGGTGCAGCTGAGGAATGACATAGCGGCGCGCATCGCCGCCCTCACCACAGAGGAGAAGAGAAGACAGTCACAGATTGTATACGAAAAGGTGACAATTATCGGTTTATATCATACTAGCTTTTGCCCACGGCTTCGCTCGCGTTAATTTAGAATTTGACAATCAATTCGGATTGTATTCTGCTTGTAATAATATAATTCAATCACGATTCGAAAGACACGTGGTGCCATCTAATATCATAAGAACGTTATTGTTGTTTTCCTCGAGAACAGTAATTTTTTTCGGGATGAAAGGTAGCCTATGTCTGTTTCTGTACAACTGAAAACATATATGCAAAATTTCAGGATGATCGGTTCAGTGGTTTAGGCGTGAAAAGGTCACAAACAAACTCATTTTCGCTTTTATAATATTAGTTAGGATTACGATTAGGATAGGATACTGGTATGGTACGGTACACAAGTGAAGTGGATGGTCGTACGCCTGTCTCTTTCTGATACAGTGGCATTACTTTCGTAGGAGTCTAAAAAGCTTGCCTTATTAAAATGGTCGATCCAGAATCCTAACTAATACTATAAATGCGAATGTGAGTTTGTTTGTTGGTTATGATTTTAAACTTAAGGCTTGCTACTTGACCGATTACCATGAAATTTATACATATGCATACATGTTGTCAGGAGAACAGAAAAATACATACGGTGGTTTCATAAAGAGGATAGTACTGCTACTTTGTTTGTTTATTTGTGTGAACGCGCTAATCTCAGGAACTATAGGTTCGATTTGAAAAATTCTTATAGTGTTAGATAGCCTATTTATCGAGGAAGACCACGGGGGCGGCGCAGTAACGATAAACGCGGGTGAAACCGCGGGAACATCTAGTAATTATATATGTATAGTAAATCATATAGCAATATGTTTTGATTAGCCGTACACGTCGTTGATTCGCCTTTCAGACACCGGACTAAAAGTACAAAATGTTAATGCTCAACCCAACACTTGCAGGTAATCAACCACCCTTGGTACAAATCCGCCAACCGCATCTCTTTATATATGAGCACTGACCAGGAGATAGACACAGCCCCGCTGATCAGCCACATCAAGGCGCGGGGAACAGCCGCCTTCGTGCCGCAGTACGCTGGTGGAACGATGAGGATGCTGAAGCTTGAAGGAGGTGACGAAAACACCATGCCTTTAACCAGGCATGGGATACAGCAGCACTCGAAGGAACAGCTTAGGGAAGATGCTGTTGCATCAGGTACGGTGATGTTTTTATTTGTTACTAGCTATCACCCGCGACTTCGTCCGCGTGGAATTAACCAAAATCGGCCCAACCGTTTTAGGGATCAGAGAGACAATTTTTTTAAATATGTGTTTTTGTATAAATCTAATTTGCGTATACACTTTTATATGTATTTAGTAAAAAGTTGTTATTTTGACATTACAAACAGATACTTCAATTTGATTTATTTGTATAGATATTCTGCCTACCCCTCTGGGAAACAGGCGTGAATCTATGTATGTATGTATGTATATTCTGCCTAATTTATTTCAAAGGAGAGCCATAATTTGGTTTCCTTGACAGTTGGTGGCCTCCAGGTAGCCCGCCACTGAGCGTTAGTAATGACAGTGTTGTGCCCAAAGGTGGAATGAACTTAAGGTTTTAATTGAAGGTGTCAAGCTTCGATTTCCTGGTCGAACAATCTGCAATTGACCTTTTCTGACAAGAAATTCTCGCTGCTAACTATTATCACACGGCCCTGAGATTTAGCAGAACTTACAGCTGATGATATTAAACGCTTTACCGGGATATAAAGTTTCCTATGTGATAAGCAGAAAGTTGCCAAAATACGGGCATATTTTACATAGTCTATCTGTCTTCTTCTGCCTAGCCTTTATTATTTCCAAGTCACTTGGGGTCGGCTTTCTAGTCTAACCGGATTTTGACTGGATATCAGTTTTTACACGGAGCGACTGCCATCTGACCTCCGCAACCCGAAGGCTAGATCAGTGTCAGGATATTAGAGGGCACTGACTTCCCAATAACGACTGCCATAGTTGTTCATGGCAGCCGGGACCGACGGCTTAACGTGCTCTCCGAGGCACGGAGCAGCCGATAATTGTCAATCAATACGCACATAATTTCGAAAAGTCATATAACTTCTGAAAGTCAGAGGTGCGCGACGTGGATTCGAACCCGAGACCCTGTGCATTGCAGTCTGTTGGTCTCCCCACTAAGCTATCGCTGCTGCATGGCCACTCATACAGACTACATACTCATAGTCTATCTCTATTTAGTTTAATCCAAAGCCGCTTAGCGGTTTCTTCATGATTAGGTAACTAACATCCATACATCTTCACAATCTTCTAGGAGGATAAAGTTATTAAGTAAGTACAATTACTTATGTACTAAATGTCAATGCATTTCAGGAGGTCTAGATCTGATCATCGCTCCAGGGGTGGCGTTTTCCAAATCTGGTGACAGATGCGGCCATGGAGGCGGCTACTATGATAAATTCATCGCTAACCTTCGCAGTAACCCCAAAACTGCACCCAAGGTATGAGCTCCAACATTACTTACATATATCATTGTTGAACTTACTTAGCTGATTATGTACCATAAGGCGTGTGGTACTGCTGTACCCGTACTCTGACTGGAACAGTTCATAAAATACTTTGAGAAGACTTCAGAAGACCAAAACAATCCTGTGTGTTGTATGAACGGTAAGTAGAGTTCTCTCTACTCATCGATTCCTTTTTAATGAGCCGGCAAATTCGGTGGTTTTATTTTCCTGGTGTTATGTCCTGGGGCTACAACAACTGCTTACATCTGGCAAGCAGTGTGCTTAGTCGGTATTTATCTCCAAAAGTCTTTGTGGGTCCACTTACAATAGTTTTGCTACGAAATTAACGCATGTGCGCTCTTCATGCCAGATTATTGTATTTATTTATTTTATTTTTTTATTTTATTTATAAGGTTTACCAACAATTGATTACACTGTTACAAGATGTGATACATTCATAAAACTCATTACTAGCGTAACAATCTCTTACAGGTAAACACAACATGCATAATTTTTATATCTTAAGTTTACAATTACCAGTTCAAAGAAAAATCAATCAATAAAAGAAAAAATATGTAGACAGAATTAAAAATGAGTAAATACACAAATAAACAAACAAATCAGCCAACCAACCTTAATATAGAGAGAGCATTAGGTGTTTTGATAGTTGTAAATAATTTTTTTGATCCTATTAAGTGAGTCAGCATGCACGTCAATTAGATCACTTAGGCTATTAAACAATTTGCATAGTCGGGGGATCGGAGAATTTGCGCCGAAGACGGTTCTACGGAGTGGTGGATGTAAAGGCGTGATGGGGGCTCGAGGATTTCTGGCGGGGACACGGAGTTTTAAATATTTCAGCAGTTTGTATAATGTTTGATGATTTAAGAATAGACCACTTTTTATTTGTTTAATCTAATATTGAACGTATTCAATATTATAGATAATCAGAGTGTGCAGTAATTTGTCCAATTTGAAGAGTTTCTTAGTCAAAAGATACGGTATATTTGCTAAATAATAAATTAAACATTTATTTTCGTAATTTGCTTTGGGTTGACACAAGCTTTTTTTACTCCTGGGTTTTTCGATTTTCTGTTAGAACACTTTTAATGCCAGCTCAAAGCCTGGCATTGTCCTCAGAGGCCAAGCGAAATGTGGGTTAAATGCACTTTTACCTACTCTTTAGTAGTTTATATATTTTGTTGTGTCATAAGTAAGTATATTGTGTAATATCGATATAGGGATATAAACTATTTTCTATTACTCGTAAAATTACAAAACATAAGAACTTGTATAAAATATTTTACTTCCTTATCATATACATTATAAAACATTTGAACATTACCAGGCTGGAATCAATTGTAGAAAACGTTTTTTATATTTTAACTTAAACTAGTCAGAGATAGGTAAGATAAACATTTTAAGTTCATTTAAAATTATTTTGTAATTTTTTAAAAGACGCCTCACGCACTAGAAAGACGTCCTGTCGCGGGGACTTTACAAACAACGTACACAAACAACACCCAGACTCGGAATCATTTGTGGATCACACAAAGTTTTGTCCCGTGTGGGATTCGAACCAGACAGTCTCTCCATCTTAGGTATGGATCTTTGCCGCTCCCTGAATCAGAAAACCTATATCGAGAGCGTCATTAAGCAAGCTTCGCGAAAACTCGGAGTTCTGAACAGGGTGAGGCGGTTCTTCACGCCTGGGCAACTGTGCCTATTGTATAAGGCACAAGTGCGCCCTTGCGTGGAGTACTGTTCTCATCTTTGGGATGGCTCCGCGCAGTACTTGCTGGACGCTCTCGACCGGTTACAGCGGCGGGCTGTCCGTATCATCGGAGATCCAGAGGTCACGAGTTCACTGGAACCTCTGCAACTCCGTAGGGATATTGCCTCATTGGCATGTTTCTACAGAATATACCACGGGGAGTGCTCTGAAGAGTTATTCCACCTTATCCCGCCCTCCCCTTTCCTATCCAGAACAACGCGTGCTGGGCTCAGATGCCATCCTTACACGGTAGAGTCGATTAGAGCGCGTACCAAAAAGTTTGGGTCCTCATATATCTGCCGAACGACCAAGGCATGGAATTCTCTGTCAAGGCACGTGTTTCCTTCTTCCTTCAATCCTGGGTTCTTTAAGCGGGGCGTGAAAAAGCATCTTCTCAGGCCGTCAAAGTAGAGACCTTAACATCGCTTCGGCTACTGTGGGGGCGATGTGGAGGCCACTGCTCTTAGACCACACGACTGCTTACCATCAGGTGGAGTGTGGTCATTATGACGAGCAAAATAAAAAAAAAAAAAAAAAAAATATACTACCGCTGCCTCACACTGCTCGGAGCCGTGATCCAATTATACTACCGCTGCCTCACACTGCTCGGAGCCGTGATCCAATTATACTACCGCTGCCTCACACTGCTCGGAGCCGTGATCCAATTATACTACCGCTGCCTCACACTGCTCGGAGCCGTGATCCAATGATACTACCGCTGCCTCACACTGCTCGGAGCCGTGATCCAATTATACTACCGCTGCCTCACACTGCTCGGAGCCGTGATCCAATGATACTACCGCTGCCTCACACTGCTCGGAGCCGTGATCCAATTATACTACCGCTGCCTCACACTGCTCGGAGCCGTGATCCAATTATACTACCGCTGCCTCACACTGCTCGGAGCCGTGATCCAATTATACTACCGCTGCCTCACACTGCTCGGAGCCGTGATCCAATTATACTACCGCTGCCTCACACTGCTCGGAGCCGTGATCCAATTATACTACCGCTGCCTCACACTGCTCGGAGCCGTGATCCAATGATACTACCGCTGCCTCACACTGCTCGGAGCCGTGATCCAATGATACTACCGCTGCCTCACACTGCTCGGAGCCGTGATCCAATTATACTACCGCTGCCTCACACTGCTCGGAGCCGTGATCCAATTATACTACCGCTGCCTCACACTGCTCGGAGCCGTGATCCAATGATACTACCGCTGCCTCACACTGCTCGGAGCCGTGATCCAATGATACTACCGCTGCCTCACACTGCTCGGAGCCGTGATCCAATTATACTACCGCTGCCTCACACTGCTCGGAGCCGTGATCCAATGATACTACCGCTGCCTCACACTGCTCGGAGCCGTGATCCAATTATACTACCGCTGCCTCACACTGCTCGGAGCCGTGATCCAATTATACTACCGCTGCCTCACACTGCTCGGAGCCGTGATCCAATGATACTACCGCTGCCTCACACTGCTCGGAGCCGTGATCCAATTATACTACCGCTGCCTCACACTGCTCGGAGCCGTGATCCAATTATACTACCGCTGCCTCACACTGCTCGGAGCCGTGATCCAATGATACTACCGCTGCCTCACACTGCTCGGAGCCGTGATCCAATGATACTACCGCTGCCTCACACTGCTCGGAGCCGTGATCCAATGATACTACCGCTGCCTCACACTGCTCGGAGCCGTGATCCAATTATACTACCGCTGCCTCACAGAAGCAGTACCTAATAATATTAAACTTAAGTCAAATGATGGCGTTTCAGATCAGAGCACGACTATGAACCGAATGATACTGATATCTATGCTTGTAGCGGCGAATGTGGCTAACGTCTTGCGTCCTCATCGCGGGACTTCACTTCGAAGCTCTCGTGGGAAACCAGACACTGAGAAAAAATACAATTACGTAGTAGCCTTAATTTCAGAATCTTATAGACGAGGCACTGGCACCCTCATATCCTCAAATTGGGTATTGACGGCAGCGAGCTTGTTTCATACTGACGGCTATAATATAACACACGTTGAATACGGTAACATAACTGAAACTGAATGCTCAGACAATACTGAATTCAAAAAAGAAATACTTGAACAAATAAGTCATCCAGGCTATGTGGAAGGCTCTAACATGAATGATATAGCGTTGTTGCAGATCAGTCCTATTATTATGCTTGTTTATGGCAAGATATCAGCTATAGACTATGTTTCTTTAATGGGTCAAGCTGTGGAATACGCAGGCTTCGACATAACTAAACCGGATTCTAATGATGATGATGATCGTCGGTCGCTGCTCATCGGCCAAGGTGTAGTGACCTCATGTCTGGAGTCACACGACAATTCTTACATGCCCGGTTACTTTTTGTGCGTCGCACCAAAATGTTCAATAAAAGATTCTCAAATTTTGTACGGGGGCTATGGAGGACCATTGTTCCATGATCAGAAAATAATTGGTGTCGCTAAACCCAATTTGGAACATGTTGACTGTTTTCTGGCAGTCAGCCCCTACATAACATGGATTAGCGAAGTTATTGATGAACCATGAATCTATAAAAATGTAAGTCTGTACTCCTAACATAGATATAAGTAAAATAACATTGCCGAAGACTATAAAAATATAATCAATATTAAATTAGTTTTATTCATTATTAAATACGTTAAGTGCAATAAAATAGTAAATTTGTGACCAGAGAAGTGTTTCATGCTGTCTTAAGTCAGATCCACAAATCTACACAAAGTACTGGTCGTAGGAGTTCATCACTGTGACAACGGACGAAATTTGAACATTCATCGTGTAAACCTGGGAAGTATTCTACTTTTTAAAGCCTTAACAGACACTCCACAACACTTGTTTACTCTGCTTATTATACTGTGAGCTTCGTCCACCACACGCCGGCACAGTTTTGTCTCCTTTTGCTTGACAATAGGTGGAAGCAAAATTTACGACTAAACACTCGCCTCACGCACGCATACACTCATATTTTTACTTCACATTCAACTACTAATACTACTTTAGTGTTTTAGTGTGCATTCTTATGTAAACTTTCAGCGTAATTTCGCTTTTTCCACTTAAATTTGTTTTAATTTTGACCCTCCATATTGAAAAGAAAAACAAAATTCTTACTTCATTAATTACTAGCTTTTGCCCGCGGCTTCGCTCGCGTTAATTTAGAAATTGACAATCAATTCGGGTAATTCAATCATGATTCGAAAGACACGTGGAGCCATCTATTATCATAAGAACGTTATTATTGTTTTCCTCGGGAACAGTAATTTTTTACGGGATGAAAGGTAGCCTATGTCCGTTTCTGTACACCTGTCAACGTATATGCAAAATTTCAGGATGATAGGTTCAGTAGCTTAGGCGTGAAAAGATAACAAACAAACAAACTCATTTTCGCTTTTATAATATTAGTTAGGATTAGGATTAGGATATTATATATTCTTTTACAACAGAATAAATTTACATTCAACTAATACTAATTAAAGCTTTTCTTTTTTACATTACTGTATGTTTATAGTAAATTTTCGATAATTTAGATATATTTATATAGCTAACTGTCCCATCCCACTTTTCTTTTTCTATCACTCAGTTGTTTCTTTTTGTATAATTTATAGGTGCTTGGTGATTTATACATCCCTGGACCAACAATGAGCATACAAATGATGACCCGTAAAGCAACAGTCAAAGATACTGAAAACAAGTTAAAATTAGCACTTCTAGAATTGAAGAAATATATGAATGACAACCATAATATGTTGTTTAAGGAACGTAGCGACTGTGAAGATGAAATTCAAGCAGTTAATAATAAGGTATTTGAGATAAAAAGACAACTGACTGAACTCCATATTGAATATATGGATGTCTTGGACCAGCGGGACCGATTAGAGGATGAAGTTAGATCCTTCAGTAATTGTAGTGATATTTTTTCTAGGTCACTGAGCCGCAGTGCTGAGCTTCAAGCAAACCTGAATGAAGCTCACATTAAAATTATTTCTCTAGAACAAACTATTCAGGGGCTCAATGGTACTGCTACTCAGAACCTCTACTCAGAACTGGAGGAAAAATATGTATGTTGGATAGTAATAAAAGTAAACTTAATAATGTTTTGAATTTTTATTAAAAGTACTAGGAAATTGAGCAAATACCTATAGTTAAATAAATTAATAAAAAAGTTAAATATTAATCTTAATAAGTTAAACAAGGTTAGGAAGATGACACGGCATAACAGTGAATTGGTGAAGGAGAATGAGGCTTTATTAATAAGTCTAGAAAAAAGCTATGATCAAATAGTTGGCAGTAGGTTACTGTATGAAGCACATACAGCTGAATTAAATCGTCAAATTAATAACTTAAAGGAACGGCTTACAAGAATCAGCTTTAAGAACCATAAAGAAACATCAGAATATATTGTGAAGTATGAGGAAATTGCCAGAGTTGGTAGGGAGAACATAGAACATGTTCTTTCACTAACTGATTACAATATTTGCGGTAAGTGCTTACAGGCTACACCTAATTATAACCTGTCAGCTGTTTCTGTTTGTGATTTGGATTCAGTAAACAGTGGTACCACCTCCTTTTCTGCTCATGAAGATATATAATAATATAATATTAACAAAAATATATCAATGTTTTCTGACCAAATAGGAGTAGCGTTTAGTAGACTAATTAATTCTCATACAGAGTCGCCTTGCATAAATGTTTGTTCCCCTGGCGCTAGGTTAAGTTATTTAATTGATATGTTAAAAACTACAAAATTAAATGCAGAGTCAACAGTCATATTTCTTTATGGTGACAGCTTATCTGTCACTAAAAAAGAGGCAATCCATTTGACAGAAGTAATAGAATTATTACATTATAAAGTGGGGTGTAAGTCTATTCTCTGTGCATTACCATATTCCTATGTACTAACAAACGAACAGAATAGGAACATTGAAAACTTAATTTATTTTTTTATAACTGTACATGTTACAACAATTGTAGTTTATTCTTTGACACTAATAAGTTCATTAGTAAATTTTTGAAGTGAAAACTTCTTTAGGCGCGTTGAGCACTTCTAGGAATAAAAATCATAGAACTCGCGTCATCGTCACGCTTCGTCATCGTTACGCTTCGTCATCGTTACGCTTCCACACTTTCCATTTTTGAATTATTTTGGAATATTTACAATATCTCAGAAATGGTGTTTCCTACGCAAAAAAAAACGAAATTTTGACCCCCTTAATAAGCCCCAAGAGAGTATCAGGCATCCGACCTGCACCTTTTTTTGTTTTTTGTTTTGTTTATGATGAAGTGTTTATGATCAAGGACTAAAGTTTTCACTTCTATCGGCAGTCCCCAAAGACTGCCCAATTTGTTATTGACTAAAGAAAATGAAAGAAATACAAATTTTAAGTGGCTGGACCAGCTTTTGCTATATTATTTGGTGCCGGTGCGCATGAGCCGGCTTATCTTAGAAGTAGCATCCTTATAGAAAACTAGCGAAAGAGTGGTAATATTGTCATTGCGTTTCGCCTGGTGACTAGGAATTCTAGAGGCGATCATAAGACCTAGACTCTAGAACTTACAGTAGTATTTGGAGGAGTGACTGATACAACTGATGTTGCAAGCGATCAGCGATGCGAGGCTGTGGTAACCTCTTATCATCAAGTTGTTAGCAACTTTTGTCTTCTTCTCCCTAGCCTTTATTATGCCCAAGTCACTTCGGGTCGGCTTTCTAGTCTAACTTTAATATATATATATATATATATAATAGATGTTTATGGCAGCCGGGACCGACGGCTTAACGTGCTCTCCGAGGCACGGAGCAGACGATAATTGTCAATCAATACGCACATAATTTCGAAAAGTCATATAACTTCCAAAAGTCAGAGGTGCGCGACGTGGGTTCGAACCTGAGACCCTCTGCATTGCAGTCTGTTGGTCTCCCCACTGAGCTATCTGCTACTTGTTAGCAACTTTTGTAATAATGTATAATAGGTTGTACATTACTATGGACTAATGATTGCCAGGGTGGCGAAGCGGTAATGAAAGCGACCCCTGCGCATGAGGTCTCGGCTTCCTAGCCGTGTTATTGGAATTTAATTTTAGAAACTCCCAATAGGGACAGGGCGTCTGGTAATTTGTCCGGCAGACGACAATAGGCTCACCTTTTAAGTAAAACCTACGAGGGAAGATCAAAAAGTTCGCAGAATGACAGGGGAGGATAATGAAATGAAACATCAAATTATTTTTCCTTTTTAATGTATTCTCCCTTAACCCTAATACATTTATTAGATGTGTCAAATAATTTATTAATACCGTCGAAAAAAAAACATTTGTCTTAGGCGTCAAAATAGGCCGAAATTGCTGACTTCATTTCATCATCGTCGCAAATTTATTTTCCACGCAGCTCAGCACGTTGACATCTCTTGAAAAATGGTTTGAGGCGTCTTTCCTTGTTTGGTGAGAAATTTAATGACGGCACGTTATTCAATTTTCTCCATAGTGGCTAGTTTCTTCCCGATTGACTTGTTTACTCGTTGAAAACTCAAAAGCTAATGACCCGATTAGGTTGAAACTGGGTATATATACTAACAATGAGTCACTCAATTAGCGGCTACATGGATGAGTAAACTCACCCTCGCCAACCACGCCATACCGCGAAATTTTTGACCTCGTAAAACCATCCTTGGCAGATTGTTGTTGAGTTTCATTTCAGCATACCCTTTCGGTAGTTTAAACGTGAGTCTAGTTATGTATGTTTAAATTTATTTTTGTTCCAGGTGGTTGCAGTAGCATTTGATTGTCAAGTAGTGGACAAAGTACCGACTAACGAACAAGATCAAAAAGTCGACGCCGTTATATATGCAGAGTAAACTTGATTTAATTGAAATGATCACAATGATTCAATGAATATAATTTTTTTATACAATTAAGGTGGCAAACAAGCATGCGGCCCACCTGATGGTACGTGGTCACCGTAGCCTATGGACCCATGCGACACCAGAGGCATCACTTGCGCGTTGCTGGCCCTTTAGGAAAGGAAGTGGGAAGGAGAAGGAGCGGGATGGGGGAAACGGGGTGATTGGGCCTCCGGCACTCTCACTCACCGAACGAGACAGTAGGAATACTGCTATTTCAAGTCGATATTCTGTGAGAGGGTAGTTCTTCCCCGGTCGAGCTGGCCCATTCATGCTGAAATCAGCGAGGTTCTACTAATCGGAAAATTTATAAGGTAATATAAATATTTATATTCATTGCTCAAATAATTGTAATCAATCTTTTAGTAATTATTGTGTTAAGTATATGAGGACTATTGTATAAATAGTTGGTTTTAGAAATAACATACCAAAAGATTATATTTTACGTAAATAAAACTCTATGGCGAAAAGTAATATATTGTTTTATTTATTTTAAAAATATAGCCGCACTAAGTGCAATATTTTAATACATTTTACACATATTACGCCATAATTACTTATGACAAATTGAAATTATAACTAAAATATAGTGTACAAGAACAGCTTAATTATTTATATCACAAATATTTAAATACTACAATTATTATAAACCACAGTATAAGATAACATTGCGTGGCAAGATGAGATATAAGTACAAAGAATTAGTAGAAAAAAAGAAATAAAATTATATGATCAAAATAATTACAACAAAAATAATTTTACGCAACATTTATTATTATTAAGTACATCAATATAAAATCTTATATTAAATATGAGGGTAGAGGGACGAAAAGGGAGAGGAAGGCCAAGGAAAAAAAAAGATGAACTGTGTGAGCATGGATATGAAAGGGAAAGGGGTAAATGATCAGATGACGGGTGACAGAAGTATGGAAGCGAAGGACATACTGCGCCGACCCCAAATAAAGTGGAACCAGGGCAAGAGGATGATGATGACATCAATATAAAATCGCATATTAAAGAAAAAACAAAACAATGCATCAAAAAATAGTTATAAGTAATAATAAGGATCATTAAAGCGAGGACGGTCTCTAGAAGCAATTGGCATGCTATCTCTATTTTCTTGCTAAGCTAGCTCGTTTTAAAAAACTGTTCTCATGAAAATATGGTAACACAGACATATTATGTGTATTTGTCCTCACGAAGTAAGCAGTAAAAACGACAAATATTCCATTATACAATTTCTTTGTAAACTACAAATGAGATTAGATGATGTATGAGTATGATGTAGTACAAAAGAAGACAATAATATTTTATAGATATCAGCAATCATTAGTCTTTACAAAGATCAAATACAATAAATATTATTTTGTAAAGTGGAATGCCTATTCTCCATAGTGTCTCAGGCCAAAGATGGACATCAAAAATTACTATAAAAATTGAGTGTTTTAAGATCTTAACAGTATTACATATCTAAAAATATATTCAAATTGACGCCACTATTTTAGAAATACCTATAAAAAAATGTATTGAGTTTATTTTCTATACGAAAATGTGTTTGGCTATGAGATAATTCAAAAACATCTCTTTTCTCAATGATCTATTATTTAATTATGATAGGAGGTGTGTTTGTAATATATTTTTATCCAGATATACTTAATAGGGTATAAAAAAAAACACATTTGTTATTTTAAACGTCTATAATGTCTTCATTGTCATATACTATTAACAAATCATCTAGAAAAGGCGCACGATATATTGAACTCATATCTTGCCCAATAGACTTAATGTTTTTAACAATTTTTTGTACATTACAGTGGCGTCAATTTGAATGAAAGTAAATACAACTTTTTTTACGACAAAATCAACTGGAAAGTATTTTTTTGTCCAGCCTCTTGTCCACTCGTGGCCTCAGATGGACATTCCCTTTTATTTAAATAATTGTATGGCACTACAGATAAAAATACCAATTTATGATAAATATTTTCAGCTGCAAAAAACTTATCTGTTATCTGTATTGGTTAAATCAATTTAATAAAATGATGAGTAGGTACCATTTTACACTGATGTCGTGTAATTTGCGAAGCATTCATTTTGCCACCGCTGACAGCTGGTCACTGGGGAGACAGTGACGGTTACCACCGAAGAGACGGCGCGGGCGTCGATTATTCGGCGTGTGTAAAGAGACGCTAAGAATATACACGATTAAGGTTTAACTAATCTGTTTAATAAGTATATTTTATCATTGCAAGTTCACCGTATCCGGAAACCCGAACTCCACCAAGCACTATGCAAAAGATTGCCATATCATTATAGACTTTGTTAACGTTGAAATAATATCGAAATTTAATTAACACAACTATTAGGCCTCGAGAGCATTGAAGCGAATACGAAAGATACCGCAATTGATTACTAAATTTTGATTTTATTTTAACTTATCTAAGGTCGATATTAATTTGGCAGTGTGAAATGTGCTGAGTCCGATCGCTTAGTCGTCACACATATTATAGTTTTTTTGAGATATACATTTATAGTAATAATTTAATTAATAGTTTGCAGGAAAATACAGGAAAGTTATAATCATAATAAATCTAAAAATAATTATATCTAATACAAAATGAAAGTAATAATATATACAATAATTAACTTTCAATATATGGATTGTATCCCACTATCAAATGAAGGATATAATAATAAATAGGGTATATAATTTCATTAATATACCGAATTATTAAAAATACTTTAATAAGCTAAGTTATATTGCTATTTGTGATTCAAAAACGTAGTAGAAATATAGCGATTATAAAAATACTTTTTACTTTGAAAATGATTTCAATTACTCACCAATGATTTTTGGGGATAAAGTTTAGTGATGCATTATATTTTACAATCAAATTTTGTTATAAGAAATAACTGCAATAAATCTGTACAAAGTCATTTAATTGCTCATTTCCTATACAAAAAATAGGTACCGCACTGCGTGCAATTGCATTCGAATAGACGATTGTTATCCGAATGTAATCCAGCGACGACAAGTACATCGATACTCGAATGCGCGATAAATTTTTCGAATTAATCGCGCATCGCTTGACGAACAAGCGAATGTTCAGAAAGCAGTATTCTTTAGTCGATGTTATATTTTAGCCACAATTAAGTAAAGTGGAACCTACCAATCAAAATAACATTCTCATTTTATTTGTCTTGCAATCGATAATATTATTTATTTAATTTTGTAGTGCACCAACACTAATGTTGTTTAAATCATAATTTAAAATAATCTCAGACATGTAACACTGTCAAAATCTTCAGTAATCGCTATATTTGTATATTATTCTATACTTAATAAGAAAATATAATTCAAATTTGTCAACCAATAATTAAAACTACTTATTTACAAAATTATCTACTTAAGCTAACTTAAATATAATTTTCGATAGTGGAATCCAAATCATTAGCTTCAAAAGCTAGCCTTAACTACAAATTCGTTGATATATTTTGCATTAAATAGAATCTTATAATAAACAAACATTTAGTTTAAAAGTATATCGAGTAAAATCGATTATAAGATATAAATGAATCGTAATAAGTACAAATAATTAAATTGCTTCAAATTAAAAAATATTTTGCAAATATTTTTACAAAGTAAACGTAAAACATCATGATTCGTTTCGTTTTCGCTTAAATTAAAAATTTTCATTGCATGCAAGAACGAGACAGCACTTTACAGAGTGTATGCTCTTGAGTATGCAATAATAATACTCTAGGACTACCGGCTCGTTGCATGTGGCTTCGTCGTCAAGGATAAGACGTCTTTGTCGTTAAGATATACTTATATCAAAATCCAAATTATCTGTATCGTTCGTTCGTTCGTTCGTTATCGTTCCAAATTATCGTGTCTGTCTGTTAGTGACAAGCATAACTCCGGAACCACTGGACCGAACTAACTTGTAACTTGGTGTGCAGACACCTTGGGATCATACCTCGGTCGAGTTTGAATATGGGCTCTGTGGGTTAAAAGACTCCCGAGATATAGAGGTCACAAGGTCACATGATGTACATTTAAGACGAAGAGGTTGAATCCTGGGTTTTTACACGCATCTCGTTTATTTTAAGATATTTTAATTCATGTTATTTTTTTGCGAAATGCAAATTTAATTTATGCAATTTTTCTTCTTTATCTAACTATTATTTGCTATGTTAAAATCATTATGTATATTATTGCTTCTTTTTGTATAAAAAATAACAATATACGAGACGATAATATTGTAGATTTGATTACATTTGCAAAATTTACACACAAGTCTGGAATGGTTTCAATAAAAATGAATTGCAGTGGCAAACCACATAAGGAGCTCCACATACCGAACGGGGCGCGGCGGCGGCGCGGCGGCGGCGCGGCGGCGGCGCGGCGCGGTGCGGGTGGCAACCGCCCCGCCTTTCAACCGCACCGCGCCGCTCCTTCCTCTGCGCTGCGTTAACTCAGTTAAGTGGTCTTTGGAAGCTATCCAGACCACGTAGGCAGCCTTAACGAACCACGCCCTGTTTACTACTTGAATCTAGTTGTTGTTATAGTGTATAATTCGCGTTGTTTTTATTGTACAAGTCTATATTATGTGTAATATAAACCATTTAATCGCGTCGAATGAATTTTAATTGTCTCCATTTAGTTAATTCCTGGATCAACCACGCCTGTAAAGCGGGTTAGACAATCCTTAACGTAACACTGGTTCCGTGTACATACACGCATACAAAATTCGACAGCCGCGGTCGCCGCGCCGCACCGCACCGCGTTCGATGTGTGGAGCTCCTAAATATCAAAGAAATAAACAATATCCATACAGCCAGCATATACGTTCATATTATCTTTGTATTGTCTTTGAAAGTATCGACGTATCCTCGTCCGGCAACGTAAGATTTTATCGGCATGTTACTTCGAAGAAAATCCATAATAATGCGTCCTTAGAAACAAGGTAAATATTGAAAGTCCCACGGCTCAGAACCTCGTGATTTGAATCCAAATTCTTTGTGAGAGCCCTGTTTTCTGTATTCTCAGTATCGCTTGATAACTTCTCTAGAAGCCTTGTCATAAATGATTGAATGAATGAATACTTTAAATTGAAATGATTTAATATTAGCTACTTTATTTTACTAATAAATTAACAGTATTGTAATCAATGAAAGTAATTTTCAGGGTCAATCTTGTCAATCAAAAGCTTTGATATAACTGAAAATCATTTACATTGATATTTCAACATTTAATTGCACTAGAGATGTGATTGTGTTATGCATATTATATTGCTCATCTTGCATATGACGCATGTAGCTGGCATAGGCTACATGCACAAGCTATATGCGCGAGTTGATCATGAGGGTGGTTAGCGTCGGTAGTTTACATGATGCATATAACCATCACGCAAGTGCCGGAACCCTTGTTGCATGTGTAATTCATTGTATACTACAGGCATAAGGAAAAAACCAGAAGGTACCAGACAGTATGTATGTATGTACATTATGGTTTAACTATGGGATTATCTTCCTCAAAGAAATGGGTATGAAATGTGTTTGCTGGTAAACAGCTTTTACATAAAATGAACATTTGAGAGCATATCCTAAACAGACAGGACATCACTTCCATGGGTATCCATGTTAACTGCTCTCTACGTAATAAAACATAGACAAACTCAAAACCAATTTCAATAGTCAAATAGATTTGTCAGGGATGTAAATAAGGACTTTATATACAAAACCATGAAAATCTTTACTTGAGACAACATGCCGTGTAACCATTTTTATACTGTTTTCTCTCCAGTAATTAAAATTAGCGACAATGGATCCAATAAATTATAACGTGACTTTTACGATTATGCAATACTCGTAAAAGTGAAACAATTGGACTATTTTATTCATAAAGCTGTTGTTTCCAATAGTTATATGTATTTCTCTCACGAATCACTTTTATTTGATGACTTAGAAATCAGGCTTCAGCATGCAATTACTCTTAATAAAGAGTATCGCCTGTACTACTTTTTAAAAGGAGATTAGTTGACATTCTTTTCTGACCCATGTTTATGTACCCGATCTTTAAATAAATTTTCCAGCTCATAGTAATTGGACTGCACTGCACCGATAATATAAACTTGACTGCAATCGTTTGGATATGATATAATCGGCTATTAGTGGTTCATCGTATGACGGCTCCAAAGACTCTCTGGCCTCTAGACATGAGCAGTTCTACTGCACCGACGGCAGCTAGCAACAGTAGAAGTGCAATGATGATGAGGACTGCTCGGCAGCGTCTTCGACGCCTCTCACTGCGAGCTAGGCGACGGGTTAGGGCTTCGCCCCTTGCGCCATCGAGGGTGAATAGTGCGCTGGCGGCCTGTAACAAGGAGATGACACGTTAAAACTTGTGGACAATGATACTTAGGGCTTTAGATTTTCTATGCAGCGCTTTTGCATGTAGCCTGTGTAATAACATCTCTGGTTTGGACATGTAGAAAGAATGGACGAGGAAAGACTGACTAAGAAAGTTTATAAGGCTAGTGTGAATGGAACAGTCGCAAGAGGAAAACCTAGGCGAACGTTTCTCAATCAGATCGGAGGTATTCTGGACAAAGGCCAGGTTAAGAGCTCCTTGAACCGACGGGCGTGTATCAGGTATGTGATGAAAGTGAATGAAGCCAGAGAAGTGTGTCAGGATCGTAGCAAATGGAAATCCGTAGTCTCTGTCTACCCCTCTGGGAAACAGGCGTGAATCTATGTATGTATGTATGTAATAACAGCTCTCTGTATTACACCCACATTTCACCAGCTTGTATGCCTAGGTTCCACGTAATAAGACACGAGCCTACTGGAGTGACGTCTCGACCTCGAAATGCAATATAGTTTCGTTATTTTTATTCTGTGTACACGTAAGTGGATGCTCCTTTCTCTGATTTTGATTGATTTTCTACCGGGTACATGACCACAATTACTGACTAACAAAATTTAAAAACAATAACTATTTGGTCGACCAAGGAACTGATCCTGGGACCTAACGATTGTACACAAACATAAGTGGCATAAGCCACTGGAGTATATAGTGATGGTCGATGTATCTATTAAATAATACCATGACAACACTATTGCTCTCATATATTTTGTATACTTTTTATAACATATTTTATTGTTTGTCTTGTACATTCTAAGTCTTTCTTGACAACAAAGATTGTAAAGTGTGTCCATACATTTATCTTGCTATCACTTGATCTTGACCACTACTTTTAGGGAGAATATTATTTATGTTACTAAAAATAACACAACATTAATTATTTATTTTATAGCATTCACAATGACAGACAGACGGTCAAACTCACGACATTTTAAGTAACTGGATTGAGCACGCTGTGATGTAGTTAAAATTTAATAGATGTTGCAAAATAATTAAGTTTTAATGTTAAATAAGTCGGTTAATCGTTAATTAATAAGTTTATTTTTGTGACACACGGGTTAAAACTATGGCGAACTTATTTGAGTGATATAAAAATGGCTGTTCTGAGTTTGGGTGTTTTTCTATGGGCGTCGCGTCGTTTTAAGTTTTCAACTTTTAATTAGATATTGGTTAACCAGGATACAGAGCTTTATTTACGAAATCCATGTTCTTGTATAAAGACTTTCTTAGTCTTGCCAGATGTGAGCAAATTTCATGCTAGGTCTCCATTCTCTCTTGTTTTGCTTTGAATTTAGTTTGAAGTACGACTGCATAACAATTTTATAGCTTAAAAAATGTAAGCTACCAAAACCGCTCTATAGCAT
The DNA here is from genome assembly GCA_963564715.1 of Catocala sponsa. Lineage (NCBI taxonomy): Eukaryota > Metazoa > Arthropoda > Insecta > Lepidoptera > Erebidae > Catocala > Catocala sponsa. Next base: position 24,381,315 of record OY751344.1, on the reverse strand, counting down.
TATGTTATGTTTTGAAGGACATGTCTCGTTCTAGTTAGTAGCCCGAAGGACATTATAAACATACAATTAGCGCACACGAAGTACACCCAAACTCAAAACAATAATTTGTAGATCACAAATAGTTGTCCCGTATGATATTCAAGAGTTGCCAGACGGCTGGTAAAGACGGACACAGTCAGGCTTTTTAGTTTTTGTGCGTAAAGCCGGATACAGTAATGAGTCAGACTTTTTGTTTAAGTGGGCGGTCAAATTAGACGATGCAGAAGCTGTCCAGTTTTTGTTAGGCTTTTTAAATTTGTTTTTTTACATTTGTACGGCTTTTCGGTTTCAAGAGCTGGCAACTCTACATTCGACCCGAGTACTTGCTTTAAGTTATGCATGTTATCCGCGCCATTTACAATAATCATTTGATTATACAGGGTGTTAGGCACACGGTTGTCCAAATGAAATAGAGATCTGGTTTGGGCTATAGCTAACGCGTTGGACTCAGGCAAATTAAATTTTACCTCACAGTTTCGGAAATATGATTCTTTTTTTATTTTTGGAATGAAATGTCGGAAATTTAGACTAAAACTGTAAACATGTTAAACGAATATGGGTTTAGCTGTCATAATTATATTTTTTAATTTACAACTCCGTGCACTCAACTGTACAACAATATTATTATTATTAACCTCAGAGTCTTCTTCGAAGAGATTAATGAAAACACTTTGTGGGTCTGTGTGTCTGTCTGTTAGTGACAAGCATAGCTCCGGAACCACTGGACCGATTGACTTGTAACTTGGTGTGCACACACCTTGGGGTCATACCTCAGTTGAGTTTGAATATAGGCCCTGTGGGTCAAAAGACCCCCGAGATATAGGGTTCACAAGGTCAGATGTATTTTAAATGGCAAAATGGCTTTATTTATATTGAGTGGTGGTGTGCTGATTCCAGTTGGTTGCTGCTGTTTGCTGTCGAGTTTTGTCTTATGCTGCGTTTTGCAACACAACATGCCCAACACTGGACATGATACCCAACAATGGTCATGATGCCCAACAGTGGACATGATGCCTAACAGTGGCCATAATGCCTAACAGTTGGTATGACGCCTAAGAGTGGGCAATGTGCCCAAAAGTCGACATGAGCCCCAACTGTGGGCATCATGCCCAGCAGTAGGTACGATTGACTTGAGTAACTTGGTGTGCAGACACCTTAGGGTCATACCTCGGTCGAATTTGAATATGGGCCCTGTGGGTCAAAATACCTCCGAGATATAGGGGTTACAAGGTCACATGAAGACGAATAGGTTGAATCCTGTGTTTTTACACCCATCTCGTTATATTATATGTTATTTTTTCTCTACGACTCTGTGTCTCAATATATATAATTAACTAAGAGCCTTTAGTATATATAAATCTCGTAAAAATGGTGGTCGTTAAGTGTGTTATGAAATACGTGAAGGTGTCAATGGCATTCAATAATTAAGAATTAATTAATTAGGTGCAGTATATAGCGTTATTGGATTTTTCTGTTGAGAAATTCTCAGTAAGAGCAGTCTGGTACTGTTCAATTATGTTTACATAGATTCACGCCTGTTTCCCAGAGGGGTAGGCAGAGACTACGGATTTCCATTTGCTACGATCCTGACACACTTCTCTTGCTTCATTCACTTTCATCAATAATTATGTTATTTAATTATTATTATGTTTAATATTTCTAAAACTGCCTGTTGCATGAGGTCCCGGGTTTAAATCCCGGGTCAGACCAACAAAAATGTTGTTGGGTCTTTCTGATAATAGCCTCAATTGCAGCCCGGAGTCGTAAGAACAACCCCATAAAATACAGCTACAGATTCGGCCACTGCTTGATTGAAAGGGTGCAGTCTGTGTGTGATAAGTACGCTTATTATGTAAAGCTTATAGTGTAACTTAGAAATCACATTTTGCCACCTCATATTTGATTGTCGTGGAACTCTGTAATTGGCTTAGAGTTAGTCTTAAGAAAATTTGTAATGTATCTGCGTAAAAAAGCTGTAGAGTTTCCTTAAAATAAATAAATAAATCTATACTAATATTATAAAGTTGAAGAGTTTGTTTGTTTGAACGCGCTAATCTCAGAAACTACAAGTTCGATTTGAATAATTATTTTAGTAGCCCATTTATCGAGGAAGACTATAGGCTATATGACATCACGCTACGACCAATAAGAGCGTAGCAGCAATGAAAAACGTTGCGAAAACGGTGAACATTCTCCTATATGAAGCAGATGAAGTTGCGCGGGATAGCTAGTGTAGGATATTTTAAAAATGAGTTGAGTCGATTTAAAATTAAATCGTTAAAAACAAACAACAAATCAAATCTGCTCTCTATAATATTAGTATAGATAATATTCCGGGCGCATAGTCAGAGTTGCATTGATATCAGCGCAATATGAATGTAGTAAGATTATTACATTATACATAATAATAATAATAAGCTTGCAATGTAATACAGATCGAAAGCTGCTTCGAGGAGAAAGTAGCATTATAGCAGAGTGGCAACAATTTATAAAACAAATATACGTTTATGTCTTTGGATGGTGACAATGGAAATATTACTACAATGTGATTTGTAGTAAAACTTAAGATTGGCAGCCTTTTGAATCGCGAATGTAGCGTTGATGTGTTTCATCTATACTAATATCATAAAGCTGAAGAGTTTGTTTGATTGTTTGAACGCGCTAATCTCAGGAACTACTGGTCCGATTTGAAACATTATTTTAGTGTTGGATAGCCTATTTATCGAGGAAGGCTATAGGCTATAATTATAACATCGCGCTACGATCCACGGGGGCGGTGCAGTAACGATAAACGCGGGTGAAACCGCGGGAACATCTAGTCTATACGAATATTATAAAGCTGAAGAGTTTGTTTGATTGATAGCGCTAATCTCAGGAACTACTGGTTCGAATTGAAAAATTCTTTCAGTGTTGGATAGCCCATTTATCGAGGAAGGCTATAGGCTATAGAACATCACGCTACGACCTACGGGGGCGGCGCAGTAACGATAAACGCGGATGAAACCGCGGTAACATGTAGTAAATTATAAAAATAAACTTCTGTACGTGTGTGTCACCGACCGCCTCCTAAACGGCTGGGCCGATTTTAATGATTTTTTTGCTGAATAACCTCTGCCACTCGCTTTAGTGTAAGTCCGCCTTGAGAGAAAGAGAGAGACATTGCCAATCATTCCGTGATGATACTAATAAGCTGGCTGGCCCGGGTGATTTACCTTCTCAAAGGCAAGAGTAAGAGTATTGATACTGTTACTGCAGTACGTCCAAAGAGTAAGAACCCCAGTAGATCAGATACCTGCCTCTCCTGTTCCTTGCCTTTCGTCCTATCTTTAACTCCTTTTCTCTGGTCGACAACAAACAAATGAAACCGCTGGCATTGCGAGCTATCATCGGTTGCGGTAACCACTTTAGCATCAGGCGACTTATAAGATATACTAATTTATCTATATTAATATGTGAAGCAAAAACTTTGTATCCCTTTTTACGAAAATTGCGCGGACGGAGGAGTATGAAATTTGGCACAGTTAAAGTTTATATGGAGAAGGAGGAGCGAATCCTAATATTTTTATAAAATACATTAAATTAATGAAAAAACACTGCACGCACACAACCATGCATTTGATACACGCAGTCGAATCGCGTTCGTAGTATTTCGACATTGTTCGTCTGACGTCGTACAAAACTATGGTTACCTATACTATATTTATATGTAATAAAAACAAAGTAGCAAGCTTAGGAATTTTGGTCGAATTTTGACCTCTAGGCGACCGCTAGCTAATAATTAATTCTCAGCTATTAACTATAGTATATTTTTATTTGTACAATAGATTACCACTTATTGTTTAATATTGTAATGCTTGAAAGCACTAAGTTATAAGCACTACTCATGTCATTGTAACACCTTATGTAAACTTATATAGTTGACAATACATTATTTGGATTTCTTATGCTTGTTTGCAATCCTAACTAATATTATAAAAGCAAAAATGAGTTTGTTTGTTTGTTACCTTTTCACGCCTAAACCACTGAACCGATCATCCTGATATTTTGCATATACATTTTCAGGTGTACAGAAACGGACATAGGCTACTTTTCATCCCGAAAAAAATACTGTTTCCGAGGAAAACAATAAATAGATGGCGCCACGTGCCTTTCGAATCATGATTGAATTATATTATTATACAAGCAGAGTACAACCCGAATTGATTGTCAAATTCTAAATTAACGCGAGCGAAGCCGCGGGCAAAAACTAGTATTGTATAAAAATACATCTTTAATCCCTCATACATAATATATACTACACAGTCCTGCTTATAATATGCCCCTCACGACTAAGTCCTAAATAGTATGATTGCATCCATACATCCTTCTCAATAAACATTTAAAGATGGTATCAGCTACCGATAATACATGAATATAATCGCTCTTGCAATCGTCATTGTTACATCTGCTTTTACGTCTTGTCACGACTACATTAACAGCCATTTATTTGTATTTGGCACGATATATTTAATATTTGCAGCCTTGGACATCTAACTGTTACTTTTCTCAATATTACCGGTGATTGTCACGTATAGTTTATTGTATGTTTGATGAACATTTATTGTATTGAAGTATTGCAAATGGCAAATTTCCATAGGCTACGGTAGCTGCTTATAATCTAGTGGGTAATCAATCAAAATATGACATTTATAGACTCTATTTGAGCATACATTAACGCAACCCAGAGTATAGCCGAAGAGTTTGACAGAGGGAGCGTAAAAACACTGTAGGTTGAAAATAATAGGTGGCGAGCCTACTGCTGTGTCTTCTCCCTAGCCTTTATTATTCCCAAGTCACTTGGGGTCGGCTTTCTAGTCTAACCGGATTTGACTGGATATTAGTTTTTACACGGAGCGACTGCCTGACCTCCGCAACCCGAAGGCTAACGATACCCTAAAGCTAGACCAATATCAAGATATTAGAGGGCACTGACTTCCCAATAACGACTGCCATAGATGTTCATGGCAGTTGGGACCGACGTCGACGGCTTAACGTGCTTTCCGAGGCACGGAGCAGGCGATAATTGTCAATCAATACGCATTCTTGTATCGCGGACTTTACAAACATTCAAACAACGGACACAAAGGACATCCAGACTCGGAACAAACATTTGTAGACGTCACAAATGTTTGTCCTATGTGGGATTCGAACCCACATCACTCGACGCAGCGGCTGTGGCGAGGCGACCACTTAACCAACTACGACATCTGTGCAGTCAGATTGCCCTCGCTAGGATTGACCCTATACCTTGAAAAACACTTAAATATGTTGTACCTACATTTCAGGGTACCTAGCCTTGCTCCGTGTGACTGGCGTGAGCTGGAGCAGACAATGGCACATTTGTTGGTATGCCCTTCTTGCACGAGCACTTGCACAATATCTGAGCTTTATGTGTCCACACGCAATTACAATGGCTAAATATTATGCAAATAATCTATAGTTCACACAAGAAGAACAATTGTCACGACGAAGAAGATTACCTGCTTCTGATCTTCCGATTGAGTTGATTTGCCTTCTCATAGGGCGAGATTGGCGGAATAAAGAGTGCACTTATGTTAGCACACACATAGCACGCTTGTGCATCATATGCAGAGATGGTTAGTCTCCGTTAATATTGGCCACCGTGGTCGAAGCTCCGTTAGGTGGACAAGAAAAATATGTGAGATGACATCTCCAACCCATTACGACCTTGCCAATAAGACCCTGCACCTCATAATCTCATACATAAGTTCACAATACATTATTATATGACAAAGCTTTCTATCCTGAGGCGATGACGTCTAAGGATTATGACAAACGATGTCGTCGACCTCAGTTCGATTTCCAATTGATTTTTGATGATTGATTCGGTGAGATATGTCATTTTGGCGTGAGTGGGTGGCGAATATTATTTTCTACATTCCCTGTAATAGGACAGTTTTTTTATTTATACAACTAAGGTGGCAAACAAGCATACGGCCCACCTGATGGAAAATGGTCACCGTAGCCTATAGACGCCTGTAACACCAGAGGCATCACCTGCGCGTTGCCGAGCCTTTAGGAAAGGAAGTGGGAAGGAGAAGGAGCGACAAGGGGAAAAGAGTGTGATTGGGTCTCCGGCACTCTCATTCACCGAACGAAACACAACAGTAGGAATACTGCTATTTCACGTCGATATTCTGTGAGAGGGTAGTACTTCCCCGGTCGAGCCGGCCCATTCATGCCGAAATCAGCGAAAGACATTTAAGCAAATTGCATTAAAAATAAATATTTCGGAGAATGTAATAAGCATAAAAATTGATTTCGAAGTAATGAAGCAATAAATATTTGAAATTTGGATATCAAAATGTGGTGGAGTCGATACAGGAACACTTTTCCAATTGTCACAATTTGTATTATTTATCCTATTCTATCATTTGGCAATTAACCTAATAACTAGATTTGAAAGGCTTTTTACTAATACAATTAATAATTTCGTTGTACGTAAGTGCTTGAGAATTCAAAGCTATTCAATTCTTTGTGCTTTAGGTTATAGGTAATGTAACGTTTGGTAAAAATAAAACTATGTGTCAACTATTGTATAACTTGTGCTGGCAATTGGCGCCATATTTGGTAAACAAATCACATCAATAGCCATCAACGTACTTAAGACTGCGCCGAGCGAAATGTGCCAAAACAGGCGGTCACAGTTCAGTGAATAAAATCAGCACTTTTTGTTTAATACAAATATAAAATATACATTTACCATAACAACGAATGGGTTTACAATTACTCCGTGTAAAATACTTATTTTATTAATATTTTCGTGTACAAAATTACGCAAATTTGCACGAAAAACGTAAGCTCGTGTTACGTGATTTTTAGATTATAACAGTGGAAATTATAAATAAAAACATAAATAGTTATATTACAATTTGTCCGTCCCAAACATTTAAGTTATTGGTTGACAATAAAGATACATGTTTATCAAAAAAGCACTTCAAATCCTGCATACAATTTTACTATGGCGGCCGCGCGCCGATTTGAATAAGCGCCGCACGAGCTCTGTGATTATCTGTCTTACCCTCGGCGCAGTCTTAAGTAACAGTACTTTTTCTGCGAAATTTCATGATGATCGGTCGACTAGTTCAACTCACATTTGCATAATATTAGTTAGTATTATAATACATTCTGTACCGATAAATTCAGAATGGCCGGAGCCAGGAATCTAGGCTCTACAAGTCTTTATTATTAGCCTATTACCTACAGAACCATAGTTTACATTAGTATTACATAACGATGGCTGTATGGAGTCATTTATTACATAAACACTATAGAACCCAAAGGGTCGCATACGCCACTCAACATGCCTCGAACATCAGATGACAATGAATAAAAGTAAGCACAATGAAATCGCCTCGAGGCAAAACGTTATTAGGCGGGTCCACACAAAGCGAGCAGCCTCGCGAGGCATTTGCCGCGCGAGGCTGCTCGGTTTATGTAGACGTGCCTCGACCGAGGAAAGCGCGTGTACCGCCGCGGGCGAGCGACCGAGCGGCCGAGCCACCGAGTATCGGCTTTTTGTTTTGCTCAAAGGCGCCTCAGTCGTTTGCCGCGCGCACTCTGGACGCATGGGTATTCTGTTTCGTGCCTCGCTCGAGCATAATAATTAGCTGCCACCGCAACACGTACGTGTAGTGCAATGATGTCTTAACTCTCAACTAAACGAACGAACAAATGGCTCGGGCTTGCCGCGCGCAGCAGCTTCGCGTTGTTACCGAGGCTGCCTCGCTCGTTCGGGGACCGTTTCCTCGCGCGGCAAATGCCTCGCGAGGCTGCTTGCTCTGTGTGGACCTGCCTAATTATGTAATATATCATAGGTATGTTATGCAAAATGATTTGCCAACTTGTCCCATGAATGTTATATAAGCGAAGAGGATTGGGGCGTGAGAGAGGATTTTATTCTGTTGTCTAATATATTTTAAAAGGCATCGGGTGCGCCGTTTATATAAGGTACGGTAAATACCATCAAGCGGATCGTATAGATCAGAGGTTCCCAGACTTTTTTCTCATAGACCACTTTGACCATTTTCAAAATTTTGCTGGTTCCGGTGGATCCCTAGCAGCTAAACAAGTTCATGCAATTAAAAAAATTTATGAAATCTCTACAGACTGACTTTTTTTTTTAGAAATTGTCGGGACTGAACTTGCCATGGCAGTCGGGCTGACCTTTTTTATTTTTTAGTAATTCTCAACCGAAAAATCGACAAACCACTGGTACTGAATATGGAATATGCAAGTTTTTCCAAGTAACAGTCGCTGAACTTGTCGAACAGTCGTGGACCCTGCTTACAAATTGTCAAATTGTGAACTCCAATTTTTTTGCCACGCCATCGTAGATCCCCTCGAGTCTCCCATGGACCCCTGGAAGTCCACCTGGACCACCTTGGGAACTAATGGTATAGATATTTGCAACATTAGGTGTGTAATAAAAACGTCTAGTTTCTTTGTTGTTGGAGACAGAAACAAATATTCAAACTGTAAGGATGGGTGTCGAGAGAGAAATTGAAGATGTTGTTAGTTCAGTGATCAGATTTATTCTCCAGTAAATACAATAGTGATCACTACTTTTATAATAAGATAGACATACGTATTATCTATGTGTAACTACACTACAAAACAACGGACACGAATACATGCTGATTTGGAACAACAATTTGTGGAGCACACCAATTTTGCATCGTCTAGGTAAGATACCTAGACGATGCAAAATTTGGTGCAGTGACGTCGTGATAACTAAACCATTGCGTTATCCGAACACTCAGTTGGATAATCCTCTGATGTCGTAGTATTCTTCCTAGCCTTTATTATTCCAAAGTCACTTGAGGTCGGCTTTCCAGTCTAACTGGATTTGACTGGATATCAGTTTTTATACGAAGTGACTGCCATCTGACCTCCGCAACCCGAAGGCTAACGATATCCTAAGGCTAGACTAGTGTCAGGATATTAGAGGGCACTGACTTCCCAATAACGACTGCCATAGATGTTCATGGCAGCCGGGACCGACGGCTTAACGTGCTCTCCGAGGCACGGAGCAGGCGATAATTGTCAATCAATACGCACATAATTTCGAAAATTCATATGTCTACCGAAAGTCAGAGGTGCGCGACGTGGGTTCGAACCCGAGACCCTCAGCATTGCAGTCTGTTGGTCTCCCCACTGAGCTATCGCTTTCTACGATGTCGTAGTAATGACTGCTGTTTTATTTTTCTAAAATATGTGTATCTTGCATAGTAAACCCAATATATTACGCACAGCAGTTGTATACACTACCGCTGAGGCAGTTAGTATATGTATATCCTAACTAATACTATAAATACGAACGTGAGTTTGTTTGTTACGCTTTCACGCCTTAACTACTCGACCGATCATCATGATTTTTCGCATACAAGTTGTCAGTAAACGGAATAGGACATAGGGTACCTTTCATCCAGAAAAAAAGTACTATTACTAACCTAACCTAAACTATAGTTCGCAAGCAAAGCTGCGAGCAAAATCTAGTGAATAGTAAATCCTAACTAATATTATAAAAGCGAAAATTAGTTTGTTTGTTTGTTACCTTTTCACGCCTAAATCACTGAACCGATCATCCTAAAATTTTGCATTTACTTTGTCAGGTGTACAGAAACGGACATGGGCTACCTTTCATCCCGAAAAAAATTACTGTTCCCGAGGAAAACAATAATAATGTTCTTATGATAATAGATGGCGCCACGTGTCTTTCGAATCACGATTGAAATATATTATTACAAGCAGAGTACGACCCAAATTGGTTGTCAAATTCTAAATTAACGCGAGCGAAGCCGCGGGCAAAAGCTAGTTAAAAATAATAGACATGAAAGATATGTAGCCTTCATTGTCTACAAGAATTGAATGTATGTAATGCCGTGGACAAGTGGGCATTAGTCCAACATGTAAGTGCAAATTAATTTATGCAAAACAATTTTTGTACTAATGAGCTAATTTGTCTGTATACTTTGACATTAGTGTGGGTATTCGCCACTGGGCTTCAGACAATTGATTTTGTTTCGTATGTTGATGGTCAGCTTGAACATTTTTCTTGTCGTTACTCTCGCTCCTATATGGTAAGGAAACAAGACCTTGATATATTATATATTATTATATGTATGTGCATTTAGAATCAGTGCTTGGACACTACTTTGTCTGTACCGTTTACCAAGAATTCTTTCATTATTGCAACAAGGGAATATTTTACCTTTGCGTTTGCGGCTCCTATTATGTTTTTAATTATAAATATTTTTTTAATATAAATTAGTAAAGTTTAATAGTAATAGTAGTGTAACAGTTTTCAAAATTTTGTAATAAAGTGTCAAATAAAAATCCGTAAAATCCGTTTAACTGTAAACGAAGTGGAACCCATTTTGTTTGTGCTTGATTTACGCGTAAAGATATCCTGGTAATACCGATATTACCAGAATATCTTGCCCCCGGTAAGCCAGAAATAACCTCTCCGTCGTCGTCCCGCGGAGAGTAATGCGTCAAAAAAAGGTTAGTAGCGGTGCTTTTGTGTGGGTTAAAGGTTCTATATAGTACTCTATATCCGAATGCGTAATTTAATGATGATCGATCGAGTAGTTAAGGCATGAAAGCGTAAAAAACAAACACACTCACATTCGCGCTTATAATATAACTATAGGTACTAATATTACAACTATAGGTACTAATATTACCCACAATATTCTACAGTTTTTTTTTCCTTGTTTATCTTGCAATCGGTTATAAACCTTTAGCAGATGTTTTGTGCGGATATTGACTGCTAAGGTTCATTCTTCCAGCGAAGAATCTGCCTCTCAAAATCACTACTTGGCTTTACTCAGTCAAGTCCCATATGTGATGGCGTTTGAGCCTTTTTGTGATTGTTGGTTCACTTAGGGCTACGGCTAATGTGTTGGTATGTGACTTTATTCGAGATTTGTAAGTTTGAAGGCGGTGTTCTGCTTCCTCTTTTATGGTTCTCATTTGTAGGTGCTCATGCAATTCAGATGTCTTTATAAACCAAGGAGCATTTGATATAATTCTGAGAGTTTTATTTTGGAATCTCTGAAGAATTTCCAAATTTGAGTTCTTAGGAGAGTCCCAAAGGTCAACTGCATATGTCCAGACGGGTTTTAGTACTACTTTGTAGATAAGCACTTTATTTTCAAGTGAAACATGTGATGTTCTTCCTAAGAGCCAGGTCAGTTTTCGAAGCAGGATGTTAAGCTCATCACGTTTTTACTCTATGTGGCATTTCCAGGTTTGTTTCCTATCAAGGTGGACGCCCAGGTACTTAGCTACTGTCCCGTGTGGAAGTGGGTCATCTCTGAGTTTAACAGGTGGGCAGTCATCTTTCCTGAGAGCAAATGTCACATGCATATATTTGTTGGCGCTGGCCTTTATCTTCCATTCCTTCATCCATTCATTAACTTTGTCCAAGTGTTTTTGCAGCATTTGTGAGGCTATATTAGGGTTTTTGTTATTGCACAAAGCAGCCGTATCATCAGCGAAGGTGGCAGAGAGAACTTCTTCTGAGGTTGGTAAGTCTGCTGTGTATATAAGGTAGAGGGTTGGACCCAGTACGGAGCCTTGAGGTACTCCAGCCTGTATGTTGTAGAATTTTGAGTATGAGTTATTAATTTTTACCCGGAAAATTCTATCTTCTAGGTATGAGTTTAATAGTACAAACAGGTTATGCGGCAGTTGCTTTTTTATTTTAAATAACAAGCCCTGGTGCCAGACCTTATCGAACGCTTGCTGTACGTCCAGAAACACAGTCGAGCAGTATTCTTTTCGCTCCAGCCCTTCTCGTATCTTGTTTACCACTCTATGCACCTGCTCCACGGTAGAGTGCCCCATTCTGAATCCGAACTAATATTTTGGGATGATCTCTTTGAGAGATACATTAAGCCTACGTGCCATAATTTTCTCAAATAATTTTGACATAACAGGCAGTAGGCTTATTGGCCTGTATGACGACACAAGGTGCGGTGGTTTTCCTGGCTTCGGGATCATAATAATTTCGGACACTTTCCAGATACTCGGAAAGTAACTAGTCCTCAAGAGACGAGCTGTGTTATGAAGGCAATGGCTTTTCTTGGCAATTGGCGAAGGATTTCAGCAGTTATAAGGCAATATCCGGGGGCTTTATTTGGTTCCAGATCTTTTATAATGCTCCAGAACTCTCGAGGTAAACAACACTTTAGTGGTAGGCTGAGTTGTAGATCAGTCTCTAAATAATTTTGGATCTCTCTAGCCATTGATGTATCGCCAGGATTAGGTGTGAATACATCAGCCAAGAAAGAGGCGAAGGCTTCAGCACGTTCGTCATCTTTTCTTGCCTATGCATTATTTCCTAGCTTTATAGGATGCTGAGCAGTTTGTGGTGCATTTTTGCTATGCTTGACAGTATTCCAGAGCGAATATTCGTTTTTAGCTATGGCTTCAAGATTTTCGAGTCTGTTTTTTAAGGTCTCATTTTGGATGTACTTTAGATATTGTTTCAGATCTGCAGCTGCTTTATTAAAATCTCGTTTATCTGAAGCATGACGACTATTGTGCCAAACTCTCCTGAGCCTCCTTTTTTCCAAAACCTTTCTCCTTACCTCCTTTGGAATATTTTCGGATCCTGGCCTGGTGGATATTGGTGTACACTTCCATGCTTGCTGTCTGAATGAGGTTTGTGATGTTTGTAGCAGCTTCATCAATGTCACTGTTTGTTTTTAGCGCTATTTTTAGTTTCAAGTTTGATTCGATATATTTTCTGAATCCAATCCAATCCGTTTTCTTACTGTAGAGTTTTTCTTTAGACTTTCTTTCTATTAAAGTTGTACTTACAGTGGCAATTAGAGGAGTGTGATCAGAACTGCTATCTGAGCAACTTTCAACGCTTAAGTAGATGTTTGAAAGTCCCTTATAAGCAAAGAAGGTATATAAGTGGGGTAAATGATAGATGATAATCTGGCCAGTTGACAGTTTCCGGGATTTTCTTTTTTTCTCTTTATTGGGTAAACTAACAACATCACAAAAACAAATTTTTAAAATTGTATGGTTCTAAACATTGTAACTAATTGTGACATCCACATCGTTTACCACGAGTAAAACATACATTACTTATACAAGTTGAGAGTGGTAGATATACTTAAAACTAAAAACTACAAAATGGTGACAATGAGATGTAGCGCTAAAATAATATTAACAGTCAGTGTGCAATATTTAAATCGGACAGTTTTTATCCATTATTTACGCCATAGCCTGTATATATAGTATGTAACGGGTATTAACGCGATCATGCATTATGTTTACCTTTTTATGATTGACGTTTCGACCAGGTTACCCCGGCCGTGGTCACAAGCTGACTACTCTTGTGATAGTGGTTTAAGTAGTCGCCTGGTCATTGCCACGGCACCTAGTGTTGTGGGTTCAATTCCCACACAGGACAGAAATTTATGTGAACAACAAATAGTTGTTTTGGGAGGTATATTTTGTGTCTATTGTTTTAATGTTTTTAAACACCCTGCAATATAGTAATTACTAATGATACCTTTGGGAATTGCCTATATAAAAGAAAATTTCAAAAAATCTGGATCTAAAAATCTCTTTTGCAGTGGATTTACTGTTCGAGACCCGCAAAACTTAGCAATAAGTCACCAGTCACTTTAACCACCATTTCACTCGCTCTTACATAGATAGTTGATTAATTCCGGCCTTAAGTAAACTTGTACAAGCGTCATATAGTCGCGTGCGGGAATGCGGTGTTTAATTAAATAGTTGCGAAAATCTACAAGAGCAAACGCCGTGTCAAGATCACCGCGATGTCGTAATGTTGTTTACTTTGATAACGTGCGTGGATTTACATGTTCACTGAATAATATTTACTAGTGGTCGCCTAGTATTCTGCCATCATAAGGAAAAAAGAAGAGAAAAAAAAAATGGGGCTGTCTTTGGGGACTGCCGATAGAAGTGAAAACTTTAAGCCTTGATAATAAACACTTCTTTATAAACCAAATTATTAACCAAAAATAATTCAAAAATGAAAATCTTTCGGTGACGATGACGCGAGTTCCATGATTTATGTTCAAAAAAGGGGCGGGTCGGATGCTAGTTTCTGATACTGTTAGCGGTTATTAAGGGGGTGAAAATTTAGTTTTTGCGTAGGACGCACCATTTCTGAGATATTGTTAATATTCTAAAATAATTCAGAAATGGAAAGCGTGGAAGTGTGACGATGACGCGAGTTCCATGATTTTTTCACTTCAAAACTAAATGGATGAAACTTGGCACACACGATAGACCATGTACTATATGATCAAATCATGTAGAATACTTTTATCACAGTATGGGTTTCAGTCGGATCCATCCGAGTGAATCCGCGAGCAGCAATTAATTTTGTAATCAATACACCTTCTCAAACCTTTCTTCAGTACATCCAAACAGAACATCCAAATTCAAACTAAATGCACAAATAAATAAAGTAGCATACTACGCAGATCAGCCTTGAAGATGCATTTTAATGATGATTTTAATATTACGCTTCTTAATTTTGAGGCTAAGTACATCGCGATCTGAACATTGAGTGACTAAGCAAATTTAAAATAGCATTATATGAACTAATTACTTATTAATTAACTACATAAAATAACACAGAATTGCATGAAGTTACAGGTTTGATTTCCAGGTGCGATTTATTGTTATTATATCGTTATACTTATTGGCTTCCGTACGTCACAATAACAGGCTCCAGTGGAAGACCAGTGCCTGGTTCTTGAGACCAGGCAAATACCGAACTGGAGTCCTGATGGCTGCAGCTCTGAGACACATGTCAGCATGTTAACTGAATATTTTATGTTACTGTGTTTTTATTTCTTCCTTTTTTATTATTATTTTTGTTATATCTTTATACACATTGTGCCCAGCTGTTTAGCAATAAAGATTTCTTTCTTTCTTTCTTGCTTCTTCTATTTGCGTCAAGAAATTTTTAGTAGCAACAATTGAGTCTCCATGAACTTTATAACTATAGAGTTAAATATAACGGTCTTTCATAGCTAAGACGGTCTGAAAAAGTCTATAATGAAGCAAGGGAGATATGCCAAGATCGTAACAATTTGCAATCTGTAGAACTTATTTCTACCGTTACTTTATAATAATTGGCGAATCTTAACTCTTGACTCTTCTACTTGAAAATTTTAGTTTGAAGAAACAGCTAATGAAGAAATATGTATGTATACTTATCCTGTGATATACTTATAATAAAAGAATATACTTCAAATATTATTTCATTTTTAACTATACAACCATGTTTAAAAGACTACTCCCGCACTAGGAATCATTTGTGTGTCTTGAGGGAATTTAGAAACATTCAAACAATGGACTTAAAGATTGGGCAGACTCGGGACAACAATATACAGTTTGTCCGGTAGTTAATGGATAACCTTGAAATGTCTTATAGTAGAACTGATGGTCGTTCAGAAAAAAAGGAAAAAGATATTAAAAAAGTGCAATAGCTAGTCATACTTTTAACTGTCTGTCTATTAGCATAATTAGTGTTTAATAATAAAACAACAAAAACCAATAGAATTCATTCATTTATGGTCGTAGTGTACAAGAAAGTTAAGGTAATTAAAAAAAATCATATCTCAGGTAGTAATTAGAATAGATTTTTTTTATTTTTTTTCTGAACGGCCATCAGTTCTACTATAAGACATTTCAAGATTATCCATTAATTACCGGACATCCTGTAGAACACAATTGACTGCACGGACAGCGTAGTGGTTTATGTGGTCACCTCGCCACTTTCTCCGCACTGAATGTCGTAGGTTCGATAAAAACCACCCGGGATAAAAAATTATGTGATCCACAAATGGTTGTTCTGAGTCTGTGTGTCCTTTGTGTCCGTTTGAATGTTTGTAGCGTCCGCCGCGACACAGTAATTGTCCTCTAAAAAAAACTCGTATTCAAATCGAACTCTGGCGCACTGTCAGTGCAATTTCTTTCTTTCTTTTCGTGTGGTTAGTGGCCAACCTGTTATCAAGAGTTGTTCAAGCCGCCCGTAGGCCTGACATGGCTTAACGACTGCTGTCAATTTGACAACAACAGGGACCGACTTTCTACGTGCCCTCCGAAGCACGGAGACTCTCAGATAAAATACCACTAAGCGATCACCCATCTATAGACTGAACGCACCCAACGTTGCTTAACGTCGCTAATCATTTACCGATCAGTGAGTGCAACTGGCTATGAGCGCCTCAAGCACAAGAAAGAAAGTGCAATGACCAATTAAATTACTACACCATTCGTGTAGTCCTAGGATGTACATTTTTATATAGCATCCAAATTAGCCAAAGCAACCATCCAAACAGACAGCCCACTCTGTAGAGCATGTCTGACCGAAGAAGAATCTGCTGCCCATGTAGTCCTGGAATGTGTGGGAGTAACAACACAACGTAAGGAAATCCTCAACAACCCGAGGTCATTCCGCGAAGCCTGTGAAGACTCCAGGAATCTTCTGTGGTTCTGGGCGGAGTTGGGCTGGCTATCTCCATAACCAGCCGACTCACGCATAATGGACCAACTTGGAGTTCAAATGCGGAAAAGGGAGTCCAATTAAAATTACAATTTAGCATCCAAATTGGCCACACATTAGCTAACGATATACAAAACCAACTGCATGGGTGCATGTAGCTTATCACGGAAAGGCATGTTACATCATCAGTCACAGTGACGCGACCACGGCTTCAAACGACTAATCGTTACGGCATGCGTGTACCCACAATGTTTATTACTTTTACTAGTAGATAATATGCATGCAAACAGTTTCCTTAATTATGTTAAAAGGCTTGTTACGGAGCTCTGAATTTCATATAGATTTTATTTAGACAACCAGTCGCATTAGTCAATCTTAGTTTAGACAATTAGTCGGCTGAAATAAACGACTATTTGTATATAATCCTAATCCTAACTAATATTATAAAAGCGAAAATGAGTTTGTTTGTTTGTTACCTTTTCACGCCTAAACCATTGAATCGATCATCCTGAAATTTTGCATATACGTTGACAGATGTACAAAAACGGACAGAGGCTATCTTTCATCCCGAAAAATATTACTGTTCCCGAGGAAAACAATAATAACGTTCTTATGATAATAGATGGCGCCACGTGTCTTTCGAATCATGATTGAATTATATTATTACAAGCAGAGTACAACCCGAATTGATTGTAAAATTCTAAATTAACGCGAGCGAAGCCGCGGGCAAAAGCTAGTATAATAAATAAATAAATAAATAATATATACATTTGTATATATATAATCTCAGCTCTATATTAATCTGTCCCACTGCTGGGCACGGGCCTCTTCTCAGTGTGAGAAGGGTTAGGCCATAGTTCACCATGTTGGCCCAGTACGGTTTGGCAGACTTCAGGTTTTTTAGAGAACATTACGGCGAATTCTTAGACAAACAGATTTCCCCACGATGGTTTCCTTCACCGTAAAGCAAGCGATCATTAACTATTTTAATACACTAACTTCGTAAAGTTAGAAATGCGCGCCTTGGGATCGAACTTGAGACGTCTGCGTGGCAGTCCAACGGTTTCCCACTAGGCTATCGATGCTTGGCTGAATTTTATTTTGTTACAGTCAAGCAGATACCTATGCATTTTATATAACCTAGTGCTAGTTTGAATAGACAATCAATAGAATAAAATAGACTGGTCGGCTTTCAGAGCCATTCTTTTTATCACATTGGAATAGATAGGCGATTTAAAGTATTTTGTACGTTATATGTTTCATTTTGATACGTCGCCTAGCAGTCAAGTATTATGAGAGGCCCAATCACCCTCTTTCCCTCTTCCCGCTCTTTCTCCTTCCCACTTCCTTTTTTTCCTAAAGGGTCGGCAACGCGCAAGTGATGCCTCTGGTGTTGCAGGCGTCCATAGGCTACGGTGACCACTTACCATCATGTGGGCCGTATGCTTGTTTGCCACCTTAGTAGTATAAAAAATTGGTTGTCTGTAAAGTCGGTTTACGGACGATAGTTTAACGTGACAACGTCATAACAAAATTTATTTCCCGTAACGTTACAATGAGCGTAACGGGTCAAGGAGCGTAACGGGCCAATGAGCGTAACGGGACAATGAGTCATCCTTTTTCGTGCGTGCAGTTCATCGATTTATTAGACGTTGTCACGTCAAAAAATCTAAATATATATATATATATATATATATATATATATATATATATATATATATATATATATATGAAGTCGCGAACAAAAGCTGGTCGAGAATAAATAGAACACTGCTGAACCTAGTCGATGTTTTAATCAATTGCATAAACACTTAAATTCATCCAATCAATATCTATGATGACATTTGCGTATAAATTTAATTATTTCAACTTAATGTATGGTTCTCATAAAATAACTAAAGGTATTACATGCATATAGATGGACGTAGCGTCGTTATTACTTTATGATGCTCGCAGCATGCTTCGATATAATTAGGAATAACGAGAATACATAAAATAGTTGCATACATTATCACGACATGTTGTTATATAGTTGTAATATCTGTAAAACATTTCGAGAACAAAGCTATATCTTTTACAAACGATCATACGCATTAATTGACACATGCATGAATTAATAAATTACCAGAAAATGCAGATTCAGTGATTCAGTCATACATATGCAGTCTAACTTTGTTTTTTTTTATTTCTTTACTAGCTGTGCCCGCGGTTTCACCCGCGTCAGTCATAGTCATAGAATAATTCTAATCCTAACTATAATAATTATTATAAATGAGAAAGTGAGTTTGTTTGTTTGTTACACCTTAACTACCTACCTACTCGACCGATAATCATGACATTTCGCATACAAGTTGTCAGAGGTACAGAATAGGACATAGGGTTTCATGAAGAAAAAGGAACTGTTACTAACCTAACCTACATTTACGCGAACGAAGCCGCGGGTAAAATCTAGTAGTCAATAATTACATGCACTATTTTCAAAACTTTCGATATTTATCCGTAATATTCGCTCATCTATACTAATATTATAAAGCTGAAGAGTTTGTTTGTTTGGTTGAACGCGCTAATCTCAGGAATTACTGGTCCGAATTGAAAAAATCTTTTAGTATTGGATAGCCCATTTATCGAGGAAGGCTATATAACATCACGTTACGACCAATAGGAGCGGAACAGCAATGAAAAATGTTGCAGAAACGGGGAGAATTCGCTTATATGAAGCAGAAGAAGTTGCTTGGGTCAGCTAGTCACTAATATACACAAGTAAAGAAACGACAAAAAGAAAATTGCTACACCGACAAATGACCCCTCAAATGACAGACTTACGCATAAAATCATCTTTTTAAAGGGATGTAACAATTTTATTAAACTACTGCTGATTGGTCAATTCCATTGAAGACGTGCACAATGACAGCCCATCCATCAGTTGCTCCATGTCAACCCTGACACAACACGAAGCGTTGAACAAAGTAAATGTATTAGCTTCATATAAACATTGCTCAACGGTAGCACATATTTTGCTATTGTGTATTCGTCTTGGACGACAGCGTAGGGTTGGCGGCAGGCGAATAGATTTACACAATACCGGCCATTGAAATTTCCGTATGCAAATTTCGAAGTATTTCTGCTTCTAGCGGGAGTCAAGCCTATGTAAATGGTAATTGGTTATCGCGGCTCGTGTACATGGCTGTGTTTACAACACAGGCATGTTCAAAAGCGGCGATTTGCTTCTTCAATGCACGCATGCTGAACAGTCAAACTACTGTCTATCGTAAGGAAATAGGAATAGCTATTCTTTTTTTCAGTTGTTACACAAATATGGTAGGTAGCTACCATCGATATAATTGTTATTATTTGCAGTAATCTTCGCAGAGCCAGCATTAAGTAGATAATTCTAATTTCTGCATGCACTAGGGCGTAGCGCAGGTGGTTTAACAAATATTCAAACAACAGACAGAAAGTTTCACGTTAGGCAGCGGCTTTGCTGTGTCCTAACATTGCTGAAGTCCATGAGCAGCGGTTACCACTTTCTATCAGGTGGGCCACTTGCTCATCTGCCAACAATGGCAATAAAAAATAAAAGTACATTCAGACTCGGAACATCTGATGTGAAGCACACAATTTTGTGTCTCGTGAGTAGTTTGTACCCATAACACTCTGAGCAGTGGCAATGGCAACCACTAATGTGCAGTAAATTAATACAGGATTCTGCCACCAGTGATAGAAAATAGAAAGAAAAGAGTTGGATACCAATATTGCGTATAAGACGGATACGGTATCAGTGATTCTTGAAGACAGGGTCGCATACTTACTGGATTTTATTGTATTACGACGGACAGGTTAGAATCCATATTTGAAGCTTTAGACCATTAGTTCCCAAATTGGTCCAGGTGCACCCCCAGGGGCCCACGGGAGACTCGACAGGGGTCTACGTTGGTGTGACAAAAAATGGGGGTTCACAATTCGTAGGCGGAGGTCCACGAAAATGTTGGCTTGACTTCACCTATCAATGGAGGCAGATAATTTTTTAAGAAGCTCAGCTACTGTTACTTGTAAAAAACTTGCATATTCAGTACCAGTGGTTTCGGACTTACCGATTTTTCGGTAGAGAATTACTAATAAAAAAAAGAAAAGGTCAGCCTGTAGATATTTAATTGCATGAACTTGTTTGATTCTTCACCAATATCAATACGAATGCCAAGGAATATGGTAGAAAGGGGGTCCACCGAACCAACAAAATTATGAAAGTGGTCTATGAGATAAAAAGTCTGGGAACCTCTGCTTTAGACTATAAATAATTTACTGCTGGTAGTTTTGACTACATGGTCGGTCACCTCGCCACTGCCGCCGGGGTAAGTGTTGTCAGTACCTAACACGGGATAATTATTTATGAATTCTTGTTGCTAATGAAAATGTCTTGACAGTAAAATCCGAAGATTTTGACAGACTGGAAGTCGAACCCAAGATCGTCGAACAGCAGTCGGATTCTCAGCCGCTGCACCACTGAGGCAAACTTACTTCAAATTATAGCTTTACACAATGAGATGTCCAGTAGGTAAATTAATATAAGATCTTGCCTCCCAAGGTGTTGAAGTATTTCGATTTCATAACGTTGGGGTCAGAAGTCCAACCAACTATTATGAAATTAACATTAATTTTCTTGGAATGTACAAGCGGAATGTGGAGGCTATTAAAACGAGAAAATAGTTTTTATTACATAATTCATTCCGAGAACTTTAACACGTGGTTAGTGCCTTCGTCGAGCAGCGATAGCTCAGTGGGGAGACCGACAGACTGCAATGCAGAGGGTCTCAGGTTCGAACCCACGTCGCGCACCTCTGACTTTCGGAAGTTATATGACTTTTCGAAATTATGTGCGTATTGATTGAATGACAATTATCGCCTGCTCCGTGCCTCGGAAAGCACGTTAAGCCGTTGGTCCCGGCTGCCATGAACATCTATGGCAGTCGTTATTGGGAGAGTGTCGACACAAAAGATCCCACTGGGTCGGAGTGTCGGCGGTCTGCACTGACTGGCCCCCACATAAGATAAGATAGTGCCTTAGTCATAAGCAAGTACTTTAAATGTTGTACATGCAAAATATCTCTGGATTTTCTCTTACAATCCTAAGCGACCTGGACATTGGGACATGCGTATTGGATATTATAAGGTGTATCCAATGTCATTTATTTTATGTAAATTACAAAGCTAACAGCAAGTTTATCACGTAATTTTTTTATTGTTTTTCTAATTAGTAGTACCTTTTTTAACCCTCCAAAAATTGTTTTCGAGGAGTTTTTTTTTGTGTTTAATGGCCAACCTGTTGTCAAGAGTTGTTCAAGCCGCCCGTAGGCCTCTGACATGGTTTGACGGCTGTCAATTTGACAACAACCGGGACCGACTTTTTACGTGCCCTCCGAAGCACGGAGACGCTCAGATGAAATACCACTAAGCGGTCACCCATCTATAGACTGACCGCACCCAACGTTGCTTAACCTCGCTAATCGTTTACCGATCAATGAGTGTAACTGGCTATGAGCGTCTCAAGGAGTATCTTCACGTCAATAATGTAATCGGTGAGGATCAAACCCATAACTTCTCAATCGGCTGTAGTCCAAAGATAGCTTAACACTTGAGTTGTCGCGTCGTTTGTATCTAAAATTTCTCTAGCAGTAATTTTTACTTTATAGTTTTGAGAGGTATATACAACGTGCAATATACACAGGTCTGTTCAAGGGGTTAAAAGCCAACGTGTATCTAAAAGGTGCGGTTCTATGGGCAGGCCACAGAACATGTAAGAGTAATGTTCTGTGGGGCAGACAATATGGTAAATCTTAAAACAGATTTGTCAATATTTTTAATATTAATAACGCAAACGTTTGTTTTTTAATTAGTTAATTTAGTTCCTTGATTAAAATACTTGCACGTAAAAAAGCAATTTTAATAAAGTTATTATGACGATATCTTGCAACCTGAAGGCTAATTGCATAATACAGTCGACCATATCTTTTAGATATCCTGTTAAAATAGAGCGGCATATATCCTCAGCTTTAGAGAGAACTGTATTGTGACCACACCTTTCTATTACACGCTGTATATTTTTCACATGTAATAATGGACACTGTCTCCAAAATATTCAATACTAGCTTTTGCCCGCGGCTTCGCTCGCGTTAATTTAGAATTCGACAATCAATTCGGGTTGTACTCTGCTTGTAATAATATAATCCAATTATGATTCGAAAGACACGTGGCGCCATCTATTATCATAAGAACGTTATTATTGTTTTCCACGGGAACAGTAATTTTTTTCGGGATGAAAGGTAGCCTATGTCCGTTTCTGTAAATCTGTCAACGTATATGCAAAATTTCAGGATGATCGGTGCAGTGGTTTAGACTCACTGGACAACTCATTTTCGCTTTTATAATATTGGTTAGGATTAGGATTCCTGTTTCATGAACAACTGCATGTAACTGCGACAGCCCTGGCCCAATCACCAGCGATCCACGTTCAACGCTTAGCCTTCACTCATATTGTCACATCCATCCGTTCTCCAAGCCTCGATTGTCAGTAATTTACTTCGTACTTCGCCTGTACTTAGATGTTTCGAAATGTAATAAACTAATAACATAGGACATTAAGGTTTAAGTAATGAAGCCCACAAATAATTTAGAATGGCTACCAATGAGAGGCTAATGCGTTGCAATTTAGGATTAACCGCTCATAAATTGTTGTGTGTTTGTGTAGATTTAAAGCAATTAATGCACATAGATGCAGGTATTTATTATTCAAATACTAGTTACTGAATTAATTATATTATATTATTACCTAACTAGTTTTTAGCCGCGGATAGAAGTGTCGAAATAAAGTCTAAAATAGAGAGCTTATATGTCGTAGGACAATCGAAATATCGAATCTTAGTGGTTTTCGCAAGGACTGATTCTCCAATGCATTTTTCCAAATATGCGATATGCAATTTTGCAATTTCGCATAAAGTTATTCTCAGAATAATTGCAAAAGTTATTTTTATTTAAGATGATTTATAAAAGTATTCTGAAATCAATTTGGATGTACGGAGTTCAGCTGTGGAGAAGTGTTAGCGATTCAAATCTTAACATATTGCAACGACTTCAAAACATCATACTAAGAACCTTGTCAAACGTGCCATGGTTGGTTACTAATGCCGAAATACATGGAAACCTGCAAATAAGTACAATAAAAGAAGAAATTCGATATTGTACTACAAGCTACAAAAAGAGGCTGGCAAAACATCCAAATGACCTAGCGACCCAGTTAATGGAAACAAAAAGTGAAACACGCCTAAGGCGGCGTGTTATCTTAGAACTCGATCGAATCCAGTAAAATTAAATACAGAATGAGTAGCTGACTCCGCTGGGAGACACGCTCGACATGCTATAACTATGCACTCAACCGATTTGCTCATAGTCCAAGACTGATCACAGATAATAACAAGAAAAAAAAATTTTGGATGATGGATACTTCTTAACTTTGAATCGAAATTATTTTTCTATATTATTTGGGCCTCAGTAGGAGGCCACGTTAACCGCAGCTAAGGTGGCGTTGGTCTGGTCGTGCAGAGTGTAGGAGTATGGATAGTTTCGGCACTCCAGCAGATAGTGGTATAGTCTGGTCCGTGGAACTCACATTGACAAAATGATGGCCAAATTTGCTCCATTCCACCTTTAATAGAGTACGAAGATGATTCATTGCTTTTCATGTAGTCGACCCCCAATCTAACACCTGACTTATAAGTCTTATCTATACTAATATTATAAAGCTGAAGAGCTTGTTTTTTGGAACGCGCTAATCTCAGGAATTACTGGTCCGAATTGAAAAAATATTTTTGGTGTTATTTATAATTATATAGCCTATAAATGGGCTATCCAACACTGAAATATTTTTCTAATTTTTACCCGTAGTTCCTTAGATTACCGCGTTCAACCAAACAAACAAAATGTGAGTGAAGTCGGCGCGTGAGCGCCCCCGCCTTTTTATAAATGCAGCGGATGGCCGTTTCGCGCGTTAAACAACAATCAACCGTATAGCCGTACCCATACCGGCGCGGCGAGATTTGGAAGTTTTATTTCATCTATATCTTGTAAGTAAGTAAGTAATTTTATTTTTCAAAATATAGGTACACAAAATACAGACAAATATTATAACACAGCAAAAAGCAAAAAAAAAAGTACATACATAATGAAAAACGAGGTTACCACTCAGGTTTATTGTTGGTTTGCGGTTAATACCTCTTGTGTGTTTATAAACCGATTCCTATATTTTTTTTTATAATATAAATATTAAAGTGTACTTTTTGAATATGGGAGTTTGATAAAGATATATCTATGTGAAATACAATATATTTATGTATTTTAATACACTTTGAAGAAATGCCTAACGATTAAACACGTTATTGTGGCTAATTTATAAAAGATATACTATTAAAGACTTTTTTGTAGATCTTTTGAAAACCATCATCTTTGTAATACATACTTTTGGTGTATGATCAACGTATGCGAGGATAAGAGCTCGAAAGCGCATTTTCGTCCGACTTGCTTCAAATTTATCGTCACTGCTCAGCTCCTATGTGTCTTAGCGTTATGTTATATAGCCTATAACCTGCCCAGGAGTATGGACTACCAAGTAGTAGACTACCAAGAAGTAATCGTACCAAGTTTGGTTAAAATCCCTTTAGTAGTTTTTGACCCATGCGTGCATATACAGACAGACAGACGGACAGACAAAAAATTTACTGATTGCATTTTTGTCATCAGTATCGATCACCATTCATCCTCCAATATTAATTTTGAATATATGTATATTCAATGTACAGAATTGACCTCTCTACAGTTTTATTATAAGTATAGATAATTATGATTGATTTGAAAACCTTAGATAACAGAATGGATGTATTACCAAATTGATTTAAACATATGTATATTTTACCCATATGGGCAAGAATCGCATTTATGTTATAAATGATATATTAATAAAATGTTGAAGCGCTCATAGCCAGTTACTCTCACTGATCGGTAAACGATTAGCGAGGTTAAGCAACGTTGGGTGCGGTCAGTCTATAGATAGGTGAATGTTTTGTGGTATTTCATCTGAGCGTCTCCGTGCTTCAGAGGGCACGTAATAAGTTGGTCCCGGTTGTTGTCAAATTGACAGCAGCCGTTAAGCCATGTCAGAAGCTTACGGGCGGCTTAAACAACTCTTGATAACAGGTTGTTTTTTAATTGTTTCTACCACCTAAAATTTGGACAATCGTAGACTGACTGCTATTCTATGATTCAATGCAAACTAATCTATACTAATATTATAAAGCTGAAGAGTTTGTTTGTTTGTTTGAACGCGCTAATCTCAGGAACTTCGAATTTAATAATATTTTAGTGTTGGATAGCCTATTTATCGATGAAGGCTATAGGCTATATAACATCACGCTACGACCCACAGGGGCGGCGCAGTAACGATAAACGCGAGTGAAATCGCGGGAACATCTAGTATTAAATAATATTCTGCCATTCGTACAAACTCCATGAGCTATTTAGTTACACTCATATATCTCAAGAGTTATTAAGTAAATGGATGATCGCCGTCGCTCTAAAGACCTTACTTATTATTTGCATAATTGCCGCGTATTTGAGTACAATCACGAAGTTGACGTATAATCAAATCAAGGCACTCGTGTCATCATATATATCTTTCAAGGGAATTCAAGGCCCTTCTCGCAGAATAAGAACTGTTAGCCGGCGACTACAGTGATAAATTGCAAAGGGCATACATAGTATCACGCATATATCCCTGAAAAGATAAGTAGTCCTCTGCTTCGCCAAAATGTGTAGACAGGTGTCTAAAATAATTTTTCAAATCGAACCAGTAGTTCCTGAGATTAGCGCGTTCAAACAAACAAACAAACTCTTCAGCTTTATAATATTAGTATATAGACTATGAAGCTGAAGAGTTTGTTTGCTTGTTTGAACGCGCTAATCTCAGGAACTACTGGTTCGATTTAAAAAAATATTTTAGTGTTGGATAGCCTATTTATTGAAGAAGGCTATAGGCTATATACAATCACGCTACGACCCACGGGGGCGGCGCAGTAACGATAAACGCGGGTGAAACCGCGGGAAAATCTAGTACAGGTATATAATTATTATGCGTATTCAGTTCGATTGAGTGCAGGGATTGCTAATTG
The DNA here is from genome assembly GCA_963564715.1 of Catocala sponsa. NCBI lineage: Eukaryota > Metazoa > Arthropoda > Insecta > Lepidoptera > Erebidae > Catocala > Catocala sponsa. The sequence continues at coordinate 24,354,489 of OY751344.1, read as the reverse complement.
GTCGCCTCGCCATTACCACCGCGCTGAGTGTTATGACTTCGATCCCCAATAAGGACAAAATTATTTGTGATCTATAAGTAGTTGTTCCAAGTCAGGTGTTTACGGCTGAACATTAAGTGGGCAATAGTATTACTGAGGTTAAAGTTGCTGGTAATACGCGGAGTATTACATTGGTCATCGATCAAATCTAGACACGCGGCAGCGTGCAAGCCAAGTTCAAGCAAAGGAACTGGCTAGCCAGCGCCGAGTGTAATATTACACGAACCACTTGGTGCCACTTTTGACCCTTCTTTAACTCAAAACCTCTTTAACGTAAACACATAAAACTACGTGTGTTTAATTATATTCATAAGGACATCTAGAAGCTCAAATTTCATGAAGCTAGCTCACACGGTTATAAAGATATGAAGGTCAAAAAGTCGTAAATTTTAGCACTGTCTGACTGACTGACATATAGTACCTAAATCTAACCTACTTCCAGATGACCTAGAAGGATGAAATTTGGAATCCAGCTCAATAATTGTGTGTAAGCGTAGGAAAAATCTAAAAATAAAAAAAGTTATAAAATAGGTGGGGCCAAGTCAAATCTAACCTACTTTAAGATCTCACATTTTTAAATAACAGCAATTGTTATAGGTATCCAATAAAGCAAAGAAATAGAGTTTAATACTTGTTCATAATGTTATTTTGTTCCTATAAATACATATTTGGATTTTGCATAGAACTTGGCACTCATTAAGATCTCCATTCTTTTTGCGGCGAAGCCCACAGCCAAGCATAATTTTTGTATTGAACGTGGCTCTCCTTTTTTACATTTATGTTTTTGGTGGGATATACCATAGATGGACGATCGTCACTCGAAAAACGGCCCCAACAAAATTGTGCATAAATCAGTCGTATGCGCTATATTATGCACCTGTCCCACTCACTCTTGCGTGCGCTGCCCGTAAGCGAGAGCGAATCGACACCACTACTACGGTGGAGACCATACCATACACTTAGTACGCTTGCGTATCGCGAGTAACACACTTAGGACGCTTTACATTGACGCGTTTTAACTAAACTATTACAAAATGTTTCTCAGTGGGCGTTCAATGGTTATTCCGGTTTATTTCCTGGATTGCATAATAAATGCAGTTACTTATAAGTAAGTAGTACTGGTCAGTGCCACATATTGACGCGGTTTTTGTATGAGAACGTGCATCTATGGTATATTTGATCGAAGACATAGGTGGTAAGATATTGGCAGCACCTCCAATCTGCCTAATCTCTCGATGATTTACAGAAACAGGTGTAAAAAAACTTACACCTGTAAATACCGAAGCGGCGCGGCGGTAGGCGTCTGTTATTACGAATGTTTATTATAAATCAATGAGGTTCTTTTTAACACGCTTTTATTAGTTTCACTTGTATGTTTGTCTGTATGTAACCGACTCCTTTGGGCTCGATTTTGACCCACTACAAACGGTCAGATTTCATTGAAACGTTGTAGACTTATCGAGAACCGATGACAATATTAAAACAAAAAAAAAATAGTTAAAAAAACTAAAAATAACACGCTTTATTAAAAAAAGCAAACTAACAAGTAGAACATAATTTAATAATTATAATGTATAAAAGCATGGAGTGCTTTCTAAGATATTTTGATAACCCCCACCCCACGCTTTTTTACATTAAAATTATTAAATTATTTTCTACTTTTTAGTTTGTTTTTTTTAAATTTAAGGATTAATACTAGCTTCTTTGTACGCAAACTACAAATATTCCTGTTAACTTTAGCTAAGCCGAATTACTCGTGATAATCAATATAAAAAAATAATCATAGTAGTAACTTTGTGAGCTAAATGAGCTTCTTTATATAGTAACATTTATGAACCCCAAAACATCAAATCTTATTAGAATAGCTGGGAATGGGTGATAGATGAGACGCGAGTCGGTAATGCGGCATATTTGGTAGGAATTATTTATTTATTACTTTATTTACAGAAATGAGATTGTAGGTTAACATTGACTTAGGCTATTATGTGTTACAGGTATTCATTTATACTCTTAGTTGACAGTATGCGTAATCTACAGTAAGTTATGGGTAGAGTACTGTTCTCCTAGATAGGCTACTGAGTAGCCTGTGTTTAGGAGTACAATGCCGGTTCCCTATAAATATTGAATAGACAATCTCTTGATTGCCATTGAGCAGCTCCTCATTTTAATAAATAAATGTAGTCATGCAAAATTTAAGTGAAACGAAATGTGTCCAAATACTGTATATAAAGATAGTTGTATATATAATAGTGTGTGTTGTGAGTTTGTTTTGCAACTGGTCCGGTCCGTCCTCGCCGCGGGCAAGGCAGCCGCGGTCAGTGCACACCTCACGTATACGCCGCGTCGCGTCGCCGAGCAAGATGGCGCATGCAGCTTAATGTCGAATCTCCTGACATTATTATATCGCCATATACATTACACAAAGTTGTGGATTTTATTTCGCAACTGTTATCGCGCTGGTACGTTTTGTGTGAGATTCTTATAGTTGATCTAACTGATACCGACAAATCTCTATCCTTGTTTTGAATAGGCAAACATATTACAATCAATAATGATTATAATTATGAGTAGTAGAGCCAGCATGAATGTGCCGGCTCGACCGGGGAAGGAGACAACCCTCTCACAGAATATCGACGTGAAATACCAATATTCCTACTGTTGTGTTTCGTTCGCTGAGTGAGAGTGCCGGAGGCCTAATCATCCTCTTTCCCCCTTCCCGCTCCTTCTCCTTTCCTAAAGGGTTGGCAACGCGCAAGTGATGCCTCTGATGTCGCATGGGTCCATAGGCTACGGTGACCACTTACCATGAGGTGGGCCGTATGCTTGTTTGCCACCTTAGTTGTATAAAAAAAAATACATAACTTATAACCATCTGGGAGTATAACTTTACAAACATATGATTAAGGATATTCATAAACACACAGACTAAACTCAGAACAATCAGTTGTCTCGTTAAGGATTTGAACCAACACTAACACTCAGCAGCGGTAACAGCGAGACAATATCGGGCTCCAAAAAGTATATAGCTGTTTTATAAATGTTTTACGTACATACCAGTTATAAGAATAAGAGAGCGAAGAACTCGTAGGTACTCTTTTAAAGATCGCATTGAGAAGAAAGAAAGAAAATTATGTCTTGGGTTCTTAAGAGCGTCTTAGAGAAATGCTGTGCTTTCAGCAGGGTAAACAGAAACTTTATTTTATAAATAACTTATTTTCTGTATCGTGGAGGACTCTACAAACATGCAAGCAACGGACCACTTAAACCTATTAAGCGACCAATGCAACACGCTAAGGAAAAACCCTTATTTTAAATATCCATAGGCATAGTTATTTATCATACTTATCATCATCATCATCATCAGGCTATAATAGTCCACTGCTGGACATAGCCCTCCCCCAAAGAGCGCCATGGCGCCCTGTCTTCAGCTTGCCGCATCCAGCATCTGCCTGCAGTCTTTCGCAGATCGTCATCCCACCTGGTCGGAGGGCGTCCTACACTACGTTTGCCGAGTCGCGGTCTCCACTCAAGAACACGCTTACCCCAGCGGTTGTCTGTTCTTCGCGCGATATGGCCAGCCCACTGCCACTTCAGCTTGCTAATTCTCTGAGCTATGTCGATGACTTTGGTTCTCTGTCGGATGTATTCGTTACGAATCCTATCCTTCAGAGAAACTCCGAGCATAGCATCATACTTATGCCGTAGGCCAAACCTCTAACTTAAACGGATACACTTATGATTGTTTGCGGCCTTAGTATCCTATTTACGTCGTGACGATACCTGACAATAAACATTATAATAATACTAGATGTTGCCTGCGGTTCCACCCGCGGTAACTGACGTATATGATTACTACTCTGCCTGTTAGATAAATCGTGCCATATATTATTAATAGATAAGCTATCTATCGCAAACAATTGTTTAAACTGGACTAGTAGTTCTTGAGATTAGTTCGTTCAAACATACAAGATTTTCAGTTTATGACATTGCTAGGTTATGCCGACCACTTCGCCCGCGTTATGCTCCATACTGTACAGAGTTAGATTAAATGTATTTTAAAGTCTTAAGTTTAAATTAATAAGCTACCGAAAGGTATAATTCGTAGCAGAATCTATTCTGTGATTTTTGTATTAAATTGAATCAAACAGATACAGTACAAACATAAAATTAAGTTTCCAAATCATTACCAAAAAGGCAAAAAGCGAACATTTTTTTTTTGTGTAAACTGCTTAATCTTTACAGCCATATAATTGAAAACACATTAATTAATATTTTGCATATAGCTATTCAAACAATTATATTGGCTGATGCATTCAAGCTATAGGTGAAACATTGCAGCCACTTATTGCAGTAAAATATCGCCTGTTTGGCAGCTCCTTTGGTTAATTTGAGTTATTTCTGATATATTTAATGTACAGACAGAATCTCCACAATCTTATTACAATACTAGTGTTTGCCCACGGCTTCACTCGCGTAAATGTAGGTTAGGTTAGAAACAGTGCTCTTTCCTTGATGAAAGGTATGTCCTTTTCTGTACCCTTAACAACATTTAAGCAAAATTTCATGATGACCGGTTGAGTAGTTATGGTGTGAACGTAACAAACAAACTCACATTCGCATTTATAATATTAGTTAGGATTATCTTAATATACTCGTATATAAATTACGTGTCACATTGTTTGTCCGCTATGGACTCCTAAACTACTGAACAGATTTTGATCAAACTTCGTAACCATCTGTAATTTGGTTTAACTTAAAAGATAGGATAGTTTTTTTTTAATGTACAAAAATGATCTAGTGTAAAACAGACGAAGTCGCGCGGGACAGCTAGAAGACTAAATCTATTCGTAACAGTCATTACAATCGTATCATTGAAAAAGATTTCCTTCTCAATTGACTTAATAGACGAATTATTGCCATACAGTCCGGTTGTAGCACATTATTGATCGTATTTACGTAATATCGTTATATATATATATATATATATATATATATACTACCTACAAGCGTAACTTACAATAAATTGCACAACTGAAATTAAGCTTGTTACTTTGAAGCTAAGAAAGTAGTTCTAGCCTAAGTTGAGCAACTTAGATTTGCTGCCCGAAATAAGACGCAAGTGGTAACAAATTATAATTGCGGGCTTATATTGACCCAGTGTCGTATGTGTAGGCAACGCGTGCGCTGAACCTTTATTTCGGGTTCGATTCCCGCACAAATCAAACATTTGTGTGCATGAGCATGGATGTTTGTCTTGGTCTGGGTGTTTCTATGTATAATATGTATGTATTTCCAAAAAAAACAAGTATCTATGTATGTTTATCCATTGTCTAGTACCCATAGTACAAGCTCTGCTTAGTTTGGGCTAGATGGTGTTGTGTGTATGTGGTAGAATATTATATTATTATTATTATATTTAATCAGATTTTTAGGGAGAACTCCAGGAGTGAAGATTGGTGTTACTAGATTTTGGCAGCGGCTTCGCTGATGAAGATTTTTCAATAAATTCCTGAATGAAAGGTTATTTTCTGTATCCCATATGTATATATGTCGAAAATAAACATTTAACGCATTTTATCTCAAAAATGCCCTATTGAAATTTTTCCTTGAAGTAAAGCCAATTGGCTGTCAAAAAAAAAACAAAAAAAAATTATTTAAGTTAGGTTACAAGGTTATGAACGTCAAAGTTACATAAAATTTTTCTGTGAATTTACATTTACTGCCACGTTCAGCAAAGCAAGGGTGTAGGGCTCATGAGAAGAACGGGCAAGAAACTCATGGCCACTCTTTTTAATAGCCAAGTTTACAATAAAATTTTGTTTACAATTCATGACTCTAAGGTGCTGTAACCATTTCTCCATGAATTATTACTGAACATACTCAAGCATTTAATAAAATTTGATGGTAGCCTCTAAAGCAGCAGTATGGTAAATAGGAAAAGGTCTAATATACATATATTGCTCTTTTAATAATTTTTGCATGGATTTATTAACATTGTTAGTTCTATGTTGTGCAGCGAATTGGCGACATCGCACCGTATCATCCATCTCTCTGTAATTGAGTCAGGTGGAAGTAACGGTAACGAATTACATAGCGCTTTATTTCAGGGAACGTTTTAAGGTATCTATACAAATAAATAAAATTTAAGTGTCTGTTTGTAATGTCAAAATAACAGATTTTTATCTAATGCATATGAATGTATATAAGGTACCTACACGAAAACATCTGCTTTTAAAATTTTTGTCTGTCTGTTTGTTTGTTCCGGGTAATCTCCGAAACGGCTGAACCGATTTTGACGGGACTTTCACTGACAGATAGCTGATGTTATAAGGAATAATATAGGCTACTTTGATTTTAGAAAAAGAATAGGGTTCCGCAGAGACAAACACTTTTTAGTTAAAATCTACGCGGACGAAGTCGCAGGTAACAGCTAGTATGCTATAAATCAGGTGATTTAAGGAAACATAATAAACAAATTTTAATCATGTGGAATTTGATTACCCAGGTGATTTGAAGAAACATAATAAATAAATTGAAATCATGTGGATTATGTTCACCCAGGTGATTTGTTGGCAGGTGATTTTAGGACACAAAAATGTGGAATTTGATCGCCCGGGTGATAGCACCTGGGTGACTAAAGTGGAATAATCCGTACCTTTCACTCAGAAAAAGTACTGTTAGATAGAAATGTATTGATAAAATTTTAAATCCGCGGATCAAATCAGTTTTTTATATAATTTGGAAATACAAACTGTTTTAAATTAATTTAAAAAGCAGTCTTATTTTAATTTTTGCTATAAAGTGAACTAATGTTATTCATAGTTCTGTTACGGCGTTGCGTCAGATAATAACTTAAATTTTAATATATTTACTAAAATCATAATAATATAAATAAAAAATTCTCTCACCACAATATCATGTTACATAATTGCTTATAATTATTACATAGCATACGTTGATTGTGGGACACTGGTGCCTAAACTAGGCGTTAGCCTGTATTTCAGGTCACCAGGCCTCCACCCCGGATTTATTTAATAAGTTCAGCGTAGTCTGTACTATGAGCCAGGTATGATGTTTAATCTATTACAAGTGGTGTCTTTGATTAGTAAGGTTTTGTTTGTTATGTGTGTGTGTGTGTGTGTCTGTGCGTGTGTGTGTGTTTGAATATAATTATATAGAATAGAATTGTAGGTGTTGCAATAACGTAAAAAGATTGGTTAAAACAAGTTCAAGAAACGAATATTACGAGCAACTTAACGATTAGCATAATGTATTAAATTCTTACGTTACAAAAAGTAGGACAAATAAATTTAATGACAAGCACCGTGCTACATTTCTCTTACATGCTTATTGCTCACACCGACGATAACTCAATAATAAATCGAATACAACTGCTAAAACATCAATCATTAATCGATTAGACTTTTATCGATACCATAATGTCAAGAAACAGCCTGACATTTGTACGATTTAAATCGACAATCGTTAATCGTAACGGCCATTATCGATTTTTATCTCGGACAAATATGTCTTCTTAAATAACTTAATGATATTTTGTCTATCGGTTTTAGTGAGTAGTTTTATGAGTTCGTTAGTGAGCAAATTATGTTTTGGGAATGGATTTGTAGGTTAACTACGGAAATGTTTTGGATGTATGTATGTATGTGTGTAAAAGAATCATGTCAGCGTGTTTCGGAAGTGTAACTGTTTGATACCAAGACGGTGTCACATGAGCTCTAAATTTCATAGATGATGCAATGGCTTTAATAGACTTCTATTAGCGCGTATATAACCTATCTATTTACCGAGAAATTGTATCAAATGAGATTCGGTGTCCCTTATCTATTATGATGATGCAGCGATAGCTCAGTGGGGAGACCAACAGACTGCAATGCAGATGGTCTCGGGTTCGAACACACGTCGCGCACCTCTGACTTTCGGAAGTTATATGACTTTTCGAAATTATGTGCGTATTGAGTGACAATTATCGCTGCTCCGTGCCTCGGAGAGCACGTTAAGCCGTCGGTCCCGGCTGCCATGAACATCTATGGCAGTCGTTATTGGGAGAGTGTCGACACAAAAGATCCCACATAAAGATAAGATAACTATTATGATACCATAGAGATAGTTAACTGAAATATATAAGGTAAACACATAATAACATAGACAAGTTTCAATAAGATTTGCGTGAAATTCATGCTACGACGTATTTAAAAAAAATTTGGGACCTAAAACCTTTTTTTGCGCAGTTTTATTAGATACTAGCTATGCTCGCGGTTTCACCCGCGTTTATGGTTACTGCACCGCCCCCGTGGGTCGTAGCGTGATATTATATAGCTTATAGCCTTCTTCGATAAATAGGGTATCCAACACAAAAATATATTTTCAAATCGAAGCAGTAGTTCCTGAGATTAGCGCGTTCAAACAAACAAACTCGTCAGCTTTATAATATTAGTATAGATGACCACATAATTACCACAATCGTTTTAGCATCAGCAAAGTATAGTATACCAATAACATAAAAAGTGCATGTGACTCATTAATGCTTATTTCTATGACATATAATTACGTGAAAGTCGAGGACTGCGAAAAAATATGCCCCTACGGTTGTATCCAGGTACCATTCTGCTTCTCTTTTTGGGTCTGTAAGTACTTTTTATATTAGTGTGCGTTTCGATGGAATTCACGCGGGCGAAGCAACGGGCTTAAGCTAATACTATGTAAACGTAAATAAAATAATATTGAGGTCAATTAAAGCTACATTAGTCACGTACTCTTACAAATGGTTCAAGTATTTAGGCGCCATATCATATTCAGTTACGATATAAACCGTTCGGTGTACGACGAACCGATGACCGATTATCAAAGTGATTGCCATCACGATCAGCGGCATTCGAACCGGTTTTATACGATTTCTTACAACATTAGTTATTTCGGCATACTTGGTAAGTGTCACATCACTTTTAGGGTACCTTACGCGAGATGCCAAGAGAACCCCTATTATTAAGGTTCCGTACAGGACCTTACACATAATCTGTTTGTCTGTTTATCCGATTAATGACTAGACCTTTTGTAGAGTGGCACACTGATAGTGAATATGACTACAGTGTATGACGGCTCGGGTTGGATTACCCAGTCGGGTAGTTTAATTACGATTTTGTGTCAAGAATTTCTACGTAACAGCAGCGAGACTGAAACAGCCTGTTAGACCCTTTATTATATGCCACTTAAGTCATGATCATGATCATTTATTTGTAAACTAAATGTACAGAGTGATCAGAGTAGTAGAGACTCGCTGATTTCAGCATGAATGGGCCGGCTCGACAGGGGAAGAACTACCCCCTCATAGAATATCGACGTGAAATAGCAGTATTCCTACTGTTGTGTTTCGTTCGGTGAGTGAGAGTGCCGGAGGTTCAATCACCCCTTTCCCGCTTCTTCTCCTTCCCACTTCCTTTCCTAAAGGGTCGGCAACGCGCAAGTGATGCCTCTGGCGTTGCAGGCGTCTATAGGCTACGGTGACCACTTACCATCAGGTGGCCGTATGCTTGTTTGCTTCTCTAGTTGTATAAAAAAAAACATACATTACGTCTTAAATAAAACTTGGCGAGGTTTTACAGCTGTAGCAATTTGAGGGCGCTGCGAAATACTTATGCTTATATATAGCTAGTTCACATAAAACGCAGAATTTTATGTAGTAAAGGCTGAACTGCGTATTGGTAACATCATCTTTGCTTCAGCTCCGGGAAACAGGCATGAGACAATGTATCGTGAAGCAAAAACTTTGTACCCCTTTTTACGAAAATTGCGCGGACGGAGGAGTATCAAATTTTGCACAGTTGAAGTTTATATCGAGGAGGAGGGCCGAATCTCAATATTGTTATAAAATATGCATTAGAAATACATTAAATTAATGGAAAAACTCTACACGTACACTACCATGCATTTGACACACGCAGTCGGATCGCATTCGTAGTATTTCGGCATGGTTCGGCTAATGTCGCATAATTCTTCGTAACTATGGTTACATATACTATTGCAGTTCCGCGGTATAATATGTTGCGATCGAACTTAAAATTTAAATAAATTATGGTTGAGTTTCGACAACTTGGCGACCGCTGGTATATTTTAAACCCTAATATCCAGCTGAAAGTATTACAGAATATGTGTTATTATAACAAATATTGTAATAATTATTAAAGTTTTACTCTTTTTAAGTGTTTTTATTATTTTATTTGTAGCTACATATAATTCGATTTTGATTTATGATTTACCTTACTAGAAGTAACACACGTATATTTAAAATTTTTAATGATTATAATATGTATGTCTAAAGCATTTTTCATTATGTGTACACATAGTTAGAACCATAGTTTAAACTAAAACTGTTTAATCCTATTCTAATCCTAATCCTAACTAATATTATAAAAGCGAAAATAAGTTTGTTTGTTTGTTTGTGTGTTACCTTTTCATGCCTAAACCACTGACCCGATCATCCTGAAATTTTGCATATATGTTGTCAGGTGTACAGAAACGGACATAGGCTACCTTTCATCCCGAAAAAAAATTACTGTTTCCAAGGAAAACAACAATAACGTTCTTATGATAATAGATGGCGCCACGTGTCTTTCGAATCACGATTGAATTATGTTATTACAAGCAGAGTACAACTCGAATTGATTGTCAAATTCTAAATTAACGCGAGCGAAGCCGCGGGCAATAGCTAGTAGTTTATAAGTTTTATACTGTATGCACTATGTTTTGTTTTGTGTGCCTTATTAAATAAATAAATTTCGACGAATATTGAAAACTGGTCAAGTATGAGTCGAGCTATCGGTAACTCTCGTAGTACGTACGTATATATAACGGAACTCTTGGTGTCAAAGTACGACTCGAACCTGCCCTCTTTTTTAATTATAATTAATATAATGTCATGTTTACACGTGTTATTGGAAGGTGCGGTGGTCTCATTATACCATTAATAAACATACCTCTAATAGAAATTAATGGCATAGAAAAATATATGAAATAAAATATTGCATAACGACACTGGGTAAACAAATACCGTCTGGTGGTAAGCTATTACCGTTTATAGATAATTAGCTTTTGCCCGCGGCTTCGCTCGGTAACAGTACTTTTTTCTGGATGAACAGTACCCTATGACGATTTTTATACCCCTGATAATGTGTATGCGAAATGTCATGATGATCGGTCGAGTTTGTTTGTTTGTATGTTACGCTTTCACGCCTTAAGTACACGCGTTGTCTGGGGGACAGAAAAAAACATAAGGTAACCTACAACGTACGAAGCGTACCCCTACGCGAGCGAAGCCGCGGACAAAATCTAGTTTATAGTATTAGTTAGGATACTTTCTTATAATACAACATGGTAAACATGGATGTTTGTCTTGGTCTGGGTGTTTCTATGTATAACATGTACGTATTTACAAAACAAATGTATATATGTATGTTTATGCATTGTCTAGTACCCATAGTACAAGCTCTGCTTAGTTTGGGCTAGATGGTGTTGTGTGTATGTGATAGAATATTATTATTATTATAATTTTTCTTTTTTATGAAATAATTTCCGTGTTGCTAGAGACATTACACAGAGAACACCCAGACACCGAATCGGGTGTGCAGTGGCATTGTCGAGGCATTTAAACCACTAAGCTATCTGTGAAGTGAAGAACTAAGGGGTACTGTTATCTATACATTAATACGTGAAGCGAAAACTTTGGATCCCTTTTTACGAAAATTGGGCGGACGAAGAAGTATGAAATTTCGCACACTTATAGTTTATACGGAGAAGAAGTGACGAATGCTAATATTGTTATAAAATATGCATTAGAAATACATTAAATTAATGAAAAAACACTACACGCACGTAAGCATGCATCTGACACACGCAGTCGAAGCGCGTAACTATGGTTACATATCAATATGTAATGACATATTATATCAGCAATATCTTACAGGCAAACTTTAGTCGAATTTCGAGCACTAGGCGACCGCTAGTGTATATTATATTGCGTAAAGCACATATAAAATAATAGTGCTTAGATCAGCAGTAGGCATGAGCGATGTGCGTCATAGAAATTGATGCAAGCGTTATTACTTGTTTCTAAGGAAATTAATTCTATTCTATACATCGTTGTGGGCACTAGGGTTAAATATTTTTTTTATACTGTTTTATTAAAATTTGTATATTTTAGAATACCGTTTTTTTTTTAAAAGCCATTTCTGACTTGCCCTGAAACAGTACATCTACAAACCTCCTCCAAATAATAAACATTAGCAGTGATAGAGAATCTTAGCCGGCGCTACCAATTGCTCAATTCTCGACAACTACTACATTTCCACTACATTTGCGAGTGAACGTATATAGTTCAAGATCGCTGTGGCAACACCGGCTTGTATTTTGCATATAACACGACCAAATGATGTCCGCTATCAATTTAAGACCTAACACATATTAATAAGGCTCATATTTAAATAACCGCTTTATATCTGCGGTGTCAGTTTGCAAAATTAATTCTTTGCAGCTCTTAAACCTTAATTATATAGTATTAATGCACATAATTGAATGTGATTGATTATTTTCGCCACCGTTTGGTAATAGTTGTTTTTTAGGCACGTGAGATCGCTTGATCTGTTGCTAACTGAAAAAAAGAATTGACGTTTATATTTTTTTTTTCGCATTTGATGGTAGCTGCAGATTCTATTTTTAAATATCGATTTGAAGTTTGCTTTTTTTGTGGCTGTCTTCATTCATATAATAAAGCTTAATGATATGATGTTTTTTTACTTACGTCTTTATGTTTATTATATGTCTATATATATATCTTTATCCATTTTTTTAAAGTATGAACTGCAGTTCTACACATATATGTAATTGCCTGTCTATTGTACATTATATTATATTTATATACATTATATTATATTTATATAAACTGTATGCCGAATAATCGTCCGTGCTAGCCCCTGGGTTTCGGCTGAAAAACAGCGCTGCGCTCATCCGCAGCAAAGGCTGAGCTGGAACCTTTTGGTCACACTACACAACATTTTGTTTATTTTTTTGTATTTTCTTCTTGTTTGTATGTTAATATGTTGTGTTTTTGGTGTGTCTAATAAATTATTTTTCTTTCTTTCTTTCATTCAGGATGTTACAGTAATGTACCCCACATTACTGTAACACCCTGAATGCAGATGCTTGTATAGGGTTGTGTAGTAAACCCTATGTTATAGTTATTGTTTTCTATTAACTTAATCATTATTTTAATCGTCTTTAAAATAAAAAATGTACTAGGTACACAGTATTTTAAGAATCATATCTCATATTTTATATTCATACTAGATGTTCCCGCGGTTTCATCCGCGTTTATCGTTACTGTGCCGCCCCCGTGGGTCTTAGCGTGATGTTATATAGCCTATAGCCTTCCTCGATAAATAGGCTATCCAACACTAAAATATTTTTCAAATCGAACCTGTAGTTCCTGAGATTAGCGCGTTCAGACAAACAAACAAACTCTTCAGCTTTATAATATTAGTATAGATTAGTAGTAGTCAGTTTATATACTTAAGGCAACTTATTTATCTTATCTTATCTTATGTGGGGGCCTGTCAGTGCAGACCGGCGACACTTCGACCCAGTGGGATCTTTTGTGTCGACACTCTCCCAATAACGACTGCCATAGATGTTCATGGCAGCCGGGACCGATGGCTTAACGTGCTCTCCGAGGCACGGAGCAGGCGATAATTGTCAATCAATACGCACATAATTTCGAAAAGTCATATAAGTAACTTCCGAAAGTCAGAGGTGCGCGACGTGGGTTCGAACCCGAGACCCTCTGCATTGCAGTCTGTTGGTATCTCCACTGAGCTATCGCTACTCAGGCAACTTATTTAATATTGTATTTAAGTATTTCAATTGAATAATTATAATATACAAAGGATTGTCAATGGCCCAATACTAGGCTACGGCTACCGAGTACCGACTATTTAAATTCAACATATATTTCTTTTGGTGCCTTGTAAATCATCAGCAATTGATATTTATTGATTTTCAAAGAAATGATTTTTAGTGCTATTTTCGAATAGTAGGTATATTTTACTGAAAATGTTAACTGTGTTAATTTTAATAAGCGTAGTATAATAAATTAGTAAACAAATTTGGTCATCGAAATGCCTGTAGAGAGTTCAGATTCGATGCCTGTACGCGACAAAATTTTGTTATTTATTAATAGTTGATCGAAATCTTGGTGTACCTAGTGTCTGACTGTTTGTTTTTCAATGTTTGTCAAGTTTCTCACAATATTAGTGTGACAGCTGGTTCAGAAGTGACCTATTATTTCTTAAATTTATCAGATAGGAAAATACTTGACAAATATTGCACTATGTTGTTTGTTGTTTAAATTTTAAATCGTATTTGAAAGGCTTTGTTGCTTCGTTGCCCCCGTTCCAGAGAAAGCACGTAGAGCCCACGTGCTTTCTCTGCAACGGGGGCAACGAAGCAACAAAGCCTTTGAAATGCAATTTAAAATTTATTGACAAAAAAATTTATAACATTTTTTGCCTGGATTCGTACCCGAGACCTCACAGCAGTCGCGTTCACTATTTCTGCGCCACCGAGGCAGTCATGTCAGTTCATAAGATAAGCAGAACAGTCGCGCGCATATTTTACAAAAACATGTTTGTAACTAATGGGACCACAAGCGACTGCAATTTTGGTGAAAGTTTGTAATGAGTATGAACAAGTGCGGTGATACACTTAAAACATTATTTACTTCTTATATAATTATATTATACTGCCGGTAATATAATGCACGGGTGGCGCAATAGTTTAACTTGTTACTTTAGTGTCAATTTGCCGTTTGATCCAGGATACACTCAAACGTACTATAATACATCGGTCACCAAGGTGTTGCTGAAAATCAGCGCTGTTTCGCTTATCAATGCGGATACAGCTTCGGGCTGAGCAACATCTTTTTTTGACAGATACTGCGACGCACACTGCATACGCTAGCTTATATACCTATTTATTAAATGGACCGAGCCAAGGGTTTAATATTTTTATTTTTTAATTTGTTTATTTGCATATTTGTTTTATTATTTCCTATTCGTATTTATCTTTTTATTTTTATTTTTTCTTTCAGTTATTTTATGTAATATTTATTTTAGTTAATGATGCCATAAATTTATAATATTATTGTATTTTAAAATGTCATTTACTTTTGTCCTAGTGTCCCATTGTCATTTCCTGTCTAACTGTATACCTACTACGTTTATGCTGTCTGCAGTATGTGTTGTGTGTTTTCTGTCAAAATAAATGTATTTTCTTTCTTTCTTTCTTTATATAAATGCCAAAAAAATTGTGATTATTTTACAAGCAGCGGTAGCCCAATGGATAGGTAATTGGGTTAGCGATTGAGAGGTCGTGAGTTAAATCGCTACGCATTTGACTAATGACGTGAACTCACCTCGGTGTTACCGAGATTGCTAGAACAACGGATGGTTTAAGTGGTCGCCACTACAGCGAGTGTTGTGGATTCGAATCCCACAAGTTCGCCACAAGCTGCCCTGCGGTTTGTGCGTTTTCTTTAACCTGGTTATACATTTTTGTTTATATTACAAAGGGAAGGATTGTGCCCTCCGATATCGTGTTAGTCTCATTATGAAATAACGACTGTCCCAGAGGGGTTTATTGTTATTATGTTTCTCTTATCACAGATATTTCTCTATCATATTAGAAAAATATCTGGCCCTTTTAGAGGCTTATACAGATACATGAGTCCAACGTGAAGAGGCCCTTCAAAAGTTTTAATCTAAAGTGCGATGGAAAACCTACGGTGGTATTAGCCGCAGCAGGCGTAGGACTATTGCTACGTATGGATTGGACCGCAGTGTCGCCAGCGCCACTCACATTCAGCTCGGCATAAGCTGCCCTACGGTTTGTGCGCTTTTATTTAACCTGGTGATACATTTTTTGTTTATATGACAAGGCGAAGGTAATAGTTTAGTATACTGTGCCCTTCGACATCGTGTTAGTCTCATGATGAGATAACGACTGTCCCAGAGGGGTTTATTATTATTATATTCCTGAAAGGGAAGGCAGAGAGGTGTAACATTCACATTTCGCCAGCTATGGTTGTAGATCCCACGTAATAGAGGACGAGCTTTTTCTTGTCAACCACACAAAGTTCCAAACTCCAAATTTACCCAATAACACTTGACACAAGCATCGAACCCGAGACCTCATGTAGATTTACCAGCTTGTCTCTAATGGCCAGTCTCACAACTAACAAGTAAAAGTTATCCGAAAGATAAATCGCATGCTATCTCTCTCTTGTTAGGTTAAAGAAGAGAGATGGCGAGACTTTTATCTTATAGATAGATGCTATTTGGAGGTGGTGGGACAGGCCCTTAAAGTTTATCTCATGCACATTAATAATATGATCTTTATATATATAATAAAATATAATTCTACTGTACGTGTGTATCATGTAACTGAACTCCTCCTAAACGGCTGAACCGATTTTGATGAAATTTTTTGTGTGTTTTCATGTGGATTCGAGAATGGTTTAGACTTGATTTTTTTTTGTTTTTATGTGTGTACAGGACAACGTCTGTCGGGACAGCTAGTATAATAATAATATTCTACCACATACACACAACACCATCTAGCCCAAACTAAGCAGAGCTTGTACTATGTATATAAACATACATATAAACTTTTTTTTCTAAATACATAAATATTATACATAGAAACACCCAGACCAAAACAAACATCCATGTTCATGCACACAAATGTTTGACTTGTGCGGGAATCGTACCCGCGACCTCAGGCGTGGCAGTCGGTTATACTAACCACTACGCCATCGAAGCCGACGATTAGTTACCAATAATCATGTTTAGACGATAAGTCACTGATAAAGATCAGCTGGCAATTAACATAATCCAAGATGCTCCCAGCATCTTTTGATACCCAACGAAATATCAAGGTTGAAGATAAACTTTTAATAGAAGTTTCCTAACTTGGTACCTCCGAAATAACATTATAGGCCTCAGGGTGCAGGAGCAGTTTCATAACTGTTAAGTGATTTGTGGCATGAAAGCGTAACAAACAAACAAACTCACAATCGCATTTATAATGTTACTAGCTTTTGCTCGCGGCTTCGCTCGCGTCAATGTACGTTAGGTTATATTAGTAACAGCACTTGTTTTAAATAATATATAGCCTATGTTACTCGGTGATAATATAGCTTTCTAATGGTGAAAGAATTTTATAAATCGGTTGAGAAATTTTTGAGATAAATCCTTACAAACAAAAAATCAAATCTTTCCTCTTTATAATAGTAACTAGCTTTTGCCCGCGACTTCGTTCGCGTTAATTTAGAATTTGACAATCAGTTTGGGTTGCACTCTGCTTGTAATAATATAATGTCTTTAATATTCCCGTTGCCACCAATTATGGTATGAACACTTTTACCCGAAGATCTTGTCGCGCTTATAACAATCTAATTGAAATCAGTGGGAGCAATGATGACATAGATATATTTCATATATCTCTGGCTAGATTTAAAAGATCGCTTGCCAATAATCCTTGACAATAATTAAACGCATATCATATCTATTATACATATTTATATTGTATTTTTTTTTCTAAATTGTCACGTATCCTGTTTTGTTTTATAGTCTGTTAATTAATACTATTTTAATATCTGTAGCAGAATGTAAAGGCAATGAGTGGAAAACTCTTCTGGATTAAGCTTTATTTGTATATTACTGTCTTTTATGTTATATAACATCTGTTTGTTTCCCAAAGAACAATAAATAAATCTTTACTTAATATTATAAATTCGAAAGTAACTCTGTCTGTCTATCTGTCTGTCTGTCTGTCTGTTACCTTTTCACGGCTAAACCACTCAACCGATTTAGATGAAATTTGGTACAGATATAGTGTGAAACCTGGGGAAGGACATAGGCTACTTTTTATTGATGTAGGTACCACGCGGGCGGAGCCGCGCGCAAAAGCTAGTAAATAAATAAATAAATGATTCGAAAGACACGTGGCGCCATCTATTATCATAAGAACGTTATTGTTGTTTTACTCGGAAACAGTACTTTTTTTCGGGATGAAAGGTATCCTATGTCCGTTTCTGTATACCTGACAACGTGTATGCAAAGTTTCAGGATGATTGGTTCAGTGATTTAGGCGTGAAAAGGTAACAAACAAACAGACTCATTTTCGCTTTTATAATATTAGTTAGGATAATGTAGTATGGACAAATTTCTTTAAATCGGTTAAGAAGTTTTTGAGTTAAATCCTTACAAACAATCAAACAAAAAATCAAATCTTTCCTTATTAAAATAGTAGTATGGACAACTTTATTGGTCATCAATTAAACCATGACATATTTTATATGAAAAGAATACGTAAGATTCAGTACAAGATAATGCATTCCAGTCAATTGTTAACTAACAACGATAGGTGACAATAAAGACTTGTTCATACGTAATTAGTGACGAGTCTTACTTTTTATCTGAGTTAAAAGAAATAAGATATTGTTAAGTTAAGACGTTTTTTTTTAGACTATTAAACGGTCTTTACAAATATTCAAACAACGCACAAAAATAACATCCAGACTCGAAACAACCCCGTTTTTGTCCCGTGTAGGATTCGAACCCACACTCGGCGCATGGTAGCGGCGATGCGACCACTCAAACCACTAGGTACTATTTAAGCGGTCATTTATTACTTGTTTGGTCTCGGTGTTCAAGCGACAACCGAATCCAATAAAACTGCTTTGATTTTTAGTAGATCTTAAAAATGTTTATTTACATCATAAAACATCCATGTTCATGCACACAAATGTTTGACTTGTGCGGGAATCGAACCCGCGATCTCAGGCGTGGCAGTCGGTTACACTAACCACTACGCCATCGAGGCCGCCAATTGCCCGAAAGCGCCACAAAAACTAAACTACCTACTAATAGACTATCACAACTGATAGACAATCAGATAGTAAGCTCTGCGATTGTAAAATACTTGTAATAAGCAGGTACACCCGTAGGTCTTATAAACATGGTACTACTACGTTAATAAAGTTTTCGTTCATTATTCTGCAATCATATAATTAACGGCTATAATGAATTTTTTTATTTTTTTTATTCTAATTTTTATTTAGGGGCTTTTACATTTAAAAGGTATGTCAGCCCCATCATACCCTTATTTACAATATCGCCACCCTATTAACTATTTATGCATTACATAAGTTGACGAAAATTAACTGCTACTAACACCATATTATATATATATCTAGCTAGCTTCGAGTCAGGCTTCGTTAATATGCTAGAAAAACTACCAATGTCATGTATGTTTACACTATAATTATGGATCAACCACTCTCTTTCCCTTTGGTTCTTTTTACATTCCATCAATAAGTGATGCACATCATCAATGACGTCACAAAGATTAGGCTATAATGATAAATCTTAAATTATGTATTAAGCAATGAATTATCGTTTCTAATTTCCTACTGATGCCCTTAGATCACAGTTTCCTTTGGTTGCAAAACTGTATTGTTTGTTTTTTGGCCTCGCGTTCTCCATTATCCATGGTAATAAACATACAGTTAATAAGAAGTACAAGGATGGGTTGGCTCTACTTATTAATCTATACTAATTCTAGCTTTTTCCCGCGGCTTCGCTCGCGTTAATTTAGAATTTGACAATCAATTCGGGTTGTACTCTGCTTGTAATAATATAATTCAATCATGATTCGAAAGACACGTGGCGCCATCTATTATCATAAAGACGTTATTATTGTTTTCCTCGGGAACAGTATTTTTTTTCGGGATGAAAGGTAGCCTATGTCCGTTTCTGTAAATTTCAGGATGATCGGTTCAGTGGTTTAGGCGTGAAAAGGTAACAAACAAACAAACTCATTTTCACTTTTATAATATTAGTTAGGATTAGGATTAAATAGCTGAAGAGTTTGTTTGTTTGTTTGAACGCGCTAATCTCAGGAACTATTGGTTCAAATTGAAAAATTCTTTTAGTGTCGGGTAGCCTATTTATCGAGGAAGGCTATAGGCTATATTATTACACCACGCTACGATCCACGGGGGCGGCAAAGTAACCATAGACGCGAGTGAAACCGCGGGCACATCTAGTTATGAGATAAAGTACTTACACGTTAACACCTTATAACATTTTTTTTAAATATTTTTCTAAATTATTGTATTGTCATCGGTACTCGATAAGTGTGCAGAGTTTCAAATCAATCCGTGGGTTTGAAAGGGGTGAAAATCACGTTCAAAAATTCCGTTACATAGACACATACATACATACCAAGCTAATAAAAGCGTGTTAGAAATAACAACGTTCTCTCTACTAAGCTAAAATTACAGTTTTCATCTATACCTACTAATAAAAAAAATCAACGGGTTGCACTCCGGGAGTACCGACAAAAGTGAAAACTTAAATATTAACGTTGTGCATTTTTGATATTTTGGAATGGTTAGGGAATAATTTTGCATGAATTGTTTTAATTATCAGTATAAAAGTACTATCATTTATGTGGTAAAATACAATATCGTACACAAACATGACAATTCTCCCTCCGTCTTACGAATTTTCGATCAGGTAACGTGTCCTGACGCGAGTTTAACGTTTTTTACCCATCACAAAAAAGTGCACAACGCCGCTAAAGAAGTTTTCACTTAAAAAAAATAAAATATTGATTTAGAATCTATAAACTAAATTTCTAAACCAATTTTAATAATTATTTCACCAATAAGCTACTTTATCCAGAAGTGCAAAATCAATCAATCATCGTAAACGTGGATAAAACCGTGGGGAACAGCTAGTTTTTCAGGCTTGATAAAGATTACGGTGTGAACCCACAGACAGCTACATGTATTGTGCATTAAAGTCACGTCAGCAGCAATGACCGAGTTGGCACCTGCTTTAATATTCGCAACCGTCTCGCTGTTTAGTATTCCTCCATTTTGTTACTTATACGTCTGTAGAGCGATTTATCGGGTCATAACGGAACTTCCATATGCCTTCCGTCTTATATAATACCAGCCCTGTATATATGTATACTGTTCCACTGCTAAGCACAGCCTCTTCTCAGTCTGAGAAGGGTTATCCCATAGTCGACCAGGCTGGACCAGAGGGGATGGGCAGGCTACTCACAGCTTCGAGAACATTATGCATGTGTTCTCACGATGTTTTCGTTCGAATAGCGAGCATAATTAAAAGTCCAATGATCTTCCACTGGGCTATCGCTGATTTCGTCTTATCCAAAAAATATCTCATATGATGGATATGAGATATCTTTTTTATAGATATCAGAAAAACGAAGTTGTTATAATATATAATAATAATAATATATTCTACCACATACACACAACACCATCTAGCCCAAACAAAGCAGAGCTTGTACTATGGGTACTAGACAATGGATAAACATACATATATACTTTTTTTTTGTAAATACATACATATTATACATATAAACACCCAGACCAAGACAAACATCCATGTTCATGCACACAAACGTTTGATTGTGCGGGAATCGAACCCGCGACCTCAGTTGTGGCAGTCGGTTACACTAACCACTACGCCATCGAGGCCATCGAACGTCGAATCGTACGCTATTTTGTTAGAGACGAAAGCAATGATAATATTGGTGCTAGTTATGGATGGCGCGTAGTGCAGTTGGCACCAGCAGTTCCAGAATATAAGTTCAATATTTGTATCGGCTGTAATAGTTATTGATAGACTTCGATTGTACAGAATATGACAAGCGGGTCTTTAGTAAGAATCTAGCGTGGTCCGTGTATTGGGCTTATTACTAAGTGAGTTAAGACACAGTAACTTATCTTATGTGGGGGCCAGTCAGTGCAGACCGGCGACACTTCGACCCAGTGGGATCTTTTGTGTCGACACTCTCCCAATAACGACTGCCATAGATGTTCATGGCAGCCGGGACCAACAGCTTAACGTGCTCTCCGAGGCACGGAGCGGGCGATAATTGTCAATCAATACGCACATAATTTCGAAAAGTCATATAACTACCGAAAGTCAGAGGTCCGCGACGTGGGTTCGAACCCGAGACCCTCTGCATTGCAGTCTGTTGGTCTCCCCACTGAGCTATTGCTGCTCTAAGACACAGTAAGTCTTGACTTCAATATAGAGCAGTTCGTTTGGGAAAATACTTACAGAAGATGACAACCAAATGATCCTTTATTTCATAAAAATAACATCAAATTACAAAAGATCGTAGCCAAATTCTCTCTACTTTGTTTCTACGCCAATAAGCTCTTTAGAGTATAGGTGCTGTACTGTTAACATGTAGAGGTGGTCACGTCTTTATGAGGGTCTTTCGTTGATTCACACCACAGGTTGTTCGCGCCACTAGCGAATCGACGAAGTACAAAAAAAGCATTCACCGTTTCACACCATGGCGCGAAACGACTAATTCAAAATGGGTCCTTCTGCGATTCACACCGTGGTGCGAACAACCCGTGGTGTGAATCGACGAAAGACCCTTTTATGAACAAAGCAGCAACAACTTTTTTTTTGAAGGTATATACATGAGTTACTTCCCTGTTTCGATAATCCTTAGGTGACAATAAATGCCTAATATTACGCAGGCTAAGCATATACATAAATAATGAAATAAAATATTCAACAATATTAAGTAAGACAACTTTTATAAAAACACGTGGCGTTCCCGCGGTTTCACCCGCATTTATCGTTACTGCGCCTCCCCTGTGGGTCGTTACGTGATGTTATATAGCCTATAGCCTTCCTCGATAAATAGGCTATTCAAAAATAAAATAATTTTTCAAATCGAACCAGTAGTTCCTGAGATTAGCGCGTTCAAACAGCTTCAGCTTTATAATATTGGTATAGATTATCAAGCGAAAATACTTTAAGTTTATGTATCAAACGGCTTCTCGAATAGAATTTCATTTATAATACCTCGTAGCGCAGGCAAGGTTAAAAGCAATCCTGCTATCAACGTAAACGTTTAAAAAACTATTGTCTTCAAGCTGCTAATGTGGGAAGAACAAACACAATAGCCGGTACGCTGTTCCACTATAAATGCCGCCAAACTTGACGTCTCCATCCACAGATAATTAAAATTCACGTCACCGTGACACGCGAGAATACCAAAGAGCACTTATTATAATGACAATGCAGTTTCATTTTAATTATTCAGAACTAGCTTTTGCCCGCGGCTTTGCTCAGGAATAATACTTTTTCCATAGATGAAAATTTAAATTGAGTAGTAGAGCCTCGCTGATTTCAGCATGAATAGAGCCGGCTTAGCAGGGGAAGGACTACCCTCTCACAGAATATCGACGTGAAATAGCAGTATTCCTACTGTTGTGTTTCGTTCGGTGAGTGAGAGTGCCAGAGGTCCCACATTCCGCTCCTTCTCCTTCCCACTCCCTTTCCTAAAGCGTTGGTAACGCGCAAGTGATGCCTCTGGTGTTGCAGGCGTCCATAGGCTACGGTAATCACTTACCATCAGGTGCGCCGTATGCTTGTTTGCCACGTTAGTGGTATAAAAACAGCCTATGTCCTTTTCTGTAACCCTAACAACGTGTATGCAAAATTTCGTAATAAGCAGTCGAGTAGTTAAAGCGTGAAAGCGTAACAAACAACTGGACGTACTTTCTGAAAAACGTTCCAACCCACACTCGGGTCAAAATTGAGTTATTATTAGCAAATTAGTCACGGGGTTACTATTTACTAGCTGGAAAAATTTGGTAGCTCTACTATCACTCTAATGAAATCATGACTTAGTAGCCCAACCCACATGTATGAAGAAGCAATACGGGATTGAACTTCAATCACGATTATCTCAAAATGTTAACTTTGTGGGTTGGAACGTTTTTCAGAAGGTACGTCCAACTAACTTTTGCATTTATAATATTAGTTAAAATTTGTATTTATTTTGTTAATGTAAATGTTTTGCATGTCGTATAGACAATCATATTTAGTCACGTTAAAAACAATAGCATTGATAGATTTATTGTTTAAAAGATTACTAGCAATTTAAGCGGTCATTGCGAAGAGCTTGTTTTTTTTCTTTTTACAACTAAGTTGGCAAACAAGCATACGGTCCACCTGATGGTAAGTGGTCACCGTAGCCTATGGACGCCTGCGACACCAGAGGCATCACTTGCGCGTTGCCAACGCTTTAGGAAAGGGAGTGGGAAGGAGAAGGAGCGGAATGTGGGACCTCTGGCACTTTCACTCACCGAACGAAACACAACAGTAGGAATACTGCTATTTCACGTCGATATTCTGTGAGAGGGTAGTCCTTCCCCGGTCGAGCCGGCCCATTCATGCTGAAATCAGCGAGGCTCTACTACTATCCAAAATAACAGAAAATTTTAACCCTGGGATCAAATTCGACCGTCACATTGAAGAAAATTAGACTTCGGAATCATCAGGCAATTATAGTACATGATACAAATTAAATTCATATTCACTTATATCACATCTACTTGAACGTAACTGACAATATTTTCAAGTGTTGCCTTTTAAACTTAAGGTCGTGTTTCCAATACTGACGTTAAGTGTACTTGGCTGTTCTCGAAAACGTACATTATAAAGCTAAGTAAATATAATTAATATGTTATGCTATTTGTGAAGTATATTTTTATTGATTTATTTCCGCGTGGTCTATAAGGTACATCACTAATGAGGTTATTAGGATAGCTGGTATGTGCCGATTTTAATGGAAAGAGTAGTGCCTTTACATATCGCTTTTATGATAATAGCACTTGACGATGTTGAGGGATAACGCGCTATAAAAGCGCACAATAAAAATAAAATCTGCAATCACAACTTTATGAAGGCCATTTTATTGTGAAATTTGTTTACAAAACCTTAGCTCTTTGCGAAATGCCAGCTTTAGGTCTGAGATATATATTTATTAAATTAAAACGAAGATAAGCCGAGATATAAAATTAGATAAGTGTTTAAATGTCAAAATCTTAAACGATGGAAAAGTTTTTGACACGTTCAGAAAATAATTATTATTATTCTTATCAATAAATATTATTATAAATATGTATTATAATATATCCTGCAATTTTAATTTAATTACTTATTAAGTTTGTTTATTTTTCATATTTTTAATTTGCCATGATTGTGTTGAATACTAACTTATCTTAACTAGATTCAAATGCTGAACAAAATTGTGTCAGAACTTAACTTTTAAAAATAGCATAATAATTATTTATCTAAATAACTTCTCCTCTCTCCTAATAGTACTGTGCCCGACAGGGTCCATTAATTGTTATTTATTTTCAAGCCTATCACCTGTAAATGTACATTATGGAATGCAAAAATTGAATTTGAATTTGAATCCAAAGAGCATTTGAAAATCAATGCTATGATAGCGCAGGGTAAAATTATATAAAAGTTTTCAGTCGAATTGATCGTCTCACATAGTAAGGTCCTTTATCGACCAGCAAGGACACGCCTTCTGGTCGATTAAGGGCCTCATTACTCATCGAAATTCAGCAACTCAAAATGTTTCATTCGGTCTGATTACTTCTTTGAGGATTGGCGTAAATTAACCATTAGCCGTCACGGTGGCTGTTGCCACTTATCGTGGTTGCGAGTGAAACACACAAATTATTACACGCTGTCTGCAGAACTGCCTCATGATCCATCATAAGAAGTCCTCCTCCAGGAGAAAAAGATGACTTCGACGCAGTAGATTTGAGCGCGCAACTGCTAATACGCAAACGACGTAGAATGTAAAGTACTTACCAGCAAAGACATCTCCGTATTCTTGGGCATCATGGTGACGTCGCCGGGGCGCACGCCGGGCCCGCAGTACGGCAGCGCAGGCCCGCGCGGCGTGCGCGGCGGTGCCTCGTGCAGCGCTAGCAGTGCCGCGTGCAGCCGCGCGCGCGCCGCGCTGATGCCGCCCGCGCCGCGCACCGCGGCTTCCACCACTTCCCCGACGTCTTTCTCCCAACTAAATTGGAAAGAAGCACCTACAAATTACTACATTATCTCCTTTATTTAACATCTCTTCTGCACTCGCTTCTCAGCTGAAGATTTCCTAAGACAACGGCATCGAGTTTGACTTTGGAGAACAGTTGTCGCTGTACTACGAGCGCAAGGAACTTAGATTTCTGATCCTTACTGATAATATATATACTGAGATAGAGCTAGTCCAAAAATCCCACTACGAGCTTTGGAACGAAATTTGAAGGACAAAGGCAAAAAGGTTATTTTTTTCTTTATGTTATAGGCGGCAAACGAGCAGACAGATCGCCTGATGGTAAGCGATTACCGCCGCCCATGGATACCCGCAACACCAGAGGAATCACATGTGCGTTGCCGGCGTTTTAAATTTGTGCCCCCACCCCCCTCCCTCTTCCCTCAAAAGAGGGAGGAGGGGATTGGGCCTCCGGTACCCTCACTTACTCGACGAAACACAACGCAAGCGCTATTTCACGCCAGTTTTCTGTGAGGCCGTGGTATCACTCCGGCCGAGCTGGTCCATTCGTGCCGAAGCGTGGCTCTCCCACGGCACACTTCAAGGAACTAAAGTTACCGACTTCACTCGCAGTTATGTTGGCTCAAGTGGCAATGTGCTGACTATACCTGCTGCAGCAAACGAATCTTAGAGCAGACATTGTGAATTGGCAAACGTAAGATAAGATGCTCCCCGGCCTGGTGGACTGGTAACGTACAAAGTGATTGGGTTCGTCCGGATGCCCATGTCGGAAGACCGGATGTTATAATGGTTTTTGGGTGGATCGCTATTGACAAATAATACGCGCAATACATTCTTAAACTACACTTAATGCTTCTAGAACTAATCACACTAACCTGCATACTCCTAAACATGATCTAATATCCTCCTTCAGGCTCCTGCTGAGGGTGCAGACGGGGCTGGTGTCGGAGTCAGATGTGGTGTGAGATCCATCGTGCTTGTCCGAGTCGCTGAGGCGAGGCTCGAACTGCTCGTTCTTTGGTAAGTTGGGGGACACCCGGCCATGGCTGCCACCGCCACTGCCGTATCCTGATACACATATGATTTTAGAATATTTTAGATTTTTTTTTTTATACAACTAGATTGGCAAACACGCATACGGCCCACCTGATAGTAAGTGGTCACCGTAGCCTGCAACACCAGAAGCATCACTTGCGCGTTGCCGACCCTTTAGGAAAGGAAGTGGGAAGGAGAAGGAACGGGAAAGGAGAAAGGGGTGATTGGGCCTCCGGCACTCTCACTCACCGAACGAAACACAACAGTAGGAACACTGCTATTTCACGTCGATATTCTGTGAGAGGGTAGTCCTTCGCCGGTCGAGCCGGCCCATTCATGCTGAGATCAGCGAAAGAAAGAAAGAAAGAAAGAAACATTTATTTGCACAGAATACAGGTGGTACCAGATTTAACAATGGTGAATAGTTCAGGCTATAGTCTGCCTATATTAGGCATGCAAGTACTAATAATTATATAAAACATTTAAAATATTAGTTACACAATGGCAAACTATATTATTATTTAGAATATTAATCATTATTATATTACATTATATTAACATTTATAAATAATCAGATTCATTGGTTTTATGTTGCATGAACTCTTCTATTGTGTAAAAGCACTTATCTACTAGCCATTTTCTTAACTTGAGTTTAAAACATTTAAATGGAAGTTCTCTTAGACTCCTAGGCAGTTTATTAAAAACTGATATGCACATGTGATAAACATTCTTTTTATTTAAGGTTGTTCTACAAAATGGAATTAATATTTTAGTAGGATCTCTTGGTCTGTATTTAGTAATATGATGCCCCTTAAATTTGAAAAAATCATTATACTTCCTTACAAATACTGATACTTCAAGAACATACATGCAGGTCAATGTCAGCAAATTAAGTTTTTTAAACAAAGGTTTACAGGAGTCAAGTGGACCTACTCCACAGAGAGCTCTTAAGCATTTCTTTTGTGCAATGAATGCTTCACCAACATCAGTTGAATTCCCCCATATTATTAAACCATATCTAAGGATTGATTCTACATAGCCTTTATATGCTATACCTGCAGTCTTTTCATCTGACACGGTCCGAAGCTTTCTAAGGGCGTAGATAAATCTGCTTAATTTGAGGCAAACGTCACTTATATGTTTTTTCCAGTTACATAATTTATCCAGAGTTATACCTAAAAATTGTATACTGTCAGCTTCTTCTATACTGTCATTTTCTATCTTTATGTTAATGATATAATCAGATTGTTTACTTTTATTCGTACCAAATTTTATTAATTTTGTTTTTGACAGATTTACATTTAATTTGTTTGATTTTAACCATCTTAACACCGTTTGTACCTCGTTACTTATTTTCATTTCGTGAGATGTATCTTTATCCTTATATGGCACTATTATAGATATGTCGTCCGCGAATAGGACACTTTGACAATTTATTGAATCTGGTAAGTCATTTATATATATTAAGAATAACAAGGGGCCTAAAATGCTCCCTTGTGGAATGCCATATTTATTGACCCTGGATGGAGACCTGTGTACACTGCATTCCTTCATATAATTTAAACTAGTGATTTCAACACATTGCTTTCGATTGGTTATAAGCTCTACTACTAGCAAAAATTTTCTAGAAGTTTCGGATACAATAATTTAATAACGCTTATCCAATCCGCAGGGCGCAGGACCTCACTATTAGGTGTAACTGCCAACTCATACCACCGGACCAATGGATTGATATGTGGTTCACCATTATACCATTAAAACATTAATGCCAACTGATCATTTAAATCATCATCAGTTTATTCGCAGCTTCGCTGGAGTGTAAGGTTTCATTTATGTTTGCATGCGATCGTGAGGGCTTGTCAGTGAGATAAGAAATTCTCCATAGCAGCATGAAATGCGTATCTACCTCATATATTATTATGTAAAAATGCCCTTCCATGGGGTCTAAGCCATAGCTGATGGAATACCTAATATAGTTCAGCTAATCTTGCTGATTTCTTATTAGAAACTGTTGGAAATACTTTCTTCAAAAGGAATTACCCATTGACATACATGGTTTAGGTAAACTGTGTGCCCACTCCGAAAATGTTTGGTACCCACCCTAGAATGGTAGGTTCCAATTCAATTTATAGTGTTGTATGTAGGCTTTCGCTGTTTTAGAGGCCAGGTCCTGCCTGGAAAATAATCTTAGATACGCCAACTGATGATTGTGCCTAGCAACTGTTTTAAGGAGCAGTAAATGTGGTATTACCTGAGGATGTGGAGGGAGCCCGGCGAGGGGTCCGCGGCGGCTCCGGGCCCTCCGCCTCCGGCACTTCTTCCAGCGAGTCCACGATTATCACTACCTCTTGCTCCTCCTCCTCGATGTAAAGAGGATTCGATCTGCAAGCACATAAACGAGTATTTATCATAATGAACTGGCACCACATTCTACTGGACTCTTTCAAAGGACATTATAAGGACATTTATAAAAGGACATTATAAGGTTAAAGTGTTAAGTGTTTAAACAAATTATTTTTTAATATTGCTGTTCTACACTTATGTAAGTTTTATAGAATATAAGTAGCTATTGGTTTCTCGTTGTTATTGTTATTTGTAAATCTGGGGTGGGGACCTGGTGATCTGTATTACAGGTATACTTATGCCTATCTCAGACACCAGCTTCTCACATAAATGAATTTGTACAAAATGTTAATTTTATCAATGTACACAACTACACACACATTATGTAACGCAATTTGTAGTGTTTATTATGTGAGAAGAAATAAAGCAATATTATTATATTATATTATTATTATTAAAGATTAGGTTAAGTTTTGACGGAAAAAGAAAACTTCCATTTTTCCGTTGAGGACGATATTTTTTTGCAAGCAACTTGACAGCAGTTTATCACGTTAACTCTGCCTGATCAAGACATTACTCACTTTAGTGACATCGGAAATCCTTTTGAAGACTCCAAGATTAAACGGTTTGAAGGAGTCAGTTCAGGTCAGAAAATTTGAAGTAACGTCGTGATCCGTAAGCGTCTGTGTCTGTCAGGACACGTGCGCTTGTGCCGACGCATTCTATCACGTGGATCTTGTGTACCTATGTATTTTGTGCATATCACGAACAAAATTTAGATACGCATTGTGAATTCAAAATTTCCACATGCCATCGACCTCAAGTTTGTAGCTTACAAAAATGGAACTCTACACCGTTGAAATAAAGCAGCCTTTTAAATAAAAGCAATTAGTATGGTCAATAAAGGGAATCCTCGATGAATCAGAACGATTCCAGGATGTCTTTACAATAGTTATTGTTTAAAAGTTCTCAAATAATTTCCTTTATGACCACATGTATTTATACTGACTTATGGTGACTGTATGATTTGGAATCCAGACATCGCATTTCACCTTTCAATTCAAGTTGTTGCGCAAATATAATGTAGGTTTTGCTCAAATGAATAATTAGCTTGTTGTAATATTATATATTTGATATTACTAGCGGTCGCTTAGTGCTCAAAATTCGACCAACTGATATATATTATGTCATGTCATTATACCCGTAAATTGATATATCTAACCATAGCTACGCGCTTCGACTGCGTGTGTCAAATGCATGGTTGTGTGCGTGTAGTGTTTTTTCATTAATTTAATGTATTTATTATACATATTTTATATAAATATTTGCATTCGTCACTTCTTCTCTGTATAAACTATAAGTGTGCGAAATTTCATACTCCTCCGTCCGCCCAATTTTCGTAAAAAGGGATCCAAAGTTTTCGCTTCACGTATTAATATATAGATACTGGCATTATTATATGAATACAAGTTACTATATTTCTAGACTAGATTTTGCCCGCGGCTTCGGTTAGGTATGTAATAGTACTTTTTCTGGACGAAAGGTACCTATGTCCTGTTGCCTTGACTACGTATATGTGAGATTTCATGATGATTGGTCGATTAGCAGCAGCCTTAAGGTAATATTAATAGGCTTATGTTTAACTTATCACCCGATATAGTAAAATATAACAGTCAAAAATAGTAAATGATCACCAAATTGCACAGCAAAATATATTTAAAGAGATCAAAATAAGTCAACGGAGTCCTATTTTTGCGTGGGTTTAAGATGGAACCTAACATAACCTAACCCTTCCGAGACGGAATGCAGTGATTTGAGGCGTATAGGTGCTCGTTATGATATATTTTAGTAAACATATTTTGCTACGCAATTACTATTTTGGTGGTCCATTATATTTATTCCCATATTAATATCCTAACTTAATATAATAAAGGGTGTTATTTAAATGTACATAGTATTGGTATTGTTGTGAGCAGAAAAATATAATCTGTGAGCAGAAATAGCTAATTGTTCTGCAACTCATGGCCAGCAAACTTTAAAGAGATCAAACTAAGTCGACGGAGCCCCGCGTAGCGGGTTTAAAAAAAGGAACCTAACATTACCTAACACTTCCGAGACGGAATGCAATGATTTGAGGCGTATAGATGCTCGTTATGCTGTGCAATATTTGCTGACCAGTTAGTATTTTTGATGATCATTATATCTAATCCCTATAATAAATGCCAATGAGATATATTTAAGATCTAAGCGGATAGTCTGTCGGTACCTACAAACTTTAAATTATGAGGATACTGAACATTTGTTGATTGTTGTTAAATAAGTAATAACAAGTTCCATGATTATAATATTGGCATATTTTTGCATATATTTATATAATAAGTATGGCTAATTGTATGTAACTTAGTTCTTAGTAGTATATTGTACGCCTGTGGCGCAGGTGTACCTAGTACAGGCACCCATATTATATTACCTATATTAAGTACTTTATGGACTGTATTCATGCTTTACCACTGTAAGCAATAAATAAATTATTATTATTATAAAACTAAATGAGAGTTTGTTTATTGACTTGATTGATTTGTATGTAACCCTTTCACGCCTTAAACTCCATCCAAACACTTGCTCCACCGAACATCATGGAATTTTGCATACACGTTGTCAGGGGACCAGAAAAGGACAAAGGTTACCTTTCATCCAGAAAAAAGCTATTGTTACTATCCTAACCTACATTTACGCAAACGATGCTGCGGAGAAAATCTAGTAGAAAATAAAAATAGATACGAAATGGTGTGCAAAAAGAAAAATATAAATAATTGACAACTTAAGAGTAATTATATGTTTAAATATATTTGTTTGTGTGAATGAATTTGTGTATCTACGTGTGTATGATGTGTGTGTGGTGTGTCTGTGTGCGAGTTTTTTTGTTTTTTTTTAAAACACCATCTAGCCCAAACTAAGCAGAGCTTGTACTATGAGTACTAGACAATGGATAAACATACATATATACTTTTTGTTTGTAAATACATACATATTATACTAGAAACACCCAGACGAAGACAAACATCCATGTTCATGCACACAAATGTTTGACTTGTGCGGGAATCGAACCCGCGACCTCAGGCGTGGCAGTCGGTTACACTAACCACTACGCCATCAAGGCCGACGGATTTGGTATAATTATCTGTAGTTCTACCATGAGATTTGCTCTCGTAAGCTTGCTTATAAGAAATACTAATCATGTGGCAAATGAAATAGAGCATCTAGCAGTTACGTCACATGGTTACGTGGAGAAATTAAATTGTTATGGTGCGTGAATATAGTAGGCTATAGTTTCTTTTTTACGTATTTACATAATATATTTAATGACAGATGATAATAAAGCTGTCTGTCAATGTCACTATGAGACATTTTATTAGTAGTTAGCCATCTTAAACTTCACCGCGGGAGTGTAGCTTAACGTCCTCGTCGTCATAGGTCTTAAGAAGTAGTATGAGGAAGGATTACCTGAGCAGGGGCGGCGGCATCTCATCGAGCGCGCGCAGCGGGTGGTGCGCGGGCGGCGCGGGGGCGGCGCGCCGGCCGCCGCACGCGCACCCGGCCGCCTCGTCGCACTCGCGGCGCCCTCCACCCTGCGCACACGCATATTCGTGTTACCATAATTTCTCTTAGCACGAGGTCCTAAGACCATAACCTTCTGAAGGTACACATAAAGTAAAGTTGACGTTTTATCTAATAATCCAGCAACATTGGCTGCTCGAATGACGTAGTTGCTTAAATGGTCGCCTTACCATCGCCACAGCGTCGGCAGACTGCTGTGGGTTCGATCCCCACACGGGATAAAAATTCGTATGATCTGCAAATAGTTCTTTGTTCCGAGTTTGGATGTTTTTTGTGTCCTCCTAATGTTTGTTAAGTTTACCACGACCCGGGAATTATGATTATGGCAGCAGATATCTTTAAAAAAATATGACTCCTTCCATTTTTAATGTGTTTACCGCCGATTGTAAATTTTTTTTGTAAATTTTGATCATGTTCATTCACTTTGTTAGCATAGACGCAAATGGTCCATGTAATTTACAGACTCAAACATGTAACTTGAACCCGTGTTTTCTAAATCCATAACCGCAATGAATAACAGGTCAGACATGACACAGCATACGTTTCCGCGTCAAAACTTGACATAACTCAAGACCAGTCATTCACAAAAGTCGGTAAATAATAAAACAAAAGGCATTCGATTCATTGCTTTTCACATGACCCCTTATCTTCGTGATCGCACACATTATGGGCAGCCAAGGCTTTGTACAACAGATCTGATATTCAAGTTATATAACGCCTGACAAAGAAGGCGCGTTCATTGTTTCTATACTACTGTGCTGCACCTCAAGATATCATCTTTGATCATAGATTACAAAACGTTTAGCATTACAGAGTGGTCATAGGTCTGCTTAGAATTTTTAGAGAAGTAAATAATAATTAGTATAACTTGTTCTAAATTCAAAACGGGATCATTTAATGGGTGATATTTGATATTTGTATGTTTTCCTTTTTAACGTTTTTCAGTCTTGTGTAATCTTGTTAAGACATACAACATTAGCGGACCCGAATGAACCGACTTTATCTTTAACCATCTAGGGTCCCAATAATATACACAAAAAGAATCGGTTAGAGTGTTTAGGGGCATTTCGGTGACAAACATACGTACAGAAGCATTACATAGTTTTAACTACCGCAGAAAGTTTATCAAGGAAGATTAACTTTCTTCGCAGTTAGGTAAGCTATGATTGATATTACGCGACTAATGTCTAAACTATTAACGCCACTTAACTTACTATTAAGTGTTTAAATTATTTCTAATTATATCTGATAAATCTATACTAATATTATACAGCTGAAGAGTTTATTTGTTTGTTTGTTTGAACGTGCTAATCTCAGAAACTTCTGGTTCGAATTGAAAATTCTTTTAATGTTTATTTATCGAGGAAGGCTATAGGCTATATAACATCACGCTATGACCCACGGCAGCGGCGCAGTAACGATAAACGCAGGTGACAACGCCGGAACATCTAGTTTTCTATAATATCGCCTGTTTCGTGCAAATATCATGAGGGTTTCGGTTCGTCAAAGTGAAAGCAAAACAACAGTACCAAATTGATGTGCAATGTGTTTGAAAAAGACAACAGGTTCCCTTCTGTAGGGTATATACGGTGCCAATTAATAACTAGGTTATTCAAACGTCTGACGTCATAATAAATTTAGTTACTCAAAACCGTTTATAATCCCGTATATATTAGGTTCCGACTAAAAATATAAGTTTATTTTAGGTGTTTTGGTAAAAATATTGAGAATCAGAATCTATATGGAATTTACTGCCGCATGGCATTAACATGGATATGTAGATTCTAATTATTTTAAGTTTGTTAAAGTACCTAATAACCAGTGATCGGAGTAGGTAGATTGATTTTTGGTACTTGT
Organism: Catocala sponsa; assembly: GCA_963564715.1. Classification (NCBI taxonomy): domain Eukaryota; kingdom Metazoa; phylum Arthropoda; class Insecta; order Lepidoptera; family Erebidae; genus Catocala; species Catocala sponsa. The sequence continues at coordinate 24,319,590 of OY751344.1, read as the reverse complement.
ATCATAAATGCACACAGAAAGAATAACATGGATAAGCCATTTTCCCGGAAAGTAATTCCGGTATTTCCGGATTCAATTAAATATTGTTAATGTTGGTAGTGATATTATTCCTACTCAATTCAAAATTTAAAGGAAGGTATCAAAACTAAATTAATTCATTATTTATCTGTTGAATAATAAAAACAATCGAATTCCGATCGAAGCTTTAATTTTTATTTTTTTATTTTTAGCCTTTTATGGCTAGAACTTTTATAGATAGACATAAATTGTTGCACTTAAATTTAAATATTTTCGTAGGGGTCATGGTAATTTGCATTAAGGGTAGAATAAATGACGGGGCCCCATAGAGGGCCAATGCCTGCTGGGGTCGTGAGACTGTTCTAAGGATGCACCACGACTCTGAAACGTAAAGGGCATACGAAGGAACAGGTTGATTTTAGTCAGATTTTAGGGCCAAAAAAAAGGGGTAGAATAAAGAAAAAAGATAAAAATCAACATTGTTTATTGTTAAATATGTACATTTTACATTTATTCACATTTTTAATCTTCATCGATTACAATGTCAGCATCCTGGTAATCCTGATCTTTACAATTAAAATATATAACTATGAGTTTCTCTATATTTTCTATTTTCAACCTATTTCTTTTAACATCTAAAGTCCATTTATAAATGGAAAAAGACCGTTCTACATCTGACGATGTCAAAGGAGCAAATTTTAAAAAGGTATTAAATTATGTGCTTCATTTTTTTCAATGGCCTCACTATATTCTCTAAGTGTGTCTAAATCTGGGTTTCGTTCCATAACACGTTCTATTTTATTTTTTATATTTTCTGAATTGCACTGATTTATAGCATCTCTGACGTTGTCAAATGCTAAAAGTGAATCTGTCAACGATAAATTATGCTTTTGCAATTCTTTTAAAGACAAATGAATTATAAAATAATTGTCTTTAATGTAATTTAAATCTTCTTTTAAATTTTCTTTTTCTATAATATTTTTTGCCTCTCGAATAGATACCGCATCAGAGCTGCTTAAACAAGATAATACTTCTTTTATTTTTTCAAAGTTTTGAGCGTAATAAAATGCTGCCTCTAACCAAGTGCCCCATCTTGTAACAACTGGTTGGGGAGGTAGCGGCAAATCTGGATATTTTTCTTTTAAAATTTTGACTCTACTTGGGGCTTTCAAAAATACCTTTTTAACATTTGCTATTAAAATGTTAACATCGTGATATTCTAACCTAATTTGCTCAGATACGCGATGAAGAGAGTGCGCCAAACATGTTACGTGCTTCATTTCAGGTAAGTATTGTTTTAAATTTCGTCCTGCAGACAGCATATATGCAACGCTATCAGTGCAGAGGACAAGAATGTTACCTACCTTCGATTTAAAAAAAAATCTTCCCAAAAGTTTTCTAAACATTCTAACACAAATTGCGTGATTGTTTGTCCATTAACTACAGTTAGCATTTTACATGCTACCAAATAAGGTCTAGTCAAATTGCTAGGATGTAATGGTTTTATTAAAAAATGGACTATATAGCGACCTAAAAAGTCTGTCGTTTCATCTAATGATATCCATAGTTTCTCATTTTTATAATTTTGCCGAATCGAATTGATTTTATTCTTAAAAAACTTGTCCAAGTAAACTTTCCGTAACTGTGATTCATCTGGCAGAGTACGATTAGTACACGTACAACAACAGGTACTACACATATATTTTTTAAAGAAATCTTGAAAAGTAGTATTTTTCATCTGAGACCACGGAATATTGCACAAAATGAGAAATTTTATAAGATCGAAATAAAATTCCTCTTCGGGCCGCTTAAACTTTCCCTGGTGTACTGCTCCTTCGATATGTCTTTTAACGTTTCCTTTATTTATGGTTTTCAAATGGCTTTCACATTTTGAACAGTATATTGTACCACTAGCGTGATCGTAAAATGGTTCGGGATGACCGGATATCCATTTTTCTACAGTTTCAGCCTTGACGTTTGCCATATCTGAACTTTGTTTTAGAGATGGAACCTCGTATATATCACCTAAAACAAAGACATGAAAAAATTACATTTTATTTAGTTTATTTAGCTTACTCCGTTTGTTTTATTTTTCGTGGATCAAATTTAGTCATTGAAATTTCACCCTCTTCCTGTCAACCGATTGATCTAAAATTTGGTATTCGCCTTTGATTCTGGTGACAATACAATTATGTATATTCAATATTATTGTCAATCCAAAATGGCTGCCGCTACAAGATGGCGGACAACTTATTTTTTTTTTCAATCCCATCAATATGGGTATCAAATGAAAGGGCTTGTTACGTAGAATATTTTGTAGAGAAGTAGATAAGGCCTATAGTAATTTATTTTACCAATACATTGCAAGAGGACACAGGGCATTCAAATTATATACGGATTCCAGTAAAATGTCGGTTAATAGTGGAGTTAGCTGAATTGCGACTACATTACTAGAATATCATAATTTTGTTTCGCACTAAGCTCACTGGTTCATACTCTATTAAAGATTTAACAATATTAAGACTCATGGTATGTTCAGCAGGTTAAGCGAACAAACACAATACTAAAAATATTCTTATAGTACATCCAAACATGCTTTATACTCCTTGTAACTAGTAAAATATTACTTACCAAAGCTTGGTTTAAATATGTAGATCCAATTCAATAGTGAAAAATCTGAGTCCGTATATTCGAGCCAAATCGTGGTTTAGAGCAGATTCCAGAAGTCAGTATGTACACAAGCCAGGGTCAAGTAACGTTTTCACAACACAGTAACAAACAAAGATGCGCACTCTACGAACCGAAGTAAACGAGTGAGCTACCTGGCATGTCGTCGGCGGGCGTACGCATTGTTCTGATAACCGGTTATTGTACCACCCATGATCCTTTGTTCTGATTGGTCGTTGGGTTTTGTCAAATCGTGACTGTGTGCCGTTAAAAAAAGAATGAAGAATAATAAAGAATAATATTGCTCATTTTATTACAATTCCTACCTTTTTTTTGAGGATGGCAAATCATCAAATGACTCCTTCCACTCTGGCAGAATAAAATTCCTACATAAGTTCCGGTTTTTTTTAATAATCCACCAATTCCGGAGGAATGTCCATATTAATATATACGTTTCGGATCAATGACCCCATTTCAATCTACCTACTCCGATCACTGCTAATAACTCATTATTTTTATTACTGTCAAATAGCCTATTACCCAGTTAAAGATGACAATCAAACTCGTTTTTTACCAATGTAGGTATAAAACACAAGTAAATGCTTTCGTGTTATCTAGTGTACCATCTGCATCATCCGGTCCGTTGGTCTGTTATCTCATATTACATTATTTACATTTGAATTATGTATGGAGAACGTCGGAAGCGTTGTTTTTTCACAATATGTTGAAGTTTGAACATTAATATAATGAGGAATGGACTGCCTTTTAATTGTACGTGTAGTAAATAATAATATTCTATTCAGTGTGTCAGGATCGTAGCAAATGGAAATCCGTAGTCTCTGCCTACTTGGGAAACACGCTTGAATTTATGTATGTCTGTATGTGTAGTATGGAATGACGCATCCGTAACATAAGATTTACAACTATAAATAAAAAATTTAAAAACCCCCGACACAAAATAATAAAAATAGTAATCGGCCGTTTTGCGGTGGCGGCCATCTTGGATTTGAAATTTATCATGGTGTATAGTATTCTACTAGTCAAGTCCTTTCATTTGATACCCATATTAAGGGGGTTGTGAAAAAATATGTAATCCGCTATTTTATGGCGGCGGCCATTTTGGACCGATTTTCATCAAACATAGGTAAGAACACTCCCGAATAATTCACATTTCAAACAAAAAAAACTAAATCAAAATTGGTCCATCCGTTCGGAAGCTACGATGCCAGAGTCAGACACACACACACACACACACACACACACACAGACACGTCAAACTTATAACACCCCGTCGTTTTTGCGTCGGGGGTTAAAAACAGTGATGTAAACTGTTACTTTTACTTTTGGCTCTCATTATATACGAAAAGGTGGGTGAGTGGGAACGCTATATCACAAACTAAAGTAGCCTGCAAAGGAAGGGTCTGTTGCTTTTAATATTTGCATTACCTTTAATTATACTGTCAGATTTCTCTACAGTATTAGGTTGGTTAGCACTTTAATGCTCTAATATCTTCTAGGCCGAATTTCGTCTAGACTAGTTTAGAGTTACGGCTACGACTGGCCATCTGCGCAGTAGATATGATAATGCTCAATTGTATGCGCAAATATAAATACACCCTCTACTTCCTAATTCTCCTGATCCGATGAGACAGTAAGCCGACACGACCGGAGAGATATCGGGCGCAGGATCAGAGGCTTTACGTGCTTTTCTAGGCAGCCCCCGTGACTGTATGCAGCACCGTCAATTTCTTTACTGGAGTAACGAAGTTGGCAGTGCTGCACACCTTCTTGCCTAGGAAAGCAAAATCTGCATCAATCAAATCTCAATAGCAGCCTGGAGGGTGCTGTTGAGATTTTTTGGTAGAAATACCCATTAAGTTTTTAGTGGCCCGAATACTACGTATACATGGTCTTAGGTCTAGAGATGTGTGGCTCCTACTAATAGAGTGTGAGCCTATTTCAGTCTACCGGGCACAGTTCCACTAAGTATTTCTTGACATGAAAAACCTAAAATCAAGTTTCTGAATTTGGTACGGCTGCGCCATAAGGCCATATGATTAAATCGAGTATAATGACAGACCATTTATTTATACTTATCTTACAATCAGGTAAACAATTACACGAATAACATAATCAAACATAACTCCAAATCGCATTGTTTATAGTATAATGTGTATAAATACAGGCATATGTTTTGTTAACAGTATCCCTGTACGCCTGTATCCTAGAATAGGTAAGCAGAACTGTATTGATTTTACTTCAACTATTTTGAAACTGTAATTTGATGGCGATTCCCGCACAAATCAAAGATTTGTGTGCATGAACATGGATGTTTGTCTTGGTCTGGGTGTTCCTATGTATAATATGTATGTATTTACAAAACAATTATGTGTATGTTTATCCATTGTCTAGTACCCATAGTACAAGCTCTGCTTAGTTTGGGCTAGATGGTGTTGTGTGTATGTGATAGAATATTATTATTATTATTTAAAAGAGTGCCTCTAATTTTCTTGCAGGTATCTTCATAGAGGCTCAACCTTTTGCCTGAACCTTGCAACTAACATAAATGTAAATTCAGTAAATGTAAAAACTTACTAAGCCCTTTGACGTTCATAAGTGTTACTTTGTGACCTAAATGAATAAATTGATTTTTGACTTTGACTTTGACTAAGAACTACGTACAAACCTGTTGTCGTTTACCAGACTCAGTGCTGCTACTAAGAATTTATTGAGAAGAAAAGTCAATAAGAATTTACTAGACCTGGGACTAACTTAACCATAATTATTATAGGGACTTATTTTTAATCTTATTCTAAGATTCTATAACGTATAAATTGCTCCTTCGGACAATGGTTTGGATAATAAAGTTTGAAAAGTACCCACATCAAATAAGTTTATATGAAATTTTTTCATTAGCGCGTCGTGTTCCGTGCGCGCCTCTCCAGAGGAAGGAAAGTCAACTGGACGAAGCCGCCACGATTCAGTGGCGGCCAAGATCTGCCAGAGCTGCAGGATGAATGCGCGAGCGATCCCTGCGCCCCGGCCATAGACCGTGTAAAGGAACACCGTGGTAGGTTTAGTCGGTAGGTCGCGGGACTTTGTCTTTCCCCGGGTGAGCCCGACATAAACCCTCTGTACACACCCGCGGAGGGGAATGCATTACAGAAATCCGCCAAGAAAAATGTATGTAGCCTATGTTAGTTTTCTAATGGTGAAACAATTTTTACAAACAAAAGCATCAAATCTTTCCTTTTTATAGTATACTCGTAGATAAAAATATATTTTTTGGGTAAATATTGAGTTTTGTAAAATTGCTTGAATAAAAGTGGTTAACTATGATGTAAAGAAGACACAATTAAAGTTTATTAGTATTTTCATTTAACCCTGTATATGTAGATACAAGTAAATGATTAGTTAACAGTATAAGTATATAGCAATGTTACTTAATACTGTATTTCCACGGCAGAGGCAAGTGGAACGAGGGCGATCTGGCTAGTTGATCTCGCAAATTAACATCCGTTATAAACGACAATAATTGTTTAATTATATATACATACATACATAAATTCACGCCTGTTTCCCTGAGGAGTAGGCAGAGACTACGCATTTCCATTTGCTACGCTCCTGACACACTTCTCTGGCTTCATTCACTTTCATCACATTCCTTTTACACGCCCGTCGCCGTCGGTTCAAGGAGCTCTTAACCTGGCCTATTAATTATATATATTATGTTACTGTAAAAGCCCAAATATTGGTTAATCTTAGGTTTTATCAGTGAATCTTAGGATTTACCAACACAAGTTGGTAAATATAAGAATTTATAAAAAAGTAAAAAAAGAACGCAATTGCACTCAACCTTCTAGTTTTTGCTCAATTCCAAAAAAACTCACCATCAATCAAGAGCTGAAATTGACGTGAAATAGCAATTACACACGTCAAGAGCGTCAATATTGATTAAAAATCGAGATCATTATTTAATCAACTAATTGGTCTGTCTTAAAGCAAATATTCATTACGACTTGATGTTTTCATCTGATTCTTATGATGTTTTATTTGCTGATTAATTGGAGTAATACCTACTGACTACCTTGGTGAGACAGTGGTAATGATTGCAACTGATGTGCATAAGGTCTCAAATTTGATGCCGTTTTATTAATATGCAGGCTTTTCTATAAAGTTTCCTTTTTTATACATATCTCCCGCTCGAAGCACAATACCTGTATCGCGGGAGACTTTATGGTATTTAAACAATGGACACAAAGAACACCCACACTTAGAACGACTAAATATTTTTTTTATACTACTAAGGTGGCAAACAAGCATACGGCCCACCTGATGGTAAGTGGTCACCGTAGCCTATGGACGTCTGCAACACCAGAGGCATCACTTGCGCGTTGCCGACCCTTTAGGAAAGGAAATGGGAAGGAGAAGGAGCAGGATGGGGGAAAGAGGGTGCTTGGGCCTCCGACACTCTCACTCACCGAACGAAACACAACAGTAGGAATACTGCTATTTCATGTCGATATTCTGTGAGAGGGTAGTCCTTCCCCGGTCGAGCCGGCCCATTCATGCTGAAATCAGCGAGGCTCTACTAATCTTAAATACGGTTGCCTCAGAGGTTCAAAAGAAAAGTACTGGCTCGCTGACTGACTCATCAATACCCAACTCGAACCCTTGGACCTAAAAAGCTGAATTTATGCATAGTGGTCCACTTTATGACATAGACAATGATTTCCAGATTCATCGAAATCACCACGGGAAAGGAAATAAAAAGTAGTTTCGCTGTAATGTTGCCTATTGTACATCGTATTGTATATTCGAGACTTTAAATAAATATATAAGTAAGTAATTATAATAACTTATAACTTCTTTCAGGATAATGCCAAAATATCTCAGGGTAGCCCCTAACAACTATGAAAAGTCCGTATGACGGAGTCGCGGACAAAAGCTTCTTCTTCTCCCTAGCCTTTATTATTCCCAAGTCACTTGGGGTCGGCTTTCTAGTCTAACCAGATTTGACTGGATATCAGTTTTAACACGGAGCGACTGCCATCTGACCTCCGCAACCCGAAGGCTAACGATACCCTAAGGCTAGACCAGTGTCAGGATATTAGAGGGCACTGACTTCCCAATAACGACTGCCATAGATGTTCATGGCAGCCGGGACCGACGGCTTAACGTGCTCTCCGAGGCACGGAGCAGGCGATAATTGTCAATCAATACGCACATAATTTCAAAAAGTCATATAACTTCCGAAAGTCAGAGGTGCGCGCCGTGGGTTCAAACCCGAGACCCTCTGCATTGCAGTCTGTTGGTCTCCCCACTGAGCTATCGCGGACAAAAGCTAGTCTTAAATATTATTATTATTATTATACAGACGTATGTACGTCTGCGTTGAGTTAAACTGTATAAAAAATCACATAGTAAACTGACCTAGAAACAATATTGTATAAAAAAATAACGGCTCCATCTTATAGCGATTGTTTCACATAATCAATCACCATACAACCGCGGACTAGGTCAATCACATATTACATTGTAACATTCCACAAAGACGCGGTTACTTAATAAATCTACAATTATTACAAGCTCGCTAAAATATTGTTTAATATATATTAATAATGATTTCAAAATGGATTCTAACATCATTAATTAATCACGATGCAGAATGCATATCTATATTTCATAAGTTATAGTTACGTTTTATTGAGACGAAGGTTACGGATAAAAGATATTTCCAGTCCGTTATTGAAATGGACGGATTTAATAAAAAAGATAATTAATACGAAAGAATTAAAACAGCTAAGAGCATTAGTAATAAAAAAATGTTTGTTAATGAGACATTACTTAAGAGATTCGCACCCGGTTTTTGGAAAGCTTATCATCAATGCTTAAAAAAGAACTCATTTCAAATGATGTGATTGGCTTTTAGTATTTCAGTCAACCAATCACAGTAGTTGACATGCGTTTGACTATCCATATATTTCATTAAACTTGCTATTAGTACTTTTTATTGCCTCTAATGGCTCTAACTAGCGGATGGTGACTATCTGATCGTAAGTGTTAGGCTACCCATGAACTTTAGTAATGACGGATGTCTGATGTTTTAAATCTCACCATACAAAAGCAAGTTAGCTGCTAGTCACCATAATCTGTGATGCTACTAAAATTATTAACAAAATGGGCCGGCTCGAATCGGAAAAGACTACACTCTCACAGAATATCGACGTGAAATACCAGTATTCCTACTGCTGTGTTTCGTTCGATGAGTGAAAGTGTCGGAGGCCCAATCACCCCCCATTCCTCCATCCCACTCCTTCTCCGTCCCACTTCCTTTCCTAAAGGGTCAGCAACGCGCAAGTGATGCCTCTGGTGTTGCAGGCGTCCATAGGCTACGGTGACCACTTACCATCAGGTGAGCCGTATGCTTGTTTGCAACTTAATAGAAATAAAAAAAAGTCGAGCATGAAGACACACCATCAGCAATCCCACATATACATACTCAGTACTAAACGAAAAGCAATCTAAAAATAATATTGCAAAAGAAAAATAACATAACGAAAATTGCACATTACACAATAAAATAATCATTCAAATAAATATACGATAGAATATTCAACTCAAATAATTGAGATGTTCCATTTCGGTTATGTTCTTTATCGATCATAAAACGAGAGGTGTTATTCGATTATAAATCGATTCGTGATCAATCTAATGCTATTAGTGCGTGACCGTAAGTTTTGAAATACAATACAATTGGGCAATGTATATTATGTTAGAGTATCGTATTAAACAAATATACACTTCGAATGGATGTCAAGTGATTTGAAGTGATTGTCCTAATGACCTACAATAAACAATTAATGACATAAGATGGAGAAGCTTTGTGGCCAGTGGTTTCGTATTGGCTTTGCGATCCAAGCGGTAACGAGTTCGAATAAGATCCATTGCACTATTCCTAATACTTGTCGTAATATATTGTACTCACAGCTGCGACTGCATTCGCATTTTGATTCTTTAAGTCTATATCTTTAGTTCAAGACTCTAAGTCATCTCAACTACACACATATTCTGACGTTCATAAGTGTTACTTGGTGAACTATTATAAGTAAGTCGGCCTCGATGGCGTAGTGGTTGGTGTAACTGACTGCCACGCCTGAGGTCGCGGGTTCGATTCCCGCACAAGTCAAACATTTGTGTGCATGAACATGGATGATTGTCTTGGTCTGGGTGTTTCTATGTATAATATGTATGTATTTACAAAAAAAAAACAGTATATATGTATGTTTATCCATTATCTAGTACCCATAATACAAGCTCTGCTTAGTTTGGGCTAGATGGTGTTGTGTGTATGTGATAGAATATTATTATTATATTATATTATTATTATTATTATTATAAATGATTTTTGTTTTGCATTTAGCAATTCCATCAAAATCCGTACACCATGTCAGGCGTCATTGAGTGACAACATCGAAAAAAAAATCAGGAATAGTACTTTTAACTGTAGCTTGTAACAGTGAAAGAATTAATAGAATCGGTGAACAGTTCCAGATATTATTCCCTACATATAAACTAACGAATATCTATATAACATTACATATATAGACACACGCCTATATACCGGAGGGGTAGTCAGAGACTACAGATTTTTCTTGCCACGATCTCAGCACACCTCTTGTTTGCACTTTCATTATATTCGTTGTGCATGCTCGTCGGGAGAAATGGAAAATCTTTCTCCAGAATGTCTCCGATATGGTCAGAAAACGTTCGCCATTCTTGCGAAAAGCTGGCTTGACAAAGAGATAGTCAAAGAAACAAAGTTTAAATGAACGCTTTGCCACTGCGCCTAAACAAAGTGTTATGGGTTCGAATCTCACACGGGACGAAAATTTGTACGATCTATACAAAAGCTTGAAAGTTTGTCATGTACTCCGCGGTACAGAAATTACTCTGATAGCGGAGTAGTTTTCTGAAATAAATAAAAATAAACAGCGAGTGTAATTTCAATTGTCATAATGGTTAGAAATAAATAGAATTACGAATGCAAAAACCAAAGTGCGAGCCGGACTCGCCCACCGAGGGGTCCGTACAAATATGACATGGTTAACTCAATTCAAAATTTGGACCGCCGCCGTTCCTTGCATAAAGACTCTGTTTTTTATGATTTAATTACAAATGTATAGTTTTCCCTATACTTGTAGTATAAGACGGTATTACTTGCCAAATTTCATAGTTCTAGGTCAACGGAAAATACCCTATAAATTTTGATTCCCTTGAGAGTGTCGAAATATACGTTTTTTGCGGCATAAACGGCCGTATCCTTTTTTTACGTTAACTTAGAAATTTGATTTTTCACAACTTCAAGAGACTGTAGACCTGAGTATAATATATAATATAATATAATAGTTTTAATGTCAACTCGATACCTCCACGCGTTCCCGAGATAAAGGGTCTTGACAGACAGACAGATAGATAACAAAGTGATCCTATAAGATTTCCGTTTTTTCCTTTAGAGGTACGGAACCCTAAAAATACGAAAGCAACAATGTTCCCACAAACACTTTTAAAGAAACACAAGGGTACAATGTACCTAATTATACATTCTGACATTCAACCATTACTCAGTTTGAATTCACCAGCTAAGTACGATATAATCAGTTCATTTTGCACACAATAATTCATGTTAATGTGTTAAGTAAGGACATCACCGCCATCTTAATATAACCTATTACAATATATTTACGACCATTACCGATTGTAGATTAAAAATGTACGGACAATATATCTTATTAAACAAGCTGTTAAGAATGTTTCACAACGCATGATTTAATGTATAATAATAATGCAAGGGTTAATTTAACATTTGTTATTGTGTAATATATATTATATTACACAATCACATTAAATATTATATATTTTTTATTGGGCCGGCTCAACCGGGGAAGGACTACCCTCTCACAGAATATCGACGTGCAATAGAAGTATTCTTACTGTTGTGTTTCGTTCGGTGAGTGAGAGTGCCAGAGGCCCAGTAATCCCTTTTCCCCCATCCCACTCTTTCTCCTTCCCACATCCTTTTCTAAAGGGTCGGCAACACGCAAGTGATGCCTCTGGTGCCGCAGGCGTCTATAGGCTACGGTGACCACTTACTATCAGTTGGGTCGTATGCTTGATTGCCACCTTAGTTGTAAAAAAAAAGTGGTCGCTTTAATTCCCGGAGGTAGCCTTATTAATCTTTTTTTAAATGCACATCCACACTTGGAATAATTCCTGTGTCGCGGGGGACTTCACAAACATTCAAACAACGGACAAGAACACCCAGACTGAGAGAACCATATATGAGATCACAAATTTTTTTTTTGTTTCGTGTTGGATGCGAACCCACAACACTCAGCGCAGTGACAGCGGCGAGGCGACCGGTTAAACCACTACGTCATCCGTGCAGTTAAGTTACGTTTTACTGGGAGAACTGCATGGTATAAGGACTGCCCAGTACCGGTAGGACCAAAGACGTAGCTGGCAAGATGTGACCTAGGTAATTATTGATTTTTGATTATGAAAATCGCTTGAAACACATTTCATTGAATATTTCTGAATTTAATGGACATATCAGGACAAATATATTGTCTACACTGATATTTAAAAAGGTGAAGTTTGTAAGTTGTATGTACGAAGTAATCTCAGGAACTATCGATATAATTTCAAATAATCTTCTGACATTAGTTAGTCAGTTTTTTTTTATGGGATAGGTGGCAAACGAGCAGACGGATCGCCTGATGTTAAGCGGTTACCGCCGCCCATGGACACCCGCAACACCAGAGGAGTTACAAGTGCGTTGCCGGCCTTTTAAAAAGGAGTACGCTCTTTTCTTGAAGGTCAGCGCTGTAATGAAAACGTGGTTGATACCGTTGGATACAGCTTATCATATTATAAAACTATATCTACTGGCCACATTCAGATTTTTAAACCCTCTATTAACTTGTGCGCATCGCGCATGTAGTTCTTACGCATGCAGCTCTTGCGCATGTTCCTCTTGCGCATGTAGCAAGAGCTACGTTCCTTTTGCGTATGTAGCAAGAGCTACGTTCTTCTTGCGTATGTAGCAAGAGCTACGTTCCTCTTGCGCATGTAGCAAGAGCTACGTTCCTCTTGCGCATGTAGCAAGAGCTACGTTCCTCTTGCGTATGTAGCTAGAGTTACGTTCCTCTTGCGTATGTAGCAAGAGATATGTTCCTCTTGCGTATATAGCAAGAGCTAGCTTCGTGTGTCGTGTATAAGCACCATTACCAACAAAATTGACCATACCGACACTAAATTATTCTTTACAATAGTTATTGAAGGTTCATAAATATTCATAAAGCTTTTGTAATATTCACAGTTAAGGTTATTTTATTGAAATTATTTATTCATTAATCATCATTTAGACGAAAAATACAGGACTCAAATGTCACTGCCGTCGCGCGTCGTGTCAATACAAGATTAAATAATGTGCAAGACCTTAACTTCACACTACAATACAGATGTCTAAATCGTGACTCGATTTTAAATCGATATGATTATCGATAATACAATATTTTTTTATCGATAAAACATGAAATATTTGAAAATTGACATCAAGGCGATGATAAAGATATAATGAGAATACCTTGACCTAAGATTTGAATGCGAAAATCATTTCTTAGTTTGTAAAAATTATATGTATATTTGAGTTTAGTCAAGGTGACGAATTGTTCATTATGGCATAAGGCTTGCCAATAAAAGGCCGACACTTGGATTGTTGCTGTAGTTTAGGGTAAAAATGCACACTACGTACGGCAAGGCAACATGCGTAGGGAGGGAGTAAAATATTCCTGGAAATGATCCGAAGATTCGAACGAAACGAACGAAAACTGACGACTGTCCAAAGCATAAAGCAACAAGGGCTTAAACCATAGGCTCCCAGACTTTTTTCTCATAGACCACTTTTAAAATTTAGCTGGTTCTGGTGGATTTCCTGCAGCTACATTTCTACAACAAGATCATGCAAATAAAAATTGACATTTTTTTTTTGTAATTCTCTACCGAAGACTCGCTGAGTTCGAGACCACTGGTACTGAATATGGAATATGCAAGTTTTTACAAATAACAGTCGCCGAGCTTCTTAAAATATTATCTGCCTACATTGATAGGTGAAGTCAAGCCGACATTTTAGTTCTTCACTATCAAAAGCAAATAAATTTTCATGGACCCTCACTTACGAATTGTGAACCCGTCGGGTCTCCTGTCGACCCCTGGGGGGTCCACCTGGAGCACTTTGGGAACTGAGGGTATAAACTAATGTAAAATCTCATGGTTTCTTACTTTTTCAAATGATGTTGCCCACATAACTGATCAGCTAAATAAATAACACGGTCAGGCATCATTTTAAAAAGTCAATTAAAATGTGGTAATGATTTTTTTTTATATTGATACGGCAAAGTGATTGTAACGTTCCTGATGGAAAGCCCAATTACAGTCCAGAGACAGTGACGACGAGGAGACGATAGATGTCTTCTAGCCGTCGCCAGTGTCAAGCCGATCTGACCATGTTGCTTCTTCACACTACGTTTGAACCACTAATATAACTTGGGTTTTGTGGCAGAATCGAGTAGTTGACGTCTAGTCTAGACCTAAAAAGTAGTATGGTAAGACATGTACCTATATTACTTATTTTGGTTCATAGCGAGCTAGTCGCCAACTAGAAGGACTTTTGTTGCATTTCGAGTGGAAGAGCCCCCGTTATCAATTATTTTGTGATGGTAGAAATGAACCAATTAGACTTGGCTTACCAACCTCTTACAGGCAAAATCGTAAAACACTATGACTTCTGCGCCGGTAATTAAGCTTTCTCTTATCTCGCTTGCTACCAAGGTTATATAAAAGATAGAAGACATTATTTTGCTCCTATGCCATAGCAAGAGCGTCTATTGCCATCAGGCAAACTATATGCGTTTTTGCTACTTAAATGGTATACAACATGACCGACCCTCGGTACCTGAATTAAGAATTACATGTTAAGAACGTCTCAAACTCTACTTAAGTATTAGTTAAACATTTATTTTGTTTCAAGTTTCCTTAAACTTTAATAAAATTTGAGTAGGTATTAAAACATCATATACAAAAATGCTCAGTTGAGATCTGCTAGTTTTCTCAATTCAGAAACCGGGGTATATAAAAATAATTTATGGAACAATATTAATCAAAACTACATAGAGCGAGGCTAGCAAAAAAAATGAATGAAGCGATGACCTGTTCTGTCAGAATAAAATCAAAATGGCACTGGCTGGCGCTTTATATTTCATCACGTCTTATGTATGTAGGTTGATTGTATCTTGGATTTTAATAAATGAAGATGTCTGTTACAGTTCATTCGTTATATTAACATTAACACAAGTCTTATAATTAATTAATTTGTTGTAAGATTGTAATCTGGTCTAGACAGGGACGCACAGTAATGGCGGACGTGTTGGCGCCAAAATGATTGTCAGTTTGCAATAAGTAAATATATGCGTAAGACAGTGAAGATCCATTAGTAATGATAACTTGAAAAATAAACTAAAGAATTTAATAGCAAATATTTAATTGATTTTGTTTAAATGCCAAACAGCTTTATGAATTGCAGTGAATCGCATCACCGTTGTTTAATTGTGCCGTCAGGTGGGACGTGCATCTGCACATAAACATTTTAATTGTTTTTAAAATTTCTTTATACTTACATATTTTTATTTACTTTTTGTTATACCCGCATTCTATAATAATTGATTATGCATGTTATGATGATACAAAAATAAAAATCTTTTCATTTCATTTACCTATATTTCATTTGATTTTTTATAATTTATTTAATACTAGCTTTTGCGCGCGGCTCCGCCCGCGTGGTACCTACATCAATAAAAAGTAGCCTATATCCTTTCCCAGGTTTTAAAACTATATCTGTACCAAATTTCATCTAAATCGGTTGAGTGGTTTAGCCGTGAAAAGGTAACAGACAGACAGACAGATAGACAGACAGAGTTACTTTCGAATTTATAATATTAGTAAGGAAGTAAGGATTTGTTGTTTTTAAGGTTGACGCCAAACTTTAAATTAATCTAATTTTTATTTTGTCCCTTATTAAGACGATAACTAGCAATTAGGATTACAATAATTCTTCTAAGTTATAGATCTATATATCTATCTATAGTCTAGACCTCTGCGTTTTGTTTCGTTAGATTGTAATTTGGCTACCACGTCTTTAAAAGCTTAAGTGATTAGCGATTTATTCCAAAAGCTCTTCTGTGTAGACCCACGATTCGAAGCAGAGTTCTCTAAATTAGCACACCAGCGATTTTCCCACGGTAACTTGTTAGAAACTCGGCAAATAATTAATTTGCAAACATTCAAACAAAAGTTCAAAGGTGCTATACCATTCTTGAGCATAAAAGTATAAACATACTGTCAACTTAGACAGCCACATTTAATCCTTACATATTTGGTCTATTTTAAAGTAACTGTCCCCGCGGTTTTACCCGCGTTTATGATTACTACGCCGCTACCGTAGGTCGTAGTGTTATATTATATAACCTATAACCTTCCTCGATAAATAGTCTATCCACCACTAAAATAATTTTCAATTCGAACCGGTAGTTCCTGAGATTAGCGCGTTCAACCAAACAAACACACAACTTGGACTTATTTATGCATTGCCGGGAATTAAAAATTGTCCCACATATTAATCCAGCATATCGTTAACGCTAACCTATGCTAAGTTTCACTTATATATGCGTTTAATAAACCGTGATTAAATAAAACACATCAAAACTTTCAAACTTCTTCACAAACAGCAAATTTGTGTAAATACACTAATCCCTGACAAAGCAAATGATTTGTGGTCTTTTTATTGAGGAAGGTTCTAACTTCCTTAAGCAGTCTTAAACCGCGGGGGTACAGCTAGTCTAAATCTATACTAATACTAGCTGTCCCGACAGACGTCGTCCTGCACACACGGAAAAATAAATCTAAGCCATTCTCGAATCCACTTGAACACGCACAAAAAGTTTCATCAAAATCGGTCCAGCCGTTTAGGAGCAGTTCAGTGACATACACACGTACAGTAGAATTATATATATAAAGATAATAAAGAGGAAAGATTTGATATTTTGTTTGTTTATATGTAAGAATTTAAATAAAAACTACACGACCGGTTTTAACTTTCACCATTATCACCGAGTAACTAAAAGTACTGTTGCTACCTGTACATACGTTTCCTAACCTAACCTACATTTACACGAGCGTAGCCGCGGGCTAAAGCTAGTAATAAATAAAAATATTGCCATCGAGTTATCGCCATCGATAAACCAGACAATTGGCATTAAAAAGTTTATTTAATGTTAGTTTTGATCCAGGTCGTTTTGGCAATAACTACATAAAACAACAATTGAGTACAAAAGAATTGAAACAACATAATATCAATATAAAATGTGTGCTGCTGTCCGGTATGACGTCTCGCGACGTTTGACCCCGGCTTCCGTTATTAGAATCTACTCACAGATGGTGCTTAAGCGACAATATATAAAGCATAAGCTGAAAGCGTTTTAAAATGTAGTAAAATAGAAAAAATTTTGGCGTTGCAGCGCGCGGTAGCCTAATGAGAGCGTCGGACTGTCACGCATAGGTCATGATTTCGATGCCGAGGCAGGTACCTTTAACTTTTCGAAGTTATGTGAAAGTTTGGGGAAAGTGTAAACATAAATATAAATAGTATAATAGTATAGTAATAGTACAAATAGTTTTAATAGTTTCAATAATTTAATTAGCTTAAAAATTTGTAAGGTTTAATAGTAATAGTAGTGTAAAAGTTTTCAAAATTTTGTAATAAAGTGTCAAATAAACAACGCGATAAAATCCGTATATAGTAGTTTAATTTCAATGAATAACATTCGCGTAAACAGAAGACAATATTATGTGCGTATTAAATATTGACATCTAATATGCATTTTTTGACGGCCTCGATGGCGTAGTGGTTAGTGTAACCGACTGCCACGCCTGAGGTCGCGGGTTCGATTCCCGCACAAGTCGAGCATTTGTGTGCATGAACATGAATGTTTGTCTTGGTCTGTTTCTATGTATAATATGTATGTATTTACAAAAAGAAATAGTATATATGTATCTTTACCCATAGTACAAGCTTTGCTTAGTTTGGGCTAGATGGTGTTGTGTGTATGTGGTAGAATATTATTATTATTTTATTATATGTACAACTTCGAAAAGTTCACTTTAACGGTGAAAAAAAATATTTTGAGGAAACTTGCATGTCTGTGCGTTCAATATGTTCTCAAAGATATGTGAACTCTGCCAACCCGCACTGGGCCAGCATGGTGGACTATGGCTTAACCTTTTTACACTGAAAAGAGGTCCGTACCCAGCAGTGGGACAGTTTTTAAACAGGGCTGATAATATTATTTATCATTACATAGTGTAGGTATTGATGCTTACAGAACTGCATATATTCAAGATCTCTATTTTTTTTTTTTTTAATAAGGCACATAAAACTATCTATATGCCAAAGAAGTTTTTTGAGCTGACTGCCTTGGTGGCCTAGGTAGTAGTCGATTAC
The DNA here is from genome assembly GCA_963564715.1 of Catocala sponsa. Taxonomy (NCBI): domain Eukaryota; kingdom Metazoa; phylum Arthropoda; class Insecta; order Lepidoptera; family Erebidae; genus Catocala; species Catocala sponsa. The sequence goes on along the minus strand of OY751344.1, from coordinate 24,301,289 downwards.
TGTGTCTTATATCTCGAGTTTGATTCACGGATCGGATCAGAAAAGCGTTATTGAGCTTGCCACAAAAATATTCAGCAGAGATTCCGGAACTAGTAGGTGGTAACTGGTAGGACAATAGGCTAGCTGTCATATTCATCATCATCATCAAATTAGCCTATTGCAGTCCACTGCTGGACATAAACCTCCCCCAGGGTGCGCCACAAGGCCCGATCTCCCGTTTTCGCCATCCAGTCACCTCCAGCCATCTTTTTCAGGTCATCGGTCCATCTGGCTGAAGGGCGTCCTACACTACGCTTGCCGAGTCGTGGTCTCCACTCGAGAACCCGTCTGCTCCAACGATCATATAATGTCATATAATGGGTCCTTAAATCTATAATGGTGAAGTATGGGTTCAATTATAGTCTGACTATCCTTTCGGAAATATAGCTCAAGACTATCAAAAGAAAGACCGTCGTTATTTCACACATTCTTCAAGATATACCGTAGTTTGACTGCACAGTGCACGGGTGGCGTAATAGTTTAAAAAGTCTACTGATAATACTGCAGATACCACTGCACTGAGTGTAGGTTCGATCCCCAAACCGGACAAAGACCTGCATGTTCCACAAATAGTTATTCCGAATCTGCTTGTTCTTTGTGATCATTGTTTAAGTGTTTGTAAAGTCCCCCACGACACAGAAATGATCCCTGGAGTTGTGTTTTTAAAAACGAAAGAAAGAAAATAATATTACAAAGTTTTGTCGATTATGAGGGGTCAGTCTCGAGGTAAGCCAGTTTCGTTAAGCTGGTCTAACTTGACGAACAATCAGATGTACTTGTACTCAAAAGAGTAATAGGTAATTTGAACTTTTTTTTTGGCGATGGCTGGCCCATGCGTCGTACTCGTGAACGGGTGCTAATTGTGGTGACTGGTCGACCTTGGTTTCGTGGAATTCGATGATTTACTTACAACATTTTTATTTAAACAGTTAGATTAAACTACGGACTACAATCATGCCTTGTCTTGATTATTTATGTACATGTAAGTGGATGCTCCTATTTACCATACTGCTGCTTTAGAGGCTACCATCAAATTTGATTAAATGCTTGAGTATGTTCAGTAGTAATTCATGGAGAAATGGTTGCAGCACCTTACCAGTCATGATATGTAAACAAAATTTTATTGTAAACTTGGCGATTAAAAAGAGTGGCCATGAGTTTCTTGCCCGTTCTTCTCATGAGCCCTACACCCTTGCTTTGCTGAATGTGGCAGTCAATGTAAATTCACAGAAAAATGTAGTGTAACTTTGACATTCATAAGGGTTACCTTGTAACCTAACTTGAATAAATTTATTTTTGATTTGATTTGATTAGAACGTTCACAGTCGCTACAGTATATGGCTAGTACCAACCATAAAACAGTCTCAGCGCATCGATTATGAATTCAATTAAACACCTTGCTGATGCAGCCACAATGCTTATGCATACAATGACCTAAATATTATAACAATAAACAATATTTTACGAAAACCTTGATTATTACAAAATAATACATGTATAATCATTAATTATCTATTTAGAATAATAGTTATATAACTGACATTTTGAGAATCATTCGTTACATGAATCAGGAGATCACGTCATGACTTTATTTGTTCTAGCAGCATTATATTTTGAAAGTTCGACATTATAGAAGACTAGTTTTTGCTCCTGGCTTCGCTCGCGTAAAAGTAGGTTAAGTTAGATAAGGTGTAACGGCACTTTTTAAATAAAATATAGCTTCTGTTACTCGGATGATAATATAGCTTCCTAAAGATAAAAGGAATTTTGAAATTGGTTAATTCCTTTTTGATTTAAACATTACAAACAGGCAAACAAAATATCTAATATTACCACCTTATAATATTAATATAGACTAGCTTTCGCCCGCAACGTAATACAGGTGATATTTGGAAGTAGGTGCCTCTAGTAATTATCTATATCTTTCTTTCTTTCAAGTAAGAAGATTCTGATCTACAAATAGGTAGATAAAGAAGCCTGCATTTTTTCTGATCCTCCAACTATTACAATTATTGTTACTCTTCTAGACGACGTATCAAGATGAAACATACACCAGATTTTAAGTTACATTGCTAGTGGAGCAATGTGCGTTCAATTTTGCGAAGTGGTTTCTGCGTGATGTGCGTACAAACATACAGATAGATAGACAAAGATTTTGGCTTCTGTAGCTATTGATATTAACATGATAAAAATTATTGTAATAATTGGACGTATTTAAGCGAAAAGGATCCAATCCACAGCCAGTTACTTTTGAGATATTGACGTTTAAAGTTCAAGAAGTTTTTTTTCAGTAGTAGTTAATTTTAAAACAAATACAACTGAAAAAATACATCATCAACTACCTCTTGATTTTTAAAAGTCAATATCTCAAAAGTAACTGGGTGTAGATTGGAGCCTTTTTGCTTAACTGCGTCCAATTTCTGTCTGTCAGGCTAAAAAATAAATTCTTTTAGTATCTCCTATGTATAGATGTCAACCAGTTACAATTTTGTTATATGTATAAATATCGTGGCATCCACCAAAAGTTTAACTACTTCAATAATAATTTGCCACGCGCCTTTGGAAGTCCGGTCCATATCGGAAGAAATTATCTAAATGAAAAAGAAAATCGTATTATTTTAGTAGCGCTGCGTTTAGAAGAACTAAGCAGACAGAGTGTCAGATGCGAATATCTATTTGTTTTATAGACATCATAACTAATTATAAATGCGAATTTGAGTTTGTTTGTTTGTTACGCTTTCACGCCTGAACTACTCGACCTGTCATCATAAAAATTCGCATTCACGTCAAGGGTACAGATAAGATATACCGTTTATCCTGAAAAAAGCAACCTCTCAAACCCCGCGCCCCGCGCGGCCCGGGCACTCAAGGACACTTGAGCGGTAGTCGAGTGGGTCGGCAGATGTTTATAATTTAGAACGCAAAGTTATGATAACAAAGCTTGTGTTTCTTAGAAGTATACATTGTAAGCTACGATAAGTGTTATGAATCATCGCATTTACGTGTATATTTTAGTTTATACATCTGGTTAAAGTAACCGAATTGGAAATATGAGATGATATTATTATATCTTTATTATATAGATTAATTGATTTGTCTAATAAGATGTTTTACTTTTTCTATTTCCTATTTAAATACTCTTTATAGTAAAAAAAAAGTATTTATAATGTCTGTAAGAAAAAAATAAGATATTAGCATTTGAAAGTGCGTGACGAGTACATTTTAGAGCAAGAAGAAAGTAAATATTGAAAAAATTGTAAAAAAAAATCTGACGTTGCCTTGTGCGTGTTTTTTACATATTTTATAGAAATACTAATAAATAACACTATCATAGTGATTAAAACCTGAAATACGATATAATAAAATAATAAAAAAATAAAATATCAAAAAAGGCGGGAAATCTGAGAAATGGTAATAGGTTATTTTGGGCTTCAGTTTGTTATACAACAATAACAATAGTCACTATTGTTTTTATTGTGTCTAAAAATAGAAAGAATAAGCTTTCCAATAATGTATTATACTTACATACTTGCCCTATAAAAACTACAGATAACAGCGGAACAAATAACATAGACGTCCCGTTACGTCACGTGACGTCACGTGACATGACAAAAAAAATATTTAGAAAAATATTATTCAGTTGATAAATATTAATTCGAAAAGCTGGGTTCATTCTGAGAACATTGATATGCAACACAATATTTCAAATACAGGCCTTATAATAAAAAAACGGCAAACAAAACACGTCCCAACGCTTCGACCCCATATAGCGTCACCGGGGTTTGAGAGGTTTATAATAATAAATAGCCATAGTAGTAGGAGCCACCGGAGTAATAGCCAAAAACATAAATAGATATTGTAGCAAATTAGATTCCAACATAAACATTTCAATAATTCAAAAACAGGCAGCAATACACACATCAACAATAGTCAGCAAAGTTTTAGGAGATACAGTTTTTGTTAGCGGGGGCACTGAGCCACCTTTTCCCTGAGGGTCTCAGGGCGGGTACTCAGTATACCGAGCCAAAGCTCGAGAAGAGGAAACACCTAAACAATAATAAATTCTATCACATACACACAACACCATCTAGCTCAAACTAAGCAGAGCTTGTACTATGAGTACTAGACAATGGATAAACATACATATATACTTTTTTTTGTAAATACATACATATTATACTAGAAACACCCAGACCAAGACAAAAATTCATGTCCATGCACACAAATGTTTGATTTGTCGGTTACACTAACCACTACGCACCAAACCAAATTAAATTATTGTCGTACCTTTTCATAAAGGTTTTATAAACATAATTTTATTAAAGATAAGATAAGTACATACTTTATTCTACACCAATTGCAATGCGTTTAAATAAAATTAGTGTTGCATATGTTTGAAGGACGGTTTTATCGCTAAAAGCAATCTCTTTTTAAGCAAACATTTTATTTTTATTAGTCTGAATGATTATGTATGTGTCATAATATAATACATTGTATTAGGTTGTCAGCTGAGATTTTCATAGATAATGTGTTATTATAATAATATTTAATCTAATAATAGTCAACGGGTCTTACTCGCGATTATGTATTTAAAGGTAATAAACGACGACTCGACGTTCGACGTTTCAACCGACTTGCTTGCATCGACTCAAAATAGAGTTAATTGTATGCTATTAAAATTATTTGTAGTTATTGTGCGATTCATCTTTGAATGTCTAAAATGTTAATATTTAGTATGTTTAGTATATAAGTTTAAAATTCTACACTAAGATTTATGTATTGAATAAATTACTGATGATCGTAGTCACGGATTAATTATTTCTTTAGTAGTTGACTAATTATTATGATGAATATCCAAATTAAAAATAAAAGAAACAAAATTGAATTATTTTTGGGTATCAAGAATTGTTCTGCTTGCTATCGTAAAATAAATAGAAATTATTATAATAATGTAATTTTCGAGAGTAAAACAACAAGTAATAATTATCTCCCAGGCGGTATTTCGGTCACGGCCAGTCAATCTTATCGAAGACTAGCCATCTGCGCAGTACATATTATAGTGCACAAGTGTGTGCACAAGCACAAGTGTGTGCTCAATCACAAGTGCACTATTTTCCCCTCTCTGTCATAACAGGATGAAACGGTAATCCGACACGAACGGAGAGAGATCAGGCGCAGCCCAAACAGCTTTACGCTTTCTGAAACATAGTCTTGGTACGATGAAATAGTTCATTCAGTTTTAGTTACCCCGACATATACTATTATTACGACATATTCTATAGTGGTCTGGTACCCTCCCAGTACGAGAGTGCCTCATACCTGGCTATTTTTTACTTATATTCATGTTTAAATTATGCACTTTTTGACTTACTCAAACTTTGGTACTAATATCTTACTGACCAGATTTCGGCTACGGTAGCCAATCATAAAGATCCCTAGTTATCTGCGCAGGAGATATTATAGTGCACAAGTTTAAAATATTATATTGCACTAATGTGTGCGCAAACATATTATGTAGGTGGTCTCTTAAATGCGTAAATACAAAATAAACAAATAAGTCCTGTACTCGGAAGGTCTTTAGTTTATGAAATATAACTTTTGTTTGATAAAAGCTCTCAATCGCATTTTCAATTGATATGAATATTATTTGGGTGAGATGTATATTAACCCGTCAACTGTCGAGCGGATATACGCTGTCCGCAAAAATGAGTCATCAAAAAGAAAAAAAAACTACAATTGTATGTTCGCTGCACACTTGACTCGTTAATGACTCAAGTGTCGAGCGCACATACATTTGTCCGTTTGTGTATTGTTTGCACAATGAATTTCTAGATATTTTTTACGTATTTCCCCTTAGTCCATTGAAATGTTACATGAGCAAAGCTCATGTAACATTTCAAACGGTAACTTGGACCTTTTCTACCTGATTAAAATGCTCAAAAATGTACACTCCTCTTAGAAATTACTATAAGCAACAATAATTTGGTAAGTTCTATAGTAAGGAAAACAGTTAGGAATGAATAAGTAAAGTTGTACGGATTTAACCAAAATTATTTAAGAATGTATTTACAATAAAAAAGAAGGTCATAAAACTAAGTTAAACATTTCGTTTTGACCGGATTCTCATGAGCATTGACCAACCTGGTCAACTTTGGAGCGCTGTAACAGCGTTTTAAAAGAACGACATTAAAAAAAATTATAGAGAAAAATTTTCCTCAAAAGACCATTTACAATATTGGTCTGAGGTAATTTTTTGTAAAATGTATAAAAAAAAGCTAGAGAGCAAAAAAAAATTATTATAGAAATTTTCTCACTTTTTTGCTTATAACTTCTTTAATTTTAAATTTGGGGCAAAAAGTTGTATGAACATATTTGTAGGCAAAGCGATTTGCTACAAATTATGTCTTTACGAATTTTTTGTAGGACGCATAATTTCCGAGATATTGCGAAAAAGGTGTTTGCAAGATGGCGGCCGGGGGACAAGGGCGGCAACCCCACAAACTTGGGGTTAAGCTTCTATTGACCACACATCACATGTCCCAAAAATAAAATTGCGTCCTCTAATAAATGCAATATTAGATCCTTAAATTGTAACATTTCAATGGACTACCTAGACGTTCAAGAAGTTTAATAATATTCGGGTTATTCTTTTAAACAAACGTTGTAAGTAATAACGTAAATTTTAATTTAACTGCATTTAGTCACGAACTACTTCATATGCCACAAAGTGTAAGTGTATGCGTCCTCATGCCATCCTACTGTCTATTACAAATGACTATAAATACAGATAAATATTATTTCAAACCTGAAATGCTTCCTACCAAATATTATTAACTTTTCCTTTATTTTTAGAATTTAGTTTTATATGGACAGTGACATATTATATTATGGCATAATGACTGCAACACCTGGTACATAAATGGGTTGTAAAATACTGAAATTATAATTTGATGGCGATTTAAAAGAGTGGCCTTGAGTTTCTTGCAGGTATCTTCTCATAGGCTCAACCTTTTGGCTGAACCTTGCAACTAACATAAATGTAAATTCAGTAAATGTAACAAACTCACTAACCCCTTTGACGTTCACAAGTGTTACTTTGTGACCTAAGTGAATAAATGATTTTTGACTTTGACTTTGGTATCATCACGTTTAAAAATTCTTTCGAGACATTACGATTGTGGTGACGCTGACTGTAATTTCACGATCATCTCTTTATCTTACCTAATGTTTTAATCTTTAGTTTAAAAGTTGAACGGTAGGCTACACTATCACAAGATCTAAATACCGTTTATAGTTACCGTTAGTTAATTTTATCAATTTAATCAAAGACGGTTCCAACTTCCGATTTGCATGCATGAGAAGTGGGTATTAAGAGCGGCAATAAATCATGTGGTTATAATTTCGGTGTGGTTCAAACAAAGAGGAGAAAGCTGCGCGCACGCATGTTGCCCACCGGACGGGATGGATGTATACAACATCGAACTATGCGGTTGTTTAAATCATTGATATATCTTTGTTTTTTGTAATGCTGCTTTAAATGCATCTACTAATTGTTATAATTATATTATAACTAGTTTTCACCCGCGGCTTTGCTCGCGTAAATGTAGGTTAGGTTAGGTTAGGTGTGCAACAGTTATTGTTTTTGGATGAAAGGTACTCTATGTCCTATTCTGTACCCCTGACAACGTGTATGCAAAATTTCATGTTGATCGGTTGAGTAGTTAAGGCGTGAAAGCGTAACAAACAAACAAACAAACTCATTTTTGCATTTATAATATTAGTTAGGATGTTACTCAATTCAAAATTATTGTCTTTTTGCCTGTACAATCAAACCTTTATTTTATTATATATAAATATATAATATGGAGAAGGTATAGGTATAATAATTATACAATATTTTAGGATCTCAATCGAATTCATATTATTTGTGTACGGTTTACGTACACTTATAGCGTTTACTTTTGCTGATTTCGCGAATCGGTCGATTGTTTTCCGTCGCCATAATTAATTTAATTCAGTGTGCACTTCAACTACTTAACGAATGTACGCATATATGTGAGAATCACTCTATATCATCTTATTTACGTAACTGGTTGATAATAAACTTTGCTATACTGTGAGTAGAGGTTTCTCTTACCAGCACACTCCAAACTATCAGTAGTGTACAGTTTACTACACTACACTGTACAATTTGTACACCTCGTAATATGATAGCATTTAAAGTCTGTTACTAACCTATATTCTACAAATAAAGTCTTGTGAATTATAATATTTAAACAATTGCAACATTCTCTAATGCATAAATATACCTATATGCAAACAAATAGCAAGTAACGTCAATTCCTCGAGATTGCCTTAATCTTGAGTTCCTGACATAAGAGCACTATACAGTTCTCACTTCAATTACTTCTTTATTTATTACTAGAAATACTATTTTATACTAAAACTAAATATTTACTACTATATTACTGCAAACTGCAAATACATTACTTAATAGTACATATTTGTGTACAAATAAGTGAGTATTACAAAATGTCGCATTTATTGACTTGTTCGCGTCGCATACCGCCGTCCTGCGCTGACGCAACTGTGTACAACACTTTTCTCTTGATTACAGCATATTATACAAACGACATTGAGACCGAGTGACCGACTTCTTTCTTACTATATCATATGGGATTATCTATGGTTTCATGAAGAGACTTTTTATGTTACTGTGGCGAACATGCATACGAATGACATTTTGGGCTGATCGTTGACGTTTACTGCAGCTTAGCGATGGCCGCGTATCCGAATGTTAATTAAATTCAAATATTTTATTTCTATAGTAATTTAAAGTATAAATAATACTTTATGTACGGACGATATTTAAAAAAATAACAATAATATTCATGGGAAGTAATTGAAGATTGAAAAAGAAGCCTGTTTGAGGAGTAGAGCTCTCATCAGAAGAAACAGGCAAGAAACTCATGGCCACTCTTTGCCAATTGAATATAATATCATAGGTAATACAATTATTTTTCAATATAGTAGTTCGTTGTCACTGGTAACCCGAATCATAATCAAATAATAACTTGATTTGGTAATTGGTCGATCGGTAGTCTTTTGATGTTTCGTATTAGCCTCGGATGACATTGATGACATAATCAATCAACATTGTTTTGATGCATTCGAATATTTTTAAACATTCGTATATTTTGAATTATTTAAAGGCTGAATTTCAAAAATAAAAAAGCTTTATTTTATTTTTAACTGACATCAAAAAAGGAGGAGGTTCTCAATTCGACTGTATGTTTTTTATTTTATTTTTTATGTTTGTTACCTCATTTCTTTTTTTTAGGTAAACCGATTTTGATGATTCTTTTTTCATTTGAAAGTTAGTGCTTTTCATTTGGTCCCATTTAATTTTGATCAAGATCTGATCATTACTTTTCGAGTTATCCCATATTTGGTTGACTTCGGCTACATTGATGATGTTCTCATATTTTGCAACAACAAAATAAACAACTGTGTGGGATGGTTTGGAAGCCCCTCGTAGTATTTAATAAACGGCGCTGTCTCATATAAGCAGCGTTTTTAGTAGGGCTACCCATATTCAGACAAATAAAATCAGTTATCGAACTTCAGATTCACTAAAAACCGAGAAATAAACAAAAATTAAAATTTTAAAAGAAAACCTACTTCAAAGATGTATATTCTAAAACAAAAAATGCACTAAAATGTTAAAAAGTAATTGCGTATTCTTGTGAATAATTAAATTATTGTTATTATTGGAGTCGGTGTCAGCCGCCCGCGCCGCGTGCTGCGTCTATGTGTGTAATTGTGCATACCAATGTTATGTTATGATTATAGTAAGACATCTCATGTTTATGTAGTTACAAACTTACCTTGGCTGACAACGACTATATTATAGTGCACAAGCGTGTGCGCAAACACAAGTGCACTCTCTGTTCCCTAACCCTCAAGATCCGATGGTATCTTGAGGGTTAGGGAACTCCGACACGACCGGAGAGAGATCAGGCGCAGTAACAACGGCTTTACGTGCTTTCCGAGGCACGGAGGTGTCTAACACCGCCAACTTCCTAACTCCGGGCTGCTATTGAGATTTCTTAACAGAAAACCCCAATAACTTAATAATATAATACTTATAATCAAATGAGGTCTAATTAGGTATTTTTCTTTCTTTTACATATTTATTTTAGCATTGCTTACCTTTGCTTATTAAGGTTTTGAATACCTTGTGAATGATGAGTATAGTTTTAATTGTACTTCAGGTTGAGAAATATTTAATTTTCAATTGAATATTTTTCTGTTATTTGTTATTTTAACTATTAAATAAAATAAAACGTTGGAAATATTGATAAAATTTTTATGAACACAACGGAAAATCTCTCCTGCCTACACATAATGAATTAATGATACATATTTGCGTATATATATAATTAAACAAAGTTTTGAAAAATGCCGCGATATAATCTTTAGGTCGAAGTCTCAACATTTATTTAGGTCACAAATTGACGCATATGTATAACAAATGTTTATGTTATCATTTTTACTTACAAACATTCAAATTCATACATGTTAACTTGCCAAGTAATTATGATGTACTTAATAAAGGTTTACTGAACAGTTTAAATTTTTTATAGAACTCGTAATATACTTATTACGTACTTTAACTACGGATTGAGTCTTTAATAAGGACTAGTTGTTACCCGCGACTTTGTCCGCGTGGAATTTAAGAAAAAAGTATTTTGTTATTTCGCGGAAGCAAAAGCTTTTCTAAAATAAAAGTAGCCTAAATTATTCCTTATAACTTTAGCTAACTACCAATGAAATCTCCCGTCAAAATCGGTCCGGCCGTTTCAGAAATTAGCCGAAGCAAACAAACCGAATGACAGACAAAAATTTTAAAATAGATTTTTATATATGAGGTACCGTATATACTTTCATATAGTAAAAAGCTGTTATTTTGACATTACAAACAGACATTTCAAATTTATTTACTGTTAATCATTAACGTAATGTTTTCAAAGGCGAATTTAATTATTTTTCTATCAATACACGCAAAGTTATTTATTCCACATTGTCTCGAAGAACACGTTGTCACTTCCTTTGACTCATGTGTTACGGCCGATAACTAAGGCGTTACGTAAGGAAGCCAGTGGAACATTGCCCCGTGTGCGCACAAAAACATAATAATGCTTTAGGCAGAGCGTAAAGTTGTTGACCGAATGATCACTACCTCCTAATGTTTGAACATTAGTGACAAGTCTTCTCAGCGTAATGGCCCTTTGAGGATTGTTCTCGGTGGCGAAGTGGTAGTTTTAATAATACTGCTATGAATAAAAAGAAATAGTTTATTTACCTAAATATGGATTACATCCTAATCCTAATCCTAACTAATATTATAAAAGCGAAAATGAGTTTGTTTGTTTGTTACCTTTTTACGCCTAAACCACTGAACCGATCATCCTGAAATTTTGCATATACGTTCTCAGGTGTACAGAAACGGACATTCATCCCGAAAAAAATTACTGTTCCCGAGGAAAACAACCATATCGTTCTTATGATAATAGATGGCGCCACGTGTCTTTCGAATCATGATTGAATTATATTATTACAAGCAGAGTATTGATTTTCAAATTCTAAATTAACGCGAGCGAAGCCGCGTGCAATAGCTAGTAAATAATATAGTGATAGTCAATATAAGCAAATATCCATTTAACCGTAATCTCTGGGTTTCCTACCGATGAGGCGTGCAAATATTATCTATATACGTGAAGCAAAAACTTTGTACCCCTTTTTACGAAAATTGCGCGGACGGAGGAGTATGAAATTTGGCACAGTTAAAGTTTATATGGAGAAGGAGGGGCGAATGCTAATATTTATATAAAATATGCATTTGAAATACATTAAATTAATGGAAAAGCACTACACGCACACAACCATGCATTTGACACACGCAGTCGAAGTGCGTAACTATGGTTACATATATCAATATATAATGACATATATCAGCGATATCTTACAGGCAAACTTTGGTCGAATTTCGAGCACTAGGCGACCGCTAGTTATTACTATTATGACCTTGGATTATCCCATGGTTTGGCAAAGGTTTGACTGCACGAATGGCGTAGTGGTTAGAGAAAGCCTTGACGGCGACACTGCGCGAAAAAATTGTGTGGTTCACAAATAGTTGCTTCGAATCTGCAGGCCCACCATGAAACGTAAATGCCGAAGTTTCGGGCAGACTGTTCTTATGGTGAAATTCGTCCAGAATTCGGTACGTAACCTCTTGATTTTCCTTAACCTTACAACGGAGTAAGTTCATTTAGAAAATCCGACGAAACATAATAAAATTGTAAGCTCTTTCGTTCCGCCCCAATTTTCGCATAGATATTTCATTGTAGACCTACTGTTTGTTGTTTGAATGTTTGTAAAGTCCCCCGCGACACAGGCATTATTCAAAGGGAGGGAGTAGCCTTTAACCTTTTGGACGCCATTGTCACATATACGTGACAAACGAAATCTTGCCCTCAACGCCAACGTCACATATGTATGACAAAAAATACGTCGCACCTTAACATAAAAATAAACAATAAAACTAAATAAAACATTACTTTTGTGGTTAAATAAATATCAGTGTCATGTCAGGGTTTATTAGAAAATTTAAGACGAAAATGAAAACACAGTTGATATTCGATAAAGTTTTGGAATCCCTATACTTCTGAAGGTCATTTTACAGAAAAAGTGGCTTGGCGTCGGGGGTACGGCGATGCGACTCTGGCGTTCAAAAGGTTAAAAAAATATATAGGTATTCCCTACATTTCTTACGGTCCCTTTCTAGAGCTTCGGTCTGCCAGTCATTCAAAAGTGTCTACAGATTATCGCGGCAGCGTTTCCCTGGACTATTATTTTTATTTTAACGCTAGCTGACCCGAACAACTTCGTCTGCGTCACATTTTGCATATATTGCTATAGCTCATAGCCTTGCTCGATAAATAGACTATCCAACACTAAAGAAATTTCTAATTCAAACCAGTAGTTCCTGTGATTAGCGCGTTCAAACTAACAAGCTTTTTAACTTTATAATATTAGTATAGATTTATATTTCAGTTAAAACCAGATACATCTTAATATATAGAAATTACGTGTCACGTTGTTTGTCCGCTATGGACTCCTAAACTATTGAACCGCTTTTGATCAAACTTCGTAACCATCTGTAATTTGGTCCAACTTAAAAGATAGGATAGTTTTTTTTTACACGTCATAAATTATCTAATGTGAAGCAGACGTATTCCTATAATATTAATTAATAAAAGGATACAAAATAAAACGAGAATATTACTATAAGAATATATGTCCCAGTCTGATACTGCTACAAAATAATATGTAAATTTTTATGAATTGCATAATATAGTCAAGTCTGAACTATGAATGAGCTCTCTGGTTCGATGCCTGCGTCAGGCAAAGGGATTTATGTCAAAATATCGTCAGCAGCAACTTAGAGTGTGAAACTGTGCTCGGTAAAAAATAAGTTGCACGTTACTCGGTTACGTCACCGGAACGACTATTAGAGGAACTAATTAGTTATTGACTAAGTGACAAGCGCGTTTGTACAAACTGACCCGCGATGAGACCTCCTTACACCAACCGGGTCAAGTTTCACAACGCTGGTAAACTAACGCAGTTACCTGCAAAGGGTCAACTCGCTTTGCCCGTATGATGGTTGAGTAACCTTTACAAAATACGTACTACAGTGTAACCTTAATATAACGAACCTCAATATAACGCCGCCGCCGCGCCGTGGGTCGTAGCGTGATGTTATATAGCCTATAGCCATCCTCGATAAATAGGCTATCCAACATAAAAATTTTCAATACGACCAGTAGTTCCTGAGATTAGCGCGTTCAAACAAACAAACTCTTCAGCTTTACAATATTAGTATAGATGATTGTAATACGCTTACAGCCTAATGCAAATGTGTATTATAAATGGAATGTAATTAAATAGTAGTCATTTTACTATGCACACTGCGCATCGATAAATATTTACATAGTAAAAGAATCTATACAAATAAATAAAATTGAAGCGTCTGTAATGTCAAAATAACAGCTTTTTATCTAATGCATATGAAAGTATAATATTAGGTACCTACACAAAAACATCTATTTAAAAAAAATTTGTCTGTCTGTCTGTTTGTTCCGGCTAATCTCCGAAACGGCTGAACCGATTTTGACGGGACCTTTACTGGCAGATAGCTGATGTTATAAGGAGTAACTTGGCTACTTTGATTTTAGAAAAAAAATAGGGTTCCACGGAAAAAAAACACTTTTTAGTTAAAATCTACGCGGACGAAGTCGCAGGTAACAGCTAGTAACAAATATAATAAATTTTAGAGTAGTAGAGCCTCGCTTATTTCAGCATGAATGGACTCGACCGGGAAAGGACTACCCTCACAGAATATCGACGCGAAATAACAGTATTCCTACTGTTGTGTTTCGTTTGGTGAGTGAGAGTGCTGGAGGCCCAAACACCACCTTTCCCCCTTCCCACTTCCTTTCCTAAAGGGTCAGCAACGCGCAGGTGATGCTTTTGGTGTTGCAGGCGACCATAGGCTACGGTGACCACTTACCATCAGGTATGCTTGTTTGCCACGTCAGTAGTAAAAAAAAAATTATCATTTATATAATAAATGAATCAAAAATTTTAAAAAATATATTGATAGCGCAGACTTATGTAACTGTATGCACTGCTCAACGCTTAAATTCAAATGTAAGATCTCAGATTCGATTTCGGTGGGGCAAAATGTTGTTGAGTTTCGCAATACTGACATGATCTCGATAAATGAGATAAGCTCAGTATTAGGGAATGCTCTGCATAACCATAATCATCATAATGATTCGGATTTCCTTACAAGAAATTATCAATAGCAACCAAGTCATTCGGCATTTGGTCGTTTTACACACCGCGCCGTGTAGAAGCCTTTGATCTTGGGCCTGATTTCTCTCCGTTCGCGTCGGATTGCCGGCCCATCCTATTATGCGACTATTGAGACAGGGAGTATGTTTGCGTAAACACTTGAGCATTATCTTATATTTTGCGCAGATGCCTAGTCTCAGTTTAAATTGGCCGCCGAGACCGAAATACGGTCTGGAAAACATTACGACATGAGCTCTAAAAAACATAGCCAGCGGAATGTAGCTGTAATACATCTTTGTTTAGGCCTGCGGGAAACTGCTACGAGTCTATGTATCTACAGCCAGCAATTTTTTTGACTCCTTGTAAATACTGCCAATTGCCTGGCACGCGAAACTAAATAACATTTAGCCTTACCGAAGTCGAACCTGAGCCTTAAAATCTAACGTAAGCGTGTACAGTACATGTAATTGCATTATGGCCACGAAACATATCAATGTAATATACAATGTTATCATTATATAATACATTAGATGTTCCCGCGGTTTCACCCGAGTTTATCGTTACTGCGCCACCCCCGTGAGTCGTAGCGTGATGTTATATAGCCTATGGCCTTCCTCGATAAATGAGTTATATCCAACACTAAAAGAATTTTTTAATTCGGACCAGTAGTTCCTGAGATTAGCGCGTTCAAACAAACAAACTCTTCAGCTTTATAATATTAGTATAGATTACATTAGGTATCTAGTAAAAGTAGTATAAAATAAAACTTTTTCAATTATACCAGTGGCCAGCTAAAGCCGCCAGTTTCGAATAATCTATTCCAATTTCGAAAATGTTTGAAAGCTCGTAATGTTGCCAGTATCAATAAATGACCGGATTCCGCACAGACAGTGTTGACATCTCAGAGAAACAAATATAATCTAGGTGAAATGTATAAGTAGTTGCGACACGCCGGCCTTGCGATTAATTTCGGCGCTTGCGCACACAACTGCATTCTGCTCGACCATTCGGCGAATAACTTTAAATGAGGATTTTACAGTTACGGTTTTATTTTTATTTCCGGTTGTTAGTGTATTAATCCTTTCAATATAAAGAGCGTTTTTGCACAATTTTAAAGTTAACAAGATGTTAAGTCGACTGGATAGGTAGATCGAGTTTAAAAGTCTTAAGGTTGCAAAATTGCATTGTTTAGCTGTTAAAACATCCTATTTGATATTAAAAATATAATAATAATATTCTATCACATATACACAACACCATCTAGCCCAAACTAAGTAGAGCTTGTACTATGGGTACTAGACAATGGATAAACATACATATATTAACTTTTTTTGTGTAAATACATACATATTATACATAGAAACGCCCAGACCAAGACAAACATTCATGTTTATGCACACAAATGTTTGACTTGTGCGGGAATCGAACCCGCGACCTCAGGCGTGGCAGTCGATTACACTAACCACTACGCCATCGAGGCCGACTAAATGTGAGTTGGTTTGTTTGTTAAGCTTACACGCCCTAACTACTCGACCGATCATCATTTAAACTCACATACACGTCAGGTTATAGGGCGAAGCCACAACACTGCGTTGCGACAACGCATCGCAAAAACGACGTCGCACAGTAATACAATGCGATGATTCAACGCAATAATTTCATCGCATACGACATCGTACGACAAGACGCTAACCATCAGTCCAGTTTCTAGTGAGACATGGACCGTACACACGAGTCCTACTTCTGCTTGCGTTAAGACGCATTAAGAAAAAGAAACAGAAAAGAAAGTATTAGGTGCACCCATTTCTATCAATCATGAATAATTAATCACTGAATAGTAGCGCGTCGTCGCATTGCAAATTTGTACGATGCGGCAGCGCATCAGAAATTTCCACGATGCGTTGTGCGGCGTCGTAGATTTTTGCGATGCGTTGTCGCAACGCAGTGTTGTGGCTTCGCCCATAGGAAAAGATACAGAGTAACTTTCTTCCAGAAAAAGTACTGTTCTCGAGAGAAGCTAGTATCCAATTTTATCTCGATGGTACAGAGGCATAAGCCTGCCGTTATGTTTGCCTGCGATCGTGTGATCTCGGGTTCGATTGCCGAGTCGCGCCAAGCATTACTTTGTTATTCAGCCTAAAGATTCGCAACACAGAGTGTAACACTATTCGCTGGACGTGTAATACTTCACTACCTATCCCTTCATGGATGTTAACATGAGACTATATGTATCTAATCCAAAAACAGCACCAATTTGTACATACATACATATATTCACGCCTGTTTCCCAGAGGGGTAGGCAGAGACTACGGATTTATTTACCAATTTGTTACAACTGTATTTTTATTTTTTTGAATTTATTAGACAACTTCCGCGCCAGGAATAATTCCTGTGACGCGGAGGAAAGAACACACAGACTCGGAGCAACCATTTGTGGATCACACAAATTTTTGTCCCGTGAGGGATTCGAACCTACATTCGGCGCATGGTAGTAGCGAGGCGACCACTTAAGCCACTACGCCATCTGCTCAGTAGTATTGGATCAACTATTATTATTATGTATTATCGATAGCTATTGTAAGACTATAGTAACAATCTATTAAATTTCTTCAAACACGGGTAGTATTATTGTTAGGCTTGTTATTGTTAGGCAAAATAAATGATATAACATTGGCCGTACTTGGCGCAAAATGACCCAATATTGACATTACGGATAGATGAAACCTAAACCTAACGGTGATGCCCCATTAGAGCGCGGCCACACGATGCGGAGACGGTGCGGTGCGGCGCCGGACGGTGCCGCAACGCCCTTCTAGATACAAATCACTATACCATGTCACACGACGCGTTGTCCGCCGTGCGGCGTCGCACCGCAAGCGCGCCGGACTTGTCCTGCGATACGAGGCGGGGTGGAGAGACCCTCTGTTGCTCATAAAATAGCTTGCGAATTGCTAACATTTGCTACTGTCATCTCTTCATCTTGAGGTTGTAATGAGTAGTATTGTCGTACGCTTCTACGTCGATTTCGGTGGGGTATTAGTAGGGCCAACAACAAACGTCTTTTACGATCCATTTTTACTGATAGACTATCCAACGCTGCTGAGCGCCGGCAGCGCCGCCGCGACATAACAACGTTGCGGCGCCGCACCGCTCGTTTGCCCACCGATACGGCGAAATCTTTGCGGTGCGGCGCCGCAACGCATCGTGTGCTCCTGCCTTATAGCTCGAATTAATTGCGGTACGTTGCCCCACCGCACCGTCACCGCATCGTGTGGCCGCGCTCTTAGTGCGTTACGTTGCGTCGTCGTACTGTCGTAGCGGATCAACGCATTTTATGCCACACCTGCGTTGCGACGACACACGATGTCGCAGCACAATAAGACGACGCACGTCCGCTGTCCGTAGATTACCTCAGTCAGTCAATGGATCAGACCAAACTTGTTCTATTGTTGCTTTTATTGCGCCTATCCGACATCCTCGACACTCATGCTGAGATAAAAAAAAATTTCGTGTACGCACGTCTCGTTTGACCCTCTAGCAGTGGAACACTGTCCGTCGTCGCACCGGAGATCCGACAACGCAGCGCATCACCCTCCCCCCGCTACGTCTCTCGTCCGCCAATCCGTTGAAAGGTCGCGTGCGACGACGCAACGCATTAATGAGGTATGTCACAAAAAATATATGGAAAACGACGCAGCGTCGTCGCTGCGACAACGCAACGCACTAATGGGGCAGAGCTCTAATCAGGTGTGTGCTCGGTGACTGTGTTGTAGCATAATATTTGATGTTTGTATTAAATTGTGACTCAAACTTGTTATATGACAAGTGTGTAGTATCGCAAAGTTAAGCATGTGTTGATTTACGCAGGCCTAAACTGTTATGACCTCTTTATTGTTAATTTTGTGAAATATTGACATTTAGACTTCCATTGATGATACTGCCTAATATTAAACAGATTGTTAATGTAACAATCTGTTTAATATTAGGCAGTATCATCAATGGAAGTCGTATACCTACATGTCTACTACATCTTCCAAATTATGTGTGATATAATAATAATAATGTTCTAATATTCTATCACACACACACAACACCATCTAGCCCAAACTAAGTAGAGCTTGTACTATACATAGGTACTAGAAAATGGATAAACATATATATATACTTTTTGAAGTGAAAACTTCTTAAGGGGCGTTGAGCACTTCTTGGGTGAACAAAAATCATAGAACTCGCGTCATCGTCACGCTTCGTCATCGTCACGCGTCCACGCTTTCCATATTAGAATATTAACAATATCTCAGAAATGGTGCGTCCTACGCAAAAATAACGACCGCTAAGAGAGTATCAGCAATCCGAACCGTTATTTTTTTTTTATAAGTAAGTGTTTATGATCAAGAATTAAAGTTTTCACTTCTATCGGCAGTCCCAAAAGACTGTTCCAATTTTTTTATATTATACACAGGAACACCCAGACCAAGACAAACATCCATGTCCATGCACACAAATGTTTGACTTGTGCGGGAATCGAACCCGCGACCTCAGGCGTGGCAGTCGCTTACACAAACCACTACGCGTATTACTGACCCTCAAAATCTTTTTATGCATACATACATATATAGTCACACGCCAATATCCCTGAAGGGGTAGGTAGAAGTCTATTACACACACATCGCACTCTTAATAAAACAGCGACATAAGTCGAAATTTGGAAGCAAGGTAATTTGAACTCTGTGTAACTATAAATTCTGATATATTTCGGTTAAGACTGCGCCGAGCGTAAGACACATAATGACGGAGCTCGTGCGGCGCATGTTCAAATCGGCGCGCAGCCGCCATAGTAAAATTGTATGGAGGATTTGAAGTGCTTTTTTGATAAATATGTATCTTTATTGTCAACAAATAACTTAAATATTTAGGACGGACAAATTGTAATATAAGTATTTATGTTTCGTTTAAGCTGTAAAATAGGATAGATTTCTACTGTTATAATCTAAAAATCACGTAACACGAGCTTACGTTTTTGCATTTTTCGTGCAAATTTAATCTAAAAAATATATAAACGTATTAATTAATTTAAGTTTTTTACACGGAGTAATTGTAAACACATTCATTGTTATGGTAAATGTATATTTTATATTTGTATTAACAAAAAGTGTTGATTTTATTCACTTAACTGTGACCGCTTGTTTTGGCACATTTCGCTCGGCGCAGTCTTAAGTAGTTGAAACAGAGTTGAAATTTGTTTGATCCAAAATACTTAGATAGGTCCTTGTTTTATTAACAGTGCGAGTCATGTCGCCGATTTTAGTTTTAAGTGATACGAGATAAGCAAATTACTGTCTCTGTAGACAGCCACAGTACACAGATCCGACCTGCTATTGAAAATTTATTGACCAAAATTGACCGAAATCCTAGTAATACTTTGTCTGACGCAGGAACGGAACCTGAGACACAGCAGTTGCATTCACTACCGCTACGCCACAGGGGCAGTCAACATTTAAGGCCCGCTTGTATGTTTTAATTATTGAGATTTGTATCAGTCGAACGCTTAAAATGAATAATATAGAAGTAATCAGATTATGGGAACTGACTGCTCTCAGAACTTTTAAAGAATTTTATCCCTGTACTTTAGAAAAGTATACAAAGCATTTGGTCCTGCGCCTGATCTCTTCCCGGTCATGTCGGATTACCATCCCATCGCGGATGGCTAGACTCCGTTAAGCTTGCCAACTGTGTCCAAAATTCGGTCTGGAGGACATTATTTTTATTACTAGTACACGCCCAGTGGTCGTAATTCAGCCGTAATTAAATTTTTATTAACTTAATTTTTTTGCACTTTTTCCTATATAAACTTTAACTATGCCAAATCTCACACATTTCCGTGCATGCAATATGCTTCAAAAGAGGCACAAAGTTCTCACTTCACGTATTAATATATAAATTAGGTATAAGGTTTCCGTCTAAAGCAAAGATATTGATATCGAATACTGCATCGAATATCGATGTCCGACATCGATAGTTTAAATTTGACATTACCTACGTGAAAAGTATTGGCTTAATTCGGTTGTTGCAACCTTCACACATTCTAAGCTTAAGTTCAGATTTCACAAGCTGGTTGGCGAGAACCAGCTTCCTTTTTTGGTTGCTATTTAAAGATAATAGTATATTATTATTGGATAATCCTCAATACACGACGGTTTTAATGCACGCTAAGTAGGATTAAGATAAACCATTTTTTGCTGTCGACTTGCAAAAGGAATGTGGTTTCGCAAACTCAACGATATATTAAAAATACAGACACTAGTAATAGTGACGGTCCGAGACAAGTTTTTGGGGTAAGCGTGATCACATGATGGACACACGTAACTTTAGTTGCTTCTAGTATATACGTTTATTTATTTTTCCTTACCAACGAGGCGCCATGGCTGATCCCTGGTACCAGTTCGCCTTATGGCAGGGCCATTAACGGACCAAGCTATACAGCTAGCGAGTACCTCACTGATCGGTAACTGAGTTGCGAGTGGTGAACGGATTTATTGCTCCGGTACCTATCTGGAGAATAGGTAGTGTCACTTGGACGCGAGGTAGCTCGCTTACGAGAACCGGATGGAGAGATGGAGAGGATGGAGAGTCGAGATTTCGGGACAAGACCTGTCTATAACTGGTCTCGGACGGTACAGCGGAACACTGGAAGGTACAGCGGCTCCTAATATAACCTTGATAGTTGGTGTAGGGGAACGTTATATCATAAACTGGACTAGTCGTAGAGAGAGTGGATGATCGGTAACTGTAGACCCGTGCCTAGGATTACCGATGCGGTACCCCTTCCCGGGTACTGAGTAATTATAAAGAATCTTACATTTGTCAATCATTCTGTATGAAGACAACAGTCCGATCTTCAAGCCATTTTAATTAAAATTAAATATTGCTTATATTTATTTGATTTCAGAAGAGTTTTTGTTTTTTAACAAGAAATAAGGAAAGAACATTTTTTCGAATTTCTTTCTTTTAAATGATGCTACTCAATATTTTATGCATTCCATAATGCTATACAAGGGTGGACATATAAATTAATTAGATTAATATGGACACAGTCAGACACAGCAAATTACTTCTCGAAAGAATTGTAATCAAGAGATTACTTGCCGAAATTCAGGAGAATTCCGGCATACTTACACGTGTTTTTGGTACGAACAGTCGTCGGGACGAAACTGCTGAATTTACTTTTTATGGTAGTCCTACAGGACGTGGCTACCCGTCATGGCTATGGTACCCGCTGGTAGCCGCGGGTAAGAACAGACAGACCTAGACATTCCGTCTGTGGAACGGAACGCCTAAATGTTTACGAATAAAGTGCCGAACGTATTCACAACTTTTATATCACACTAGATGTTGCCGCGGTTTCACCCGCGTTTATCGTTACTGCGCCGCCTCCGTGGGTCGTAACGTGATGTTATATAGCCTATAGCTTTCCTCGATAAATAGGCTATCCAACACTAAAAGAATTTTTTAAATCGAACCTGTAGTTCCTGAGATTAGCGCGGTCAAACAAACAAACAACTCTTCAGTTTTATAATATTAGTATAGATAATACTTAGGTATTAATAAGTATAGGTGGGCAACATACCTAGAACCTTTTTTGTTTTGCGTCTACATTTATAAATCCAGTTTATGATTAATAAATATTACCAAAGATATTACATATATTGTATTACGTAACCTTTTGCCTGAACCTTGCAATGTAGGTACATATGTTATAAATTATAATCGAGCGCTAATCCCGCCGACAAACTGTTATGCAGTTTGGTGGGTTTAAAATAATAATAAAAAAAAAAATGAAAATTCTGTAAATGTAACAAACTCACTAACACCTTTGACGTTCATAAGTGTTACTTTGTGACCTAAGTGAATAAATGATTTTTGACTTTGACTTTGTCTTTGGAAGTTCTCTATAATGTTCTCGAAGATACGTTAAGTCTATCAATCCACACTGAACCAGCATGTTGAATTATGGCCTAACCCCATACTGAGAAAAGGCTCGGGCCCAGCACTGGATCAGTGTATAAGTAGGGCTGATAATATCGGCCTCGATGGCGTAGTGGTTAGTGTAACCGACTGCCACGCCTGAGGTCGCGGGTTCGATTCCCGCACAAGTCAAACAGTTGTGTGCATGAACATGGATGTTTGTCTTGGTCTGGGTGTTTCTATGTATAATATGTATGTATTTACAAAAAAAAAGGTATATATGTATGTTTATCAATTGTCTAGTACCCATATTACAAGCTCTGCTTAGTTTGGGCTAGATGGTGTTGTGTGTATGTGGTAGAATATTATTAATATTATTATATTACTAACTTTTGCTCGCGGCTTTGCTTGCATAAACGTAGGTTAAGTTACGCTAGTAACAGTACTTTTTAAAATAAAATATACCCGATGTTACTCGGTGATAATATGCTTTCTAATGGAAAAATAATTTTTAAATCGGTTGAGTAGTTTTGAGTTAAATCCTTGCAAACAAATCTTTCCTCTTTATAATAAATATTAGTACTAGCTGTCCCGACAGACGTTGCCCTGTAAACACGAAAAAAAAACATATCTAAACCATTCTCGAATCCACTTGAACACACACAAAATCGGTCCAGCCGTTTAGGAGGAGTTCAGTGACAATCACACGTACAGTAGAATTATATATATAAAGATAGAGTTTCCCTATTTATTCGCATAAAATTATATGTCATAATTTAACATGGCATACTTTTACTTATTCTAATAATAGTTACATAATAATATAATATACTAGCTCTTGCCCGCGGCTTCGCTCGCGTTAATTTACAATTTGACAATCAATTCGGGTCGTACTCTGATTGTAATAATATAATTCAATCATGATTTGAAAGACACGTGGCGCCATCTATTATCATAAGAACGTTATTATTGTTTTCCTCGGGAACAGTATTTTTTTTCGGGATGAATGGTAGCCTATGTCCGTTTCTGTACACCTGTCAACGTACATGCAAAATTTCAGGATGATCGGTTCAGTGGTTTAGGCGTGAAAAGATAATAAACAAACAAACTCATTTTCGCTTTTATAATATTATAGTTAGGAAGTTAGGATAATGTATGGATATAAAATGATGTTTACTTCAATTATATAATGTTATTATATTCTTCCATCATTCAAGGTCGTATTCTCACTTTCTTTGGACATATTACACGTCGAGAGGACACGTCTGTGGAGCGACTCGTGGTTCAGGGCAAAATTGAGGGCACAAAGGCGCGCGGTAGACCACCAATACGCTGGACCGACCAAGTCTAAACTACACTAAATGGTCCACTCCACGAATGCACGAGGCAAGCAACAGTACGAGAGGAATGGCGGCGAATTGTAAAGCTTGCCATCACCCCTGTCATAACGACCACGACCACTCTGCCAAGAGTGTGACGACAGAGAGAAGAATATATAATGTATGTATATAAATTGATGTTTATTTAAATTGGTTGCAGACTGTGCAATCGTTGCAATTAACTGTTGAATATTAATCCTTACTAATATTATAAACGCGAAAGTTTGTATGGATATATGTTTGTTACTCTTTCACGTAAAAACTACTGGACCGATTGCGATGAAACTTAGTATGTAGATAGCTGGAGACCTGGATTCACACATAGACTACTTTTATCCCGATATTCCCATGAGACCGCGACTTACGCGGGTGAAACCGCAGGGTAAAACTAGTACATGATATTTGTGTGTCGCGTATAATTATGTCACTATGAAGAGCAACCTTTGGCAATCGCTTATCAAAATATATATATTCAAATTTATACGCAGTTCTAATTAATTCTTTTTCGGAGGTGGCGCAGTGGTTTTGAATGCGACAGCTATGCATGAGGTCTCGAGTTCAATGCCCAGGCCCGGCTGAGTGTTAGGTATAGTGCTTTTCTGTGAAGAAATGCTCATTAGCATGGTGTCTGGAACGATGCTCAGTAGAGATGGCAATAGACTTCCTCTTTAAAAAAAATTTCAAAGTGCCTAATTTATCCTTGAGTTAAAACTTATCTGGTTATTAAAATCGATACTATATTACCACTCCAAAATTCTTAAAATTCCAAACACCTACGTAAAATCAATACGATATTAAAATGAATTCTAATCATATTCACTAGCTGACCAGCACAACTTCGTCTGCTTCTGCTCCGCTCCTATTGGTCTTAGCGTGATGTTATATAGCCTATAGCCTTCCTCGATAAATGGGCTATCTAACACTAAAATAATTTTTCAATTCGAACCAGTAGTTCCTGAGATTAGCGCGTTCAAACAAACAAATTCTTCAGCTTTATAATATTAGTATAGATTAGCTGGTTGCTTAACGCTGACCTTACAACTAAAACTAGAGTGTTTTCATCACAAGTGGGCAACCGGAGCTAAGAGCAGTTAGCCAGTCTGGTGTGGTTGGGCAAACAACCGCAGACCTTTGTCGAAACCTCAAGATTTCATCTCACGAACGGTAGCAAGCAAATTATTATTTTATCGCGGTAGCGCAGCGAATGCAACCTCTGTGCACAAAGTATAGGGCTTAATTCCCGGGTTGGACAAAGTGTTGTTGGGTCAGATAATCGATAGAAGTCAAAGACAAGTAAAGTTGACCAGCTGTGAGCCAAAATAAAGCATGCTTATCTTTCCTTACGAAACAAAGTCATTGGTAAAATATATTTCGAGCACCACGTGGCATGTATTAGTCATACATATGTACAAAATAATTGAAAATCATCATGTCTTTTAATAAACTAAGCATAATTTGACATAATTTTAACAAAGATTGTATTATTATTGAAACATTGAATTGAATAAAGTTGATTAGGCACGGTTTTCTACTACAGCACTGATTCATTAAAATAATATAAGACTGCGCCGTGCGTAAGACAGATAATGACAGAGCTCCTGCGGCGCATAGTAAAATTGTATGGAGGATTTGAAGTGCTTTTTTAACCGACTTCAAAAAAGGAGGAGATTCTCATTGATAAATATGTATCTTTATTGTCAAACAATAACTTAAATATTAGGGCTGGACAAATTGTAATATAACTATTTATGTTTCGTTTAAGCTGTAATATAGAATAGATTTCTACTGTTATAATCTAAAAATGACGTAACGCGAGCTTACGTTTTTGCATTTTTCGTGCAAATTACGTAATTTTGTAGGCGAAAATATTAATTATTTAAAGTTTTTAACACGGAGTAATTGTAAACACATTCATTGTTATGGTAAATGTATATTTTATATTTGTAATTAAACAAAAAGTGTTGCTTTTATTCACTTAACTGTGACCCCCTGTTTTGGCACATTTCGCTCGGCGCAGTCTTAATACCTATGTTCAGCTAGTATGTTCTACTCTAGTCTTAAATTCAAGCCCATAGGCACCTACCTTTAAATTTTCTGTTTGTTTAATCTGTTTAAAAAGATAAATCACGCACGAAGAATAATTCTTGTCGCGAGAGACTTTACAAACATTCAAACAACGGACACAAAGAACACACATGTTTGTCCCATATGGGATTTGAACCCAAAACACAACGCACAACGACAAAGGCCAGGCGGCCAGTCTAGGTGTTTTTGTGTCCATTAAACCTATGTTTTTAATGTTACCGCGACACAGGGATAAATATTCCTGGCGCGCGAAACGTCTTTATAAATAGTAGAGCTCCGCTGATTTCAGCATAAATGGAACGGCTCGACCGGGGAAGGTCTATCCTCTCACAGAATATCGACGTGAAATAACAGTATTCCTACTATTGTGTTTCGTTCGGTGAGTGAGAGTGCCGGAGGCTAAATCACCCTTTTTCCCCCTTCCCGCTCCTTCCACTTCCCTCTTCCTTTCCTAAAGGGTTGGCAACGCGCAAGTGATGTCTTTGGTGTCGCAGGCGACCATAGGCTACGGTGACCACTTACCATCAGGTGGGCCGTATGATTGTTTGCCACCTTAGTTGTATAAAAAAATTAAAAGAAACTACGAAACGGATTTTGAAGCGGCTTCCGCAGTCGCTTGCTTTAAGACCTACATTGAATAAATTACTTTTGAATTTTACTTTAAATTGAGTAGTATTTTATGAAACACTAGCTGACACGCGCAACTTCATCTGCTTCACATAAGATAATTTGCCCCGTTTTTGCAACATTTTTCATTGCTGCTCCTTTCCTATTGGCCGTAGCGTGATGTTATATAGCCTTCCTCGATAAATGGGCTATCCAACACTAAAATATTTTTTCAAATCGATCCAATAGTTCCTGAGATTAGAGCATTCAAACAAACACACAAACTCTTCAGCTTTATAATATTAGTATAGATTGGTAGAGCTTCGAGGCGAGTGTATTACTGTGCAACGGACACAGCACTCCATCCTTCGATTGAGAATTTTCTGACTGGAAAATCCAATAACAGTTTGCCCAGCCCAGAACTTTAAACGTCGTGCCCAGCGGCTTACACACACCCCACACGCACCTCGTCCACAACGCCGAGTGTTGTGATTTGTTGGTGGTCTTTGTATCCGTTGTTTGAATTTTTGTAAAGTCCAACAAAGTATTTAAGCCTACAGCGGAAGTTTAAAAAAGAAAGAAAATTAAGAAAATCGAGGCGGTCTGTAGTCACTTTGTTAGTTGCCAATAGGGTTGCCACCTTTATTTTGACCAAATAGAGTACATTTAAAATTTGAGGTAACAAAATAAAGTACGAGCTCTGAAAATCCTAACTAATATTATAAAAGCGAAAATGAGTTTGTTTGTTTGTTTGTTACCTTTTCACGCCTAAACCACTTAACCGATCATCCTGAAATTTTGCAGATACGTTGTCAGGTGTACAGAAACGGACATAGGCTACCTTTCATCCCGAAAAAAACCATTTTACCATATTTTTGTTGATGTTAGTACTTAACATCTAACAAATATTTACTATCAAGGAACTGGTCTTTACGATATAATATTATATGTCTATATCAAGGTGGATAAGCAATTGTTTTATCCAATTTAGGAAATCTCTAAAGCTTTAAACAAAGAAATAACACCTGTAAAAGTCGACATAGATAAAATAAAGTATTTTCACGTAGGTACTTTATTTTCCTAATAAAGTATAAAATACGTTTACTCGAAATAAAGTACAATACTTTATTATAAAGTACGGTTGGCAACCCTAGTTGCAAACCCTATCAATGACAGACATGGCTACGAGCACGCCGATTTAAGAAGCGAAGCATCTCCCGAGCCAAATTGTGCGTCTAATTCGTTACGAAACATCATTACCCATTCATAATGGAGGAAAGTTGCCTCCGACGAATTTAATTGAACAATTATTATTTTGATTACGAAATGATTTAGTTTGCGAACTTGTTGCCAGCGTTAATGCTGTGTTTTGAGTAATGTATACGGAATTATGGTAACTGTATGATGTTATATTGCTACCTTTTGTGCTCATCGGTTCGGAACTTAATACCTAATGTTCATGGTTAGTGCTGGCATATGTTTACTTTTTGATTTCACAGCTGTTAGAGAAATAGGTATTACGGAATTTCTGGTCACACTGCATGCGGTCTGAAAAACTATCAAGATGGTCAAGGACACAGCGCGCACGCACCTAAAATATATAGTTACGTAAATACATATCTATACTAATATTATAAAGCAGAAGAGTTTGTTTGTTTGTTTGAACGCGCTAATCTCAGGAACTACTAGTTCGATTTGAAATATATTTTAGTGTTGGATAGCCTATTTATCGAGAAAGACTATAGGCTATATAACATACTACGACCCACGAGGGCGGCGCAGTAACGATAAACGCAGGTGAAACCGCGGGAACATCTAGTTTTATAATACATATAACAGGCTCACGTTGTATAAGCATCAATGTATATACCCAAACAAGTAAAACATTTAACCTAGACTTACAAGAAGTAGGTGGAGCCACGTCATCTGATATAGTCAGACGCCAACTCAAACCACAATTATGTCATTATTATTATCGCCAAAACATATATGCTCTGCTGACCGCACTTTAAATAGGTAGCGTAGGTTTATGTGTAGGTAGATATTTGTCCCGTTGCTATACCTGTCTAAGGTTAAAGGTCTTCGGTTCGAATCTAACCTGTTTGTAAAAGCTACTTTTCTACATTAATAATAATAATGATGTCCTCCAGATGGAACCTTCGATGACCGCCGCCAATCTTATAAAAATAATACATCATTTTATAATCCAATAGTATCTTATCTTATCTTGTGTATGGGGGCCAGTCAGTACAGACCGGCGACACTTTAACCCAGTGGGATCTTTTGTGTCAGCCCCAAGATTCATCCCTTAGCTATCTCCTTTTGAATGTACTGCATTAGCCGTAGTGTACAATTCAGAGGGAGAAGCCTGAAGTCTTTATGGTTTGGATATGCCAATCCCATCAGACCCATCCTAAGTCCAGCCAACGCGTCGCATTCACACAGTAGGTGCGATATGGACTCGTCCTGTTCACCACAGGCTCTGCAGATCGAATCGTGCAATCTCAATCTGCACAGGAAGTCGTTGGTGCCAAAATGACCAGTGAAAGCTCCTGTGAGCAGGCGCATTTGGCTCTTGATATACCCGCAGAACTTCCGCGTGAAGCCTGTGGCTCCAATCCAATATTAAGAATGTGCAGAGCTTATAAAAAGTAGCACATGTAAATAAAGAAGTCGCCATTTTTGACTTAAATTTCAATAAATATAAAAAGATTGTATTTGGTGTGCTTAGTTCCGAAAAATATGAATGGGAAATTCCTATGAATGGAACAGTCGCAAGAGGAAAACCTAGGCGAACGTTTCTCGATCAGATCGGAGGCGTTCTGGACAAAGGCCAAGTTAAGAGCTCCTTGAACCGACGGGCGTGTATCAGGAATGTGATGAAAGTGAATAAAGCCAGAGAAGTGTGTCAGGATCGTAGCAAATGGAAATCCGTAGTCTCTGTCTACCCCTCTGGGAAACAGGCGTGAATCTATGTATGTATGTAGTTTCGAAAAGTTCCAAGTCTAGTTATAATGTAAAATTACAGTTATTAAGTAAAAACCTACTTACAATTATCCACTTGTACCCTACGCTAACGAATTTAAGATTTTAATCAAGTTTTTTGTTTTGCACGAGTAATCTGCTCTAATATGTACATGTTGTGTACACTACCCTAGGATTACTGTCCGGTTTATATACAGGGTGTAAGTGACGGTTCACCGAAAACTGAAATACTAGCTTCGGACCATCATTCTGAGTTGGAAAACGTAGGAATTTTCCACCGGAAAATTATCGAATTTTCTTTCAAAATTTCACATTTTTCTAACTGATTATGATTACATAATGAGTAAACGACCCATTATACTAGATAATATCAATAAAAACTACATAATACTGAAAAACAGCTATGTAATCCAAACATACAAAATAAACACAGTTGAACCAATCAGCTGATCTTGCGCGGACAAGGCAATGACCAACGCAAAAAAGTTTTTTTACGCACCGGCAATAGTGTGCTGTGTAAAAACCCGCCCGCATCGTACCTACTACCACTGAACTAGGGAAGATCTATGATCAATGATCGATATCGAAAAAAGTGTATTAAACAAAGCGGGATAGGTTAATAAATAAAATAGTTGTTTTCCTTTTAAAAGTAAAGGTTACATGAACGTGTTAGCACTATTTATTATTAAATTAGTCAAGTAGATTGAAAAGATTGTAATGATTAAAGTAGCCTGTAATTAAATGTTATACTACTATCACTTTACAATACCCATTTGCATTTTAAATGTAAAAAAATATTAATTGTTTTGATATTTCGTATCGTAAATGTACATGTATGAGTTTATTTAATCACTTTTAATAATAATTAATGTAAAAGACCATCTAATTGTTTTAAAACAAAGCTTTTTGTACACAGTGATTCATACAATGTAATGTAATCTAGTAAATCTTTACTTAACTGTTAAAATACAAAACTGTAACAAAAATTTGTTAATAGAATTAGCCATAAACAGTTTATTACTATGTATAAGTATAAAATTAATCGATAGCCGATAACTCTCATAAAAATATTTTATGAGAGTTATCGACTATGGATTTATTTAATTAGATAGATGTATCTCATCCCTATCTAATATGACTACAACTGCAAAAGAAATTTATTTTTGAATTCTTTAGTTCGGTCGCGCTACTGTCAGGAATCGGAAGTACTTGACGTAATCTCTCGTATTCGCGAGTGTTTACTATTTTCGTTGCATTTTGTTAAGTTTTTTATTTTGTTTATAACTATTTTGTGTACTAAATTGTGTTTATTTACTGTGTTCATAACATATTGTTAACGTTTTTGTTTTGTTTATAACTTTTTTGTGTAACTACAAAGTTGTGTTTGTACCTAATAAATAATGAGTCAGCCATTTAGTGCACGTGAATATGGACCAATGCTCATGGCATACGGGGAGGCACGAGGCAATGCTTCGTTGGCGCTTCGCATTTACATCCAGCGGTATCCTGACGCTCGTCACCCTATGGACAGTCGTGTGATTTCTCGTACGTATCAACGAGTACTGGATAATTTACCCATAGTCATTAACGAAATGTGCGTATAAGATTAATTTTATAAGACGTTATTCAATTTATTCAAATTTTTTGTAAGTACAATAATGAAATTGTACAATCCGATTATTAGTCACAACGTTTAAATTATTATTGTAGTAGATCACTAAAATAGGTGATCCGGGCTCCGTCAGATAATGTGAGCGCGCGTAGCGTTGGTGCGCGGGAAGCGCGATACGATAGCGCGGACGGACACATTGCATTGGTAGCGATACATTGCGTAGTGTAAATTACAATGTACTAGCATAAAACTTTAATCGTACGTTTCATTTTTGAATTGCCATTTCCATTCAGTTGTGTACTTATGGACAAACGATTGTGCAACGTTTTCGGTACACCGTCCCTTACACCCTGTATTACTAGCTTTTGCCCACGGCTTCGCTCGCATTAATTTAGAATTTGACAATCAATTCGGGTTGTACTCTGCTTGTAATAATATATAATAATATAATTCAATTATGATTCCAAAGACAAGTGGCGCCATCTATTATCATAAGAACGTTATTGTTGTTTTCCTCGGGAACAGTAATTTTTTTCGGAATGAAAGGAAGCCTATGTCCGTTTCTGTACATCTGACAACGTATATGCAAAATTTCAAGATGATCGGTTCAGTGGTTTAGGCGTGAAAAGGTAACAAACAAACAAACTCATTTTCGCTTTTATAATATTACTAGCTGTGCCCGCGGTCTTACCCGCGTCAGTGGTATTTGTTATATGTTATATAGCCTATGTCCTTCCCAGGGTCTCAGGTTATCTCCATTCCAAATTTCATCTAAATCGGTTCAGCGGATTGACCGTGAAAAGGTAACAGACAGACAGACAGAGTTACTTTCACATTTATAATATTAGTAAGGATAGTTAGGAAGTTAGAATTAGGATTAGGAAGTTAGGATGTTCATTATTACTACTTACCATGTTAATACTGTAATCTGTTTGTGTACTTATTATAAATAAATAAATAAATCTTAACGGAGACTGGCTATCTGCGCAGGAGATATTATAGTGCACAAGTGTGTGCGCAAACACAAGTGCACTCTCTGTTCCCTAACCCTCATGATCCGATGGGACGGTAATCCGACTCGACCGGAGAGAGATCAGGCGCAGGACCAACGGCTATACGTGCTTTCCGAGGCACGTGGGTGTATAACACCGCCAACTTCCTAACTCCGGGCTGCTATTGAGATTTCTTAACAGAAAAACCCAATAACATTTTGTTGGCCCGACCCGGGACCTCATGCACAGCAGTCGCATTCATTACCGCTGCGCATATCTATGTAGGTAAGTATTTCTACATACATAGATTTACGCCTGTATTTTTTTGTAATTAGGCAGGCGTGCATTACTAATCTATACTAATATAATAAAGCTGAAGAGTTTGTTTGTTTGTTTGTTTGTTTGAACGCGCTAAACTCAGGAAGCACTAGTTCGATTTGAAAAATTCTTTTAGTGTTGGATAGCCTATTTATTGAGGAAGGCTATAGGCTATAATTATAACATTACGCTACGACTCACGGGAGCGGCGCAGTAATGATAAACGCGGGTGAAACCGCGGCAACATCTAGTCTATACTAATATTATAAAGCTGAAGAGTTTGTTTGTTTGTTTGTTTGATCGCGCTAATCTCAGGAACTATTGGTTCGAATTGAAAAATTCTTTCAGTGTTGGATAGCCTATTTATCGAGGAAGGTTATAGGCTATATAACATCACGCTACGATGGGGCGGCGCAGTAATCATTAACGCGGGTGAAACCGCGAGCACCTCTAGTACAGTATATGAGTAGATTTATACTACTAATGTAGGTAATGAAAGTGTAAGTTTGTAAAGATATTTGTGTGTTTGATACTCCATACTCGTAAACCGCTGAATTGATTTCAATGAAACTTCGCTCATAGATAGATCATATCCAGGATTAACTTTAGGTGGACCGCTGGCTTGTCTGCTACTACAGGAATTAAAAAAGCATGATCACATATTTTTCTATAAAAAACGCCGATCGGTAAGTTCTTTTGCTTCAAAGTACTTCATCGCACTCCCAGTGCAATAAAGGCGTATGTGCAATTAAATCGATATTTTTATTGCAGGCTCGAATAGTGCAAGTGAATATACACAATTAATTCCGTTGTGATTTGACAAAAAAATAAAGGCTTTTTATCAAGAAAATCATATGTCGCGTCATAATGAGTTTGATATTTTTCAATCATAAAAGTCTAAGTATAAAACTACTTCAATACTTAAAATATGATTAAATACACTAACGGCCAGTTTCACCACTATCAACTAAAAGTTATCCGAAAGATAAATCGCATGCTGTCTCACTCTTGTTAGGTTAAAGAAGAGAGATGGTGAGACTTTTATCTTATAGATAAATCGCTGGCTCACTATTACAGGGTTCTATGTTATTTTTTTTAACTTTGGGGAAATAAGGTTTAAAGTTTGCATATCAGTAAAATAACTTAAAAGTAACTTAGAACTATTAGCTATTTAATATTGTGAAGTGGTAAAAAGTGCTTCCATCTATACATCTACACAAATAAATAAAATTGAAGTGTCTGTTTGTAATGTAAAAATAACAGCTTTTTATCTAATGCATATGAAAGTATATAAGGTACCAATACGAAAACATCTATTTTTAAAATGTTGTCTGTTTATCTGTCTGTCTGTCTGTTTGTTCCGGCTAATCTCCGAAACGGCTGAACCGATTTTGACGGGACTTTCACTGGCAGATAGCTGATGTTATAAGGAGTAACTTAGGCTTTTATGATTTAAAAAAAAAATAAGGTTCCGCGGAGACAAACACTTTTTAGTTAAAATCTACGCGGACGAAGTCGCAGGTAACAGCTAATCTATTACTATATTAGTCTAAACAAAAAGGAATGACATATAGAACCATGCAATATTCATAAGTCATTTTTCTCAAAAATTTAACATAGAACCTTGTAATATTGGACCAGCGAAATGCTTTTTGGTGGTGGCGGGACAGGCCCTAAGTCTTACTTCTTGTCTTATTGTCTAAAGATTATAAAAGTACTTCCTATCTAGTACTATTATAAAGCTGAAGAGTTTGTTTGTTTGAACGCGCTAATCTCAGGAACTACTGGTATGAATTAAAAAAATATTTTAGTGTTGGATAGCCTATTTATCGAAGAAGGCTATATAGGCTATATAATATCACGCTACGACCCAAGGGGGCAGCGTAGTAACGATAAACGCGGGTAAAACCGCGGGAACATCTAGTAATAAATATATCAGATCAAACAGTTTTTGCTCGTCTTTTTTCCTTTTTTTTATGATATAGGAGGCAAACGAGCAGACGGATCGCCTGATGGTAAGCGATTACCGCCGCCCATGGACATCCGCAACACCAGAGGAGTTACAAGTGCGTTGCCGGCCTTTTAAATTTGCCCCCCTCCCAGGAGGGGAGAAGGTTGTGCCTCCGGTACCCTCACTCACTCTACGAAATATAACGCAAACGCTATTTCACGCCAGTTTTCTGTGAGGCCGTGGTATCACTCCGGTCGAGCCGGCCCATTCGTGCCGAAGCGTGGCTCTCCTCTAAAGTTAGCATATTCTCCATTTATTGCAGTGGGCGTGCGATATACTCAATCATGTTATCCCTAAAGAGGTAAAAAAAGGTCTGTTATACTCAAACTTCGCCATCGATATTCTAAAAACCCACGTAATAAGCAGCCACACTTAATAATAAATGCCCGATTCGAACATCGAACCTTAGACACAGCACAGCATCCCATTCACTACCGCTGCCATATCAAGCCGAATCACAGTTACTTTTGAATCGTTAATTATACAGTGTGACTGGTTAAACATTGTACATACTTAAGGAAATGATAATTTATGGTCAGACGTAACGTGTAAAAAATAAATAAAAATAATATCTGTATAACCTGCAAAGAAAACCTTTATGAAAATTTGTATGAAATATCCATAAAATGTGGACACTGCGCACACAGCTGTCGAGGCTAATGACCTTTGATAAGAAAAGGACGGGCGGGGGTGCAAATTCGGGAGAGTGCGGGGTGCGGTAGCTGGGGGCGGGGGCGGAGGTTTTGTTTAGCTTTGGTATATGCGCAAGAGTGTCCGCACATTAACTTTTTATTGAAATTGAATACTGAATACCCTCCTTCAATATGTCCAGTGTTTTACCAATCAGCCTGTATAACATTAAAAATCAGTATTCTTTGACCATTTAAATAATTCAACTAGATAGTTTTATTTTTATTTAAATTAGTTGCGGTTTAATTACAATAATTTCACTCTCTACGTTACATTTAGTTGATAAGCGTAATTTTATTCATATTTTATTCAAATGTTAAATAAAAATAAATACTTTTGACTGGCATCGAGTCTTGGACATTTCTTATCATTATCGTCAACACCATCAGCCCGTGGCAGTCACACATAGCCAGTCCTTAAAATTTTGGACCTTAGAGTCTAAAGCTATTTACCGTACACATTTCTAAGCACAATGCTGCTATTTAGATTTTCTTGTTAAAAATCCTAGTAAAATTTTATTAGACCTTACTTGACCTGCAAAAATATGGAACACTCAAAACCCTCAGAACCAAGACCTCCATGCAAATGTCATGATACAATAAACAGTTTTAATTCCATTTTTCGATCAAATAAAAGCTAACTGTTCCCGTCGGCTTTACTCACATTTATAACAGTAAAAATCTTTATCCCAAAAGAAAAATAAAATATATAAACATAAATAAATTGAACACATGTCTGTGAATTTTTATTTAGAAATAAGAAATGTGTATCATTTGTTAAATCTATACTAATATTATAAAGCTGAAGAGTTAGTTTGTTTGTTTGTTTGAACGCGCTAATCTCAGGAACTACTGGTTCGATTTGAAAAATTATTTTAGTGTTGGATAGCCTATTTATTGAGGAAGGCTATAGGCTATATAACATGAAACCGCGGGAATAACTATCTTAATATAATTAACTAGATGTTCCCGCGGTTTCACCCGCGTTTATCGTTACTGCGCCGCCCCCGTGGGTCGTAGTGTGATGTTATATAGCCTATAATAACCTTCCTCGATAAATAGGCTATCCAACACTAAAAGAATTTTTAATTCGAATTAGTAGTTCCTGAGATTAGCGCTTTCAAACAAACAAACAAAGTCTTCGGTTTTATAATATTAGTATAGATATTAGTATTAGTATAAATTATAAGTGCGATCGATGATGATTACACAAATAGCGCAGTAACTAAAGGCATTTTAGCAAAACCTGTGTTTTACTAACTCTGAATCAAACCCAAGATGAAACTCCCAACGTGGAAGTTACTCTTTAAAAACTATTATCTCATTATGAAGAAGTCATGAAACTTAAATAATATTTTAGTAAGTACGATAGAAAGTTCGATTTCTTAATTCTAATGCAAAATAATTTTAATAAGACATAATTAAAAATATATTTACTTTTCGACAGATGATGCCTTTTTACTGGTCACTACACGAAACAAACACATCACAGTTTTTCACAACAGAACAACACTTAGTACATTTACACATTACTAATTAATTAAATATTACGACAAAAACACTTAAAGCAAATTTTAACAAGTAACAATACGAAATACCGCGAAAAATTATTAATCTGTAACAAAAATGTCGCAAAAACCGATTTACGCAAACAGATAATGCAGATATTTTTTTATCGGCGTTCGAATTTTAAATGTTGTTTTTTTAAGTGTGTTAAGCGCATGCGGGCACTGTTGCGTAAGGCGCTGATGCGTGTTCGCGCGCCAAGCGACTTGTAGAAACTGAAAGTGGAAGTGGGCTCCAGACAAACGTCTTGTGTGCAAGGGATGTGCAATCCGCGACCGCTCAGACCATCCGCATAATATTTACGCAGATACGCAGATTCCAAGGTATCGGTTAACAGATGAAATAAAGTATTAATAACATAGATGAAGTAAGTAATGTTAGCACTTGTTTTTTTTATTATTATTAACTAAGTGATTTGGATTACATTGCAATAATTTATAAGTGTAAAATGTTTCGCTCCTACCTGATTGTTTTAAGTGACCTTGGCAAAAATGCCCCTTATTATTGGATTATTTGCATTTAGTTAATTATGCATTTTATACATAGTGATATCTATTGTAATTAAAACAACAAGTAGGTAAGTATAATTCTAACAAATGGTAAAATATTGCTGATGGGTTTCTAAATCACGATTCAGTGACCAGGTAAAAAATATTTATGTATTGATTTATGCTATGCCTTACCTACTTTCTATACCTATATATTAAGGTGTCATTAGAGAAAGACTAGTTCAGTACTTATTTAAATACTAGATTTTACCCTCGGCTCCACTCGCGTAAATGTAGGTAGGTTATATAAATTTTCTATCCCTCGCGAACTGTACTTTTTCGAGATGAAATGTTCCCCATGTCCTTTTCTGTACGCCTGACAATGTTTGTGCGAAATACCTAATATTAGTTAGGATATTATTTGACTGACTCAATTACTGCTATAACTGTAATAATAAAAAAGACTTGCTTATGCGCCAAAACTAAACAGCTCAAAACATAAAGAAATATCAAACCACTAATATATCTACATTTCAAAAAAACTACTTTTAATTTAGTTTTACAATTTGTTACTTATATACATCACAAATAATTAACTAAATTGAATATTCACAAAAACGTAAAAAAATATCTAACTTAATCAATTTTGTAAAAACCGTCAATCTCAGAAGCAAGCAAGCACATCACTAGTAGCTAACCCCTCCGCCGTCGGTTACCTAACCCGCCGAGTTATTTCCATTTAATCCCATTTCCATAACTACTGCATCCGCTACTTTTGTTGTTCTTATCATAACTACATATGTTTTTGTGACAATGCCTCGCGAGGAACGCTTGCTATGTCGAAACCTTGCTATTTCAACATTAATTTCGTATGTCTCTCTTATTATCCGGTATGAAATATGTAGGCAAGTGATTTGGCAACACGTTTTTGGGATTGAATAACATGGTTTAAATTTCTCGCGTTTGTTTATGGTCGTTTCTTTGTGTTGTACGAGTTAAAACGATCTGGGTGGTAATTTAAAACAATAATATTATGTAGAGTCAGACTGCGGACGCATTAGTTTTATATACAAGCGCGCGATTGTGTGAGCGCCGTACAGCAGTCGTCTCTCCGCAACCACTAATTCTTCTTCTTCTTCTTTTCGTGTGGTTAGTGGCCAAACTGTTGTCAAGAGTTGTTCAAGCCGCCCGTAGGCCTCTGACATGGCTTAACGACTGCTGTCAATTTGGCAACAGCCGGGACCGACTTTTTACGTGCCCTCCGAAGCACGGAGACGCTCAGATGAAATACCACTAAGCGATCACCCATCTATAGACTGACCGCACCCAACGTTGCTTAACCTCGCTAATCGTTTACCGATCAGTGAGTGCAGCTGGCTATGAGCGCCGCAACCACTCAATTAGGTTGTATTACTATGTAGTTTATCTATACAAATAAATAAAATTGAAGTGTCTCTTTGTAATGTCAAAATAACAGTTACCATAATTACATGATGTACTTTGTTTATTTAAGATTAATTATAGTGGCCTAAATTAATATAAGCAACTATAATAAAAAAGGCAATTGCCCATTAAAAAAATATTAATGAAATATTCAGTATGAATAGCTCAGTGGGGAGATCAACAGACTGCAATGCAGAGGGTCTCGGGTTCGAACCCACGTCGCGCACCTCTGACTTTCGGAAGTTATATGACATTTCGAAATTATGTGCGTATTGATTGGCAATTATCGCCTGCTCCGTGCCTCGAAGAGCACGTTAAGCCGTCGGCCCCGGCTGCCATGTACATCTATGGCAATCGTTATCGGGAAGTCAGTGCCCTATAATATCCTGACACTGGTCTAGCCTTACGGTATCGCTAGCCTACGGGTTTCGGAGGTCAGGTGGCAGCCGCTTCGTGTAAAAACTGATATCCAGTCAAATCCGGTTAGACTAGAAAGTCGACCCCAAGTGATTGGGAATAATAAAGGCAAGGGAGAAGATTCAGTATGAAAATCACAACGTTACCGATTTTCTTTATACACAGTGCCAACTTCATATTAAGCCCCTATGAGTTTTAAGTTCTGTTTCGTTGATTGTCGTTTTCCTTGTTAATAATTTACACTAGTATCTATTGCTAGCGTTATTTATCGGCCATTAGCATTTAGCGTGACTTTGTAACATCTCGGTAATAAACTTTCTAAAGTGTTCCCCAGCCATCTATGTATAACACTTAGGTCACGAACCCAACAAACTCCTAAGCATATAGGACTAGTCTAACCATAACTATTAAGAGATATCATTATCCTAACTAATATTATAAATACGATTGTAAGTTTGCTTGTTACACTTTCACTGCTTAACCATTCGACCGATCATCATGAAATTTCACATACACCTTGTCAGGGGTACAGAATAGAATATAGGGTATCTTTTATCCAAAATAAGTACTGATCCCGAGAGATACAAAATTAATATAATAATAATTTATTTTCATCATTTGATTTTAATTTTTTTTTCTATTAATCTAATAGATATATTTATTTAAAGTGTTTTAAATATGAAAAGAGAATTCGATGACGACCGTACTAGTATAAACTGTGATACAGTCGCCAGCGCCTTCCACCCTGAGATTGTTACAAAAAATTTCATTGCTTAAGCACATCAAGAAAAGAGAGAAATAAAATTAAAATCTAAAAAATTATGTAATAATAGTGTTGTATAAAAAATAAACAACGCGATAAAATCCGTATAAAGTTTGTTTAACTAATATTGTCTTCTGTTTACGCGAATGTTATTCATTGAAATTAAACTATTATATACGGATTTTATCGCGTTGTTTATTTGACACTTTATTACAAAATTTTAAAAACTGTTACACTACTATTACTATTAAACTTTACAAATTTTTAAGCTAATTCAATTATTGAAACTATTAAAACTATTTATACTATTACTATACTATTATACTATTTATATTTATTTTTACTTTTACACTTTCCCCGACGTTTTGGTTGCTTTTCAGCAGCCATGGTCACGGGGAGACTAAGATGGTAGTTGTCTCAATTTCAATAAAATCTAAAACATTTTGGTTTTGACTTCACTAGTACATTACATTAATAGGTAGTATAATATTTTGAATTGACATAACTTACATTTACTCGAACGAAGCCGCGGGCTAAATCTAGTAGTCTATAATGTTATCTGCACGGATGGCGAAGAGGTTGCCTCGCCACTGCCACGGCGCCAAAAGTTATGGGTTCCATCACCACACTACGTAAAAAATTATGAACTATATACATATATGTAAAATAATTTAGGCGTAGTGAGCATGCATTATAATTTAATATATCTGTCGGAGTGTCAAGAAAATAATTATTGGATTGCAATTTAATTCTGTAATTGGAGTTGAATA
Organism: Catocala sponsa; assembly: GCA_963564715.1. NCBI lineage: Eukaryota > Metazoa > Arthropoda > Insecta > Lepidoptera > Erebidae > Catocala > Catocala sponsa. The sequence goes on along the minus strand of OY751344.1, from coordinate 24,260,239 downwards.
AAGCGCTGTCTATTGGTTTGTATCGGAACGTCAAGTGTAAGCTTGAGTGAGGTCCCCATAGAGCCAATGTGTCAGTTGGAGTGACAGTTATAACTGTCAGTGTCATATTGACGTTATATATTTAAGCCAGAGACTCGTGCGCGGACACCAAAGAGTAAACAGTAAAGTAAGGGATTAAATAAAATGACCACCAAAAATAGTAATTGCGCAGCAAAATATGCTCACTAAAATATATCATAACGAGCACCTATACGACTCAAATCACTGCATTCCTTCTCGGAAGGGTTACCTTATGTTAGGTTCCTTCTTAAGCCCACCCAAAAACAGGCGCCCCGCGAAGCGGGGCTCCGTCGACTTATTTTGATCTCTTTAAATATATTTTGCTGTGCAATTTGACTGTTATATACATACAGACTTAATTTGACCGTGTATAATTTTAGGTTTTAGTAGGCAGATTGTAAATGTGTACGTTTGCTTTATGTTCATTAATTTTGTTTCTGTATATCATTTTTTTGTAGATGTTAAATAGTCAATAACAGCACTTTAATAACTTTGTTTCTTTTTATACTTAATTATTTGATTTTTCGTATAAATATATACTTACATATAATATTGAAATTGGTTGCTTAGGCCTATTCAAACCTGAGCGGTATTCGCTGCCTCTGTGGGTAGAGGTATATACAGCGCGGGTTTCGCTCACGTATTTAGTATTGTTACACCCAGTGCCACCCTCGGCATTGTGTGGAAGACTCGGCAGTTCCCTCTTATAATTTATTACAGCGCCATCTATTGACATCTTACGGAACTTCGTACGAGAAGAGTAGAGAGAACGCTGGTACATTCTCGAATATTCATACTGTTTACATACCGGGTATGACGTTTTTAGAAAACTTCGGAAACACTTTAACCGCGTATAAATAGAGCCCACGCGCACCGCCAAGTCGGTTTACAATCGTAAGCGGTCAAGTATTCATCGAAGCGAACGGAAGCGAAAATACTACGGAGTTTGAAGCAGTTACAGTGGAAAAGTGTAGTAGGTATAGTGTTTGTTGTGTTTTAAGTTTAATTGTGTGCTAGAATAAAACGTGTTTTAGTCGGTAATATTGTTTACATTCTTATCCGTCGAACCTAGCACTTAACAGTATCAAGTTCCGCGGCTAGAGCGACCTGAGCGGTATTTGCTGCCGCTGTGGGTAGAAGTGCCTGCCGCGCGGGTTTCGCTCAGGTATTTAGTATCAACTTACCCACAAGGATAGCGAAATCCGCTTTGGTGTGAACAGTAATATTACTGCATACCCACTCGGTTTTCTCTACCGCAGACGGTAGCGAATACCGCTTAGGTTTCAACAGGCCTAATCGCACGTGTAAGACTTAAGGTAGAAACATACATGCGTGTCGTGGCGTGTCGTGGTGCTTACTGTCGTGACGGTGAGCGTGCACACTAATGTGTCGTGTCGTGGCGTGCTCTGGCGTTATTTCTGAACAGTACTTATCGAACCTTTGCAGCGTTTAAACGTACATAATGTCACGCGGACCGGTCGTGCTCAGCGGTTGCGTTCAAGCGGGAGTAGTGGCGCCGTCTCTCTCGATTCCTCCTTCCGAGCGGTGGCCGACCGATATATAAGCTGACGGCGCCCTGGTGCCAGCCGGCTTACTGCTGTGCTGCCGTGACTAAGTTAAGTGGTCTTTCGAGCTATCGAGACCATGTAGCAAGCCTTTAAGAACCACGCCCTGTTCTTTTGTTTAACGCAAAGTTGTCGTTTACTGCCTAAAATACTGTTTATTCTAAACTAAGTTGTTTATGGAAATATAGGTAAACCTTTTAATTGTGTAGAATATTTTTTTGTAATTATCTCCACTAAATACATTCCTAGGTCAACCACGCCTCTAAAGCGTGATTGCCTAAGCATAACGTTACAATAATGTTTTCTTCTGATTCGGATAGTGATTTTGAAGATGACCTTCAATTTCTGTTAGCAATGTTCACCTTATAAACAAAGGGGGACAGAACAAAGGTGAATTTCATCGTCTTGTTAAAGAATTAGAGAGTGACGAAGAGAAATTTCATCAGTACTTTAGAATGAACAAAGCACAATATGACGAAGTTCATTCGCTGATTGAAGGAGACATTAAAAAAAATGTAGGTACTAAATTACGCGAACCCATAGATACAAAAGAAAGACTTGCGTTATGTGTAAACTAAGTTTTATTACTTTAAAAAAATACAACGGGTTGTACTCCAGGAGTGCCGGCAGAAGTGAAAACTTAAATATTAACGTTGTGCATTTTTGATATTTTGGAATGGTTAGGGAATAATTTTGCACGAATTGCTTTAATTATCAGTATAAAAGTACTATCATTTATGTAATAAAATACAATATTCATTTATTGCGCTATCGTACACAAACATCGATCAGGTCACGTGTCCTGACGCGAGTTTAACATTTTTTACCCATCACAAAAAAGTGCACGACGCCGCTAAAGAAGTTTTCACTTCAAAAATATTATTGACTATGTTGTTGTAGGAATTAGGTTTAACAATCATTTATCATTAAATAATTAGTTTCAAGTTCATCATCATCAAAATTTATAATGTGTTTTGTGAACTTGATCTGGATGGAAATGATGATGAATGATGAGGATATATGTGGGTGACTGATGCCTGTTTAGGTGACTGGTTGTATGTTGGTGATTGAACGTCTGCAGGAGTTTGGATGTATGTTGAGGACTGATGCTGTGGAGTTGACTGGATGAATCTTTGAGTTGTTATTTTTATAGGTGTTTTTTAAATCTTGTCTCTGTGTTCCAATTGCCGTATTATTGCCTGGGAAATAGCGGTGTGCAAGTCTAATTTTATTTTCGTTTGTTCTAGTTTTGACAGCGCTTTTACTTCTTTGCTCATACTAAGGAAGAATAAATCAGTTTCGTCCATGTCTTGTCTAACATTTTGTTTCTGACGTCTTAAATCTTGAGACGATTTCATTAAATCGTACAACTCTTGTAGTTTGGGTTTGTGATTAGTTTTTTCACGTGACGAACTGGATTGAGATTGACTTCGAGTAGTACTTGGACTTGCTGGAAGGCTTTCATCGAGAGAGTCGTCTGTAGGTGGTGATTCTGGTGGAGGCATAACATTTGTTCTTGTGTTCCTACATTCCATATAAGGACGAAGAAAACCCATGCTGTCTTCATGTTTCCAGGGCGCGAAGGCTGCCGCAGCCTTTCCACTTTTCTTGTTTCTACGTCTTTTCAAAGCGCTGGCGAAAGCATTTCTTAGTTTGGTCCAGTTATCCTTGCAATTATTTACTGTAACAAATAATAATAATTGTTTATGTCTTTTCAGATTTTAGCTACTGGACACACTTTTCGATCGTTGGCGTTCAACTATCGCATGGGATTTTCTACTGTGAGAGTTATAAAACAAGAAGTGTGTGAAGCCATTTGGAAAAATATGGCACCTATTGTAATGACTACACCTTCAGAACAAATGTAGGAAGATATTGCAAATAACTTAAAACAATTTTGGCATTTTCCAAATTGTATTGGAGCATTAGATGGAAAACACGTTAACATAATTAAATTTGTCCAATAAACGCAGGTTCTACTTTCTATACTATAAACAAGAACATTGCATAGTTTTACTTGCATTAGTTGACGCTCAATACAAATTTATCATGATTGATGTAGGTGCGTATGGTTGAAATAGTGACGGTGGCACATACGACAAATCTTTGATGGGAAGATTATTTGAGCAGAAAGCATCAAATGTACCACAGGATGAACCCCTGAGTCAAAATTCACAACCTATGCCATACAATATTGTCGCTGATGCAACATTCCCGTTGAAACCATATTTGTTAAAATCTTATCACAAAGACAAGCTAGTTAACAATGATGCAAATAAAATATTTAATTGTCGCTTATCACGTGCACGCCGGTGTGTAGAAAATGCGCTTGGTATTTTACGGGCTCGATTTCGAGTATTTCATGGACCTATGCAAGTCCAGCCGGACATGGTATACAAGTTTAATTATTTCTGCTAGCTGCCTGTTGCCTTCATATTTTTTTAAGAACACAAACATTGCTAAGCACTGATAAACCTGAAGAAATTTGATGGATTCTACTGCACATAGCAACAACATCGATTGTCTGCTTAATATTGAATCTTTACCAAGAAACCCATCACAAAACGCTGTGTATGTCGGAGAGAAATATAAAGAGTATTTTATTAGCCAAGAAGGGAAAGTACCATGGCAAATAGAACGGCCCGGTCATGACCTTGCCGCTGTGAGCGGCAGCTTAGCGCGGGGCGGCGAGTGGTAAGATCAAATGTATAAAAATGTTTGAAGACGCCGCTCATAGCGAAAACGCGCGCGGTTTTCTCCGAGCGAGCAGGAGTTTCTGCCGGGAGCGGCGGAAACAAAAGTACAAGTGAATGAAAGCGACGCCTCGACACAGAGCGGCACGGACAGCGGTGTAGGAGGGACGAACTCGGCTGCGAAGCAACAAAATATATTAGACGATTTTGTGGCGGTAATTAATACAGAAGCGTGTATTACTGAAATTTTAAATCAATCGCTTATAGGGATGTCAAAACATCCTCAACTTAAATATAAAAACGTGATTTAAAAGGTTGTGGGAAAAAATTCGCTTCAGTTCGTGCACTCCTTCCCTCATATTAAGAATATCTTGTTTTAAAAATATATTGCTTTCAAAACAAAGAAAGGATAATTTAGATAACGCTATGATTTTGAGAATATTCCGACTATCAAAATACGTCCACCTCGGCCGCTGCCGCTAACCGGAACCGCTGCTGAGGGTACGTGGTGGCGTGCACAACGCTTCGATTACCGACGCGACGCCACCCCGCACGCCCGCCGCGCCGCTTGCCGCTAAGACCGAAGTCGTGACCACACCGGAAATGATTCACCGGGGTATACAAGATTCTTAAACAGTATTAATTGTTAATTTTGTATAATGATCTATTTCTCCCTTTTCAAATAAATAATAAAGTAAAATATTATTTCATTGACTTACCTGGTTGTTTTAAAATTTCAGCAATTTCTTCCCAAGCAGCATTTCTGATTAAATGATCCTTATACTCTTTACACTTTGTGTCATATAACACTTTTCGTTGACGTACAAGTTCAATAAGCTCGTCAGTCATTTTTCAAAAATATGCTGCAAATATAATAAGTTAAAAAGTGTCCGCTAGATGTTCGCGCCACGAGCCACGCGCCCGGTATAGAAACACAATACAATTGCCAGTTGTGTTGTGTCGCGTCATAACCCCCACCACCGCTTTGGCGCAATCGGTGGCGAGCAGTCGTCGCAGTCGACGCCACGACAGAACGCGTCGCGAGATGACGCAACATGCAAATATGTCCCTAACCATTTAAATGTAATCGTAAACCGATATGCTTCTGGCGCGTCACGACACGCCAAGACACGTAAGTATGTTTCCGCCATTAGGATTAAATACGCGGTCTAAAAAAAGCAACGGCGTAACCAACAACACACCGCGTTTAGGGTTGCAAGGAGATGAAAATATCGATATTTATATCGAAAGCCTGAAAATATCGATGACCGATAATATCGACAGTTTCAATGCGATATTATCGATAATTCAGAACTTTCAAGTTAGTAGTACCTAGAAGTGGGTAAATAAGAAGCAAATAATAAATATTATCAAATATTATTTTAAATATTTCGATATCAATATTTAATTATTTATTTTAGGGTCAATATTATCGAATATTCGATATATCGTTCGATATCAATATTTAATTTCTTGTCGATATGATAATATTGTATCGTTCATGGTTAGATATCGATATTTTTAGGGTCATCGTTGCCGCGTTGAGTCGTTGCGCTAGAGATGGGTCTCTCGTATCTTGTCAAGTCCTCAGCGTCTTAAAGATACATTAATTATATTATTTAAACACTAATGAACAGACTGCCAACTAATTTTCAAAGTTAAAATCAGTTGTAGCTTATGTTTCAATATGTTGTATGAAAAATATGGAGTTTAGAAAAAGTGGTAGCAGCGATAGCCTAGTGGGGGACCGTCGGACTGCCACGCAGAGGTCTTGAGTTCGATCCCAAGGCACGCATCTCTGTCTAGTCGAAGTTGTATGCGTATTAAATAGTTAATTATCGCTTGCTTTAACCGTGAAGGAAAACATCGTGAGGAAATCTGCATGACTGAGAGTTCTCCATAATGTTCTCGAAGATATGTTAAGTCTGCCAACCGCACTGGGCCAGCGTGGTGGACTATGGCCTAATCCTTCTCACAGTGAGAAGACGCCCGTGCCCAGCAGTGGGACAGTTTAATATGGGGCTGGTATTATTATAAAAAGTGGTAGAACAAAAGTGTAATGTAAAGAAGATACGGATACAAATTTTTATCATTTTTCGTTAACCATGTATATATACTAATATTATAAAGCTGAATAGTTTGTTTGTTTGAACGCGCTAACCTCAGGAACTACTGGTCTGAATTGAAAAGTTATTTTAGTGTTGGATAGCTTATTTATCGAGGACGACTGTAGGCTATATGACATCATGCTACGACCCTCGGGGGCGGCGCAGTAATCATAAACGCGGGTGGAACCGCGGGAACATCTAGTAATATATAATATCCTCCAGAACGAATTTCGGCTACGGCGGCCAGTCTTAACGGAGACTACGCAGGAGATATGTGATAGTGATAGATAGTGCACAAGTGTGTGCGCAAACACAAGTGCACTCTCTGTTCCCTAACTCTCATGATCCAATGGGACGGTAATCAGACACGACCGGAGAGAGATCAAGCGCAGGACCAACGGCTTTACTTGCTATCCGAGGCACGGGGGTGTCTAATACCGCCAACTTCCTAATTCCGGACTGCTATTGAGATTTCTTAACTGAAAAAACCAATAACTTTTTGTTGGCCCGACCCGGGATTCGAACCCGAGAACTCATGCACAGCAGTCGCATTCACTACCGCTGCGTCACAGAGGCAGTTGTATAAGCATACTACATACTTAATGATTGTCGAACATGCGAAACGTAAATGTAACTATGTAATACATAATGATGCCAGTATGTAACTAATAATAGAAATTCGTCAACAACGTACCTATTTACATGTTAAGCCTTGACCTAAGATTAAACAACGTATTTTACCCACAACATCAATGATTACATAACCAGCTAACCGAAGAGTTGGTAATTATAGGTATATGTATATACACAAGCAACCCGCCCCGATATCGTAAGAGTAATACATAGCCTCGCTGATTTCAGCATGACTGGGCCGGCTCGACCGGGGAAGGACCACCCTCTTACAGAATATCGACGTTAAATACTAGTAATCCTGCTTCTTCTCCTTCCCACTTCCTTTACTAAAGGATCGGCAACGCGCAAGTGATGCCTCTGGTATTGCAGGCATCCATAGGCTACGGTGACCACTTACCATCAGGTGGGCCGTATGCTTGTGTGCCACCTTAGACGAATAAAAAAAACCTTAACAAATTATACACCTAAACCTTCCTCATGAATCACTCTGTCTATTAGTGAAAACCACATGAAAATCCGTTCAGTAGTTTTCGAGTTTATGGCGAACAGACAGATAGACGCGGCGGGGATATTGTTTTATAATATGTACTTAGTGACAGTGAGAGCAGCAGCGATATCTCAGTGGGGAGACCAACAGACTGCAATGCAGAGGGTCTCGGGTTCGAACCCACGTCGCGCACCTTTGACTTTCGGAAGTTATATGACTTTTTGAAATTATGTGGGTATTTATTGACAATTATCGCCTACTCTGTGCCTCGGAGAGCACGTTACGCCGTCGGTCCCGGCTGCCATGACCATCTATGGCAGTCGTTATTGGGCAGTCAATGCCCTCTAATATCCTGACACTAGTCTAGCCTTACGGTATCGTTAGCCTTCGGGTTGCGTAGGTCAGGTGGCAACCGCTCCATGTAAAAACTGATATCCAGTCAAATCCGGTTAAACTAGAAAGCCGACCCCAAGTGACTTGGGGATAATAAAGGCTAGAGAGAAGAAGACTTAGTGATAGTGATACATAGACGGTAAAGTATTTATAGGAAGCAGTGACCAGAGGTCCATCACACCCAGTTCACGTCAGCTATGTTGTTTGTCCCACAGAACGTGAACCTACGACCGTATACCGGGCCCATTGCTAGATGCTTTTGAGAATTTACTGTTAAAGAAACCCCCATAACACTTTCCCGACCCGGGTATCAAACCTGTGAAGAAACCTCGATATTCACTGCAGTCGCATACACTACCGCTCTATCGCTCTTTATAAATAAAATGCTAAGATATACGTATCTTACGTAAGAAAATTACATTGGCCAAAAAATCTAATAACAGTTTACTCAACCAAAAATCGAACCTTGGTCTACCGAATCGCACGGAAGTTTAACCACAAACTATCGTGACAATATCTTTCTAATACGTTGATGTTTTTGTGTAATTCTTCTCACGGATGCGCGCCATTGTCAATTCGTGTCGTACAGACACTTATTATGTATCACTCATTGCTACAAGTACTAATTAGATAAAAACTTAGTCGTCTCATTACATAAACGCGACGAGGCAAGGAACGAGCTTGATACTAGTACATCAGGAAGAGCGGTGAATCACGCCATTCGCTTCGCCAAACATGGAAAGAAAGAATCATTTATTCACAAGAAATATGGTTACAAAGATTACATAACTGAAAATGTGACTTTAGACGTCAACTTCACTAAAATGGAGAGCTTTAATAAAAAATACTAGATTTTGTCCACGGTTTCGCTCGTGTCAATTTAAGTTAGGTTATGTAAGTAACAGTATTTTACTGTATTTACATAAGCCTATATATACAGGGTGTGGTAAATAATGGATAACCCTGAATCTGTCGACTGGCCAGATTATCACCTATCATTTACCCCAATTATGTCACTATAATATGCCCATGGATGACCAAATTATTGATATATTTGATATTTTAAATAAAAATCGTACTTACTCATATAAAATCAGCTGCCATTTCTACAATTGGCGACATTTTCTTGTTGTTTTTATGTAATTCCTGGATATTTGTTTCATCAGACCAGTATCAAGTTTTTTTATTACAACATCGCAAAAAATACTTATTCTCAAATTTTAACATGTTTTCTAAGGAATTTTCGGGCCTCTGTATCGAAAAAAAAATGTACTACACTGTGTGGTGATATAAGTGGGGTAAATGATAGATGATAATCTGGCCAGTCGACAGTTTCAGGGTTATACATTATTTACGCCACAACCTGTATATATTGTCCATTATCCATGGATTAGTAAACAATAAAGAACGCATATATCTTTTGGCAATTTTCATACAAACACTAACACACTCACATGGACACACACACTCATACGTTTACCCACTCACACATCTCCCAACATGACGTACATTCTCAACACGAACATACTAGCCCCAATCATACACATTCCACCTATTTAGAGCACGGAGAGGCTGGTTATCTGTAATACAGGACCTCCTAGTACAGAGACCAGTCTCCCACACAGACTATACATTCGCTGCTTTCTTGTATGGACTGTTTGTTTAAGATGTCAAATATGATGTACTGTGTGAGAAAACAAAAATAAACAATTATTATTATTATTATTATTATACCATAATTATTGGCTCCCGACCCGTCCACCCACTGGACTTTCCCACTTGTGTATTACAAGGTCACATGAGAAATTATTAGATTATCTCAGCCGAAAGACGTCCACTGCTTATTTCCAACAGTGAACGAGCCTCCCCCAGAGGTTTCCAAATAGACCGGTCTTAGACCACATCCAACCGCTCTCCGCGATCCTAACCAGGTCGTCAGTCTACCTTGTGGAGGCCCCGAAAAAGCACAGTCCTTCCGATAATGCTTTTGAGGTGAGGACCGGGGAGAGTGGTCAGAAAACCTCTAACCTCTTTGGAGTCGGCGCGTCCATCGCACTGACCTGTATAGTGCTAGTACGCTGGACTGGCTATCGCCCTGGTGATAGATTCATTTGATTGCCATCAATTCGGCGCCGAAAGCAGGTACTTGGAACTAACTCTAGAGATGTACATAATAACGAAGAAAAGACTATCCATAATGCAGGACTAGAATCTACCACCTCGAAAACTATGACGTCGCTTTGTTAACTAAGACCTTGATACCGTTGTCGTGGGTAGAATGCGCACGCGCGAGGTGCCAGTGCGCCGACTTCTGTGGCTTCAAATTCCACACAGGACAAGAATTTGTGTGATCCACAAATGGTTGTTTTGAGTTTGGCTGTCCTTTGTTTGTAAACAGACACAGAAATTATTCCAAGTGCAGGAATTGTCTTGTCAATAAATAAAAAGAATTAAGTGGGATTGAGACCTAACAAGTATCTTTGTATTTTTTTGATAGCAATAAAAACTATAGAGATGAATTTAATGACCAAAATGTTTGATAGATGAATTTATTGACCACAATGGACCAAAATATTCATTGATATGTTTACACAGCTCACCGATGAAAGTAGACTAGATAGACACGGTGAAGATCATCAGCATTTCTTCTGATTAACAGAATCCTACATAATTTTATAAAGGTTATTTCGCCCAATGTGTACCTAGATATATTACCATTTACTCCAACATTTTGCCTACTATGTGTTTTGGTTCCGAGTAATTGGGGTACCAGGCATGGTTCCAGACTCCGTACTGCTACTGAGAATCTCTTGACAAAGAAATCCAATGCACTTTACCTGACACCAGGTATTGTAACTGCAAAAATGCATACCCATTTCAAAACTAAAATGGTATGAGCCGGTAATTGATGCCATCTAACGGAAATCGATACAAGAACTGTTAAGTAGTTTATTTATATCGTAATAGATGGCGGTGCACTACTAACCGTGTAATATAAAATTAAGTAGATTTTTTAATAACTCAATTTTGGTAAATTTACTTGAAACTATTTTTTTATCTCTATTCAAATAGTTATTTTTAAAAAGAACATAGTTTAGGGTAAAACAAGAAGCAAAAAATTACAAATGAATTTATAAAGGTATTTTATTATATAGATAGTTTCGATGACTTTTTTATTTTTTTATTTTGCTCGTCAAAATGACCACACTCCTCCTGATGGTAAGCAGTCGTGTGGTCTAAGAGCAGTGGCCTCCACACCGTCCTCATAGCAGCCGAGGCGATGTTGAGGTCTCTACTTTGACGGCCTGAGAAGGTGCTTTTTCACGTCCCGCTTAAGGGACCCAGGATTGAAGGAAGAAGGAAACACGTGCCTTGGCAGAGAATTCCATGCCTTGGTCGTTCGGCAGAGGTATGAGGACCCAAACTTGTTGGTACGCGCTCTAATCGACTCTACCGTGTAAGGATGGCATCTGAGCCCAGCACGCGTTGTTCTGGATAGAAAAGGGGAGGGCGGGATAAGGTGGAATAACTCTTCAGAGCACCACCTGTGGTATATTCTGTAGAAACATGCCAATGAGGCAATGTCCCTAAGGAGACTTGCTATTCTGTTCGTACGCAAACATTATTCTGTCCATGTGTTCGAGTGTCTTTTCGGTTAAAATTTCTTATAAACTACACCTATTTGCAAAAATGAGTACGCGTTGAAATATTTATAAAACAACGCCTTCTAGTTCATTCATATTCGAGTGTTCACAGGAATTTGGACCTTAAGGTATCCATGCACTATTACCTGTATCTGCGCATGCATCACCACTGCTCTACCAAGGTTGTTCTCGTTATTGGAGTTGGACGCCATAATACAATACAGGACCACATTTAATTGAACGTTTTATACAAATAAAACACAAAATTAATCAATATAACATTTTATTTGTCGAATTGTCTTGACAAAAAATATCACTATATTAAACTCAGATAAATAATCTTATTTACAATAATATACATATAGGGATTTAGATGACCTACCCGTGGACACAAATTCAATATATACAGATGGCCGTATCAATGTGACGCGTGGGTACAGATACACTCGACCTTAGACGCGCTTACAGAGACAAAGAATCCTTCGACTGACTTCCACCATCCCAATCAAATAAGTGAGGTAACTGCTTGCCATCTTGAGAGCTTGCTTCTGTATACTTGTGATGCTAAGAAAACAGAGCCATGTCAATGAACGGACACCGGTTACCATCAATTAGCTTTAGCACCAGTAGCAAAAAAAGCGTAAGTGCTTCTTTTTATTGCATCATACTGATTCGGCGATCTGTATCTATTGAATCTGTGTCGTTGATCACATATCATTTGTGACTAGCTTTGACGCGCGACTTTTCGCAATTAATACATAAAAATATATTTCATGACAACACATAAAATCCACATTATGAAAACGTTGGTCATTCGTTACATCTAATTCTCAAACGAACAAACAATATTGTAACTTTGTTTACCATGTTTATAATTTACTAGCTGTTACCCGCGACTTCGTCCGAGTAGATTTTAACTAAAAAGTGTTTATCTCCGCGGAACTTATTTTTTTCTAAAATCAAAGTAGCGTAAGTTTCTCCTTATAACATCAGCTATCTGCCAGTGAAAGTCCCGTTAAAATCGGTTCAGCCGTTTCGGAGATTAGCCGGAAGAAACAGACAGACAGACAGACAACAATTTTAAAAATAGATGTATTCGTATAGGTACCTTATATACTTTCATATGCATTAGATAAAAATGCTGTTATTTTGACATTACAAACAGACACTTCAATTTTATTTATTTGTATAGATGTATAGATAACATAACACAACACAACATATTAGATAATTATTATTATATCAGCCTGTATTGCACCATTGGAGGGCAAAGGCACAAAGACATATTTCACGTATTGTGTCACCGACATACAGCTGTAGTATTCTGTTAAATCTCACTCACATTCGAATCTGCTGTTATAATTTGAGTTTCACAGTAACCATGGTGATAACAGCTGGTTGCTAAGGTTACTGGCGAGGTGACAATCGAGTTCGAGGTAAGATTTTAAGACTGCGCCGAGCGTAAGACGCGGTTGGACTGAATGACAGAGCTCGATATTCAAATCGGCAGCCGCCTTAGTAAAATTGTATGGAGGATTTGAAGTGCTTTTTTGATAAATATGTATCTTTATTGTCAACCAATAACTTAAATATTTGGGACGGACAAATTGTAATATAACTATTTATGTTTCGTTTGAGCTGTAAAATAGGATAGATTTGTACTGTTATAATCTAAAAGTCACGTAACACGAGCTTACGTTTTTGCATTTCTCGTGCAAATTTACGTAATTTAGTAGGCGACAATATTAATTATTTTAAGTTTTTACACGGAGTAATTGTAAACACATTCATTGTTATGGTAAATGTATATTTTATATCTGTATTAAACAAAAAGTGTTGATTTTATTCACTTAACTATGACCGCCTGTTTTGGCACATTTAGCTCGGCGCAGTCTTAACCAGAATAGCACGGTTGTACTTCTATGTTTTGTTTTCCTTGCCTTTTTCACATATCATTGTCTCGTGCTAGCATGCCCAGGTGGCAAAATTATAATAGAGCTGCCTATCCACAGTATACACGTAGGAGTCGATAACTATGTAAATGTATACTACATGTACCGAAACATTGATATTAATTAACCCTTCAACGCCACGGATTTTTATACAAAACGCTCACCAAACGCCACGACCACGACGTTTTAACCCATTTATTTGTCTTATATATCAGACTGTGGCGGCGCGGGCACGAAATTGGTTTGTCACATATATCAGACTGTGGCGTTGAAAGGGTTAAAAATTAATTAGCTATTCGGTGCAGTACTTGTTCAGTAATATCTATATTATAAGAGCTCAATACATCGTTCTATAGGAAACTATGTTGGACAATAATTCTTCTACATGTCTACGTAACGTTCGTGCGAAATAATTTCACACAGAGGACCTACTTGCCTTTTATACAGGGGATGATATTGAAATCGTGTAATTTCTTTTAACCACGCATTCTACTGGTGGTATAGAATACCACCAGTAGAATGCGTACCATATTTCTTTTATGAGAATATTTTTTTTTTTAATTTATGTACCGTTTTTTTTTGTGAAATGGTTTCAGATAGTCATATGTTAACCATCAGAGGCAATTTAAATATTTTACTAATTAAAAAAAATAACATATCAATAATTAAAGTCGTAAATAATAACGGGCGGTCCTTTTTATTGCCCCTTATTATATACGACATCAGTTATTGTTGTTATTTTTTTTAAATTAGTAATGTATTAAGATTGTGTCGGGTGGTTAACATATGACTATCTGAAACCATTTCACAAAAAAAATCGGTACATTAATTTCTCGAAAAACATAATTCTAATGAAAAAAAATATGGTCAGGGTTATTCTGTATCACCAGTAGAATGCGTGGTTAAAAGGAATTACACGATTTCAAAATCACCCTGTATATATATAACTTTTTCAATAACTTTACAACAAATATACATACGAATCTAATATATTGTAATCCATCAACGATTTTTTTTTACATCAAACATATTTCTTCACGTGTTTTAAAAGTAAAACATTTGAAATACACAATGAAAATGACGTTATTTCTTTTTTAGTTTTAGTCCCGAAATGACCTATCGAAGATTACCTTGCGCCGTATATTTCAATACTATAACCATATCCTACGATACTCCTACTGCTTTAAATGCGATACATTATATTTGTATATATGTTAGTCATTAAATTTACAATAACTCGCCGTTCAAGTTATCAAACGAAACGTTTTGAACACAAAATACAAGATATGTTTGTAAGAGTCAATTTTAATAACAAATCAACCGCTTGAGTAAAAGATATTCTAAATGGGCAATTTTTTACTGCTGTGCCTTCAATCATTGCCCGGCCATTTCAAAAACCTTTTATATTTTGGCCATCCGAAACAATTGTTTGCATAGGCATACTTTTGTATGGCTCTTATTGCCAGCATGTATATTGCAGTTTACACTTTGCAGTAAAATGAATATCCGTTTATAAATCCCGTAAATAAAAGTTATAATCTAAATATTATTTCCATATCGCTGTTGTAATATTATATAATTATCAATAAATTTATTTTACTTTCAATATCATTTGGCACGTTGTGAACATTTTTTAGATGTCAGATAATTACATAAACAATTGCTTAGCTAATCTATAACAAGCTGTACACAGTTTGACATAAAACTGTAATTTTATACTCTGTTTTATATACAATGATGCACAGAAAATGTTTTAGAATATATTGTGTATATGCAGGCAATAAATTAGTTAACCTTTAAAACGCTTTCTGAAAGATAGTCTGTTCTGCGTTATTTCTTTGTTAAACTAAATACCACTCTATTCAATTTTGCTAAGGGTTCAGAAGAGATAAATATGAATAAATTGGTTTTGGCCAAAACTATAAGTTCATATGAATTCCGCTGTCAGATTTACTACTCATCACATAATAGAAGACTCTCCCACTTCATATAAGTGAGCGCGTGAGAGCACGCCGACTGCCAGTCGTACTGCTACGTTGCGTGAAGGGAGGCGGGAGGGGATTAATTAGCGGCGAAGTTGAGGGGGGAGGATACTACTAGGACGATACTTATATCGTTTCAATACATAGTAATACTTTCTATTCTTTGCTAGAAGGCGGTTATGGTCTACCGGACACAGTTGCACATTCCGAGCTGTGTAATTATATGACAAAGAAAGTCAATACCAACACTCAAACCAGGATTTTACCAGCGATAGTTATATAAGCAATAAAGTTACATACATATTCTAAAGGTGATCGACGGGCGAGTAAAACCGCGGTTTTGCGGCTCATCGTTAATGCTCGCCGGTGTATCATTGCAATACCGCGGTATTATATACCGACGAGCCGGGCTCGTGGCTCGTCAAGTATGTTTGATTTTTTACTCGGCTCGCCATGTAAAACCGCGTGTCGATCACGGCCGTAAGATTGTGATTTCTCTTGAAACCTTAGCCAATGTCACTGATATTTTTAAATTGTAATCGATTTCTGCACGTCATTGTATTTTATATAATAATATAGCAATAATATCCATTTACTATTGATTTCTGTATACAAACCAGGTACATTAGGTAAGTACAATATCATGGCATCGCTTACAAAAATAGCTGAATTTATACAAAAAGAATACATACAAAAAATATAGGTAGCGATTATTATAGCCTTCTCCAAGCTCTCGATATACACTGATAAGTTAATAGGTTTGGCTGTCACAAACAAAATTAAATCGAGTGAGATGTGTGTTATATCGATAAATGAATCGAGAACCGTTACTCAAGACAGATGGTTCAGAAATTATTTTGCGTTTTGCACACATGGTATTTAAAATAATTTTTAGTTCCATGGTAAACAGAATTCTGAAATGTCTTAAGTAATTGTGCGCAGGGCAAAAACGTTTGTAAACCATGAATATTTGAGATACGATGTTATTCTTGTAGCATATGTTTGTCAATCAGTATATTAAGTTTTTACACCAACAGGTTAGTCGCAATTTTTTATCTACAATCTCATTATTTTAATTAGGCCTTTAGATACCTAAAATATAATAAATATTTGGTCACTCAAATAAATTTCATTGGGACTTGTAGATGTTAATAAAAAAAATAATTACACGTCAAAATAATGTCAAATAATATAATATTTTTTAACCCTGATATTAATTAATTATATGAAACCATATTTTTATCATAAGATCTATTCTGCCCTGATGAAATAGGACCTCTAAACGATTTCTGATGCCTTTTTTTTTAAACCAGTCCGTTGAGACGATGGTTTGCTATCGGGTATTTTTGTAGTACATTTAAAACAGTATCTAAATATTGAACCAATTTGTTAAAGTATTTTATGACTTGAAAATCCTAATTATTATTCTGTTTCCTAAACTGTGATTATATCAACTATTTTTTAACTGTTACTGCTATATAAACTAACATTTGATATAATTTTGAAAAGCAATTTATTTCGTTCAAAGATTTGCTCTCTTTAAATGTTTGCTTTTGTGTATATGAATTAAAGCGCATTGTAATAAGAAATATTGTAACATCAACAACATAAAATTATGCATATTTTTTATTATGTGCCGTTAAGTATATACAAGGTTGATTAAACAGTGAGGCTTTTCTATCTACATATAGTAATGTACCACATACAAGCTCTACACCAAATTTCAATTCAATAGGACCAGTAGTTTAGCCACAGGATAGATTTTTAGTTTTTGCTAAACTGCAACGGGTTTTATCTGCCCTAACAGCTAACCGAGCATCTAAGTTTAGGTATCTAAGGTCATGCACCTCAAAGCGACAAAAATGTAGGAGATGCCGCTCTGATACTTAGTATACATTATTACAGTAGCCAACAATCACGCCAAAGTGAGTCTTAATCTTAGCGCAATAAGAACGAGCATATGTTATGCTTGTGTTTTCACTACTAGTTTACACCATTAGTTTGTAACACAAACAAGGAAGCAATAAATAAACCCGTGACAACAATTAAACAAAGAAAGAGAAACAACAATGAAACACTGACAGACAACAGATGTTTATAAAATATGGTGTTTGCGTATTAAGTAAATTGATTTAATTAGTTTGAAAAGTGGTTTTTTATTTTTATCTTTATCGAGTTTTAACCGTTTCGAATTAACACTGAGCCCATATGGAATACTCTGTCCATTTAATGGCCATGGATCATAGCAACCTTGTATATACAAACAAAATCAGGCAAGTGTCTATAGACTTACGTTGTAGGCTGTACTGTCGTTTCTATAACACGTAAAGCATTAAAGACGTCTCCAAACAAAAGGCAGTGAAAGTCACATAGAGGCTTTTTTCATAGCAGGGCAGTATAGCGAAAATTTCCCTGGAGGTAACAAACATAGCGTCAAACCTAAAATGTAAAATAAAAACCGGATATATGGTCACAAACTGAACCATTAATCTAAAATATGTCCAATATATCGCACTCTTAATAAAACAGGGACTTAAGTCGAAATTTGAAAGTAACACAATTTAAACTCTAATTGTATGACTATAAACTCTAATATTATATTTGTCTTAAGTTATTGCAACAGAGTTTAAATTTGTTTGAACCGAAATACTCAGATAGTTCTGTGTTTTATTAAAAGTGCGATATGTTCAAATAAAACAGTATATCCAAAATACGTAATATTATAACATATAGTAATTGCGATTAGTAATAAACACCTTTTTTCAACATTTTAATAATGTAACTTCAAGGCATGGTATGGCAAAAATTTTTAGAACACTACTTTCGCACTAGATTTGTTTCCTATGTCACGGGGAACTTTGTAAATATTAAAACAACGAACAAGAATTATTATTTGGATTGGATCACACAATTTTTATCCCGTGTGGGGATCGAACCTACACTTGGTGCAATAACAGTGGTATGGCGAACTCTTAAACATCTACGCAATCCGTGCAGTCATTGTATAAATAAAATAGAAGTAGGCACATATAAAAGTAAATTATATAGATGTTTACAATAGTAGTTCATGTTTCAAGATTAATAGATATTTCATATTAAAAGTATCGAAAATCATAAAAGAAATAGCCATAAAAGATTGTCCTTTTGCACTGGTCAAAATTCGACCATATACCACCATATATGATTTAAATTTTAAGTTTGATAATTTTTTTTTCTTTATTACATATAAATATTGAATTGAACGATGTCAGACGAACAATGCCGAAATACTACGAACGCGATTCGACTGCGTGTGTCAAATGCATGGTTGTGTGCGTGTAGTTTTTTTCATTAATTTGATGTATTTCTAATGCAAATTTTATAAAAATAATAGGATTCCGCCCCTCCTTCTCCATATAAACTATAACTATGCCAAATTTCATACTCCTCCGACCGCGCAATTTTCGTAAAAAGGGGTACAAAGTTTTTGCTTCACGTATTAATAAATAGATATTCTATCACATATACACAACACCATCTTGCCCAAACTAATACGCCATCGAGGCCGACGATATTAAAACGGGAATTAAAACTGACACACAGCTGTCGCACTCGCTACTCCTGCGCCACTGAGGCAGCATATCGCAGCCATGAACTATTATAGATTCTTGCATATTTTGGGCTCACGTAAAAGAACCACAAATTAAACCTAAATTTTGATCATCACTGATAGTATATGACGCCATTTTAGAAGTTACATTATTATAAAAACAGTTATAATAAAGTTTTGACTAGAAATTATTAAATCACTCAATGTGACCATATTAATCTAATTCAGTAACAAAAGGTACTATAGGGTTTAAAAGACCGTTGTATGGGCCAGTTTTTGTGATCAATTTAAATCAAAGTTAAAGTAAAGTCACTTTAACACATCAACCAATTAAACCAATGTTATATGTTCAATATTTATCATGACTAGCGGGTCGCGTAGTGGTCAAAATTCGGCCAAAATTTCTAAGCTTGCTACTTTATTTTCCTGATTTTCTCTATTACATATAAATAAGGTATAGGTAACCATAGTTACAAAGAATTGTACGACGTCAGACGAACAATGTCGAAATAGGTACTACGAACGCAATCCGACTGCGTGTGTCAAATGCATGGTTGTGTGCGTGCAGTGTTTTTTATTAATTTAGTATTTCTAATGCATATTTTATAAACATATTAGGATTCGCCCCTCCTTCTCCATATAAACTTTAACTGTGCCAAATTTCATACTCCTCCGTCCGCGCAATTTTCGTAAAAAGAGGTACATAGTTTTTGCTTCACGTATTAATATATAGATTTTACGTTCCGAAACGTTCACAGGTCGTGTTTTGCTTGCAGCGGCTGAACCTTGTCACTAACATAAATGTAAATTCTTTCTTTGCACTGGGCATAATCCCTGTGTCGCGGGAGACTTCACAAACATTCATACAAGTGACACAAAGAACATCCCGACTCGGAACGATCATTTGAGGATACTCCTTTTCTTGGTTTCAAATCCCGCCAAAACGAAATCAGAACAAAAATAATGTTCCGATTGAATATGAAGCTCCTTCGTTGCTTCTATCGCATTGCGCGGATAGTTTTCAACAAAACCTACTAAAATTCTATTAAATCAGCTCACAAAAGTAGCAGTTTGTTGCAAACACCGCTAAACGATGGACTCGTTTATATTATGTCTGAAATGTTTTTTTGCAGTCATTGATCGGTAAACGATTAGCGAAGTTAAGTAATGTTAAGTGCGGTCAATCTATAGATGGGTGACCGCTTAGTGCTATTTCATCTGAGCGTCTCCTTGCTTCGGAGGGCACGTAAAAAGTCGGTGCCGGTTGTTGTCAAATTGACAGCAGTCGTTAAGCCATGTCAGAGGCCTACGGGCGGCTTGAACAACTCTTGATAACAGGTTGGCCACTAACCACACGAAAAGAAGAAGAAAGAAGAAGAAGACCATTATTTGGTGAAAAGTATTTTAGAGGATTTTGAAACGTGGATCACACGAATTTTTTGTCCCTTGGATTCGAACCCACAACACTCGGCGCGCAGTGACAAGGCGCCTATTTAAACCACTACGCCGTTCGTGCAATCAATGTCAGTTTTAATTCAGCAACTTCACACAACGAACTTATAAACTTTGACATTCATAACTGTTACTTTGTGATCTAAATGAATAAATGTTTGTTAAATATTTGGAGACATGATGATATCAAAATGATAAATATTGAACATATAACAGGTTTAACCGGTCATTACGAACCTGTCAATTTACCCGGATGAAGTTAACTATGACGAATTAGTATTAGTTAAAGCTGTTACATACAATTTTAACATGTGTCTTTGCCCGACAGATTACATATAGACTCACGCCAGCGTCCCAATGGAGTACGCAGTTAAGTCGGCTTAGAAAACTATTTTCTTTTCTATTTGATTATTGTACATTAGATAAAGAAAAGAATTTGAAAAGCCATTACAAGGTAAAGAAAAGGAACTTCATTATTAGTGAATGTTACGACCGAATAGCCGGCAGTCACTTAAGACTGCGCCGAGCGTAAGACAGATAATGATAGAGCTCGTGCGGCGAATATTCAAATCGGCGCGCGGCCGCCATAGTAAAATTGTATGGAGGATTTGAAGTGATTTTTTGGTAAATATGTATCTTTATTGTCAACCAATAACTTAAATATTTGTGACGGACAAATTGTAATATAACTATTTATCTTTCGTTTAAGCTGTAATATAGAATAGACTTCTACTGTTATAATCTAAAATCACGTAACACGACCTTACGTTTTTGCAAATTTACGTAATTTTGTAGGCGACAATATTAATTACTTTAAGTTTTTTACACGGAGTAATTGTAAACACATTCATTATTATTGTACCTAAATATATATATTATATTAGTTATATACATAAAAAGTGTTGATTTTATTCACTTAACTGTGACCCCCTGTTTTGGCACATTTCGCTCGGCGCAGTCTTAACATTCAAAGTTAATATTAAATAAAATAAAAAATAAACACAGAAAATTCTTTCGTCAGTACATTCAACGTAGTCGAATATGTGCGTTCATATATTAACAACTATGTATATACAATGTCAATAAACGCGCAATATCTATGTCTCTCTCTATTTATTAAAGACAAATGATACAACAAAGCGCAAAGGGCGTAAGGGACATTTTAGTCAGAATGCCAAACAGATCTTTAGGTCCTAAGACAATAAGCATCTGTCCCATTCTGTACCTTTTAGCAGTCAATATACAAAACTGTGCTTTACTCCCCAATTAACATAGGAGTAAGGTTCAGTTTCGCCTGCCTCGTTTCCCGATTTGAGCCTTGCTATATCGATTTAACATAGCCGATATAATTTGCCTTAACACGGCAATACTAGCGATGTTCGATCTAATCTTAAAGCTAATAATCTAATTTATTATCACAATACATCGTCCCTACGATTATAACATAATCGAACAATCGATTCTCTTTAGTCGATTTTACCACGTCACTATTCTACTTTTGAGCCACGCTTTGGACAATATGTCTGAACACATTAAAGCCCTGTGTTCAATTTTTCAAACTACACAATATATTATTACTTTGCATAAATTACTTTTTTTATAGTTTTATTTTGGAAGCTATTTCGAAAGCGTATCGGTTTTAAGTTTTAGAAATAGTCTATGGTACTCTGTAGAGAATAGATGACAAATACACAATATAGTGTAACATTCGTTTTTTTTTAAATGTCAATTTTCGGTAAATATGATTAATATCGATATAGATTTTTCTAATAACTATGTTTGTAGTAATGATATATTTGTGGTTACATATAAAAATGTAAGGAGAACTATTTAAGCGGATAAATTTCGAGATCTTACGCTTCTAAGAAATATACCTGTAGGTAATATCAACGCATTAGCTGATACATAGCTGAGATATATAGCTAGATAGCTGAGAATCTATTTATTAGAATAAACCATATCATTGGATTTGTTTCTGTATTATCAATAGTAACGTTCCAGAAGTGAGGAATCGTTAGTCGATTAAAGCTGACTCGTTATTCGAGTTTAGTCACAATTCTATGTCTTGATATTAGTAGTAAATTGACAGTGAAAATAAATTTTAGTCAATTTGAGTCAGTGCAGTCAAGTAACTGGTGTAGATGCTAACTGTAAATAAGCTGTAGTTAGTATATCAGTACTTGCCAGTCAAAAATGGCAGTCGTGAAAATGCTTGTTTTTAAGAAAGACAACTATTGTTATAAATTAAGAAATGGTTAATAAAACAGATTCTCAGCTATAGTTCTAACACACCAATAATGAAAACTCGGTACGAATGGGATGTCGATATTATTAACCTTTCGATAGAAGCTAGATTACTCGATAATAAGAATCTGTGTTAGGCAATACCAAAACTATTTAATTTCTAACCGCATTATCTGGCTCCTTCTAATTGAGAGATGAATATAAAGTACTTAGGTACGTAGTTAGTCGTGCGTGTCTGATGCGTGGCGGACGCGAAGCGGCGGCGTTGCGGGTGCGTGGCGTCGCTAGCGGCGCGCATTGACGCCGTGCATGGCGAGGAAGGCGTGCAGGTCTCTGGGCACGCTGTTGGGGCGGTACGTGGCGCCGGCCAGCGCCAGCGCGCCCGCCGCCAGGCACGAAAGCCGCGGCCGCAACGCCGACCGCACCACGCACTCTGCGGGGCCTGCACACACACAAACACGGATTATTGGTGCGGCACTCAACGTGCACTACAATGCTTGCACATTGTTGAAAATATAAGTATATTATATATAAAATTAATGTGTAAGTACTGTGTTCAATATAAAAGTGTCCTTGTTCGTGTCTTATATCATGGGAGGCAGTAACGTCTCGACCTAGTAGAAATGTTAGTGTTTACATGGATTTATTCTTTTGTAAGACATTGTGTGAGCTTATTTCATTAGTTTTATTTTTGTATATGTAGTGTTATACTGACCGCCGGTGGAGGCAAGGAGCGGCGTGATGCCGTCGGCGTCCACGGCGTCGACGTGCGCGCCGCGCGCCAGCAGCTCGCACACCACGCCGCGCAGCGCCGCGCTCCACTGCGAGCGTGTGTCTGCGCACACAAGCGACACTATACACTTGCCAACATTGTACACTCGTCACCTTAATAGTAACCAACTAAAAATCCTACGAAACCCTAAAGTACTACAGTCCTACCAGCACTAATATCCTATAGCCTAGCCATCCATACACTATGTGGCGAATAAATAAATAGATAGATAAATTCGGGATGCCTGCACCATGCGTCCTAAGGTGACAGGCGAAGAGTAGTCGAGATGTCCAGGATGAGGATAGATAACTCACTCCCAGTCGAGCAGACTCATACGACTGATTAAAGAACAGTGAAGGGTTGGTAAGGTATTGCATCAACTATCCTGCTACAATATGTGTGAACAAGCGACGATCATCAATTGTGTCCTTTCTATTTCAAATGACGCGGCGCGGCACAAATTGCGACGGCCAGGACGCTCCATGTCACGTGTTGCCTATAGAATTCTCAGCGATGCGTAACTATTTTTAAAACATACTTTATAGATTTTAATTTTATAATCGAAGAAAGAATATGGAACGTTACATAATTAAAAATCTATTGTCTTAGAATTTTAAGAGCTTAGACATTATAAATATTTTCGTCAGAATAATATTACATCCTAACGCAATTGATTTCGGGCAAACAGTGAAACTATTTATATCTGTGTAAAGAAAATTGGCTGTGTGGTGTCGGCCAAATAGAATAGCACCAACCCAACTCTTCCCGTGGGTGTCGTAAAAGGCGACTAAGGGACACAAACCAGGGAGCGGGCAGCAGCGTTCCCTGCAATACAAATCCACCACTGAACTGCGATCCCCAACCCGCATGCCCAGCGTGGGGATTATGGGCATTACCCTCTAATGATTGTACACGCCAAAAGAAAATGGCCCCCAGTTCCCGGCCGCCTCGCTATTCCTGGCCATGGCAGCGGCCACGGTAACGGCGGGGCAGGGGGTGCTAAGAATCCCCGGGCTACATTAGGCTGCCATTCATTACTAAATTTGACCCTGGCTACGTTTAACGGACGCACTCTGAGGCTTGACCACCATCTAGCGCAGTTGGAAGTGGAGTTAGAGAACATTAAATGGCATGTTCTGGGATTATGTGAAGTCCGTAGAGAGGGGGAGGACACCGTAACCCTAGACTCGGGCCATCTTCTCTACTTTCGCGAGGGTGATAAAACATCCCAGGGTGGCGTAGGTTTCCTCGTCAATAAGGCCCTCTCTAACAACGTTGAAGAAATCTCCAGTGTGTCGACCAGGGTAGCGTACCTGATCCTTCGGCTGTCCAAGAGCTACAGCATGAAGGTCATACAGGTTTACGCACCGACCTCGACACACTCGGATGATGAAGTGGAGGATATGTACGATGACATTTCCAAAGCCTTGCACAACACCACTAAGGCTCACTTCAATGTTGTTATGGGTGACTTTAACGGCAAAGTGGGAACCCAGACTGGGAACGAATCCCGGATAGGCCCGCATGGTTATGGAGTTAGGAATCACAGGGGGCAAATGCTTGTCAACTTCCTTGAGAAAGAGGGACTGTTCTTAATGAACTCCTTTAAGGAACAGCCTCAAAGGAAATGGACATGGCAAAGCCCCGACACTGTGACTAAAAATGAGATAAGACTTCATCATGACGGATAGCAAGCACATATTCAGAGATGTCTCAGTGATCAACAGGTTTAATACTGGATCTGATCACCTCCGAGGCTCTCTGAATATCAACTTAAAGCTTGAAAGAAACCGCCTGATGAAGTTCACGCTCCGACCTAACCCAATCCAAATCATGGCGGGTACCGAGAAGTTCCAGCAGCTTCTCGGGGATAGATTTGTTGCCTTGGAACCCACCGATGACGCTGATGAGACCCTACACAATCTGGTCGAAACTCTGAGGGAAGAGGGCATCAAATTCTACAGAACGCAGCGGACTGGCAAGAAATCAAAACTCTCGGCTGAGACTCACGAGTCTCAGCCGAGAGTTTTGATTTCTTGCCAGTCTTTTTGTGCCGTCTTTTTGTCATCAACCCGTGGGTTGATGACAAAAAGACGGGAAACCACCCAAGCGACTTCGTCTGAGAGGTCAGACCTGAACAAGCAAATTGCGAAGATGGTACGGCGCGACCTTCGGAGTTCCAACGCACGCCTCATTGAAGAGGCGATAGAGCGAAACCGAGGGTCCAAAGTATTCACTCAGCAGCTTGGCAGGAGCCACCTGACGAAGCTTAAAACGCACGACGGGAGGACCGTATTGTCAAAACCGGAGATCTCCGCCGAGATAGAGGATTTCTATGGCCGATTATACGCTGCACATGCCCCTCATTCCAGACGAGACGACCACGATTCCAGAGCCACCCTGAAACGCCACTACACAGACGAACTGCCAGACATCAGACAAGACGAGATCGTGTTAGCTCTGAGGCAGCTTAAAAATGGAAAAGCCCCCGGTGAGGACGGAGTAACATCAGAGCTTCTAAAAGCTGGAGGAGCCCTGTTATACAGGAATTACAGAACCTCTTCAACGCCGTCCTTCACAGTGGGAGAACTCCAAAGGCGTGGAGCAGGAGTTTGGTGGTGCTCTTTTTTAAGAAGGGTGACAAAACCCTCCTTAAAAATTATAGACCCATCTCGCTCCTGAGCCATGTCTACAAGCTGTTCTCACGAGTGGTCACCAACCGTCTCGCCAGGAGACTCGACGAGTTTCAGCCGCCGGAACAGGCCGGGTTTCGCGGAGGATATGGCCCCATAGACCACATTCACACAGTGAGGCAGATTATACAGAAGTCCGAAGAGTATAATCAACCCCTGTGTCTGGCCTTTGTGGACTATGAGAAGGCCTTTGACTCTGTCGAAACCTGGGCTGTTCTGGAATCCCTACAGCGATGCCAAGTAGACTATCGTTATATCGAGGTGCTGAGATGTCTGTACAAAGCCGCCACCATGAGGGTCCAAGTACAGGGCCAGCAGTCTAAACCTATCCAATTGCGCAGAGGAGTGAGACAAGGGGATGTTATATCCCCGAAATTGTTCACAAGCGCGTTGGAAGATATGTTTAAAACGCTGGACTGGAAAGGAAAGGGCATTAACATAAACGGCGACTACATCTCACACCTGCGATTCGCAGATGACATAGTCTTAATGGCGGAGTCGCTAGAGGAGCTGAACCAGATGCTGGACGGCCTAGCTGCAGCCTTGCGACGTATCGGTCTTGGTATGAATTTGGATAAAACCAAAGTCATGATCAATGGCCACATTGATCCAAGACCGATCGTCGTACATGTTCACCCTCTCGAAATCGTTTCCGAATACACTTACCTCGGGCAGATTCTGCAGTTAGGTAAAAACAATTTCGAGAGGGAGGCCAGGAGGAGGATCCAGTTGGGCTGGGCAGCGTTTGAGAAACTACGCCGAGTCTTCTCGTCATCCATACCGCAATGCTTGAAAACGAAAGTTTTTATTCAGTGCGTGCTACCCGTCATGACCTACGGAGCCGAGACATGGACACTCACGGTAGGGTTGGTCCACCAGTTCAAAGTCGCTCAGCGAGCTATGGAGAGAGCTATGCTCGGAGTTTCTCTGAATGATAGGATTCGTAACGAATACATCCGACAGAGAACCAAAGTCATCGACATAGCTCAGAGAATTAGCAAGCTGAAGTGGCAGTGGGCTGGCCATATCGCGCGAAGAACAGACAACCGCTGGGGTAAGCGTGTTCTTGAGTGGAGACCGCGACTTGGCAAACGTAGTGTAGGACGCCCTCCGACCAGGTGGGATGACGATCTGCGAAAGACTGCAGGCAGATGCTGGATGCGGCAAGCTGAAGACAGGGCGATATGGCGCTCTTTGGGGGAGGGCTATGTCCAGCAGTGGACTTTTATAGCCTGATGATGATGATGATGATGATGATGAAAGAAAATCAAGTGGTGACATGTCAAATGCTTTCGATTGTATTAATCATGATATACTGCTCATTAAGCTTAAAAATATATGGTATTATATCTATGGACTATAGTATCTTTTTCTTAAGCGTCTTTAATGCCTTTTTGCATAGCTAGTTTACCGAGATAATTACAAATTATCTTCAAAATAAATCTGGTGTTCCCCAGGGATATTGGGTCTCATGTTGTTTTTATATACAAATACATATAATAATAAGTATTATTTTTAATTTATAAAATATTTTTACAAAGTTGAATGAGCAGCTGTTTATATTGCTGCCTGTATATGCCTGCTATATTACACTACTCACAAAAAATTAGGACACCAATAATTTTTGGGTGATTTTCAACAGGCTGTAACGGGAATAAAATTGTTGTGCAGCAAATAAAAAAAGTAGAAAAAGTAAATTGTAGCTTCAATCTTCCACATTTTGGATCCAAACTTCAAAATGTGATGTCTTGAGAAAACCACCGACAAAAATAATCCTTTTGTTTGGTTTTAGTTTTGGTCTACGGGATTTGTGAACTATTTTTTGGCTTAACCTCTATATGTACCTTACCAGACAACTCGATTATTCAGAATTAATTGGGTTTTTTTTTAAAACCTCGACACAAACATTTTTCGCTTAGATATCGGTCGATCTTTAATCGAAAAGGATCATTTGATTATAAATATCTTAGCAACCAATGGTAGGACAGAAAGCTCAAGGTGGGTTTCTAAAATTTTAATATATTGTCTACAAGGATTAGGCACCGATTCCTCGAAACTAAATATCTTTCAGTCGTTACATGAATTTGAAAAAGCAACAAAGGAAGAACTTTTCGTAATATTTTGGAAAATCAAGCGCCTATTTAAAAATATCGAGGACACAACTAGTGTTACAGATCAATATACCAACAAGAACCCTACAGAGTTTAACTAATGATACAAAATAACGGCTGGCCATTATTCTGTACCAAGCGTATGATTTTTTTAAATATTAGTTTCAAGATTTTTCTCTGGAAGCGCATAATCTTTATCATAATAAAAAGTTTATTTTCTAAATTCTGCATCAGTCACCCGGTAAATTAAAAATCGAATTTCAGTTTTTTGAATTCAATAATCTGGTATTTTTGAAAAAATATGTTGTTTAGTTTCAATTCAGATTTTATTATATATATTAATTTTTTTCTGCTTCTTTATTTTTGATTACTAACTAGTAGTGTAATTAGACAAGAGATAATAAGAGTGGAGTAGAGACTAACCAGGTAGGAGCTGGTAGGAGATGAGCGCGACGTGCAGCGCCGTCCGGCGGTTGTCGTCGCTGGCGTCCACCTCCGCGCCGCAGTCCAGCAGCAGCCGCGTTGTGCGCGTGCACGGGAACCTGCACACACGCACGATGAGCGACAATTCTGCCGTCATAAGGAAAAAAGACGCATCCACCAAAAAAAATATTTTATGTAAATGCGTACCTGCACACATCATAATCCTAACTAATATTATAAACGGGTATGTGAGTTTGTTTGTTTGTGGACATAGGGTACTTTTTACACAGAAAAAAGTACTGTTACTAACCTAATCTAACCTACATTTACGCGAGCGAAGCCATAACCTAGTTATATTATAATATATGATTTTTCTAAAGAAAATTTCACCTATTTATAAACTTAATGGTTTGAATTTACTATTTCAGTGTTCGGTACGGCGTGTCTTAGGCCTCATTTACGGAGACGTGGGGCGTCGCGCGTCGCGAGCGGCGGCGCGGCCCGCACTCAATTCAAATATATGGCGTTGTATGAATGCGTTTACGGAGAAGTGATTTTACGCGCGTTTGTTTGAAATAGAGCGTGCGCAGCAGCGATAGCTGCCGGGTGCTTCGCTATACGCTTGGCGACTTGCCGCGGGCGCAGCGTCGGGCACTGCGACTCGCGACGCCCCGCGTCTCCGTAAAGAACATCGTATATTGCTATGTTTGTGTTTACGTGTGCGATGATGCGTGCCGCTGCACGCGCCGCCGCTCCGTAAACGGAAAAAACGCTCAACGCCCCGCGTCTCCGTAAATGAGGCCTTAGACTCGGTAGATATAACAACTGGTACTGACTGGCAGACGTCGCTGGTGTGGAAGTCGTCGACCGGTGTCCGTCTGTCCGACGCGAGGTGGAGCAGTGTCTGTCCGCTGCGCAAGCGCACCTTTCGCAAACCGAATATCGCACGACGCACTGACCTCTGTATGTCCTGCAAAACAGGCATTTACGGTCAGGTCACGAATAAACTATCTTAAAATATATTTTTAGACAAAAATAAAATATCAATTTCGCTGCGTCTACGTTCGAAATAGTCGCGCTATAATCGCCATAAAAGGATAGCCACGTACCTCACAATTGCCTTGGTTCTCCAGCAGTCTAGCGGCGACGGCCACGAGGTA
This sequence comes from Catocala sponsa, assembly GCA_963564715.1. Lineage (NCBI taxonomy): Eukaryota > Metazoa > Arthropoda > Insecta > Lepidoptera > Erebidae > Catocala > Catocala sponsa. The sequence continues at coordinate 24,230,278 of OY751344.1, read as the reverse complement.
CAGGGCCGTCCGCACGTTGCTCTCGTACTCCTCCTGCAATATGAACGTGCGCACCAAACTCTACGCGTCAATACTCGTTACGAACCACGCAAATAATTGTCAGTATTGTCGATATGGAACGTGAAACATGAGACAACTGTATCTGAGAGGTAAACGATAGAAAGAGGCGGCAATAAAGCAACGGGCTGCTAGTTTATATGTTTGGATGTTCGGTACTATCACATCTTATGAGATGGTTTTTATAAAATCTGGTATGCAGCTTGACTGCGTAAATATGAATAATAATATCGGACGGCCTCGATGGCGTAGTGGTTACTGTAACCGACTGCCACGCCTGAGGTCGCGGGTTCGATTCCCGCACAAGTCAAACATTTGTGTGCATGAACATGTATGTTTGTCTTGGTCTGGGTGTTTCTATGTATAATATGTATGTATTTACAAAAAAAAAGGTATATATGTATGTTTATCCATAGTCTAGTACCCATATTACAAGCTCTGCTTAGTTTGGGCTAGATGGTGTTGTGTGTATGTAGTAGAATATTATTATTAAATATAATATCAACCCTGTATTAAACTGTCCCACTGCTGGGCACGGGCCTCTTCGCGGTGTGAGAAGGGTTTGGCCATAGTCCAAAGTCCAAATATGAATAACAAATCTTCTCCCTAGCCTTTATTATTCCCAAGTCACTTGAGGTCGGCTTTCTAGTCTAACCGGATTTGACTGGATATCAGTTTTTACGCCGAGCGACTGCAATCTGACCTCCGCAACCCGAAGGCTAACGATACCTTAAGGGTAGACCAGTGTCAGGATATTAGAGGGCTCTGACTTCCCAACAACGACTGCCATAGACGTTCATGGCAGCCGGGACCGACGGCTTAATGTGCTCTCCGAGGCACGGAATATGAATAGCGAATATTAAATTTTGTGCAGGTACTGTAAAAAAACTACATTTTAAAACTATGAGACAACCACGATCTTAGTCTCCCTGTGCATATGGCTGTTGAAAAGCAACCGAAACGTCGACAAAATGGGTAATCGAAATATTCTTTAGAATACATATCTAAACGTAGTCTTTTTATTATGAAATATACTTCGATAAATTCCTTATATATTACTTTATATATGACTTGGATACTTTTCATTACAGAAAATCTTTAGTCCTCTGGGTGATATTTTAATACTTTAAACGACATGCAATAGTAAAATCTATTGTCCACAGACAAGTAGTGACCGCGGCGGCACTCAGCATCTTAATATTACACGTCACTAGATGGCGCTGTTATACTTTTTGTTGATACAGTCATAAAGGAGCACAAATCGTAATAATTAATATTTAAAACTCGACAATATCGATTAATATTTATCCTAACTAATATTATAAATGCGAATGTGAGTTTATTCGTTACGCTTTCACGCCGTAACTACTCGACCGATCATCATGAAATTTCGTATCATGTTAATCTAAAAAATTCTCCTGTTTTACGGAAGCTAGTATGTTATAAACAGTGATCGGATAATCGGGCGCTACCCTAATCTAAACTTCACATTTATTCCCACGAAAGAATAATACGGACATGCCTTTCTGAGTAAATAAGAAATCCCGGGTTCCCGGGATTGAACAATTTTGTAAAAACAACTATAACAAATTAATGAAATTATAGCAGTGGTTATTTTGATTTAGTATCTTTATTTTATTCAAAACAAATGGAATATCAATAAAAATGATAATGTGCACAATGTGGTCAAGTAGTGGAAATTGATTTATCTACCTAACAGATTAGTGATCGAATCGACTAATTTATTATACCTATTTTATACGAACAGAAAACTAAAAAATATTACTTGTAAGGCATGTCCGTATTATTCTTTCGTGGGAATAAATGTGAAGTTCAGGTATATTAGCGCCCGATTATCCGATCACTGGTTATAAAGCATAGTCTGCAGAAACAAATTGTATACACATAAACACCAAAACTTGCAAACAAACAAACGACTCGCCTATATAGTATTTTGAAGTACCCTTTACCTCTCATATACAGACATTTATTGGATTTAATTAATTATTTACATCAGAGTAATTATTAATTATCTACCATGAGAAATTTACCAAATATCCATTGCTCTAACGACGTGAACGGTTCTTTAAGTACTTGTATTAGGAGCACTACAGGTGGGGTGGCGGGCTTTGTGGTACTGCCCGCCATCCGTTCAGCACCAGGTTCGAGAGGCGGCGTGCGTGTTCCCACGCGCGCCTCTGTGTCGTGTCCGTCTCCCCTCTAGGGGGGACAGTAGGGATTATTTAGAGGTGACCAGCGAGTAGGTCTTTTCGAGTAGTGGCCTGCCGTTTCATACGGCGGGCCGTAACCTCGGCGGTGTCGCGACTGCATGTGAAAACGATTCGCGCGGCTCCGCCGATAGTGATTTGTCGAGGAACACCGTGATAGGTTTAGTCGGTATTCCGGGAGGTACATTATTCCCATTCCATCTTTCTTTTACCCCGGCGAGTCCGACAAAATCCCTCCGCCCGCCCCCGCGGAGGGGTATGCGTCAATACATTCCCCCAAGTAAAAAAAAAGGACCACTAAAGGTCGCAGCCGAGTTATACAACACCGCTCCCACACGGCAAAATAATGTTAATAGAAATTTGAGCTTTAGGGCGTCCTCTGTAGACATCATTTATATTGATATCACAAATTAGCAAACAGCTCGCTGTAAGCGAGCTTACCGCCATCGTCCCACTCGATAGTTGAAGCCACGCTTACCGCGCGCTTCAAGCGGGCCGCCTGCGCGCTGTACGCACGCAGACTGCTCGCGTGACACATACGATACATGCGCGGGGACAGCTAGCCGACTGCTAGCTGTAAGCGCGTGGACAGCTGGTTGCCTGCTAGCTGTCGGGGCGTGGACAGCGGGTAATGGCCTCTCCGTTTGGCTCAGCTGTGCGAGAGCGGTGTTGTATAAGTCGGCTGCGACCTTACAGCGGCTTGTCATCAATTCAATAAATTCTTGTGCTTTACAAAGCACAGGTCCGGCCGCACGTGGAGTACTGCTCACATCTCTGGGCAGCGGCCCCCAAATACCAGCTCGACCCACTTGACTCCCTACAAAAACGGACAGTTCGAATCGTCGATGATCCCAATCTCACGGATAGATTGGAGTTGTTGGAGCAATGGAGAGACTTTGGGTCTCTCTGCGTGTTCTACCGACTCTTTCACGGGAAGTGCTCTGAAGAACTGTTTGATTTGTACTAGCGGCCCCTTTCTATCACCGTACCACTCGACAACGAAGCAGGGTTCATCCATATCACCTGGAAGCGTTCAAATCCAAGACGGTGCGCTTTCAGCGATCATTTCTCCCACGTACGTGCAAGCTCTGGACTGAACTGCCTGCTTCAGTGTTTCCTAAGCGTGATGTCCTTCTTCAAACGAGGTTTAAAGAGAAGTTCTTTCACGGTAGGCAGCGGCTTTGCTGTGTCCTGACATTGCTGAAGTCCATGAGCAGCGGTTACCACTTTCCATCAGGTGGGGCCAATAAAAAGTTATTGGATTTTCTGTTAAGAAATCTCAATAACAGCCCGGAGTTAGGAAATTGGCGGTGTTAAACACGTGTGCCTCGGAAAGCACGTAAAGCCGTTGGTCCTGCGCTTGATCTCTCTCCGGTCGTGTCTGATTACCGTCCCATAGGATCATGAGAGTTAGGGAACAGAGAGTGCACTTGTGTTTGCGAACACACTTGTGCACTATAATATCTCCTGCGGAGATGGCCAGTCTCCGTTAAGTTTGGCCGCGGTGACGAAATCAGTCTGGAGGTATTATTTTTATTTGTAGCGTAAGTTCCGTGGCGTCTAGTAAGAGTGTATACGCGTTGTCAGTTTGTATGTAAAATGAGGTGAAGGGGTGATAGAGTAGTGAGTCTATGGCTACATACTACTAGGGACTCGGGGTCGTGGTTCGCCTGGGGCTTTTCTAACCGCTTAGTCCCGCGTCGCAGCTCCTCCGCACACGCTTCCAGCACGTAACAAACCTGGAACATCCAAACATAGATTTAAAGAATTTATTCTACATGAGAACATAGGATAACATTGTATCATCATCATCATGTCAGCCGATAGACGTCCACTGCTGGACATAGACCTCCCCCAAGGTTTTCCACACAGACCGGTCTTGCGCCACCCGCATCCGGTTGGATGCGGGTGGCGCAAGACCGGTCTGAACCTGGTGAGGGTCGCGGGAAGCGATTGCTTCCCGCGCCCCTTACCAGGTCGTCGGTCCACCTTGTGGGTACCCCTGCTACGTCTTCCATTTTGTAACATTGTATATAACATTTCAAATGGTCGTCACACGTTAGGTATTTTGGTGCTCACTTATCATATACTAGATGTTCCCGCGGTTTCACCCGCCTTTATGGTTACTACGCCGCCCCTGTGGGCCGTAGCGTGATGTTATATAGCCTATAGCCTCCCTCGATAAATGAGCTATCCAACACTAAAAGAATTTTTCAATTCGGACCAGTAGTTCCTGAGATTAGCGCGTTCAAACAAATAAACTCTTCAGCTTTATAATACATATTAGTATAGATTTATTTGGTAATTTGGTTGGTTGTTTTTAGTTATTTATTTTGTTGAGAAGTCATTTGGGGTGGGTTATAAATCGTAAACCAACAACAAACCTGAGTGGTAACCTCATTTTTCATTATATGTACTTTTTTGTTTTTCTGTTATAATATTTGTTAGAATAACGTACATGTACCTATATTTTGAAAAATAAAATACTTACTTACTTAGGACAACTATATTTTGTTGATCACATAATTTATTTAGTAGTATGAAAATACTCGTCGAAGAGATATATAAAAAACAAGTTTATTTTTTATGGGGATCAGTGGGCTCAATTAGTGACTAACCACTTAAGCCTCTACGCCATCCATATCCCAATAACACTTTGCCCGACCCGGGAATCGAACCCGAGATATCATGTCACAACAGTGCACGCTGCGCTACCGAGGCAGTATAAAAAAACGACAAAAAAATATGTGAAAAGATGTTGTTTATAATTACCTGAGCAAGCGGCAGTTCTATTCCAATGTGAATCATTTGTGAGAAGACTTGAGCAAATCTTAACAAATCCTTTACTACTGACACCTGAAAATATACCATATTTTATTACTAGATGTGCCCGCGATTTCACTCGCCTTTATGGTTACTGCACGGCCCCGTGGGTCGTAGCGTGATGGTATGTAGCCTATAGCCTTCCTCGATAAATAGGCTATACAACACTAAAATAATTTTTCAATTCAAACCAGTAGTTCCTGTGATTAGCGCGTTCAAACAAACAAACTCTTCAGCTTTATAATAAATAATATTAGTATAGATATTAGTAAGTATAGATAGTCGGGTTGTCAAACATTCAATTAATTAATTAATAGCTAATATACAGAATTTCGAATAATTCTAGTTAAGAATATTCTGGTATGTCTATCATGCAAATATAATTATGCATATATGCACTAACCAAATTTAATTTAATTTAGAAGATAAATTTAGTAGTTCCTGATTAGCATAAGATCACTATACATGAGTAATAATAAGTATTAATATAATTATTCTTATTAAATTTAAAAATATATTCGTTTTTTTTTGGTATTCCATAATGTCACAATTAATAAATTCAATGCATTTAAGCTAATGCTAGGCCTATTTCAAGTGGCAACGTCGCAATTAAGTGTCATATTTTGGGGGTTTTAATTTAGGTATTATTTTCAGATTGTTTTAACTTATTCTAAATACTAGGATAAGTGAAGGAAAAGTGTATCATAGATAACAGACAAATATATTTGTAGTATTTTTACTATTATTGTCAATTACATTAGTAGAAACAATTGCAACATTATTCCGATAGTTTTTGTTTATATACGTGTTATTGCTTAAAATGCATGCCAATTTTATGGTATAGTTTTTTAATCGTGTACTAATTGATTTTACTGTACTGTGTGAGCTAGTATGCCGTCATCAACAAAGAGTGGTTATGTTTAATAGGGCATTAATATAGATTGTAATCAGCAAAGGACCCAAGATGCGCCCTTGGGGGACACCAAACAATACAAGATGTTAGTTAGATACATAGATTACGTCATTTTTATCGTTAAATAAGTTTAGTAATTGTTATTACTTGTATTTTACTTGTCAATGTGTAGAACATTATCTTTATTAATATATAGCTCAAACCTTGTTAGTATAGCATGTTCATTGTTCACAGACTCAAAAGCTTTGGTCATTTCGCAATACAGAGTAATGAGTGCTATTATACATTGTTGTATTAAGGAAATCGTATTTTGTTAATGATGAGGAATGTGATGAAAGTGAATGAAGCCAGAGAAGTGTGTCAGGATCGTAGCAAATGGAAATCCGTAGTCTCTGCCTACCCCTCTGGGAAACAGGCGTCAATCTATGTATGTATGTATTTTGTTATATTTATTGCCTTGGCTTTTAATATATGTTCGTTGGTTAAAAAAAGGTATTTATTTTTTTAGAAGACTTCATATTCTGATAAAGTAAGTTTATCGAATGTTCTTGTCATGACAGTAATAAGCGCGACTGATTTATAGTTCTAAGACATCTATTGGTATATGTATATGGAAACATGAACATTGAGCTTTTCTGGCTAAGTATATTCGAAATTATTCTTTCAACTGCCCCTGGAATTGGTACTATTTTCTCTATTATATAGTCGTTTAATTTGTCTACTATTATCTTTGATTTCGTAGTAGTGCTCTTATTATATATACTTCTAGTAGATTATATTTAATTTTCTTTATTGTTTGTCAATCTACATAAAGTTTTTACACACACACGACAAAACTAAATATATTATTATTTAGATTTCTTTTAATATTCTCTGTTTGGCAAATTTTTTGTTGTAGGTAACAAAGTACAGTAATTTGACTACTGCTTGTTTTATTGTTAATCAATCAATTACCCCACTACTGGACAAGGGCCTCTCCTATTTTACGCCACACACATTATTATACTAGTTGTACGACATGTATTGTACAATGAGCTGCAAAACTACATACCCATTTCAAAACTAAAATGGTATAGGTAAGCCAGTATTAATCACCATCTAACGGATATCGATACAAGAATTGTTAATTAGTTAAGTTATAGTAAAAGATGGCGGTGCACTACTATAAAGTAAAAAAAGTAGATTTCTTAATGATTCAATTTTGAAAAATTTACTATATACAATTTTTGTTTCTCTATTCAATGTTATTACATTACTTATTTAGCAATAAAAAATAAGTAAGTAGGTAAGAATTACATTTGACTAGAATTGATACCTAATATAGCTGTAATTTATAAAACAACGCCATCTACTTCATTCATACATACATAGATTCACGCCTGTTTCCCAGAGGGGTAGGCAGAGACTACGGATTTCCATTTGCTACGATCCTGACACACTTCTCTGGCTTCATTCACTTTCATCACATTCCTCATACACGCCCGTCGGTTCAAGGAGCTCTTAACCTGGCCTTTGTCCAGAACGCCTCCGATCTGATCGAGAAACGTTCGCCTAAGTTTTCCTCTTCCATTCACACTAGCCTTATAAACTTTCTTAGTCAGCCTTTCCTCGTCCATTTTTTCTACATGTCCAAACCAGCTTAACATAGCCTTTTCTATTCTTGTAACTATATCCACTTTCATGCCGCATCTCTCTCTAATAACACTATTTCTTATTCTATCTTTCAGGGTCACACCACATATTCGGCCTAGATGGCGTAGTGGTTAGTGTAACCGACTGCCACGCCTGAGGTCGCGGGTTCGATTCCCGCACAAGTCAAACATTTGTGTGCACGAACATGGATGTTTGTCTTGGTCTAGGTGTTTCTATGTATAATATGTATGTATTTACAAAAAAAAAATGTATATATGTATGTTTATCCATTGTCTAGAACCCATAGTACAAGCTCTGCTTAGTTTGGGCTAGATGGTGTTGTGTGTACGTGGTAGAATATTATTATTATTATTATTACATATGCTTCATTCATATTCATTATAATTCGAGTGTTCACAGGATTTTAGACCAAGCTGTCGATTGGCAGCGGCTCGTATACGAGTCACTGAGTGCCACGCCATTTTAAACCTTATTTTACTAAACTTAACGCCTAAAACTGACTGTTTTTCGGCTACGAATGGATTTTTTGGGTAAATGACATATGTAAAGAATTTAATATAACAGTTAACATACGATAAGTTATGGTATCCATGGAATATTACAGGTGACTGTATGTGCTACTGCAGCCTACCTCGTTGTGTTGCCGGAGCGCGAGCGCATGCCGCCAGAGCGCGAGGCACTTGTCGAAGCGCGCCTCGTCCGCGAACACGGCGCCGCGGAACACGATGGGGTGCGGCAGGTCGGGGCAGCGCCGCCCCAGCACGCGCTCGCGCACCGCCAGCCCCTCCATGTGCAGCGCGTGCGCGTTGCCCACCAGCTGTTCCACCTCCTACAGGTAAACCATCGAATTGCCATCAAGTATGGTAGGACTCTATATATATATATATATTTTTTTTTTTTTGCTCGTCAAAATGACCACACTCCACCTGATGGTAAGCAGTCGTGTGGTCTAAGAGCAGTGGCCTCCACATCGCCCCCACAGTAGCCGAGGCGATGTTGAGGTCTCTACTTTGACGGCCTGAGAAGATGCTTTTTCACGCCCCGCTTAAAGAACCCAGGATTGTAGGAAGAAGGAAAGACGTGCCTTGGCAGAGAATTCCATGCCTTGGTCGTTCGGCAGAGATATGAGGACCCAAACTTTTTGGTACGCGCTCTAATCGACTCTACCGTGTAAGGATGGCATCTGAGCCCAGCACGCGTTGTTCTGGATAGGAAAGGGGAGGGCGGGATAAGGTGGAATAACTCTTCAGAGCACTCCCCGTGGTATATTCTGTAGAAACATGCCAATGAGGCAATGTCTCTACGGACTTGCAGAGGTTCCAGTGAATATTAGTATAGTTATAATTATTTTGTGTGTGTAGTATAAATATAATCGATTTGGTTGTAAATACTGTAAGGTTACATTTTATGAATAAATGATTATGATCAAATAATTGTCAAAGACGAGCTCTTCCACTAATTTTTATTGCTTTTTATTTTTATTGATTAGAAGAGCAATTACAACGGGTGAACGGTAATTCTTGTGTATTGTATCTCCAAATAAAACTAATACAAGTATGTGGCGGTTGCTGTTCATCTGTTGTAATTTGCTAAAATACTGTATAGATTCTGCAAAAATAGCAGCGTCGCGAAATTAGCTCTCTGCGTGAGTGTTGAGTCATACAACTCGCCTGTGCCTGAGGCGGGGACTGCGGGGAGCGGGGCGTGCGGCACCACGGCCATCGACCCGGACGGTGCCCGACTGACATTCACTCAGCTATGATCTGCGTTAACGCATCGTCGTGTTCGCGCTCTCAAACTTACATTATATACTTACGACTTTTTAATAGATGTAACTTATTAGTATTGCATATTATATACTTTAAATACAGTCCATTGGTTGTTATCTCATCAACTGAGCCATCGTCGCAACAGTCAGCTATTGGTGTCAATTCTGTTGTCACAAAATTCTCTAAACTTAACAAAAAATCACAAAAATTTAGTTGTCCTGTCAAACGACATTTCGTATTCTGAAATCGTTAAAAGTGACAGGACTAAACAAAATTTTAGTGATTTTTTGTTAAGTTTAGAGAATTTTGTGACAACAGAATTGGCAACATTGTCAAACAATAGCTGACGCAGTTAGCTAATTTGGTCTCCATTCCATATACTCTTCTGTATATATTTATAATTTATTGTATTGTAAAGAGGAGAAATTTTCTTTTCTTTCTTTCTAATAAAGCACGTATTTTGGCCCGAGCATACGCATGGTGAACGGCAGTTCTATTGTTCCCTTCCAACACTAATATGGATTCTCATCACTTGTACCTATGTACCTATTAACGATACGCGTTACGGTGTAACAGTCGCACTCTTCATCGGTGGCAACAGCTAAATGCAGATAGAGAGACCGATACTCGATATTCTCGTTGCAATTTGCACTAATATAATTATTAATCTTAGATAAACCATCGAATAAACCGAATGTAGTACTAAATTTGCGAAAAATGTTTTCACGGTTAACATTAAATTGTAGATATTACTAAAGATGTCCACAATGTGATTCAAACCTTACTAGTTGAAACATAATGCACAATATTGCTTGCAATATACTAAAATCTCACCCGCGCCTGGACAGCTGCATGCCACGAGCGAGATCGTACTTGCCGGGGTAATGAGGCACTGACCCGATATCTACTCAATTATTCGAACATAAACCTATACTGTTAGTATCAATTCTCTCTATCATCATCAAATTGTAGCAGCATACGCTGGCAAAGAAATTACGACTCACGACAGATGGCGCTGTACTCAATTACAAACATTCCATACAACTTGAACTACGTGCTGAATCGCGCAAGCGAAGTTATCTCCAAAAAGGAACAAATTGCACTACAATACGTACCTCTATAGTGGTGCTTTCTTTCCAATTGTCGTAAGCAGGTATAGGGTCCGCAGGTTTCTTGAGTAGCAGTCCGTACCGCGTGTCGTAACGCATCGCCATCGCCCTGTGCAGATACTGGTATGCCATCTATCGGAATTAAACAAGTATTGCTTCAGTTCATATGATATCTCACTTGTTAGGCTCAATTTACACCGCCGCGGAAAGGAATGAAATGGAAGCGTCAATTTCGCTTTATGACGTTAGAAGGCGCGCGAATTCGCGGGAATGCTCGAGAATTCCCGTGCATTAAAGCGAATTCTCTTTTTTAGTTGATAAGAATGGTTGACTTGGATCTTATTTTTATATGGCTCATTTATGAGGCAGAAGAAAAAGAACGTCCCGACCGACTCCCTGTTCGCGCCACTACCCGCGGATTCCACAGTCGGCGCCGACAGTAGCTAGGGGAACTCTCGAGAATGCGCGAGGATTCCCCGAAAGACGCGCGACCTTTTTTGGCTCGTATTTAGTTTGTACTTTATACAATTGACATAAAGTTCATTATGCTATGTACAATTTCGCTGCAAAAAGTCGCTTCCATTCCATTCCGCGGCGGTGTAAATTGAGCCTTAGTTATATTCCTCTAATCTGAGGGGAAATAAGATTTCTGGTTTTAGAAAAGTATGTTTGGATTTTACTTGTAGGAAGTTCTCAGTTGCGGCACGGTATCCACTAATGTTCCCGGTCGATGGTAATAGACGCTCTCTCTATTACATGAGATTCGCATGAGCATGATGATGCGCTTGACAGGAATACTAGGCGTAAATTATACAGAAGAGGCGAAGATACTGCAATTATTTATAAGTACTATATATATATAACAAGCGATGAGCCTCTTGCAAGCTATTTTTCTTATTATTTGTTTTTTATTTTGCTCGTCAAAATGACCACACTCCACCTCCACAGTCGTGTGGTCTAAGAGCAGTGGCCTCCACATCGCCCCCACAGTAGCCGAGGCGATGTTGAGGTCTCTACTTTGACGGGCTGAGAAGATGCTTTTTCACGCCCCGCTTAAAGAACCCAGGATTGAAGGAAGAAGGAAACACGTGCCTTGGCAGAGAATGCCATGCCTTGGTCGTTCGGCAGAGGTATGAGGACCCAAACTTTTTGGTACGCGCTCTAATCGACTCTACCGTGTAAGGATGGCATCTGAGCCCAGCACGCGTTGTTCTGTATAGGAAAGGGGAGGGCGGGATAAGGTGGAATAACTCTTCAGAGCACTCCCCGTGGTATATTCTGTAGAAACATGCCAATGAGGCAATGTCCCTACGGAGTTGCAGAGTTTCCAGTGAACTCGTGACCTCTGGATCTCTGATGATACGGACTGCCCGCCGCTGTAACCGGTCGAGAGCGTCCAGCAAGTACTGCGCGAAGCCATTCCAAAGATGAGAACAGTACTCCACGCAAGGGCGCACTTGTGCCTTATACAATAGGCACAGTTGTCCAGGCGTGAAGAACCGCTTCACCCTGTTCAGAACTCCCGAGTTTTCGCGAAGCTTGCTTAATGACGCTCTCGATATAGGTTTTCTGATTAAGGGAGCGGCAAAGATCCATACCTAAGATGGAGAGGCTGTCATGTATCACCAGTGGAGTGTTCTTCAGAAAAGGGAGGGGAAGAAACGGAGACTTTTTTGTTGAGAACGCGCATGCCTGGGTCTTCTTTGCGTTGAACTCGACCAAGTTCTTGGCACCCCATTCATAGATGCGGTCCAAGGTCTGGTCAAGTTCAACGACAAGATTCTGCCTTTTCCCCTCAACCTCAGCCTGTTTGGCCCCAGGATGTCCGAGATATCGCCCATGCACGGTACTGTCGTCCGCATAACAATGTATGTTGCCGAGATTCAACATATCATTGATATGCAGAAGAAAGAGCGTAGGGGATAAGACAGAACCCTGAGGCACTCCTGCATTGACCTGCATAAATTTGGAAGCGCGACCGTCGCAAAGGACCCGAATACGACGCTTCTGCAGGAAACTTGCAATCCAGGTGCACAGTTGAGGGGGCAAGCCATAGGCCGGAAGCTTGGAAAGAAGAGACCGGTGCCAGACTCTGTCGAAAGCTTTGGCTATGTCAAGGCTGATAGCCAAAGACTCACCGTGCTTGTCCATAGCCTCACCCCAGAGGTGCGTGACGAACGCTAGAAGATCACCCGTTGATCGTTTAGCCCGAAAGCCGTATTAGCGATCATTGATCAACGATTGATCCTCCAGGTAGCGGACAATTTGGGTGTTTATAATCCGCTCGAACACCTTGGAGAGCACCGAGGTGATAGCTATGGGTCGATAGTTGCTTGGCTCGGAACGGTCCCCCTTTTTGGGAATCGGTTGAACGTTCGCCTCCTTCCAAGCCTCAGGCACAATGCCTGCGGCGTAAGACGTCCGGTATAGGCGCGTAAGCGTGGGAGACAACTCCACTGCACATTTTTTAAGGACCACAGCTGGGATGCCGTCAGGTGCACTGGCTTTCCGAACATCGAGAGACTGCAGTATCGCACGAACGGTTCGTTGCCTGATACATATATCAGGCATGGTGTAGCCGCAGTTGGCAATGTTAGGCGGCTGCGAACCGCAGTCATCGATTCGGGAGTTGGCCGCAAAGAGATTTGCAAGCAGATCTGCTTTCTCCTGCGGCTGATGAGCCAGTGATCCATTCGGATACCTCAGAGGGGGTAGCAAGGTCTGGCAGAAGTTGGACTGCACGGCTTTGGCCAGGCGCCAATAGCTACGACTGCCCGTAGGATGCGCCATGAGTTCCTGGCCGAACCGCTCGACGCGCTGGGCATCCGCTCCTAAGTATGCCCTCTTGCAGACCTTTGTGGCTTGGTTGAACGCTGCCTTCAGGTGATCCACGTTAGGGTCGTGGAGTGCGAGCCCTGGTCCAAACGCGGTACGCTGTCTGTTTGCGTTCAACAGCATCAGCGCATTCACGACCGAACCAGGGCCTTTTCCTGCCGCCGCTCGTGACACCACTGTATGGAATATAATATTCCATACCCAGGATAATTTCACCAGCGACAGCAGTAGCGCTCTCTGATGGATCCCTGTTCTCAAAGCAGCGTTGAGCCCAAGGGATGGATGCGAAGTACTCCCGCATTCCATCCCAGTCTGCCGACAAGTAGTGCCGCAGTCGTCGTCTAGCCTCCTCGGGTCGTGGGGGCGTAACAACAACAGTTGTGGCACAAACCAGACAGTGGTCTGAGGTGCCCAGAGGAGCACGAATAGACACACTGTACCGGTTCGGGTTACTCGTCAGCAGCAGATCGAGCAGAGAGGGCGCCTGACCTGCAATGTCTGGTATCCGGGTGGGCTGGAGTACCAGTTGAGACAGGTCATGCGTGAGAACGAACGCATGGGCAGTTCGTCCCGCGTGGTCTGTTTTGGGAGAACCCAACCAGGTCTCATGGTGGGCATTGAAATCTCCCAAGAACACCAACTCAGCGTTCGGAAACCGCTCCTGCGCGTCGTCTGCCGCCTGACTCAGGTAATTGAAGAGTCGAGTTGTCTCAGCGTCTCCTGAATGGGATCGGTAGAGGCACATGTAGATTTGGCTGAAAGAGCCATGATCTACGTGTACCCAAAGGACAGAGAAGGAAGGGTCCTCTAGGCATTGTAGACGGCGACAGCAAATATCCGCCCTAACAAACAAGCATACCCCGGCTTTCGCGAGGAAACACTCCTCTAGCACGTAGCCGGGATATTGCAGGTAGTTCGTGTCAGCAGGACGGCGTATTTGTGTCTCCGTTAGAAAAAGCATTGCCGGCCGAGCCGTCTCCAGGTGGTGATGGATTAAGGTTAGCGTGGAGTCCTCTGATGTTAATAAACTCCACGACACAGGAACGGTCGGACATAGTTTCAGTCGCGCCTGCGTGATGGGCGGCGCAGAAAGTGATATACTATAGCGTTTGCACCGCACCTGTATTTTGGACGTGCTAATTCGGTGAGGATTAGCTATTATTATTGCTTAACTTATTAATTTCAAATTGTGATAAATTTCATCACAGTTTGAAATTAATAAATTTATTGGTTTTGATGTTTTATTTATTTATTTTTATTTTATCTGATGTTATGACATGTCATTTTACTTATCTTGATTTAATTTTTATGACATGTATTACTTTAACTAATGTAATAATTAATTTTAGCCTATTTATTTATTTTTAATTTAATTGTATGAAATAAAATTTATTAAGTATATACTTATTGTGATTTTCAATTTTATGTTATGATTTTTATATGTTGACTATGGAACCAGATTTCTGAAATAAATAAATTATTATTATTATTATTCACGTCGCGCCGCTTTCTTACATTTTTATTGAAATGTTTTGTCGCAACACCATGCCTCTACCATTATGCTGTATCTACATATTTGCATTTACATTTTAACCAGAGATGTAAGCCTATAGTTTATGTTACGGTAGTTGTTACAGGGCGTTAGTCTCAAATAAAACATGTGATTAGTATAAAATGGAACAAGAGTGGTTTACCCTGAGGCAGTAGTACTCCTTGTCGTTGGCGAAGGAGGCGCCGAGCAGTTCGAAGGCTTCCACGGCCTGCGCGCGCGACACGTCGGGGCGCGCCGCCAGTAACTCCACTACAGACGCGCGCGCACGCTCCGCCGCGCACTGCAGTGGCGTCATGCCTGCACACACACACACACACCTCATTTTGGCATAAATATTCTTACAAGGTCTTCTTCTCCCTAGCCTTTATTATTCCCAAGTCACTTGGGGTCGGCTTTCTAGTCTAACCGGATTTGACTGGATATCAGTTTTTACACGGAGCAGCTGCCACCTGACCTCCGCAACCCGAAGGCTAACGATACCCTAAAGGCATTTTCATTGTCATGCGTGTTTGCGCCCGCATGCAGGCCAGGCACGCATGCGTGCTGCCCGCAACCTATCGTATCATACATGTTTTTATTGTCATGCGCGCACCACGCACGCGGCACACGGGCGGCGGGGCGGAAAATATCTGCTCCGCGTGCGGCCCGCAGCGCGCATGAGCGCCTGGCCTGCACGCGGCCGCAAACACGCATGACAATGAAAAGGCCCTAAGGCTAGACCAGTGTCAGGATATTAGGGGGCACTGACTTCCCAATAACGACTGTCATAGATATTCATGGCAGCCGGGACCGACGGCTTAACGTGCTCTCCGAGGCACGGAGCAGGCGATAATTGTCAATCAATACGCACATAATTTCGAAAAGTCATATAACTTCCGAAAATCAGAGGTGAGCGACTTGGGTTCGAACCCAAGACCTTGCAAGAAGACCAAGGCATTGCAGTTTGTTGGTCTCCCCACTGAGCTATCGCTAATATTCTGACAAGGTAAGAGAAAAAATCTTGTTGTTTTCTTTGGCATAATACGTTTATTACTGTAACATATATATGTTAGTTTTAACAATTATATAATAACATTACTTACAAATATATGACGCTCATTCAAAATTATCTCTATTTGGCTTTAATGCAGTCCTTTAAACGTTGAAGCCAGTTATCAATAGAAACACGCACTCTCTCCACTGCCAATCCTATGGATTATTTTTTTTTTAATTTATTTATTTAACTCCAGTGCGCGATCATACTTCATAATCAGCGGTACTCATTTATAATAATTATCGTATCATAAGTTACGTGGTAGTTAAGTGATCAATAAATCGCATCTCATTTTAACTATAAGTGATCTTTCATTTCAAACAACAAAGTTGTGTGCGATCCATTCAGCAGCGCATAGAGTTAGGGACATATTTGCATGTTGCGTCATCTCGCGACGCGTTCTGTCGTGGCGTCGACTGCTCGCCACCGATTGCGCCAGAGCGGTGGTGGGAGGAGGAGGGGAGGGTTTATGACGCGACACGACACGACACAATAGGCAAATGTGTTTCTATACCGAGCGCGTGGCTCGTGGCGAGAACATCTAGCGGACACTTTTTAACTTATTATATATGCAGCATATTTCTGAAAAATGACTAAAAACTTTATGTGAAACAAAATGTCTCCTTCAATCAGCGAATGGATTTCCTCATATTGTGCTTTGTTCATTCTAAAGTACTGATTATTATTAAGCTAACAAAAATTGAAGGTCTTCATCAAAATCACTATCCGAATCAGAAGAAAACATTATATACGTTTAAACACTGCAAAGGTTCAATAAGTTCTGTTCAGAAATAACGCCAGAGCACGCCACGACTCGACACAGACGACGGTGAGTGTGCATACTCACCGTCACGACAGTAAGCACCACGATACGCAAGTATGTTTCTGCCTTAATGATAATAAAATTCATTTATTTATCTCAATAGGTGCACATATAGTTTTAAACACAAGTTGGAGTACTAGACTCGTATGGATACTTTATGAGACATCGCTGGCTCACTATTACAAGGTTCTATTTTTTTTTTTTTAACTTTGGGGAAATGAGGTTTAGAATTAGCATATCAGTAAAAATAACTTAAAAAGTAACTTAGAACTATTTGCGATTTAATATAGTAAGTGCTTCCTTCTATTACTATATTAGTCTAAACAAAAAGGAATTACATATAGGACCATGCAATATTCATAACTCATTTTTTTTTTAAATGTAACATAGAACCTTGTAATATTGGACCAGCGATATATAAGTGCAGCTTAAAGTTCCAGGTTGTAGATGGAGTGTACAGTGTGGACTGACCGTTCTCGTTGGTGAGGATCTTCGCGTGGTGGTCGATGAGCGCGCACACGACGGCGGCGTGGCCGCACTCGGCGGCGAAGTGCAGCGCCGTGGCGCCACACAGCGCCCTCTCGTCCACCCGCGCGCCACTGTCCAGCAGGAACTGCACCTGCACATCCAATCTCAATTTCAAACTTTATTACTGGACCTTCCCAAACTTATCTTTACTGTGACGTCCTGAGGACTTGTCGTTTTAATTGCAACGCCTCCTCTCCCCCTAGCCTGCTCTGGTCAAAAGTACAGTAATTTTTTTAACATTACTAGCTATTTTATATAATTTTTTTTTGTACTACTGTATTGGCAAACAAGCATACGGCGGCCACCTGATGGTAAGTGGTCACCGTAGCCTATGGACGCCTGCAACACCAGAGGCATCACTTGCGCGTTGTCAACCCTTTAGGAAAGGAAGTAGGAAAGAGAAGGAACGGGAAAGGGGAAAGTGGTGATTTGGCTTCCGGCACTCTCACTCAGGGAACGAAACACAACAGTAGGAACACTGCTATTTCACGTCGATATTCTGTGAGAGGGTAGTCCTTCCCCGGTCGAGCTGGGCCAGTCATGCTGAAATCAGCGATGCTCTACTACTACTATTTGTTAGGAGTGGGTTCACGCCAGTAGTGCAATGGATGGGATTCGAACCCGCGATCTCTCGATCGTAAGTCCAACGCCTTATCCATTG
This sequence comes from Catocala sponsa, assembly GCA_963564715.1. Taxonomy (NCBI): domain Eukaryota; kingdom Metazoa; phylum Arthropoda; class Insecta; order Lepidoptera; family Erebidae; genus Catocala; species Catocala sponsa. Next base: position 24,212,294 of record OY751344.1, on the reverse strand, counting down.
GGCTACCGCCGCTTCTAACTACTTAAATTGATGGCGGCTTCTAGCGGAAGAAAGTTGTAGTCTTATCTGCTATGGACTTTCCAAGTCGATCTTCTTCTTCTTCTTTTCATGTGGTTAGTGGCCAACCTGTTGTCAAGAGTTGTTCAAGCCGCCCGTAGGCCTCTGACATGGCTTAACGATTGCTGTCAATTTGACAACCGGGATCAACTTTTTACGTGCCCTCCGAAGCACGGAGACGCTCAGATGAAATACCACTAAGCGGTCACCCATCTATAGACTGACCGTACCCAACGTTGCTTAACCTCGCTAATCGTTCACCTATCAGTGAGTGCAACTGGCTATGAGCGCCTCGATCCCTCGCCTCCAAGTCGATAAGAACAGACAAGTACTTTCATTATATCTACCTATTTAAACAATTATAATTACGTTACATAAGTGGAATTTACAGATAAATTTATAAACCAATTGACCTGTGGTACTAACCTACGATACGACTCGTGATAATTTATACTACAGTAATAATGGTTTCAGGAGTATAATGACTAGAGTAGTCATGAAAATCCTAACTAATATTATAAATGCGAATGTGAGTTTGTTTGCAACGGTTTCACGCTTAAGACTGCGCCGAGCGTAAGACAGATAATGACAGAGCTCGTGCGGCGCATATTTAAATCGGCGCGCGGCCGTCATAGTAAAATTGTATGGAGGATTTGAAGTGCTTTTTTGATAAATATGTCTTTCTATATCTTTATTACCAACCAATAACTTTAAGTTATTGGTTGATAATAAAGATATAGAAAGACATATATGGGACGGACAAATTGTAATATAACTATTTATGTTTCGTTTAAGCTGAAAAATAGGATAGATTTCTACTGTTGTAATCTAAATATCACGTAACACGAGCTTACGTTTTTGCATTTTTCGTGCAATTTTACGTAATTTTATTATTTTAAGTTTTTAACACGGAGTAATTGTAAACACATTCATTGTTATGGTAAATGTATATTTTATATTAGTATTAAACAAAAAGTGTTGATTTTATTCACTTAACTGTGAGCGCCTGTTTTGGCACATTTCGCGCAGGCGCAGTCTTAACTACTCGACCGATCATTATGATATTCCGCATACATGATCTCAGGGGTACAAAAATGGACATAGGGTACCTTACATACAGAATAAAGTATTGTTATTTACTTAACCTAACCTACATTTAAGCGAGCGATGCCGCGGGCAAAATCTATTCTATAAGTACTAATCTTCTTCTCCCTAGCCTTTATTACTCCCATGTCACCTGGGGTCGGCTTTTCTAGTCTAACCGGATTTGACTGGATATTAGTTTTTACACGTAGCGGCTGCCATCTGACCTCCGCAGCCCGAAGGCTAACGATACCTTAAGGCTAAACCAGTGTCAGGATATTATAAGGCACTGACTTCTAACGACTGCCATAGATGTTCATGGTAGTTGGGACCGACGGCTTAACGTGCTCTCCGAGGCATTGAGCAGGCGATAATTGTCAATCAATACGCACATAATTTCGAAAAGTCATATAAGTTCCTAAAGTCAGAGGTGTGCGACCGTGGGTTCGAACCTGAGACCCTCGGCATTGCAGTCTGTTGCTTTCCCCACTGAGCTATCGCTGCATTTATACTTAAAATCTACTCTATGCTAATATAAATAATAAACCTAAAGAGTTTTTTGTGTTTGTTTGAATGCGCTAATCTGTGGAAGTACCAATAAGGTATGAAAAAATATTTTTATATTTGATATCTCGATTCTCGAAAGGAAGACCTCAGAAGGTTATCTATACTAATATTATAAATAGGAAAGATTTGTTTTTTTGTTTGTAATGATTTAACTCAAAAACTACTGCACTGATTTTTACAATTCTATCACCATTAGAAAGCTATAATATCACCGAATAACATAGGCTACCTTTCATCCAGAATTTACACCTAACCTAACCTACTTTTATTCGAGCGAAGTCGCGAGCAAATGCTAGTATGCTATATAACTCCCCGCTACGAGCCTCGGGAGTGGAGCAGTAATCATAAACGTGGATAAAGGTGTTTCCTTCATCCTTCAATCCTGGATCCTTTAAGGGTGCCGTGAAAAGCATCTTCTCAGGTCGTCAAAGTAGAGACCTCAACATCGCCTCAGCTGCTATTAGGACGGTGTGGAGGCCACTGCTCTTAGACCACATGACTGCTTACCATCAGGCGGAGTGTGGTCATTTTGACGAGGAACATTAACAAAAAACCGGTATTGAGCAGCAGCTAGTCTGTCATAGGCGACGATCAATTTTGCCGCCATTTTTGTTCAGGTTGACTAACTTGGTGGCGTAGCGGGAATGCGACTGATGTTCAAAAGTAAAAATTTAACATCAGTTGATGTTGTTGTTTGTTATTATTCATACATATTGTGATCGTTGCCTTATAAAATAAACCGATTTAAATGAAATTTGGTACAGATATAGTTTAAAACCTGGGGAAGGACATAGGCTACTATTTATTCATGTAGGTACCACACCGGCGGAGCCGCGCGCAAAACGTAGTATATAAATAAAAATATAAGTATACTAACCACATCTAAATGTCCTTTGTAGGCCGCTATCATCAAACATGTATTATTATATTTGTTAGCCTTGTGTATATCGGCTCCGTGTCTAACCAGGTACTTGACAATGTCGAGCCTCCCATCGAAGCAGGCGGCCCTGAGAGGCGTGCTTAACGTCTTCGTCGCATGGTTCACGTTTGCGCCACCTCGGACCAGACGCTTCACGATACCGAGGTGTCCTGCCCCTGCTGCGCACCATAGTGCTGTAGCACCTGCAATCAATAAGTCACCTATATAGTACACTGGATGTGCCCGCGGTTTCACCCGCGTTTATGATTATTGCGCCGCCCCCATGGGTCTTAGGGTGATGTTATATAGCCTATAACCTTCCTCGATAAATAAGCTATCTAACAATAAATTATTTCTTTTAATTCGAACCAGTATTTTCTGAGATTAGCGGCTTCAAACAAACAAATTCTTCAGCTTTATAATATACTAAACACAAATTTTTGTCCCGTGTGGGATTCGAACCCACAACATTCGGCGCAGCGGCGAGGCAAACACTTAAACCACTACGTCATCCGTAAAGTCAATTCTGGCCTTTTATAAAGAGCAAGTGTTTTAAATGTTATTCAGATTATATATGAAACTAGATGTTCCCGCGGTTTCACCCGCGTTTATCGTTACTGTGCCGCCCCCGTGGGTCGTAGCGTGATGTTATATAGCCTATAGCCTTCCTCGATAAATAGGCTATCCAACACTAAAAGATTTTTTCAAATCGAACCAGTAGCTACTGAGATTAGCGTGTTCAAACAAACAAACAAACTCTTCAGCTTTATAATATTAGTATAGATTTCGTAGTTTGTCACTTAATAATGACCCTAAACCAATTATGAAGAATTTGAGGTGTAGTAAATCACGCCCAAATCGCTGATCGCATTTTGACTTTTATTTATATCCCGGTGATACTTTCATCCTCTCGGACAGCTTGAACAATGGATGCCTATATAGGCAACAATTACTCGAGATTTGACAAGACACTCGCAAAAGATCCGATACTTATCAAGGATGACCTGTAACGTTGCTGAAATCTATTAAAATTCTAGTTTCAATAGAAAATTCATTGAATATGCCAGCAGCGTAGGATCCGGTAATTATTTAAACTAGCATTATAAGTAGAAACAAAACACTGCAAGTCTACAAGATACCTTGAGCTAATTCTGCGTAAATTGCTAATTATTTATTGATGCTGCTGCATCAATTATAATTAACCAATAATGGCCTCGATGGCGTAGTGGTTAGTGTAACCGACTGCCACGCTGAGGTCGCGGGTTCGATTCCCGCACAAGTCAAACATTTGTGTGCATGAACATGGATGTTTGTTTTGGTCTGGGTGTTTTTTTTTTATTGCCATTGGTGGCAGACTAGCAAGTGGCCCATCTGATGGAAAGTGGTAACCGCTGCTCATGGACTTCAGCAATGTCAGGACACAGCAAAGCCGCTGCCTACCGTGAAAGAAGAACTCTCTTTAAACCTCGTTTACCTCGTTCTCTGTAAACCTGTTTCTATGTATAATATGTATTTATTTACAAAAAAAAAAGTATATATGTTTATATTGTTTATCCATTGTCTAGTACCCATAGTACAAGCTATGCTTAGTTTGGGCTAGATGGTGTTGTGTGTATGTGGTAGAATATTATATTATAATACTAGGTTAAATTACTTTACACTTCCAGCTCGAGACGAACACTACGTAAGTCTCCACGTGACTATAGCACGGTAATGTTATCTAACAGTATTGTAACTCGGCTCTGTCCTTGAAATAATTACCTACAGCCGCGCGATCCGCGAATACGCGAGAGGGCTGCCCACCTACAGTATTTTAATTTCATCTATCTACTTGAGTTTCTTTCTAGTTTAGTGATTGTAAATATTATTTATATAAAAAATGTAATTTCTTGTGAATGAAATAGTAAATGTTCAATAAAAATCATGTTATGTTTTTCGATTAGTATATTTAATAAAAAAACAACCTTGTAATATTTGAGGCTGAAAATATTTGCACCTCGACTGAGACGTACGAAAAGCTTTCTTGTTAAATTTAATAGGAAAAACATCCGCATTCGGATAAAAACTTTAATTAAAAATACTTCTGTTTACAACTATTATTGTACTTTGCCATAATTATTATGTAAGTATTTCAAATAACTAATATTAACAAGTCGCACGCTTACTGCTTACAAAACCATCACAGCGTGCATTCATCGCTGCAGCGCATTCGCGACTGGTTGCGGAACAAGTGCCTACCAACCTCGAGGCGCGTAGGTATGACTCGCGTTCCGACAGTTTGTATGAAGATAGAATACTGCTAGATAACATTACCGTGACTATAGGCTTTTAAATAGCAAACTATATTGACGGAGAAAGTGTTAGTATAAATAGTTTGACATCCAAACATCTGCACAAACCTACACATCTATACTAATATTATAAAGCTGAAGAGTTTGTTTGTTTGATCGCGCTTATCTCAGGAACTGAAGGTCCGAATCAAAAAAATCTTTTAGTGTTGAATAGCCTATTTATTGAGGGAGGCTATAGGCTATATAACATCACGCTACGACTCACAGGGGCGGCGCAGTAACGATAAACGCGGGTGAAACCGCGGGCACATCTAATTTATAACATAAATAGGAAATAGGATGTTGTAACTCGTAAGAACGCTCATAATGACGCCGAGCATCACCTACGACACTTATCTGTAACGTTGTATATTATTTTAAATATAGATTCCAATGTCGCACCAAATAATTCAATAACACCTCACATTTAAAAACAAACAACTTGAATCAGTGATACAGTTTTAAAACGAAGAAATATCGTCATATTATGCGATATAAACAAGATTGGACACATCCAAGAAAAGCGTTAAAGAAAAACAAACCAACCTTGTCGCATATCTCGTGGTCTCTATGACTCGCGTATGAGTGCACAAATCTACATGGAATCAGCACGGACGATGCCAAAAGTGCAAACCCTTTATTAAAGACTGTAAATCATAAATACTGGGAAACAAAGAGCTTTGGAATTGAGCCAGAGACGTACCATTACATTCGGTAGAGAATTTTCAGTTTCTTTGTGTGTAAACTTTCACAAAATCTCTATAAATAAACCGAGTGAGCTGTTCGGTTAGACACAAAAAAGCGGAGTCAATGTTCGTGGTGGCGGGTGCGAGTTGCATGGCTTTGTGCACTGTTCGTGACGCAGCCAGCGCTGCTGTTTATTCAGGGAAATGAATCTTGACATTGGATTAAAAATATGCTACGTGAATAAAGGGCCATGAGAATCCCACGTACTCAAATTTAAGTTGAAATGAGAGCTTTATAAATAAAATTAAACGTCTCCATTTTCAATTTAAATAGTAAACAGAATAGTAAGAACAAATAACCGAAAACGTAGGGGTTGCGTAGTTTTGAGAAAGGGCGATGAAAATTGTGAATATAATAATAGAAGTTAGAGCACCTATTATATGCTCAATAGACTGACGGAGCTTGCAAAGCAATGAAAAACATACGCATTAAATATTGCGCACTGGTTGTCATGTTTATTATAAAAAGACAAGGCCGCAATAGAAATATTTAGTGTGTCGCTTGAGACTTTAAAAACGTTATTAAATATAAAGACCACCAAAAATAGTAATTGCACACCAAAATATGCTTACTAAAATATATCATAACGAGCATCTATACGCCTCAAATCACTGCATTCCGTCTCGGAAGGGTCAGGTTATGTTGACTTATTTTGATCTCTTTGCTGTGCAATTAATATTTTTGGTAGATATTAAAATGCGGTTTTAATTTTGGTGATCATTTACTATTTTTGGTGATCATTTACTATTTTTGACTGTTATATTTTACTATGTTTACTGTTATATTTTACTGTTATATTTTATTAAACATAAGCCTTTAAAAACCTCAACTCAACAACGGACACAAAGAGCACCCAAATTCTGAACGAATATTTGAAGATCACAGAAATTTTGCTTCCGTGTGCCGATAGATCCAATAACATTGGCGTGACCAACTTTAACCTTAAATCTGATGTTTAGAACCCAGGCTTCTTACAACCGATCCGAGTAGTTAGAGCCTTGCTGATTTCAGCATGAATGGGCCGGCTCGACCGGGGAAGGATTACCCTCTCACAGAATATCGACGTGAAATACCAGTATTTCGTTCGATGAGTGAGCCCAATCACCCCTTTCCCCCATCCCGCTCCTTCTCCTTCCCACTTCCTTTCCTAAAGGGTCGGCAACACACAAGTGATGCCTCTGGTGTCGCAGGCGTCCATAGTCTACGGTGACCACTTACCATCAGGTGGGCCGTATGCTTGTTTGCCACCTTAGTCGGACAAAAAAAAACAGTTTTTGAAAGCGAAACAAATTAAACTCTTGTCAAATGTAATTAATCGAATTAAGCGTTACATGGCGGAAATCAATTGTAATAAACTAATGGCGAAGAGAGGAACCCGCCCTGCACCCTCGGATTGACCACCTCAACTATTGCAATTGAAAAAGGTTGACAATACCGAAATCTTTTTGTAAAGCCAGCCATACACGCTAGGGTGTACCTGACAGGTTTGCCTGTACAGATCAACTGTACAGGCAAACCGGAGCGTGTATGTTGCACAACTGTGCAGGTTTCCACGCCTGTACAGGCAACTCGAAAAAATATGAATTTTGATAATTTTTGCCTGTGCAGTTTAACTGTGCAGGCAAAAACTGAGCGTGTGTAGCGGTCGTCAGTTGTCCGCTGATTGCTAGAGAGGAAAGACGCTCGCGCGGCGCTGTGTAGGTACATATGCTTTACACCACTGTTCACGGTGTCTTCGTTTAAATTTCCTTTTCATTAATAAAACAAACAATAAACCTATTAACGCTACTGTGTAGATATCAAGCGCCGCTGTCGGGGCCATGGTATCAACTGAGAGTTTGTACAGGTTTACCGCTACGTGTATTGTCTCTATGCAGCTCAAGTTTACCTGTACAGTTGAACTGTACAGACAAACCTGTCAGGCACACACCCTAGCGTGTATGGCCTGCTTAAGGGACAGCCACGACGTAGGATCCGGTTTGTTTTGCTCCAATTTGCAGTATTACGCTTTAAGTACAAAATATGCGTCGACACGTGTTTCAACTTAGCGCGAGGCATCTTCAGGACCGATTGGCGTTTGGTTGCCAAACGGCCCTGAACATGCCTCGTGTCGACGCACATCGACATGTTTTCTATTGCAACAGTTGGGAATGGCAATCCGAGGATGCGTAGCGGGTTCCTCCCTTCCCAATAATTTTATTTTATGTCAAATCAAACATCCAGTGCCATCACTTGACATGCTCAACAAATTTTAATAGTCTTTTAGCAACTGGGAGTCAAAGAATTAATGGCTTATGATACCGCTGCGTGTATTACAAGTCCAGCTATCCAACAATAGATTTACTATTGTGTAGTTTATTGTGTATTTCACACAAGTTTAACGCTAGACAATACGTACACATGGCTATAGACAAAACATAAAGAATAGGATAATAAACATTATGAAACTTCACCTGACTTCGTTAAGAGAAAACAACAATGGACATGGTAGAACAGTCTGGACAGTTTACAAAGGTTGTATCATGGCGTGCCATTGTTATCTATATATCTCTTAAAGTTGTTAAGTTACATTTGTCAGCGTATATTATCTTATCACAAGCACTTATAATACTAAACAATCAATTTTTGAACACTGACAGTTGACACTCCATTTCTAAAAGGCTAATCAAATCAAACTCATGTGAAATGATTTGATTGGCTATTGCTTATTCAATGAGCCAATCACAAAGGTTCTCATCTCATCTTATGTGAGAGTCAGTCAGTGCAGACCGGCGACACTTCGACCCAGTGGGATCTTTTGTGTCGACACTCTCGCAATAACGACTGCCATAGATGTTCATAGCAGCCGGGACCGACGGCTTAACGTGCTTTTCGAAGCACGGAGCAGGCGATAATTGTCAATCAATATGCACATCATTTCGAAAAGTCATATAACTTCCGAAAGTCAGAGGTGCGCGACGTGGGTTCGAACCCCAGACCCTCTTGCATTGCAGTCTGTTGGTCTCCCCACTGAGCTATCGCTGCTCTTATCACAAAGGTTAAGATGCGTTTGAACTCCTGTTAATTTTTTGTGGTGATCTGCCTTTCAACAGATTTTAGAAAACTGCGTTGGAGAACCCAGTGTTACTTAATTATTTGGAAGTACGAATGAGATCAGCTCACCCAGAGGCCATAGTAGGCGTAAGGATATTATTTCCGTTACTGCGCTCCGCTCCGAAAGTAAACATTTTTATGTTTTTCTAAATAAGACTATTTCCGCTCTAGGAATAAATCCTGTGTCACGGAGCACTTTACAAATATTCTAACAACGTACACAAAGAACACACACGACTCGGAACAACAATTTTTGGCACACGCCATTTTTGTTGGCTTATGTTTAACTTATCACCAGATATCGTAAAATATAACAGTCAAAAATAGTAAATGATCACCAAATTGCACAGCAAAATATATTTAGAGAGATCAAAATAAGTAGAGTGTGTTTAAGAAGGAACCTAACATTACCTAACCCTTCCGAGACGGAATGCAGTGATTTGAGGCGTATAGGTGCTCCTTACGATATATTTTAATAAGCATATTTTGCTGCGCAATTTTTTTGGTGGTCATTATATTTAATCCCTTTTTTGTTCCGGGTGCGGATTGAACCGACTAGGCGCAGTGACGATGGCCAGGTGACCAGTTAACCTTTACGTCATCTGCGCAGATTTCCGGCGTCTCACATCCTTACATTTTCCATTCCATATTATCTTTACTTCCTTTTCCATGCGTCAGCAACACACAAGTGAGTCTCCAGTTTTGCAAACATACTAGCGGTCGCCTAGTGCTCGAAATTCGACCAAAGTTTGCCTGTAAGATATTGCTGACATATTATGTCATTATATATTGACATATGTAACCATAGTTACGCGCTTCGACTGCGTGTGTCAAATGCATGGTTGTGTGCGTGTAGTGTTTTTTCATTAGTTTAATGTACTTCTAATGCATATTTTATATAAATATTAGCATTCGTCACTTCTTCTCTGTATAAACTATAAATGTGCGAAATTTCATACTCCTCCGTCCGCCCTATTTTCGTAAAAAGGGATCCAAAGTTTTCGCTTCACGTATTAATATATAGATTAGAAACTATTAACCATAGGAAGTTGATTTATTTCTACCGTCACCAAATATTTGGTGACGTCACGTATTCCACTCATTAAACGCTTGGGTTAGGAGTGAGTAAATCACATTTGTGATACAATGCGTTGGAATGCGTCGAACCTATGACCGATGGATTGCAAGTGCCTCCTAAATCATAGAGCGGTAGGCAACCAATGCTCAGGTACCTAATGATACTAAATAACGCATCATAACCAATAGGTATATGAAGTTAGACAGAAGTGTATCCCACCTATATCTCGCTAGCTATCCTTTAAAGGCAATAATGAGCTTTACGCTTTTCTGGGTCACCAAAATTGCACTTCGTGAAGTTATTAGGAAAATGCCGAATAGTAGAGCCTCGCTGATTTCAGCATGAATGGGCGGCTCGACCTGGGAAGGACTACACAGATCTCACAAAATATCGACGTAAAATAACAGTATTCCTATTGTTGTGTTTCGTTTGGTGAGTGAGAGTGCCGGAGGCCCAATCACCCCCTTTTCCCCATCCCGCTCCTTCTCCGTCCCACTTCCTTTCCTAAAAGGTCGGCAACGCGCAAGTGATGCCTTTGGTGTCGCAGGCGTCCATAGGCTACGGTGACCACTTACCATCAGGTGGACCGTATGCTTGTTTGCCACCTTAGTTGTATAAAAAAGAAACTTTACAGAAAAATGCCTACTATGAGTCCCGAGCCCGAGACACAAGCCGGAGAATTCGCATCCATCAGCGATTTTATGCTACAAAAACAAAGAAGCAGGCAACAAATAACGCAAATGTGTTTATAACGCTATCGTTACTTGCAGAAATGATTATATCAGCATTACACGTAACTGTTGTTTAGAAACTGTACACTGATTTCGTAGTTTCTGTTCTGTTTACGAGTTTGCCAAATGTTTGATCAAATACATCTTTGGTGTCAAAGTTGTTATACTAACGAATGCGCATACGGTCTCTGACCAGTAACCTTCTTATTTATACCATCGTACTAGATTTCGACTGTGCGAGTCGAATGCGAGTCTTCTACGCAGGTATCAATTGGTTGACCAGTTGTCAGAATCTTGTATTATAGTACCAATAGTTGACCAGTTTTTATTATTATTTGTTACAGCGGCATTAGAAATGATTCCGAAAATTTCAATTATTTTCTTATTACGGATCATGAGATACAGACCGCTGACAGACAGACGAACGGACAGCGGAAGCTTAGTAATAGGGTCCTGTTGGCATCTTTCGTGTACGGAGCTCCAAAAAAGAAGGCGCTGGGCTCAAGCACGGGGCACCACGATCACATGTCCCCTATTAATACTACTGTGTATTAAGCCGCTGCTTGGAATTCCGGGTCGAGCTACTAAAAAGTTACTTTTGGTTATCTAACAAGAAATTCTCCATAGCAGCTCGGAGTTAGGCAGTTGGCAGTGGGCAAACACGTTGAACCGTTAGTCCTGCGCCTGATCTCACGACGGTGATCTCGTATTTCCGTCTTATCGGATTATGAGAGTCAGGCAAAAATACAAAAGTGCTCTTGTGCTGGCACATACACAGTCGTACTGGCACATATGTACATACTGTATTTACTCGTGCGCAGGCCAGACTCCGGCAAGATTGGCTGCCGTTTCTAAAGTTCGGACTAAAGGACTGCCTTAAGCGAGAAGCCTGCTTTGCCCAATCTCTGCCTAATAATATTAAATATGTGAAAGTTAGTAAAGATGTCTGGATGTTTGTATTGCGCGTAAACAAATTAACGGATTTGGATAAAACTTGGCACAGATAGACCATGTATTAACACTCTTCTTCCCAGAATTTGATCCCGTGGGATTAATATAGGCGAAGCCGCAAACTAGTTTAAATATATTTGAAGGAGCGTAATTTATACTAACCTTCTATAACATATTCATCGAATTTGACGGTGCCCTCAGTTTCGAGTCTGACTGGCGGTCTGAATTTCTCTAGCAGTATTCTAACGGCACCTTCGCGACCGTGGCGTGCGGCAGCTATTAGAGGTGTGCATTTGACGCCATCGCTGCAAACGTCCTGAAGAGAATAAAAGTAATCATTATAATCACCTACATCATGCGATAAATACCAAGATGTCTCCCACTATTGATGACTATTCCTATGATGCAAGGATCTTGACAAATAACAGTCACCAAAAACAACCAGACTGGGAACAATTACCGGGATATCACACGAAATTTTTTCCTCTTGTGGGATCGAATCATTTGGCGCTTTGATTGTGGTGAGCTGACCTCATGAACCATAACTATTATCATCTTTGTAGTCATTTTTATAAAACCATTAGACTATAACTAAGTTCATAGAGCCCGATACGACTGGCGTCTGTCTGGCGTGCGCGTTTCTAAACGTTTCTAAAATAGGAGATTTTCTTAAAGCGGTTTCGCTCTGGCGCACACCTTTCCCCGCCTAGTCTCATCTTAATCCATCAAGAAGTCCAGTATTGTAAACCTTTTTCTATTGGAATAGTTGGTGTGCGCAAACCGAGGTTGCATGATGGGTTCCTCATTCCAGAAAGATTTTGCTACAATAGATGTTCACCAAGTAATGTCTATTCGGCTTATTTTTTATATTTGCTTTGTATACTTTACAATGAAACAAAACACAAAGAACATTCAGACTTAGACAAGTGTCTTGTGGACAACATATTTGTCCCATGCCAAGTCTTTGTCCTTAGCAATGACAGTGCAGCAACTCTTTTTTGGTTTATTCGGTCAGATTGAATATTATTGCTGCAAAGATCTATAGACACAGTGTATGGATATTTGTGCTTATCATTGTATGGTCCGGATGCTTGTCTATACTAATTTTAAGAAGAGAAAACATTTATAATTTGTTTGTAACAAATAATCTAAAAATACGGGACTCATTTTAAAAATTCTTTTACCAATAGTTGTGACATTCTTAACTATTCCAACTTTATCCAGAAGTAGCATAAACTATATAACATCACGCTATGAGTCACAGTAGCTGATCAGTAATCATAAATATAAATGAAATCATATACAATAGCTCGTCTAATCGTAGTTTTCTAAAAACGTCTGAGCTTTTCGTAAATCATATTTATTTTTCATATTTATAGCAATATTAAGTGATACTGGAATCCATACAAGCCAGCGCATTCTTGAATGAACATGGATGTTTGCCTTGGTCTGGGTGTTTCTATGTATAATATGTATGTATTTACAAAAAAAAAGTATATAAGTATGTTTATCCATTGTCTAGTACCCATAGCACAAGCTCTGCTGCTTAGTTTGGGCTAGATGGTGTTGTGTATGTGGTAGAATATTATTATTATTATCTTTATTTAAATCTTTACAATATATTATTATTATTCTCCTTTGTGTATTGAATTTATTTTATATAGCATGTAGTCTGTGTCTTTTAGGATATACCTACCAGCTAAACACAAGTATTATTCAGACCAGGTCTAAGAGTTACGACTAAAGACATTTATTGGTTAACATTGTCAAAAATTATGGATAAAGTAATAACGTGGCTTTAATGTCCTATCAAAGAAACAAAAGCTTTGTGCTGTTTTTCAATCAAGCTATACATCAATTTGTCAATAACTTAGTAATACTGAGTGATGAGTCAATTACTGGCATGCCTGAATTATTGTATCCTGTGCCAGCACTGGCATGCGTGTGATTGGTTTGCCATCCCTGGCCTAGTACAAAAATAATATGTAACTTCTTATAATTCAATAAACAAACACATTAATTTACATCCCATGTGAGGGCCGCACCCACAGTACACAGAGTAGTGGCAATAGCGAAGCTACCACTCAACCACTACACCACAAGTGGAGTCTGATATATGTGTATATTTTTGGATAGATCACTTTTTATGACAATCAGCAATCATTTCTCCCATGTACGTGCAAGCTATGGAATGAACTGCCTGCTTCAGTGTTTCCCGAGCGCTATGATTTGTCCTTCTTGAAACGCGGTTTAAAGAGGGTTCTTCTTTCACGTTAGGCAGCGGCTTTGCTGTCATTGGTGAAGTCCATGAGCAGCGGTTACCACTTTCCATCAAGTGGGCCACTTGCTCGTCTGCCACCAATGGCAATAACAAAGAAAAAGAAATATTTTTGTGAGGTCTAATATGACATTATAAATAATACTGAAAGACATGCAAGAAGATAATTTCTAGCTGTATATGCTAAATTCCAAACTCTAAACCAGCATATTAGACTGAAACGACACTAGTTGTTTACAGGACCTTGCCCTATGCAAGCTAATCTATATGGAACAATGGGATCTTATCTAACTATTCCAAATATGATGAGTTGCACATATGAATAATAGAACTGCAACACCCTCATACTATACTGTTGCTATCACAATATTATTACTAGACACAGAAAATATAGTTTAAAAAAATTATGTTGCTTAATTTTTATTTATGCCCTAGTGATGCTTCACCGAATGAATTATCCTCAAATTCCTTGGCATAGAGTCACACATTAAGGTTACATTACCCATAAAATATCTGTGGCCTGAACCTTTTTTAAACACAGAATTTAATAAAAATAAACTCTAGGGCATGTTTACTGTTGATGTAAACATGTCATACCAGTTCACTGACATGTCATTAACCCACTTCTTGGCATTTAATATTGTGGCAAGTATTTTTTCATACTCTTTTTTGTTGAAGAGAGGTCATAATACTCTTGCAACTATTGTGCTTGTGTGAATGGTTTACAATTTAAGTATTAATTACCAGATAATAATGAAAAAAATAATGTGTTCAATCAGAGCATTGTCAATATTTAATCATTGAGAATGTTCTAATTGAACACATTATTTTGACCAATCTTTTGGTTACAAGTAGGCAAGTATAAAATAATTTAGGTACTATGAATACTAATTGAAAATTAAATATTCTTGTTGATAGCAGTGTTGTTTAGTTTGTTTTAGAATGGCTTTCAGCCAATTCAAATAATAAAATATTATTTCTCTTAAAATACAGGAATATAAACAAAAAATGTTAATTATTATTTCGCCTCATTGTTACACACTTAGCTATTCATTGTTCTGGGAGGTCATATGTAATATTCTCTATATTCTTCAGTGCCATAAAAATTAAATGTAAATAAGAAAATGTAATTTTATTTCTTCTAGAAATATATTCTGTAAATATTAATATGAAATTATATTAACAAGAAACAATTTTAACATCATGAATTTAACTTAGAATCTGTGGAGCTAGGTGCAAAAAAATAACATAATTTTGCAATGTCATTATGATAATGAGGCAACCAAGGTAAGTAATATGTATGTATATGATGTAATTGATTATCATGATAATTAGAGCAGTAAGCGAACCCGACTAGCGATTGTAACAATAGTCAAATATTTCGTAATCCATCACCGACTGACTCGGGAACATCGAACTAGCACTACAACCAAGGTTATTATAACGACAAAAGTGCGTTGCGACGCAAATTCGCTTTCCGCGACGCATAAATAATAAATTTACAACTCTCACGTTCGTATGTAACGCGCAAAAGGTAACGCGCCGTCAATTTCGATGATAAAAATAGATTATCATCATTCTCGTCAAAAATAAGGAATGACAAAAATATGTTGATTTAATTTTATCATGAATGAAATATTTAATTAATTACTTACACCGTTCAACAGGTCGTCAATTTCATCAGTGTTCTTCTCATACAATAAAGCGTAGAGGGTTAAAGACATTCCATCCCTGGCAGCGAAAAACACCCGTTCTCTCAAGGTGCTGGTCACATCTTCCAACATCAATTTATCTTCCATTATCTAATCCAGTAATCACTGTACAATATATAACACACAGTATTATTTGAACACAGCACTGACTGTTATAACTCCACAAATTTCTATTTATTTGACGATTTTTCTCAAGAACAACTCATCAAAAAAATTCTGTATCAGCCTTTTTCAGAAATGAAAAACTGTCGACTAGTGATGTACTAAAACTTTTGAGTTACAGACTAAACAGACTGTCAAATAAACATTAATGACTAAGAACGTACGTCCAACACTTCACTAAACAAAAGCTTGATAAATTAGCATAGATTATTAAAACCGTAAATATGCGACATATTTTTTCTAGAGTTCAGCTTACTTAATATTAAAATAAAATGTATTTAGACAAATGTAGTTGCATCCCAAATTCCCTTTTGGCAACATCTAGGACATTACAAAAATTCTATTCCGGTTTTGAAACGAGTTCCCCGCGGCCCTAGACCCTCGGTGACTCAAAGTTTGGCTCACTGCATTGGTCTTGTCGTCCAGGAGAACTCAATAACAGCTTGGGAACAACTACTCACCTTCCCATATAGAATACTCCTTGTACAAGAAGACCGGACCTCACAAAAATCTTTAACAGCCAAAATTAAAGAAAATTGTCATGTTTTGACCTGCACTATTAGTTCAAAATTGCCCAGTTACCGTAACAGCTCAATACAAAATTTGGTAGAATCAAAATTAAGGGAAGGTGATATAACGGGCGCTTACCGGCTATTATTTAGTAATGATGTGGTGGCGCCTTGCTCTCGAGACACACTTGCTAGTCTACAGAGCAAGCACCCAACGCCAGCTGATAACCTCACCTACCCTGACCCTCCTAGTTCAGATACTGAATATCTCAGTGTTACAGCCAAGGATGTTCTTTCAGCCGTTTGTTCTTTTTGGAGTGGGTCTCCTGGCGGCCTCGACGGTTTGACACCACAACATCTGAAAGATCATGTGTGTTCAAGCGCCGGGGCGGCTGGCGATGCAATGTTGAGGGAGCTGACAGCTTCAATGAATGTTATGCTCTCCGGTAATGTGGACAATGCCATCATCGATGTTTTATATGCTGCAAACTTATGCGCCCTTCGCAAAAAGGATGATGGTATGGGCAGCCAAAATATGCTGTAAATACTACAGCACAAGCCTTGCGGAAAAATTCCAGCCCCTACAACTTGGCTTTAGATCTAAAGGGGGCTGTGAGGCTGCCATACACGCCTTGTCAACATACCTTGGCTGTGGGCGGTGACGTTATCTTGAAGGTTGACTTAAAGAATGCCTTTAACTCAGTGAATAGGGACAATTTTTTAGTTTAGCTATTCACCCCATTATTAAGCAGCTAAATTCCAAATTTAATATCTGGTAACTAGATGATGGCACCCTAGGAGGGGATGTAGATACAGTATTACAAGAATTAGCAGTTTTAAAAAATAAATTCTAATCAATAGGTTTGGAACTTAATCTAAGCAAATGTGAATTTTTTGTCGGCAATAACATCAAAAAACTGTCGGTATTATCTAAATTCAATTCTTTGGCACCTAATATTAAACTTTTAGATAAAACCTCTCTTCGCCTCCTTGGGTAACCAATTTTAGATTAAGGTTTTGATAATTTTATAGACAAGAAAATTCAAAATTTTTGTGAAACTTCGGACAGGTTATTCAAAATAATATACATTCGGCTTTTACAATTATCGATACTGTCTTTTCGTCCCTAAATTTACGCATGCCCTTCGATCTTCACACTTTTGGAAACA
Source organism: Catocala sponsa (assembly GCA_963564715.1). Classification (NCBI taxonomy): domain Eukaryota; kingdom Metazoa; phylum Arthropoda; class Insecta; order Lepidoptera; family Erebidae; genus Catocala; species Catocala sponsa. Next base: position 24,194,908 of record OY751344.1, on the reverse strand, counting down.
TTTGACACTTTTAGGAAAAATTTATAAAATTATACAGAACACCCTTACTAAAATTTTAAATGTGGCCATCAACGATCGGGCGTGGCTACAAGCGAGCCTACCAGTCCACTTGGGCGGCCTCGGCATCCAAGAAATTACTGATGTAAGTCTACCAGCGTTCTTATCTTCGGTCTATAGCACGGAAGAATTGACCAGGAAAATCTTGGCACCTACACTTGTCAATTCTGAAGTGCTGTGCATGACCGACGCCGTGAATGCTTGGAGACTTGCTTGCCCAAGCACTGATTTACCCGAAAACCGACTCTCACAGAGATAGTACGATGGGCCGTTATGCAGCATAGTTCGAGAAAATCTCATAAATCTATCGTCCTGGGCTGCTGAACGTGCCCGCTTGCTGGCTGTGGGGGAGTGGGAGTCGGGCCTTTGGCTTCAGGTACTCCCGTCGTCCAACATAGATACCATGTTGGACGATACGACCTTCCGCATTGCTTCCTGTTTGCGCTTGGGTACTCCTTGTGTTTCTCCGCATCGGTGGCTTTGTGGAGAAGCCGTTGACAGTCTTGGTCACCGTGGCCTGTCATGCAGCAGGAGTGCATATCACGACACGCCAACCTAAATAACATACTCCGCCGGGCTCTTGTCACCGCTGGCGTTCTGGCTCAGCTTGAACCACACGGCTTGGTACGCGACGATGGCAAGAGACCAGATGGTATGTCATTACTGCCATGGAAAATGGGTAGGCCTTTGGTGTAGGATGCAACTTGTGTCGACGCCCTTGCGCCATCACATCTTTCTAGCACAGCGGGTTGTGCTGGTGCTGCTGCTGCATCAGCGGAGACGGTCAAACGGCGCAAATATCAAAACCTTATTGGTGAGTACATATTTGAGCTGTTTGGTGTCTAAACGCTGGGGCCATGGGGTCCAAGTGCTAGGTCTGTTTATAGAGACCTAGCTAAGCGGCTGATCGACGGTTCACGTGACCAGAAGGCTGGTATTTTCTTTGCACAAAGAATAAGTATTGCCATTCAACGTGGCAATGCTGCCAGTCGTCTGGGCACGTTGCCAATTGACGACGATGCGGAGGAATATTATGACGCTTTTTAGTTTTGTTGTTTTATTTTTCTCTTTAGTCAATATGTCTTGTAAATGTCCAATTCCCTATGTTAGAAACACTTTCGCTGGAAGGCACTTCAAACAAATTTCTCCACTCCTGTATAACAAATTGTTAAAAAAGAATAAGCACATTATCAATATGACTCTGCGACAATTTAAAAAGGAAGTATTTGATTGGCTGGTAGGACTTGCTTATGAGGAAACTGAGAGCCTGTTAAGGATATAGTGTTGTGAGCTTTAATTCTTTAATGCTTAAATAATTAGTATGTGTAAGAATATACCAATTAACATCACACACACACAAACACACACACACATACACACGCATGCATGCATAAACACACACGAACACGAGCATGCATAAACACACACGCACACACACAAACCTCTTTTTTATTTTATTATTTATTGTTTTGTTATTTGTGGTTGATACTTAACACTCATTTGTACTGAGCCTGTTTTCCACGACACAGGGCAACCTAATGCATAGATTAGTATACCTGACCTAATGTGGAAAACAGTGTAATAATCTTGTACCGAAAATAAGCCAGAAATAAATATCATTTTCATTTTCAAATAATTTGTGTATATATTATGTTAATTATTTGTTTATTTGATTTGCAATAAATCACAGCCATGATAGATGTAAATGTATTTTAAATTTTACAATTAAATATATAGCTCGTGTAAGAAATATTAGTTGAAGCTACTTAAAATAAAACTTTAATTCAAATCAATTCTTACACTGCATCAAAAATGCAATAGAATGAAAGTCTTGCCACGTTTTGTCCAAGGTGGAGATTACTAACCAATCAGCGATCAGTTCCCTATTTTTATTGCGTTCCAAGGCTAAACATTTACAAATATAGCATTATGTTCTCGCTCAATGTTCATTAAAAGTACCGAGTAATGTTTTATCTATGCTAAAAATCAAATAAAGAGGTAACGCAGCGACTGAATTTTTTTTACTATTTGTTTGGTTTTGACGTGTAACCTATTACTTTGACGCTTTCCCTTTTATTTACAAAGAATTGAGTAAAAATCTGTTTAGAATCTCTTTTAAAATGTCGAGTGGTCAATGGGAAGTTGTTGGGAAGAATAAGAAGTCGCAGAATGGCAAATTAAAAACCAAGGAAGATGAAAAGAAGGCTGTAAAAAATGGGCCGAAACTGGAGGATGTCGGTGGGTAAATTTTTTAGTTCACTACTTACCGTCTGATTTGTTATTAATTGATCTATCACAATTATTATAACAAAGTTTTGCTTAACTTTTGCATTAGCTCTCTGTAATATTTATTATTTAGACATTTTTCTTTCGGATGTTAAATCAACATAACCATTCGACTAAATGCGGAGGTCGGCATAAATTCCGAAAGTATTTTTCATGCAATAAGTCTGTTAGTAGTATAATTATGTTCCATATTGGTAATACAGAAACTTGAATTTAAATGTAGTAACATATTTATTATTATAAAACAAGTAGGTAATAATTGTTTCTTGATAAACACAATGTACAAGTTTAAAATTAAATTTGCAGTAATTACAATAATACTACAGGAAAATCAATCTTCAATAGTTTTAGTAACATATGCACATTGCCGAAAATTGAAAGTCAAACTCAGGTTTCATTTACATTGTATAAAATAAAGTAAAAATGTTAATAACATAAAAGTAACAGTCAACACTTTATTAAACTTGCTACAACAATTTCCTGTATAACTTACATAATAATTAATGCATATACATAACAGCACATAATCAGCATAACATCATACAGAACGGTACACTCCATTTCATAATATTACTTTTCTTAAACAATTGTTACGCTCTGAATATTATTATAATACAGTGACATTGATTCCAGTGCCTCACTCTCAAATAAAATCGTTTTACTCTGGGATGGAAATAGATGAAGAAAAAAAGCCAGCCAAGGAAAAGAAAAAGGAAGGAGACAAGAAAAAGAAACAGGAGAAAAAGAATGCAGAGCCTGCAAAGCCCAAGCCTCCTAAGACTCTTGAGGGTGCATTCCAGGCTGTATGTATTATTATAATTATAGTTGTAAATTTATAATGAATATTTTAGAAATAAATTTACAATAACTGTCTCCTAATGACCCACATTTTGCCAGTTACAGTTTCAGGTCCAACATATTAGATGGCAAGCATGTTGCTTATTATTGTACATAGTAACAGAGACATTATTGCTACTGGAAAATTTTTAAACAGTAAAATATAAATAATATATTTATGGTTGGTTATGTAAAAAACATGTCTTATGTCCTTATTACTCTCATGATATATTTTTTTAAATTCTTAGTTTTTTTTAAATAATATTGTAATTTGGAATTGCAACAGCAACTTATTGTTACCACACTTCCTAGCACTTTTTGCTAAGAGTTTCATGTTGGCATTAAAACCTTATCTGAGTAGTAGACTTTAGTGCAATAATACTAATCACAATTACTTTTCTGTGTTCAGATTAGAACAAATACCTGCCAAGTCTAACCTCTCTTTTTCATGTTTCAGATTGAAGTTGCCGAATTAGCCAATATAATTACAACAAATAAACTTCGATACTCAAATGCTCCTCTTGTTTGGTTAAAAGAAGTAGCGACATTCCTCAATTCCAAGACGCAGATAGATGTAGAAGAACCAACTTTTGCGAACTATGACACCTTGTACCCCCTGTCTACTGTCCCGGAGGAGATCCGCAGCGCTTTAGCCAGTGTACTACAGGATGCAGGCAAAGCAAATGCTCAGTTATTCTTCGATGTCACTCTTACGTCTTTAGCTAATGATATGAGCAGAGGTATGTATGAAAATCAATTGCATAATAATAAGAAAAGCTTTGACTAATAAGAGAGCATCAGATTGTCTATGACTACATGGATGGCGTAGTGGTTAAAATTATTGCCTCGCCGCTGCGCTGACTGCTGTGGGTTCGATGTCCACACAGGACAAAAATTTGCATGATCTACAAATAGTTGTTTTGAGTCTGGGTGTACTTTGTTTCTGTTGTTTGAATGTTTGTAAAGTCCCCCGCGACACAGGAATTAAACTTATTTACTACTTGCCTTACCAGATAATTGCGACAATAGGTTCATTAACAAGTTTTTGAAAATAATTTTAGCATTGTCAACTTAAGTGACTTATTTGTACCGTACATTAAAATATGATGCTCTTTTAATTTTGTTTGAAATTGGACTTGCAGTTCTTGAGCTCAACATATTCGTACATACTTACAAACTTTAGCTTTATAATTTTTATATAGAAATAACATGATGTTATTTCCAGGTCAATCTGTGAATGGCCACAGGCTACTGCTGCAGATGTTAGCACAGGACTACCCAGAGTTCTGCGTTACATCCATACAGAAGAGCGCAAGCCTCCGCAATTCCTATCAAAACAGGCCTCCAATTGGACTCTCCTTGCTCTGGGCTTTTGGACAAGGCGGCATCAGCGATTTCGCCGTTGGTCTAAAAGGTATGTAAGCTAGTATTGTCAAAAATGTGTTGAATATTGGATTTCGCCCTCCCGAGGCTTTCAGAATCCTAGGTGTTAGTCTAAGAACATGCGCTTTCTCTGTGCTAAGTTCCATCCAAATCTATTCAACATCTGTTATATTATATTTCATTGAGTAACAAACATAAAAACATCTTTACAAACTTTTGATTAATATTGCAAAATTACAATAAAAATCAAAAACTGTTTAAACACTTCTTGGACATGTCAATTAAATTCAATATTAATTTAAAAAATTATCATTTAAAAACCCTTTTCGAGTGGTAGAGCTTATAACTAACAGCTCACTCTCTTACTTGAAACATTCTGTGCACACATAGATTTAACTTGCTCTTTGATTGTAACTTTTTTTGTGAGCCAAATAAATCACACATCACATCAGCTAAAATTGATTTGATTCAAACTTCAAACCTAAAATACCAAAATTATGCTTAACTTATAAGCATTGTTTTGACAACAGCCTGTATCTAAAGAGATAAAAACTAAATTACTCTAGGTATAGGGCAAAAGCACATATTGGGTCACATCACGTTAAGATACGTTATCTCGTCAATTTGACACCTTACAAGGTTGTGAGATAAGAATTTCTTCCACACGCGTGGCAGTGCACTGTTCTAGGTTACCTTAACTAGTACAGAGAATAAAACATTCAATTATTTAAAATTGTGGCATAGACTAGGGAAGGTAAGTAAATTTATTTTATAATCATTTAATCATTAGTAATCTGTCAGCTTTTTTTATTAATAAGGCAACACGCATTAGGTATAAACCCTGTGTCGCAGGGGATTTTACATTCAAACGACAGACACAGAAAACACTCAGATATGCAACAACTTTTTGTGATCCCACACAATTTGTAATCTTATATTGTCTAACGTTTTCGTAATATTGTCTTCTGTTTACGCGAATGTTATTCATTGAAATTAAACTACTATATACGGATTTTATCGCGTTGTTTATTTGACACTGTTACAAATTTTTTTGAAAAACTGTTACACTACTATAATCACTATTAAACTTTACAAATTTTTAAGCTATTTAAATTATTGAAACTATTAAAACGTTAACGTTTTCGCTAAAAAATTACTATCGATAAAACTATTAGTAAAGTTATTTTTTTTTATTTTATGGTGGTTTATTTTAAAAGTAGCGCCACTTTTAGATAATTTACTGGGAGTCTCTTCATGACCATGGTTGCCAAAAAGCAATTGAAACATCGGGGAAAGTGTAAACTCAAATAGATTATAGAAATAACCTTTTTTATATCTATACTAATATTATAAAGCTGAAGAGTTTGTTTGTTTGTTTGAACGCGCTAATCTCAGGAACTACTGGTTCGAATTGAAAAATTATTTTAGTGTTGGATAGCCTATCTATCGAGGAAGGCTATAGGCTATATAACATCACGCTACAGCCCACGGAGGCGGCGCAGTAACTATAAATGCGGGTGAAACCGCGGGCACATCTAGTATTTTATATAAGCTGCGATAGAATCCGTAGACCGTAGTTTTGGTCCAACATTCGGCTCAAGATTATCCTAATCCTAACTTAATATTATAAAAGCGAAAATGAGTTTGTTTGTTACCTTTTCACGCCTAAACCACTGAACCGATCATCCTGAAATTTTGCATAATTATACGTTATCAGGTGTACAGAAACGGACATAGGCTACCTTTTATCCTGAAAAAAATTACTGTTCCCGAGGGAAACAATAATAACGTTCTTATGATAATATAGCTATGTTAAAGTCATACCCTCGTAGTATGGTCGTAGAACGATGAGCATGGATCGTGGCTACGTGCTGCTATTGAGAATATTCTGACAGAAAAATCTCGATTCGATCGTAACTCGATTGTTAAATGTCTGTTACTCAATCACGCAAAAACCGTAGAACGGATTTGGATAAATCTTTGCACACAAATAGACCACGCCCTGGATTAACACACAGGATATATTTTTACACGTTACGCTTAAGATTTACGCTGTCAGAAGCATAAAAATCAAAAACCGACAAAGTACGATTCAAGGATTAATATATTAGTCTTGTTTCAGCTTGGCAAGATCTGTTTCTCCCCGTGATAGAGTTAAAGAACTATTCCAAATACGTAGTAGGATACTTGTCTAAGCTGTTGGATACCCACGCGGCGATGGACACCACTAAAGTGAGTCAGGATCAGCTGTTCGCGATGATAGACATGGTAAACAACAAGCGTAATGGATTACCGAAGGATCTCTCAAGTGACCTTATCAAGCAATTAAGTAAATATAAGGTTTGTACCATCACACTATTGTTATTAATTAGTAGGGTATTATTAGATCTTAGATTTTTTTTTAACCTTTTGACCGCCACGGTAAGGTATAACCGACAAACGAAAATTTGCCCATCACGCCACCGTCGGCATGAGCCGATAAATAATAACATGTTTTTAAGAACAAAATAAAGGTTTTTGTGTTTCGTTTGCCTATTATTTAAAACTACTTTAATTAATCATCGCCTGGCGAAGGGGGCACAGCGCTACATTTTTGCTATGGTGGTCAAAAGGTTAAAGTCTCCTCTCGCAATGTCTATGATCTCTGTGTAGATGATGACTTTAGAAACATTTAAACACGAACAATAATTTTTATCCCGTGTGAGCCGAACCCACAACACGCGGTGCAATGGCAGTGGCAAGCCAACCACTCAAACCACTACGCCATCAGCTCAGTCCATTATTAATTATTAAAAAGTGGCAGGTACCCAATGGATTTGGGTTTGAGGCTTGAGCTTGTTGGTTATAATCTCACTCATTGTAGTACTACCCACAACAACCCAGTGCTAATAGAAGTACTTCAGGTCTGTTGGAAGGGCTAAAGTCGATAAAAATGTTGATATAATCAAATCATAATGACTATGAATAAATCGTCTAAATCTGATTTCACTAATATAATTATATTTTCAGGATATATATTTCAATAAAAGCAATAATAAACTGCAAGTGACCTTTAATCAGCTTATGAAAAAGTTGCCCAACCAATACCTCAATGGCCCAACACTGGACCCTTATCATAAAGTTCTTGTGGACTGCTTAGTCGATTGTTTAGCGAGGGATGATTCCTGCAATGCTACTTGGAGACAACTGTTCCATAGATGCAGTAAACAATCTGCGACTTTGCTTGATTATATTGGTAAGATATCAAAATTATTTTAATAACAATATAGTAATATTCCTCCAATAACTTATTGAGCCACAGCTGTTTATTCAATTATTTATGCATTCAAAATATTGACATATTATATATATTATATTTGTAATAGCTAAGAATGTACCTAAAAGTAAATGTTGTAAACTACATGTAAACTACACCCATAACAAATAAAACTAAAATTCAATATTGTTGTATATTTATTTGCAGATAGTAACTTTGCCGAAGTTAGTCTAAAATTAAAGAAAAAGTCTTTGAAAAAGACCGTTTTACAGTACAAAGAAGTGTGCGGCGAAGCTTTGAAAGGAAAGAAGAAGGATGAAACTGTTGTGAAGACAAACAAGATATGCCAGGTTAGTTATAACTTCATTCTTAATTTTAAACGCATCATTACAATACTTCATATAAAAATAATTAATTACGCGTTTTGAGAGCACTATATTGATTGCGGCTATTTTTAATATAAATTTACATAATTACTTATATTAAAAGTAATTTGGTTGTATTTTAATTATTTACTATCTTTGTCCTTTAAGAAAATTTTAATAATCTGTTGTAATTAATACACAGAAAATTCAAACGTGTCAGCCAACTCGACTAACAAAACCGTAACGTAACCTAAACGTCAAATGCCAACGGGTCAGAAGTTACATCTCTCGTGTAAATCTTAACGTTGCCATCCTATGACACTTCATTCTTATAGTAGATATTTTGTCATCGAACAGTTCCGCCTTATTTGTTAAATATAATTATATATCTTTATTTATATTATTTTAATAACACTATAGCGTTTAATATTCAAAAGAAAATAATATAAAGTAAATATTAACCTATGAAAGTCTTTCTCTTTGGCTTATTGAACAAATTAGTATAATATCATATATAGACCTGGCCACCCTAAATTTGGCAGTAGAAAAAAAAACTAGTTTCGGAGCGACATATTTTTCTAATATCGAATCTATTTTAATTTTTCGAAGCAATTTCTTCGCTTATAAAAGGTAATTATGTGTTATAGATATTTTAGGAAAATGTGTACAATCATTTAACACGTTACGATATTGGTTGAAGAGCGTGCGTATTTTGATAAATGGCTGTGTGGCATACGTGCGCAAATGCGAATCAATTCAAAGAATCGCGCAGTTCATTTTGTGAATGGAAGTTGAAAAACTACTTTAGGCGTCGTGTAGTGAGCGCGTGTTGTGCTAAGGCTAACAGTAAACTTTGATGTGTTACATCCGTTACTCTGCGGGAGGTAGTTAGCACGCCAGCGCTTACCATATTTGTACTATACAAGTCCAGGTAAATTACGTTTATTTGTGAAGTGAAACGTTTTATTGCAAACAGAATATTATATATAAATCAATGCAATTTGTGTAGTACAGATTTATTTTCAGAAATCAATAGATACAATATAACCAGAACAGTGTCAATCCAGTGTAAATTCAACATTTAAAACCCATAATTCCTAGTGCCTTGAGGAAAATGTATAATAAAAGTACATGTTATGAATAATTTTTTTTTATGTTTTATTAAATTCTTGTTTGTGTCAATTTGAACATTGAAATCTGCTATAAATATTAGTTTCAGTCCTTGTGGCAAATTCAGTGCTTTATTACCAATTTTATGTATACATATATGAAAATGATTGTGGTGTGTAATGTCTGTATAATGGCTGTCTAAATATCTGTTATAAGTTGATCTAAAATTACTATGGTAGCTTTTTATTTAGTTATAATGCTAACCTTTCATCCTTTGGCTTCCTGTGCCTGAGTCACGCCTAGCATATATATCAATCACAAAAAAAAATGGTCAGAGGTTAGCAAAGTGATGGAAAATTACAGAAGTATATAGTATCGCCTAGTTTTAGACGAAATCAAGATCAGTTTCATATATATTTACATGTAGGTTTTATGGAAAATCCAAAGGTCTTAGTGTCATATCCGGGGACATAGGATCCTCTTGTTATCTTAGTCAAAGTGAAAAAGAATTTCAATAAAGTCTGTACAAACATCAAAACAATAAACACTACAAGGATTGACATTGGAGTAGAACAAAGCAAAATGTGTTTTGTAAAATGACACAACTACAATCTGTAATCAAACTGCTTCTTGCATTGATAGTCAGTCACTGACAATGTAAACATATTTCATTTATGCTAACTTATATTTATTTATATTTAGGATATTCTAGACAGAATGACAAGCACTAGAAGGTTTCCTTGGATTTGGGCCAGCTTCTTCCTTCTCATCGGCATCGCTGGACTGGTCACTTACGATGTCAACAGAGCGGGTGGAAACTTCCCAAGTAAGTGTCTTATACATACATATTTTCCAGTCAGAAATTGGTTCTACTTAGTATTGTTTTATTGACTGTTTGTATCCATATGATTGACCTTCATAGCAGTGTTGTTTTAATTTTACTTGATGACAGAGCGATGCACTGTGTGTAGCACTTGCTATCATAAAATAAGATGTGGTAGGTCTCAACATAGGACTTATAAACAAATTAGTATTATTCTCTCACATAAAATACATCTCCCTAGCCTTTATTATTCCCAAGTCACTTGGGGTCGGCTTTCTAGTCTAACCGGGATTTGACTGGATATTAGTTTGTACACGGAGCGACTGCCATTTGACCTCTGCAACCCGAAGTCTAACGATACCCTAAGGCTGGACAGTGTCAGTATATTAGTGGGCACTGACTTCCCAATAACGACTTCCATAGATGTTCATGGCAGCCGAGACCGACGGCTTAACGTGCTCTCCGGCGCACGGAGCAGGCGATAATTCTCAATCAATACGCACATAATTTCGAAAAGTCATATAACTTCCGGAAGTCAGAGGTGCGCGACGTGGGCTCGAACCCGAGACCCTCTGCATTGCAGTCTGTTGGTCTCCCAACTGAACTATCGCTGCTTGATCCCCACATACACTACAAAAATATGTTTGACAGTTAAATAGTTATAGTAAGTCTTGGTGTTATATGTCTGTTGTTTTAATATTTGTATGCTCCCTCGCAACATAGGTATTGTCACTAGTGCGACAGTTGTCTTTAAAAAAAGAAAGGATGATATTACAACATAAAATATCAATCCATTTTTTGTTATGTAACATACAATCAGATTTCACATTTGTGGTTGTGCTTAAAAACAATGGCTCATTTCTTGCTAGCTACTTTCTCATCGGCAGAACTTCTTGCTTTGATTTGGTGAACTTGAAATCTAACCTATTATTATTGTTCTTTAGTAATATTAGTTATTTGACCAAAATAAATAAATTATTTTGTATAATCAATATATTTTTTACTTACCAAGGTATGTATTGGTATCTCCAATAGGATTTCAGTTTATTTCCAGGCGTTTACTTAATTTCTCTGTCAGAAAATTCTTAAGCCTCTAACCATGGTCGGTAGATGCCAATGGACTCTGGAGTCTCTCTTGTTTCATACCTATATCCCCGAAGGAGTATTGGAGGTGTATTGCCCTCACATTACCCCAACAAAATTTTGTAATACGGCAAAACAAATGCACGGTTTCAGGCTCAATGCTGTTACTGATAAACACTTGACAGGAATTGACAATAACAGTCTGACCCGGGAATCGATCCGAGACTTCACGCACAGTAGGCGCATACACTACCGTGGCGCCACTGAAGGCGGTCCCTATTATATGTAATTTAGATATAGGTATGCTAAAAATCAAATCAAATTATAATATTTATATAAATCGCTTAGAGGCCATACAGAGGAAATTTCTGAGGTACATTCAATTTCGATCTAATTGCTATATACCCAATTATTATAGCAGGTGTAAAAAATTCCATCTTCTTCCACTAGAGGAAAGAAGAAAAGTTGCGGATATCTCTTTACTTTTAAAAATCGCGAATGGGTTGATAGACGTTAGTGAACTGGTGAGCAAAATAGGGCTGCGTGTGCCATCTGCATTCCTGCGCAAATCACAGCTACTACATACACCAACAGCTAGTACAACCTACAGGCAAAATTCATTTTTAATTCGAGCGAGTCGCATGTTCAACACGGCATGCCAGAGTGTTGATATAGACTTGTTTACCTATAGTAACAGCCAAGTCAAAAAATTTTTGTGTAACTCTTTCTTTGTCTAAAAACCAGATGTGTGTCTATTTTTTGCTGTTATCTTGTTGTTTAAATGTCTTCTTCTATTATTTACACTTTATTCTGCTATCTGTGAAAACTTTTAATTGGCCTTCTTTTTTCGTATCAAATCTGTCTATGATACTAATTTAGCTGTAAGTTTTCCTAAAATTGTAAAATAAAATAAATAAATAAATAAAACGCAACTTATGGCCTGAAAAGCTTTTTAATTGAAATGAATAAAATAAAATACAATTTACATTGATTATCTTACGATATCATACATGACGTCATAGCGGCCTATGTTTTAATTAAAATACATTACATAAAATATTTTAAAAATCTTGGTGAAAGTTTAGCAAAGGACACACAAACAGAAAACGACTTACGCAACTGAATATCAGACATCTTAAATGTCGACATAGCATACATATGTATATGAATGTAAAATGACTTTTCAAAAGACCAGTTTTATTCATTTATTCTTAATATTCACGCCGTTAGTGAAATAGCGACGTTTGCCTCATTGGCATGTTTCTACAGAATATACCACGGGGAGTGCTCTGAAGAGTTATTCCACCTTATCCCGCCCTCCCATTTCCTATCCAGAACAACGCGTGCTGGGCTCAGATGTCATCCTTACACGGTCGACTAGAGCGCGTACCAACAAGTTTGGGTCCTCATACCTCTGCCGAACGACCAAGCCATGGCATTCTCTGCACGGCACGTGTCTCCTTCTTCCTTTAATCCTGGGTCCTTTAAGTTAAGCGGAGCGTGAAAAAGCACCTCAGGCCGTCAAAGTAGAGATCTCAACATCGCCTCGGCTGCTATGAGGACGGTATGGAGGCCATTGCTCTTAGACCACACGATCGCTTACCATCAGGCGGAGTGTGGTCATTTTGACGTGTAACATAAAAAAAAAATTATATTATAGACTGGTTTATCCCACGTATATGATTACTTCGCTCTCCTGGATCGTAGCGTGATGTCATATAGCCTTCAAGAATAGGGCCTATCAAATGCAAAAATAAGTTTTACATCCTTCTACTAGTTCCAAAGATAAGCTCGATTAATAAAAAGAAACATACAGATTTTCAGCTTTATTATAGTAATAATATCGGCCTTATAAACTGTCCCATATTTGGGCACGGGCCTCTTCTCAGTCTGACAAGGATTAGGCCATAGCTCACCACGCTGGCCCCGTGCGAGTTACCAGACTTCACATATCTTCAAAAACAATATGGAGAACTTTCAGACATGTAGGTTTCCTTACGATGTTTTCCTTCACCATCAAAACGAGTGATAATTAACTAATTAATACGCACATAACTTCGAAAAGAGTTATCTTAGGATGGTGCTCGAAACCTCTGCGTAGAAGTCCAATGGTCTCCCACTAAGCTATCGCTAAGTGGGAGTTCTACTAAGCAACGATAGCTCAGTGGGGAGACCAACAGATTGCAATGCAGAGGTTCTCGGGTTCGAACCCACGTCGCGCACCTCTGACTTTCGGAAGTTATATGACTTTTCGAAATTATGTGCGTATTGATTGACAATTATCGCCTGCTCCGTGCCTCGGAGAGCACGTTAAGCCGTTGGTCCCGGCTGCCATGAACATCTATGGCAGTCGTTATTAAGAGAGTCGACACAAAAGATCCCACTGGGTCGAAGTGTCGCCGGTCTGCACTGACTGGCCCCCACATAAGATAAGATAAGCTATCGCTACTTATTATAGTATAGATTGCTAATAACATTTGTATATGAAACCAAACTTATAGCGACTTGACTGTGAAACAGGTTTCTGTCCTACAGAAAATTGCATCTAAATCTTGATTTTTGTTGCTTTAGTAAGCAGATTACATAGTAATACATACCTAAGGTAGGTATTATCTTATCAGCAAATGGACTAGTCGCCCTTGTGACGTCAGAACACACTTTTGCCAAGCTGGCAATGCGGGTGTTCTTCCTACCGCTGGTATTTCAAGAATTCACAGATTCAATAACTGTTTATAATCTGGTTGTCCCTCGGCTTGTTTGATACCCTAGTTTCTAAATAAACAGTTTATACATTGATTGCTAAACGATAAACCAATAAATTTTTGAGTAATGAGTGAGGATATCTCGCTCTGCATTTAAATACCGTTTATATTACAAAACTAGCAACCCGCCCTGGCTGCGCATGGCTAGTACAAAACCTTAACAAATTACATCTAACACTTCCTCATGAATCACTGTCTGTTAGTGAAAAGCGCATCAAAATCCGTTCCGTAGGTTTTGAGTTTATCGCGAACAGACAGACGCGGGAGGAGGGACTTTGTTTTTTAATATGTAGTGATGTATCGTGTATCTTTATTTCGCTTTTTCACAGTTACCCTTATAATCATATTTAAGACTTCTCAGTTATTGCTAATTAGTGGAATCAAGAAAATATTCTGTGTTACATTTGAGGGAACGACTTTTATCTATACTAATATTATAAAGCTGAAGAGTTTGTTTGTTTGTTTGAACGCGCTAATCTCAGGAACTACTGGTTCGATTTGAAATATTCTTTGTGTTGGATAGCCTATTTATTGAGGAAGGTTATATAACATCACGCTATGACCCACGGGGGCAGTGCAGTAACGACAAACGCGGGTGAAACCACGGGTACATCTAGTATTAGTATACATTAGTGGAAACAAAAAAATACTCTGTGCTAGATTTGGGGGAATAACTTTTAGATTGGAATAATAGAAAATATTGAGCCAAATATTATGTACATTCTTTTTGAATTAAGAGAAATGATTCATATATCGATGTGACATATTTAGATTTTTTTAAAAGACTATCCTGTCCTTCCTTAAGCTTATGTATCGCGGGAGACTACAAATATACGAATAACGGACACAAAGAACATTCAGACAGAACAACTATAACTTGTGGTTCACACATTTTTTTGTTCCATTTGGGGATCGAACCCACATAGCAGTAAAGACACCTACTTAAACCACTACGTCATCCGTGCAGTTGTCCATAATCGCCTGTTCTGTATCTGTCTAAATCTATATACTAATATTATAAAGCTGAAGAGTTTATTTGTTTGTTTGAACGCGCTAATCTAAGGAACTACTGGTTCGATTTGAAACTTATTTTTTTGTTGGATAGCTTATTTATCGAGGAAGACTATAGGCTATATAACATCACGCTACGATCCACGGAGGCGCCGCAGTAATCATAAACGCGGGTGAAACCGCGGGAACATCTAGTCTATACTAATATTATAAAGCTGTAGAGTTTGTTTGTTTGAACGCGCTAATCTAAGGAACTACTGGTTCGATTTGAAACTTATTTTTTTGTTGGATAGCTTATTTATCGAGGAAGGTTATAGGCCGCTACGATCCACGGAGGCGGCGCAGTAATCATAAACGCGGGTGAAACCGCGGGCACATCTAGTAGTGTATAAGAACACTAATTCTACAATTTATTAGATTGTATCGCGGACTATTGTATGTATATGAATGATAAGGCGGTGTGTTTATTAATATTATACGTTTTTCATTTGATAAGATTGTGCGGTACTGGCCTGTGGCCTGTGTTGCATCAACATTTTTATCTACGAGTTATTCATGGCAACGCCCGAATAGAACTAGTTTTTCTTAAGTCCAATAAACTTTGTATTTTGACCTTCAACTTGATATTGATATTATAAAACTGGTAATAGATTTGAAAGTCTGGTTCTTGTGCTGTCCTAATAATTAAGAGTTAACGGCTACGGAGTTATTATTCTAACTAGTTTTTGCCCGCGGTTTCGCTGGCGTAAATGTAGGTTAGTAACAGGATTTTTTCTAGATGAAAGGTACCCTACGTCCTTTCTGTTCCTCCTGACACACGTTTCTGTTCCCCTAACCCGACCAATACTACGTGACCATTATTTTAACCGCCCCACCCCCTCCGCCTCGGTGACCACTAGTAGTATATGCCAAGACCCTCCTCCCCTCCCTCTCTAGTAGTTCTTGGAAACGGTAAGTCAAAAAAAATTATAGTTTGGCTCATATTTGTATAAATACGGCGTTTGCCGCGTATTATCTGTGAGTTTAATAACGCTAACCGCTGCGCGCCGTATTCTTCTTTTCGTGTGGTTAGTGCTCAACCTGTTGTCAAGAGTTGTTCAAGCCGCCCGTAGGCCTCTGACATGGCTTAACGACTGCTGTCAATTTGACAACAACCGGGACCGACTTTTTACGTGCCCTCCGAAGCACGGAGACGCTCAGATGAAATACCACTAAGCGGTCACCCATCTATAGACTGAGCGCACCCAACGTTGCTTAACCTCGCTAATCGTTTACTGATCAGTGAGTGCAACTGGCTATATTGGTTCAATACTAGTAGTGTTATAGTTTTAAATCTATACTAATATTATAAAGCTGAAGAGTTTGTTTGTTTAAGCGCGCTAATCTCAGGAACTACTGGTCCGAATTGAAAAATTCTTTTAGTGTTGGATAGCCTATTTATCAAGGAAGGCTATAGGCTATTTAACATCACGCTACGACCCACGGGGGCGGCGCAGTAACGATAAACGCGGGTGAAACCGCGGGCACAGCTAGTGGTAAATAAAAGTATACTCACATGAACACTTTAGTCTTCAAATAATCAGCCGTAATTTGGTAGTAATCGTTGGAATACTTTTTAACTAAATCGACTCCCGAGGTGGTGTAACTCTGGACGTTTTCCACCAGCCCTGGGGCGTACTGTTCGATGGTGGCCACCACCACTGGGGTCTTCGCCACTATGATATTGACTATGTGATGAAAACCTAAGAATTGTGACCAAGCGTGTTATTTTCAAGGCTCCCCTCCCTCTTCTGTAGTGTCACGAAGTTCGGGTACGTTCCCTAAGATGAGTTGCCATGTAGAAATCCGGCGTGGACCACATTATCATCTAGTATACAAGTTTATCAGCGGGCGCAAGCTTGTTTGAATTCTTAGTTATATAAAAGTACTAGATGTTCCCGCGGTTTCACCCGCGTTTATCGTTACTGCGCCGCCCCCGTGGGTCGTAGCGTGATGTTATATAGCCTTCCTTAATAAATAGGCTATCCAACACAAAGAATTTTTCAAATCGAACCAGTAGTTTCTGAGATTAGCGCGTTCAAACAAACAAACTCTTCAGCTTTATAATATTAGTATAGATATAACTTTACTTATACTTTACACACACTACACGTCTTTTTCTTTTTTTTTTTTGATTAGATAAAACTTTATTCATAGATAAATTTATCCTAATATTATGGGTCCGTGGCTACTGGGGGCCTAAGCCACGGACCCAATATTATTAGTATTAACTTATTTTGGTTCCGTTTTATATGTACCTACACAGCATGTTTAAAACAGATACAATCAGTACAGTTAATATTATTTGGTTCTGTAGTCGTCATTACGTCACTGTATAAATGACGTAATGAAGGTAAATCGCTATAAATAGCAATATAGTTATAATTTTCCTTATAAGGCCAAAGAAGAACTAATAACAAAGCTGTAATTATTTTATAGCCATCTCTTAAAGCATTATTATTGCAAGAGCGAGAGCGAGGCAATGTTTATACACTAGCGATGTCCCACTCTTGAACATGCAATGATACTGATTTTAAAGATAGTGGTAAGGTCCCTCGCATGTCTTTAAATTGTCCAAATGCTGAACACTGACTCTTTTCTTTGATAAGGGGTAAGGCATACTCTACCTCGCTGGCCACGTGTGGGTTGTCAGACCTCACATAATTATTTATCGTCGGTAACATTATGACGATCTCTCAGATATGCAGGCAGTCTCACGTTGTTTTTCTTCACCGTTGAAGCAAGTGATAATTAACTATTTAATTCGTATTTAACTGCCATTAGGTAATTTTCCGCCACTTAGGCATGATAACAGACACTTTACAACATTGGTATTAACGAGAGAGATGTATATGTTGTATAGAGAATGAAGGGATACTGTTCTTGCACTGCGGAAGAGTGAACAACCAACGTGCTAGTCTTCTGAACAATCCAGAATATAAGGAATCGGGTATTATAAGTTACACTACTCAAACAAATAATGTGTGAAATCTACTCAAAAATAATATATATAAAAATAATAAGATACAAACGGTTCAAATCTGGTGTTAGGGGTAATTGTCCAATAACATAAAAGATGCACGATAAAAACTGTGACGTAACCGCTATGTAAACGCAGCTGTTCGAGGGAGATGCGAGATATGCCCACACCTTGCCTTATACCAAAATTTAAATTATTAATTATCCCTTATTTTGTAACCAATGCTGATAATGATTGCACAAATATCCATAGTAGTAGAGCCTCGCCGATTTCAACATGAATCGACCGGAGAAGGACTACCCTCTCACAGAATATCGACGTGAAATAGCAGTGTTCCTACTGTTGTGTTTCGTTTGGTGATTGAGAGTGCCGGAGGCCCAATCACCCTCTTTCCCCTTCCTGCTCCTTCTCCTTCCCGCTTCCTTTTTTCCTAAAGGATCGGCAACGCGCAAGTGATGCCTCTGGTATTGCAGGCGTCCATAGGCTACGGTGACCACTTACCATCAGATTGGCCGTATCCTTGCCACCTTAATTGCATAAAAAAAAGAAAAGTCTTTTGATTCCTACACAGTCTTGTATGTAAAATAATTTACAGAGAGGCTTAGGCCGCAACCACACACTCAATCAACTAACGCACATAACTTTAAAATGGTACAATGTGCAAAATCCTTTAATGTTCAATTATCGCCCCAATATACCTTATTGGGGCGATAATTGAACATGTCGAAGTTAGTATATTCGAAGGTTGACTATTTGCTATTCTACCAGAAAACGTAGGTATGCGTTAGTAAAGGACAAGGACAACTAATATATTATCGTCTTTTGCCTCTATCCTTGAAGGGGAAGGCAGAGTAGTATAACACCAAAATGAATTTAAAAATTAATGATTTTAGGTGCAGCGTAATAAATCTATGGAACTTAGATTATTTTAGTTTCTAGGTAAAGAAGTTATTTACTATGCGATTCAAATAAGAAAGGCATGAACCCGCGCCATATTGTGACGTCATGGCTGTCAAATCTAACAAAATAGGTAGGGTCAGTAAAATAGATATTTTAAAAATAATATTTATTTTTAATCTGAATCTCGTAGTTCTTCGATTCCGCTCATCCCACTGCTTTAGCAGTCATCATATTCACCGCCATCATAATGCTCACAGCTGCATTCCCATTTAAAAAAATATTTAGGTCATAAAAATATTTTACTGACTGTTATTTAAAAGAAAAGATTAATGTTGTTATCTGTGTTTATAACAAAACTGAAATTATCATCGTCTTCTATAAACTCTCGTTGCCGGTATTCATTTACGATACGAGTCACAGAGCAGTTATTCATAGTTATTTTACCTCTGACAGCACTCAAATTTTCAAGAAAATTATGTAGGTGTTTATTGTTCCTTAAAAAAACGCATAATAGTATAGTCATAATTACGCAAATTATTTTTTGTTCACTAATAAAACGAAAAATAATATTTACGCAAATTATTTTTTGTTGCTATCTGTAGTTTCCTAGTAACATTTGACAGATCGAGGTCATTGACGCGCCTATTCTTATTAAATTTTTTTTTCTCAGATACAGCTTAACAATATCTTCGATAATATCATCAATCATAGACAATATCTACGATCTTTACCCATAGTTGGTTTGTCAACTACGATTTTTAAGGGCTGCCAATAAACTAATTACATAAGGTAATGTCCTCCACCAATCTTTACGGCAACTGGGTATCTTTTCAGGAGATATTATAGTGCACAAGTGTGTGCGCAAACACAAGTGCACTCTCTGTTCCCTAACTCTCATGATCCGATGGGACGGCAATCGAACATGATCGGAAGAGAGATCAGGCGCGGGACAAACGGTTTTACATGCTTTCTTATTTACGGGGTGTCTAACACCGCCAACTTCCTTCTGGCTACTATTAAGATTTATTGGCAGAAGAAACTAAGAACTTTTAGTTGTCTCGAGCCGGCATTATAACCTTACTAGATTTTCCAGCGGTTTCACCCGCGTTTATCGTTACTGCGCCGCCCCGTGGGTCGTAGCGTGATGTTATATAGCCTATAGCCTTCCTCGATAAAGAGGCTATCCAACACTAAAATAATTTTTCAAATCGAACCAGTAGTTCCTGAGATTAGCGCGTTCAAACAAACAAACTCTTCAGCTTTATAATATTAGTATCGATTGTAGCAAGCATCTATAAAGTACTAGATGTTCCCGCGGTTTCACCCGCGTTTATCGTTACTGCGCCGCCCCCGTGGGTCGTAGCGTGATGTTATATAGCCTATAACCTTCCTCGATAAATGGGCTATCTAACACTGAAAGAATTTTTCAAATCGGGCCAGTAGTTCCTGAGATTAGCGCGTTCAAGTAAACAAACAAACAAACTCTTCAGCTTTATAATATTAGTATAGATGACTACCGTTGGCCATCACGCGGATCGTGTGTTTCTTTGACACTTTTTACTTGGGAATATGCTCCTGATGCATACCCCCTCGCCATATGTTGGGCTCTCCCGAGACTTTGGACCTACCGACTGAAACCACCACGGTGTTGCCACCTCGCCACTTTGTATGGTAGGTGGGTCGCTGGAACTGAAACTGCACCGGCGACCCACCCAATTTCTTTGATACCTAGATAGCGAAAAACACATTGGTTTAACACTGAATTTATTAATAACAATTTTTCACATTTGATTGCCAGATAAGTTTTTTATTCACCAGTTAACAATTGTTTCAACATAAGATAAGATACGAACGATACACCAATTTAATTTGGATTACATCAATAAATATGCCGTATATGATAACAACACAAGTATTATCAATTACTTACTGGGGATGTCTCATTTATAATTTAATGTAATTGTTTTGAGAAAAATAAATATTTTTCATTTCATTTTTCATTTTCATTTCATTTCATGATAATGTACCTACAAAGAGCGGCATGATCGCTAAAACAATCGCTTACTGCTTAATTTTGAATTTACAAGAGCGAAAGTTATACACAACATTTTAAAGAAATAATATGTAACTCATAAGCAGTGATAGTCTAGTGGAACACCACTGGACTGCCACGCAAGAGGTCACGAGTTCACACAAAGCGCACATCTCTGACTTTTCAAAGTGCGACTTTTTGTGATATGGCTATGCTCGCTGAAAACAACGCGAGGAAACCATGCCTGTCTGTAAGTTCTCCATAATGTTCTCGAAGATATGTGAAGTCTGCTAACCCGCACTGGGCTAGCGTGGCGGACTATGGCCTAATCCTTCTCACAGTGAGAAGAGGCCCGTGTCCAGCAATGGGATAGTTTAATATAGGGCTGATAATATATAATTATGTAAAGGCCTGTTCAAACCTAAGCTGTATTCGCTACCGTCTGCGGTAGAGAAAACCGGGCGGTAATATTACTGTTCACACCAAAGTGGATTTCGCTATCCTTGTGGGTAGAGTTGATACTAAATACCTGAGCGAAACCCGCGCGGCAGGCACTTCTAACCACAGCGGCAGCGAAATGTGCTAAAACAGGCGGTCACAATTAAGTGAATAAAATCAACACTTTATGTTTAATACAAATATAAAATATACATTTACCATAACAATGAATGTGTTTACAATTACTCCGTGTAAAAAACTTTAATTTTCGCCTACAAAATTACGTAAAATTGCACGAAAAATGCAAAAACGTAAGCTCGTGTTACGTGATTTTTATATTATAACAGTAGAAATCTATCCTATTTTACAGCTCAAACGAAACATAAATAGTTATATTATAATTTGTCCGTCCTAAATATTTAAGTTATTGGTTGACAATAAAGATACATATTTATCAAAAAAGCACTTCAAATCCTCCATACAATTTTACTATGGCGGCCGCGCGCCGATTTGAATATGCGCCGCACGAGCTCTGTCATTGTCTGTCTTACGCTCGGCGCAGTCTTAAGAACTGGCAAGCACTTCACGGCTTCTCATTTTAATTGCCAATTTACAATATACAATAAAATTATGGTAATTGTTCTGTTTAATGTGGGCGGAAATTTACCGAGCTGTACTTGTCGATTATATCATTGTATTTAGTAGGGCTGCTCAATATTTCCTTATATATAGGGTGTCCGGTAGTTAATGGATAACCTTGAAATGTCTTATAGTAGAGTTGATGGCCATTTAGAAAAAGAAATGAAAAAATCTATCCTGACAGCTACCTGAGATATGATTTTTTTTAATTACCGAATTTATCTTTCTTGTACACTACGACCATAAATGAATGAATTCCATCGGTTTTTTGTTGTTTTGTTATTAAACACTAATTATGCTAATAGATAGTCAAAAGTATGAATAGATATTGCAAATAGAAACACCCATGATTAAATTATGTTCGGGTACTTTGAAATAACTACACTGGAACATTGAGACAACTACCATCTTAGTCTCTCCGTGACCATGGCTGCTGAAAAGCAACCGAAACGTCGGGGAAAGTGTAAACATAAATATAAATAGTATAATAGTATAGTAATAGTATAAATAGTTTCAATAATTTAATTAACTTAAAAATTAGTAAAGTTTAATAGTATTATAGTAGTGTAACAGTTTTTCAAAAGTTTGTAATAAAGTGTCAAATAAACAACGCGATAAAATCCGTATATAGTAGTTTAATTTCAATGAATAACATTCGCGTAAACAGAAGACAATATTATAGATATTGCAATTTTTTAATATTAAAAAAATAATTCTTTATCTTTTTTTTCTGAACGGCCATCAGTTCTACTATAAGACATTTCAAGGTTATCCATTAATTACCGGACACTCTGTATATACAATCCTAACTAATACTATAAATGCGAATGTGAGTTTATTTGTTACGCTTTCACGCGTTAAGTACTCGATCGATCATCATTAAATTTCGTTTACACGTTGTCAGGAGAAAAGGGATATTTTTCATCCAGAAAAAGTACAGGTACTTGACCAAACCTAACCTACATTTACGCGAGTGAATCCGCGGACAAAATCTGGTTATACATATATGTATATTAATGACAACATGTCAGTGGCACATGTAGGAACAACTAGGTATTGTACGTTTGTCTGTCTGGATAAAAATAACAGTGACATAATATGTGTTGACACACTGCACTAGGAATAATTCCTTTGTCGCGGGAGACTTAACAAACATTCAAACAACGGACACAAAATACACCCAGACTCGGCACAACCATTTGTGGATCATATTGTCCCTTATCCGCGACCACAAGTCATTAACCACGCAAGAGATATATTTAAAAACTAGGGTTCCTGCGGTTTCACCAGCGTTTATCGTTACTGCACCGCTCCCGTGGGTCATAGCGTGATGTTATATAGCCTATAGCATTCCTCGATAAATAGGCTATCCAACACTAAAAGAATTTTTTAATTCGAACCAGTAGTTCATGAGATTAGCGTGTTCAAACAAACAAACTCTTCAGCTTTATAATATTAGTATAGATTGCATCCCGCAAACAAAATTTATATACTCTTATCATATAACACGCTAGTTCAAACAAACAAACAAACTCTTCAGCTTTATAATATTAGTATAGATTTATAGCTATTTTACATAAAACAGTAATCATTGTAAACAAATCCATACAAAGTTATAAAGCATTTTTACAAACATTCAAACAACGGACACAATGAACACCCCGACTCAGGACAACCATTTGTCGATCACACAAAGCTTTGTCATGTGGGGATCGAACCCACGTCACTCAGAGCGGCGGCAGTGGCGAGGCGACCACTTCAACAGCTACGCCATCCTTGCACTCCTATTGATAAGTCTTTGAAAATTAATATTTTGTTTCAAAATATATAAGTCTTTTCTTTGTTTCGCAGAAAGCACTACGGGTCGCTTGCTGAACGACTTGGGCATCTTAGAACAGAGCCAGCGCGCCTGGCAGAAGACGTTGTCCACGTCAGCGCGCGGGTACCTCTGGCTGGAGACGAACGCCCCTATATACTATACACAGACGATCGAAGTATGCAAGCCTTACGCGTCACTCTCCAGAGACTTCGCGTTCGTCGCTGTGAAGAAAGCAGGGACGTTGTACTACAATGCTAAGGACTATGTAGTGGCGAAGACCCCAGTGGTGGTCGCCACCATCGAACAGTACGCCCCAGGGCTGGTGGAAAACGTCCAGAGTTACACCACCTCGGGAGTCGAATTAGTTAAAAAATATTCCAACGATTACTACCAAATTACGGCTGATTATTTGAAGACTAAAGTGTTCATGTGAGTATACTTTTATTTACCACTAGATGTGCCCGCGGTTTCACCCGCGTTTATGATTACTGCGCCGCCCCCGTGGGTCGTAGCGTGATGTTATATAGCCTATAGCCTTCCTCGATAAATGAGCTATCCAACACTAAAATAATTTTTCAGTTCGAACCAGTAGTGCCTTAGATTAGCGTGTTCAAACAAACAAACTCTTCAGCTTTATAATATTAGTATAGATAAGATGTGCCCGCAGTTTCACCAGCTTTTATGGTTACTGCGCCGCCCCCGTGGGCCGTAGCGTGATGTTATTTATATAGCCTACAGCCTTCCTCGATTAATGAGCTATCCAACTCTAATATAAATTTTCAAATCGAACTAGTAGTTTCTGAGATTAGCGCGTTCAACCAAACAAACAAACTCTTCAGCTTTATAATATTAGTATAGATTAATATACAGCGTGTAACACAAAGGTATGGTCATGTTTAAGCGTCACGTAATATAGCAGCATAAATTATTTTCACAAAGATTTAGCCGTTTCTTTTTTATCGCCTTATCAATATCAGCACATAGTCGATACTTATCTTATCTTATGTGGGGGCCAGTCAGTGCAGACCGGCGACACTTCGACCCAGTGGGCTCTTTTGTGTCACACTCTCCCAATAACGACTGCCATAGATGTTCATGGCAGCCGGGACCGACGGCTTAACGTGCTCTCCGAGGCACGGAGCAGGCGATAATTGTCAATCAATACGCACATAATTTCGAAAAGTCATATTACTTCCGAAAGTCAGAGGTGCACGACGTGGGTTCGAACCCGAGACCCTCTGCATTACAGTCTGTTGGTCTCCCCACTGAATTATCGCTGCACCTGTGCCTTGCCAGCCAGAGCAGTTCAGTATTGTCAACCTTTCAGCTGCAATAGTTGGGGTGAGCAATCTAAGTGTGCGTGACGAGTTCCTCTCTTCCTTATTATTTTCAGTCATATTGTCTTACGTTTACGTAAATATTGAAATTAAACAAATTTTCTTTTTTTTTTTGCGCATTTGGTCGCGTAACTTATTTTAAAACACTTTTATTACACAACTAGATGTTCCCGCGGTTTCACCCGCGTTTATCGTTCCTGCGGCGCCCCGTGGGTCGTAGCGTGATGTTATATAGCCTATAGCCTTCCTCGATAAATGGGCTATCTAACACTGAAAGAATTTTTCAAATCGCAACAATAATTCCTGAGATTAGCGCGTTCAAACAAACAAACAAACTCCTCAGCTTTATAATATTAGTATAGATTTAAAACTATAACACTACTATTATTGAACCAATATAGCCAGTTGCACTCACTGATCAGTAAACGATTAGCGAGGTTAAGCAACGTTGGGTGCGCTCAGTCTATAGATGGGTGACCGCTTAGTGGTATTTCATCGGAGCGTCTCCGTGCTTCGGAGGGCACGTAAAAACTTGGTCCCGGTTGTTGTCAAATTGACAGCAGTCGTTAAGCCATGTCAGAGGCCTACGGGCGGCTTGAACAACTCTCGACAACAGGTTGGCCACTAACCACACGAAAAGAAGAAGTTATTTAAATTAATTTAACTATTTATATTTAAGTTTACAATTTTCCCAAACGTTTTGGTTGTACAGCAGCCATGTTCACGGGGAGACTGTTGTAAATAGTTTTATTAATTTAAATAGCTTAAATTGTAAAGTTCAATAAGAGCAGTTTGAGTAGTAGAGCCTCGGCTTGACCGGGGAAGGACTACCCTCTCACAGAATATCGACGTAGAATAGCAGTATTCCTACTGTTGTGTTTCGTTCGGTGAGTGAGAGTACCGGAGGCCCAATCACCCCCTTTCCCATCCCGCTCCCTATTCTTCCCACTTCTTTTCCTAAAGGGTCGGCAACGCGCAAGTGATGCCTCTGGTGTCGCAGGCGACCATAGGCTACGGTGACCACTTACCATCAGGTGGGCCGTATGCCTGTTTGCCACTTTAGTTGTATAAAAAAAAGTTATAGTTCTAAATTATGTAATAAAAGTATTTTATGTAATTAAGTTATTAATTCACATTATAATATGCTATTGATTTCTTCTACTTTTGTGCATTAAATAATTTGTTGCAATTGACTGATAGGTTAGACGATAAATAATAACCTATTACATATTCACTACGATAAACGCGTAGAGGTCAAATAAACCTTTAACTTGATAAATACAAGTGCACAATATCAAAGGTCGCAAAGATTAGAAATGTCTTAGTATATGCTAGAGGTTCCCAAACTGTTTTTCTCATATCTTTAAAAATCGAAATCGAAAAATCGGAAAACCACTGGTACTGAATATGGAATATGCAAGGTTTTACAAGTAACACTCGCTGAGCTTGTCGAACAGTCCGTGAAGTCAAGCCAACATTTTAGTTCTTCACTATCGAAAGCAAATACATTTTCGTGGGCCCCCGCTTACGAATTGTGCACCCCCCATTTTTTTGTCACGCCAACGTAGACCCCCGTCGAGTCTCCCGCGGACCCATGGGGGTCCACCTGGACCACTTTGGGAACTAATGGTGTATGCGCTAAAACTTTATGATGCGTATAAACGATTTTAAATGGACTTCAGACTAGATAATTATGTGATGAGTATGGATTTCACTGATACCAACATCCTACTAATATTTGTGAAATTATTAATAATAATAATAATAATATTCTACCACATACACACAACACCATCTAGCCCAAACTAAACAACAACAGTTTTAATATATATAGGTGTTGGGTATAGGGAAGGATAGGTAGATGACAGGTCGATGCTGTTTATAAAATAGAGGCTCTAAAGGATTATAGATGATAGGTCGATGCTGTGCCATAGGCGGTCCCGTACGCCGTCGTACACAGAGGACTATAATTCTTTCAGGATAGGTTTATAAATGGCTTATTAAATGGCTTATTGGACAGCTCCACACGCCAATAGCATCTTTTATAAGTTTTACTGCTCATTCCACATGGCAACAGTTTTAATATACGTAAAGATATAGGGAAGGATAGGATAAGGATAAATGTGAATTGCTTCACTTGAACAAACAGTGTTATGAACACATTATGAACCAACAATATGAAAGGATCTCACCGTTTCTCCGATGTATGACGCCTGCTGTTTGTAAATACATACATATTATATATAGAAACACCCAGACCAAGACAAACATCCATGTTCACGCACACAAATGTTTGACTTGTGCGGGAATCGAACCCGCGACCTCAGGCGTGGCAGTCGGTTATACTAACCACTACGCCATCGAGGCCGACAAAGTGAAAATGTGAAAGTTTGTGACGGTGGATGAATGTTTGTTATACTTTAACACAAAAACTACGGCACGGTTACAGAGCTCAGGTTACATCGGACATCGGAGTCCATATCACACCTACTGTGTGAATGTGACGTGTTGGCTGGACTAAGAATGGGGCTGATGGGATTGGCATATCCAAACCCTGAAGACTTCAGGCTTCTCCCTCTGAAGTGTACGCTCCGACTGATGCAGTACATTCATAGGGAGATATCTAAGGGATAGACCTCGGTGCTGACACAAAAGATCGCACTGGGTCGAAGTGTCGCCGGTCTACACTGACTGGCACCCGAATAAGATAAGATAAGATACATCAGACATTAAGGGCACATACTGTATAATCCTAATCCTAACTAATATTATAAAAGCGAAAATGAGTTTGTTTGTTACCTTTTCCGATCATTCTCAAATTTTGCACATACATAGTCAGGTGTACAGAAACGGACGTAGGCTACCTTTCATCCCGAAAAAATTTACTGTTCCCGAGGAAAACAACAATAACGTTCTTATGATAATAGATGGCGCCACGTGTCTTTTAAATCATGATTCAATTATATTTTTACAAGCAGAGTACAACCAGAATTGATTGTCAAATTCTAAATTAACGCGTGCGAAGCCGCGGGCAAAAGCTAGTTCTTAATACTTATAAAATTTTATAAGATTTTGTGTATAAAACCTTACGAATTACACTATAAACTAAGTGATTACTATAACTACATAAACAGCAATTTTATTGCGTAACACTTATTGAATAAGTCATCAAGTTTTTAATTTCATCATAGTTCAAGGTTTGTAATAAATAGTATTCAACTAAATGCTTAGTGTTAGCATAATTTATGACATTAATCGCAGTCATTTTGTTTATTTTATTATAACAAATCTAGCGACCCGCCCTAAACACATACTTGGTGTATGTGTTTAGGGCGGGTCGCTAGATTGAACCTTCCTCAAGAATCTCTCTGCCTAGTGGTGAAATCGCATGAAAATCCGTTCAGTAGTTTTTGAGTTTATCGCGAACAGACAGACAGACAGACGCGGCGGGGAACGTTGTTGTATAATATGTATAGTGATGGACCTAAAATGCGAAAAATCTACTGTGATTGTTGTTACTTATTCTAATGTTAAATGTTTCTATGCCGGACCGAAAAGTGATTTTAAATCAACCAGACATTTAATGTGCGTCATTTGTTATCTGTCACTTAACTACAAAAGTATTTTTATCTGTATACATATTTGTACGATGACGCAAATTAACTCAACGTACCAAATCACCTTTGAAAAATAATCTGCTGTATTTATTCGTGCTGTAATCATTAACCAACAATGCTTTGTTATTTTTATACATACATACTAGAGGTTCACCTGACTTCGCCCGTGTCTAAATAAATCCTACTAGATTTTATACGAGGCTTCGCTCGCGTAAATGTAGGTTAGATTATGTTAGGAACAGTACCTTTTCTTGATTAAAGGTACCTACCCTATGTCCTTTTCTGTTCCCCTAAAACGTGTATGCAAAATTTCATGATGATCGTTTGAGTAGCTAAGGCGTGAAAGCGTAACAAATAAACTTACATTCGCATTTATAATATTAAGTTAGGAACAGGAAAAGGATGTATCAAATAGGTCTAAAACATCTTTATCTATATATTAATACGTGAAGCAAAAACTTTGTACACCTTTTTTACGAAAATTGCGCGGACGGAGGAGTATGAAATTTGGCACAGTTAAAGTTTATATGCAGAAGGAGGGGTGAATCCTAATATTTTTATAAAATAGGCATTAGAAATACATAAAAATAATGAAAAAACGCTACACGCACACAACCATGCATTTGACACACAACCATGCATTTGACACACGCAGTCGAAGCGCGTAACTATGGTTACATGTATCAATATAATATAATGACATTCAGCAACATCTTAGAGGCAAAGTTTGTTCGAATTTCGAGCACTAGGCGACCGCTAGTAATTATTAATAGCGAATTCAGTGACTTTGTTTGTATTTGGAGGGTAATCTCAGGAACCGCTAGACCTATTTGAAAATTATTCGCTACTTAAAAGGCGCATTCCAGATGGCTATATTATATTATATTATGTTTGTCCCGGCCAAAGTCGGGTCGTGTCGCTGTTTATGATCAAAGACCATTCTATATAATTGTAGCTTGTAAAGACATACATACATCGCCTCAAACCATGTTATTTTGTTCCACGTGTAAAATAGATTTATTTGACAGTCGCGCTTACGAATACCGCGCACGGATGTTAGTAAACACTCGTATATTTACAAAACAATATGACGAACAAACGGCTCACAATCAATCAATTGCTATGTTTAAGCTAATTTCTTAAATTCCATTCAATCTTTGTATACGGGTGTGGCGTAAATAATGGATTACCCTGAAACTGTCGACTGGCCAGATTATCATTTACCCCACTTATATCACCACACAGTGTAGGTAGTACATTTTTTTTAGATACAGGGGCCCAAAAATGCGTAATTCCTTAGAAAACATGTAAAAATTTGAGAATAAGTATTTTTTGCGATGTTGTCTTAGATTGCAATAAAAAAACTTGATACTGTTCTGATGATACAAGTATTCAGGAGTGACATGAAAAAACAGAACGAGAAAATGTCGCCAATTGTAGAAATGGCAGCTGATTTTGTATGAGTAAGTACGATTTTTATTTAAAATATCTAAAATATCAATAATTTGGTCACCCATGGACAAATGGTGATGTAAGTGGAGTAAATGAAAGATGATAATCTGGCCATTCGCCAGATTCAGGGTTATCCATTATTTACGCCACAACCTGTATAGTGGCTGTCCCCCGCGACAATACTCACGTTTATGATCACTACTCCGCTCTCGTGGATCATAGCGTGATGTTATATAGCATATAACCTTCCCCAGGAATTGGACTATCAAATGCAAAAAGGTCTTTTCAAATCCGACTTGTATTTTTAGAGATAAGCGCGTTCAAACAAGAAATAACTCTTCAAGATTGATTATTAGTGTTCCGTACCCGAAGTGTGACAACGGGACCCTGTTATAGCAGTCTCAGCTGTTTGTAAGCCGCTCCGTCTGTCCGTCTTATATCGTAATAGGTAGAGTGGAAATCTATACTAATATTACAAAGCTGAAGAGTTTGTTTGTTTGTTTGTTTGTTTGTTTGAACGCGTTAATCTCAGGAACTACTGGTCCGATTTGAAAAAATCTTTTAGTGTTAGATAGCCCATTTATCGAGGAAGGCTATAGGCTATATATCATCACGCTAAGATCAATAGGAGCTGAGCACCAATGAAGAATGTTTCAAAATCGGCGGGTGTTTTTTCCTTTTGAGAGCTTCTGCTGCGTGCGCTGCGTAAACAGTTAAAGTTTCGCAAAAATCATGTATGACAGAATTGTTCCCCTTTAAAAGTTCTAAAAAAAAGTCCGCGGCAGCATATGTCTATCTTATAAGGTTGGCTCACTAAAACCATTTTAATGCTAACCAAATTTGTTACAAAATAATGCATTATTTGCGAAGGTATTATTATAAACATGATATTAATCCTTATCCAAATAAATACGTTATTCATCACAAGTATTTAATTTAAAACAAAATTGCCCTTTACATCATTCGATTTCAATGAATATCTTGGGAGATATCGCAGTTTTAAAATAACATTGCAGCAAAATAATTACCCATTACAGACATAGTACAAACGATGTTTTTTCTGGTTTATTCTGCGTGATTACTACTGGTTCGATTTGAAAAATTCTTTTAGTGTTGGATAGCCTATTTATCGAGGAAGGCTATATAACATCACGCTACGCCCCACGGGGGCGGAGCAGTAACCATAAACGCGGGTGAAACCGCGGGAACATCCAGTTAAATATAATAACAAGGATAACAATTACTATAAAAAACTCTTATGTAACTATCATAAATATTAAATACCTAATCAGAAAGAAGAAAGAAAGAAAAGTAATTTATTAGACACACACATCAAAAACACAACATATTAACATACAAACAAGAAGAAAATACAAAAAGATAAACAAAAATAAAATAAAGAATATGTTGTACAGTGTGTCCAAAAGGTTCCAGCTCAGCCTTTGCTGCGGATGACCGCAGCGCTGTTTTTCAGCCGAAACCCAAGGGCTGGCACGGACGATTATTCGGCATACAGTTTATAAACATAGGGTTTGGTAGTATTATTTAAAATTAATTAATCAAAAATTGTAGGATAGCATGATGGCGCATACACTTACACTTTGTGACAATACAAAAGCAGTTGTAACTAAATGCGATTGTGCATTTATATTTTTATTTCTATCGAATACTAGATGTGCTCGCGGTTTCACCCGCGTTAATGATTACTGCGCCGCTCCCATGGGTCGTAGCGTGATGTTATGTAGCCTATAACCTTCCTCGATAAATATGCTATCCAACACTGAAATAATTTTTCAATTCGATACAGTAGTTCTTGAGATTAGTGCGTTCAAACAAACAAACTCTTCATCTTTATAATATTAGTATAGATATTTATTGACGTGACAACGTCTAATAAATTGATGAACGCCGGCTGCACGCACGAAAAATGATGACTCATTATAACGTTACGCTCATTGTCCCGCTACGCTCATTGTAACGTTACGGGAAATAAATTTTGTTATGACGTTGTCACGTTAAACTATCGTCCGTAAACCGACTTTACAGACAACCAATTTTTTTGATCTAAAACGACAATGAGAAGCTATATACTAGATAACATCACAAATAATCACGAGGTATATCTTGTACGATTGCACTTGATATAGTTAATTGTGGCTCATTCGTTGCCAAACGGTCTTGAGGATGCCTCGCGCTCAGGCGAAACACGTCTCGAGGCACGTTTTGTGCTCGAAGCGAAAAACTGCAAGTTGGCGTACGCCGTCGTGGCTTTCCCCATCCAGAGGAGTTCGGTATTCAATAGTTGGGGTTGTCAATCCGAGGGTGCGTGGCGGGTTCCTTTCTCCCCAATAATTTTATTACAATGGTTTTCCGCCAAGTAATGCCTCCTTCGATTCAATATAGTTATTAAAATGTAATATTTTATTCTCAGCGGCGAGTGGGCACCAGAGATCCTTCAGAACAAGACGCAGACCGCGCTGAACGTGACCAGGTCCCACGTCTCGTCGTACTTCCACTGGTTCAGAGAGCAAGTCCACATCTACTCCAAGATACCCTGAAGAGTGCTCTCTGCGCGTTAGTGTTCGCTGTGTTGCACAGGCAGTAGACTGTGTTACCTACCTTATTTATATTTTGTTCCATCACCTCTCTTATTGCATATCTAATAATTCTATTTTATTTTATATATATATATATCCAAGACATCTTTTCATCTTGTAACCATATTTTTGGACTGTAATAGCGATGCATGATTGTTACTAATAATAATCGATTTATTGAAACGTTCGAGTCGATTCGAATAACAATCGCCACTATTCGATTGCTGAACTCGCTAATAGCGATTGTTATTAGCGTCCTACACTACAAATTACAAAAAGTAATTGGTTGCCATTCTATTGTTTTTCAGTGATGGCGAATGAATCGACATTCGAATTCTTGTACAATTGTCAATCTGTTTGTGATAATCGCGTAAAGCTAGAGCGCATTGACCTTTTAATCAAATATATAATTTAATAACAAATGATCTATTAAAAATATTTATTAACATTAGCAAGCATCTCATCTATACATATTGTGATAATATTCAGTTTGTCAGTTATTGTAGAGGTTAATTTATTATTAAAGTTTGCACAAACGAACACAGTCGTCTGCCTGGATGTGCCCGTATCCAGACTTTTAATACTTATCTATGTTTTCTATAAAATCGAGTACAATGCACAACCAATGGCTGTAAAATGAGTCTTAACGCCCAAGAAAACTAATTATTGGCACCCACTTGTCCCGAGCATCATATTTTAACAAATTAAAGTAGGTACTCGACACATAAGACAGCTAAGCTTTTAATATCTCAAGCTATAAAATAAATAACATTCCTAAACGCAATGTGTGTGCCAAAAATTGGTCTATCACTCTTTTATTTAAACACAAGCAATCGGATCGACTAAACTATGCAATAATAAAATCATATCATTAAAAATATATTTTAAACATTTAATCCATGACATCGTTTAAATTCTTTTTAGTATTATCTAAATTGTGAACGCAGTATTTAATTACATTCCTTGCGCATTTAAATAACTTGCAGACTGGTAGTATCATTGAATATAGTTACCTCCGTTTACATCCAAGTAATACGCTGTTTTTATTGAATCTTTTAACGAAGAGATGATAGGGGTGTAAGCTTTTTGTAGTATATTTATTATGTGTTGAGAGATCGTGTTTTTAAATGAAGTTCTATTGGAAATATATGAGGAACAACGAAAATTCACCGCGACTTTTTACATAATTATGGTTTGATTTTATTCTGTATGGCCGTCTTTTTAGCTAATTTATTGTTTTGTATGCTTTCTGAAGCTGGATTTCAAATCAACTTGTAGTCAGAGTTATTTTCTTGTGTACTACTATATACATAGTCGTCTCCCTAGCCTTTATTATTCCCAAGTCACTTGAGATCGGCTTTCTAGTCTAACCGG
The DNA here is from genome assembly GCA_963564715.1 of Catocala sponsa. Classification (NCBI taxonomy): domain Eukaryota; kingdom Metazoa; phylum Arthropoda; class Insecta; order Lepidoptera; family Erebidae; genus Catocala; species Catocala sponsa. The sequence continues at coordinate 24,160,711 of OY751344.1, read as the reverse complement.
ATTTGACTGCATATCAGTTTTTACACGGAGCGGCTGCCACCTGATCATCATTGTTTTGAGTATACTATATACATACAGTATACTTACCATACAGTATACTTACCATACAGTATACTTACCATACAGTATACTTACCATACAGTATACTCACAATAATGATAAATCCGTCGCCATTGAAAGATTGCTGATCTTGCGTCACTTAGCACCATCGGATAAAAGCCTAATGACGCAATTTTTTAAATGTGTGTGGATTAGATATCTTTCAAAATTATAACAAATATTCGTTTTTATAGCAGTCATAGTAAAAAGATATTTGATACAGTCACAGTTCGAAACTACAAAATAATATTCAGAATTTTTAATTCATTTTATTAATTTGTCTTATGCTGGTGACTAGACATTTCAATCAAAAACAAGAGAGTGACTTAATCTACGAGTAATAATTTTATTTTATTTTATAATGTGTTCCTCTGAATTTAAGATGGTAAATGTTGTGTTGTATGAAATAATTGTAAGAAATCACAATTAAATATTGTTAGTGATTTATTAAGCGTTTCATTGATTGTGTTATGAACTGTTCTAGAACCACTGATCCTCACCTGACGATGTAAGTAGTAATTAAAAAATATCTGTTGTCACTTTACCAATTTAAAAAGGTGTATAGTGAGTTCAATTCTTGCTAGAAAACATACACATTCGTGAAATACAAGTCTAGATGCCTTTTTTATTTTTATAGCGACATCTTCTGCATCAGGAATCATTCTTGTATCGCGGGGGAATTTACAAACATACAAACAATGGATACAACGAACACTCGGACTCAAATAAGTTTTAAAGCGACATCTTCTGCATCAGGCATCATTCTTGTATCGCGGGGGAATTTACAAACATACAAACAATGGATACAACGAACACTCGGACTCAAATAAGTTTTATAGCGACATCTTCTGCATCAGGCATCATTCTTGTATCGCGGGGGAATTTACAAACATACAAACAATGGATACAACGAACACTCGGACTCAAATAAGTTTTATAGCGACATCTTCTGCATCAGGCATCATTCTTGTATCGCGGGGGAATTTACAAACATACAAACAATGGATACAACGAACACTCGGACTCAAATAAGTTTTATCGGATTACACAAATATTTGTCTCGTGTTGGAACTGTTTGAACCACACACGACGCAATAATAATAATATAATAATATTCTACCACATACACACGACATCTAGCCCAAACTAAGCAGAGCTTGTACTATGGGCACTAGACAATGGATACACATACATATATATACTGGGTGTAAGGGACGGTGTACCGAAAACTTTAGCAAGACGTCTTTCTATAAGTACTTATCACGACGCAAACTTCAATTAATAAAAAAAATGCAAGATTAAAATGTTATGTAGATTAACATTATTACGCGGTACGCAATGGATTGCTACCGATACATCGCACTCGACGAATGAACTCTGCGTTCGAATAAATTGTGATTGTTGACAAAAATTCCAACGATTTTTAACTCGGAATAATGGTCTGAATCTACTATTTCAGTTTTCAGTACACCTTCCCTTACACCCAGTATATACTTTTTATTTTTTGTAAATACGCACATTACATAGAAACACCCAGACCAAGACAAACATCCATGTTCGTGCACACAAATGTTTGTCTTGCGGGAATCGAACCCGCGATCTCAGGCGTGGCAGTCGGTTACACTAACCACTACGGCATTGAGGCCGTTGAAACGGCCGTAGCGAGGCGACCATTTCAAACAACTACGCCACTGTGCAGTCATTTTATCGAGTCGAAACCTAACATGCTTTGTTTGTAATAAAACGTTAAATTTGTAACAAACATTTATTTATTTATATATATATGTACATAGGTATATTATGTTATTTATTGAAAAATAATCTATTAGTGTTGTCATATATCGTGGCTGCCAACTCATCAATGTTCTCATTTCTAACTGCTGCCAATATTTCCAGCACTTGCCTGTAAACAAATTATTTGAGATATAAGTATAAAAATATTATTAAATCGACTTGCATTAAATGGCGTAAGTTCACGCTAACAGCTTGTCCTAGGTTCAATCAGTGCCGGATTAAGCAAGCGCGGAGCCCGTAGCAAATTCTTTCAGGTAAGAGTGCTTGCATACGTCAGACGTTTTGTAGAGCTGATTATTGGGCCGACTGAAATTGTACACATTTATACGAGCGACGTTTTGTAGAACTTGTGTGTGATGTATGAAATTCGGTGTTTTATTTAGGTACGCTAAGGAAATAGTCGGTTACCGATTGTCTGACGTGGATTGTCTTAGTAGGAAAAGTTGTAACATTTCACGTTTTTGTGACATCAAGTAAATTCAATATACCACATCTTAAGTAATAAGTTTCACTCAAAATATTACGCTCAGGCAGAGATGAATGGGTTTAAATATACGAGGCCCCCTTTCGCGCGGGGCCCGTAGCAATTCTACTCTTGCTATGTGGTTAATCCAGCACTGGGTTCAATCCTGACTGGGTTTCGAGGTAATTGGAATTTTCTTTAAGGTGCTGATTCACTTGTAACAGAACATCGAGCATTCGCCGTTTTTAAAAATGGATTTTTTTTTAAATAAATTAGTCGGTAGGAACATTTATGTCCTTGTTTTACTAAAGGTGCGATATGCGCAGCATACGTCTACCTAATCCTTAAGAAGTATACTTATAAGTAGCGCCTCGCTGACGTCAGCATGAATGTGCCGGCTCGACCGGGGAAGGACTACCCTCTCACAGAATATCGCCGTAAAATATGTACCAGTATTCCCACTTACCATCACGTGGGTCGTATACTTCCTGCCACCTTAGTAGTATAAAAAAAATGCGTAAAAATAATACATTTTAGAATGGTTCTGGAGTAGCAGCCTCGCACCGGAAGACGCAGCAGGGATAAGCCTCCACAAGGTGGACCGACGTCCTGGTGAGGGTCGCGGGAAGCGGTTGGATGCGGGTGGCCCAAGACCGGTCTGTGTGGAAACCTTGGGGGAAGTCTATGTCCAGCAGTGGACATCTTTCGGCTGAGATGACGAATAATACATTTTTTACTCACACTATGTTCACTGGTTCGTTTCTTCCTTTAACTTGGTTGCCGGAACCGACTGTGTATTTTTCCTTTTTGGTTGTGGGGAGCTTGGTGACCACATGGGTATAACCAGGGTGTGTTGGTTTCACTTCGCACCAAGGACAATCTGTCTCAATCATGAGTCTATCGCTTGGTATTTTCGTGACGACTTCTAAACTTTCATTGGTCCTTAGCGAACTGGAAATAACAATCATTTAATTAGACATCACTTAAATACCGACAAACCGAGTGTATTGGGTTCGATCCTCACGAGGGACAAACATTTGTGTCATCCACAAAGAACAATTAATAGTCTGTGGTTTTGTTTTTGTTATTCTCTTTTTTAAATATTGTTTCGCATGTATCTATTTAAATTTGATTTCCTTTTAAACCTAAAATTATTATTGTAACTTTATTTTATCTTTTTTGATGTATATTACTTGTATGTTTATCTTATTATTTTTTAAATTAAGCATTTTTATAATATACTTCCACATTTAGACGCTATATTTAACGCATGATGTGGTCTCCTGTAATTGAAGAAATACACAGACCAAAAACGTATTGAATTGTATTTTCTTTTGTTAATAAGATGTATACAGCCTTTGTTGGAGATCCTTAAAGAAAATAAATAAATAATAATAAATAAATAAATAATAATAAATAAATAAATAATAATAAATAAATAAATAATAATAATAAATAAAAACTAGGAACAATTTTCAAGCCTGCGTGTTGTTTGTGTCTGTTGTTTAATTAATTATTTGTAAAGTTTACCGCGACGTAGGAATTAACCTTGGAGCGGGAGTTGTCTTTTTATATCAAACTAGCTGCGACTTCGTCCACGTAGATTTTAACTAAAAAGTGTTTGTCTCTGCGGAACCCTATTTTTTTTCTAATATAAACGTAGCCTAAGTTACTTCTTATAACATCAGCTATCTGCCAGTGAAAGTCCCGTCAAAATCGGTTCAGCCGAGATTAGCCGTAACAAACAGACAGACAAAAATTTTAAAAATAGATGTTTTCATATAGGTACCTTATATGTATACTTTCATAAGCATTAGATAAGAAGCTGTTATTTTGACATTACAAACAGACACTTCAATTTTATTTATTTGTATAGATCAAGTATTCAACTTTCAAAGTCGTATATACCTACTTGTTTTGAAAGGATCAGCAAGACAAGGTCCCCACATTGAAGCAAAGACCATCTCGTATTAGAATAAAAGCACGATTCTCTGACCATTTTAAGCGCGTTTATGCCTTATGGCCTGTTCTGAGTGGCAGTGAGTACCTAACAGGGGTACCTAGGAATAATGCAGAGTAGTCTTATAAAATGTAAACTAACCATCCATTGATGCCAATGTACATTCCTAACGCGAGGATGTCGTGGAGGCTCTGCTCAGTTCCATCGAAGGAGTGCACCACGCCGCCGACGACACCGGTTCGACTCCGAGCCAGTACCTCCACCAAGTCGTCAGCAGCTGCGCGGCAGTGCAAGAACAGTGGCAACTGAAACTCGCCGCTTAACTGCAACTGATATTCGAAGTACCTGTAATGTTATTTTACTGTATTTTCCATCTTAACCTCTCCACCTATCCAGTTATCAAAAATACACAAAAGCTATTCAAACAAAAGTAGACTATCATAAGAAAATTTTCATTTTAAATAGTCTAGTTAAGCTCGGATGCAAGAGCAGCGATAGCTCAGTGGGGAGACCAACAGACTGCAATGCAGAGGCTCTCGGGTTCGAACCCACGTCGCGCACCTCTGACTTTCGGAAGTTATATGACTTTTCGAAATTATGTGCGTCTTGATTGACAATTATCGCCTGCTCCGTGCCTCGGAAAGCACGTTAAGCCGTTGGTCCCGGCTGCCATGAACATCTATGGCAGTCGTTATTGGGAGAGTGTCGACACAAAAGATCCCACTGGGTCGAAGTGTCGCCGGTCTGCACTGACTGGCCCCCACATAAGATAAGATAAGATAAGCTCGGATGCCGGAGTCATAGCGTTGGTTAAGTTTAAAAACATGCAAGATTTTTTTGTTTGTAATCTCAAACTCAGAGCGCTCAAGTACACGATACCGCTGCCGCGCCGACACCGTTTCTCTCAGCTGTGTATACGTTCGCGACCGCACCGCCCCCGCGCCGCCATTCGCCTATGTTTGATTTTGCTTATTCCATTACCGGCCGCCAACTTATGCGCTCGTATTAACTTTTTAGTAATCTATTATCTTTGATCAAATATACCATAGATGTACATTCTCATACAAAAACCGCGTCAATATGTGGCACTGACCAGTACTACTTACTTATAAGTGTCTGCATTTATTATGCAATCCAGGAAATAAACCGGAATAACCATTGAACGCCCACTGAGAAACATTTTGTGATAGTTTAGTAAAAACACGTCAATGTAAAGCGTCCTAAGTGTGTTACTCGCGATACGCAAGCGTACTAAGTATATATGGTACGGTCTCCACCGTAGTAGTGGTGTCGATTCGCTCTCGCTTACGGGCAGCGCATGCAAGAGTGAGTGGAACAAGTGCATAATATAGCGCATACGACTGATTTATGCACAGTTTTGTTGGGACCGTTTTTCGAGCGACGATCGTGCATCTCTGGTATATTTGATCGATGTCTATCATGGATAATTTTTTATTACGAAACGTTCATAACTTTAGTGGAGGACAGAGCAGTGTTATGCAATGTATTACTAACCAGTTGTTAGTGGTATATTAAAATCAAACGGCGGGGACGCGGTGGCGGCGCGGTCGCGACCGTATACACAGCATAGAGGCGCGGTGACGGCGCGGCGGCGGCATCGTGTACAGGAGCCATGAAAGTGCTGAAGCATTTTTACCATTAGAAAGCTACTATATAGAAGTAGATATAGCTATATAACGCTGCGAACTACGGGAGCGGCACAGCAATCATAAACCCTAACTAATATTAAAAATGCGAATGTGTGTTTGTTTGTTACGCTTTCACGCGTTAACTACTCTACCGACCATCATGAAATTTCACATACACGTTGTCAGGTGAACAGAAAAGTAAACAGAGTACCCTTCATCCAGAAAAAAGTACTGTTACTATGCTAACGCGAGCAAAATCGCGGGAAAAATCGAGTTACTTTATAGCTCGAAGTCAAAGTATATATATATATATATATATATATATATATATATATATATATATATATATATATATATATATATATATATATATATATATATATATATATATAAGTATCTTTAATTCCATAAAAATATGTATACAATTCTTAGACACGACAATTAACTAACATATTAATAGAAATTATAATCAAAATAAATAAAAAGAAATTCAGCATTGAAAAAGCCTGTTCGAGGAGTAGAGCTCTCATGAGAAGAAGCAGGCAAGAACCTCGAAGCTCGCGGGCTCACTACGCCCTAAAGAAGCTCTTACTTGAGTTGAACTTCTTTTGGGCAGAAGGACAGTCTGTCATAGTCAAGTCCGCATTCGCCGATGGCCACAACCTTCTCCCTGTTGTCTGCGATGAGAGTGCGAAGAGCATTGAGATAACCTTCAGGGTCTTCAACAAAGTCATTACACCTGGTTGGGTGGCATCCCACTGTTGTATATAACCTGGCTGAAATTACATAATATAATATCAGCCCTGTATTAAACTGTCCCACTGCTGGGCACGGGCCTCTTCTCACTATGAGAAGGGTAAGGGTACGGGTTACAAAAGCAAAGATTGATATTCCCTCACAATTCTTAGATCACAACAAAAAGTGTAAGCACTAACAAAGTGAGCTCACACATTTGATATTGAACGATGGTGTATAAATTACAATATGAGTGAGCATGATTCAACAAATCTTAACTTCCTAACTCCTACCTAATATAAAAGCGAAAATGAGTTTGTTTGTTTGTTACCTTTTCACGCCTAAACCACTGAACCGATCATCCTGAAATTTTGCATATACGTTGTCAGGTGTACAGAAACGGACATAGGCTACCATTCATCCCGAAAAAGTACTGTTCCCGAGGAAAAAACAATAACGTTCTTATGATAATAGATGGCGCCACGTGTCTTTAGAATCATGATTAAATTATATTATTACAAGCAGAGTACATCCCGAATTTATTGTCCAATTCTAAATTAACGCGAGCGAAGCCGCGGGCAAAAGCTAGTAGTTATTATAAATGCAAATGAGAGTGTTGTTACGCTTTCACACCTTAATGATTACTCGATCGACCATCACGAAATTTCGCATACAGGACCTACACGTAGTCAGAGGTACAGAAAATGACATTTAGTCCAGTAAAAAAGTATTGTGCCCGAGCGAGCAAAACCGCAGGCTAAAAATAGCTAGTGATACGTTATATACGTTGGTTGCGGAATGCAACGTAAACAAGTAACGTCACGAATCGTTCGATCGGGCGGGTTATAAAAGGCGTGCTCGGCGCTCAATGACTCACCTTGACATCGAGCAGCGGATGGAACGGACGTGCTGTGTGATCGCTGTCGGGTGATATCAATTATTTGTTAATACATTTCTTGAATAATTCAATGATTATTTTTAAGGGTGAAAGTGCATCTGTTATTTTTTAAGCTGTTTCACTTCTGATTCCTAACACTATATTTATTAATTTTAATTTATTTATTCATATTGCGATTCCATTCACATTAACATACAGCAGAAAAGCAGTATGTGATATTTATGTAACAGAATAGCTATAGAATCTTCTATAATTTACAAGTAGGTATTCGCTAGATATAGTCTAAGTAAATTAATGTACAAAGATTGTTACAGCTGATAAGAGCGTTTACGTATGAGGCCGGTGCCGAGTGGCAACATCTCATGAAAATAACATAAAAAAAAATTGGGACAGTCTTTGGGGACTGGCGATAAAATTGAAAACTTTGAGCCTTGATCATAAACACTTCTCTAAAAACAAAAAAATAGGGGTGGGCCGGATTATTAAGGAGGTCAAAATATCGTTATTTTTTGCATACGACGCACCATTTCTGAGATATTGTTAATATTCTAAAATAATTCAAAAATGGAAAGCGTGGAAGCGTGACGATGACGCGAGTTCTATGATTTTTGTTCACCCAAGAAGTGCTCAACGCCCCTAAAGAAGTACCTATTCACTTCAAAAAAATACACTAACATAAAGTGTATTTTTTAATATAATTATTTTTTTAGATTATTATGTTATTAATGTTTGTAATGCACTCTACAGACTAAGTGTATCATAGATGGAATCCTAACTACCCTTATTTATTTTATGAATGCGAATATGAGTTTGTTTGTTTGTTACGCTTTCACGCCATAACTGCGCGACCGATCATCATGAAATTTCGCTTATACGTTGTTAAGGGACCAGAAAAGGACAAAGGGTACCTTTTATGCAGAAAAAAGTACTGTTACTCAGATAGCTTAACCTAACCTACATTTACGCGAGCGAAGCTGCGGTCAAAATCTAGTATTATATTTAGTATGTCGGGCAAATATCTAAACTTAAGTGTACTTTATGTAACTAGATGTTCCCGCGGTTTCACCCGCGTTTATCATTACTGCGCCGCCCCCGTGGGTCGTAGCGTGATGTTAGCCTACAGCCTTATGCCTATAGCCTTCCTTGATAAATAGGCTATCCAACACTAAAATAATTTTTCAAATCGAACTCTAGTAGTTCCTGAGATTAGCGCGGATTAGCGCGTTTAAACAAACAAAGAAACTCTTCAGCTTTATAATATTAGTATAGATTGGTAAAGTACAATTATAAATTTCTTATTAAATTATTTATTATTGTTAACATATAATTAAATATTCTACCACATACACACACCATCTAGCCCAAACTAAGCAGAGCTTGTACACCCAAAGTACAAGCTCTAACACCCATAGTACTAGACAATGCATAAACATACATTTGTAAATACATACATATTATAAGTAGGTATATAGAAACACCCAGACCAAGACAAACATCCATATTCATGCACACAAAAGTTGACTTGTGCGGGAATCGAACCCGCGACCTCAGGCGTAGCAGTCGGTTACACTAACCACTACGTCATCGAAGCCGACATATCTATGAACAGCAAAGTTTAGCGGTTAGCGAGTTATTATAATGTACCTAAGTTACATTCTGGATAATTGCTAGGTTTAATGAAAGGGAGAGACGAGATCCTATGAGACGATATCTACAGGAAACTCAATGCCACTCTTTTTAAGTCCCATGTAATTGGGGTGCGTCTATTGCTGTCTGACATTAAGGGTACGTTCAAATGACAAGAGTTCAACGCGCGTTGAACGCGCGCAAAATTTTTGTATAGTGTTCACATGACACGCGCTTGTCAGGCGTTGAAAGCGCGTTGCCGCGGCCGCACTGGTTCAGTAAAGTTCTTACATTTGTCGAAGATGGACATAGAAACAGTTTTTTAACGGTGATTTTATACCGACGGCAGAAACGACGCGACACTTCACAGAATATGAGGACGAGTTCTTCCCAAGCCCGTCTCTTTAAGTTCCTATCTGAATAATCGCTACTTGTCATGTCTTATATCGCAGGACGTTTCTCTATTTCATCTATAAATAATTCCGTATTAAAAGCTTCGGTATCCATTTTGGACGATTTCTGGACGAACTAATACTGATGAACCCTAAAATACGCCTGTCCGCGTCGAAAGCGCGCGCTCAACTGAACGGAAATATAGAAAACCAAATTGATCTCAAAGCGCGCGTTGGCGCGCGCTGACAAAAGTCGAGCGCTAGCGCAGCGTTCAATGCGCGCTTTATTAAAACGCGCGTTAGCATGTGTACGGCCTGAATAAAATGTATGTAGTTGTAAACGCGCGTTATCAAAACGCGCGTTGAGCGCTTGTCATCTGAACGTGCCCTAACACACACGCGCATAACCTATTTGCCTGACCTGGGAATTGAACCATAGACCTCATGATGATATATGTAATAATACTAACAAAAACATATTATCATATAATTATAATATATTTCATATCATATTATACTGAACAATGCCATAATACTTTTAAACATGACTTACAATCTGTTTGAGCTAATTGTAATGCAGTCTTGCTATCTGACAAATTTCCACCTGTGATAATCATTTTCTGTAATCCTCCAGCCCAGCTCCGAGCCAGTACTACATCTAAGTCAGGCTCATGCTTCTTCGAACCGTGGTAACTGCCTTGGTACATATGATCAGTCAAGTTTGCTCCAATATCTGAAATATAGCAAAATAATAATTATATATCTTACTCTAAGCAAATTTTATAAAAATATTTCATAGCGATGTCTGTGCTAGTATAAACTTTGTGACAGACACCGGCGCGCGGCGCCTTCCTCTTACAACAAATTATATAATTTAGAAACACATAATAAATGTGCCAAAATTATATAATTTCTTGAATATAAATGATTTAGTTGTTTTATTTAACACATTGAATGCCATGTAGCAGACACTATAGAAAATTTATTGTTCACGGTCATTTATGACCGGCATAGGGTTATGTGGTAACGGTGAAGGAAAATATCATGAGGAAACCTGTATGTCTGAGAGTTCTCCAGAGTGTTCTCGAAGATATGTGCAGTCTGCCAACCCACACTGGGCTCCTTCTCACACTAAGAAGAGGCCTGTGCCTAGCAGTGGGACACTTTAATACAGGGCTGATATTATTATATATATAGGGTTCAATGTATTAACCTGCCAATTGTTAGAATATCAGATAAAATTAAAACCTCCAGTGTGCCACTACATCTCAATAGGTTTAAGGCTAGTGTTTGAATGGTTGATTCATTACATTCTCACATTTGAATTGCTTTGTTTAGGTGTCATCTCATATAAGTGTAGACTTATATTTATATTTTTATTTAATTATCATTCGGAAAACCAATAGTAGTTAGGATCAGTAATAAACATTAAACACATAAGTAGATCATTGGTGGCTAATAACAGGTTACAGGTTTTCAAGGGCTATGGGTCTTATCAGACGGTTCAAAGTCACTCAGAGGGTGATGGAGAGAGCTATGCTTGGAGTTTAGAGAATCAGACATGAGGAGATCCGCAAGAGTTAGTGACATAGCTACTAAAGTTACTGACAGCTCTCTCGATAGCCAAACTGAAGTAGCAGTGGGCAGAACCGACGATCGCTGGGGCAGATAGATTCTGGAGTAGCGGCCACGCACCGGAAGACGCCAGCAGCGGTAGGCTTCCCACAAGGTGGACCGACAACCTGGTAAGGGCTGCGGGAAGCAGTTGGATGCGGGTGGCCCAAGACCGGTCTGTGTGGAAAACCTTGGGGGAGGCCATGTCCAGCAGTGGAAGTCTTTCGGCTGAGATGATGATGATGATGATGAACAGGTTTTCATGTAGACTGTATTTTATAGAACACACTAAAAATATATAGAATCTCAATATAAGTGAACTGTACCTGTTCTTTTTGAGAATAAATTAATCTTTAACCTGAACTGTCACAGTAATTATTCCAAGTGCAGGAGTTGTTTCATTAGCTTACTGAGTTGCAGTGGCATACTGGCAGCCAGCACTATAGGTTTTCAATGATGTCTGGCATGCCAACAATTGACAAGACAATGGAAAATAACAATAATAATAAATTATATTTTCAAAATAAAATTCCATGGATGGTATAATAATATCTTTAACAGAAACAAATAAATCTACAAAGAAATAAATGTTATATCATTATAAAGTTAATCTGTACAAATAAATAAAATTAAGATGTCTGTTTGTAATGTCAAAATAACAGCTGCATATGAAAGTATATACCGAACTTACATCAAAAATATTTTTATATATATATTTGTCTGTCTGTCTGTTTGTTCCAGCTAATCTCTGAAACGGGTGGACAGTTTCCCACGGGGCTTTCACTTGCAGATAACTGATGTTATAAGGAGTAACATGGACTACTTTTATTTTAGAAAAATACAAGACTTTTTTGTTAAATTCCATGCTAGATGGAGACTCAGGTAACAGCTAGTTTTATTTTTATTTTATTTTATTAAGAAAGGAACATCAAACAGCTACACTACATAATAAAAACAACAGAATCAACTTAAAACTAGGTAGTAATGTAACCCATGGCGATGTTCACAGGTTACCATTTGATTATGACTATGACTAGTTCATAATCAATTGAGATATGATTCATGAATATGTACTAAATATTTATTGCACGTTTGGTGCACCAAGGGCATAATTGTAAATACATAACAGTGAAATAGTTTTATTTAATTATTATGAATTATAACTCCTATAAAGATCACTCACCAAATCATAAAATTAAGGAGTTTATTCCAAGCCAAGAGCAATTAGTTGGCAGTATGAGCAAAATAATATATGGAAAGTAAAATAAACTATTCAAATGGCTATCTGAAAAAGTTTGTGAAAAATTCAAGATTTATTGCTATAATTTATACTTGGTAACAAACTTAAGAGGTTTTTTAATAGATTTTAACAGAAAATGAATAACACTTGCTTTGCTGCGGCAACTGGCAACTGTCGGCATGTTATTATCACATGAAGAGGGACTTACAGACCTATAGGACTATAAGGCAGTGTAGGATTGGCAATACTTACAGTGGTAATAGTAAATTTTCCAGGACCTGCATTTGAGGAAATTATTTGAACACTAAAAGATAGTATGTTCATATATTAAACATTTATGCCAAGTAAGAAAGAAAGAAATATTTTATTTTAATGAAGCATTGTAACACACAATCAAAACTATTTTATTACAAAATTAGTGTGTAACAGTAATAAATGCATTTATAAATTGACTAAAATAAAAATAAAACTTATATACCTACGTTATTATTTATACTACATTATAATACATTAATTAATTACACACAATTTAGAATACACATACATTATAAATAATATAGAATACACATTTATACATGGAGTCCTTGCTGTTCAATGTGCATCACAGTGTTCATTAAAAAGATATGTTGCTCTGCATAATGCCGCATCGCTAGCGATACAGCACTGATTTTCAGCAACACCTCAATAGTGATTATGATCGTCTAATACAGTCCAAATAAATATCATTAAACTACAAAAAAAACGACATTTCCTTGGACAAAACATAGGACACTTAGTTAAGTTGCTTCAGGCTTCGCACTAGCTTAATCCACTGTCACACAGACTGCTATAAGCGCCCCTACGGCTACACACCAATCATTCTACTAATGAATGCTGTTACTGAACATTTGCTTTAGGTTTAAGTTATAGTTATATTTCTTAGGTTATAATTATGAAAATCTGACTTTCTGGCTCATTTAGTTTATTGACCTGCTCAATTTTCGAAAACAAATATTACTTATCACATCACACGTTAGGTACTCATCACGTTGTTATAAGATAATTAAATACTTAGTTATAAAATTTCTTCATATCACTTGCATTTAATTACATATACTTTGTAAAACTCACCTATATATTTTCTTACGACTGCCATCCTTTTCATTTAAAACTACGTACCTATAGTTAAAAATATAGGTACAATTAACATGAATAAATATTGTTTAGATTTTTTATACTGGGCATCTGAAAATAGTGATATTATGGTATTAGATTATTTGGACTACGTAATGTTCAGGGATAACTTATGTATGTAAGTATTATTTTTCAAAAATCATGTAGGTATGTACTGATCACTGATCAGTTCCATACAGATAAATAACTCAAACATAGATCAATATGTATTACGGGTACTCAAACTCAATTTAACTTATACTTATATATCACTCTGATAAATCTCATAAATCCGTAAATGACATCGAATAAACGTCAAAATCTAAAAACGTCAACTCTAAAACCACAGAAAACATTAATTTCTAATACATACCTAATTATGTATAATAATTATTAGGTGTAAGCGTACCGTGAAACTAAAATACCTAGTAGATTTAGACCATTATTCTGAGTTAACTGTCCTAAAGTTGGGCACGACCCACTTCTCAGTGAGAGAAGGGTTAGGCCATAGTCCACCAAGCTAGAAGCTAATTATATACATAATTTAGAACTCTCAGATATAATATAATTACGCACATAACTTCGAAAAGTTAGAGCATGCCTTGGGATCGAATTCGATCTCTGCGTAGTAGTCCAATTATTATTTATATAATATTACAAACAACAACTAAATAAAGTATAAAATTATTTATTTTGTCTATGAGACGGGAAACTACCCATACGATACGAACAACATTTTAGGTTGGCAGCACTGGTTTTAATGACTAGCTAGGTATCACAAAGAGAGACACTGACAATGTTGGCACTCGAAAACGTGCATTGAAATCGAGTCTGTGTTTCCCGATGAGTACAATCTGGGTGTCTTCAAGTCACGAGTGAATAGGTATCTTCTAGGCAAGCGTGCTCCATCGTCGACTTCATATTTACTAAGATCAGGTGAGATTGCGGTCAAATGCGAGCCTATTACAGTATAAAAAAAAGATAGACATACTTTTGGGTGCTTTAATTTTTTTTGTGATTGTAATTCTTTTCTGCGGTGACACAGAGCGGTAAGTTTAATAAATAATATTATCCTTCAGTACTTAAATAATGACGCATAAGCTTATCTGTTTAAAAGTCCTTGTTACATTATCCTATTGCTTCAGAATTGGCCTTGAAACTTTGCAATATGAGTTATGTTATGACACACCATAAGTTTGTAATAATAATATTATATGTACCGAAGCAGCTTTAGATTAGACTCAAAATATGTGCATTGAAATCAACTTTAAAACTTATATTTTCGTGTTAAATATAACTTTTACATTGTTTTTTGGGACTGTATTTTATTTTATTTTTATTTCTTTGGGATAACAAACAATTGTGTAATAAAGTTTAATACTACTTTATAGATCTTATTCACAAAATAATGCAAAGTACAAGTAACTAGGTACAAGAAAACATTAGCAAACATTCTAACAATTTTTTATTTTTATGAAATTTGCAACATATTTTGAGGTTAATTAAAAAAATATGTTTTGCGAGTTTAATATCAAACTAAAGTCATTCATGAATATTAATTAATATACCTATTGTTTAAGATACATTTCTTAAATTGTGCAGGTGAATTATGCTTTAAATACGAAATAAGTGCAAATGTTTTAATATTTCCAGTGTTTTATTATCACACTTATCAGTTATCAGGTTATCACTTATCAGTATCACGCATGCGTAACGCAGGGGTTGTTACAGAGTTTTACTTCGAAATGAAATGGTCTAATGCCAATGTGTGGATACGGGCAATTATCTGCTTACAAAAACAATGTTCCGGATACAACAGATAGTGTCATTATTTTTTATATAAATGAGGAAATTACTCATACGTAATGTAGATATTTTTAATTAATTGATAACTTCGGTTCACACTGGGTGAAGGGGTAATCGTGAATTACCCCTCCACCCACCAGTGGTAAAGTCCAGTGGGTGGACGAGTCGGGACTCGACTATGTTTGTCAAATAGGCAACTACGAGTATAACCTAAATGAATACCTCGAACACTTAGGTATTAGCCTTAATCAAAGTTAACCTACAATCTCATTTCTGAAATAAATAAATAATAATTATTATTATCATAATGAATGTCTTTGATAATTTCATTATCTTATGGCTAGTGTTTGGCTACCTTCAGGTTGCCACGACATGCATTTAGTAGTTAGAAGAAAAATTTAACACTATGTATTACCAGACAATAGGTTAAGATGACTCAAAACCTCTTTTTCTCAATTTTACTATAACAAACAAAATGCACAATAAATTGTCTCGATTATATTAATATAATTTTTTTTTACAGTATTTGGCATACAATAACGGAATTGCAGATCTCAAGATGACACTTCGGTAAGAACTTATTGGTATTATTGCCTAATTCTTAACTTATCCACCGTTTTGACTGTCCCGCTGCGTGCCCCGTAACGTGACGGATTACGTGGTAGACACCTCGGATAGCGCAATGAGTCGACAGGCTACGTCGCCAGTGGCAGTGCAAGTGCTGCGTGTCCCGAGTCTGGAGGTATAACATTAAATTAGCCAGATGCATCTAAAGAAATTTAATAGCTCTTATTTGTGTGTGTGCGTGCGATCGTGAGGCTCGATTTCCAGGTCAGACAAATTACCTACTATTGAGATTTTCTAAAAATGAATAGATTATTCGTCAAATTACCTTCTCACACCGGGTAGAGACCTGTGCCCAGCAGTGGGACAATTTAATAGAACAAAATAGTTAACAGTATTTTAGATAGTGTAAAGGGATCAAAATCGCAGTACGCAGACCGTGACATTTTGAAACGTGAGGTACTACACGAGTTACAATAAAATATGATGGATATTACTTCATTTACACCGATGGTTCAAAAACGTCAAACGGTCTTGGTATTGCGTACTATGACCAAATTTCAAATAATTAT
This sequence comes from Catocala sponsa, assembly GCA_963564715.1. Taxonomy (NCBI): domain Eukaryota; kingdom Metazoa; phylum Arthropoda; class Insecta; order Lepidoptera; family Erebidae; genus Catocala; species Catocala sponsa. Next base: position 24,144,147 of record OY751344.1, on the reverse strand, counting down.
GAATTATTTAAAAGTAAAAACAAACTTGTCTCTATTATGTCTGCTGAGCTCTTTGCGGTGTCACATGTCTTATCCTACGCTGCCAATTTAAATATAAGGTATATTTAAATTGGCAGCGTAGCGTTAATATACCTTAGCTATATTGACGGACAGTCGAAGTGCTCTGTTGCACATTGTGCCTTGTACCTCTGGTAATAGAACTTAGAAGTACTTCGATAGCATACAGTATTTTAAATAAAAAAAAAGAGCTTGTAGTGGTATAACTTTGGCACTTCAGTGGGTTCCATCTCATATCGGGCTACCGGGAAACGAAGAGGTTGACAGCTTAGCGAAGAAAGCTATACTAGAGGGACAGGAAACAAATATTTTACCTAGCTATTCCGAAGTTTTATCGAAATATAAATCTGATAATAATATCAGCCCTGTATTAAACTGTCCCACTGCTGGGCACGGGCCTCTTCTCACTGTGAGAAGGGTTAGGCCATAATCCACCACGCTGGCCTAGTGCGGGTTGGCAGACTTCACATATCTTCGAGCACATTATGGAGAACTCTTAGACATGCAGATTTCCTCACGATGTTTTCCTTCACTGTTAAAGCAAGCGATAATTAACTATTTAATACGCATATAACTTCGATAAGCCAGACATGCGCGCCTTGGGATCGAACTCGAGACCTCTGCGTGGCAGTCCAACGGTTTCCCACTAGGCTATCGCTGCTGTGTAAAAATAAATCTAAATGTTTAGAAATTTAAGGAATAATTTAATGAGCGGACGAAATTGAAGGGCCTATGGTATAAATGCATTCAATGTGAACCTCTTCGTGTCCCGTGGTTTGCTGCGTCTAAATAAAATCGATAGCAAATCGTGATCGTGTGTAGATTACGTTCCGGACACATTCCTGGTGGTAGATGCTTTGCGAATTTAATGAAAAAGGTAAACTCACTTAATAGTGACGTATGCAATAAAATGGATGATGTATACCATCTACTAATGGAATGTGTCAGGTATAAAAGAGCCCATTTTGTAAATAAATTTAAATTAAATTTATACAATGTCGGTATGTTTCATATTATTCTAGCTGAACTAACAACCAACCAACAACCCTGATACAGCTAGAATATTATATTATTATAATACATTTAATTACGGTGTTTGTGATTAGTAGCTATTAAGATTAGCCTATGATATTGTTGTAGTAGTTGTTTCTTTTTTAGAATAAGGTACGATGGGATTAGAACTTTTTGACTGAGCACTGTCTCCCAAAATACAGGCTACAGCCTAGTTTGGGAAACAGGACCAGTACCGTTTGTAAATATAAAACAACACTATTTTGTAATTACTTGTTGATAACTCATTATTTTTTGTTCAAATAAACATTTTTATTATTTTTATAATATCATAATATTAAAAAAATATATATGTTATATTAGGAGTAAAAATACAGAGGAATACATAGTATCACGTTTATTTTAATAAAAATATGACGATAAAATCATGTAAAATAATATTAACTTTGTATGAAATGAATTATTTAGTACCTACTGTGAAATCTTTAATTGTGAATATTCTTTTATAGGTTTAAAGCAAGTAACGTGGTGCAGAAAGGAAACTCGCTTAAGATGGAGCTATCATTTCATGATAATCGTTCGAATAATAGCGATTTGCGCATTTTGGACAGCCCCGACTTTCTCATCGGCGGCATCGGTGTGTTCAAATCAAAGGTGATAACAAACGGATCAAAGCTGATGTATTTCGTACAATTCACTCCGAACCGGGATAGTGATAGATTGAGCTACACCTTGAACTACTCACACAAGATTGACGACAGTGATAATGGAAGTATTGAACAGTATTACATCAAGAATAACCGAATGCAATTAATTGACGAATACGAAAGATATAGTTTGATATTTTATGTTTCTGTGACGATAAGCGTATCTACGCGGATGGAACCTTACGCGAGTATTCACAATGATACTGAACTTACAGACTTCGAATTGCGCGGGGTCGACGGGTCGGTGCAACTCCACAAAGCTGTCGCTGCGGCTTTCAGCCCTGTTATGAAGACTGGCTTCACTGGAGACTGGGGGAAAAAGGTAGAATGTTTCATCGACGCCCCTCCTAACACCACTAAAGAGACACTGCAGCACTTAAAAGACTACATGTATTTGGACACAGTGCCCGAAACCGACGCCGGCTTGAAGGAGCTCTTACTGTTGGCTTCGCTTTACATGATGCATGATTTGGAACTGCGATGCTCTACAGAGCTACTGATGGACGTAACTCCTGAGAAGGCTTATGATTTATTCGAGTTTGCTATGAAGCATCAGATGTCAGAACTTATGTTCGAGATAATGCATCGCACGGAGACTGGTGTGCTTAAAGTCGCTGAAATACGGAAGATACAGAAATGTTGAAAATATATCTGTTCACAAAGTATAGTTTATTGATTGCTTTGAAAGAATACAATTAAAATAAGTCCTCTTTGTAACGCATATTATTGTTTTAATTTACCCTCTAAATTGTATCTAAACTTCACAGTAAAGGCCGAAACAACGACTTATGTAACACTAGCTGACCCGCGCAACTTCGTCTGCTTCACATAAGAGAATTTTCCTAGTCTTTGCAACATTTTTCATTTATGCTCCACTCTTATTGGTCGTAGCGTGATGTTATATAGCCTATAGCCTTCCTCTATAAATGGGCTATCCAACAGTGAAATATTTTTCTAATTTTTACTCGTAGGTCCTTAGATTAACGCGTTCAACCAAACAAACAAAATGTAAGTGAAGTCGGCGCGTGAGCGCCCCCGCCTTTTTATAGATGCAGCGGATGGCCGTTTCGCGCGTTAAACAAAAATCAACCGTATCGCCGTACCCATACTGGCACGGCGAGATTTGGAAGTTTTATTTCATCTATATCTTGTGTGTTTATAAACCGATTTCTATAATTCTTTTTTATAAAGTAGATATTAAAGTGTACTTTTTGAATATGGGAGTTTGATAAAGATTTATCTATGTGAAATACAATATATTTATGTATTTAATACACTTTGAAGAAATGCCTAACCATTAAACACGTTATTGTGGCTAATTTATAAAAGATAGATATATACTATTCAGGACTTTTTTGTAGATCTTTTGAATACCATCATCTTTGTAATACATACTTTTGGTGTATGATCAACGTATACGAGGAAGGACTACCCTCCTTCCCCGGTCGAGCCGGCCCATTCATGCTGAAATCGGCGAGGCTCTACTACTCACTAATAAACTAAAATCTACAGGACTGATTTAAAATTGTTTGTCAGCTTGTTTATGGAGATGTTACATAGACTCAATAACACGCTACAAGCCACGGGAGCGGCGCAGTAACTACAAACGTGAATGAAACCGTGAGACACAACTAGTTGATTATGAAAAAGTATTATTTAGCAGCGATAGCCTAGTGGAGACTTTGGACTGCATCTCTAACTTTTGTATTTTTTTTTGTTTCAAGTAATGGCATTAAAGGTGCAAGTATTTGAAGTTATGTGCGTATTAAATAGTTAATTATCGCTCACTTGAACGGTGAAGGAAAACATCGTGAGGAAAATTGCATGTCTGAGAGTTCTCCATAATGTTCTCGAAGATATGTGAAGTCTGCCAACCCGCGCTGGGGCAGCGTGGTGGTCTAGAGCCTAACTTTTCTCACACTGAGAAGAGGCCGGTGCCCATCCGTGGAACAGTTTAATACAGGGCTGATATTATTATTTCCATAGCTGTCTAAGCTTCGCCAGCATCGCTGTCTAAGGTGACTAGAAGGCTGACAGCATTTCCACGTTGCATAGCAATGATGCCTGATTACTTGGGCCAAAAAAGACCTGCCTTCTGATCAGAGGCGTCTCTAGCCCATGTAGCGCCGGTGTGCAATCATTACCCTAGCGCCCTCTAGTAAGCGCGCGATCAAAATGGTATAGGTACAAATGTTAACATTTATATAGACATGTGAACATGGGAACGTGTTTACCAAACACCTTATATTTACAACAGGGATCGGAGATCCGGGCGCAAATGGTACAATTTTGAATGATGTTGGGAAACAATAGGCCTCGTATCAAGCTATCCACATCTGTCAAATTGCTTAATTCTAATTTCGGCCTCATGTCAAACATACAGAGTTCAATATCAATTAGATTGGGATACATTTGACAGATTCGGGAAGCTTGATGCTAGGTCAATGTACACGGGTAAAAAGCTTTTTTGGGATGGAAGGGGTGACAAAAATAACAAAACACGATTTCGTGGTTGTTTAAAAAAAATAATTTAAAAACTAATTATTACAGGACATACCTAATCAACATAAATGTAATTTTATTACAAAAAAGTTACTTTCGTGCTTTTGTATTAGCAAAATCCTTAATTATGTCACTGACTTCAATTTTGATTTCATGTTCAATACTACGATAAATTTGTCAATCGACTTTGCGACAATGTTGATCTAAGATAGTTTTAATTATTTTTAGTTTAGAAAATGATCGCAAACAAATAATTTAAAATATCTAACGGCGTAATGGAATCGTCAATGAACATCGGTAATAATCCGATTTCATTGAAGAGCTCTAACTTCTCCACATCTGAAGAGCCAGCATGGCACAGTTTATTTTTTAAATTAGAACAACGTGCTTTTTTATCTAAGTCCAAATCCTTCCACTGTTTTAATTTTTGAAGAAATGAAAAATAAGAAATGAATTATGTATCTAATCGCTATCACTCGCTCGCTGTAATGTTATATTCAGACTTAAAATTTCGCTAGCTAGGTAGTTTTTGATGAGCTCCGATCCTGGTGAAAGTCGCAATAGTTGTGGCAGCTAATAACAAATCAAATCTTACTTTTTGTATCATTTGAATCAAAAGAAAAGCCGATTTACTTCATATTTACATGTTTACTCAAGTATAATACTTAAGCCATTGCGTCAAGGCCTACTTCGCAAAATCACGGTGTAGCGGAGCGGTAGAACTTAAAGTGCGGCACGCGTACGTACACATGCCTTTGAGAAATGCCGCCTTCATCCACGCCAATTTGAACTTTATTTTTTATTATCAACAGCCGAATTCGCAATGATTGTCGGCGTGCTTTCAAACGAATCAAAACAGGTGTCGGCACGAGCCTTTGGTAGTGACGCGTCACTCACCTGTTAGTGATAAAAAATAATTGAATAAATTGGCGAGTACGATAGAGGTCTCAGTTTGGATTAAAGGGGTCGTGCAAAATGTCAGTTGAGTTTGTTTGTTACGTATTTCTCGACAACAACATGGTTACGGAGTCGTAAAATGTGTACGGTAAACGTATGTAAAAACTTAGCTGGTAAAACGTGGTGTAATAATAGGTACACCTATACCCAACTCTTCGGGGATACAGAGGGTCTCGGGTTCGAACCCACGCGCGGCCACGTCACATACCTCTGACTTTCGGAAGTTATATGACTCTTCGAAATTATGTGCGTATTGATTGACAATTATCGCCTGCTCCGTGCCTCGGAGAGCATGTTAAGACGTCGGTCCCGGCTGCCGTGCACATCGATGGCAGTTGTTATTGGGAAGTCGGTGCCCTCTAATATCCTGACACTGTTCTAGCCTTAGGGTATCGTTAGCCTTCGTGTTGCGTAGGTCAGGTGGCAGCCGCTCCGTGGAAAAACTGATAACCAGTCAAATCCGGTTAGACTAGAAAGCCGACCCCAAGTGACTTGGGAATAATAAAGGCTAGGGAGAAGAAGAGTTACATCCTTAACGCGGTGCGATTGTCTAGGTACAAACGCAGCGAGCAATGAGGCGGCTCCTTTGACTGCTAACCTTTGACAGAAAAGCCGACAAATTTTAATCAAAAAATAAATAAATCAAAGAAGCCGCGGTTTAGTGAAGTGTTGCCAGTATGTGCGAAATTTCAGTAATTTAAGGGTAAAAATTCTTATCAATACTGTACTTAAAAATATTATGTTAAGACCCTACTTCACTTTTGTAGCGAATGGTTGTTTCTGCACAATTGCTGTTACATATTCATCAGGCGTTTTGTTTTGTCTGGTGTTCGGATACCCACATGACTGCTCATTTATTTGTAATTTTATGCTTCATCATTTTTTCTTTCTTTACACTTTATACTCTCGCCACGGAAACTGCTTTTTATTTTAATACTCCTGCATCACACTTCTACATGGTCCTTCGAGCCGGATTTCTTCAGATCGAATAATCAGCGGCAATATAATAGCGGATTGCAAGAATCTACGAATATTTCACACGATAAGTACAGGCGTGGAATCGGAAGTCTCATCAACGACAACGGTCAAGAAAGGCACCAGTTTTTACTCATTCTTGGTTAACCTCGGTATTTTCACCCAGTACTCGCTCAGTAATCAGGTAGTATTAGCATCTCCAGCGAATATTAAGGTTGGTACATAATTATATTGTATGTAATTTACTTGCCGTTTGCATATTGTTAATGTGATTTGAAAATCAACTTAGGTAGCAATATTCATCAGATATATTGCATTAGCTTGTTTACAGTTTAATTGTTCATTAGAATAATTATTTAAAATCGAGTATTTTAATCTTGTAACGGCCCACCTAAGATTATATTGTCATAACGGTTTTGTACCTAACCAAATATTGCAAGTCATTCTTGAATAATGTACTTTATTTAACAACCTTATAAGTTTATAAGTGTAATCATTATTATTTTATATCAATATCTAAACTGTTTTACTAATAATTACACTCACTGTTTTTCGGTTATTTTCAAAATTAATCTCAATTTTTGTTTGTAAAAACTTGTGGATTGTTGTTAAAGGTTATTTCTTGTCTTGTTAAAGGTTATTTCTTGTTTATTTTAGTTTATTTAAGTTTTGTATTATATAAATTCCAGGTTGGTGACACTCTCTTTCAAAGATGACCGAAAAAGAGCAAATTAAGGAGCTGATCAGAAAGCGTGGTAGTCACAAAGGTCGTATAACATTGTTTTCGTCACATTTGAGCAGTTTGGAGGAAACATTGAACCCATCAGAGGTATGTGAGCTTAAATTACGAATTCAGCGTATCGAGTCGTTGTACGAACAATATGATGAGGTGCAGTCAAGACTAGAATGTTTGGTAGATGATATAGACAGTCAAATGTCTGAGCGCAACGACTTTGAGTCTTCTTACTACAAGGCGTTATCTAAGGCGCAAGCTATATTATTGCGTAATAGTAATAATAGTGATAATGTAAGCGAAGCAGGTTCATCTAAAAGTACCAAACATAAGTTTATTAAGCTGCCAACTATAAAACTACCTAAGTTTAGAGGATCATATGATGTTTGGTTAGAATTTCATGACACCTTTTGTAGTCTCATTCACTCCAATGACGAAATAGCTGATATTGATAAATTTCACTACTTAAGGGCCTCATTGGAGGGTACAGCTGCTGTGGTCATCCAATCAATTGAATTTTCAGCCAAGAATTATCACATTGCTTGGAATTTATTATGTGAGCGTTTTGAAAATAAACGATTGCTTATACAAAATCATGTGTCCGCTTTGTTTAACATAGAACCGGTGAATAAAGAGTCTGCAAGTAGTATAAAACGCGTAATAGATCAATTAAACAAAAATTTACGGGCATTAGATTCTCTTGGTGAACCAACGAAACATTGGGACACTCTTGTCATTTACATTGTTACTAACAAATTAGATACTAAGACCTACCGTGAGTGGGAGGAGCATAAGGGGACATTGCCCAAGGACACATCCATAACATTAGTCGCCTTTATTGAATTTTTGCGTAGTCGAGCAGACTTATTAGAGACATTGGAAATGACTCGCTGCAATCACACACCAAATGTCAAAGGTGTTAAAATTAAAAGTTTAGTGTCAGTTACCAACTCTAAGCAACCGAATTATGGTCAGTCCACTACGACTTCAGCTGTGATATGTTGTCCTAAATGCAAGGGTGAACATTACTTATATAATTGTTCATCATTTTTAGCACTCAGTAATGAGGACAGGTTACAGTTATTATATAACTATAAAATATGTCGTAATTGTTTTAGAACGGGTCATTACGCTAATAACTGTAAGAGGAATGGCTGTAAGTTGTGTAGACGTAAACATCACACGCTTATTCACGTAAATCCAAATTTAAAGTCAGTGTCAGACAATTTATCACGTGATATAGATAATAAGCCATCTACACAGATGAATACAACTGACGAAAGTGTAACGCTTTCTTGTGTTTCTGCTTCTACCAAGCACAGTAGCGAAGTACTATTGTCAACAGCATTAATTAAACTATATGATAATGATAATAGGCCACATGTGGTTCGCGCCCTCCTCGACAGTGGCAGCACATCATGTCTTTTAACCGAGAACATGTGCACTCGTTTAAACCTAGCATCATATCAGGTAAACAAGTCTGTGTTAGGTATTAATAATTCACTTTCTCATGTATGCAAAATGGTACGTGTATCAATGAAATCTTTAAATGAAAGTTATTGTAACAGTTTAATTTGTTTTGTTTTGCCTTCAATAACTAATATGATCCCCAGTAGACCAGTGGATTTGTCATCTTTAAATATACCTAGTGACATTGAATTAGCTGATCCCAATTTTAATGTCCCATCAGCCATTGATTTGATTATAGGCGCTGATATATTCTGGGACTTACTAGGTTCACAAAAAATTACTTTAGGGATTCATAGTCCAGTGCTTTATGAAACCAGTCTTGGTTGGCTGGTATCTGGTCCAATAAATAGCGGCTATGCATCGGACTCTTCCCAATTTGTTAAATGTCATTTTACAAACGTAAACAATTTCGATGACAAATCATTTAATGATGACATTCAAAATCAACTTAGTCGATTTTGGCAGCTTGAAGAATGCCATAAGTCATCATCTTATTCTGCTGAGGAACAACAGTGTGAAACACATTTTGTTGAGAATACGACCCGGCTTAGTGACGGTCGTTTTTGCGTTCGTATTCCCTTAAAACAAACACCCGAAGTGTTAGGGAATTCTCTACAACGTGCTACTCATTGCCTGTTATCTTTGGAACGAAGATTTAAAGGTCAAGCTTCATTTAAACGGGACTACTGTGACTTTATGTCTGAATACTTAGCCCTTGGCCATATGTCAGAATGCACATTGGATTCAGAACAACTAGCTTACTTTATACCGCATCATGGGGTGATACGGGAAAGTAGTTCTACCACCAAGTTAAGAGTGGTTTTCAATGCTAGCTCACCTACCAGCTCTGGCACGTCTCTAAATAGCATTCAGATGGTAGGGCCCACGATTCAAGACGATTTAATGTCAATTCTTCTTAGATTTAGGCAGCACAAATATGTCTTGGCTGCTGATATAGAGAAGATGTACAGGCAGGTAATGGTCCATCCGGACGATCGACATCTTCAACAAATTGTTTGGCGCGACGATCCGTTTAGTTCAATTAAGAATTATAAATTAAATACGGTCACTTATGGGACTTCAAGTGCCCCTTTTTTAGCTGTTAGATGTCTTAAACAGATTGGCATAGAGTGTCAAGATAATAATATTTCGGAAATTATTCAACACGACTTCTATGTCGACGATTTAATGTCAGGCGGGGATAGTATTAATGACATAATTAAAATTAAAGAGGAAATCACTGCTGCTTTAGATTCTGCATGTATGAAATTGAGAAAGTGGAAATCTAACACTCCACAATTTATGTCTTCTTCATGTGCGCCTGTTAATTTGAATATGGGTAATCTTGAACCATGCCTTACTTTAGGGATAGGATGGTGCACTGATAGTGATGATATTTGCTTTTCTATAAAGGGTGAGATTACCACAAATTTAACAAAGCGTAGCATCCTCTCGTCTATAGCTACAATTTTCGATCCCCTCGGACTTTTGTCACCTTGCGTTATTTTAATGAAGACTATTTTACAAAAATTATGGTTACATAAAGTATCATGGGACGATCCATTACCGTCAGATATATGCAACATGTGGTTGAAGTTAAGAAGCGCTCTGCCCGCGTTGAATAGTGTTCGTATTCCACGTCGAGTTCTTTGTGACTCGTATAACTATGTAAATTTACACATTTTCACAGACGCCTCGATAACTGCATATGGCGCTTGCGTGTATGTTATGAGTTGCAATAAAACAAATACACTAGTACGTTTACTTTGTGGAAAAAGCAGGGTTGCTCCTATTAAACCAACTACAATACCTAGGCTCGAGTTGTGTGGAGCATTGGTGGGAGTTCGTCTTTATGATAAAGTCATAAGTTCTTTGCGTCTTCAAATCAAGCATACAACATTTTGGACCGATTCAACAATAGTTCTAGGCTGGTTAAAACTAGCTCCTAGTAAATTACAGCCCTTTGTTAGAAATCGTGTAGGTGAAATATTAGAGAAAACTGGTTCTTGTTCGTGGAGACATGTTCCCACGGATCAAAACCCTGCTGATCTCGTATCGAGAGGATTAGATCCTAAACTAATTCAGTCATCAGAATTGTGGTGGCATGGTCCACAGTTTTTAACAAAGGAACCATCTCAATGGCCTTCTAATCCTATTGAAATGAAAAATTTGCCAGAAACTAAATCCGAGATAGCATTGCATGTCACTACAGAAACAGATAAATTAATAGAATTTAATCGCTTTTCAAATTTTTTAAGGCTCCAGCGATGTGTAGCTTACGTTTTAAGATTTATTGCAGTTTGTAAAAGGAAACCAATTACTACTCAGTATCTGTGTGAAAATGAACTTTCAAATGCTTTGAATTTAATTATTAAATTATCTCAAATGGAATCTTTTCCAGAATATGAATTATTATTAAAAAATAAGCAATTACCTCGTAAGAGTCCTTTACTCAAATTTAATGTCTTTCTAGACGATAATCAGATACTTCGTGTGGGTGGTCGTCTAGAAAATTCCGACTATCCTTATAATAAAAAACACCCCATTCTTATACAGTCCACTCATTCATTTACAAAGCTTCTTTTTAATTATGAGCATAAACGGCTAATGCATGCTGGACCGCAATTATTATTAGCATGTATTAAAGAAAATTATTGGCCTATCGGTGGTCGAAATTTATCGAAGCAGTGTTACTACAAGTGTGTATTGTGTAATCGTTTTAAAGGGAAAACTAGCACTCCCATTATGGGAAACTTACCACAGCAGCGTCTCCTACCAAGCTTTCCCTTTGAAAATGTAGGAATAGATTACGCCGGTCCTATATTGGCAGCTAATCGTCACGGGAGAGGATGTAGACTCACAAAGGTTTACATTGCCATCTTTGTTTGTTTTGCTACAAAGGCAATCCATATAGAACTTGTAGGTGACTTATCAAGTAGTAATTTTTTATCTGCTTTAAAGAGATTCATGTCACGACGAGGTAAGCCTAAGAACATCTACTCAGACAATGGTACTTCATTTGTTGGTGCGTACAACGACATCGGTAAATTTTTAAAATCTCACACTGATTCGTTTTCTGAAACTGTTGCCAATGAAGGGATCAATTTTCACTTCACTCCGCCATACGCTCCTCATTTCGGTGGTCTTTGGGAGGCAGGAGTGAAATCAATAAAATTTCATTTAAAACGAGTACTGGGCAATCGTCATTTGACGTACGAGGAGATTAACACGGTTCTGGTGCAAATTGAAGCATTGCTGAACTCACGACCATTAACTGCCTTATCAACTGACCCGAATGACTTGTCGCCGCTCACTTCTGCACACTTTCTTGTTGGGCGTTCACTCACTGCTTTACCAGCCCCATCCTACACTGATTGTCCGACGTCTCATCTGAATCGGTTCCAGCGTATTGAGCAACTGAGACAACATTTTTGGACTCGTTGGAGCAAGGAATACATAAGCGAGCTACAACAACGAGTTAAATGGAAGGAAGGCTCTGGTTCTTTGAAGCTCAATACCATTGTGGTTTTGAAGGAGGATAATTTACCGCCCTTAAAATGGAAACTTGGTCGCATCGTGGCTGTTTATCCTGGACAAGACGGAGTCACTCGTGTCACCGATGTTAAAACTACAACTGGTGTGATGAGACGACCGTTCAGTAAGATATGCTGTCTCCTTGAAGAAGATGGTTGAAACTGTTGAAAGGCGAGCTTTCAACGCCCGGGGGCATGTTAAGACCCTACTTCACTTTTGTAGCGAATGGTTGTTTCTGCACAATTGCTGTTACATATTCATCAGGCGTTTTGTTTTGTCTGGTGTTCGGATACCCACATGACTGCTCATTTATTTGTAATTTTATGCTTCATCATTTTTTCTTTCTTTACACTTTATACTCTCGCCACGGAAACTGCTTTTTATTTTAATACTCCTGCATCACACTTCTACATATTATGTAGGCGTTTTACGATAATATAGATTATTTTTCATAGCATGTTTGTTAAGAGAGAAATAAGGTCTTAATGGATCAGACAGGGTTGTCTATACATCCTTACTAATATTATAAATTCGAAAGTAACTCTGTCTGTCTATCTGTCTGTTACTTTTTCACGGCTAAACCACTCAACCGATTTAGATGAAATTTGGTACAGATATAGTTTAAAACCTGAAGCCACGAGCGGCTCTTACAATAGTAATTTTTATTTCAACATGAAATAAACCTTAAAACAGATAATTATACAGTACTAGCTTTTGCGCGCGGCTCCGCCCGCGAGGAACCTACATGAATAAAAAGTAGCCTATGTCCTTCATAGGCTACTTTTTATTCATGTAGGTCTTTATTCATGTAGGGTTCACCCTGCACACTCGGTAAAGACGCCTCTGCTTCTGATCACGCGAAGCGTCGGTCGGGCGTTTGGCGAGTGCTTTATTACTGATTAATATATTTTATTATATTTTAAAAGGTCTACTCCTGCACTAGGTGTAAATCTTGTGTCGCGGGGGACTTTACAAACATTCAAACAACGGACACAAAAACACACTCGGAACAAAGATTCGTGAATCACACAAAGTTTTGTCCCGTGTGGGATTCGAACCCACAACACTCGGCGTAGTGGCAGAGGTGAGGCAACCACTTAAACCACTACGCCATCGCGCCATCACTGCAGACAGTTACAAACAAACGTTTCTTTTATTTTAACTAATAAAAAAAGGTCTCAGGCTAAGAAGACTTAGGTGTTTTCAAAGATTAGAAAGATAATGTTAAAGTGATGCCCTTTTATTAGAGGTCCTGGATGTGCAACTTTTACTGATCCCTTTAGGAGTCGAACTTGTAATGTTGCTATCAGTAACTTCACGAGGATTTCTTCATTATGAAAATGTTCGACCAGGCAGTTATAGTATCGATCAGAAAAAAATCCAACACTCCGGCACATCTCTACACTGCGGTGAAAGCAAGCTATATCATAAGGACATTCGCGCGTGGATCGGTGAGTCAAGCGTACGCGTTAGCCTAACCGTTCCTTAGCGCTATGTTATTATATTTTTTATGTATTCCCTACGTTGTTTACAATGAGTGATCAAAGTAATAAAAGTGTAACGTCAAGTTTACCGAGATTATTAAGTGATTGTAGTGAAGATGAATCAGAGATTCGGATGATACAGCAAGATGAAGGTATTTTGAATATAACTAGAAATAGTTTAGAGATCAATGTACATAGAAGTAAAAGAGTGAGAAATGAAAGTAATGGGTGTGAAGAAGTAGATGATGATGATGATGGTTTTATAACGATAAACAGAAGACGAAAGCGGTTCAATAGAAGTTTATCTAAAAATAGGTACTCACAAGGTAAGATGGCTATAGACACAGTGAAGAATAGTCATAAATATGAAGTATGTATTACTGATATAAAAGCATTGCCTAAACAAATTGCCTTGACGAAAATGATATGGTATTGACGGTATTAATGAAATTAAATACAAGAGTAGCTTTAAAGTCTTACTTATATTTGAGTCTCAAGAAAAAGCAAATATCCTTTTGAATTGTAAAGAAATAGCGGATTTAGGATTACGGTGTCAAATGACATTCGAATTGAATATATCATATGGAATAGTTAAACAAATGGATTTAGAAACTGATATTGAGGAATTAAAAAATGTCCTGAGTTGCGATACTGAGATCATTTCTATAATACGCCTTAAGCGAATAAATAATGAGGGCAAATGGATTGATAGTGAGACGATAAGGTTAAGTTTTAAAGGGGCGACCTTACCACCGGATGTCTATGGATACGGTTGCAGGTTTAATCTCGAGCCATATACATTCCCCGTCTCGCAATGCTCTGGCTGTTGGAAATATGGGCATTTTAGGAAATATTGTCCCGGCAAAAAACTCCTTTGTCCTAAATGTGGACAAAATCACACCAATTGCGAGAATAAAGTGTATAAATGTCTCAATTGCAATGGATCCCATATGTCTTTCGACAAAAGTTGCCCCATTTTCTTGAAAGAGAAGGAAATTCGCAATATTATGTGTAAAGAAACTTGTTCCTATAGAAAAGCGCTAGCGTTATACCTTAATAAGCCTGTTGATACAGTGATCACACATAACCTGAATACATTGAATACAAATATGTTGGATCAAACCTATTCTGCTCAACCCATAAGTTATAGAGATGTATTAGTGAACAGTTTACCTACCACTTGTATAAACCAAGGGAGAAACGAAGAAGAATGCGAAACGTCGTGAAACTTTGAGTCTTATGAACAAAATGGACGACAGGTACAAAGAACAAAGAACAAAAAAAAGAAAAAGTCTAAACAAGGTAAGGAAATGAGCTACTGTAATAGTAATGAAAATGATAATGACATCCCCCAACTTTTGGTACAGGATAAGGATGAAGAAGTAAACGATGTGAGCCGATCCAAAAGAATTTTCTATAAATTGATCCAAAGTACAAAAGAAATAGTAATGTCCAGCGCAACTTTTGAAGATAAGATAAAAAGTTTTTGTAAAATAATATTTGAGGAGATATATAAATATGTAGCAGAAATTTTAAAAGGTGCCGATATATTTAAAAAAATATTCTTCAGTTCTAATGGATAATAATAATAGATTAAGGAATTGCTGTATTAATGTTATGCAGTGGAGCTCACAGAGTATAAGACCAACATTAACAGAATTAGAAACACTATTGTTAAAAGATCAAATGCATATTGCGATTATCAGTGAGTCATGGTTACATGAAGATAGTCGACTGTACATATCACAATATAATATTTACAGAAGGGACAGGCCAGACGGTTACGGAGGTGTGTTAATTATGATACATAATTCAATTAAATGTGAATTAAAACCTACCAGAATAAATAATACAGGCATAGAAATGGTGCACGTGAAAGTTTACAACTGTAAATATGTAGAAAATATTATTTCAATTTATTGTCCCTCTTCGGTACAAACAAGACAACATGATTGGGATGAGTTGTTTTCACTATGTACGGGTAAAACTTTAATAGCTGGCGATTTTAACGCACATCACTCAAATTGGTCCATCAAAAATGATACTAGAGGACATCAAGTTATGGACGCTGCATCCGAGTATAATTATGTACCGATAAATGATCGCAGTCCAACCAGAGTGAGATTCGTAAGTGGTATATTACAACAAACATCTCCTGATATCACTTTTACTTCGTCTAACATAGCAATTCACTTTAACTGGCGAGTACTAAGCGAAAACTTAGGCAGCGACCACTTGATAATAAAAATAAAAATTAACTATCAGGATTCATTTCACTTTACTACAAAACGTAATTATAAAAAGGCCAATTGGTTAAACTATTCTAAAGATATTGAACGATTAATCATGGAACTAGGTACTTGTACTTATGATACGCAACAAATGTACACAACTTTTGTTTCTGTTATTAACAATGCTGCAAATAAAAACATTCCATCAATAATGATTTGCAATGACCCTCAAAGACATTTTAAGGCTAAAGCGTATTGGAATCCGAAGCTTTCAAAAATTGTAGCGGATAGAAGGCTCGCGCTTCGTCAATTTAGGCGAAACCCTACTCCCAGAAATCTAGTTGTGCTGGAAGAGAAAACTGCAAAGGCCCGCCAGGAAATAAACTGAGCCAAGACAAATAGTTGGCAAATGTTTTGCTCATCTATTGATGAAAAAGTATCGTCTTTTGAAATGTGGAGAAGAATGAGGTGGATCAAGGGTTACAGACAAGATAAGTACTATGTTTCAATTGATAGGTGGCAGGAACTATGTAGTTTAGCTCCTGATTCCGTACAGTTTTCCAAACCCACATTTAACTCAAAAAACTCATTATTAGAATCGGAATATACTTATCAAGAACTAGAAGCGTGCAAAAAGAAAAAAGACACAGCTCCAGGAGACGATGCCATAACATATTCTATGATCTCCAATCTTCCTACTGTAGCTAAAATGTTTTTACTTCGAATATATAATAATATATTTAATACCAGTTATATTCCGATTGAATGGCGGAACATTAAAATTATTGCAAGACCAAAGTCAGGTAGTACGTTAAATACATATGCCAAACTAAGACCAATTTCACTTATATCTTGTTTATGCAAAATCTTTCACTTAATGTTAAATAAGAGATTAGAATGGTTTGTTGAACATAATAAAATGTTGTCTTCTAGCACAACAGGTTTTCGGAGAGGGCGCTCATGTTTAGACTCACTTACTCAGTTGGTTACAAGTATACAGATCACGTTTACTAATAATATTCCAACATTAGTGAGTTTTCTTGATATAGATAACGCCTATAACAATGTTTTAATTGACAG
Organism: Catocala sponsa; assembly: GCA_963564715.1. NCBI lineage: Eukaryota > Metazoa > Arthropoda > Insecta > Lepidoptera > Erebidae > Catocala > Catocala sponsa. The sequence continues at coordinate 24,127,406 of OY751344.1, read as the reverse complement.
TGTCGTCCAGTCATTAGATAAGTTAAATGCAGGCAGCTTAATATGCAATTATTTATGGGAATTTCTCAGAGAAAGGCATCTAATCATTAAAAGTGAATCAGACGTCGAGAGTGATATCGTTAGATGGACTAATCGTGGACTTGCGCAAGGAGATCCGTTGTCTCCGTTACTTTTTAATATTGTGACCCTCGACATAGCTAAAAATAATATGATTGCAATTGTACAAATATGTCAATACGCTGACGACCTAGCATTATTGGTAAGCTGTAAAAAGTTAAGCGACTGTGCTACTCATATGCAGTGCTCTCTAAATAATGTTGTGAAAATCTTAAGCGACATAGGCTTAGAATTATCAGCATCTAAATCTAAATTCTGTTTGTTTAGTCGGGGATTTAGAAGACAACAAATAGAATTATTTGCAAATAATGAACCTCTAGTAGCAACCGACAATGTTAAATACTTGGGTATGTGGTTAGACTCCACACTTAGATGGGGCAAACATATTAACGAACTCAATTCAAGATGCTTAAAAATATTAAATATTCTCAAAATTTTGGCTGGACCGGGTTGGGGGGTTCATACTATTCATTTAAGGCGTTTGTACATAGCTCTGGTTAGGAGTCGCATAGATTATGGATGTTTTCTATTTGACAACAGTATAAAATCAAGATTGTACAAAATAGACAAGATTCAAAATCAAGCTATGAGAATAATAGGTGGTTTTATTAAAACAACTCCCATACATGTTATGGAGAGCGAACTGTGCTTGCCCCCATTACATATAAGGCGGATGTATTTAGCGTTTAAATATTGTTTAAAGGTAAAATCAAGAGTCGATGGCGTCACAAATAAATTAATAAGCTAACTTGCTTCATTTTCATCTAATAGATATTGGGCAAATAAGAAAAAGCCGGTTCTAATGTTTACTTGGAATTATATTGGTAATGAAATAATCTATTCAATTTGCTTTTTAGACATGTATAAATTAAATGTTTGGTGCAGTTATATAGCAATCAATAATGTAATTAAAACAAATTTACAAAGTGTTGAGAAGCCTAAATTTTATTACGGAAATAATTCCTTAAGGAATTATGTTTTAGAAGAAATTAACATAAATTATAGTAGTCAATGGTATAAGCTGTACACTGATGGGTCAAAGAGCCTAGCCGCCGAGGCAAGTGCTGCTTACTATGACCCAGGTGCTAAGAGAAGTGAGACCTTTATCATAGTATCGCCGGTATCAATTATGACAGCCGAACTGCTAGCTATTTTGGAAGCTTTGAATTATGCCGATACGTTGCAACATAAAACAAAAGTTGTAATATTTACTGATAGTAAAAGCAGTCTTCAGCATTTGGCACGATGCGCCTCTGGTTTCAGAGGTGTATCGATTGCCTATGCGGTGTTGCGTAAAATTTACTTACTTCTTTTAAATAACATGGACATAGTGCTGCAGTGGATACCATCGCATATTGGATTGTGGGGCAACGAGGAGGCTGATAGGTTGGCGAAAATGGCAGCTACGTCTGGCGTAGAAATTTTTGGTCTACCCATATATTCAGAGATACTTAAAAAATATAAAAATTACTGTTATGATAAATGGATGGTACATTTTAATGAACAATCTAAATCCAAGGGTATTTGGTACAAAATTATTCAAAATCAACCTCCTCGCGTCCCATGGTTTGATAGTGTGGAAATTAGTCGCAGAACATTAGTGACTGCATATAGGATCCGTTCTGGTCACATGCCATTAAGAACATTTGCGTTTCTTATGAAAAAAGTAGATTCGCCTAATTGCGAAATTTGCAATAAAAAGAGGATGTGCAACATGTTTTAATGGAATGTGTCCGGAACGAGTCCGAAAGGAATAATATAATTCAATTATTAAATGTAAATAGATTAGACATAGGAACATTTCATATATTTTTAGCTAAGCCTTTGTCTCGTGAGGCTAGGATGATTTATGCCTTAGTTAATTTTTAATGTTACAATTGCTTGTACTATTAGGTACAGTAAGATTTTTGTAAAACCTATATATAAGTCTGTACATTAAAATTATACGATATATTTAATTTAGTTTACGATGGAACTGGCATGAACTGTGTTCAAAAGTTCCTAATAAATAAAAGAATTAAAAAAAAAATCATAAGGACAGAGCATGGATAAAGTCTGATACTCTTAGTAATATAGATATCTTCTAACTGATCGAGTTAAATGCACGATTCTGTAAACTATCCTATTCTAATCCTAACTTCCTAATCCTATCCTAACTATCCTTACTAATATTATAAATTCGAAAGTAACTCTGTCTGTCTGTCTGTCTGTTACCTTTTCACGGCCAAACCACTCAACCGATTTAGATGAAATTTGGTACAGATATGGTTTGAAACCTGGGTAAGGACATAGGCTACTTTTTATTGATGTAGGTACCACGCGGGCGGAGCCGCGCGCAAAAGCTAGTAATATTATAAAAGCGAAAATGAGTTTGCTTGTTTGTTACCTTTTCACGCCTAAACCACTGAACCGATCATCCTGAAATTTTGCATATACGTTGTCAGGTGTACAGAAACGGAAATAGGCTACCTTCTATCCCGAAAAATAAAACTATTCCCGAGGAAAACAACAATAACGTTCTTGTGATAATAGATGGCGCCACGTGTCTTTCGAATCATGATTTAATCACATTATTATTACAAGCAGAGTGCAACCCGAATTGATTGTCAAATTATAAATTAACGCGAGCCAAGCCGCGGGCAATAGCTAGTAATATTATAAATGAGAATTTTAATTTGTTTGTTTGTTACGCTTTCACGCATGACATTTCGCATACACGTTGTCAGGGGAACCGAAAAGGACATAGGGCACCTTTCATCCAGAAAAAAGAACTGTTAGCATTATAGCCTAACCTAAATTTACGGGAGCGATAATTCAGGCAAAATCTAGTACAATAATACCTCGACTTACACTACCCCGACATACGCGAACTCGGAGTCACGCGATATTCAAATCTCGTCGATTCGTCTTTTGTTTGATCATCGCACAACTCCCCAATATCGATTTTAGACTTACTGTCCCTACAATTATTAGAATATTGCAGGAGACAGACTCTTTGAGTCATCAAACTACGTTTATATTTTATACTAGCTGTGACCTGCGACTTCGTCCGCGTAGATTTTAACTAAAAAGTGTTTGTCTCCGCGAAACCCTATTTTTTCTAAAATCAAAGTAGCCTAAGTTACTCCTTATAACATCAGCTATCTACCAGTGAAAGTCTCGTCAAAATCGGTTCAGCCGTTTCGGAAATTAGCCGGAACAGACAGACAAAAATAAAAAAAAAATAGATGTATAGGTACCTTATATACTTTCATATACATTATATAAAAAGCTGTTATTTTGACATTACAAACAAACACTTCAATTTTATTTATTTGTATAGATTTGTAAAATCTCAAAAAAAGGATTTATTATATGCTTAACTATACCCCAACTTACGCGAATTCTACTTACGCGGTTATCGCTCAGTCAAACCTATCGCGTAAATTCGGGGTATTACTGTATATTATAAAAATAAATGACGGCAACCATTAAATCCCGATATTAGAGTAGCAGACCTCAGTGGGTGTAGGTGCCAGCGAAAAGTACTTTATCTTCAAACAGGATCACATATAAAAAGGGGTGATCGACTGTGAACTGCATCGGCGCCGGGGGCTCGTAAAGTGCGGATGGTGGCACTAGGAGTAGTCCTGTAAATACAGTGTTCATAATACTTATACAAGAATTATTGAAAAAGAAAATTGGGCCAATGGCAAAATGGAGGAGGTTCTCAATTATTTTTGGGATTAAATATAATGACAACCAAAAATACTAATTGCGCAGCAAAATATGTTTACCTACTATAATATATAACGAGCACCTTATACGCCTCAAATCACTGCATTCCGTCACGGTAATATAATATTTATGTACTGTGATTCCGTCTCTGAAGGGTTAGGTCGACTTATTTTGATCTCTTTAAATATATTTTGCTGTGCAATTTGGTACTCATTCACTATTTTTAACCGTTATATTTTACTATATCTGGTGATAAGATAAATATATATACATAGGCCATTAAGGCAATTATTTTTAATGTGTGTTGCCTCGGAACTATTTTCTGGATAAATCGATTTTGATGATCCTTTTTTTATTTGAAAGCTGATGCTTTCCGTTTGGTCCCATCTAAATTTGACCAAGATCTGGCCCGTAGTTTTTGAGTTATCCTTAATAATGCGTATTTGGTTGACTTGCTACATTGCTACATTGATGATGTTCTCATTTTATGTCGATTTAAAATTAACAAAATAAAAAAACAACTTTGTTGCTGTTTGGAAGCGCATTGTAGTATTTCGAGGTGATACCATTCTATTTTAGTGATGTTCTGATAAATATCTTCGGTGATATACAACTGTATTCTTTAATAAATGACAGCAAATCTGCGGTGATTACTTCAATCACAATATAGGTATATATATGTATTGTTTACACAATTCCAAATTGGTTTTTGATAGCATTTAATAGTATAAGGCTATGTGCAACTACAAAACTCAACAAGGCACACATAAAGAGTTAATAACAAAATTATTTCTATAATACAACTTTTGATATGATGCTGAAGCCATTAGGCACCGAAACTCCGGAATAATACATAGCATCCTATGGCCACTAATGATTTAATATACGTCAAATCCCAATTCTGCCCTGTCCAAAACATTGTTCATGTGAGCCCGCATTTTCGAAAACCTATTTTTGCGCTCTTCACAAGTCTCTTTTGAATTGGCCCTGAAGGTAGATTTCCTATTTTGAGAAAGGCGTTTATCCGTTTCTTCGTTTGTCTCATTTACATGGCGCTGCCTCATATTCAGACATATAAAATCAGGTATCGAATTTCAGATTCACTAAAAATCGAGAAGTAAACAAAAATAATTTTATTTAAAAATACCGACTCAAAAACAATCAACCTAGGTATTTTCTACACACAAAAAGGTAGATTACCCACTTAAACTAAACATCTAGCTCAACACATACCTATGACTGACAAACAATTATTAAAATATTTATTTATTGTTTACCAAAGTTTAAATAATTAAATTTTACGCACTTGTGTAATAAAAATCAAGTATTTAGGTAGTATTATTTTTATTTGTTTTTATATGCATGTGTCCAATTTCATGATATACATCTCTATTTTAATTATCTATATAAAATGTTATTTAAAATTACAAGCTTTGAGAAAATAATAAAAATATATTTTTGGTTCTTATCTTGAGTAGGTCCCAGCAAACAGTACTTTGTCTTCGTGAAGTATAGCATAAAGGAAGGGATGGTCTACTGTGAACTTCATTGGCTCCGGCAGTTGCGGCGGTTCAGAATAGGGAACCATATATCAGGGGTCTAATAACAAAGGCGGCAAAGTCCCCTAAAATGTGAAACGTCGATTTTAATTTTATTGGTTGTGGCAACATCTTTTTTACCAGAACACGTTGAGAGATTCGAACAAATCCGGCCTAATCCAATAGATTTCTACGCATAAACGAAACGTTTTATAACAAAATCGGGAAAGTCCCCGGCCGACATAACAAAATTAGTAATGTCCATTTCAACCAATCAGAGATGAGCTGTTTCCATGGCCGCTTAACCCTGACAGTTAAGTATTTAAATTATATTCTAACAAATATGGCAAAGTCCGTAACCATTAATAACAAAACCGGTAAAGTCCTTGCTTTACTAACAAATGTGGCAAAGTCCATAACATTATTTAAGTTTCTTGATTAATTGGCGTGTTTTAGGATGAAATTAGAGCTTAAATTAAACGGTATTACAATTTAACTTCTATAAATACATTACAGCAGTAAATATGTGATATCCTTGAAACGTTATTCGTTTATTGTAAGTGACTTAAAATTTCTTCAACTGGACTTTACTGCCTTTGTTATTAGACCCCTGATATATACCTGTAAAACAATTGAATGTATCATAATATGAATGTATTCGAAAATCTTTTTTCTTCTTCTTCTTTTCTTTTTCGTGTAGTTAGTGGCCAACCTGTTGTCAAGAGTTGTTCAAGCCGCCCGTAGGCCTCTGACATGGTTTAACGACTGCTGGCAATTTGACAACAACCGGGACCGACTTTTTACGTGCCCTCCGAAGCACGGAGACGCTCAGATGAAATACCACTAAGCGGTCACCCATCTATAGACTGACCGCACCCAACGTTGCTTAACCTCGCTAATCGTTTACCGATCAGTGAGTGCGATCTGCGAAAGACTGCAGGCAGATGCTGGATGCGGCAAGCTGAAGACAGGGCGCTATGGCGCTCTTTGCGGGAGGGCTATGTCCAGCAGTGGACTATTATAGCCTGATGATGATGATGATGATGATGAGTGCAACTGGCTATGACTGGTATGAGCGATGATTAGAAAATTACACCCATAGTCGAAATTTCGGCTGTGTCATTTTAAGACTAATTAAAGATTACAACACAGTACACATTTCTGCTTTTATAACCCTTTTCTGTATTTCATTAGCTATTTTCTATGTAAAAAAATATACAACAATTATATCCCTACCGAATATTAATATCGTAATTGATAATTTCTAATTTTTACAGAAACATTTAAAGACTGTTTTTGTTATATATTTCAACCACAGAACATTATAAGTAGACGGAAATGTTAAGTTTTAATTTCTTTTATATTTGGATGTAAGGAAAAGTGGTATCGTAGTAGTGATGTCTTGTTATCTCCCTCGCACAGCTGCGGTTAAATAGCGGGTGCATCACAGTTTGTATCATGCATCCTTTTTCTGTCATTTCACTATTATCCCTACTATTAGATTTGAAACGCTTGCATCTTATTTATTTTTGAGTAGATTTCAAAACGTCTTTGTATTTGAGAGTTTGGGTACATACCTAATGTAACTATTTGACTTTAATAATGAAAAATACGCGTTAACCTTTGTTAACGCGTATTTTTCATTATTAAAGTCAAATAGTTACATTATAAAATAATAATTTGTTATTTTTATCTTTATAAAAATAACAAATTATTATTTTATTTTCATGTTGCTGATAATTAAACACAAATTTTATTAAGAACATACTATTAAATACCTTAAACAAAAACAAAGGCATACCTAAATGTGTAAATAGATTTAATACAATATAATTCAGCAATATTAAAAAACAATCATAACCTTAACTAAACTGAAATTCGATCCCCACCACATAGGATACATTTTTTGTGATCCACAAATGTTTTGCCCGAGTCTGGGTGTTGTCTGGTGTGTCCGTTGTTCGATCGTTTGTAAAGTACCTACCACGCGACATAGGATACATTCCAATAGCGACAGTTGCCTTTTAAATTAAAAAATAATTATAAAAAGTATCTATTATCATGGAAAAATATACTTAAACGGACGATTTTGGATTATTCTGGACTATTCTGTAAAAACGTTACTATATCCTGAGAGCTAAATCAGCAGTGATATTAAATGCACATTTCGTAAATTCTGAAAAGACTGGTGGCGCCTCATTGTCAAGCGCGGCAGTAAGACGTACTATCGTGCAGGATAATATTGAGATTAAATATGAAATATGAACGTATATTTTTTATTTAGTAGGAAAAATTCAGTTTCGTCTATCGAAATACGAAGTCAAATTCAAAGTGAATCTATCGTCTGAGGGAAGCTCGACATCGAGTTTATGTTACGGAATAACACTGCAGTTCACAGTCCTATTGTGCCCGTTTCCTATACCTACCCGGAAATAAGTTGTTTTAGATACGAACAGTGGCATTTAGACATATTTTTCATAGAAAATGTCTCATAAATAAGTATGCGTAGGAAAAACGACAATTATTTTTTAATATAAGAACCGATCGTCACCTTAATGTATGATCCTAAAATGTGTCGACACGTAAGTGCTACACGCTGTATACCCACGAACAGTCAGACTGAGGTGTATCTCACTCACTTTTTACAGTAAAGTTCATGTCTCACGTAATAGAGAGCAAAATCATAGCCGTCTATTAGACAAATGGCTATAACTAATAATTACTTTACATTCATATTAATAACAACGCCTGGACTAAGAATCAAACAGCGAATGTATTTGTAATGTCTATTAAGACAGTTTAAATAATATTAGTTTTGACACACTTGTGCAATAAAAAACAAGCAAGTATTTAGTATTATTTTTATTTGTTTTTATATTCATGTGTCCAATTTCATGATATACATCTCCATTTTAATTAGTTAATAAATGTTATTTAAAATTATGATCTTTGGGCAAAAAAAATAATAAAATAGATCTCTGGTTCTTATCCCGAGTAGGTCCCAGCAAACAGTACTTTGTCTTCGTGAAGGATGGCATAAAGGAATGGATGGTCTACTGTGAACTTCATTGGCTCTGGCAGTTGCGGCGGTTCAGAATAGAAAACCATGTACATACCTGTAAAACAATTGAATGTATCTTATGAATATATTAGACAATTATACTCATAGTTCACACTTCGGCTGTCATTTTAAAACTAATTAAATATTTCAATACACATTTTTTTAATAGATTTCCAAACTTCTTTGTATCTGAGAGTTTGGGTAATGTAGCTTTTTGACTTTAATAATAACAAATGCGCGTCAATTACCCTATTAACAAAGACAAAAATAACAATTTTTGACGTGACAACGTTTAATAAATCGATGAACGCCGGCTGCACGCACGAAAAAGGATGACTCATTGTCCCGTTACGCTCATTGTCCCGTTACGCTCATTGTAACGTTACGATCGGAGCGAGAGCGCTACACGAGCGAGCGAACGGCACGATCGTGACGTTGTCACGTTAAATTATCGTCCGTAAACCGACTTTACAGACAATCAATTTTTTTTTTTGATGTTTCTGAACATAATTTTTATTAACAAGCTTATGTATTATGAACTAACTTAAACAAAAAAAACAAATATGTAAAAAGATTTAATAAAATATCTTCTCCCTAGCCTATAATATTCCCAAGTCACTTGGGGTCGGCTTTCTAGTCTAACCGGATTTGACTGGATATCAGTTTTTACACGGAGCGACTGCCATCTGACCTCCGCAACCCGAAGGCTAACGATACCCTAAGGCTAGACCAGTGTCAGGATATTAGAGGGCACTAACATCCCAATAACGACTGCCGTATATGTTCATGGCAGTCGGGACCGACGGCTTAACGTGCTCTCCGAGGCACGGAGCAGGCAATAATTGTCAATCAATACGCACATAGTTTCGAAAAGTCATATAACTTCCGAAAGTCAGAGGTGCGCGACGTGGGTTCGAACCCGAGACCCTCTGCATTGCAGTCTGTTGGTCTCCCCACTGAGCTATCGCAGCTGATTTAATAAAACATAATTCAGCAATATTAAAGAACAATCATAACCTTAACTAAACCAAAATTCGATCCCCACCACATAGGACAAAACATTTTGTGATCCACAAATGTTTTGCCCGAGTCTGGGTGTTGTCTTGTGTGTCCGTTGTTCGATCGTTTGTAAAGTACCTACCACGCGACATAGGATACATTCCAATAGCGACAGTTGCCTTTTAAATTAAAAAAATAATTATAAAAAGTATGTATTATCATGGAAAAATATACTTAAAGAGGCGATTTTGGATGAGCTAATTTATTTGTCAGAAGTACTATGTTGTAAAAAGGTTTCTATATCCTGAGCTAAATTAGCAGTGATATTAAATGCACATTTCGTAAATTCTGAAAACGCTGGTGGCGCCTCATTGTCCAGCGCGGCAGTAAGACGTACTATCGTGCAGGATAATATTGAGATTAAATTTGAAATATGAACGTATATTTTTTATTCAGTAGGAAAAATCCAGTTTCGTCTATCAAAATACGAAGTCAAATTCAAAGTGAATCTATCGTCTGAGGGAAGCTCGACATCGAGTTTATGTTACGGAATAACACTGCAGTTCACAGTCCTATTATGCCCGTTTCCTGTACCAAGAAACAAGTCATTTTCGATACGAACAGTGAAATTATGACGTATTTTTTTATAAACAATCCGTAGGTAAAACCGAACTATCCGTAGAAACCGAGTCTTCGTCCCGTTTAATGTATGATCCTAAAATAAGTCGACACCTAAGTGCTACACGCTGTATTTGACACTTTGGCTGTCATTTTAAAACTAATTAAATATTACAATACACATTTTTTTAGTAGATTTCAAAACTTTTTTTTTCTGGCTCCCGGCCGTGGTTCAATCTATGGTCCGGAGCAAGAGGTCTTGGAACGCCGTCGTCTCCTTCTGTGAGGAAGTCATGTCCATCAAGGAGGCGTCGTAGCGGGAGTGGGAGCGCTTAAACCCTCTCCCCAACCGCAGAACCGGCAGCCGAAAGGCGCTAGATGACCTCCAGCCACCCTGAGGTTTGACCTGGGGGTGGTGGGTTTCGTGGGCCTGCCCGCCACCCGATCAGCACCGGGTCCGAGAAGCGACGTGCGTGTTCCCACGTGCGCCTCTGTGTCGTGTGTCCGTCCCCCATACAAGTGGGGACAGTAGGGCTTAAATCTGGTGGTGACCAAAGCCTAGTCTTGTCATGTAGTGGCTTGCAGTTTCCCACGGCGGGCCGAAACCTCGGCGGGGTCGCGACCGCATGTGAAAGTAATTCGCGCGGCCCCGCCGATTGCGGTTTTATCGAGGAACACCGTGGTAGGTTTAGTCGGTATTCCGGGAAATTCATTATTATCATCATTACCATCTCTCTCTTTTACCTCGGTGAGTCCGACATAACCCCTTCGCCCGCCCCCGCGGAGAGGGATGAGTCAATGCACTCAGCCACGAAAAAAAAAGTAGCTATTTGACTTTAATAATAACAAAATGCGCGTCAATACCCTATTAACAAAGACAAATTATTATTTTTTTTATGTTGCTGAACATAATTTTTATTAACAAGATTTATGTATTATGAACTACCTTAAACAAAAAACCGGCCAAGTGCGAGTCGGATTCGCGCACCGAGGTTTCCGTACAAACCTGTAGGTACCTATATAAGTTAAACTTATGGTATTTTTATTCTAAATGAAATCCAGTCGCGGTCGATGCGGTCACTACAATTAAGTTTATAATCACAATTTTTTTGGTGGTAACTACCTAAAATTTTAGGGTTTTCTGAATTTTTGTTGTTACCTGTGCTGTAAGCTATTGCTTCTTACCAAATTTCAAGATTCTAGGTCGACTGGAAGTATCCTTTAGGATTTGATTCCCTTGCGAGTAGTTGCGAGTTTCAAAATATGCGGCTTAAATTGCTGTTTCTTTTGATTGCGTTGACATAGAAGTTTGATTTTGTTACAGATTAAAGGTATTATAGACTTGAGTATTTGATATGAATTTCAATTTAATACCTCTACGCGTTCATGAGGAAAGGGGTAGTAAGTATAAATTATTAAAAATATTTTTATTATATGTAACTAAAAATGTATACTTTTCGCAATTTTTCCTTTATCTGTGCTATAAGACGTTGCTTCGTACCAAATTTCAAGATTCTGAGTTCACGGGAAGTACCCTGTAGGTTTTGATTCCCTTGCGAGTGTCGAAAATTTGCAGCATAAACGGCTGTATCTTTTGATTGCGTTGGCTTAGAAGTTTGATTTTTTCACAGCTCCAAGGAACAGTAGATTTGAGTATTTGTTATGAATTTCAACTTGATACCTCCACGCGTTACCGAGAAAAAGGGTCTTGACAGACAGACAGACGGACAACAAAGTGATCCTATAAGGGTTCCGTTTATTCCTTTTGAGGTACGGAACCCTAAAAACATAAATATGTAAATAGATTTAATATATAATTCAGCAATATTAAAAAACAATCATAACCTTAATTAAACCGAAATTTCCCCACCACATAGGACAAACATTTTTGTGATCCACAAATATTTTACCCGAGTCTGGGTGTTGTCTGATGTGTCCGTTGTTCGATCGTTTGTAAAGTACCTACCCCGCGACATAAGATATATACCTACCCCGCGGCATAAGATATATACCTACCCCGCGGCATAAGATATATACCTACCCCGCGGCATAAGATATATACCTACCCCGCGACATAAGATACATATATACCTACCCCGCGGCATAAGATATATACCTACCCCGCGGCATAAGATATATACCTACCACGCGACATAAGATATATACCTACCACGCGACATAGGATACATTCCAATAGCGGTAGTTGCCTTTTAAATAAAAATAATTACTATATACGGATTTTATCGCGTTGTTTATTTGACACTGTTACAAAATTTTTTGAAAAACTGTTACACTACTATAGTTTAATTTCAATGAATAACATTCGCGTAAACAGAAGACAATATTATATAAAAATAATTATTAGGTATAAAAACTATATCATAGAAAAATATACTTAGAGACGATTTTGGGTGAGCTAATTTATTTTTTCACACCTAAGTGCTACACGCTGTATACGGCTGTATGATTTTAATAAAAAGCAGCGATAGCCTAGTGGGAAACCGTTGGACTGCTACGCAGAGGTCTCGAGTTCGAACCCAAGGCGCGCATCTCTGACTTTTCGACGTTATATGCGTATTAAATAGTTAATTATCGTTTGCTTTAACGGTGAAGGAAAACATCATGAGGAAACCTACATGTCTGAGAGTTCTCCATAATGTTTTCGAATATATGTGAAGTCTGCCAACCCGCACTAGAATAGCGTGGTGGACTATGGCCTAACCCTTCTCACAGTGAGAAGAGGCCCGTGCCCAGCAGTGGGACAGTTGAATACAGGGCTGATATTATTTTTATTATTGTTTCTCTTATCACAGGTATTTTTAGCATAATATTATATTAGAAAATACCTAGCCCTTTGGGAAGCTTACACGGTGACATGGGCCCAACGTGAAGAGGCCCTTCTAGAGTTTTAATCAAAGGTGGGATAGAATACTTACAACGGCACAAGCCGCAGCAGGCGTAGGACTATTGCTACGTATGGATTCTAATATATGGGCTATAGGTATGGATGTTTGGTGGACCGGTACCTATATTGCTAAATATGGATAAAAACGGCGTCTGCCCTGAATACTCAAATAGCAACAATGTTATGGGCAGACGGTGACTCGCCAACTCACTAGATGGGTCCCCTGAATAGCCACCACAGGTGTACAAGCCAGCAGCAGAGGGCAATACCGGTGCGTGTGTGCACCGCTCGACACCCCTAGCCACACCATCACGGGTTTCACCATCACGGGTCTCGTGACAACGAAGACCCGGAGCGAGTTTCCCCGTAGTTATGCACTTGAAAATGACACTTCCACGCCCAAGCATATAGCTCTAGCGGCCCCCCTCTGACCGGCCGACCAAGGCAAGCCCGAGTTGAGAGTCCTACGGGCACTCTTGAAGTTCCACCCCAGCCAACCAGTAACGGCAAGCTGGGGACTAGGCTCTTACCGACTCTCAGAGGCATTCAGGACCGCAGTGTCGCCACTCACATTCAGCTCGCCACAAGCTGCCCTGCGGTTTGTGCATTATTTATTTTTATTATGTTAATAACAACGCCTGATCCAAGAACCAAACAGCAAATATATTTAAACTGCCTATTAAGACAGTTTAAATAATTAGATTTTACGCAGTAGTGCAATAAAAAACAAGTATTTAGTATTATTTTTATTTGTTTTTATATGCATGTGTCCAATTTCATGATATACATCTCTATTTTAATTAGTTAATAAATGTTACTTAAAATTATGATCTTTGGGCAAAAAAAATAATAAAAAATGATCTCTGGTTCTTATCCCGAGTAGGTCCCAGCACACAGTACTTTGTCTTCGTGAAGGATGGCATACAGGAAGGGATGGTCTACTGTGAACTTCATTGGCTTTGGCCGATGCGGCGGATACGATTTTAAAACCATGTATATACCTGTAAAACGATTCAATGAATCATGTGAATGTATTAGAAAATTACACGTACAATCGACACTTTGGTTGCGTCGCCATTTTAAAACTAATTAAAGATGGTAACATAATTACAAAAACAAAGTATTGTTGTCTGGGTTAAAATATATTTATTACACATTAAAGATGTCACACAACAAACGCTTGTTTTCTTTTTGAATCAGTTTTCGAATCTTATTTGCTATTTTCTATATTTATGCAAAAATGTTATACAATGATTTATTAAAAAAATAAGGCACTTTATTTTCACGTTTTATAAAGTCTCATCTGTAATTTGTATAAACTATATCCACAAATTAATTAATATATACTTTGGTTACATAACCTGCTTTCAAGAATCACTGTGCTTTGCAAGGTTTTAAAATTGCGCAGCGCGTTTCAAAATATCGCTGGAATACATTGATGTATCAATGCTGGAATATTATTATATATACGGCGACTTCACTTGAGTTTATCTTAATAATATACGTAACTGTATATATTTTTTGTATATCCTTACTTCCTTATCTACTAATATAATAAATGCGAAAGTGAGTTTGTTTGTTTGTTTATTTGTTACGCTTAAGTTTGGAAGCTGAATTGCTGGATAAACATCTAGAAGACCATGTAAAGCTCCACGACTCAATTTGGCAGTCACACACACTGTCCAGTACTACTCCAACAGGACACCCGTATATGCGTGTTTCCTAGACCTCCAGAGCTTTTGATTTGGTGTGGTATAAAAAATTGTGTTTGTGCGAATTTACATCGCTTTTAAAATTTTGGTATTAACGTCAAACCAATTATGTAAAATGGACGGAAGCGCTATGCGATGCATATAGGTTGAAATGGGGTGTGAGACAGGGGGGCTGATATCACCAAGAATTTTCAACCTACATGGATGGCCTTATTTGTGAACTCAGCAGTACCGGAGTTTGCTGTTCTATAGATAGCATAATGATTAACAATATAAGCTACACCGTTGATGTGGCAGCAGCTGCAGCTGAGCCCATCAATCAGTGCCCTCAGACGTTTATTTACTACTAGCTGTTACCTGCGACTTCGTCCGCGTAGATTTTAACTAAAAAGTATTTGTCTCCGCGGAACCCTATCTTTTTTCTAAAATCAAAGTAGCTTATGTTACTCCTTATAACATCAGCTGTGTGCCAGTGAAAGTCTCGTCAAAATCGGTTCAACCGTTTCGGAGATTAGCTGGAACAAACAGACAGACAGACAGACAAACATTTTAAAAATAAATGTTTTCGTATAGGTACCTTATATACTTTCATATGCATTAGATAAAAAGCTGTTATTTTGACATTACAAACAGACACTTCAATTTTATTTATTTGTATAGATATGTGAATGCAATGTGGAAGATCACGGGCTCAGGTACAAGACCAGTAAGAGTGTGGTGATGATCTTTAAAGCGGGTATCAAAACCCATGTGTTTGGACTAGCGATCACATTAAATAACTAACGTTTCAAAAAGGTTATTCAACTAAAATACTTGATCACTGATACATTCAAAGTTCATTTCTCCCAGTACGTGCAAGGTTTGGAATGAACTGCCTGCTTCGGTGTTTCCCGAGCGCTATGATATGTCCTTCTTCAAACGAGGTTTAAAGAGAGTTCTTCTTTCCCGGTAGGCAGCGGCTTTGCTGTGTCCTAACATTGCTGAAGTCCATGAGCAGTGGTTACCACTTTCCATCAGGTGGGCCACTTGCTAGACTGCCACCATTGCATTGGCAATTAAAAAAAAAGATAAAAGATGATGTAGATGTAGAAAGGAAACTCAGGGCATTGTCAATCAGGGCAAACATGCTGACTCGTAGATTGATTGATGGCTCGCGCGCTGTAAAAGTATCCCTATTCAAAGCGTATTGCCAATTCTTTGTATACGTGCAACCTACGGGATAAGCATACGCAAATGGCTACCAATGTCCTGCGGGTCCAATATAATAATGGGTTTAGGACTCTGATAGGGTTGCCACGGTTCTGTCGTACGTCAGGGATGTTTGCAGAAGCAGGCGTGGACAGTTTTGCCGCAATATTAAGGAAAAGAGCGGCGTCTCTTATGCAGTGTGTGTGGCTGCTCCAACAGTTACCGGCAACTCATTTCAGGAAGAATGGAAATAGCTTGTTCATTCTTCGTGGCCTAGACGTGACTGTATATGGCGTGACCAAATGTCTAGTTTTCTGTATGTAGGTAATACATACTTTTTATCTATACTAATATTATAAGGCTGAAGAGTTTGTTTGTTTGTTTGAACGCGCTAATCTCAGGAACTACTGGTACGATTTGAAAATTCTTTTAGTGTTGGATAGCCTATTTATCGAGGAAGGCTTATAGGTTATATAACATAACGCTACGACCCACAGGGGCAGCGCAGTAATGATAAACGCGGGTGAAATCGCGGGAACATCTAGTAATATATATGTATATACCTCTATATAAAATTTTATCTAAATCGGTTGAGTGGTTTAGCCGTGAATAGGTAACAGACAGAAAGACAGACCGAGTTACTTTCGAATTCTAATATTAGTAAGGATTGATAATAATAGGCATTTGTAGGGACACATGTTTGGTGGCTATCTAAGCATTTAATATGTAATGTATAATGCATTAGTGTGTGTGTGTGTGCCTACGTGCGGCTGCGTCCGCAATCATATAATAAGTTTAGTCGCATTAAAGCATCCAACTTGAATTCTTGTTTAGTGTTATCATTTTACGCTCCTATACACAGTACCTAAGAACACACATCATACAGACTGAACGTCCTGAATTGGTGGCCCCGGCGTGATTGTTTTGGTTTGTGGAGGTGCGTAAATTGAGTGATAATGAATCCGGCCGTTCAGCGCGCAATGGACTCCAAGGACAGTACTGGAGATACTAGTGCACTAGCTAGATATATATTTTATATTTGTGTGTACGCAAATCAAGATATATCTAAGATGATGTAACGTGTAAAGTATGTAAGGAAGAAGTATGGTGAGTAGTGAGGAATGGAAGGATTTGCAGGCGTTGTCGTGACGGACGCTGACGGGTCCTAAGGCGCGATAATTGATTTAGCAGAGCGGGCCGTCACGGCAACTACCATTAGTAATAAGTACCTAACATTTAAGTATTCTGAATCATGTGGTCGTAATTATAAAACTGTTATAGGTAACCAACTAAGTCACTAAACCGGACGCTTAATGTAATCAAGCGCCGGTGTAATCTTACCGTTGAGTTGAGTCACATTAATGGTCTTGTGTAATTATTGTAATGAGGTACCGAATTGTATATGAACAGCCAAACGAGCCTTTTCGGATACATTTCGACTGTTCATAAAAGCGCGTAGAGCTCCATTCACTTTGTTGCCAGCAATCGTTCTCCTTTCAATATCTCCCTCATGTTTACCATCCCTTGTAAACAAAGTACCCAAATATACAAACTCTTTCACTTGCTCCACTTTTTCTCCATCAATCATAATATTACACATCGTCACCTCTTCCTTTTCAAATACCATTACTTTCGTCTTGCTTACATTTATTTTCATTCCTTTTCTTTCAAAAGCACCATGCATAATAGTTACCATCGCCTGCAACTCTTCCGCTGATGACGCAAGTATTACTTGGTCATCGGCATAAAGAAGACATTTGACAAGTAACTCATTCATTCTTAATCCCCATTCACAATCTTTTAAATCTCTCAAACAATTGAATTGTGTAATAAAACAAAAATATATTGAAATTTTATATTTTAGTAAATAATTCACGTTCGAATACAAGAATATTGTTATTATAATGATTTTATTAAATAATTATTATTATATGACAATTTGAATAAAATTTTTTTTTTTTTCGTTCTCATCCTGAGTAGGTCCCAGCAAACAGTACTTTGTCTTCGTGAAGGATGGCATAAAGGAAGGGATGGTCTACTGTGAATTTCATGGGCTCTGGCAGTTGCGGTGGATACGATGCTAAAACGGCATACACACCTGTAAAATAATTTAAATTTCAACAGGTGTCCGACGTATCACATCTATATCGTATCGTATTCAACAGGTGTCCGACGTATCACATCTATATCGTATCGTATTCAACAGGTGTCCGACGTATCACATCTATATAGTATCGTATTCAACAGGTGTCCGACGTATCACATCTATATCGTATCGTATTCAACAGGTGTCCGACGTATCACATCTATATCGTATCGTATTCAACAGGTGTCCGACGTATCACATCTATATCGTATCGTATTCAACAGGTGTCCGACGTATCACATCTATATCGTATCGTATTCAACAGGTGTCCGACGTATCACATCTATATCGTATCGTATTCAACAGGTGTCCGACGTATCACATCTATATCGTATCGTATTCAACAGGTGTCCGACGTATCACATCTATATAGTATCGTATTCAACAGGTGTCCGACGTATCACATCTATATCGTATCGTATTCTATCTATACTAATCTAACTACTGCCTCCGTGGCGCAGCGATAGTTAATGCGACTGCTGTGCATGAGGTCTCGGGTTCGAATCCCGGGTCGGGCCAACAAAAAGATATTGGATTTTCCTGTTTAGAAATCCCAATGAGCCTGGAGTTAGGAAGTTGGCGGTGCTAGATACCCCTGTGCCTCGGAAAGCACGTAAAGCCGTTGGTCCTGCACCTATTCTCTCTCCGGTCGTGTCGGATTATCCGTTCCGTCGGATCTTGAGAGTGAGGAAACGCTATAATATCTCCTGCGCAGATGGCCAGACTTCGTTAAGACCGTCGCCGTCGTGACCGAAATTCGGTCTGGAGGACATTATTATAATTAATACAAGTTTAATAAACTTTAATTTATCATCAATACAATCTTTGTGAACTGGTTTCTAATGTTTTTTAATCGATCCGCTAAAAATCGGATAGCTTGGAATCGATATGAAATAGGTATCGTGAACTGATTCGGAAATATCAAACCGAATTAGCGCATCTCTATAGTGACAATAAGCTGGCGCTATCGCGTGGATACATTGTGTAATCCCGGAGATACTTTGTATATGATTACTTCATCACAACATATTACAAAACAAAGTCTCCCGCCGCGTCTGTTTGTCTGTTCGCGATAAACTCAAAAACTACAGAACGGATTTTCATGCCATTTTCACCAATAGACAGAGTGATTCATAAGGAAGGTTTAGGTGTATCATATATTAAGGTTTTGTACTAGCCGTGCGAAGCCGGGATGAGTCGCTAATATATACTAAGATACTCTTTAAGACTGCGCCGAACGAAATGTGCCAAAACAGGCGGTCACAGTAAGTTGATAAAATCAACACTTTTTGTTTAATACAAAAATAACATATACAATGAATGTGTTTACAATTACTCCGTGTAAAAAACTTAAAATAATTAATATTTTCGCCTACAAAATTACGTACCTACATTTGCACCATAAAACGTAAGCTCGTGTTACGTGATTTTTAGATTATAACAGTAGAAATCTATCCTATTTTACAGCTTAAACGAAACTTAAATAGTTATATTACAATTTGGCCATCCCAAATATTTAAGTTATTGGTTGACAATAAAGATACATATTTATCAAAAAAGCACTTCAAATCCTCCATACAATTTTACTATGGCGGCCGCGCGCCGATTTGAATATCGAGCTCTGTTATTCAGTCCAACCGCGTCTTAAGCCGGCTCCACACGCTTGGAGTTCGTCGCAAACGCCAAACAGCGAACAGCAAACGCTAAACACCCAACACAAACACCCAACACAAACAAGCGACCTCAAGTTTGGCGAACGTGCCAGTATATTGTAGACATCGCAAACTGTTTGACTAATATCCTTTGATTTGTGATGAAAAACCGACACCGATGCCGAACACAAGCGAACACAAACAAAAATAGGCAAACACAAACACACACTCGTCCACATGTTCGCGTTTGTTGTTTGACGTTCGCTAATTGCCGTTGTTTGCCAAGCGTGTGGAGCCGGCTTTACGCTCGGCGCAGTCTTAAGTGCTTGTATACAATATAGTCTTTTAGTATTTTGTGAGAGGTATCTATAGTAAAACTCACATATTATTTTCGGGTTTCCCCGACTAGTTTCGGACCCATTTTGGGTTTTTAATCATGGCTCGACATATTCCTGGGACGATAAAGTCAGATATCGTCCTGCGTAGACCTTTTAGCCCAAATAATATTGTAAATAATTTTATTTTGAACTAGCTGACCCGCGCAACTCCATCTGCTTCACATAAGAGAATTTTCCTAGTCTTTGCAACATTTTTCATTTATGCTCCACTCCTATTGGTCGTAGCGTGATGTTATATAGCCTATAGCCTTCCTCTATAAATGGGCTATCCAACACTGAAATATTTTTCTAATTTTTACCCGTAGTTCCTTAGATTAGCGCGTTCAACCAAACAAACAAAATGTAAGTGAAGTCGGCGCGTGAGCGCCCCCGCCTTTTTATAAATGCAGCGGATGGCCGTTTCGCGCGTTAAACAAAAATCAACCGTATCGCCGTACCCATACTGGCGCGGCGAGATTTGGAAGTTTTATTTCATCTATATCTTGTGTGTTTATAAACCGATTTCTATAATTCTTTTTTATAAAGTAGATATTAAAGTGTACTTTTTGAATATGGGAGTTTGATAAAGATTTATCTATGTGAAATACAATATACTTATGTATTTAATACACTTTGAAGAAATGCCTAACGATTAAACACGTTATTGTGGCTAATTTATAAAAGATAGATATATACTATTGAGGACTTTTTTGTAGATCTTTTGAATACCATCATCTTTGTAATACATACTTTTGGTGTATGATCAACGTATGCGAGGATAAGAGCTCGATAGCGCATTTTCATCCAACTTGCTTCAAATTTATCGTCACTGCTCAGCTCCTATGTGTCTTAGCGTTATGTTATATAGCCTATAACCTGCCCAGGAGTATGGACTACAATCGTACCAAGTTTGGTTAAAATCCCTTCAGTAGTTTTTGACCCATGCGTGCATATACAGACAGACAGACAGACAGACAGACGGACAGACAAAAAATTTACTGATTGCATTTTTGTCATCAGTATCGATTACCATTCATCCTCCAATATTAATTTTGAATATATATTCAATGTACAGAATTGACCTCTCTACAGTTTTATTATAAGTATAGATGTTATAATTTTAAACCACCACCACACATAGGTTTTAGTAGAACACATGGTATTAAATGATTTGATTTGAAAGATTTTAAAATATGCTTTATAGTATTGAGATGATAATGCAGTTTTATTATTTCTTTACCTTTTGTACCTACTTATAAAAATATTGTCTAACTTGAGTTAAATGAGGAGTCAGTAGACTGATGGTGTTTACGTATGATTAAGTTACGGCAACCATTAAATCCCGATATTAGAGTAGCAGACCTCAGTGGGTGTAGGTGCCAGCGAAAAGTACTTTATCTTCAAACAGGATCACATATAAAAAGGGGTGATCGACTGTGAACTGCATCGGCGCCGGGGGCTCGGATAGTGAAGATGTGGCCACTGCGACTGCTCCTGTAAACAGTATCAACCTATATATAAAATCTTTAAGAACTCAGAAACTTATATAGAACACTAGATGTGCCAGCGGTTTCGCCCGCGTTTATCGTTACTGCGCCGCCCCCGTGGGTCGTAGCGCCTATAGCCTTCCTCGATAAATAGGCTATCCAACACTAAAATAATTTTTCAAATCGAACTAGTAGTTCCTGAGATTAGCGCGTTCAAACAAACAAACTCTTCAGCTTTATAATCCTAATCCTAACTAATATTATAAAAGCGAAAATGAGTTTGTTTGTTACCTTTTCACGCCTAAACTACTGAACCGATCATCCTGAAATTTTGCATATACGTTGTCAGGTGTACAGAAACGGACATAGGCTACCTTTCATTCCGAAAAAAATTACTTTTCCGAGAAAACAATAATAACGTTCTTAGATGGCATAGATGACGCCACGTGTCTTTCGAATCATGATTGAATTATATTATTATATAATATTGCAAGCAGAGTACAACCCGAATTGATTGTCAAATTCTAAATTAACGCAAGCGAAGCCGCGGGCAAAAGCTAGTATTAGTATAGATTTAAATAAACCTCGCCACGTGTTCTAGGCACAATACCGATGCAAAATATTGTTCTAATTTATTTTAGTGTTCACTCAGCTACACATCAAGTTAGACACTATATATCTACACATAAAGGCCTATTCAATCCTGAGCGGTATTCGCTGCCGCTGTGGGTAGAAGTGCTTGCCGCGCGGGTTTCGCTCAGGTTTTTAGTATCAACTTACCCACAAGGATAGCGAAATCCGCTTTGGTGTGAACAGTAATATTACTGCATACCCACTCGGTTTTCTCTACCGCAGACGGTAGCGAATACCGCTTAGGTTTGAACAGGCCTTAACTACGCTACATACAAAATAGAGAATTGTCGGTGCGGGACTGTGCATCGTGGTGTCGACCAATCACGGCGAACTAGCGCGTTACGTTGTGCTTACACACACTGACGCACTCTTACATGCGCACACACACAAACACACGTTATTTTGCTATTGTTGTTTTTCGCCGGCCGTCTGTCAAACTTTTATTAACAATTGTTATGCCTATAATAACATGGGTAGTATTTAACTGCACAGCAAAAAAATACTAATTGCACAGCAAAATATGCTTACCAAAAATACTAGTTGCACACCAAAATATATTTAAAGAGATCAAACTAAGTCGACGGAGCCTCGCTTCGCGGGGCTCCTACTTTTGGGTGGGTTTAAGAAGAAACCTACTCGTAACTTACCTAACCTAACCCTTTCGAGACGGAATGCAGTGATTTGAGGCGTATAGGTGCTCGTTATGATATATTTTAGTAAGCATATTTTGGTGTGCAATTACTATTTTTGGTGGTCATTATATTTAATCCCTAATAACATTAATAACCGATTCGCGACGTAATAATAATCGAAATGTTATCGTGTGATGTCATGAAAAATATTTTTGTATATTATGTTATTTAAAATATTCATTTTTGAGTAATTTTATGTTAATTGTAGATTTAGCGGTTGTTGGCTCAATTTTTTTTACGTGGGGTTTGCATTGACGCATGCATCTTCGCGGGGGCGGGCGGAGGGGTTATGTCGGACTCACAGGGGTAAAAGAAAGATATTGAAACAATGAAAATGGACATCCCGGAATACCGACTAAACCTACCACGGTGTTCCTCGACAAAACCGCTATCGGTGGGGCCGCGCAAATCACTTGCACATGCAGTCGCGACCCCGCCGAGGTTTCGGCCCGCCGTATGAAACGGCAGGCCACTACACAAAGAGACCTATCCAAAGGTACCGCGCTTTGAGTCGCTCGCCGTCATTTTATTTCGTTATATCAAATACAGTCGTATTCTGAAGCACTTTAGGTTGAATTTAAATTGTTACTCAATTAGTCTCTTCGCCGCCACTCCGTTCGTCGGCGCTGATCCTTAATCACTAAATAGGGATATTTGATTGCTAAGAATAGGCCTTAGAAAGAGTTATTAAGATTTTAGATACTCTGAATAAGAAGCAATAGTATTCTGACGAAGTTATGTAATAAAACAGAAATATTTAGAAAAGTGTATATTTCAGTAATATTCAGGCTCATACATGAGTGTAACCAAAACTAAAATTTAAAAATAGTATAACTATACAGCTCCTTTCTCCTAATAGTGCTGTGCCCGACAGGGTCCGTAATTAGTTAATTATTTTTAAGCCTATCACCTGTAAATGTACATTATGGATTGCAATAAATTGAATTTGAATTAATAGTTATCAATATTATTCTTAATATAGATTCAAAAGCTGATTGTGTAAAAATGAAATGGTAAGTCTTATGTTCTCATCCTGAATAGGTTCCCGCGAATAGCACTTTGTCTTCAAGAAGGATGGCATAAAGGAATGGATGGTCTACTGTGAATTTCATGGGCTCTGGCAGTTGCGGCGGATCTGATATATAAACGGCATATATACCTGTAAAATAATTGAAACCTTAATTTATTGTTAATTTTTATTTTTTTATGCTACTAAGGTGGCAAACAAGCATACGGTCCACCTGATGGTAAGTGGTCACGCATGCCTATGGACGCCTGCAACACCAGAGGCATCACTTGCACGTTGCCGACCCTTTGGGAAAGGATGTGGGAAGGAGAAGGAGCGGGAAGTGGGAAAGAGGGTGATTGGGCCTCCGGCACTCTCACTTGCCGAACGAAACACAACAGTAGGAACACTGGTATTCCACGTCGATATTCTGTGAGAGGGTAGTCCTTCCCCGGTCGAGCCGGTCTATTCATGCTGAAATCAGCGAGGCTCTACTAGTAAGGTTATCAAATTACAAGTATTCTTGTTAACCCTCTTGCTAAGCTACAATGCTTGTGCTAGGAGTGGCTTCACGTCGTAGTGCAATAGGTGGGCTTCGAACCCGCGACCTCCTCTCTCATAACATAGTGTTAAGACCAGATGTAGCACCCATACGGGTACTGAAAATATCCATCTATATTCTGTTTTTGTACCTCTGCCCCTTATAGATTATATGGGATTCTTATCAGATTTTTCATGACAGGCAATTGTCCGTCACAGAGAAGCGAATAAATGAGACACATGATAAGTTTTTCTAAATTAGCTGATTACTTATAGATGCTGAAATAAATGTGATCAGCTTTGAATTCACTGCGCCATAATAAAATTTTGAATTTCAAAGTTAATTTATTTCTGCAATGAGGGTTTTATAAAAAAACTAGCTTTTGCCCGCGGCTTCGCTCGCGTTAATTTAGAATTTGACAATCAATTCGGGTTGTACTCTGCTTGTAATAATATATAATAATATAATTCAATCATGATTCGAAAGACACGTGGCGCCATCTATTATCATAACAACGTTATTATTGTTTTCCTCGGGAACAGTAATTTTTTCGGGATGAAAGGTAGCCTATGTCCGTGTCTGTACACCTGACAACGTATATGCAAAATTTCAGGATGACCGGTTCAGTGGTTTTGGCGAGAAATGGTAACAAACAAACTCATTTTCGCTTTTATAATATTAGTTAGTCAAATATTTTAAGACTATCTCTCTGTTGCAGTTACTAAATGGACATGTCCGATTAAGATTAATACAAATAGGCCTTGAAAAGATATTTTATTTAAAAGCTAGTTAAATATAATATTGTTTATTCACAAATGTGACACTGATGCCGTAGTGGTTTAAATTGTTGCCCTGCCATTGCAACTACCTCATGTGTTCTGGTTTCGAATTCCGCACGGGTTAAAAATGTGTTACATCCACAAATGATTGTTTTGATTCTGATTGTATTTTGTGCTCTTTGTTTAAATGTTTGTAAACTTAATACAGAAATGATTACGTGGGTCATAGAGCGACAGTTGTCATTATAATAAAAAATATTTGACGTTTCGAAAAAAATATATTCGAGCGCAGTACTGTAAATAAAACACGAGATTTCAGTATTTTTATATATTAGTAATTTTCACGTTCAAATACACGTGTGAAATGATTATAATATTATTTAGAATAAAAGCCGATTGTATAATAACAATGAAAATATTTCTTATGTTTTATCCTGAGTAGGTACCCGCGAATAGCACTTTGTCTTCATGAAGGATGGCATAAAGGAATGGATGGTCTACTGTGAATTTCAGGGGCTCTGGCAGTTGCGGCGGAAAAGATATGGCAACAAGATATGTACCTGAAAGTTAATTAATTACATAGTTACTATCAGGATAACCAATAAATTTCCCTGGATTCCTGAATATTGTTTACTAACGCGGGATTTGAAGCCTGGGAAAACATACGGTGGAAGAAGTTGTTAAACGCAGTACTAATACTGCTGACGTTACTGTAGGTTGTAGAGATTATTGTCAAACGACAGCCTCCACAAAAAGGATGTACGATACGCATTGTGACGTAACTGTTATTGAAGTGCAGGCGTGCGAGAGAGTTTTTTTTTTGAAGCGGGTACATTCGCAAATCACATTCCCCATCGCCGGTTTTGGGGCGGGCGACGGGGATATGTCGGGATCCAGCCCCTAAGATGGAAATTTGGGCTGAACCGACTAAAACCACCGCGGTGTTCCTCACACCTTTATGGCGGGGCCGCGCGGATCGCTCTCGCATTCGAATTGCGACCCCGCCGAAGGTTCGACCCGCCGATTAACGTGGCGGGTTCCACACAACCATCACACATACTGGACAAATTCACAAGACATAGAAATTGACACACACAATTGGGGGATCTAGTCCCTCACGACAAAGCGGGGGACCTATTCCCCCTTCCGACATCGAAAGGCGTGCGCGGAACACGAACGTTGCCTACTCGGACCTGCGCTGATCGGGCGGTGAACGGCCCCAATGGGTCCACCGTCCGCAAGCTTCTACTCAAGGTGGCTGGAGGTCGTCTCGTGCCCGCCTGCGCCCGGCTCTGCGGTTAGGGAGAGGGATTGAACGTTAACTCTCCCTCTCCGCAGCATCCTTCACTAACATCACCTCCTCACAGAAGGAGGCGACGGCATCCCAAGGTGTGATCCTACGCAGCACGACCACGGATGATTACCTTAATTTTAATGCGGTACAAATTCATGAAAAAAAGTGTACTTTATTGTACTATAGAGTAAATAATATGTACTCTCATATTTTCGCTGTTATAACATATAGGCTCTGGCCGTGCTAGGTAGTACCTTTGTGGCACGACCACTATAAATTTTTTGGTATTTTTAACCGACTTTAAAAAAGGAGGAGGTATTCAATTCGACTGCATTTTTTTTTTTTATGTTTGTTACCTCGTTACTTTCGACTGGGTGAACCGATTTTGATGATTCTTTTTTTATTTGAAAGCTGGTGCTTCCCATGTAGTTCCATTTAATTTTGATCAAGATTTGACCATTAGTTTTCGAGTTATCCTTAATAATGCGTATTTGGCTACATTGATGATGCTCTCATTTTTGGGAAGGTTCACTAAAAACCGAGTAATAAACAAAATTTTAACAAAAAAGAAAACCGACTTCAAGGTCTAAAACTTAAAATGCACTAAAAAGTTAATAAATAATTGCATATTCTTGTGAATAATTAAATTGTTGTTATTAATGGAGTCGGTGTCAGCCAAGGTAGGTTTGTAACTAATTAAACGACACCGACTCCATTAATAACAACAATTTAATTATTCACAAGAATATGCAATTATTTATTAACTTTTTAGTGCATTTTAAGTTTTAGAATATGAAGTCGGTTTTCTTTTTTGTTAAAATTTTGTTTATTATCAACTTTAATGATGAAAAGTGGTATAAATTTAATTGTATTCAGTTGTACTCCATTTTACAGATAATGTTGAGCAGTCTTTTACCCGTTTTGAAGCGTTTTTTTCAGCGGAACATCAATGTCACAATGTTACGCCATTACTTTTTTATTCGGGCTTAGCTTGAGACAGCTGCGATGCGCGATGTGACAATACTTGCGGTGCGAGTCTGGTCTCTCCACAGTATTACCTGGCATCCTTTTGCTTTCTCATTTTTAATTTACCTAATATCGCGCTAGCAGTAACACGTTTCACGATGCCAAAGTGTGTAGTGAAAATGCAAAAACTATACTCTAAAAGTGCAGAAAAAGGATGGAATGTCGTACTTTCGGTAAGTATAGTTTTGTTATAAAATATTTATTATATTTTGTTGATTATGGCGCTTTAAATAATATATTTGAAGATATTTTCGTTTAAATTTAAATGCATGTATTACGCACCTGTCCACTCACTCTTGCGTGCGCTGCCCGTTAGCGAGAGCGAATCGACACCACTACTTTGGAACAAAGTCCATATGAAATGTCATGGAGTCGTTATAAGTTGTTTTGAATTAATATTATAATATTTAATTTTGTATTAATATATTTATAAATAGATTTAGTAAAATGAATCTGTTGTTGTAGTAATATTAAAAAAAGAACATTAAAAAATTAAATATTAAAAAAGTGAGAAACGGCAATGAGTTGCCGTAAATCGTTATTTCAGGGGTTTATCGATTATGCTAAGTCAAACGGCGTTGACCGCGAGTCCCTAGGTCTTACGGTTCTTGAATTGAAAGTTGTATAACAGACAGACGGACAAAGCTGTTGTATAAGAGTTTATTCGAACTCTAAAATAGAGGCACTTGCACTTAGATTAAATGAAATATATATCACTGAATATATATAGTAAATTATGTGTACGCATTCGAGACATAAAATGGATGATAATAATGGTATGCTTCTAATTATCGTATTATAAATAATATCAGCCCTGTATTAAACTGTCCCACTGCTGGGCACGGGCCTCTTCTCACTATGAGAAGGGTTAGGCCATAGTCCACCACGCTGGCCTAGTGCGGGTTGGCAGACTTCACATATCTTCGAGAACATTATGGAGAACTCGACATTCGAGAAGATTATCGTATTAATGTAATAAAAATTGTGTGAAGATGTTAGGATGTTTGTGAGTCAATCACACTTACTCCGTTTATCTGGCTTGGATATCATCCAAACCAGATAAATCATAATCTTAATTAAAACAGGCCGAGGTTATCCCACAAGAGACTCGTTACAGCTTCAATTGATTTTAATCAGCTTATTTATCTTATTATTAGAGAGAGATGCGGCATGAAAGTGGGTATAGTTACAAGAATAGAAAAGGGTATGTTAAGCTGGTTTGGACATGTTGAAAGAATGGACGAGGAAAGGCTGACTAAGAAAGTTTATAGGGCTAGTGTGAATGGAACAGTCGCAAGAGGAAAACCTAGGCGAACGTTTCTCGATCAGATCGGAGGCGTTCTGGACAAAGGCCAGGTTAAGAGCTCCTTGAACCGACGGGCGTGTATGAGGAATGTGATGAAAGTGAATGAAGCCAGAGAAGTGTGTCAGGATCGTAGCAAATGGAAATCCGTAGTCTCTGCCTACCCCTCTGGGAAACAGGCGTGAATCTATGTATTTATCTTATTAGATATTCACTGCATGATCATTTATTTTAGTACATATCCCGATTTCCAATAAAAAGAATAAGAAAAACTAAAACCCTCTCTCTAATAGGCGTTATAGAATTCCTCCGCATCACAGTCGACTGGTAGTGTGCCCAGAAGACTGACAGCATTGCTACGTTGCTACGTTGAATGGCAAATTTCCATTAAACTTTCAAACCTGTATTTTACAGTAGTCCCAGGATACATTATACGACTATAACATATGACCACGCTTACTTGTTACATATATGTATATATATATATATATATATATATATATATATATATATATATATATTGTATAAATGTGTAAATAACAAACCTGTGAACGCTCCCGCAGTGGCGCCCTCTTCGTTCACTTTGATGAAAGCTTCCTGGAACACTTTGGACACTTTGACCGGAGTGTTCTTCACGATACCTGGTGCTGGCTCCTCAAATATCTTGCTCACGCCTACCTGTAAAACAATTGTATTTGTTTCAAAATAAAGCATATTATGTTATTTTTAATATTTATAATTTCTTTTTAGCATAGGGTTGGTCTTTAAATTTTTAAAGAATAAGCAATATCTATCATTCAACGTGGCAATGCTACCAGTCCTCTGGGCACACTACTAGTTGATTTTGATGCGGAGGAATTCTACGACGCCTATTAAAGGGTATTTGTTTTCTTTTTTATTTATGATTTATAATATTTTAGGTATAAATAAGTTTTAAAGCATTGTGTAAATTGGCAATATTCATTTTAAAATGTTATAAGTATTATACAGCTCGGAGCTTGTAAAATATCTGAACTGACGTGAAACGTGCACTTCAGAAGATCTTCGATATCCTAGATATTGGATGTAGATATATCGCAGGTCGGGTTAGGTCTTCCTGTTAGGGAATTCTCAGTAGCAGCACGGGGTCTGAAGCATGCCCAGCAGATACCAATACCAATAAACTCACCCCTAATACGTGTGACCTAAAATTTTCTGGAAAATTTTAGTGTTCACACCTCTACCGATCCAGTTGTACAGGCTTGAGCCACATCATCATTCATCGTGACCGTATGTATGATAAATACCTTTTTCAATACGTCGTTCAAGTCAAGTTTGGTTCTGATGTCAAACTTGGGCATGTCGAGGTCCACTTCTCTGCCGGCCGGCGCCAGTTGGTCCACGTCAGACAGGAGACCCTTCACCGCCGCCTTCTCCAGCACCGACGGTAGACCGTCCACTTCATTCGGCAGCACGATCATCATACGGAAACTGCTCTCCTTGTACGGCAGTTCAATCATCTGTTATATGCAAAAAAACAGCAGTTTCAAATACATTACTCAAATTATATCGCAATAGTTTTCGCTATCAATGCGTTATTCCATTCGAATCGATTGACAACCAGTATTCGAACTATATACTACTAGCTTTTGCCCGCGGCTCCGCTCGCGTTAATTTAGAATTTGACAATCAATTCGGGTTGTACTCTGCTTGTAATAATATAATTTAACCATGATTCAAGAGACACGTGGCGCCATCTATTATCATAAGAACGTTATTGTTGTTTTCTTCGGAAACAATAATTTTTTTCGGGATGAAATGTAGTCTATGTCCGTATAAGTACACCTGACAATGTATATGCAAAATTTTAGAATGATCGATTCAGTGGTTTAGGCGTGAAAAGGTAACAAACAAACAAACTAATTTTCGCTTTTATAATATTAGTTAGGAAGTTAGGATACTAACCATAGCACTATATAATATGTATAAGTATCACTGTATATACTTATATATGTATAATTATATTATTTGATTATCATTCAAACGCAATTGCATCACTAGGTTAAGTGATCAATGCGTCGAACGTTGTAATTCCATCACCAACCGGCAAAAAAAATGATGTGATCTATAAATAGTGCTGCCGCGTGTTAGTGTCATTTGTACTCGTTGTTTCAATGTTTGTTATGTCTCCCGAGATACAGGGACTATCCCCAGCTTGACTAAAATCTAAAAGCCTTTTGTAATTTCTAAACGTATCAAAATGGGAGCTACATCCTGGGCAGCAGGCAAAAGAAGAAACAAAAAATCAACGGGTTGCACTCTGGGAGTGCCGGCAAAAGTGAAAACTTGAATATTAACGTTGTGCATTTTTGATATTTTGGAATGGTTAGAGAATAATTTTGCACGTATTGCTTTAATTATCAGTATAAAAGTACTATCATTTATGTGGTAAAATACAATATTCATTTATTGCGCTATCGTACACAAACAAGACAATTCTCCCTCCGTCTTACGAATTTTCGATCAGGTCACGTGTCCTGACGCGAGTTTAACGGTTTTTACCCATTACAAAAAAAGTGCACAACGCCGCTAAAGAAGTTTTCACTTCAAAAATCACTAGCTGTGCAGCCAACATAAAACCACACCAAATGATCTGTTTTCTGGCGTTGGTAGCCCTGCAACTCCTTTTTTTACAGAGTTGAATAATATTAAACATGTTACCTTCGCCCCGAGCTCTTCACTTTCCCTGTAGAACAAGGATTGGTGTAAGTGCATCATCTGCTTCTTTGTCACATTATTCTTGCTTGTGTAGAAGTCTTTCTCCTTAGTCTCCTCAGCTTTAAATGGAACATGCCACTCTCCCTGATAAATAAAAAAAAGGTTCAAAATACGTTTAAGTACCTACTAATAAGTCTACCATAGCCTTGATTTCTAGTACGGGTAATGTCCGAAGAAGTATCCAGGCCATGGCTGTTCTGTGTAACAATTTCCATACGAACTGTTTAAAGGTTTACGCGTGCCGTGTTTGTAAAATGTCCTAACATCTTTAGTGTGTTTCTGAAGATATTTGGACGTTACTTAATCATTCTTTAAACACTAAATTAATTAAATAATACTTTTTTGTTTGATTTGTGTGGTCATAAGAATCGTATGCAGCAAGCGACTTCGAAACGTTTCCTATTAGGGATAGGAGACGTCTCGAATTCAATCCCAAGGCACGCACCTCTGACTCTTCGAAGTTATGTGCGTATTAAATGGTTAATTACCGATCGCTTTAACATTAAAGGAAATCATGCGGAAACCTGCATGTCTGAGAGTTCTCCATAATGTTCTCGAAGGTATATGAAGTCTGCCAACTCGCACTCTGGGCCAGCGTGGCGGACTATGGCCTAGCTCTTCTCATAGAGAGAGGAGGCCCGGACCAAGCAGCGAGACAGGTTATATACAGAGCTGATATTTTTATGGAAACGTGCAGTGAACGCAATGTCTGGTACATCACTTCCTTGAGGCAGCACGATGGTTGTTCACGACCATATTGTCAGCGTATGTAACAGATTAATCTATCAGTTATGTAGGTACTCACTTTGAAGAAAATCACGTTGAAGAGAGCAACTGCTATGTCTTCGGACAGAGTATCTTTGTCCACTGGGTTTGTGATGTGCCCCTTCGTCTTCTCAGCAGCCTAGCAAATTGATAATCAACATTATTGATAATCAACATTATTTAATAGCTTTATAAAAAACTGTCTTTTGGCCGCGGCTTTGCTCGCTCGGTAGTACCTACTTTCTTTTGAATGAAAGGTACCCTATATCCTTTTCAGTACCTACACCTTTTTTACCTGACGGAATGCATTGACGTATACCTCTGTACAGGGCGACAGAGAAGTTGTGTCGGACTCACCGGGGGCAAGATGATGAGCGACATCCCTGTAATACCGACTAAACCTACCACGGTGTTCCTCGACATAACCGCAATCGACGGGGTCGCGCGAATCACTTTCACATGCAATCGCGTCCCCTGACAAAGTGTAGGTATGCAAAATTTCTTGATGGTCGGTCGGATAGTCAAGACAACAAAGAGAAGCGTAGCAAACAAACAAACTCACATTCGCATTTATATTATAAGTAAGAATTTATTTTTTGTTGTAACTTATGTGCCTCTATTTTTCTATACTGATTTGTTTTATTGATGATGTAGATTAACGGGTTTAAGAAATCGGCAATTATTATGCTCTATAAGTAAATACCCATTGGTTGATTTTGGCGGCGGTTTCTTCAGGCTTGGTGAAGTCGACGGAGTCCACTTCGCTGCCGTAGTCCCTGGCGGCGGAGACGAAGGTGTCGCTCAGCTCGAACTGCTTGGCGACGGCGATCATGTCCGCCACCGTCAGGAGCTCCGGGTTTATCGACAAGAACTTCGCGTTCAGCTCTTTGAACGACTTTGAAGTCTGGAAATACAAGTTAAACTGTCATTTGTTGAAATGCCAAACATAAGGTGGGTGGACCATGGAAGGCCATGCTCCTTTGAAGGCCAGTTATTATAAAATCGTGGTTATTGCCATGTGATGACAAATGCCTTCTACTCATAAGATCATGGATTTTAAATTTGCATTGATATACAATTATATAAAAAATGTGAATTATTTCTACCAAAAAAAAATTAATTACAACTTAATTTATTTAGTTGGCTCTCCGGGATCGTTAACGGTTTTGATTGACGTCACACATTTGTAATCGTAGAATACGATTGTATCATTGTTTGCTGTCAAATGTTTATTTACAAACGTGTGACGTCATTTGATGACTCGACCTCATATCACGGCAACAAGCGTTTTGACATTTTAAATGAGCAGTGTATTTTGAAATAAATATTAGTTATGAAATATATAAAATAACACTTCGGTGCCATTTTACGAACAATTACAAAGAACTCAACAGGCACATCAAGGACAGGTACACTTCAAAGATTACGTTAAGTATTTACAGCTACTTGATAAGGATGAAATCATTAAAACCTTTAGATAAATTCTCACGTTTTATTAAAATACAAATACAGAAACATTATCAAAAAAAAACTAATTAAAATGTTTTCAATATGCTGACCGTTTCCTTGTCTGCATGCTTCATAACGTAATAAAGTATTTCTATGCATTGCATCAAGATCACGTTGCCGGATATTTTCGAATGCCTGTGAAATTCTGTTCTTTAACATTTTGACAGAATCAACTTCATCGGAATAAACAAAATCTTTAACCGTCCCCCAAAGGAAAAAATCTAAGCACGTTAAGTCGGGACTCCTCGGGGGGCAACGTTTAGGACCGTATCTTCTGATCCATCGATCTTCAAAGATTTCTGACAGCCTGTGTCGTAGTGCTATCACAGAATGAGCGGGGGCTCCGTCAAGTTGAAACCTTGTGACGTTTCTTATGTTTTCTGGCAAACTGTTAAAATATTCTTCCACGGTGTCATTAATTACTTGTAAAAAACGTGCATTATTTAAAGTGCCATTGATAAAGACTGGGCCAATTACTGCGTTGCCGTGAATGGCTGCCCATACATTTACAGAGAAGCGGTATTGATGAGCTGTTTGCCTCATTGCAAGAGGATTGTTGCCACTCCAATAATGCGTATTTTTTCTATTCCATTAGCCGTTGTTGGTAAATATGGATTCGTCCGTCCATATGACATTTCGCACGAAGGTAATATTTTGTCCGGGGCCCTAAGATTTTTATCTTAGGTTTTTATCTAGTGGCAACATAGCCTGCACTTTTAAAACTTTGTACGGATGTTTCTTGCTCTGCTTCAAAACTTTGTGTATAGTTTTAATACTTATCCCAAGCACAAGACTTGCTTTTCAGGTACTGGTTGTCGGACGATCTCGAAAATGCTGCAGGATTCGCCGTTCCAGTGTCAGACGTACATTGGATGCAGCACCTGGACTGTGTGCAGGCAGGCTGCACCCCGCCGGCCACGAGCTGCTTGTCCCGCACACGTTGTGCGGCGGTGACAACAACTCGGCCGTTCGCGCGATGCCTCCGGTTTGGATGCCGATCGCGGCATAAACTTAAAGCTCTGCTCACGTTTCCTCTGGCTTCTCCATACAATAGAATCATATCGCACAATTCACGGGCGTCGTAATTAATACGTGCCGTTCGCCGACGGACGGAGTGGCGGCGAAGAGACTAATTCAGTAACAATTTAAATTCAACCTAAAGTGCTTCTGAATACGACTGTATTTGGTACAACGAAATAAAATGACGGCGAGCGACTTATTCGGTATTGATGATTGACAGTTCATGGTTTGTCAACTCGCATTGTCAATGGATAAAGTTTTTATAATTTAGAATCAATCAATGTAAGATTATTAAAAAGTTCGAACGCCTAAGTTTTGTTTGTGGAGGTTTAGAAACATTAGCTACTGTCATGGAACGCCCGGTACCTAGACATCTAACGACCGATGAGCTACAGATTGCGATGGTAAAAATCTCGGACCAAGTATATGTGATAATTGGTCCGAGGTAAAAATCATTGATTTTGTGCACACGTGCCATTGGTTCGCCATCCCTGCCCTAAGGAATCATTATTTTAATTTATTGCTCCTGTTACGAGCCACATATTGGATGGTAGTAGAGCCATGCTGGTTACAGCAGGAATGGGCCGGCTCGACCCTCTCACAGAAAATCGACGTGAAACAACAGTGTTTCACTGCTGTGTTTCGTTCGGTGAATGAGAGCGCCGGAGGCCTAAGCATGAGGTGACGATTCTCGCAGCTTATGAGGGACCTGCAGAGTATCCGTAGAGTCATTGTGTGGGTGGCGCGAGTCGACCCGGCGGCCAGGGAGAGCCGTAGAAACGGTGCTCTGCTGGCCGCCCGCGGTATAGTCCAGAGGCCCAACCGAGTCTAACCAACTAGGTTGGCTGCCTTATCATGCCGCGCATAATCTCGAGGTGGCTCGTCGTGCCGGATGGTGACCGGAAGGTGGGTCCCGGCGACCACTTTCGGGAGGGTACGGGGGTCCTTCCGTCCGTCGGATCGGCTATCGCCATACCATACAGTTATATGACAAAACTTGCTCTGCGCCTTGCCCCACTTTGCTGCGAGGATAGCCGCCTCTTTTTTTTCACGCTTCCCCTTCCTTTCACTCTATGGCAGTACGAACAAAGCATTGTCGTTCAACAGCAGCCAATCGCCGTAACCCCACTGCTGCTTCCTGTGTCGTGGAGTTTATTAACATCAGAGGACTCCACGCTAACCTTAATGCCGTCCATCACCACCTGGAGACGGCTCGGCCGGCAATGCTTTTTCTAACGGAGACACAAATACGCCGTCCTGCAGACACGAACTACCTGCAATATCCCGGCTACGTGCTAGAGGAGTGTTTCCTCGCGAAAGCCAGGGTATGCTTGTTTGTTAGGGCGGATATTTGCTGTCGCCGTCTACAATGCCTAGAGGACCCTTCCTTCTCTGTCCTTTGGGTACACGTAGATCATGGCTCTTTCAGCCAAATCTACATGTGCCTCTACCGATCCCAATCAGGAGACGCTGAGACAACTCGACTCTTCAATTACCTGAGTCAGGCGGCAGACGACGCGCAGGAGCGGTTTCCGAACGCTGAGTTGGTGTTCTTGGGAGATTTCAATGCCCACCATGAGACCTGGTTGGGTTCTCCCAAAACAGACCACGCGGGACGAACTGCCCATGCGTTGGCTCTCACGCATGACCTGTCTCAACTGGTACTCCAGCCCACCCGGATACCAGATATTGCAGGTCAGGCGCCCTCTCTGCTCGATCTGCTGCTGACGAGTAACCCGAACCGGTACAGTGTGTCGATTCGTGCTCCTTTGGGCACCTCAGACCACTGTCTGGTTTGTGCCACAGCTGTTGTTGTTACGCCCCCACGACCCGAGGAGGCGAGACGACGACTGTGGCACTACTCGTCGGCAGACTGGGATGGAATGCGGGAATACTTCGCATCCATCCCTTGGGCTCAACGCTGCTTTGAGAACAGGGATCCATCAGAGAGCGCTACTGCTGTCGCTGGTGAAATCATCCTGGGTATGGAATATTATATTCCATACAGTGATGTCACGAGCGGCGGCAGGAAAAGGCCCTGGTTCGGGCGTGAATGCGCCGATGCTGTTGAACGCAAACAGACGGCGTATCGCGCTTGGACCAGGGCTCGCACTCTCCACGACCCTAACGTGGATCACCTGAAGGCAGCGTTCAACCAAGCCACAAAGGTCTGCAAGAGGGCATACTTAAGAGCGGATGCCCAGCGCGTCGCACGGTTCGGCCAGGAACTAATGGCGCATCCTACGGGCAGTCGTAGCTATTGGCGCCTGGCCAAAGCCGTGCAGTCCAACTTCTGCCAGACCACGCTGCCCCCTCTGAGGTATCCGAATGGATCACTGGCTCATCGGCCGCAGGAGAAAGCATATCTGCTTGCAAATCTCTTTGCGGCCAACTCCCGAATCGATGACTGCGGTTCGCAGCCACCTAACATTGCCAACTGCGGCTACACCATGCCTGATATATGTATCAGGCAACGAACCGTTCGTGCGATACTGCAGTCTCTCGATGTTCGGAAAGCCAGTGGACCTGACGGCATCCCAGCTGTGGTTCTTAAAAAATGTGCAGCGGAGTTGTCTCCCACACTTACGCGTCTATACCGGACGTCTTACGTCGCAGGCATTGTGCCTGAGGCTTGGAAGGAAGCGAACGTTCAACCGATTCCCAAAACGGGGGACCGTTCCGAGCCAAGCAACTATCGACCCATAGCTATCACCTCGGTGCTTTCCAAGGTGTTCGAGCGGATTATAAACACCCAAATTGTCCGCTACCTGGAGGATCAATCGTTGATCAATGATCGCCA
The DNA here is from genome assembly GCA_963564715.1 of Catocala sponsa. Taxonomy (NCBI): domain Eukaryota; kingdom Metazoa; phylum Arthropoda; class Insecta; order Lepidoptera; family Erebidae; genus Catocala; species Catocala sponsa. Next base: position 24,089,764 of record OY751344.1, on the reverse strand, counting down.
ATACGGCTTTCGGTCTAAACGATCAACGGGTGATCTTCTAGCGTTCGTCACGCACCTCTGGGGTGAGGCTATGGACAAGCATGGCGAGTCTTTGGCTATCAGCCTTGACATAGCCAAAGCTTTCGACAGAGTCTGGCACCGGTCTCTTCTTTCCAAGCTTCCGGCCTATGGCTTGCCCCCTCAACTGTGCACCTGGATTGCAAGTTTCCTGCAGAAGCGTCGTATTCAGGTCCTTTGCGACGGTCGCGCTTCCAAATTTATGCAGGTCAATGCAGGAGTGCCTCAGGGTTCTGTCTTATCCCCTACGCTCTTTCTTCTGCATATCAATGATATGTTGAATCTCGGCAACAAACATTGTTATGCGGACGACAGTACCGTGCATGGGCGATATCTCGGACATCCTGGGGCCAAACAGGCTGAGGTTGAGGGGAAAAGGCAGAATCTTGTCGTTGAACTTGACCGGACCTTGGACCGCATCTATGAATGGGGTGCCAAGAACTTGGTCGAGTTCAACGCCAAGAAGACCCAGGCATGCGCGTTCTCTACAAAAAAGTCTCCGTTCCTTCCCCTCCCTTCTCTGAAGAACACTCCACTGGTGATACGTGACAGTCTCTCCATCTTAGGTATGGATCTTTGCCGCTCCCTTAATCAGAAAACCTATATCGAGAGCGTCATTAAGCAAGCTTCGCGAAAACTCGGAGTTCTGAACAGGGTGAGGCGGTTCTTCACGCCTGGGCAACTGTGCCTATTGTATAAGGCACAAGTGCGCCCTTGCGTGGAGTACTGTTCTCATCTTTGGGATGGCTCCGCGCAGTACTTGCTGGACGCTCTCGACCGGTTACAGCGGCGGGCTGTCCGTATCATCGGAGATCCAGAGGTCACGAGTTCACTGGAACCTCTGCAACTCCGTAGAGACATTGCCTCATTGGCATGTTTCTACAGAATATACCACGGGGAGTGCTCTGAAGAGTTATTCCACCTTATCCCGCCCTCCCCTTTCCTATCCAGAACAACGCGTGCTGGGCTCAGATGCCATCCTTACACGGTAGAGTCGATTAGAGCGCGTACCAAAAAGTTTGGGTCCTCATATCTCTGCCGAACGACCAAGGCATGGAATTCTCTGCCAAGGCACGTGTTTCCTTCTTCCTTCAATCCTGGGTTCTTTAAGCGGGGCGTGACAAAGCATCTTCTCAGGCCGTCAAAGTAGAGACCTCAACATCGCCTCGGCTACTGTGGGGGCGATGTGGAGGCCACTGCTCTTAGACCACACGACTGCTTACCATCAGGTGGAGTGTGGTCATTTTGACGAGCAAAATTAAAAAAAAAAAAAAAAAAACACCCGGTATAATATAACTAGATGTTCCCGCGGTTTCACCCGCGTTTATCGCTACTGCGCCGCCCCTGTGGGTCGTAGCGTGATGTTATATAGCCTATAGCTTTTCGCGATAAATCGGCTATCGAACACTAAAAGAATTTTTCAAATCAAACCAGTAGTTCCTGAGATTAGCGCGTTCAAACAAACAAACAAACAAACAAGCTCTTCAGCTTTATAATATTAGTATAGATTGCATCCCGCAAACAAAATTTATAAACTCTTATCATATTGTTTATCTATACTAAAATTATAAAGAAGAAAGATTAGATTTTTTGTTTCTTTGTTTGTAATCATTTAACTCAAAAACTATTCAACCAATTTAAACAATTCTGTCACCATTAGAAAGTTGTATTATCAGCGAGTAACATACATCATATTTTATTTAAAAAAGTACTGTTCCTAACATAACAGAACCTAACCTACTTTTACGCAAGCGAAGCCGCGAGCAAAGGCTAGTGAAAGATATATTAAAATAGGTTTAGTTTTGGAGATGCAAATAAGGGTGAAATACGATATGACGTCATTTAGAAGTAAAATCAGCCCGAACTATAGCTATCTCTTTTGCATATTGATATTTCGTTCGTGCTTAGAGCGACAGCTATATTTCTGTTAGAAACCTTTCTTCAAATGTGTTAAGAGGAAACACTAAGGACGAAAGAATTGAAAAATAGGTATTTGTAAAATCTATTGCTGTCACGCAGTGCCGTCGTACAGTATCATGAGCGCGATAGAGACAACTGCAGCTTGGACCGAAAATACCTATTAAAAGTATATAAAATCAACGTTTCGTAGTCCCCTGATTCCTTCTCCAAAATTTGACCGATTTAACTATTTTTCCATTAAAATTAAAGAAAGATTTTGGCCGTGTTCCTATGTCTTCCTTTTTTATATAATCTAGTCAAATTTGTTTTCTGGATGTTTGAACACAGCGGAAAATCTGGCCAATTTTTGAGGTTATTGAAGGCCCATGTCTCTTTTAATAATTAATTTATGAAAAATAAAGAAAGCATAGGGACATGCATTTTTCGGAAAAAAAAATATTGCTCTACTGGCATTATCCAGGGAGGAAACGGGGGACTACGTTTGTATGAAAAACGGCCCTTGTGTTTCCTCTTAATGCCCGTATTTTCTCTTCATAGGAAATTCAATCAAAACATTTATTTGCTCGAAACATTATTGGTACATAGTAGAAAAAGATCACATCATGTTCTGCTCCCTAGAGCGTGCAAATACATACATTAAAATGTTAATACATATACCTAACTTTTACTTAAATATACATAAGTAAAAGATATCAGAATATGTAATGTAAATAGTGTTATTATAAGCAAACGATAACATTATCGTTTTCATTCCAGTATATAAACAAATTACATAATCAAAACTGTTTGTTAATTAAAAATATACCTACACGGCGGGCAATCAATTCTCCCTAGCCTTTACTATTCCCAAGTCACTTGGGGTCAGCTTTCTAGTCTAACCGTATTTAACTGGATATCAGTTTTTACACGGAGCGGCTGACACCTGACCTCCGCAATCCAAAGGCTAACGATACCCTAGGCTAGACCAGTGTCAGGATATTAGAGGGCACTGACTTCCCAATAACGACTGCCATAGATATTCATGGCAGCCGGGACCGACAGCTTAACGTGTTCTCCGAGGCACGGAGCAGGCGATAATTGTCAATCAATACGCACATAATTTCGAAGTCATATAACTTCCGAAAGTCAGAGGTGCGCGACGTGGGTTCGAACCGGGAACCTCTGCAGTCTGTTGGTCGCCCCACTGAGCTACCTCTTCTAATATAAGTAGGTAGTTTTTTTATTTACAATCTTACATCTCACACTTATCACGCTTATATCTCCTAAAGGCAGTATTTTACATCCACATTTCGTCAGGTATGCCATCAGGTCCACGTAATAAGGACAAAGCACAGTTTATGTTCTGCTTCTGATAATTTTTGACAAAAAACCGAACCCGAGACATCATGTACAGCAGTCGTAGTTACAACCGCTGCGCCATAAAAGTTTGATAAAATGCAAGATATTATAGCTATCAAAAGTAAACAGGGAGTTCCGTAAAGAATATTTAATCTACTTAAACTTCGATCAATAATACACAATTATTGATCGAATTTCTTAAACCTCACATCAAACCTATTGGGGTGCCAAAAGAAAATATTTAAGTTTCTATTACAATCTATATTTTAAATATCATAGAAATTTTTAAATAAATTTAAACCGATCTTGACGTGAAAGTGTTATTATAGTATTAATGATTTCTTGAATGATAATAATCTTAAATACATTTAATTTTGATTTTTCTATTTATTTTGACTTTTCGGTTTTGACATTATGATTTATTTTGACTAGAGTTTGACATATTTAATTTATTGTAACTTTTCCGTTTTGACATTCAAATTTATTTATTTGAATGTATATTAATTATTTAGGCATACTGTTGACATATTAATTTCATTTGTTACATTTATTTACATTATTATTTTGCTTAATTTCTTATCTTATATAATATAATTTGATAGTTTAATGTAAGTATTTATAATTTTTATATTCGACACATTCATACGCCTCCTTAGGTAGATTTTGGTGATACTAATTTAAGCGTTATGTAATCGTGTAGGTAATACTCAAAATGCACTGAAATAATAAATGACTTATGATTAATCTACTTTCTTGACGCACAGATAACCCTAAAGATGCTTTTGTACACCGATATTGTCCAAACACAATTAAAAGAGGTTATCTAGTTTTTATAAACAATCGAGGTGACATTCAAACATATTGGCTTATTTATACTTTCGTTGCACAATTTATCAATTTACTAAGTTCGCTCGCGCAAATGTAGGTTAAATTAGGTTATGTTAATAAGGCCATGGTTGACAGCGAGAGAAACTGGATGACGGTCGCATCCTTCTGCGAGTCACGCTGTCTATTGGTGAAAACCGCATGAAAATCCGTTCAGTAGTTTTTGAGTTTATCGCGAGCAGACAGACGGGGCTTTGTTTTATAATATGTACCTAGTCATGTACAGATATCGACCAGTTACAATATTTTATATGTGATGTTTATGGTATAAGGAAAATCACGAAATAGAATGAGGAAAACCATATTCACACTTAATGTGTTACGTCATACCTATACTTAAATTCAACTAACAGTAGCAATGTATTTTCCTTACGCCATGACGGTGAATACTGCCGTCTTTAACTTGTATAACTAGATGTCCCCTGTTGTCCCCGTCGTCAGTTGGCAGACTTTTCATTCATGTTAAAGATCATATCCAATGAAATTGATTGTCCCAACTTGTTGCAAAAACTGCATTTCAATGTACCTCAAAGATCGGTTAGATTCAATCTATTTCTATTTCTATCCCGTTTTCATCTACCAACTACAGACAAAATACATATATGGTGCGAGCAATCAAGGATTTTAACAACATATGTAAGGAAAACTCTTTTGACCCATTTAATACCAAAAGTAACGTGGCACGCGTGCAGCTAAACCTTCAAGTCTTAGTAATAAGCTAGTTCTTTACATTTCATATCTTAATTGACTCGTAAGTGTGCTTTTCTATTGTTATCTGTGCGAACCTGTAATTGGCTTACTACTTCATATTTCAGTTACCTTTTTTATTGTTACAGCTGTTGGTTTTCCAAATGATAAATAATTAAATAAATAAATATTTATGTTTACTGCTACGCTCCTGTAGCTCGTAGCGTGATGTTAGCCTATAACCTTCCTCGATAAATGGGCTATCCAACACTAAAATAAGTTTTCAAATCGAACCAGTAGTTCCTGAGATTAGCGCGTTCATACAAACAAACAAACTCTTCATCTTTATAATATTAGTATTGATAAGCCCTAATTGATTATTATCAATGTTACTAACATATTGACTATTTTAATCTGACGTTCTCCTAATTATAATTATATTTTTTATTAATTTTACTATGTATTTGAATGATTCCTTGATGATGTTGTATTGTATTTTAATTTTCAATGTGTAAGTAATTTTATAATGTTCACCATTGATTTATTTTTGTAATATTTGTTGCAATTAATATTTTGTATGTGTACCGCAGCGAACGCTTTTATGTTTAATAGAGCAGTTTTAAGGAGTAACTGCGTTAAATAGATACTACGAATGGTATGTTAAGAGATAATATTTATTCTAAAGTATTGTAGCGAGCAATATCCGCTACCGTAACCGCTCCCGCGTTTATGAACTGAGGCTCGACCCAGAAATCACGCCACCCTACGTCATATGGCGTGATGTTGTTGTGATCCGACCGTAGACGCCACCCCTTTCAACATGGCTACTGCTTTCCTGAGCCGGCGGCGCGGGCGCAGCAAGATGTCCGCCCATATTCTGTATTTGCTTTCGCTTGCTCACAGTTACGCTTGTATATTATTGTCTATACTTATAAATAAATTAATTAGTGCCTTCTGCCTTAGTTTGCTTTTCCGCCTATAATAAAGTACCTAACCTATCGCGCATATCAAGGTTCGATCCCTGCGTCGTGAACTATTATTTAGAAGCGGCCACGGAACCAACTAGGTCGCTTCAGTATTATATTGGTAAAAAAACTTAACACTTAACAACTGGTTACTAAATGATAAAATAATATTAAAAATTGTAAATTAAATGGTAAACTTAAAGGTTTAATAGTAGCTGAGCTCGGTCGCTGCTCGATTGCAAACTGACTTAGAAAGTCGAATAAAATGATAAAATTAACGCGTCTCAAATGTACATGCAATGCACAAATGTAAAGCGCTGAGCTGTTCGGATGCGTAGCTTCGAACAGTATGCCTTTCGGCGGAACATAGATGGTTGCTTTATTTTTTATAAGTTATGTTATTATAACATAACACCTTGTAAAACCTATGGACTCAAAATAAAGAACTTGAACTTGAACTCTGAACTCTGAATCTAGTATACATAGTATAGATATACATAAGTGCTGGAACTGTGGCGTCTGCAGGACAAACTATTGTCTCTACGACAGTATGTTCTAGTATGGGATCCGGAGAATGAAGAAAATGTGAATCCATTAAGACAGGTACCTGCTTAGCGTCCGTGCCTCCGAGGAAGGTGGTGAGTTGTCTGCTGACGTCGGGCCCGGCGCCCACGTTGTACAGCGAGAGAAGCATCATCACCCCCAGGGGAGACACCACTAAGTTCTTATCCTCTTGCTCCTCGAACGACGCCTGCAGACAACAAAATAGGACACCGTAACTAGAGATTTTAATCAGACTGTAATCAAAACTTTTTTTATTTTGTTTTTAATATATGCCTTTAATCCCAGCTTGGCAAACTAGCAGTAGCGTGCACATAAATCCACTACTTCTAATAAAATTTAAAATAAAAAGGAAACATTAGAAATATATTCGGCCTTAATGTCGTATTGGTTAGTATAACCGACTGCCACGCCTGAGGTCGCGGGTTCGATTCCCGCACAAGTCAAACATTTGTGTGCATGAACATGGATGTTTGTCATGGTCTGGGTGTTTCTATGTATAATATTATGTATGTATTTACTAAAAAGAAGTATATATTTATGTTTATCCATTGTCTAGTAGGTACCCATAGCACAAGGCTACAAGCTCTGCTTAGTTTGGGCGAGTTGTCACTAAGATAATGATGTTATCTTAAACTGTATGCTAAAGTTAATTATAGCCAAGTATTATAATGCCAAAAAAATATGCCAAGGTACTTATATATTAGGGGAAACATCATGCGAAAAGAAGGAATCCCGATGGGTGGTTGACAATTATACCTTGAGGACTTTCATCGTAGACACATCGATGCTGTCACCAAGCGGAGTTCTTGCATAGTCGGGTCGTCCGTAGAAGTCCGCCATAGCGACGCTCGTAAAAGCTGCGGAATAATACAATAACGTGAAACTGCACACATGTTCTCATGTCTCTACACAGCCCGGGAATTGAACCCGCAACCTCAGGCGTGGCAGTCGGTTGCACTAACCACTACGCCATCGAGGCCGTAAATAAATAGGTAAAAATGATTTAAACTACTATCTTTTTTGTGATTTGAACACGTTTTGTTGTTATTCATTCTGTGATTAAACACTTTACAGCACCCTTGACCTTTCATTTATAAATAACACTTAAGGCGAGGTTGTAAAAGATAATTATGTTTATGATTTACCTAACGATATCCTAGTTCGACTTTTTTGACGATTAAAATTAAATATGGCTGGCAGAAAAAAAGATGCAGCGATTAGCAGTCCTTATTTTCCCGTTAGAAACAGTATGAGATATCTATACTAACATTGTAAAGCTGAAGAGTTTGTTTGTTTGTTTGGTTGAACGCGCTAATCTCAGGAACTACTAGTTCGAAGTGAACAATTATTTTAGTGTTAGATAGCCTATTACATAATCGAGGAAGGTTATAATATGCTATAATATAATAAATAGGTTATAATAATAATATCCTCCAGACCGATTTCGGCCACGGCGGCTAGTCTTAACGAAGACTGGCCAACTACGCAGGAGATAATTCTTATAGTGCACAAGCGTGTGCGCAAACACAAGTGCACTCTCTGTTCCCTAACTCTCACGATCCGATGGGACGCTAATCCGACTCGACCGGAGAGAGATCAGGCGCAGGACCAACGGCTTTACGTGCTTTACGAGGCACGGGGGTGTCTTATACCGCCAATTTCCTAACTCCGGGCTGCTATTGAGATTTTTTAGCTGAAAAACCCAATAACTGTTTTTGGGCCCGACCCGCCTCCGTGGCGCAGCGGTAGTGAATGCGACAGCTGTGCGTGAGGTCTCGGGTTCGATTATGCTATATAACCAAGGTTGCCAACCATACGAGGTTTCTCGTACAAATACGAGATTTGCGGTATCCCGTACGAGGTATGAGGACACTGTCAGCCTCGTACGGGATTTTGATATAGGTAGTGAAAATAATGAGGATTCCGGCGACTAGGACCGCAATTAACTCGGACCGCGGTCCCAGTTGCTGGATCCATTTAATATTACTATTTTACTTCCGGCAACTGGGACCGCTCATAAATAAACACAAAAATCTATTGTTCAAGCCAAAAACGAAAAAATTTTCAAAGTAATAATTAAAAAAAACTCCTTGATTCAAAAATATCATTTTATAATTTACTTATCCTAGACATGAAATAACAAGAACGGTAATTAAAGGGTGTTTTTATATTACATTCTATTAATATAATGATATTTTTGAATCAAGGAGTTTTTCTTTAATTATTACTTTAACCACTTTTGTCATTTGACTGAACTGTTTTTGGCTTGAACAATAGATTTTTGTATTTATTTATGAGTGGTCCCAGTTGCCGGAAGAAAAATATTAAAATTAAATGGATCCAGCAACTGGGACCGCGGTCCGAGTTAATTGCGCTCCCAGTCGCCGGAATCCTCAAAATAATAACATGATTTCACATTGCAGGCAACATTTTGTAGCATAAATGGGAGGCAATAATACGCAGACAACATTAAAGATTATTTTTAATACAACGTGATGTTTTTAAGTAGATACTTGCATTTGATTATTTCATAATGTTAATCAATCTAAATTCAATCGCTCTATACGTCTATTTCTTAGTTTTATCTCACTTTAGATGCATTAATGAATGTACGAGGTTTGAGATCCAAAATACCTACGAGGTTTTTGCCTGCTTCTGTGCGAGGAATAAAGTTCTACGGTTGGCAACCCTGTATACAACATCACGCTATGACCATATGCGGCCTCGATGCCGTAGTGGTTAGTGTAACCGACTGCCACGCCTCAGGTCGAGGGTTCGATCCCGCGCAAGTCAAACATTTGTGTGCATGAACATGGATGTTGATCTTAGTCTGGGTGTTTCTATGTATAATATGTATGTTTACAAAAAAAAGTATATATGTATGTTTATCCATTGTCTAGTACCCATAGTACAAGCTCTGCTTAGTTTGGGCTAGATGGTGTTGTGTGTATGTGGTAGAATATTATTATTATTATTATTAACTGCGTGGTACAACTAAAACCATTATTGAATAATGGTTTGAATTTGAGATATGATTTTCAACATTTACTTAAAATTCTGTATTTCTGCACCTCCCTAATTATTGTTTATATATATTATTATATATTATATCGGTATTATTTTATCGATTTGTAGCCGGGCGCTAGGGGCACGGCAATCGATAGGTATTTAGCTAAGCGCTTAAAAGGTTAAACGTAACCTATCTTACTTTAAGGCAAGCAAAGCCGTGCGCAATAGTTAGTTCGTAATAAACACTAACCTAGGAAAGTAAAAATTGACAAAAATATTTTTGTAAATTTTTACTTTATTACTTAATTCTCACGAATAAGTGACGTATAAGTGACGTAGTGGCTTTAGATCGCCTTGCCACTGGAACTACGCCGAGTGTTGTGGGTTCAAATCCCAGACGGGACAAATATTCTGTGTGATCGAAGTATGGCAGCCCCGAGTCTACATGTTCTTTGTTGCAGTTGTTTTAATGTTTGTCAAGTGCAACGTCACACAGACATAAATAACTACTAGTGCGCAAATTGTCTTTTTTAAAATAGAAATATTACTATTCTATGAGATATTATGATTGCTTTTATTATATTACTATTCTATGAGATATTATGATTGCTTTTATTATATTACTATTCTATGAGATATTATGATTGCTTTTATTATATTGTATACTAGCTGACTCGCGCAACTACGTTTGCGTTATTATAGTGTAAATAAATTATGCTCATTTCCCTTGTTATTCCCAATGGCGACATAAGCAACCTAATACTATTACTAATAACACGGTTTCACCTGCGTTTAAGGTAACTGCGCCGCCCCCGTGGTTCGCAGTGTGATGTTATATAGCCTATAGCCTTTTTCGATAAATAGGCTATCCAACACTAAAATAATTATTCGATTCGAACCAGTAGTTCCTAAGATTATCGCGTTCAACCAAACAAACTCTTTAGCTTTATAATATTAGTATAGATTAGCTGTTACCAGCGACTTCGCCCGCGTTTAAAATAAAAATAGCCTAAGTTACTAACCCGCCCTGGCTTCGCCCGGGTAGAACAAGACCTTAACCCTTCCTTCAGAAAACACACTGTATATAGGCGCTGAAGGTTGTGGTCACAGCCACCCGACAATCGGCCAAGTGCGAGTCGGAGTACGAACTCGCTCATGAACAATCATGACTCATGAACAACTTTTGAATTTGATTATTTCCTTTTTTCCGCGCATCAGGACTTTGGCCATAAGAATGAAAATAATCATTGGAGGAAGTCAGACCCGATTTAGTCCAATTAAATAGTCAAACAGTGTCAATTAAATTCCAAACCAATTACAATCAATAAATTATTATTTTTTTCTTCTTTTCTCGTAGCCAGTAAGCCGATATACCTATTTACAGCGTCAAGATGCCTATTTACCCAGACTAGTGTCCCACTAGTCTGGGTAAATAGGTATCTTGACGCTGTATCAGGAGTCGTATAGCGTTTATTATCATCAGCCTATCAATCTCAATAGACCGTGAAAGTGTGACGTCACAAGTCTGTGAGGGTTATGGGCTTGCCCATCGTGCCCACAACGGTGGATCTGCCCTTGACTGTCTATTGGTGAGAACCGCATGAAAATCCGGTTAGTAGTTTTTGCGTTTATCGCGAGCAGACAGACAGACAGTCGCGGCGGGAGACCTTGTTTTATAATATGTGGTGACGGTGGCAGAGGTGTTCGTGAATTAGTTAAATCGTATTTATTTTTAACACACGTTAATACCATATAACTAAGAGCAAGAGAGAGGGAAAAACACGGCACATTAGTATAACATTATTATTCGTATATCTGAGTGAGAGATATTAACAAAATAATGTACATACCGAGTAATAAAATTATTTTATTCATGTTGTCCGTCGAACGTCACACTCGCACTGGCTCCGGGCTCAGACTGCGACGAGTTATCGTTAAAACGAGTAATCAGGTACCTCTCGCGTCATCGAGAATGAATCCGTTGATCACTCACCGGTCTACACATACATACATAGTCTCACGACTGTCTCCAATGTAGGCACAGATGAAGGCATATCATCGGTGTGATATTCGAGCGTAACCAAAAATATATTCACATTAGATGTGGCGGCGGTTTCACCCGCGTTTATGATTACTGCGCAGCCCCTATGGGTCGTAGCGTGATATTATATAGCCTTCCTCGATAAATGAGCTATCCAACACTAAAATATTTTTTCAATTCGGCCCAGTAGTTCCTGAGATTAGCGCGTTCAAACAAACAAACTCTTCAGCTTTATAATATTAGTATAGATAAAATATCCGTCGTATCATTGAAATTGACATTACATTTATCTACATAATATACATGTACTTATAAATGTATAGGTATATTGTATCAGTTAATAGTATAATAGTATATGTAGATGCAGATGCACCTCCCTGAAAGTAATTCTAGCGGCGCGGGCGCCCATGGGTACTACGTAGGTATTGTAGCGCCACTGCTGACGCGTAGTTTTGTGTAGTCAGGCGCAAGTATGCAGTCGCCTCCCCGCAACCACTCACTTAGCTCGTAGTCCAATATAATTATGTATTTATATTTATTTATTTATTGTCGGAAAGCTTACAGACAAATAATACATATATGGTATAAGATTGTTCAGAATACATGCTGACAACAAGCTTCCACAGATATACAATATTTATAATACCTACAGCTTTTATTTCAACTATAAACTAATTATGTTTTTGCTTACAATTAATTAACTTAAGTTAGGTTATATTGTCTTCTGTTTACGCGAATGTTATTCATTGAAATTAAACTACTATATACGGATTTTATCGCGTTGTTTATTTGACACTTTATTAGGTACTTTATTATTATTTTGAAAACTGTTACACTACTATTACTATTAAAGTTTACTAATATTTAAGCTAATTCAATTATTGAAACTATTAAAACTATTTATAATAATAGAAATATTTTATTGCTTAAGAAGTACACCAAATAATATGTAAACAAAATATGAGAAAGCATACATTACGATGATATATGATTTATACTATTATACTATTTATATTTGTGTGTGAACATGTGCAACAGCGGACCAACCACTACCTGAGATTTGACAAACCACAGATGCTCACTAAAGAACACCGATTCCTACCAAGGATGCTTCGCGAGCCTATTGAAATCAAAAAACATCCTAATTTCAATAGAGAAGATGGTTGGAATGTACCAGGGTCATTCTTCAAGACACGTTTTTCAAGGGTCATTACCCTAAAAGAATAGAAATCGAAAAGTCAGCGAACCACTTTTTTTCGGGAAAACCTATAATCCTCTTGTAACTGGGTTATTGATTATTATTCAATTATCGTTATATTTAATATCATGAAAAAAATCAAATACCGCCATTATTTGATTTTCGTGGAATGTCCCAAACCCCGATCTAGTCACTTAGTAAATTATATATTTTAAACTAAACGGTACATGCTTACCAAAAAAAAACACTAAGTCCTAAGAAGATGACAATGCTATGAAAAATTTGACCGTAGTTCTAAAAGACTTACATTATCTAGAAACAATTAAAATGTAACTGTCCCGGGGTAGTTACTGATTTGCGTGGATCATTCTAAATTCACTTGCACATCCCTCTACGTGGCCCGATGGTGCGTCATTCAGATAATTTCCGTTACAACTAGTCGCGTTTCGACGGCCAGGCAGATGGTAGTGTGGCGACGCGTCGCGTTGCCGAAAAATTAAGGTAAGAACCTCGTTGCATGGGTATGGTTTCTCAAAACTTTGATTTGCGTGGTGCAATTTTCTCCTGAGTTTGTGAATTTATTTATGGGATAAAATATTGTAGCGAACAAATATAAGGTAACGTAACTTATAATCAAAACACAGTTTATTTGCTTAAAAGGTATTTATATATTTTTAGAAAAAAGTATTTATTTTGATTTTCGTGGTCGTGATTTGCGTGGTTTACATGGTAGTTTTGACCCACACAATCAATTATTGGCCATGCAAATGAAATAACTTTGAGTTTTGTAATGGTAGTACTAGAGCTTTGATCTCCTGTCTTAGCAACGAAGCCGATGAAAACTCGGACAGTTCCGATTATTCAATTTATTAAGAATTTTTAGTAATATAAGCAAATGATTGTGATAATTGAAACTGATTATGTTCCTGTGTAGTAAGAGAAATTGTTATTTTTTATTATTATATAAGTGTTATAATATGTTTGTAATGTCTTTAACAAAGAATAAATAGTGCTTGACTGATTCTAATATAAATAAAATGTTTTAGAAAATGATTTCTGTGTTAGTTACTTACTTATTCTTTTACCTGATATCATAATAACTTCTTTTAAATATGAAGTAAAATAATAACGTATTTTAGATAGTTAAATTAGAAAATATCATTTTCGTGGGATGTTTTGTGATTTGCGTAGCCTCCATTTTTTTAAACTCGATTATCTCTGTAAGTATATCGCTCTCTGAGGTGCCTCTTCTATAAAAAGTATTACTTTTACGTATATTTTAGATATACAAATCGATTTCTTAAAAAATATTAAATTTGAAAATTGCCACGCAAATCACCAAAGAATGCCTTGCTCGAAGAAGCACCCACCACCAGCTGGGGATCCAGTAATTCAAATAGTCAAACCCAAGAAGAAGCAAACCACAGCTAGACTTCATGATACTTTGGGCTCATTCTGCGTAAATAGAAACACCCATGATTAAATTATGTTCGGGTACTTTGAAATAACTACACTGGAACATTGAGACAACTGCCATCTTAGTCTCCCCGTGACCATGGCTGCTGAAAAGCAACCGAAACGTCGGGGAAAGTGTAAACACAAATATAAATAGTATAATAGTATAGTAATAGTATAAATAGTTTTAATAGTTTCAATAATTTAATTAGCTTAAAAATTAGTAAAGTTTAATAGTAATAGTAGTGTAACAGTTTTCAAAAATTTTGTAATAAAGTGTCAAATAAACAACGCGATAAAATCCGTATATAGTGTTTCGGCCAACGCCTATTGTTTTTTTGAAGGCAATACATATATTTAAATATGTCAGGCGAAATTATCATAATTGTGACGGTGGCTGTAAAATTATTTATATTATAATACTTCAAAATGTCATACTACTAGAACCTTCTTGTAACTAGTCGTAATGCAATAATTACACATCTAAACCAAAAATTCATCGTTTTCTTCAAAAAGTACTTACCCTTGTGTCTCAATAGACATAAATTGGCGACCGTGACAGGACACGCACAAAAGATAAATAAATCGTCTAACAAAGTACACGGCGTGTTCGTCGGAACCACGTAAGGCCGAAAATCGTCGTGAAGGCTTTGAAAGGCGACTTCAACACATCCTGAGCATTGATGCAGCTAAAGTATCGACCCGGGTGTGCCGAAAACCAACAACAATTAAGCATTTTCGAGATTTGGATAACGAATCATCGGATCATCATACTCATAAGTTAAGTGCTCTTCCTTCCCACAATCTTTCTATTTTCACCAATTTATCCAATTATCAGCTAACCTACTTCCCGTCTGTACCTATCAATTTGAATGTTTAAGAAATTCGCTTTCCACTTGTGCTATAATCATAATAAAATTGCAGTAGGTATAGGTTATGATAATTTAAACATCTGTTAAATTATCATTATTTCTTAAAAATATACATTACCAATGTATAATAATACTCACTAAACTGTTACAAATTCAATTAGTGTGTGGTATTTTATAATTTAATCATTTCATGTTGTACAATTAGCTTAACAAAAGTAATATAAAGTTATACAATAAAAGTATGTTTTTACTGTTTTGTATCTACTGATCTATTTATTATTCTCATGCAAACCTCTAGAAACAGTCAATTAGGTAAACCCAGTCGTTGATATCATTTAACGATATTTTCAGATTATACGAGTCATCACGCTAGCATAACTCGGGGCACGAGCAGAGCTTCCGTATCGTACTTTATAGCGTGATTCATCCGACCCACAGTGAGGGGCGTGAGATAAATCTTTATTTACTTAATTACATTAGTTGGGCTATCCCGTCCGGCTACTACGACTATTATTTTTGTTTGTTTTATTGAATTTACATCAATAAAATAATGCAAGAACCGGACGCAAAGACGTTACGGGAGTTAATCATTCGGCGTAGCTCAATTAAAGGCCAGTTTACTAAATTTAAAAATTATTTAGATAAGATTTCAACGAGTACTTTACCTAATATAGAAATTGCTGAGTTAACCATAAGACTTGGCAAATTTGAACAATTATCAGCTAAGTTTGATGACTTGCAAACTAAGATTGAAGTCATAAATAGTGATAACTTGTCATCAGAGCTTGAGGAGCGGGACAAAATTGAACTTGACATGGTAAGTGCGCTTGTCATTGCAAAGGACGTAATAGGTTATCGTCGCAAGCAGCAATGTAGTCATAATTCTAGATCTGAACCGCATGATTCTGGTGTCCAGTTGCCACGCATAGAAATCTCAAAGTTTGATGGTGCTTACTTTAAGTGGCTCGAATTTAGAGACACATTTTTGAGCTTAGTTGATGGTAATAAGCAAATTAGTTCTATACATAAATTTCGCTATTTAATTTCTTACCTCGAAGGAGAAGCGGCTCGAATAATGTCCAACCTTGAAGTATCTTCTGCGAACTATAAGGAAGCTTGGAAGTTATTGTGTGACCGTTACGATAATAAAAGATTACTAGTTAATCATCATTTAAATTCATTATTTAACATTCAACAGTTTAGTAAAGAGTCTGAACGATCACTAAGATTTTTAGTAGATCATGTTACAAAAAATTTAAGAGCGTTGTCTAGTCTGGGACAACCTACTGAACATTGGGATACTCTAATAATTTTTAACTTAACATCAAAATTAGACAGTCGTACACTCATAAAGTGGGAAGAATTTAGAAACAATTTCGAAGGTATGCCAATATTAGATAATTTTAAGAAATTTCTAGTTGATCGAGCTGATGTGCTTGAGGCTTTAAATAGAAATAAAAATGAAACCAATTGCCAAAAGGTTAATCAAATGCGTTTTAATTCCAATACACAAATCAATTACAATAACAAAGGTAAGAAATACATTAAAACATTTACAAATATAAATAAAGAAAACTCGAAATCATTTGTGTGTATAATATGTGATCAAAATCATAGAATATATGATTGTCCTAGTTTTAAAAATAAAACATTGGATGAAAGATGGTCAGATGTTACAAAATATAAGTTGTGCTGCAATTGTCTCAGGCAGGGACACCCTCCTACTGCATGTGGAATTGGACCATGTCCTGAATGCAAGAAAAAACATAATCGTCTGTTGCATAAGCCGAAGCCATCACTTACCAACAATCATGTGCATACAGACACAGATTCAGACTCGATAAATGTTAATACATTAAAACATGAACCCAATGAGGTTCTTTTATCTACTGCCTTAATTGAAATTTAAAACCCTAATAATAAGCAGTATGAAACTGTACGTGCATTGTTGGATAGTGGTAGCCAAGCTAGTTTTATCACAAAATCCTTAAGAGATAGGTTATCGCTTAAATCAATACCCATAACAAGCATTAATGTTATAGGCATTGGAAACCATTCCACAGATACAGTACAAGAGAGTTGCATTGCAGAATTGCAATCTATATATAAACAGTTTAGGGTAACGCTTAATTTGCTTGTAATGAATGAATTAACCGGTTATATACCTAAAAGATCTGTTAATATTCAAGTAAAATTACCTAAGCACATAAAATTAGCCGATCCAAACTTTTATAAGCCCTCTCAAATAGATATTTTGATCGGATCAGACCTTTTCTGGGATATCCTAGGGAGTGAACAAATGACATTAGGGCCCAACAACATAAGGTTGCGAAATTCCAAATTGGGCTGGTTGATAGCTGGTCCCGTAAATGTAAATAAATTAAATGGTTTACATTGCAATAATAGTATAGTTACTAAAACTTGTGAAACTCACAATGAGTCTCATATTGACAAATTACTTACAAAATTTTGGGAGATGGAAGAGATCCCAAGCAAGCCAATTCTAAGCGACAAGGAAAAGGCTTGCGAAAAGCATTTTTTACAAAATACTATTCGTTTAGATAACGGACGATTTAGTGTTAAATTACCTCTCAATCGTTCTCCGAATAATTTAGGTGAATCTTACAAAATTGGAAAAAATATTACACAATTTAGAATTACGTTTTAGAAAAAATCCTATTCTAAAGCGACAATATGTTGAATTCATGCAAGAATATCAAAATTTAGGTCACATGTCCGTAGCCTCCGAACAAAAACCATTTCCTTCATATTTCTTGTGCCACCATGCCGTATTCAAGCATAGTAGTGAATCCACTAAGGGCCGTGTCGTTTTCGATGGTTCCGTTCCCACATCCTATGGTTTATCTTTCAACAACATTCTTATGGTGGGTCCAAATATTCAGGATGTTCTTTTCTCCATATTGATAAGAGCTAGACAGTATAAATATTTATTAACCGGTGACGTAGAGAAAATGTATAGAATGGTCGCGGTAGATAATTCTTCTAGAAATTTACAGTTAATCTTATGGAGAGAGGATGAGTCTTTGCCCATCAAAACAATACCATTGAGTACTCTTACTTATGGTACCACAAGTGCGAGCTATTTAAGCACTCGCTGTCTTTGGCAGGTGGGCGAGGAGTGTGGGGACGAAACTATTAAAACAATTATACAGCATGATTTCTACGTAGATGACCTGATAACCGGATGCGATGATGCTCGGGAGTTACGTCACATTCAAAATTACATATCTTTAGCCTTAAGCTCAGCATGTTTTAATTTGCGTAAATATAAAACTAATTTAACAGATCTTTTCCAAAATTCATCAATTAATACAACAGATAATTTAACATTTAGTGAAGCATCAAGCACACTGGGCTTAGGCTGGGATCCAAAATCAGATAGTCTACATTTTCCTGTACAAATAAATTGTAATCAAAATGAAATAACAAAAGGTTGATATTGTCAAATGTATTTAAGATATTTGACCCCTTAGGTCTTTTAAGTCCTTTTATAATTCAGGCTAAAATGATGCTGCAAAGTTTGTGGCAACAAAAAATTGATTGGGATCAAGCAATTCCACAAGAAATACAAGAAAATTGGTTAGAATTTTCAAATAATTTAAATTGTTTAGCAATAATGCAAATACCTAGAAGAGTTTTATGTGATTCTCCAAAGATCATAGAAATTCATACATTTAGCGATGCGTCACAACGGGCTTATGGTGCATGTGTGTATATGAGAAGCAGTGCAAATGACACTGACTTCATGACGACATTGCTATGTGCGAAGTCTAAGGTTGCACGTATAACTCCTATGACCATACCTCGATTAGAGCTCTGTTCTGCTTTATTGGCTGCAAGACTATGTAATAGTGTTCTTGAGTCTATTCGATTTAAGCCAACACGAATTATACATTGGTGTGACTCAAGCGTCGTACTAGCTTGGCTTAGAACTGATCCCACCAAATTTAAGGCTTTTGTAGCTAATCGTGTGGTCGAAATTACGGAGCTTACTGATTCCTTGTCTTGGCGATATGTTCCCACAGATATGAACCCAGCCGACCTTATTTCTCGGGGTATTAATGCAAACAATTTAGTAAAAAATAATCTATGGTGGTCGGGTCCAGATTATTTAATGAAATCTGAAAATTATTGGCCTGTATTAAAACCAACTGATGTGAGCAACTTACCTGAAATAAAAAATGCATCTAAAACTAATACTAAAGCTAAATACTTACCTAATGATAATCAATCAACAGCACTAACCATAAGTTCATCAAATCAAGTTGCTGGACAATCCGCATCTGCAATAAAAACACAGGAAATAAAACACTCATTATTTACAAATGACATAAATAATTCATTTCAAAATACAATAAATACTTACCACTATGCAGCTACACTTCAGCCTATAATAGATATCAAAAATTATAATAAGCTTAGTAAATTAACCAAAATAGTTGCTTGGGTAAAAAGATTTTGTTTTAATGTTCGTAATCCTAAAAACAAAGAAGTGTTATCTTTGAGCGCTGTCGAGCTAGATGATGCATTCTATTATCTTTGTCGAATTGCTCAGTATGAATGTTATCCTATTGAATTCAACAAGTTAACTAAAAACACACCATTAAGTAATAAATCTAAAATTCTTACCTTATCGCCTTTTTTAGATAAAAATAATAATTTAATCAGGGTTGGTGGTAGATTGAGTTCATTCAATTATAGTTTCGAGAAAAAGCACCCGATACTATTAGATGCCTCCCATCATTTAACAAAACTTCTGTTTGAGAGGGAGCATTTACGTAATATGCATGCCAGTCCACAATTGTTGTTATCTATTGTAAGAGAATCGATCTGGCCGTTAAATGGCAGAAGGCTAGCTCGGCGCACTGTGCATAATTGCATGCGATGTTGTCGTGTTCAGGGTAAAACTCTTTGCCCTAAAATGGGAGATCTTCCTTCACAACGTGTGACGCCAGATTTTCCATTTAATCCAGTAGGAGTCGATTTTGCGGGACCCTTTTTTATAATAAATCGTGAAGGTAAGGGTGCCAGAGTAATCAAATGTTATCTTTGCTTATTCGTATGTTTACGTTATGAATGCGTGCACTTGGAGGCCGTCAGTGACCTTACCAAGGACGCATTTATTATGACCCTGCGTAGATTCATTTCGCGTCGTAGGAAACCACGTGAAATCTTCTGTGATAATGGGGGTAATTTTGTGGCTGCTGCCAAGGATATAGGGGCTTTTTTAAGGTCAAACAATTTGGCTTTCACTGAGTTTGCAACTCATGAAAACATTAAATTCATATTCTCACCAGCTCACGTTCCTCACTTTGGCGGCATCTTCGAAGCCGGAATCAAGTCGGCAAAATACCACATAAAACGAGTTATGGGAAATTCCCATCTAACATTTGAAGAGATTACAACTCTTTTCGCACAAGTGAAGGCGATCTTAAATAGTCGTCCTCTGTGCCCATTGTCCTCATCTCCTGACGACTACCTTCCTTTGTCCCCAGGGCACTTTTTAATTGGAAGACCCTTGAAGTCATTGCCGTCACCTAATTTTGAGTATGCTAAGGAAAGCCAAGCCACCTGCAAAGATATGAGCGATTGCAACAAATTTACCAGCACTTTTGGTCACGCTGGCAACGTGAATATATACACGAGCTACAACAACGGATGAAGTGGAAGACGAACACTAGATCAGTCAGCATTGGAGACCTGGTGCTAATACATGAAGATCATGTACCGCCATTATGTTGGCGCCTTGGACGTGTTTGTCGTTTGTTCCCCGGGTCTGATGGCATCACAAGAGTAGCCGACGTAAAGACCACAAGAGGAATACTTCGTCGACCTCTCGACAGGCTGTGCCCTTTACCTACGGCTGAAGATTTGTGTTGAAAGACAAGCCTTTCAACGGGGGGGAAGATGTTTCGGCCAACGCCTATTGTTTTTTGAAGGCGAAATTATCATAATTGTGACGGTGGCTGTAAAATTATTTATATTATTATAATACTTCAAAATGTCATACTACTAGAACCTTCTTGTAACTAGTCGTAATGCAATAATTACACATCTAAACCAAAAATTCATCGTTTTCTTCAAAAAGTACTTACCTTTGTGTCTCAATAGACATATAGTAGTTTCATTTCAATTAAGTTAGGTTACACAGGCAAATTGAAAACGTGAGTTAAGGCTGATTGTTTGTGAAGAAAACATTATTCATCAATTTTTTAACTGTGTTTGGTCTGGTAATTCACGATTACCCCTTCACCCACTATGCTACTGTGAACCGAAGTTATCAAATAATTAAAAATATCTACATTACGTATGACTAATTTCCTCATTTATATGAGACTATCTGTTGTATCCGGAACATTGTTTTCGTAAGCAGATAATTGCCCGTATCCACCCATTGGCATTAGACCATTTAATTTCGAAGTAAAACTCTGTAACAACCCCTGCGTTACGCATGCGTGATAAGTGATAACTGATAAGTGTGATAATAAAACACTAGAAATATTAAAACATTTTCACTTATTTCGTATTTAAAGCGTATCTAAATCACCTGCACAATTTAAGAAATGTATCTTAAACAATAGGTATATGTAATTAATATTCATGAATAACTTTAGTTTGATATTAAACTCGCAAAACATATATTTTTAATGAAACTTAAAATCTGTTGAAAATTTCATTAAAAAAAATTTAAGAACGTTTGCTAATGTTTTCTTGTACCTAGTTACTTGTACTTTGCATTATTTTGTGAATAAGATCTATAAAGTAGTATTAAGCTTTATTACACAATTGTTTGTTATCTCCAAGACATAAAAATAAAATAAAATACAGTCCCAAAAACGATGTAAAAGTTATATTTAGCACGAAAATATAAGTTTTAAAGTTGATTTCAATGCACATATTTTGAGTCTAATCTAAAGCTGCTTCAGTACATATAATATTATTATTACAAACTTATGGTGTGTCATAACTCATATTGCAAAGTTTGAAGGCCAATTCTGAAGCAACAGGATAATGTAACAAGGACTCTTACACAGATAAGCTTATGCGTCATTCATAATATTCTTTAAGTACTGAAGGATAATATTATTTACTAGATGTTCCCGCGGTTTCACCCGCGTTTATCGTTACTGCGCCGCCCCCGTGGGTCGTAGCGTGATGTTATATAGCCTATAGCCTTCCTCGATAAATAGGCTATCCAACACTAAAATAATTTTTTAAATCGAGCCAGCAGTAATCACGCAGAATAAACCAGGAGAAACATCGTTTGTACTATGTCTGTAATGGGTTATTATTTTGCTGCAATGTTATTTTAAAACTGCGATATCTCCTAAGATATTCATTGAAATCGAATGATGTAAAGGGCAATTTTGTTTTAAATTAAATACTTGTGATGAATAACGTATTTATTTAGATAAGGATTAATATCATGTTTATAATAATACCTTCGCAAATAATGCATTACTTTAGAACAAATTTGGTTAGAATAAAAATGGTTATAGTGAGCCAACCTTATAAGATAGACATATGCTGTCGCGGACTTTTTTTAGAACTTTTAAAGGCAAACAATTCTGTCATACATGATTTTTGCGAAACTTTAACTGTTTATGCAGCGCACGCAGCGGAAGCTCTCAAAAGGAAAAAATACCCTCCGATTTTGAAACATTCTTCATTGGTGCTCAGTTCCTATTGATCTTAGCGTGATGATATATAGCCTATAGCCTTCCTCGATAAATGGGCTATCTAACACTGAAAGAATTTTTCAAATCGGACCAGTAGTTCCTGAGATTAGCGCGTTCAAGCAAACAAATAAACAAACTCTTCAGCTTTATATATTAGTATAGACTCGCGAACAACGATACTCATTTCTCATAACACACCACTACGCCGCTCTAGTGCCGCGCGATCTGCCCGCTGCCCTAGCTTCAAGACCGGCTCTGCGTTTTCACGCAGCTTCCTGCGCCGCCGCAGCCACGCAGCCGCGCCGTCGCCGCATACGCTGACTTGAGACCGAGGCCTAACTACTCGACCAATCATCATACAATCGTCACCAGACACGTTGGCAGGGAAACAGAAAAGGCCTTACTACTTACTGGTTAGGTTAACCTACAATTACGCGTGGGAAGCCGCGGATAAAATCTAGTCATTTATAAAGGCATAATTTAAATATCAAAAGTCAGTAGGTATGCGCCTGTGACTAAGTGACTGAGGCCCGGTATCCACCAAAGCAGAGAGAAGAGTTGCGAAACTGACAGGTTATTTCCACCAAAGCGAAGAGGAGATGCGTAGCGGAGAGGAGATGTGAGCAGTGTGTACCTAGCAGAGATGTGAGCTGTGAGAGCTCGAAACCAAACAATCGACTGACGCTATCGGGTGTGCGAGGCGTGGGGAGAAGGCAGCGGGGAACGGGGCGCGCGAGAGTGGGCGGCGCCGCTGCTCGGCTACACAGTAGTTCTTTTAGAGTTACCCAGGGAAGTATTCAGTCAGTCAGTTCTTATTTTTACATAAATGATCTGTGTAATTTTTGTATCTGCCGAACGGGGTTACAATATCATACGCGGATGACACAGTAATACTGTTCACCGCTCAATCACGCATCGAAGCCTATCAGCGAGCTCAAGAAGGTTTCAATACTATCAGTAAATGGCTCTCAAACAATTGTTTAACTCTAAATGCACAAAAACTATATATATTCACTTTTCAATGCGGAACAAAAACACGCCATATTACATAAACAACATTATTGCTCACAATCATAATTGTCTGCTATCTGCTGACACCGCATGCACTTGCCCCACTTTAGAAGCAACCGATTGTACAAAATACTTAGGCATTACGCTTGACATTAACCTTAATTTTAGCATATTTATTTATTATTCAATAGAGTACATGAGCAAACTAATATATATTTTCAAGAATCTTCGTAGCGTTGCAAAATTTAAATGACTAAAACAGGTGTATTTAGCATTATGCCAATCAATCATAACCAATAGGTTACCACGATGTTACACAATAGTGTAACATCGTGGGGTGGAGCATCGGAAACAATATTATTGCCATTAGAACGTGCGCAAAGAGCCATCTTAAAGGTAGCCACATTCCGCCCTTTCATCTTCCCTACCTATGAACTATACCAATCCACTAACATTTTAACTGTCCGTCAACTATTTATCCTGCACACTATCCTTAAACAACATACGCTGCTATATTTTCTACCTACGAACAAAAGAAGGAAAGACTTAGTTTGTGAAAGTTTCCAAACTAAGCATGCTTACGTGAAGAAATTTTTCTTTTTCTTAGGGTCTTTTTTTGTACAATAAACTAAATAAGTTATTACATATATATATAGCATTAACCATAATCAATGTCACATAGTTTTATCAAAGTAGGTACCTAAAAATGCTTACGTATTCAGATACAGAGAAATTGCTAGTAGTTGTAAAATAATTTCTTATTGTTTAAGCAATTTTTTATTTATAATTGTTATTGTTTAAAACTATTTTAATTGTAGGTATACTTAACTATACTCGTATTATGTTTGCAGTACATGTATTTTTTTTATACAACTAAGGTGGCAAACAAGCATACGGCCCCCTGATGGTAAGCGGTCACCGTAGCCTATGGACGCCTGCAACACCAGAGGCATCACTTGCGCGTTGCCGACCCTTTAGGAAAGGACGTGGGAAGGAAAGGGAGCGGGATGGGGGAAAGAGGGTGATTGGGCCTCCGGTACTCTCACTCACCGAACGAAACTCAACAGTAGAACTACTGCTATTCCACGTCGATATTCTGTGAGAGGGTAGACCTTCCCCGGTCGAGCCGGCCCATTCATGCTGAAATCAGCGAGGCTCTACTACCCAAAAATATGTATAAATGTTTTTTGTAGACCCTTACTTTATTAACAATAGAATAACAATGTAATATTAGAAACAGCCTGAAACAAAGGTCTCTGACCTAGTTCAGGTAATAAAATGTAAAAACAGACTTCATAAACAAGACTATTCGTGTCCAATATTTAAAATGTAAATGTTTTTCTTTAGATTAAATATAGTTTTAATGCAATAAGTAGCCTGTAATGTGTTTTGTAAAGACTTTTATTTATTGAGTAAAAACTTATTATTATATACAGATATTATCTCCGCTCGGCCGCGCTGCTTGCTCGCTCGCGGCACAAAATGCTATAGAAAACTGAGATATCTCCTTGCCTCTCCGCTTGATCCATTTCCACCGAAGCTAAGCGGAGAGATGTGGAAATAACGAAATCCGATTCGTATTATATTAACTAGATGTGCCCGCGGTTTCACTCGCGTTTATGGTTACTGCACGCCCCCCGTAGGTCGAAGCGTGATGGTATATAGACTATAGCCTTCCTCGATAAATAGCCTATCCAAAACTAAAAAAATTTTCAATTCGGACCATTAGTTCCCGAGATTAGCGCGTTCAAACAAACAAACTCATCAGCTTTATAATATTAGTATAGATTCGATGAGAAAGAAACAACAGTCGAGGTACAGACTTGTCCAGGTGCTTTCGGAGAACATGTATGGATGATCAACCTACTCCACCGAGACCACTATTTACATAGCTATTGTAGGGATCATAGTAATGAAAAACGCTAATAATTTTACAGTTTATATAACAAAGTTGAACCAATTACAAAAATTATCATGTTCCTAATGTGTGGAAACAAGTTGCATCACCACTTCAGTTGATGGCGTATTGCGTCGGCTTTAAGGAGGCCGCGCTCCACGCGATACATTAGCTCGACCATAAGCAGCGACATCTGGTGCTTCATAGCGAACTCGAACAACTCATACCCAACCTCGGGCGTCAGGTCCGTCAGTAGTTCTATTACGCATCGCAGTTCCAAACCAGGCATTATGTAAAGCGACGCCAACAGTAAGAGCTGCTTCAAATCTGAAGCGGTTTCGGGCACTGTGTCCAAATACATGTAGTCTTTTAAGTGTTGCAGTGTCTCTTTAGTGGTGTTAGGCGGAGCTTGAAAGACACATTCTGCCCTTTTCCCCCAGTCTCCAGTGAAGCCAGTCTTCATAACAGGGCTGAAAGCCGCTGCGACAGCTCTGTGGAGCTGCACCGATCCGTCGACCCCGCGCAATTCGAAGTCCGTCAATTCAGTATCATTGTGAATACTCTTGTAAGGATTCGTCCGCACAGATACGTTCAACTTTACAGAAATATAAAATACACAACTACTTATACTTGTGTCGGCTACTAATTTCCAAGAGTTTGAATCCTTGATATCACATGATATAAAGTTATTTTCGTCATTATTTAACTTCTGCGAATAGTTCAAGGAGTAGTTCAATTCACCGATATCTCGTTTCGCCTCGAATGTTACAAAAAACATAACTCTATTGTCCTGATATATCAGCATAGCTTTGAATGCCACGAGAGTATTGATGATATACTCAGGACTCTTCAGTGTAGCATAGTATTCATTACAACTACTGTAGTGTAATTCCAGCTTAAGCGAGTTACCTTTCTGGACCACATTTTGTGCCTTTAACCTATAACGAAGCATTCATAAATTATACTTTAATTAAATCTAATCCGTAAATACTATTTTACTTATGATCGATATTGTTAGATTATTACGTCTCAATTTACACTTCTACAAGTAAAATAACATCCTACAAATATTGAACATGTGCTACATACTAGAAAAGACAACTCAACTACATTGTTGGATGTTTATAACGCGCGCTTGGATGCATGCTCTCTAGCTCACATAGACGGAGCCATACGTTTATTATGACGGTGGTTATATGGTTCAAAGTTCGTTTAACTGCATCAAATAATTAGGCAGTACCGTAAGACAGTTAATTTTATAATATTTTGAAAATGAAAACTGTGCACTTAAACCTGTGGTTGCAGTACTTGCAGTAAGCGTATGACTCGAGACTAAATGAGTTAGAGAGCATGGGGATCTCTTCTTTTAGCATAATGCTTCTTTTCAATATCTTTTTTGGTATAATAATACTTTGCCATAATTGTTTTTGGGATACAGCAAATCTGGTGAGATCCCCTTACCCGACCTTGCTTACGAAGCGAGTGACTAGTGACCCTTTGTTCCCGTTAGGTAACACCAGTTTGTGTCACAATGTTACTCAATTGGAAAAAAAAACCCGAAAAGTAACACTGTAAATCATTGCAACGTTTTTTTTTTCTCAATAATTAACACTATAATCTTTGCATGTAACAGGGTTACATATCTAGACGAAATAACCCAAAAGGTTCCAGAACTTTATTGTTTAGGAGAAAATTAATTAAAACCATTCTAATCCAAAATCAACATCTTTTAATAAAATTGTTTATGGGTTAGGCGAATTCTACACATTGTTCTATTCCTCAGTTCTATGGTAGAACTAATAGGAGTTTTGGAGCGAGCCCCGCTTTGCGGGGCTCCTATTTCTGGGTGGGTTTACAAAAGAGAACCTAACACAACCTACCGCTTACGTGTCGAAATCGTACGGATGGACAAAAGCTTTTAATAAAGAACATTTTATTTTGCATAATTTATTTCATCGTCGTTGTGCAAAATAACTAATATCGTAATTATCGGGATAATCACAATATTAGTTAATCGTTACATTTTGTTGAAGGCGTATTTCAACAATGATTTTATTACAAAGAGGTGTTACTTAACGAGAATACAAGATTCTGTTATGTTACAGTGTTACCTTTAAGGAAAAAAATTGTTGCAATAAATGACAGTGTTACTTTTCGGAAATATTTTTCCAATTGAGTAACAGTATGACACAAACTGGTGTTACCCAACGGGAACATGCGCTAGTGACAACCCGACAAATAGGTTTGTTAGGTTGTCATGAGGTAGCCCTTGGGCCACCCTAGGCGGCTAGTTGTGATAATATACAATTCAAAATTATATGCGTAAGCTGTTATGCGTAAATATAATGAGGATAAACAAAGGTATGCAATGTTATATTGTCTTAAAATGTTATGCAAATGGATAGATAACCGAGAGCATGCTTTGCATACGTAACTCTAACGCGTGTTACAAATAATCTAGTAAAGGTGTCTGTTAGTAGATACGCACTTACATATATCTTTATATATATAACTAGCTGTCCCGACAGATGTTGTCCTGTACACACGAAAAATAAAAACAAAAAAAAAACCAAATATAAACCATTCTCAGAATCTTTATATATTAATTCTACTGTACGTGTGTATGTCACTGAACTCCTCCTAAACAGCTGGACCGATTTTGATAAAAATTTTTGTGTGTGTTCAAGTGGATTCGAGAATGGTTTAGATATGTTTTTTTTTTCTTTTGTGTACAGGACAACGTCTGTCGGGAAAGCTAGTAGTGGTATATAATATAAATAATCTTTTCTACTCTCTCTTTCTCATGAGTGAAATGTAGCTTTGATAAGAGATGAGATTTTGAGCTGAACCTCAAATTACATTACGCCGCCTACCAAGGCCACAGATTAAACAGATAAATATTCTTAATTGCATAACTCAATTAGTATATCAAACATATCTACAATGTACCGACAGCCTCGTTAGTTTTATAATAGTTATAAGCTAGATGGGCTCTCGTTGGCACAAAGCACGAAACACACTAGCTTTTAACTAAGACTAGTCACTTTGTAACTTTGTTCATTGAAACTGTAGTCACAATGTACTGTACGTGAGTTTCAATTGAAAACAATAATTGAACGCTAAAAATAATTGAATCGTGTGTGGTTTGTTCTTGATGCTACAGTACATATAAAAAGTTTCTACCTAATAGCCGGTTTTGTACTGTGCGGTGTGCCTGTGTTGATGTGTTCACTGGTGATCGACAATAAAACTTTAAAAAAATGTTGGTAGTACTTACGTCATCTCGTGTTCTGTATTATACTATTGCGACTCCGAACTCTGTAAATAAACAATGAAGATCAGTTATCTACAGTTGAAGAGGAAAGAGAATACACAAAAACAAGTTGTTTTTTGCATGTTGCCTGGCGAAAATATAGTGTAGTGTAAGTTCCCTGTATGTTCCACACTTTGCGACATATGGCATCGACATAACCCAGGTCTTTCTTCTTCCCTCTTTCGACTTCGTCAATCACAAAATGCTCATAAACAAATTAAGAGATATACTTAGCGAGGAATGCGCCGCGTACGGCGATGCCAATAACGCGCAATATGGACGAGAAAGAAATTTTACGAAAAGCAGTTACATTATATGAAAGTAACCGATTTATTATGGGATCCATAAAATTGTTATTATTACAATAAAAACAAAAGAAAAGACATGGCGTTCCGTTTATCTTTCCTTTTTTTTCAATAATTAAATGAATAATTATAAAAGCAGCAGTGGATACACGCACGCGATGCGATGGTGCCATCTTGACTGCTGCTTAAGAAGAAACACTAAGGGCGAGAGAATTGAAAATTAGGTATTTGTAAAATCTATTGCTGGCGCGCAGTGCCGTGTACAGTATCATGAGCGAGATAGAGACAACTGCAGCTTGGACCGAAAATATCTATTAAAAGTACACAAAATCAACATTTCGTAGGCCCCCGATTCCTTCTCCAACACTTGACCGATTTAACTACTTTTTCATTAAAATATGAAAAATCTTTGGACGTGTTCCTAGGTTTTCCTTTTTTATATAATCAAGTCAAATTTGTTTTCTGGATATTTGAACACAGCTGAAAATCTGGCCAATTTTTGAGGTTTTTGAAGGCTCATGTCTCTTTTAATAATTACTTTATGAAAAAAAGGAAAACATAGGGACGTGCCAATAGAGTCCATACATTTTTTGGAAAAAATTATTGCTCTGGCATTATCCAGGGAAGAAACAGGGGACTACTTTTGTATGGGAAAACGGCTCCTGTGTTTCCTCTTCAGTATGGGTTGGATTGGTCCGAGCATGCGCTGTTTGGCCCGAGCAAACGCAGTTTCATTTTCTCAGTGGAGGCGTGCGTGGATATAGTACGCAGCGCACACCTCGTAAAGTGCATCCGTGACTACGTCTACAACTAATGTAATGCTCGCACTGAGGCGCTTTGATCTTAAAGCGTACGTTGGTTTGCCCTCGCACGTGCGTAGCACATGCCTCGTCACGAATATGAAGGTACACACCTTGCGAGGCATTCGTTGTGCGCTATTGGCGGCGCATGCCTCGCAAAGTCTGTCTCCACCTTTCGAATACTACGATCTAATTAGGCCGCGTTCATATTAGGTCGGACCGACAGTTTTACAGGAACGACAAAGGTGTCGGATGCAAATTAGTACATGTATTTCAATAGCGCTGTTCACATTATGGCGACCCGATAAAACTGTCGGCGACGACACATTTATCGGACGTCCGCCACGATTTTGATCGGGTCCGACGTAATATTGGCATACTGCTTTGTGTGGCGCCGCGCGCCGTTCACACTTCTCAGATCGGAGCGGCGAAACCATCTGCCCGACACCCACCCACCCGCGCGTTCCCCGCTACACTGTCAGTAAAAGGACATCACCCATTATATATAAAGTCGTTGTCGTCCATTGTATGCAAAAGCCAACTCAAAACTGCTCTATGACGAGTCGGGCAGCGGTAAATCGACAGTAACGATAGCTGTAGTGTTCACATTTGGTCGGATCGGCAGTTTGAAGTGTGAACAGTAGACCCGTTAAGCCGACTACGGTAAAACTGTCGGTCCGACGTCCGACCTAATGTGAACGCGGCCTAAGAGTCAACATGTTAAAACTTAAAATTACACAAAACAGCAAAAAGGGAAAAGTTTATACTTTTGATAAGCGTCGTCTACCTCTCGTCATCCCACAAGGCAGCGTTTCGGTGCCGCTTTTGTTCTTATTGAACATAAAAGATCTATTAGTCAATTTATCAAACTATAACACTTATTGCTGGCGACAGTACATACACATTGGCTTAAAAAGATTTGGACACCTATCGCTAAATCTAGTTGTTTGAACTTGATTTTGCGGATTAATTTAGATGTTGTTAAACAAAATGTAGGTATATTCTCGGGAACAGTAGTTTTTTACTAGTTGAAAGGTACCCTATGTCCTATTCTGTACCCCTGACAACGTGTAGGTATGCTAAATTTCATGATGATCGGTCGAGTAGTTAAGACGTAAATCCGTAACAAACAAACAAACTCACATTCGCATTTATAATATTATATAAGTTAGGAAGTTAGACTATCCCTTTTTACATAGCATATATTTTAATCTAATAATAATTATTGTAGGTAGTATATGTTATGAATACCTAATAAAAAATGTAATTCAAGTACATAGGTAATTATTATAATTGTAGGTATGTTCATAACTTTTTCTCTGTATTGTAAATTGGTTTATGGCTGTGATGGCAGAACATGTTCTATCCTAACTTAATATTATAAAAGCGAAAATTAATATTGTTTGTTTGTTACCTTTTCACGCCCAAACCACTAAACCGTTCATCCTGAAATTTTGCGTATACGTTTTCAGGTGTACAGAAACGGACATAGGCTACCTTTCATTCCGAAAAAAAATACTGTTTCCGAGGAAAACAATAATAACGTTCTGATGATAATAGATGGCGCCACGTGTCTTTCGAATCATGATTGAATTATATTATTACAATCAGACTACAACCCGAATTGATTGTCAAATTTCAAAATTAACCCTCTACTACCTACCACCTAATCTTGTTACACAACGACCTACCATACGTCTCACAGACGGGCGAGTCAAAAGGCTTTCTTATGTAAAATCTAAGGGTGAATGGTTTGTTTTTTAATTAAAATCAATTAAAATACGTATCAAAGTATTTATTAAAGTAAACAAGGCACATAAAAATTAACATATATTCTTAAAATCTTAATTTGTTTGAAACAACTCATAATTCTAACCTAAAAATTTTCTTATTCAAAAAACGAGATCTACAAAAATAATCACATGACTTAGGAACTTATTTCTTTCTGTTTATAAAAATATAATAATCAACAAGTAATATAAAATCAAAACTTTCTCATTATAATCATATCTTTTGCAAAATTGCAGGGCATCAATCTTATAGATTTTCCGACAGTGAATGCACATTTTTGGGAGCATTCGATACAAATCGGCTTTTTACACTCAAAACACATATATTGTGTTCTGTGTTTCTTTTTAGGGTCGCAGGTTGAGCAATTTTTTCGAGAAGCCAATCTGACTTCGGAACTGCTTCCACCTGGTAGAGCTGGTGGGGTCGAGTCATTGCGGCAGTGAAGTATGCGCCGAAGTGCGATTCGAATATCCCGTTGAATCTTCACGTTGTTTTCTCGACGCTCCATATGCGGTCTGGTGAGCTGTTCAGCTAGCCTCTTCATAAATTTGAACCTGCTCTCAATCTTCTTCTCCTTCTCTTTCTTCAAGTATATTACGTTGCAATGTTCTCGATCGTAATATAGGTGGAGCAGAAAACCACCGAAAGCGATTCTTACCGAAATAGTTATTTTTCGAGGTCTCGAACGCATTTGTATCAATCTCCATCTTCAGACAAAAATTCTTGCTCTGCAGGTAAAACCGGAGGTTGAGATACAATAATGTCATGATTTTCCTCAGCATTTGATTCTTCACCTTCAGGATTCGATTCGCAGCTATCACTGCAATGCGTGCTGTATGCCAATGTCCAAATCGACATCGCTGCCTTCATCATTTGGTAGGTTTTCGTCGTCAGATGGATCTTGTTCTAACCAACGCTCAATATCATAAGAAGCCATTTTAAACTGAAACACAATTTCAAAAAGTCACGCTACCACCTACCATACGTTTCACAGACGGGATACGACCGGTTTTTACTTACCAGTGACCAACGCGCGTACCTCCGACCACGACGAGCCCTTGCGCGGCACTGAGGGACGCGGCGCGGCGGCGGGAAGGTACAGGGACGTACAAGTTGATACGTGTTTTGCGCGCCAAAATATTAGCGATTTTAATTTCCTTGCGTCTGAGAGACGTATGTCAGGTGGTTAAGGGTTAACACGAGCGAAGCCGCAGACATAAGCTAGTACTTTATATTTATTTAGACATGTCACATACAAATAAATATAGGTATATTTATCTTTATACTGTGTTATATAACGAGAGAGAATTTATTCATTTAACTTAGACACACTATATACTGCTGTGCCACTGAGCATTGTACCTAATTGTTCAATAAAATAACAATATTAAATAATACAAAATAATCATTTTGCAAAATTAAATATACCTAACCTATTCGTACCTACTTAATGATAATTTGTTTTCGTATGTATTCGTTCGCTCAGAAAATAAAGCTTAAGTATAAGACATAAAGATCAAAAGTCTTGGGAATGCCAATTTAAAATATACTTAATGGAAAAATCTTATATAAATTAGCTATATCTACATATTAGCTGGCTACTGTTTCATATTTATTTATTTGAATATATTGCTTAATGAACTTTATTCCTCTATTATTAATTATTTATTTTATTTTATTTGTTATAATCGGTTATAAAAGAATAAGTTTGTCAATATTTAAATTATTTATATTAATGTCAGTTTAATAAAAATTATTCATGTCATAATTAGAAACAAAATAATTATTTATGTCTTCATTAGTTATTTAATGGCAGAATGACTGAACATCCAAATTATTTTGCTCAATAAAAGCAAGTAGTTGAGCCAAATGTCTATTATTGTATCTACTATCAGTTTCTTAACATAATTATTAGTAAAATCTACCTTTTGTCAAGTAAAAATTGTTATTAACAAACTTGTAAATATCTGTAAAATTAAATGTATTATAATTAGGTCTTTCTTTGCTATGGCAAGTGATGAACGGATATGTTGGTAAGTAAAATTTGCCTACGAGTAATCTGGGCAAGGACAACATATCAACAAAACTCATTTTTAATTAGAGCATCTCGAACATACAATGCAGAGAGCCAGGATGTTGACATCAATACATATTTTGAATACAAGCATCTCTAAATTAAAAAAGATATTGTGCAATTGGTACTTTGGAATCAGTTCTTAACACCAAAAGATGTAAGTACATAATAGAGATTAGACACATTACCTACTAGAATGTGATATCTTGTTTTCTTTTATTATTAAGTAGGTACCTAATTTGTTTAATGTACAATTACCATTGTAATTATTTTTTAATCACATATCTACAATTGAAACCTTATAACTGGACCGATGACCTGAAAAAGGTGGCTGGAGGTGACTGGATGGCGAAAACGGGCGATCGGGCCTTGTGGCGCACCCTGGGGGAGGCTTATGTCCAGCAGTGGACTGCAATAGGCTGAAATGATGATGATGATGATGATGAACTGGTTTTTATGTCTAATATTATTTTTTAATTTTCTTTTTTTTTGACAGTGCGCTATGGCGCTCTTTGGGGGAGGGCTATGTCCAGCAGTGGACTATTATAGCCCGATGATGATGATGAAGATGATTATTTTACCTCTGCGCCAAGCCCATACTTTCAATTTAAATTTTAATTCATGTCTTATTAAATTGTTTCAATCCTTGGTTCAGTCCACCTATTAGGATATACCTAATGGGTTAACCACTATGCTGAGCAAATGCGAGTTGCATTTTATAAATAATTCTGAGATCATTTGTACCTTCATTAGGTAAGTACCTAGTAGTTCATTGTATACGTGGAAACGACTATGACTACCACTATGGCGCATAATCATATAGCTATATACATACATACATAGATTCACGCCTGTTTCCCAGAGGGGTAGGCAGACACTACGGATTCTCATATATTTATTTTAATCATATAATGATATAAGGCATAAGGAAAAACCTAAAGCAACCAGATAGATAAAAATGTCCCTCCCACATTATTATTTACTTAAAACGCGATAAATCAAATATAATAATAATATGTCAAAGAATAGACTTACCTTTTCTTTAATACGAAAAACGTAACTGCAATTACTTGTAAATAAATTACAGCTATTTAAAAGTTATTTATGACACAAAATTGTAAGTTAATAACTTTAATTACAACTATAGCTTATGCACACACGGTGTTCATAAAACACGTAAGAAGTTAACCAAGATGTGAGAAGTAGTACTTGAGATGAGGCGTATTTACTTCAACAGGTTATAATACTAGGTTTCATCAACTTCTTGAATGTCTAGTGGAAATACATAAAAAATAATTAAAAATTAATTGTGCAAACAATACACAAACGGACAAATGTATGTGCGTTCGACACTTGACTCATTAACGAGTCAAGTGTGCAGCGTACATACATTTGTAGTTTTTTTTTTTATTTTGATGACTCATTTTTGCGGACAGCGTAGGTATGTCCGCTCGACACTTGACGGGTCAAAGACGTATGAGGACCGAGTCTCTCGTTTGCGTACAAACGAGTATCGAGTATTTAGAAGTACCAACAAAATCTAGTGCAAACCCTGCAAAGTCACCAACACTGAACACAAACAGAAGCACCCGTTTCCGAACTCGTAATAAAAGATCGCTAAGCCAAGACGCGAACGCGTACGCGTTCGATGTACACGTGTGTGAGTGAGGTGCTTGCAGATGCCAAATGAAAGTCATTAGTCAGTCTAATATTGTGAAAATTAAGACACTTTGAATTCACTGAACTCATAATACTCATAACTTCGCAAGTAGTGTTGTTGCGATAGTGATAGTCTATCGATAGTATCGTGATACTATCGTGGCCTTGAAAATCAGTCATACTATCGATAGTCCTATCGAAACTATCGACCCTTAACGATACTATCGATAGTATCGTACGATAAAATAAGTAATACTATTGCTAAAGATCAATAGTATCGATACTATCGATAGTATCAGTACAAACACTATCGAAACTATCGATAGAATGCGTTTCGATAGTATCGATACTATTGCAGCATTTCGATATTTTCGATAGGACTATTCGCGCTATCGACTATTTTTCAAGGTCAACTATCGATAGCAAAACTATCGCTATTGCAACAACACTGCTCGCAAGACCACAGATCACATAACAAAGAGTATAAATTATATTAACTAGTTGACACTTATACTCAGAGAGCGGAAGACGCGTTCGACTGACACTTGTGTCAGTGTTGCCAACTCCTATAAAGTCGAGTCGCCAGTTTCAATATCAAAAGTCGCTTCACAGAGTAATTGACAAAGAAGAAGAAGAATTTTAAATTCTTTTACTGCGCCCGGGCTTCCTGCGCATAAAATAATTCTCAAAATCGGCGTGCCAATAATTTTATTGGGAAATTTATGCCCATCCAAACTGTGTAATGGCACACTCAGGGTGATAAATTTACAGCGCAACGTAATAGAAGCGGAAGTACTTACTGGATGTGATGAGGGTGAAAGAGTTTTTATTCCCCGAATACCTCTAATACCCAATAATTTTCCATTCCGTTTTCATCGGATACAATTTCCGGTTAGCGTTTGTTAACTGTTTTGCCATGACAATAAATAAAGCTCAAGGGCAGACGCTATAAATTGCTGGAGTGGACCTTACGAGCCCCTGTTTCTCCCACAGTCAACTTTACGTTGCCCTTTCTCGGGTGAGCGGTTCAACCAAACTGTTTGTCCACGCTCCAGGCAAAGTCACACAAAATGTTGTGTACACAGAGGCGTTGTAGATATAATTTGAAAATTAGAAAAGCGACTGCCCTGCCAATATTAAAAAAAACGGGATGATATAAAGATACTAATAATACTACACATCCATATCTGTTCAGGCATTTAGAAGTTATGGTGAAATAAAGAAACTCACATACGTACATACTTAATTAATTACATACTTACATATATGAACCCTAAAACATTACACTCCTTTTTTGGGCAATCGTGTAAAAATTATCGCGAGTACACTTACCTACCGAACGTCAATGTGCTGCAAACAATTGTAACAATGAGATGAAAGGAAGAGCTAAGAATTAAGCAGCGGACACAGCTAATTTTGTTTCTAATACATACTTTTTACTAACATTATAAATGTGAGTTTCTTCAAGCGATCATCTTGTGACTTTGCACGCACGTAGTCAGGGGTAAATAAAAGGACATTATATAACGATTTCCATGCGGGCGAAGCCGCGGGCACAGCCAGTATAAAAATAAAATGCGTATTATGCTCAAAACCAAAATTATTAATTATTTTAATTCGGTACTTGATATTTCTTTAGTAAAAGGTCTTTACTAAATTATCAATAAGTAAATAATATTAAAGGAATTATTCCAAGCACATTCTATATCTGAAAACAAAAACCCAATCGAAATAAGTTTTTTCTAGTAGGTACTTAAGTTCTTATGTACCTACTCTAGATGTAGCCATGTGATTACTGTGGATTACTGTAAGCAATGTGCAAATGAAAAGGATATACCTAATAAAAAAACCAATAAAAAAACTGAAACAAAGCATCGTAGCTTCTGTCTCATGTGGCGTGTTGGTTTTTTGCTACTCATCTTTTTAATGGTAGCCAAACACGGATCGGTTTCTTTGTATTATTTTAACTTTATAGAAGAATTGCAGCAATTAATGCCCTTCATCAGTTATAGAATCTGTTTATTGTATAATCAGCGACATAAGTAGCTGACTGTAAAATTTTGTAACATTATTTACTGCAGTAGGACATTGAAATTTACCATTTTTGAGTATGATAGAGCATTTCAAATTTCGGGATACGGGTACAGGTACTCTCATGGTTTTACAGTACATTCCAAACTTTATTGCCAATGCATATGGAGAGCCATTAAAATGAAACCACTCTACAGCTGACAGAAGTTAGCTTAGCTGTCTACCTGTCTATAGTTTCTTAGTCTATGGAATCAACAAAGTTTATCTATGACGCGGTAATCTCCGATAGGAGTAATAATGTTCTGTGTCTGTAGACTCTCTGTAATCTGTGGTTTTGTGGCGGTAATTCCCGGTACAATGTAAAAATAATGACGCAGCGCAGGAGAGTTCTTGAAGTACTACTTCTCACTAATTAAAGTAAAAACTTACAATTTTGTGTCATAAATAACTTTTAATAGCTGCTAATTTATTTACAAGTAATTGCAATTACTTTTTCGTATTAAAGAAAAGGTGAGTCTATTGTTTGACATATTATTAAGTATTATATTTGATTTATCGTAGTGTTTTATGTAAATAATAATGTGGGTGGGACATTTTTATCTATCTGGTTGCTTTAGGTTTTTCCTTATGCCTTATATCATTATATGATTAAAATAAATATACTTATGGAAAGCCGTAGTCTGCCTACCCCTCTGGGAAACAGGCGTGAATCTATGTATGTATATGATTATGTGCCGTAGTGCTGGTCATAGTCGTTTCCACGTATACAACGAACTACTAGGTACTTACCTAACGAAGGTACAAATGATCTCAGAATCCTTACTAATATTATAAATTCGAAAGTAACTCTGTCTGTCTGTCTGTTACCTTTTCACGGCTAAACCACTCAACCGATTTAGATGAAATTTCGTACAGATATAGTTTAAAACCTGGGGAAGGACATAGGGTACTTTTTATTGATGCATGTACCACGCGGGCGGAGCCGCGCGCAAAAGCTAGTTGTTTATAAAATGCAACTCGCATTTGGTCAGCTTAGTGGTTAACCCATTAGGTATATCCTAATAGGTGGACTGAACCTAGGATTGAAACAATTTAATAAGACATGAATTAACATTTAAATTGAAAGTATAGGCTTGCCGCAGAGGTAAAATAATATTAGACATAAAAGCCAATTATAAGGTTTCAATTATAGTTATGTGACTAAAAATAATTTACAATGGTAATTGTACATTAAACATATTACCTACTTAATAATAAAAGAAAACAAGATATCACATTCTAGTAGGTAATGTGTCTAATCTCTATTATGTACTTCCATCTTTTGGTGTTAAGAACTGGTTCCAAAGTACCAATTGCACAATATCTTTTTTAATTTAGAGATGCTAGTATTCAAAATATGTATTGATGTCAACATCCTGGCTCTCTGCATTCTATGTTTGAGATGCTCTAATTAAAAATGAGTTTTGTCTATATGTTGTCCTTGCCAAGGTTACTCGGGGGCAAATTTTACTTACCAACTCAGTTATGTCAACATATCCGTTCATCACTTGACATAGCAACGAAAGACCTAATTATGATACGTTTCACTTTACAGACAGTTACAAGTTTGTTAATAACAATTTTTACTTGACAAAAGGTAGGTTTTACTAATAATTATGTTAAGAAACTGATAGTAGTATCAGCATCACATTTAGTTACAATAATAGACATTTGGCTCAACTACTTGCTTTTATTGAGCAAAATAATTTGGACGTCCAGTCATTCTGCCATTAAATAATCAAGACATAAATAATTATTTTGTTTATAATTCTGATATGAATTATTTTTATTAAACTGACATTAATATAAATAATTTAAATACTTATTGACAAAATTATTCTTTTATAACCAATTATAACAAATTAAATTAAATAATGAATAATAGAGGAATAAAGTTCATTAAGCAGTATATTCAAATAAATAAATATGAAACAGTAGCCAGCTAATATGTAGATATTCATAGCTCATTTATATAAGAACATTTATTTATAATGGCAGCTTGAAAGAAATAAATTATATAAACTTCCAAGCAACATTAAGACAGTAATTAAATACATACTTTATGTTATTAAGTACTTTGTTCTAGAGAAGATATCTCAACAAGATTGTTCAAGAGCAATCACTTTAAGTCAAGTTACATATTAGCACAATGGTCACTCACTATTTTAGAAGATAAAAATGCTTGACATGCTATAGGGCTTATTCCCGTGCGCTCCAAATCTATTGTTCTCTAAAATTCATTTTTCCATACATTAGTTACCAGGAGCTCCAAAGATTTTTATATGAAAATAATAAATAAAGCCACATTTACCAATTTAATTCCCTACAGCCCCAAAACATTCTCTAGGTACTTTGAGATTTTATTTCTTATCAAAAACTAATATTATATTATTACATGTTTGAATTCTGCTAACCACACAGTTTCTTTTGGAGCTGTCATGTCGGGAACACACTAGTAAGTAGGTCTCTATTTAATTATTTGTAATATAATTTGGAGCTCTTAGGAATAATTATATGGAGATCAGAGGATTTAGAGAAATCATTTTTTATAAGCTTTTGGAGCCCTTGGGAACGATTTTACATAATAATAATAATATTTTATTTTAGTCTTGGAGCGCTTGGGAGCAAAATAGCGGAGCGGGCGGGAATAAGCCGGTATAGGTACATATTATTTATTGTACATGTAAGTAAATACTATGTCAAGTGTACATACTTACATAATTGACAATTTTAAAGAGTGGCCTTGAATTTTTTGCCAGCTTTCTCATGAGAATAAGCTGGCTGCAGGAGCCCTAGCCCCTACTCTTTGAACTGTGTTTTTTTTCAATGCTTTATTATCATTTACTTTTTTTTTGTCATTAGTTAAGTGTATTATAAATTGGCATTCCCAAGACTTTGGTCTTTATGTCTTATACTTAAGCTTTATTTTCTGAGCGAACGAATACATACGAAAACAAATTATCATTAAGTAGGTACGAATAGGTTAGGTATATTTAATTTTGCAAAATGATTATTTTGTATTATTTAATATTGTTATTTTATTGAACAATTAGGTACAATGCTCAGTGGCACAGCAGTATATAGTGTGTCTAAGTTAAATGAATAAATTCTCTCTCATTATAATATATAAGATAGTAGGTATAGGTAAAGATAAATATACCTATATGTATTTGTATAAGACATGTGTAAATAAATGTAAATGTTCTGCCATTACAGACATAAAACAATTTACAATACAGAGAAATAGTTATGAACATAGGTACATATAATAAATTATAAATTAAATTTTATAATTAAATAATGAATAAAAAAATATTATATAATTAAATTTTTGATTACTTATTTCCATTTAATTAATTTTAATTTATTTATTGCCGCAATATTTTAAAAATTATACCAGTGGCTTCCTCCTTTCTTCTCTTCTATCTATGTTGCCGTGCCCGACAGAATCCATATTTGGTCTTATATATTATTTTTTGTAACAACATGTAATTACATGTGGAGGGCAATAAAGCATTGAAATTGCAATTGAAATTTAATAATTACCTATCTACTTGAATTACATTTTTTATTCTTACATTAATGTAATATGGTTTAATTTGTTATCATAACATAGTTACAATAATTATTATTAGATTAAAATATATGCTATGTAAAAAGGGATAGTCTAACTTCCTAACTAATATTATAAATGCAAATGTGAGTTTGTTACGGATTTACGTCTTAACTACTTGACCGATCATCATGAAAGGAGAATGCATATTCTCCATAATGTCTCAGACCAAAGATGGACATCAAAATTACTATAAAAATTGAGTGTTTTAAGATCTTAACAGTATTACATATCTAAGAAATATATTCAAATTGACGCCACTATTTTAGACATACCTATAAATAAAATGTATTGAAGTTATTTTTCTATACGAAAATGTGCCTGGCTGTGAGATAATTCAAATATATCTCTTTC
Organism: Catocala sponsa; assembly: GCA_963564715.1. Classification (NCBI taxonomy): domain Eukaryota; kingdom Metazoa; phylum Arthropoda; class Insecta; order Lepidoptera; family Erebidae; genus Catocala; species Catocala sponsa. Next base: position 24,048,186 of record OY751344.1, on the reverse strand, counting down.
CTCAATGCTCTATTATTTAATTATGATGTTTATAATATATTTTTATTCAGTTATACTTAATAGGGTATGAAAAAATCTCATTTTTATTTTAAACGTCTATATTCTCTTCTTATCATATACTATTAACAAATAATCTAGAAAAGGCACAGGAGGGCATATATTTATGCCATCCACTTCATTTCATCTTTAATCTAGCATTAAAGACCGCTGTTTATTTACCACAATGGAAACAGTCCAGGGTAGTTCCAATCCCAAAGTGTGCACAGAGCGTTTTAGTTGAAGACTACCGACCCATAGCAATTTTGTCATCCTCGGCTAAAGTTTTTGAGACAATCCTCCACCAATATATATATTTATTTGTCAATAAATATCTGAGTGATGATCAACATGGTTTCAGACCCAAGAGATCCGTTAATTATAGACCCAATATTCAAATTATAGACCCATTGCGATATTAAGTATAATAAATAAAATTGTTGAAAAGGTAATAATGGGCCAAATTACAAAGTTTTTAGAAAACAATAATATTCTCACTGACATTCAACATGGATTTAGACCAAATAGGAGTACGGCAACAGCTTTAAGTAGATTTACTGATGACATAAATACCTCATTAGACTCAAAAAATGTAGTTTTAGTAACATTTATAGACTTCAAAAAAGCCTTCGATACCTTGGATCACGAGGCCTTGCTACAGGCTATGGATGAGTGTGGGATACGAGGGCCGGTAAAAGGGTGGTTTAGGCAATACTTAGATAACAGATTCCTGAAAGTTCGGGTAAATGGAGTAGACAGTGTACTAGGGAAGGTAAAATATGGTGTGCCGACCGGGTCTGTCTACGGGCCGGTGGGGTATATCATGCACGTAAACAGTATGGTGAACGTCATTAAAAAGTGTAAGGCCTATATGTACGCCGACGACACGTGCTTGGTATACAGTGGCCGTGACTGTGGACAGATTCAATCGATAATGCAGGAGGACTTAGATAATGTGGTTAAATGGGCGCATGATAATGGCATTCTAATTAATATGAGTAAAACTAAATGTATGTTAATCTCGTCTCCATACAACCAAGCTGGAAATTTTAATGTGCTGTTAAAGGGCCACACGTATGAGTGCCTGCATGATAATAATGTAGCGAACTGACAATGCGAATGTATTGAGCGCGTAGCAAATTACAAATACCTAGGAGTGACAATAGACAGTCGATTTGCCTGGGACGCACACGTTGATACTGTATGCAAAAAATTACGCTCTGTGCTAGGCAAGCTTAATAGCTTAAAATATGTAGTGAGTAAGCGCATATTGTATATTCTGTATCATGCGCTGGCAGGGGCAACTATAGACTACGGGTTGGATGGTTATGGACTAACTTTTCCAGTATATTTAAATAAAATTAAAAATTTGCAAATTAGGTTATTAAAATTATTAATAAATAAGAGCACAAAAGATAACCTTAACAAAGATTACGAAAAATTATTTAAAATCTGCAAAATATTACCCGTAGAAAAGAGAGTTAAGTTATCAATTATCTTAGAACAGCATAAACATGAATATAAAAATGAAAAAGTTTATAACCGACCAACCCGCAAAGTGGCACATAAAAATAAATATGTTGTGCCTAAGGCTGCGAATTATTTTGGCCAGCGGACGAGGCGATGGCTAATCCCGACATTGCTAAATGAGTTGCCACCAGAAGCAACTACTGGTGATTTATCTAAAAACTGTTTAAAAAACATATTGTTTAAACATTATCTAAGTATATGTCCTTAGCGTAACATTGGTTGCGAAGTGTGCCTACCCCTCTGGGAAGCAAGCGTGAGTCTATGTATGTATGTATGGTTGAGGACTGACACTTGAGCGGCGCGGTGGAGCCAGCGTTGCCTATCGCACCGCGCCGGAGCGAGATGGAGCTGTGTACACATGGTTATGTCTCGTTCCGGCGGGCTGTGCGGTAGCGGGGCTTCGCCGCGCGGGCATGTCGGCCCGAACGGCTATGGTGAATAATAATTATTGTTAATTAAGTATTTGTATTTAATCTACCTAGTATATGTATATTCTATATATAGATGTTTATGTATCCACGAGAATACTGCCGACAAACTGTAATGCAGTTTGGCAGGAGATTGTGTCTAGATATGTATTTGTTTAAATAAATAAATTTAAAAAAAACTATGTATTGACTTTTGTTGAGTTTATATCCACGACACTTGATGGACGTGGTCAGGTAAATGTAGTTTACTTTGACTTCAAAAAGGCTTTTGATAGGGTCAACAACGATATTTTATTGTTGAAGCTTAGTGCTATTGGAATTGCTCCAGGACTACTTAAATTATTTGCAGACTATCTGCGGGATTGAGAGCAGTTTGTTAAGCTAGGCATATATGTATCCAAACCATGACCACCCAAACATGCAAAATGTCTTCTTTATGCAGATGACCTAAAATTATACTGTGCTGTAAGCTCTCATACTGATTGTGTGCTACTTCAGAGTGACATCGACGCCCTACATAAGTGGGCTCTTGATAACAAATTGGAATTCAATTCTTCCAAGTGCCTAGCGATGACGTTTGGACGTGTCAGAAGTCCATTTCACTTTGACTATCAGCTAAACGGTGTTGCCATTTCTAGATATACCCGTATCAAAGATTTAGGTGTAGTGTTTGATCCTGGCCTCACTTTTCACGACCATATAATTGCAACGGCGAAGGACTTTCAGTCGGCTTGGATTCATTTTGAGAAATGTGACGGACTTCAGCAGTAACGATGTAGCCAGGATCATCTATAATTCGCTTGTACGCAGCAAAATCGAGACAAGTGCTTGTGTATGGAATCCTCATGAAAAAAAATATACGTCGCTATTAGAAAAGGTTCAAAAGGCTTTCTTGAGATTCCTTTACAAGCGCTTATATGGCTATTATCCATTTCTGTATCCGACAAAGTTTCTGTTGGGTAACCTAGGATATAATTCTCTGGAGGTAAGAAGGCAGTTAGATCAGATCGGAACTATGTGCAAAATCCTTCGTGGCATAATTGAGGCACCAGAAGTTCATGACGTACTATTGAGGATATTTGTTCCTGATAATTAACGCCGCGGCAGAAAACAAACTGTTTGCCTTACCAGCTCGTCGCACAGTAGCCCGTGCTGATTCACCCATACCTCGGTCTCTCGCCACACGCAACGCTCTCCTTGTGGACAACACTCAATGTGATATGTTTGCAGATGAATGGAAGAAGATACTGTCAGTGTGTAAGGAATATTGTGAAAAGTTAGTATGATAGTTGCGGCCTTAATTAGTATAAGTGGCCTGCGGCCGTTCTAATTAAGTAAATGAATAAATAAATAAATAATGGGCTCATATCTAGCCAATAGACTTACTGTACATAACATTTTTTTTAAATTGGCGTGGCGTCAATTTAATGGAAGTAAATACATACTTATATTTTTACGACAAAATCAACTGGAAAGTATTTTTTTCTCTAGCCTCTTGTCCACTCGTGGCCTCAGATGGGCATTCCCCTTTAGCATACACGTTGTCACAGCAGTACAGAATAGGACATATGGTACCTTTCAACTAGTAAAAAGCTACTGTTCCCGAGAATATAAATTTTGTTTAACAACATCTAAATTAATGCGCAAAATTAAGATCAAACAACGAGATTTAGCAATAAGTGTCCAAATCTTTTTAAGCTAATATATGTATGTACTGACGCCAGCAATAAATGTTATAGTTTGAGAAATTGAGCTGAGTAGTTAGTATATCTTTTATGTTTAATAAGAACAAAAGCGGCCCTGAAACGCTGCCGCTGCTGGTAGGACTATACACGACGCTTTTCTCTTTTTGCTTTTATGTCTAATTTAAAGAATTTGACATTTTTTAATATGTTGCCTCTTAGATCGTAGTATTCTAAAGGTGGAGACAGACTGCGAGGCATGCGCCGCCAAAGGCGTATGAGCATTTTGTGATTGACGAAATCGAAAGAGGGAAGAAGGAAGGCCTGGGTTAAGTCGATGCGATATGTCGCAAAGTGTGGAACATACAGGAACTTACACTACACTATATTTCCGCCAGGCAATATACAAAAACAACTTGTTTTTGTGTATTCTCTTTCCTCTTCGGTTTAACTGTAGATAATTGATCTTCATTGTTTATTTACAGAGTTCGGAGTCGCAATAGTATACCACAGAACACGAGATGGCGTCGTAAGTATCAAATTTTTAAAAAGTTTTATTGTCGATCACCAGTGAACACATCAACACAGGTACACCGCACAGTACAAAACCAGCTACTAGGTAGAAACTTTATATAATATGTACTGCGGCATCAAGAACAAATTTAATCAACACACGATTCAATTTTTTTTAGCATTTAATTATTTTCAATTGAAACTCACGTACAGTACATTTAGACTACAGTTTCAATGAACAAAGTTACAAAGTGACTAGTCTTAGTTAAAAGCTAGTGTGTTTCGTGGTTTGTGCCAACGAGAGCCCATCTAGCTTATAACTATTATAAAACTAACGAGGCTGTCGGTACATTGTAGATATGTTTGATATACTAATTGAGTTATGCAATTAAGAATATTTATCTGTTTAATCTATGGCCTTGGTAGACGGCATAATGTAATTTGAGGTTCAGCTCAAAATCTCATCTCTTATCAAAGCTACATTTTATTCAAGAGAAAGAGAAAGTAGAAAAGATTATTTATATTATATACCACTATATATGTAAGTGCGTATCTACTAACAGACACCTTTACTAGATTATTTGTAACACGCGTTAGAGTTACGTATGCAAAGCATGCTCTCGGTTATCTATCCATTTGCATAACCTTTTAAGACAATATAACATGGCATACCTTTGTTTATCCTCATTATATTTACGCATAACAGCTTACGCATATAATTTTGAATTGTATATTATCACAACTAGCCGCCTAGGGTGGCCCAAGGGCTACCTCATGACAACCTAACAAACCTATTTGTCGGGTTGTCACTAGCGCATGTTCCCGTTGGGTAACACCAGTTTGTGTCATACTGTTACTCAATTGGAAAAATATTTCCGAAAAGTAACACTGTCATTTATTGCAACAATTTTTTTCCTTAAAGGTAACACTGTAACATAACAGAATCTTGTATTCTCGTTAAGTAACACCTCTTTGTAATAAAATCATTGTTGAAATACGCCTTCAACAAAATGTAACGGTTAACTAATATTGTGATTATCCCGATAGTTACGATATTAGTTATTTTGCACAACGACGATGAAATAAATTATGCAAAATAAAATGTTCTTTATTAAAAGCTTTTGTCCATCCGTACGATTTCGACACGGAAGCGGTAGGTTGTGTTAGGTTCTCTTTTGTAAACCCACCCAGAAATAGGAGCCCCGCTAAGCGGGGCTCCCTCCAAAACTCCTATTAGTTCTACCATAGAACTGAGGAATAGAACAATGTGTAGAATTCGCCTAACCCATAAACAATTTTATTAAAAGATGTTGATTTTGGATTAGAATGGTTTTAATTAATTTTCTCCTAAACAATAAAGTTCTGGAACCTTTTGGGTTATTTCGTCTAGATATGTAACCCTGTTACATACAAAGATTATAGTGTTAATTATTGAGAAAAAAAAAACGTTGCAATGATTTACAGTGTTACTTTTCGGGTTTTTTTTTCAATTGAGTAACGGTGTGACACAAACTGGTGCTACCCAACGGGAACAAAGGGTCACTAGTCACTCGCTTCGTAAGCAAGGTCGGGTAAGGGTTTGCCAGATTTGCTGTATCCCAAAAACAATTATGGCAAAGTATTATTATACCAAAAAAATATTGAAAAGAAACATCATGCTAAAAGAAGAGATACCCATGCTCTCTAACTCATTTAGTCTTGAGTCATACGCTTACTGCAACCACACGTTTAAGTGCACAGTTTTAATATTCAAAATATTATAAAATTAACTATTTTACGGTATTGCTTAATTATTTGATGCACTTAAACGAACTTTGGACCATATAACCACCGTCATAATAAACGTATGGCTCCGTCTATGTGAGCTAGAGAGCATGCATCCAAGCGCGCGTTATAAACATCCAACAATGTAGTTGAGTTGTCTTTTCTAGTATGTAGCACATGTTCAATATTTGTAGGATGTTATTTTACTTGTAGAAGTGTAAATTGAGACGTAATAATCTAACAATATCGATCATAAGTAAAATAGTATTTACGGATTAGATTTAATTAAAGTATAATTTATGAATGCTTCGTTATAGGTTAAAGGCACAAAATGTGGTCCAGAAAGGTAACTCGCTTAAGCTGGAATTACACTACAGTAGTTGTAGTCAATACTATGCTACACTGAAGAGTCCTGAGTATATCATCAATACTCTCGTGGCATTCAAAGCTATGCTGATATATCAGGGCAATAGACTTATGTTTTTTGTAACATTCGAGGCGAAACGAGATATCGGTGAATTGAACTACTCCTTGAACCTCTCGCAGAAGTTAAATAATGACGAAAATAACTTTATATCATGTGATATCAAGGATTCAAACTCTTGGAAATTAGTAGCCGACACAAGTATAAGTAGTTGTGTATTTTATATTTCTGTAAAGTTGAACGTATCTGTGCGGACGAATCCTTACAAGAGTATTCACAATGATACTGAATTGACGGACTTCGAATTGCGCGGGGTCGACGGATCGGTGCAGCTCCACAGAGCTGTCGCAGCGGCTTTCAGCCCTGTTATGAAGACTGGCTTCACTGGAGACTGGGGGAAAAGGGCAGAATGTGTCTTTCAAGCTCCGCCTAACACCACTAAAGAGACACTGCAACACTTTTTTTTTTTTTTTTTTTTTTTTTTTTTAATTTTTTTATTATCAGAAAAATACCTTAAGACTAATTACATTTGAAACTCGCCAAACATATTGTTTAACGGCGAGTTTCAAAGACTACATGTATTTGGACACAGTGCCCGAAACCGCCTCCGATTTGAAGCAGCTCTTACTGTTGGCTTCGCTTTACATAATGCCTGATTTGGAACTGCGATGCGTAATAGAACTACTGACGGACCTGACGCCCGAGGTTGGGTATGAGTTGTTCGAGTTCGCTATGAAGCACCAGATGTCGCTGCTTATGGTCGAGATAATGTATTGCGTGGAGCGCGGCCTCCTTAAAGCCGACGCAATACGCCAACCAACTGAAATGGTGATGCATCTTGTTTCCACACATTAAGAACATGATCATTTTTGTAATTGGTTCAACTTTGTTATATAGACTGTAAAATGATTAGCGTTTTTCATTACTATGATCCCTACAATAGCTATGTAAATAGTGGTCTGTTTAAGATGAGGCGTATTTACTTCAACAGGTTTTAATACTAGGTTTCATCAAAGACGTATAAGGACCGAGTCTCTCGTTTGCGTACAAACTAGTATCGAGTATTTAGAAGTACCAACAAAATCTAGTGCAAAGTCACCAACACAAACAGAAGCACCCGTTTCCGAACTCGTAATAAAAGATCGATAAGCCAAGACGCGAACGCATACGCGTTCGATGTACACGTGTGTGAGTGAGGTGCACATGCCAAATAAAAGTCAGTCTAATATTGTGAGAATTAAGACACTTTTTGAATTCACTGAACTCCTAATAGTATAGAAGCTAGCAACGTTTTCGAGAAAGAATTTTAGGTCAGCTGATTTTGTGATATGTTGTCTTTCTTGCACTTTCGGTTAGAATCTGGGCTATCTGGCTGGCGGTAGCGGTTGCGTTCATTAGTGCGCATCCTACCTGTCCAGGTAATAATCCTGGATTTTAAAAACATTTTAGAAGGCGTAATTTTTAATTTTTTGTTTTTAAATAAGTCTACCTGAGATACTTTTTTTATTGCCAGACATTTTTGACAATGCTAACTATGTGCCATACGCGATTTTTTTTTTTATAAAAATTTCAAAGAATTTTATAATGTCTGTAATTTTAATATTATGTTATTTAAAGAAAAGAAAAACTTAAAATAAATTTGCCAGACATTAATTCGCTTGTTAAGTCTTGAATTAAAATTAAAAAGTCATGAAAAGTATTGCAGTATAATGCTAGTAGTCCGAGAGAGACAGTTGCAGAATAAGTCGAGAATGATACAGAGAACCATTACGAAAGTAAATTACTTTTCACTGTGCATATAATAAAAAATTAAAAATAATAATAATATACTGCCTGTTACAAAAAGCAGTTATACTCAACACCTGTAGAATAGTAAGGAAATTTCTACAATGTGAATCAGAAAACTCACATCCAGTTACACACACAGCCACTCTGTTTACAACTCAATCACAACCTATTGCTGATGTACACTAGGCTTAGGCCCGTGGCATCAGTTTCTTTCCGGTTAGCCGAGAAAATACAAGAAAATCAAAATAATAATAATAATAATAGAAAGAATAAGACTTACATAAAAATTCATACATAAATCTACCGAAATCTGTTATCATCGACACTTGCTCTATAGTCCGGCGATTCTTAACATCCACTACTCAGATACCTACAACAATACTCAATGAACCGACCCACTTGGCATAAGCCCGTGACAGGTTCACACCCACCAGCATCAAAGCTGAGATTTGAAATATTTTATAACCCATAATAATAATAAACCCCTCTGGGACAGTCGTTATCTCCTCATGAGACTAACGCGAAACCGGAGGGCATAGTATACTAGCTTTTAAACTACTACCTTGTGATATAAACAAAAAATGTATCACCAGGGTAAATAAAAGCGCACAAACCGCAGGGCAGCTTGTGGCGAGCTGAATGTGAGTGGCGACATTGCGGTCCTGAATGCCTCAGAGAGTCGGTGAGGGCCTCGTCCTCAGCTTGCCGTTACTGGTTGGCTGGGGTGGAACTTCAAGAGCGCCCGTAGCACTCTCAACTCTGGCTTGCCTTGATCGGCCGGTCAGAGGGGGCCGCTAGAGCTACATGCTTGGGGGTGGAAGTACGGGGAAACCCGCTCCGGGTCTCCGTTTTCACGAGAACCGTGATGGTGAAACCGGCGCCGCACCGCTCGACACCCCTAGCCGCTCGCACCGGTGTTGCCCCCTGCTGCTGGCTTGTATGCCTCTCGTGGCTATTCAGGGGGCCCATCTAGTGAGTTGGCGAGTCACCGTCTGTGCATTCGATTGATACTATTAGAGTATTCAGGGCAGACACCGTTTTATCATCCATAGTTACCAATATACCAGTCCATCAAACACCCATACCCATAGCCCATATATTAGAATCCATACGTATATTCAAGACTTAACAATCGAATTAATGTCCGGCAAATTTATTTTAAGTTTTTCTTATCTTTAAATAACATAATATTAAAATTACAGACATTATAAAATACTTTGAAATTTTTATAAAAAAAAAAAAAACGCGTATGGCACATAGTTAGCATTGTCAAAAATGTCTGGCAATAAAAAAAGTATGTCAGGTAGACTTATTTAAAAACAAAAAATTAAAAATTACGCCTTCTAAAATGTTTTTAAAATCCAGGATTATTACCTGGACAGGTAGGATGCGCACTAATGAACGCAACCGCTACTGCCAGCCAGATAGCCCAGACTCTAACCGAAAGTGCAAGAAGGACGACATATCACAAAATCAGCTGACCTAAAATTCTTACTTTTCAAACGTTGCTAGCTCCCGTACTTATAATACTCGTAACCTTGCAAGACGCGTTCGACTGACACTTGTGCGTGTGAGTGAAATGAATCTAATGACAGATAGTTAAGATATCCAATGACAATTTATAGACCTTATAACTTAAAAAATCACTTATTATTAATTAAAAAGCTGCCAGTCCTAAGCCTGTAAAAGTATGAAGGGAAGTTTTCAATAGCTAGTTATAACTGCTATTACTTTAATTTAAACATTTTTGATTAAACCTATAAGTACAAAAATATTCAGTCCTACTCATGAAAATTCGGTATACTGTATTTTATCACTTTCGTTTTTGGCAACACTGCAACTCGTACTTCTAAATACTCGTGGAGCTAGTCTATGGAACTAGTATTTACACGTACTCGTACTCGTAAGACTTAGTACACAATTTAACGCGTACGACTCACCTCTCTACTTCAGATCGTGTGCGTTGCGATTGTTCCGCCAAGTTATACAAATAGAAATCAACTTCGCCAGAAAAATTGTCGAAATTTGTCAAAATCGAACGGAATAAACTAAAAATTTGTCAAAGTAGAAAATAATAAAAAAGTTATAAGGGTTTAAAGTTGGCCGTGCGAACGTAACGTCCACGATTGCGCGGCCATGGAGATCTCAGCAACTGCATGGGTTAGAGATCTAATTCTTTTTGTCAAGTGAAGACTGAATTTGTCAAAAATTGACGAAAATAGAATTACAATCTTTAGATCAATATTTTACGAATTATTCACTTTGGAAGTTATGGCCGCGCAATCGTGCACTTGTGTTTCTTTATTGTTGATTATTTCTTTAAATTTTAAGATTCATACAGTAAAACTGCTACAAGAAGAAAGGTCTTAATTTGTCAAAACTAACGAAAGCAATAAATACTACCAAAGTTTAGAAAAAAAGACGAAATCAGTCCAAAACAAAAAGTACGTGGCCACGCGGTCGAAACGTTACTTCGTAGGTTAATATCTCATTATCGATAACTGCTAGGATTTCGTTGTAAATATCCATTTATTCGACATATTGACCTCATTAGAATGACATATCGTTTTACCCTCTGAACAGTTTTCAACGTGTTTAATTTCAAAAATAATGTGAGCTCAATGTTCGTGCAGGGTAACCGTAATTTCGATCTTATTTGGAAATATTTCTAACTGGAGACCAGCAATTATATTGGACAATATGTAGCTCAATCTGCAAAATGTATTATTACTAAATAAAAAGAAATTATGTTTCAATAATTTGATATGTTTATTCATCGTAGCTTGCAAAACTAACAAACATGATTTTATCAGTGAAAACTTTTAATTGGCCTTCGCGCCCTTCACCTAATTAGTACTATGTTAATAATGTATTTTAGCTCTTAAGTTTTCCTAAAATGTTAAAATAAAAAAAACCCCACCGGGTGTCACCTTTTTTGGGGTGACATCCACCCGGTCTCTCAAATTTAAGAACAATGTACAAACAAAAAAAGATCGCTAGCACATAAATTTCTTTTTCGAGGATTCCTCCACTAGCACTAGCTCAGCTCTATGTATAATTCGGGCAAAGCTAGAAAGAAGAAATTTTAATTATATAACAATTCCTTTTCTGTCTTAGTTATTATTGTGTTTTGTTATTTCTTCAATATTATAAATAATACATGATCCATGTCCCTTTATCATATAAAATTTATTGCTTTTTACTTTCGATGGGGTGACACCACCAACTTCCGCACCGGGTGCCACCCAAGGTAGCTACGCCACTGGAACCCACTCTTAATACAAGTATTCTAGCTTAGCTAGAGGGGTTTACAATAAAGGGGTAATCTTTTATGAAAAAGAAAACATATAGTTTAACTATAATATTTAGATATACCTATGTCATGTAACAACATCATTTGTGTGCCATTTAAATCAAATGTTACTATTTTTATAATGTACTAGCTTTTGCCTGCGGCTTCGCTCGCGTTAATTTAGAATTTGACAATCAATTCGGGTTGTACTCTGCTTGTAATAATATAATTCAATCATGATTCGAAAGACACGTGGCACCATCTATTATCATAAGAACGTTATTGATGGTTTCCTCAGGAACAGCAATAATTTTTTTCGGGATGAAAGGTAGCCTACGTCCGTTTCTGTACACCTGTCAACGTATATGCAAAATTTCAGAATGCTCGGTTCAGTGGTTTAGGCGTGAAAAGGTAACAAACAAACTCATTTTCGCTTTTATAACATTAGTTAGGATAAGCAAATTCGACTAATTCATTGAATTTTCTGCATCGTATATTTTTTTAATCATGAATAAGAATAGCCTCTTGGTGGTAATTGAAAAATGTTTATAATGTGGTATCTGGTCGGAAATTTTCGTGTTAATTTCGCTGGCGAAATGGACACGAAAATATTTGTCGGATTAAAAGCACCATACTGCGAACATTTCGATTTTTATTGTTATAACAGCAGGCCGGAGGTAAAAGTTGCGATGCACGGAGACTGGGATCTGGGACTGGATCGAGGGGATAACCTACCCTGGATAAAACATTTCGTGAAGACCCGCTGGCTAGCAGGTTGGATCAAAATACACGACACACGTCACTCAGGGTGCCGATTAAATCAATACTTCAGAATAACTTAGTAAAATTGTAGGTAGGTATATGTAATACTAGATGTACCCGCAGTTTCACCCGCGTTTATCGTTACTGCGCCGCCTCCGTGGGTCGTAGCGTGATGTTATACAGCCTTCCTCGATAAATAGGCTATTCAACAATAAAAGATTTTTTAAATTCAAACCAGTAGTTTTTGAAGTTAGCGCTTCCAACCAAACAAACAAACTTTTCAGCTTTATAATATTAGTATAGATTTTATTAAATTAATAATAATTGCATTTCACATAATGTTCATGGAATGTAAAATATAATGTGTAAACTAAAAAAATTTATTATAATATGTATGATATAACTAGTTATGTCCCCGCTTCGCTAGCGAATGAGATAAGAAATATTTTGTGTTAATCTAGGTCATGATTTATGTAGGCGTTTATGCGTACCTCATTGGCCACAGTGGGTGGATCGCTGATGTAGCTTCAGTCCAAGCGATCCACCTACCAGCTTAACAGCGAGTTGGCACACAATGGTAGGACTAGCCAGTAGGACCCGGGCCTTTTCCGGGTGATCCCGACATCTTCTCTCATGCAAAAAATGGACATGCGTGAAAGAAACTTGGCATACTATGTGTTAACTAGTGAAATACAAAGTCAAAAATCTTTCCATAAAAATGCGCTAACAATTCTTGGACATGTCAATTTACTATTATATTATAAAAAAATAATTATAAAAATAAATAGCAGGAAATAAAAATTTTGCATTGAAAAATGCCTGTTCGTGGAGTAGAGCTTTCATGAGAAGAAGCAGGCAAGAAACTCATGGCCACTCTTTTCAATCGCCAAATGTTTATAACAACAAAAAATTGAAAGACAAATAAAAAGAAAATCCAATTGAACTTTATATTATTTTTCTTTTATGAGCTGCTGTGTGTAGTCGTTACACTAGTTTATTTGGCATACAGTTTCATTCACACCAAACGTTTTTAGAGTGATTGTGATACAAATATCTTTACAAAATTTCGATTCTATTCGATGAAAGCATTATATACTTCTTTTCTTTTCGTTTTTTTTTAAAAGACAGGCACTAGGAATAATTTTTGTATCGCGGGGGACTTACAAACATTCAAACAACGGACACAAAGAACACACAGACTCGGATCAACTTTATACTATTACGTCATAATAGATAATCTTAAGTCTTATATAACGAGATTAAATATAAAGACCACCAAAAATAATAATTGCACACCAAAATATGCTCACTAAAATATATCATAACGAGCACCTATACGACTCAAATCACTGCATTCCGTCTCGGAAGGGTTAGGTTATGTTAGGTTCCTTCTTAAACCCACCTAAAAATAGGAGCCCCGCGAAGCGGGGCTCCCTCGACTTGTTTTGATCTCTTTGCTGTGCAATTAATATTTTTGGTATTAAAATACGCTTTTAATTTTGGTGATCATTTACTATTTTTTAACTGTTATATTTTACTATATTTGGTGATAAGTTAAACATAAGCCTTATACAACTACCAAGTTTTATGTCTTTTTGAGCATAACAAGGTTCTTATGTAATAATCATGCTTCTAATTGCCAGTAGACATCGGTCGTCGAAGCTATTATAAAAATAAAATGATTTGCGGTACGCAGGAGGTTGTCACGTTGCACGGCTCGGCTCTGAGGAGCCGTGTGGTCGGGCGGGGAGAGGGCAAATAGCGCGTGTGTTGCCAGCGACACGCGACATAGTGGCGCGTGTTGCCAGCGACACGCCGCTAGCGCACGTGCGCGCGGAACTCGAGCGCGGCGGCGACGTCGCCGAGCGGCGCGCGACACAGCTGCGCGTGTTGCCAAGCGACGTCGCCACGCCCCCCCGCGCACTTCGCGCGCAACATCACGATCGCGCACGCGCGTGTAGCACGCAGGCCCACTATGCCGTTCTCTGTTAACATTAATTGTAAGCTCACGTAAATGATGTGAAATCTGTTGGCAAACAATGTATTAAATAAATAATCAAATAGGCGAACGTTTCTCGATCAGATCTGAGGCATTCTGGACAAAGGCCAGGTTAAGAGCTCCTTGAACCGACGCGACAGGCGTATATGAGGAATATGATGAAAGCGAATGAAGCCAGAGAAGTGTGTCAGGATCGTAGCAAATGGAAATCCGTAGTCTCTGCCTACCCCTCTGGGAAACAGGCGTGAATCTATGTATGTATGTATATACAAAGAAACAGTCAGACTCGGAATTATTTGTGGATCACATAATATTAAGTTCCATGTGGGAGTCGAACCCTCAGCACTCGGCGCTGTGCCAATGGCCAATGATCATTTAACACGTCATCTGTGGAGCCCCTTAACGTCATAATGTGGACTTACCATCGACATACACAGGTTCGGGGTCGTCGTTGTCATACTGAGCTGTCCATTCGACGCTGCCATTCTCATACACCGCGGTACTGATGCGCAAGCGCATGTCTGTCAGGCGTAGCTCCCCGCTAGCCGCAAACCGCCAACACACCGAACCCACAGTCTCACCCTCTAACAATAAAAACATAACTTCAAAAGCATCAAAAATTTAACATCATAAAGGAGGAAAATAGACTATAAGCCACGGAACAAAAGATATTCCGTAAGATTCTGGGACCGACAAGAGGAGAGAAGGGGGATGGTCATCATCATCACCATCAGGCTATAATAGTCCACTGCTGGACATAGCCCTCCCCCAAAGAGCGCCATAGCGCCCTGTCTTCAGCTTGTCGCATCCAGCATCTGCCTGCAGTCTTTCGCAGATCGTCATCCCACCTGGTCGGACGGGGTCCTACACTACGTTTGTCGAGTCGCGGTCTCTACTCAAGAACACGCTTACCCCAGCGGTTGTCGGTCTTCGCGCGATATGGCCAGCCCACTGCCACTTCAGCTTGCTAATTCTCTGAGCTATGTCGATGACTTTGGTTCTCTGTCGGATATATTCGTTACGAATTCTATCCTTCAGAGAAACTCTGAGCATAGCATAGGGGTAGTGGTGCAAAGATTTAATAGCAAGATTGAACATCTAGTGTCAGAGCCGGATATCATCAGGGAAATAAAAGCTGCCCGACTTCGCTGGCGCGGACATGTGGAAAGAATGGGAGATGGTCGAGTTGCCAAAAGAGCATATCTCGGGCGACCCACCGAGCGTCATCCAGTGGATCGCCCAAGGTACCGCTGGAAAGATCAACTAGCTAAAGACCTGAAACAGATGAATGTGCTCGATTGGTCGGGCCTGGCACAAAATAGGAAAGAATGGCGCACTTTAATGTCGGAGGCCAAGATCCACTTTGGGTCGCTGAGCAAGCCATGCGGATTTAAAGTCACAAATTACATTATTACAACCTCTTATGGTATGTTAAGTGCAAGTGATGGCTCTCTGGTGTCGCAGGCGTCCATAGGCTGCAGTGACCACTTACCATCAGGTGGAGCCGTATGCTTGTTAGCCACATTAGTTGCATAAAATTATATGTTTGAATTTGGTCGCTTTTTCTTTTGTCAATCCGGTAAATGTTGACATCTGTCAGAATCATTCAGGATGAATTAAATTTCATTTAATTTTCCGTCGTATTTATGTGTTGTGTAGTTCTCAAATCTATTGAGAAACAGCCTTTTCATACGCCTGTAATTTTAGTACTGTTTCTTGTACTGAAATCGTAACTCGAAGGAAGAAAGAGCCGTGGACGTTAAGGGCTTTACATTTTTAAAAGAGTAGTAGTCTCGCTGATTTAAGCATGAATGGGCCGGTTAGACCGGGGAAGGACTACCCTCTCACAGAATATCGACGTGAAATAGCTGTATTCCTACTGTTGTGTTTCGTTCAGTGAGTAAGAGTGCCGGAGGCCCAATCACCTCCTTCCCACTTCTTTTCCTAAAGGGTCGGCAACGCGCTAGTGATGTCTCTGATATCGCGGTCGTCCATAGGCTATGGTGACCACTTACCATCAGGTATGCTTGTTTGCTACCTTAGTTGTATAAAAAAAAAAGATTTCATTAGGATTCTTGATTTATCAAGATTTATTCTTCTTTCTTACTAGTGTAAGAATCTTTAAAATCGGTCCAGCCATTCTTGAGTTTATTCACCACAAACAAAATTACTTTTCTTTTTAATTTATAAAATATCAGGTTTTGCCCACGGCTTCAATTAGATACTGTATTGTTTCTGTACCCCTGACAACGTGTATACATGCGAGATTTCATGATGATCGATCGAGTAGAAAAAACACGAGTGAAGCTGCGAGCAAAATCTAGTAATTATTTATATAAAGGTTATGTAGGTAGAAATACCTTCTCTGGCCAAATAAACTTGTTTCCAATCGGTCTCGACTTTTCTGAACATATTTTCGGAGTGATAGACGCCGGCCACCCATCCACTAATAATCTTGTCCTCTTGCCCTGCCTCCGAAACGCAGTATTTGTCGGTGCCGGCGTTGTACCGCACTGTGCACGGTCCAGGCGCTGAAAACTGGAATGTGTGCCTGCGTCTAATCTCCCCGCGTTCACTACGCCACTTTTTGGAACCAGATATGCGACCCTGGGACTCATAATCTTCAGGTTTCCTATAACAAACACAGTATATATATAGTCTAGCAACACTCCACTAAACGGCGGCTTCTTTTATGTATTTATTTGTCAATTAAAATTCGTCAGCTTTTTACTGCATTGCATTTAGAAATATTAATCGTCATTATATTAATAATAATAATATTCTATCACATACAACACCATCTAGCCCAAACTAAGCAGAGCTTGTACTATGGGTACTAGACAATGGATAAACATACATATACACTTTTTTTTTTTTTTAAACATATTATACATAGAAACACCAAGACAAACATCAATGCTCGTGCACACAAATGTTTGACTTGTGCGGAAATCGAACCCGCGACCTCAGGGGTGGCAGTCGGTTACACTAACCGCTGCGCCATCGATGCCGTCAAAAGTAAAGTGCACCAATGGTTAATTGCGTTATGTCAGATTGGAGTGAATTTATATCATTATGATTAGAGATAGTTTTGTATAACTTAAGATCGTCAGCGAATATTTGGTAACTGGATGTTAAGGCAGAACATAGGTCATTGACATAGACTAAGAAAAGGGGTCCTAAGTGTGAGCCCTGGGGTACTCTAGACGGGACCATTATAGCTATAGATTTGTAGCCTCTGATTTTCACGAGCTGTGATCTATTCGTGAGATAGGCTTCACACCAACTTCATAAGTGGCGAGCCACAAATCTCTGAGTTAGCCAATTTTTGTACAAGACTATGATCAACCACGTCAAACGCTTTGGAGAAATCGGTATAAATAGCATATTGTACTGTTTTCCATTGCTTCATAAAATTGCTAGTAAAGCAATGGCAATATTATGTTTCTACCAGTGAAAACTTGTTATTGGGTTACTAATACTATCTTAGGGTTATTAAATACTAGCTTTTGCCCGCGGCTTCGCTCGCGTTAATTTAGAATTTGACAATCAGTTCGGGTTGTACTCTGCTTGTAATAATATAATTCAATCATGATTCGAAAGACACGTGGCGCCATCAATTATCATAAGAACGTTATTGTTGTTTTCTTCGGGAACAGTAATTTTTTTCGGAATGGAAAGTAGCCTATGTCCCTTTCTGTACACCTGACAACGTAATTTTTAACATTTCATAACATTCATAACATTTCAGAATGATCGGTTTAGTGGTTTAGGCGTGAAAAGGTAACAAACAAACAAACAAACTCATTTTCGCTTTTATAATATTAGTTAGGATTAGGATTATACTTTGTCAATGGTCGGAAGATTTCCAAAACCTTAATAAATAAATGCGCGCCGCCGACACGTGTCGCTGGTGCTGTATGTATGTATGGTGTGTAGTGATGAGACGTACTTCTCCTGCATGAGCTGCACAAGCTCAGCGAGCAACCGTCGCGCGAGGTGCAGGCGGCGCGGCGCCGACACGTGTCGCTGGTGCTGTATGTATGTATGGTGTGTAGTGATGAGACGTACTTCTCCTGCATGAGCTGCACAAGCTCAGCGAGCAACCGTCGCGCGAGGTGCAGGCGGCGCGGCGCCGACACGTGTCGCTGTCGGTGCTCACGCAGCGACAGTATGGCGCTGAGTAGCTCGCCCTCTGAACACGCCCTGCGCCGGAGCAACGTCTGCAACATCAAACATGCAATACGCTATTCGCATCATTGAAGAATATCTCGAATGTCGTTACGAATGAGTCAGTTGGATAACGTCCCAACAGTTTTGCAGAAAACCAGCGTATAACAATAACAGGTCTATTAAATTGAAATGAAAAATATGAACATGATTTTTATTTTTGTAGCACGCAGATCCTTTCAGAAATACTGAATATCTTTATTGCACTTCATATGTTATTTACAGGTGTAACAACATCACAGTAGGTACAATATGGGCCCTGTAGGGCACGGCAATGTAGAAGAGAGGAGGATGCTGTTTTTATATATCACATAAATCTCTGTATAAATTAATTATTGCACTATTTGCTTTATATTATTTTAAATTGTACTAGCTGTTACCTGCGACTTCGTCCGCGTAGATTTTAACTAAAAAATGTTTGTCGCCGCGGAACCCAACTATATTTCTCTGCCCAAGTTACTTAAATGGCGTAGTTTTTATAGTGTAATGCTAGATAATAGCATGGCTTACTTAAAAAACAACATTTAAATATGCGTCGTTAGATTACACGCTGTCACAGAATGCGTAAGGAAAATAAAGATTCACAGCTCCTCCCCGTAGGTTATAGCCTGATAATATGTAGCCTATATGTTGACCCGACCTGTTAGTAATATTCATGCAAAATTTGAAGTAAATCCATGCAGTACTTTTTGAGTTTAGCCCGGACATACATACAAACAGACAAAAATTCTAAAAACTATATTTTTGGCTTCGATATCGATTGTAGATCACGCCCCAAGTATTCTTTTAAAAAAATATTCAATGTACAGTTTTGACTTTCCTACGATTTTATTATATGTATAGATGTACTTTCTAGTCTTATTCCATGTAAGTTTTTTAGGATCATAATGTATTTTTTTTTAAATATTTTAACAAAATCATTCTATTTACTTTCTTATTAGAACTATTGGTATTCCGTTTTTGATTTATCATGTATGTTTGTTTTTAATCGTAAGTGTTGTATACACCTGTAAAGGCATTTCACCTTGTACCATTCTCTAACTGTATCAAATTATAATTGTATAGTGATGTGTCGATGGTGTAACTTTAAATAAATAAATATTATTCATTAAATTTATATTATTATAAATCGGTATAGACAGTATGTAAATGCATCCGGATGCACCTTATAGTAGGATTGATTATTTATTTTATTCTAATAAACGAATGTAAAAAGAGTGGTAATAAAAGTGGCATCATGTAAATTCATATGGATATATTTTTCTTAAATGTCAGTAATGATTATGGTCGAATTTACAGTTACTACTTTGAATTAAATATTTATTTTAATGTGACAAAATTAAAATAAACATTTAATTTGAAATACATTATTTTAAGAGTCAATTTAATAAACATATTTAGAGTAGTAGAGCTTCGCTGATTTCAGCTTCAATGGGCCGGCTCGACCGGGGAAGGACTACCCTCTCACAGAATATCGACGTGAAATAGCAGTATTCCTACTGTTGTGTTTCGTTCGGTGAGTGAGAGTATCGGAGGCCCAATCACCCCCTTAACCCCTTCCCGCTCCTTCTCCTTCCCACTTCCTTTCCTAAAGATGATGATTTTTTTAAATTGATATAATAGTGTATTGACGTGTCCAAGAATTGTTTGTACATTTTTATGGAAATAAAGATTTTTGACTTTGACTTTGAAAGGGTCGGCAACGCGCAAGAGATGCCTCTGGTGTTGAAGGCGTCCATAGGCTACGGTGACCACTTACCATCATATGCTTGTTTGCCACCATAGTTGTATAAAAAAAAAACATTGATGTTAATTGTACAGTCAGCAACATAAGTATCTGAACATTTAACAAATTTGGCAAAGAATTTTATGAAGTAAGTTCCAAATTAATTATCATTCTGTTTTATGAACTGTAATTAAATCAACTATCCTTTAACTATGCTAGTGTAAAAATTTACATGCCGCTAACTAATATATAAATGCGAATGTGAGTTTGTTTGTTTGTTACGCTTACACGCCTTAACTACTCCGATCATCATGAAATTTCGCATACACGTTGTCAAGAAAACATAAAAGGACATAGAGTACCCTTTATCCAGAAAAAAAGTACTGTTACTAACCGAACCTAAATTTACGCAAGCGAAGCCGCAGGAAAAATCTAGTACGCTATAATGTTGCAAGATATAGGCAACTGACATCTCACATGTGTGTGTCGACTTATATTACTGACTGTACTAATTTTGCTACTCAGCGGTGCGTAACATGTGTAATTATTTACCTGCTTGTGATTAAGAGTGTACCTCCAGGTGACATCCTGGAGGTCGTCCCGGGAGACTGCGATGACGTAGGAGAGCTTCTTGCCCCACCCGTGCTCATACATCAGGGGGGCATTCAGCTTGGCCTCGCAGGGGTCCGCGTGCAACCAACTTTTTGAGTCGTAGTCGAATATCTGTCAATAAGGTAAACGTTTGCTAATGGACAGAATAATTGTTTCATATTCGGTATTTTTCGGCAGTTTTGTCGAATATTCGTATTAATATTCGGTTAAATTATTGCCGATTATTCGGCGATGTGTGGTCAGAGTGCGGTAATACCTGCGTTTTTCGTGATCAACTTATAAGCTCCAATAAATTTTGCCAAATATTAAAAATTAATTATGCCGAATATTGGAAATCAATTATGCCGGATATTGGAAATCAATTATTCCAAACATACTTTTATACTACTTTATTTGGATAACGAATTGCCGAACATTCGGCCGAATATTCGCATTAGATGGAACTCATGTTCGGCCTAAACATGGGTGGGTATCACCGAATTTGAGGTATAATTAAGGTATAGGTAAGAGTCGTATGCTTGTTCGCAATCAGGGTTACTATGTAAAAAAAAAAGCTAGGATTAGTGACACGGCGTTGGCCCATTCGCCGCAGCGCCCGCGCCTTATGTACAAGTAATCTGATAGTGCGCAGTACCTCGCACCAGACGTGGTCGGTGGTGTCGTACACGTAGCGCGTGTCGTACCCGAGCGCGCGACACAGCAGCGCGAAGGCGTTGGCCCACTCGCCGCAGCGCCCGCGGCGCGTGCGCAGCAGGGTGCGCGGCCGGTTGTAGCGCGGGAAGCGCGCACCGCCGGAAGGGCATGACGCACACTTGTACACCTGCCGACAGATACAACACACACAAATATAAAAAAAAATCGGATGTGTATTTGTCCGCCATGTCTCTAAAATAAATCATATCCGATTGCTACTCACTTCAAGGCCACATGTCTCCCCATCTGTAGTAATTCTGCCTCTGTGACTGAACACGGTTGGTCCGCCACATTCCTCGCATGGCGGCTGATCCACCCATGAGAAGAACTTGTGTTTGAACCAATCTAGCAACTCCATAAGCAAAGCTACGTCGAATGAAAGGTCTTGGTCTTTTGTCTCGCCTGCGAATGTATGTACATAGGTACCGTGAGTAACCAATAATTTAAATTATAGGTAAATGCACCTTTCTTCGTTTACAGTTAATTTGTCATCCGACACACAATGAAAACATAACATTAAATTTTTAAATATCTTGTTATCACTCTCACACATATTGAAAATTGTACATCAACGTTCTTTATCTAGTGTGTCAGCTCCGTCTTCTAAGTGTGGTCACTTTTTCGTGGGGTCTAAATGCGGTAAGGACACATCTATAATTTTAATCTTTGGTTGTGACTATATTTTGAACGCCTTTGGTTTATTATAAGGAGACAGACAAGACAGCAGCTGTTCTCCTGATGGTATTTGGTAACTGTCGCTCAAGCACATAACTTTGTTCTTTAGAAAGCCAAATCGCTGTCAAAGAAGAAAATATCAGAAAATACTACACTTTAGCCGGAAAATAAATTGCCTTTTTCTTTTTATTATTTTGCTTTTCCTTTTGGAAAGTCAAATCCCGCACTACAAGTAAACCCTGTGTCACTGGACTTTAGAAAAATTCAAAGGTAACGGTCACAAGAACACCCAGACTCGGCACAAATATATGGAGATGGAGATGGCACGTGTTTCCTTCTTCCATCGATCCTGGGTCCTTCAAGCGGGGCGTGAAAAACCACCTTTTCAGGCCGTCAAAGTAGAGACCTCAACATCGCCTCGGCTGCTATGAGGGCGGTGTGGAGGCCACTGCTCTTAGACCACACGATTGCTTACCATCAGGTGGAGTGTGGTCATTTTGACGAGCAAAAAAGATCACACAATTTAGTTGTATCAAGGATCGATATCACAACACTAAGTAATGGCGAGGCCATCACGTAAGCTACTGCGCCATGTGTGGAATCAGCGCGCAGCCTTCGTAAATAAAACATACAGGTTGTAGTACCGCTGGCGTCCAACTGCATAATTATTACAGACTAGATGTGCCCGCAGTTTCACCCGCATTTATGATTACTGCGCCGTCCCCGTGGGTCGTAGCGTGATTTTATATAGCCTATAGCCTTCCTCCATAAATGAGCTATCCAACACTAAAAGAGTTTTTCAATTCGGACCAGTAGTTCCTGAGATTAGCGCGTTCAAAAAAACAAATAAACTCTTCAGCTTTATAATATTAATATAGACTAGCCGTTACCTGCGACTTCCTCCGCGTAGATTTTAACTAAAAAGTGTTTGTCTCCGAGGGACCCTATTTTTTTTTCTAAAATCAAGGTAGCCTAAGTTACTCCTTATAACATCAGCTATCTGCCAGTGAAAGTCCCTTCCAAATCAGTTAAGCCGTTTCGGAGATTAGCCGGAACAAACAGACAGACAGACAAAAAAATTTAAAAATGATGTTTTCGTGTAGGTTCCTTATATACTTTCATATGCATTATATAAAAAGCTGTTATTTTGACATTACAAACAGACACTTCAATTTTATTTATTTGTATAAATATTTATATAAGTTGGCCTGTCATTTGTGGCCTGGCCTGAGACTCTACCAATAGCAAAAAAAACATAAGCAGCACTGCTAGTTGTACTTCTACGTGTGTGAGTGTCCCTCACTTAGGTAAAAGTAAAACTAACTGTACGGTTTGTACTTATTCTCTCGACGCAGCAATACTAGAGGGCACTGACTTCTCAATAACGACTGCCATAGATGTTCATGGCAGCCGGGACCGACGGCTCAACGTGCTCTCCGAGGCACGGAGCAGGCGATAAATGTCAATCAATACGCACATAATTTCGAAAAGTCATATAACTTCCGAAAGTCAGAGGTGCGCGACGTGGGTTCGAACCAAATAGAAACACAAAAACGTCGCAATTTACGTCATATTGCTGTTATATATAATGATGTAACCCATAACATCGTTTGAGTACATTACAACTATACGACAACATACTTGCCGAGAGAAAGATCACACACATACTATTTAACTTGTAAAACTTTAACTTGTAAAAATAAATCTTTTAAACTTGTGGTTATTTCTGTGTACTCCGACAACCTACATATTTATGTTTCTAGAAGTGTAGGACAACTAACTGGCTCCTACACTGGCAATACTGCTACTTGACAACCCAGATATGATAAAGGAAACACTATACATGTAAATATATCATTCTGAAGGTAGTAGAGCCTCCCTGATTTCAGCTTCAATGGGCCGGCTCGACCGGGGAAGGACTACCCTCTCACAGAATATCGACGTGAAACACCAGTATTCCTACTGTTGTGTTTCGTTCGGTGAGTGAGAGTGCCGGGGGCCCAATCACCCTCTTTCCCCCTTCCCGATACTTCCCACTTCCTTTCTTAAAGGGTTGGCGACGCGCAAGTGATATCTCTGGTGTTGCAGGCGTCTATAGGCTACGGTGACCACTTACCATCAGGTGGGCCGTATGCATGTTTGCCACATTAGTTGTATAAAAAAAAATATGTCTCCTGTCATATTTCTAGATGGAGCCGAGATGGTTTGAATAACAAAATACCTTTTGCATCGGTCACTAATGCACAATGGCCCGATCGTGATGTTAGGTACCGAAAACACACATCCAACTAACTTATTCCTTACCGGATTTAATTTTCTTCTGTTGCTCCCTAACCCTGTCCACAGCATTGAACTGCAGCGTGACTAGAGGAATTTGTTCCCGAGCCAGTTCCTGTAAGTCTTCATCTTCATACTCCAGGACATGATTAAATATGTCTTCGATTTTTAGTAGCAATGCATTTGATGTTACCTGTAAGTAAAATATCAGTTTTAATTTATACAGTACACAATAGGTATACCGGATGCAGGAGACAGTTTGTACCAATTACTGAAATCCATAATTACAAGTTGGACAAAACTGTTGGAATTTTCTACAGGGAAAAATTATATTATTTTCTAAAATTTTACTCTTTCTGGTTGTGAATGTAACAAATGCATTACCTACATCTATAATAAATAAAACCAAAATACTACATATTATAAAACAAAGTCTTCGCCACATCTGGCTCTCTGTTCGTCATAAACTCAAAAACTACTGAACGGATTTTCATGTGGTTTTCAGCAATAGACAAAGATGATGATGACTGACAAATTATATATAAGATTTTGTACTACCCGTGCGAACCGGGGCATGTCGCTAGTTACTAATAAAAGGGCCATGTAATTGAATTATATGTAATAAGCTGTATATCAATGCGGTTTATAGATATCATTCCCACGTGGTCTTAATCTCGCGTTTTTATTATGAATTGAAGTTTAAATGGCAATAAGTACCTATCAGGGGGGGGGGACACTGCCCAATACTTTTCCTATATCCAAAGATAGGACTGACATCTTTGTTTTTGGCCCCGTACTTGTGTTGTAAATCAATCGCAGAAGATGGCGCTTAAACAAATTTTAATTTATTATTTAGTGTCAGTTCTTAGTTCTTACCTATCTATACTTTTATATTTTTAATTTATCTAGAATCATATTTCATTCTCATTTTAATCGTTTTATCATAAAAATGTCATAAAATACAAATTAGTAAATATGTCGGTTAAAGACTATGATTCAAACATTGGATTTGTAAGTCAGTAACAATATGGCGACTGCATCTTGCCCGTCCGCACGTTTGTAGTTTTTCGTCTTATAATGTATATTTTTCGGCTGTGAAGGTCTTATGTAAGTGCGTTGAGTCGAGCTCTGTGTTCCTCCACCTTGTGTCAATTAATCTTCCCATCTAAAACTGTTGTTATCAGTGTGCGATAGTGACACTTTAAGTGTTTAGTGTTGTGCGGTTTTTCCAACTACAAAAATGCCGAGACGCTGCGCATTTCACTGTTAACCTAGAGTCCGCAGCACAGTTATAAATTTTAATAAACATAAACATAATAAAATGTTATTTGTTGTTGTTTTATTCATATACTACGATATGCACCCTATACTTATTGTATTTAAATTGTTTTGTTTGGATCTATTTTTGTAACATTCTACTTGTTCTATTTGCAATTTTTATTTGCATATTTTTTATGTTGCAAAAATACGATTGATACAAAACAATTTAAATACGAATTCTGGATTAGTAATACATAATATAAATAGCCATAGGCACAGAATACGGAATAGCTATAGATATGTATAGAAGGATTAGTTCGGGGCCAAAAGTTCAGATGTCGCTGTTTCAAATAGGGTTGGGCTGAAATTGACCATAAGAGGGCTCTCTTTTCCCTATGTATTACTTTACTCTTTGGTATCTATAGAAAGATGATATGCAGAATTCTTTGGTATGCCATCCCGTATAACTTGTATGTTGCTTGCCACTTCGCAGGAATTAATAAGTATGAGTTGCATGTTTTTTATTCTCAGGAATGTAAACAAAGATGTATCTTATCTTATCTTATGTGGGGGCCAGTCAGTGCAGACCGGCGACACTTCGACCCAGAGGGATCTTTTGTGTCGACACTCTCCCATAACAACTGCCATAGATGTTCATGGAAGCCGGGACCAACGGCTTAACGTGCTCTCCGAGGCACGGAACAGGCGATAATTGTCAATCAATACGCACATAATTTCGAAAAGTCATATAACTTCCGAAAATCAGAGGTGCGCGACGTGGGTTCGAACCCGAGACCCTCTGCCTTGCAGTCTGTTGGTCTCCCCACTGAGCTATCGCTGCTCAAAAACAAAGATGTAACACACAGTTTATATATTCTGTTTATTTTAGTTCTGTGGCCGTCTAAAAGAGATACTTCAAAGCTCACTGCTGTTAGTAATAGCTTTACTAATAGGGAATCTCTAGCCGCTGCGACTCAATAGTAACCTATTGATAATTATCAATCATAATTGAAACTGGTCCTACTTTTACGCATAACTATGCAATGACAGCCTAGTGGGCTGACTGTTAGACGACAATGGGTCTTAGTTAGTTAATTAGTTAGTTGGACATGTGTTATCCGCACTTAACCCCACAATTGGGCCATTGTGCGTAAGTAGCCGACGCAAAAATTTGTTCGGTTACTCATACCACCTCAGCTCCGTCCAGAAAGACAATAAGGGACCGGTATTGCGCAGCACCTCCTGCATCGTTTCTGGACTGTTCAGAAGTTTCGTCCGTTGGTTGCTCATGCTTTTACAGTGTAGGATCACGTCAGCCGGTGTCTCCTCGGTCTCCATGCAGCCTCTACATAGGGGACTGTAGGTGATGCCGATGTTGAACAGGTGTTTGTTGAGTGAGCAGTGGCCTGTTATTATACCCACTAGATGGCGTAGGTTTTTCCTTGTGGTACGTAGGAGTTTGTGCGACAGATGTTTGTCTAAGGACGGGAGTGCATCCTTCGTCTGTCTACATTCCTTTATTTCAAATGGGTCTTAAGTTCAACTCACACATTCACAGACTCACATCTGACTTGCCAAAGTTGTTGGTATATTAAATAGTTACTTATCGCTCACTTTGACATTGAAGGAGAACTTACAGAGGAAGACAGCATGGTGGAGAGTACTCCTAAATGTTCTTGAAGATATCTAAGGTCTACCAACTTGCACTTAGATAGTATGGTGGACTAAGGCCTAACCCTCCTCACACTAGATAGAGGCCTATATCCTGCAGTGGGGCTGTTTATATACAGCACTGATAATACTATGCAATTATATATATTTATATTATTATATATTTATTTATATTATTATATATTTATTTATATTATTATATATTTATTTATATTATTACTAGCATTTGCGCGCGGCTCCGCCCGCGTGGTACCTACATGAATAAAAAGTAGCCTATGTCCTTCCCCAGGTTTTAAACTATATCTGTACCAAATTTCATCTAAATCGGCAGAGTGGTCTAACCGTGAAAAGGTAACAGACAGACAGATAGACAGACAGGGTTACTTTCGAATTTATAATATTAGTAAGGATAAGGATATATATTTATGCCATGAACATCGATGGCAGTCGTTAGTGGGAAGTTAGGGCCTTCTAATATCCTGACATTGGTCTAGCCTTAGGGTATCGTTAGCCTTCGGGTTGCGGAAGTCAGATGGCAGTCGCTCCGTGTAAAAACTGATATTCAGTCAAATCCGGTTAGACTAGAAAGCCGATCCCAAGTGACTTGGGAAGAATAAAGGCTAGGGAGAAGAAGATATTATTATATATATTTAATAGTGAAGAAAAGTAATGTGTGAGAGATCGTCATCATATTTCTAGAAGAGTGTCATCTACCAACCTGTTATTGGACCAGCACAGAGCATTGAGACCATGCTGGCTCAATGGCCTTCTACCAGTATCAGAGTGGTTAGGAGAACTGCCACTATAAATAAATACTGTTGCCGGGGCTTTACATACATCCAAACAACGGACACAAAGAACATCTAGATATGGAGCAACCATTTGTGGATCACAGAAATTTTTGTCCTAAGTGGGATTTGAACCCTCAACACTTGGCATAGTAGCAGTGGCGAGGAAGCCACTTAAACGACTATACTATCCATGCAGTCTATTAAGTAATAAATAGCTAAGCTATTCTCATACTGAGAAAATACCTGAACCAAAAGTGGAATAGTATTATGTTTAAAGTAGGTAGTCCATTATGATGGTTATTGCATTATTAAATACTTTGAAGGTTAAATTACATTCACTACTTGAATCTATCGTGTTATCTATCGGCACGAGTAGCAACCGTCTCGACAACTTTTCTTATCTGTACAAATTATTATGATTAGCGACACTCATAAACGACATAAAGCATAAAATAGAACATACAATACCAGAATATTTGCAGGTCTTAATTCAGACTTCTTTGTTCTACTAGGACTACATAGGCTCTGCTTCAAAACTTGAGTTCCGCAGCAGATATTGATTTTCCGTTCAATAGCAAATTGCGCCATCCTCAAACTGCTCAATGTTAACTCTTTAGGGTATTCAAACTTGGAACCATTCTAAAACAAACAAAAGGGATATATAATGTCTAATACTGGCTTTAAATTTAGCTGATATGAAACTTATTTAATAACACCAACATCCAAACGTAATTATTTTATAATTGTGTTTAGATAAGTTTATATTACATTTATTAAAATATTTATAATGACTTTGTAGCCAGGTTTCAAGCATGCTCTTGCAAATTTATTTCCAATTGTTTTTAAAAAGATTCCTACAAAGGGTAAGAAGTTATAGTTTTCTGGATTGTTGGTAATTATATTGAGAATACGTTATTAATTTAAGCTAAAATATGAAGTGTTATGATAATTTATTACAATTATAATATAAATGCATAATAAAAATGTAAATGTTGAATAACTAATAAAATATTTTTGAACACTTACCGATCGAAAGCCAATATATTTAAGATAATCACTGAAAGCGTCACACTTAAACACATCGTACAGAATATCACTTTTAAGAGTTCTCAATTCGTAATCATGAGGGTTCTCTAAAATATTAGTGATTTGTCGCAGAAGTTCGTACAGTATTTTATTGAACTTGTCCACGTCTCTAACACTTTGTTCCACCACAGCAAGTCTAGCCATATCTTCCATCGTGGTATAAAAAATGTAAACAACTAATTGCACGTTATCTAACGAAATTATATACTACCGATGAATTCAGTACCTACCTAACTAATTTCAATGCAATTTCAGTAAGATACACTGAGATACACTGACATCACTGACTACACTATACACATGTCAAATTATGATTTGTCATTTTCGTTGAGAAACGAATATCTGCGAGTAATAAGTTTAAATATGTAAAAGAGTTTATTATAATATTCTAATTTGATTGGATCATATATATATTTTAGTTTTATTAAGTTATAACATGCGAAATATATATAATTCCAATATTTTAATATAATGTGAAGAAACACAAACCACGTACGTACATGCATATGTTTGTATATATGTCCAAATCTTTATTTAAATAAATCTTCTGTGCGTGTGTTTGTAATTAAACTCCTCCTAAACGGCTGGACCAATTTTGATGAAAATTTTTATGTGTGTTCAGTGGATTCGAGAATGATTTAGATTTTGTTTTTTATTTTATTTCGTGTGTACAGGATAACGTCTGTCGGGACAGCTAGTAATATATAAAATAAATAAATCAGGTAGTATATAGTAGCCTTTTTATATAAAAAAAGTTCAAAGCAATTTGATTTAAAGTTATGAATTTAGGTACTAGTAACATATTCTACTTTACCTTACTAGTAACCATGACTATTTAAAACACAAACAAGCAGGTAGTCAACAATGAAGAAACGAACATTTTCATCATCAGATAATACTTTAGAAAGTGGTACCTAACCGTATTTTCTTAGTTGCTGGTGCAACTAATAATTTTCTAATGGAGACCATTCATTATCTCAATGCATTGATTGTATTTTAGGATTTAATTCCGGCTCTCTCAATTGGTTGTTACATGCCCGTTATGTCCGAGGTGAACATTCGATGTGCCAAGATCTGGCTGATCAGTTGCAGAAACGTCATGATAATAAGCATAAATATGCGCATTATATAAAGGTAATTATCAATATCCATATGTATTTGAATAATAGTACAATGAATGAGAGTTGTCACTTGTTTTTGAATTTACATAAACAATTCACAATTTACGATTTGATTTTGATATTTTCATAAACTCACAGCATTTTATATAGGTAACTGAGCAGAATATAATATATTATGTGAAACAAATCAGGTAAGTAATTGAGAGTTGAAGAAATATTTACATAGGCCTAGTCTGTTTTGCCTAGGGTTCCGTACTAGCGGATGCAGGCAGACTACAGGAGGCCTTGGAAAAGTACCACAGTTGCATCAGGCTGCAACCACAGGACCCTGAACCTTTGAAACAAGTTGCCAAATGTTTGTAAGTAAAATATTAACGATATTCACGTACTTCTATAGTAAGAAAATTAAACTGCATCCGATATTGCCTCCAAAGTATTGGATCTTGGCAAATAAGCACTCTAATGAATAAATAATATACATAGAAATATTGCAAAAGTGGCTTATGACGCAGTGGCGACTGCACAGTCAACAAATCTAGACTAAACAAATAGGTTTATATAATACTAGTTTCACCCGCGGCTTCACTGGCGTAAATGTGTTAGGTTAGGTTTGCAACAGATATTTTTTCTGGATGAAAGGTACCCTATATCCTATTCTGTACCCCTGACAACGTATATGCAAAATTTCATGTTGATCGGTTGAGTAGTTAACACGTGAAAGCGTAACAAACAAACAAACTCATTTTCGCATTTATAATATGGGTGTTATTTAAATGGTTAGCATAGTACCTACCTATTGGTATTTTTGTGAGCAGAAAAATATAATCTGTGAGCAGAAATAGCTAATTGATCAGCAAATCATGGCCAGCAAACAATCAAACTAAGTCGACGGAGCCCCGCTTCGCTCCTATTTTTGGGTGGGTTTAAGAAAGAACCTAACATAACCTAACCCTTCCGAGACGGAATGCAGTGATTTGAGGCGTATAGGTGCTCGTTATGATATATTTTAGTAAGCATATTTTGCTGCGCAATTAGTATTTTTGCTGATCATTATATTTTTAATCCCTTATAATATTAGTTAGGATGCATAAGTGGGCTATCAATCATGCTCATAAATGGTTTGCCAATTACTAAAACTCACACTCCTCCTATTATTCGGATACATTTTATGCCAATTATTTTAATTATTAATTTGAATTATCATTTTTAATTATTATCTTTGACATTGTTATTACGTTTATTACTTTTTAATTAAATTTCTATAATTAATTATATTTGCACGCCACTATGGCAAACATGTATGAACTAAAAAAAAAGTAACAACTTGCATGCATTATTATTACTGTATGTATAGGTAAATAAATAAATCTATCGATCTATCTAAAAAGCAAATATTATGGACGTTCAATTGCTTTGACCTCCTAGGTCTCTGGTTTTTCTTCTTATGGTAGCGGTATAAGGGACTACCAAACAAGGCAGCATGCTGTGCAATGCTTTTTGATTAATTTATCGACGTTTAAACTCGAGAGCTTTTAAAAATGTGTAGTAAAGACCTCGGAAGAATTACTAAATCCTTAAACATGGTGACGTTCAGACATGTTGAGTTGTATCTCTAGATCTATGAAAACTCATAGAAGTCGTTCCTTTTTTTCGGTTAAAACTGAGATTTACGAAAGTTAAGTATCTAAGAAATTTTGATCTATACTAATATTATAAAACTGAAGAGGTTGTTTGTTTGTTTGTTTCTTTGTTTGAACGCGCTAATCTCAGGAACTACTGATTTGAATTGAAAAATTATTTTGGTGTTGGATAGCCTATTTATCGAGGAAGGCTATATAACATCACGCGACGACTCACGGGGGCGGCGCAGTAACCATAAACGCGAGTGAAACCGCGGTCACATCTAGTGAAAGTATACATGTACCTACCTGCTGTATTTTGTAAGTACGTGTGTCCCGTGCCCAGTACATAAATGCATGATTATGCCTCGGATATGTGCTTGAAATAGAATGCTTGCTTTGTGTACCCTGTTACAGGTCTCGTCAAGGACGGTACCAGCTCTCACATGAAGCTTATTTAGAGGCTGACAAGTTGACGAAACATCCAGACCCTGATGTATACTGTGCTTTAGGTAAATGGTCGTAGCGTGATGTTACATGAATTTAAAGTAATACCTATATAGTATCAGTCCTTTTTATAGATAGTGCCACTGCACTGCTGCTTATGGGTCTTGCCCACTTTAAGTAGTATTAGGACATATTATGATGAGTTGCAGGAGATGGTAACTATTATGCATGGTGCTTTTGAGAGTAAAGGAATGAAAATAAATGTAAGCAAGACGAAAGTAATGGTATTTGAAAAGGAAGAGTGCGTGACGATGTGACGATGATTGATGGAGAAAAATTGGAGCAAGTGAAAGAGTTTGTATATTTGGGTACTTTGTTTACAAGGGATGGTAAACATGAGGGCGATATTAAAAGGAGAACGATTGCTGGCAATAAAGTGAATGGAGCTGTACGCGCTTTTATGAACAGTCGAAATGTATCCGAAAAGGCACGTTTGGCTGTTCATAGAGGACTATTAGTGCCCACACTTATGTAAGGAAGTGAAAGTTGGGTATGGCAAAAGAAGCATGAGAATAAGAATAAATGCTGTAGAAATGAGAGCGTTGAGAAGCATATGTGGTGTGACTCTGAAAGATAGAATAAGAAATAGTGTGATTAGAGAGAGAGATGCGGCATGAAAGTGGATATAGTTACAAGAATAGAAAAGAGTATGTTAAGCTGGTTTGGACATGTAGAAAGAATGGACGAGGAAAGACTGACTAAGAAAGTTTATAAGGCTAGTGTGAATGGAACAGTTGCAAGAGGAAAACCTAGGCGATCGTATCTCGATCAGATCGGAGGCGTTCTGGACAAAGGCCAGGTTAAGAGCTCCTTGAACCGACGGGCGTGTATGAGGAATGTGATGAAAGTGAATGAAGCCAGAGAAGTGTGTCAGGATCGTAGCAAATGGAAATCCGTAGTCTCTGCCTACCCCTCTGGGAAACAGGCGTGAATCTATGTATGTATGTATGTAGGACATATTACTCCACGCTGGTTCAGTGCCGGTTGGCATACCTCACATATCTTCGCGAACATTATAGAGAACTCTTTAATAAGTAGATTACTTTACCCATATCTTCATAACAGCGTCAGCGGTATGTGACGTGGAGTTGCATTCGAGACCCCTACGTAGCAGTCCAAAGACAATCTTTAACAGCCTTTGGCTGCAATGAATCTAGTCATACTCATTTATATCAGCACCATCCTGCGTTAAGTGAATTTCGTCGAAATAAAACCAAGAACACAAATACGTGTCTATATTTCTAAGTCTTGATTTGTTTGGTCAAAATACTTTTAAAACTAGTATACCTGTTAGTGCATTCGTGTCTCTTGAACAGTATAGAAGCTAATATTGAATCTATAATTATCAGGATCAAGGGAAAGTCAATCGAATTGTTGATTAGGTTGCAGAGTTTAGCTAAAAATTATTAATATAGTCTGCCAATGATTATACAAAATCCATCGTAGAGGAATTGAGAAGGGTGAGGAAAATACCGAATAGGTACGTCACAGCGTTGGCATTAGTTATCAGACTGATGGATTAGTTTGATTCTAGTCTTCATCGTCATTAATTGCTTCGGAGAGACTGATATCCATTGTCGGGCGTAAGCCCCTCAAAGAGCGCAACCAAGCCTGATCTTCGACTCACCTTTCCAACTACTGTTGACCATTTAGCGTAATATATTATTGTCGCTTCACAAAGTCGAAGGGTGCGTTATGATCGTCTCAATGTCTACCTGATTATCGATCATCTCACATATTAGCTTATTCATTATCAGCTCTTACCACTTTTGCGTATTAAGCTTTTGGGTTATGGCGATTAATTTAATCTCTCTCTATTGGATCATGTCATTCTAAAACGGGTTCATAAGATTCAAAGCATACCTTTGCGTAGATCGCTGAGTGTTAAATAATTGTTTCTTTTTTATATTCGACTAAGGTGGCAAACAAGCATACGGCCCACCTGATGTTAAGTGGTCACCGTAGCCTATGGACGCCTGCAACACCAGAGGCATCGCTTGCGCGTTGCCAACTCTTTAGGAAAGGAAGTGGGAAGGAGGAGGAGCGGGAAGGAAGGCGAAAGAGGGTGATTGGGCCTCTGGCACTCTCACTCATCGAATGAACCACAATAATAGGAATCCTGCTATTTCACGTTGATGTTCTGTGGTAGGGTAGTCCTTCCCCGGTCGAGCCGGCCCATTCATACTGAAATCAGTATCATGCTGAAATTTGGTTTGTAAATATGTTGTGAATGTTCTTTCATAAATTATTCTGTTTATTTTAGCGGAGTGTTCATGGAATTTGGGTGATTTGGAGCGCGGGGTGGAGTGGGCCCGGTCTGCTGTGCAAGCGGGTGGTGGTGAGCGAGCCGCAGCACTTTTGGCCAGGCTCTTGCTTGCCTGTGACGATGTGCAGGGCGCGCTCAACGCCTATGACCAGGCTTTGTCGTTAGTATATTATTGAATACCACTAAGATAGCAGATGTTAATAAGCGGGTGCAAGGCCTAAAGTCTCGATACCCGCATGGTACAAAAATGAGTATATCCACAAGGTGCGGAATCTTAAGGGAGATGTACCTAAATCTATACATTTTGTATGAAAATTGAGTGAAGCGTCGTGTCGTGTCCGCGTCTCGTCCGCGCCCTGTCTTTTCTGTTTGTTTTGTGTCGCGACGCTTCTATACATTTTGTATGAAAATTGATTGAAGGGGCGCCGCGTCTGCGACGCGTCCTCGTCTTACGTCTTTTCTGTGTGTCTTGCGCCTTAGGTTTTAAAATCAAGTATAAATTCCTACAGAACGCATGCATGCGGTTCCGACACTTTGGCCGCTGCTGGTGCTTTACGGCTTCGGTCTGGCGATCCTCGGCGTGCCTTCCAACTTCTAGGTGCAGCGCTAGCTCAGCAACCAACCCAGCACGCTGCCGCACTCGCCCTGGCAGCTATGATGCTTCAGCACAAGGACCTGGACGCGGCCCTCGCAAGGCTTAAAGCTGCTCTCACTGCTCATCCTACCTGTGTGGCCGCGCATACTAACCTTGGGATGGCGTTGCTGGCAAAGAAGAAGTACATAGCAGTTAGTACCAGTAGTTCGAATGTCAGACTTTGATTGTAGGAGTTTAGTAATATATTCGATTGTTTCGAGGTACCTACTTGTGGCGCTATTGACAAGTCTGCATAATTATTCCATTATCCTTTAGATCTTTTATGTTTATAAGCACATATAATATGATACTATGTATAGTATTATTTATAAG
The DNA here is from genome assembly GCA_963564715.1 of Catocala sponsa. Lineage (NCBI taxonomy): Eukaryota > Metazoa > Arthropoda > Insecta > Lepidoptera > Erebidae > Catocala > Catocala sponsa. The sequence goes on along the minus strand of OY751344.1, from coordinate 24,012,467 downwards.
TAAAGAATAGCTAGTAAACATGAAGAGCTTGAAGACTTATGATGGGTACATACGTACGTACCTACATGCTCATCGAGCAAGTCTCATCGAACAAAGCTGTTCTCCATACATGTTCCACCATGCGTCTACACGTAAAAAGCTTGCTCGAAGAACATGTTTAGTGTGCGTTGAAACTCTTCGAGCAATGGACGATTCGTTGTTGTGTTTGGTTTGCTTCGAACATCGAGCAAGAATTATGGACGTTTGAATCTTGTTCGAATCGAACATTTTGGTTCGCTTCGAGCATTTGTCTTGAGAGTTGCACGGTACACACATTCGTACTTGCTCGAGATCGAGCAAGTTTATCGAGTACGTACGTACGTGTGTACCCACCATTAAAGAAAAATCATTCGAGTAAAAGGGCCTTTTCATTGTCATGCGTGTTTGCGCCCGCATGCAGGCCAGCAACCTATCGTATCATACATGTTTTTATTGTCATGCGCGCCACACACACGCGGCGCACGGGCGGCGGGGCGGAAAATATCTGCTCTGCGTGCGGCCCGCAGCGCGCATGCGCGCCTGGCCTGCACGCGGCCGCAAATACGCATGACAATGAAAAGGCCCAAAGTTTTGAATAGTTCTGAGCAACTGATGGAGGCTTTCAGTGTACCAGTAATATCTTTATAATCAATCATTTGAGAATAAGATACATTTGGTTGGTAGGGTATCAGAAATTCATAAACACAATTTTTATTATTGACACGAAAACCATAATTAACAAGTTTAGCCAACTATAAATGGACGATCTCAGTCAGAAGTTCCATTGTAGTAATATCTCTGGTAGGTAATTCATGTCGGATCAGTGACGTAGCGTGAGCGTCAGCCGCCCGCGGCGGAAGAATATTTTGCCGCCCTCTTATTTATGTAGGTACCTATTTCAATTGAAAATACTATAGTATAAAGTAATTCTCAAGAACTTTTTGGCAAGAACAGTCATCGTTATTGTGTATTGTACAGTTGAAATATTTACAAGATATTATTTTTTATTTTAAAATTCTTCCGCCCCCCTAAAATTGCCGCCCGGGGCAAGCCGCCTTTGCCGCCCCCACTACGCTACGCCACTGTGTCGGATGTATTAAAATTAGTTCGATATGTGTGTAGCAATATGTTCAGGTACTGATATAGGTACGCTGAGCGAAAAAGTTCCAAAAATAAAGAAAAATAATAATGGTTGCGCACGGCGCACGCGCAGGCGCTGACATGCCTGCAGCGCGCGGCGTGGGCGGCGCCACTGAGTGCGCGCGCGGCGCACGACCTGGGCCTGGCGCTGCTCGTGTGCCGCCGCCCCGCCTCCGCCTTCTGCCGCCTCGCCACAGCCGCCGCTCTTCAGCCCTTCCAACCCTATACGGTACCACCATCTTGCATGTTCCTCAATGTTAACATAGGTATATCTACTCTACATTACTTATTGTTATTCCTTTAAGTGCAGTCAGCGACAGAAGACGATACACTGTGACTGCATGCATGGCGTAGTGGTTTAATTGGTCGCCTCACTATCGCCATTGCGCCGAGTGTTGTGGGTTGAGTCCCACACGAGACAAAGCTTTGTGTGATCCACAAATGGTTTTTCCGAGTCTGGGTGTTCTTTGTGTCCATTGTTTGAGTGTTTAGTAAGTAGTTCCTAGTGCGGAAGTAGTCTTAAAAAAAAATACACGCTTGCAAAATTTCGGTTGCCTGTATCTTTCAAAATTATAATAATAATAATTATTATTATGTAGTTTATAAGAGCAATAGTTGAACAATTTTTGATATAATCACAGTTCAAAAATACAGAATAATAATTTAGAATTTTTAATTCATAAAATAATTTTACTAATTTGTCAACATTTACTTAGATATTTTCACTAATTTATTATGTTGCTGACTGTACCTACGCTTTTTCAAGTGAATTATTTATTAGTGATGTGCCGGATATTCATATCCGTATCGTGGATATCCGAAGAAAGAGATTATATGTAGGTATTCGTGTCCGTTACATACGATAATTATTAAAATGTAAAAGAATCGTTCAAAATCAGATTTAGGCAGACCATCAACGATTTTTTTACCTTTTTGAATTTTTGTATACTTATTCAGTAAAGAAGTAGGTAAGTACTCTTTATTCCTTACTGGAAAATTTTTAGTCTACGAGATATATTTCTTGCCCAAATATCAACTTTAGACCCGCGCCATAGCAGTGTTAAAATGTATATATTATGTACCTACATATTATATTCATCTGATTCTGATTATAATACAAATCTCTTGATAGGTACCCTTTCGTGCCATGGCAGGCAAGACATTGGCATCCATCCTCCTTTAAAGGTGCGGGTAGAGGAGACCAGATAGCAAAAAATGGTTAACTATTAGGTTTTGGGATTATTCTTGAAAGCTTCCTGTCATACATTAAATTACCGTCGGACATACAATGCTTCAAAGAATGGTGTATTCTATAAGGGATTGGAATCAATGACCATATTTTGAGCTTTAATTTCTTATTAATATCTATCACTAATTATTTAGAATTTTATAAATTTGCACACCTGATAAGGTGGGATATGGTCTGGACTCTTGTTAATCTTAAGATCTAATGTACAACCCATGTTCATGCAAATTAATGTTTATGATTTATGATACATACCTCAAAATGTAAATCAACACCCCTTTCGTTGTAAAAGCAAGCAATCGCACTATTGTTAAATGAATATTCATATGTATTTAAAAAATTGGACTCCTAAATGGCATACGGAAATAATATGATTAAGAAATATGTAGGACGAACGTAGTCTATGATGTCGGGAACTTGTATGCGTATATACTTAGTGGCTGTGTAAACTTCACTTGCATGATTCAGGATTGCATGGCGGGAGTGATTATAAGCGCGTGTGTACAGCGCCATCTGTTGTCTGTCCTATAAACTTTTTCATCTGTGTGGTGTCGCACAAATCTTTTTTTATTTTTATTTTTTATTCAACTAACGTGGCAAACAAGCATACGGCCCACCTGATGGTAAGTGGTCACCGTAGCCTATAGACGCCTGCAACACCAGAGGCATCACTTGCGCGTTGCCAACTTTTTAGGAAAGGAAGTGGGAAGAAGGAGCGGGAAGGGGAAAGAGGATGATTGGGCCTGCGGCACTCTCCCTCACCGAACGAAACACAACAGTAGGAATACTGCTATTTCACGTAGATATTCTGTAAGAGGGTAGTCCTTCCCCGGTCGAGGCGGCCCATTCAAGCTGAAATCAGCTAGCCTATACTACCTATAAAATTTAGTTTACCTAAATTGTTATAGGTGCTATTAATAGGTATAGCCCTGGAGCGGCTGGGTGACAGCCGGGCGGATGCAGCGTACTCCCGAGCAGTCGCCCTAGCAGCTGACGATCCTCTAATCAGGCTGAACTTGGCGGGTCGGCACGCGCGCGCTGGGCGTGTTACTCAGGCTGTTGAAGAAGCCGCGGTAACGGCTGAACTGCTGCAGCAAGAAGAGAAGCCTGATGCTCAGGTGAGCCCAAGAGATTCATCAGAATTAGCAGCGATGGGTAACGTAGCTGTAAAAAGGTACCTCTTTAATTTTGCTTTAGGTATACCGCCAAAGTAGCAAACAAGCTTTGCATAGCTCGCCTCTTGGTTAGCGAATGCTAGAGCGTCCGCAACTTGCGCAACTATTTGAAACCACTTGCGTTTTAAACCTACAACTTTGTCAGCACAAAAGTTAAAGTGTTCACCAACTCTCCAAGAAGCCTGGAAACACTATTTGCCTTTAAGAACAACAAAAGTTTGTTTGCGGCTAGCGCAGCCATACAAAGTCGTCCGCCATTCCGCCCTCGCCACAGAGGTCGGAATACGCGTCGTGTTCATTTTAACACCGTGGATTACATTAGATCCACGTTGCCGACAACGCCCCAAGCCGAGGTCCGTGGTAGTCCGCCCTTGGGGGATAACATTGTCTAGTTTTCTTTATAACGGGTTGGGAGTCTTCTGCGCTCATCCACAGTCCGCGTAAAGTTGACAACGCCATCTAAGGCCAACAACTAACATACACACACACACACATAAAAAAAGGTTGTTCGACTGCAATCTTCTGTTGGGCAGAATTACTTAACTAGTTTTTTGACTACGACTAGTACCGACTCCAAAGGGCATGAGCTGTCGCCTACGGTATTTTCGGATCAATACGACCTTCAACACTTCAAGAAAAGAGCGTACTCCTTTTTAAAAGGCCGGCAACGCACTTGTAACTCCTCTGGTGTTGCAGGTGTCCATGGGTGGCGGTAATCGCTTAGCATCAGGCGATCCGTCTGCTCGTTTGCTCCCTAATCCATAAAAAAATGTTAGTGCCAGAGTTCGCGAGCAAACCTATATGAAAAATTGCCCTGTACCTACCTCTCTTAAAATTCCTATCGATTTGCTTAATAATTAAGAATATTCTTAACTATTAAGCAAATCGATAGGATAGCAATCTACAAGAAGAAAGAAACAAGTAAGTAAAGATTTAATGAACTGAATTGAATTGTCTCTGTGTAGCTGGCTAGTTCTCTGGCTTCATTATTGGCACTGCTGCGAGAGGCTGGAGTGGAACTGTCGCGGTTGCCAGCTGTAATCCCCGAGTCGGATACTGTAGAAACTACAAATGACAATGAAGCTGCTGCTGAGGAAGATCAGCTCCAACCAGATGAAGTCTAAATGTAACATACTGTTATTTTAAAATTCGTTAGTCGTTATTTTAACAAAATTTAGGCAGCTGCGTTTATTTTAAGCATATTTACATTTCAATTTTCGAATTAACTTGACAGTTAGGGTCAGCACCGACGGACGGAGTGGCGGCGAAGAGACTAATTCAGTAACAATTTAAATTCAACCTAAAGTGCTTTAGAATACGACTGTATTTGGTACAACGAAATAAAATGACCGCGCCTTGAGTCGCTCGCCATCATTTTATTTCATTGTACCAAATACAGTCGTATTCTGAAGTACTTTAGGTTGAATTTAAATTGTTACTGAATTAGTCTCTTCGCCGCCACTCCGTCCGCCGGCGCTGACTTTTCAACAGTAACCTCAGTACATATTTTTTTGTATTATTTTCAAATCAAAATCATCTTGTTGTTTGGGATTGCCATCTTCATTGCACGTGCAAAATTAAGACTACGTTCTAGAAATGGCGTCAAATATACATATATAATAAAAAATGCTATAAATATAAGTAGGTACTTACTTGCTTAGGATTTACGAACTTACCTACTTTATATGTATATATATGCGTACTTTTACCTATTTATATTATTCGTCATTGAAGATGATTCAACATTTTTGTTGGTACATGCATACAACATGCACTATGCATGTTTTGCACTAACTGTAATTTAGATCTTTAAGTATCGGGTTCGGCCGTTAGGGTCCCATTCCGGTACGCACCCACAGTGAAAAATTTGTTATTCCGCTACGCCCCCGGCCGAGGCTCCCATTAGTAAGATTAGTTTTAAGTATACTCTTTAAAAATATGTTTAAAAAATGTTGTTGTAAAACTCTTTTGTTTCAACAGTATTTGCTCAAGTGTCATTAAGCAAGCTTCGTGAAAACTCGGAGTTCTGAACTGGGTGAGGCGGTTCTTCACGCCTGGGCAACTGTGCCTATTGTATAAGGCACAAGTGCGCCCTTGCGTGGAGTACTGTTCTCATCTTTGGGATGGCTCCGCGCAGTACTTGCTGGACGCTCTCGACCGGTTACAGCGGCGGGCTGTCCGTATCATCGGAGATCCAGAGGTCACGAGTTCACTGGAACCTCTGCAACTCCGTAGGGACATTGCCTCATTGGCATGTTTCTACAGAATATACCACGGGGAGTGCTCTGAAAAGTTATTCCACCTTATCCCGCCCACCCCTTTCCTATCCAGAACAACGCGTGCTGGGCTCAGATGCCATCGTTACACGGTAGAGTCGATTAGAGCGCGTACCAAAAAGTTTGGGTCCTCATACCTCTGCCGAACGACCAAGGCATGGAATTCTCTGCCAAGGCACGTGTTTCCTTCTTCCTTCAATCCTTGGTTCTTTAAGCGAGGCGTGAAAAAGCATCATCTTCTCAGGCCGTCAAAGTAGAGACCTCAACATCGCCTCGGCTACTGTGGGGGCGATGTGGAGGCCACTGCTCTTAGACTACACGACTGCTTACCATCAGGTGGAGTGTGGTCATTTTGACGAGCAAAATAAAAATAAAATAAAAAAAAGTGTCTTCTCCGGTTGTTTTATAACGGGAGCGTCTCGGCCGGGGGCGTAGCAGAATAACAAATTTTTCACTGTGGGTGCGTGCTGGCCGGGGGCGTACCGGAATGGGACCCTAACGATCGTACCCATACCTACTATTTAGAATCTCATTGACATAGTACATAGCGATATGTAACTACATTATTTTTTTTATTTTTTGGTTTGTAAACTTAGTAAAAATATTAGTTCTAGAAGCTATGCTACACAATTACACACATCGTAAATTAATTCAACATTTACGAGTAGTCATAAAACGTGAAACATAAATGCTGATTTGAAATGGAGTAACAATGTCTATATTGTTTCGTGTGACTATAGCAGCTGTGTGTATTATTGTCGTGAGTAAATTATATAAAAGAATATTCGGCACATAGTTTACATACAAAGTATTGATTCAACAAACTAAGCAGATCTTATAAGTTATCATCTATTTATAGAGTATTGCGCAGTATTGCGGTGCGTTTGGGACGATGCTGTTTTTAACTTAAATCTAATATTAAGATGGAAATACATTAAAATTATTTCCTAATAAAAGCGTAAATTTCTGGACTGAAACCGATTTAAATAAAATATAGAAATGTTTAATATCATTTATTAATATATTAGTATAAAAAATTAATAATAAGTTATACTAAATCATACTAATTAATTACTTACCAACTTTCATAACAGATGTGGCAGTGGCTTATGAATTATTTACAATAATTGTCACAGGTAAATTTTTTAACTATTCAATATGAATTTTTTTACTTTAAAGTTCTCCTTCTCATTGCAGACTGAATGCAAGGAACGTACCGCAAGTCTAGTTGTTCTACCGCCTCTTGTTATAGGCTACGATGAACTTTACCATGACTCTCAGCAAGAAAACGGCAGAAACCATACAGAACTTACAGATAAAGAACAGGCAACTAACACCTTGAGAGAAGAACTAGACACCGTACAAGATGACACTATTATCGAAGACAGAAGAAGAAGGCGGGATTTCGCGCAGCGCGATACCTTAATAGATGTAAAGGGGAGAAGAAGAAATTATAGAAGGTTTATGAGAGGACGGAAAAGAATAAAAAATTAAAATGTTAACCTTCGTTTTTGAATAGCTGGCTGTTTAGTGTTACGGATCCATGTTTCTTGAATACTGTAATACGTTAACGCGTGTAGGGTATCGAATGTGCTGTTATTTGCTACTGCAAAGATAATTCAATTACTCGATAGTTGTCTGAAGCCACATCCGCATGTTAGGCGATTAACACACGGCACCGCGCACCGCCGCGGTAGGCGGTGAAGCGGATCTCATGTCGCATTGGCCTCTAATAAATCCGTTGATGCCTAACACACGTACATCGCCCGACCGAGCGGTCGAGCGGTGCTCTTACCGCCACCGCCCGCGTTGACGTCCGCGCGGAGGGGTGACGCCTCACAAACGGGACGCGGCATAACCGCGCGGATCATCGTTGCTGCAGGACGTGTTGTAACTTAAAAATGATCAAACTGGTCAAAACCGCGTTAAATCCATCCGCACGGATAGGTGCGTAAACCGCCATCGCCCTCCGCGGCGGTGCGCGGTGCCGTGGGATAATCGCCTTACTCAAACTCGAATTATATGTATAAGTACTGATAACGAATTCGTTATCAGTACTTAATATAATTTGAGTTAAAATAATGCTCTCGAATCGTATGAACAATCGGACAGCATCAACGACTCGAAATCAGTTTACTGGAATATTCCAATGATATAAACGTTTAACAACATGTTGCGGCGGTTCGCTACGAACAATTTATCCAACGTGCATCCGTGATGCGTTGTACGCAGCCAGCTATAGTATCATATTAAAAAGTACATCGTAGATCTAAGTATAATAAGTCAATATTAATTCACACTTAAGTCTTATGTAAAATAAAAGCAGTGGCCCCGTATAAAACGATATTTTCTTTTTTATTACTGCTGGCGGTAGACGAACCAGCTATCAGTCTCAAGGGACGCGGTAACCGCTGCTTGTGCATATGGCTCTTTTCCAAGCTGCTGCTTTTCGAAAACCACATAGGTGACGAAACGGCCTGCAAAGCAATTTCCCAATGTGCATTTGCATCATTCGCGCGTTGCTACCCAAAATCTAGTAGGTAGATGGAGGGAAAGGGATACGAGTATATGAAGGATAGAGATCGAGATGATATGGTCTCCGGCGTTATAATTCACCGAATGAAACAAAACAGTACTGTAGCCACTCCGCATAGACGAAGACGTTTCCACTTACTGGTACTAGCGGCATCCTTCACTAGCACTGGTAACACTCTTCAATAGCAACGACAGCTGTCTCATCAACTACTTGATCGACCTCCGGTCTTGGTGAGAGTACCGTAGCCACTCCAAACAGACGAAGAAGTTTCGACGACGGACAATAGATGGCGCTGTATACAATAGGCGCCTCGTCATACAAACCTGACTAACGCAAGTGAAGTTTACACAACGACTAAGTACATACTTAATTTAAGTTTCGGACATCAACAGATCAGCCGCAGCCCGCCAGGTACTATCACCCAGTCTGGTCGGAGGATCCTCCCTTTGTGTTGGAGGGAACCATTTCTCCACAGTGGGTCGAAACTTCTTCGTCTGTGTGGAATAGTAGTACGTAGGTATACTGTTCAAATTAATATTCAGCGAAAAGTTCTCTTACTAACTTTAGTAAGAGTCTAATCAGTAGAGGTAGGTACCATTAGATAGGCATAAAAGCGCATCTCAGCCAAAAGACGTTCACTGTTGAACACAGCCTCTCCAAAGGATTTCTTACCTTACCAAAACAAATTCTATTCAATCTAGCAATATCATGATATCTGTATACTTTCCTGAGCTCATTCACGCTATGCAAGTAATTGAAAATAAACGAGTATAGGACGGCAGTTGACTTACTGTTGAAAGAGCATTACGGGCCTGAATGCCTGCGGACGACGACACCCGTCGACGCCCCGGCACGACAGAAGGCATCGCTCCGACTCAATGGCTTGCGGACGGGAGATCCCCAATCTCCCGCCCGCAGCCTTCACTATGGTGGCATCAGACGCGCATACGTTCACGAGGTTAATTTGAATAATTTAATATTATATTATTGTTTTTATCGCTGCTCACTGACAATACTAGCCTTGACCTGAATGGACGGAAGGTGTGGTGTTGCCAGTGAGCAGAAATTAAATTAAATTACAGTATTCGTTTTATTATTCTAGTATTTTTATTGTTCTGTTTTTAATTTTCTTTGTATATTTTTTGTATTTCTTCGTGTTTTGTGTGTGCCTAAATAAATATATTTTTTCTTTTTCTTTAGCTCTAAGTTAGCACACTACTGACTCTAAACTCTCTAGTAAGGGTTTGAAGGTACATAATTAACCGAGTTTACTGTTGTATACTCAATTTTTATGTAAATACTAGATTATGCTCGCGGCTTCGCTTGTGTTAATCTAGATTTTGTCAATAAAATTCTACCCCTAGGGAGCAGTAGGCTTTTTCTGGATGAATGGTGTCCTATGCTGTACCCTTGATAACGTGTAGGTATGCGATAGATAAAATTTCATGATGATCGGTCGAGTAGTTAAAGCGTAACAAACAAACAAACTCACATCCGCATTTATAATATTAGTCAGACTGCATATGTGTAGAGAAAACGTTGCACCCTTTTAAGCATATTGCGCGCAATGAAGACTAAAAATTTTAGCCACAGCTAAAGTTGCAATAGAAAAGGCGTGTGAAAAGTTAAAATTAAAAATAATTAAATTATGTTCGAATGTAGACCATTAGGCGCCGATTGGTTATTTTTATAATACTTAAATTGTTGATTCAATAAATTGAGTTTTGAAAATTAACAATTTGACACCTCGAATGTTTCTTTGGTGCTCACACCACTATATTGGAAAATGGCGCCCAAACACAGTAGTTTTAATATCCTTAAATTAATAATAATACAAATATTGTGTGCCGTATCTGAACGATGGGTCATGCGATTATTATAAAAATGCCAGACATAAATAAAAAGAACAATAAATAAAATATTTTAATGTAAATAAATATTAACAAAATAAATAATATATGCGTTGGCATATACAATCCATACTTTAATAGCAAAAAAAAGAGTATATATATAACTCTGTTAGATTTTAAGGGCTGAACATATTTAAACCTAGTCTATGGTTTAAATCTTTGAACTAGAGAGTTTAAAGAGAACGTAAATAAAATATGAAAGTACTTTCATACTAACCACAGTTTATTTTTGACACCACGTCTACTCATTCTACTACTTTAAAATTGACTTTACTGTTAAAGAGAGATAGCTATTAGCTGTTCTGTTTTAGGTTTCAATCTTTACTTGCAATCAATTTTTTTTATTGCCATTGGTGGCAGACGAGCAAGAGGCCCACCTGATGGAAAGTGGTAACCACTGCTCATGGACTTCAGCAATATCAGGACACAGCAAAGCCGCTGCCTACCGTGAAAAAAGAACTCTCTTTAAGCCTCGTTTGAAGAAGGACATCATAGCGCTCGGGAAACACCAAAGCAGGCAGTTCATTCCAGAGCTTGCACGTACGTGGGAGAAATGATCGCTGAAAGCGTACCGTCTTGGATTTGAACGCTTCCAGGAGATATGGATGAACCCTGCTTCGTTGTCGCGTGGTACGGTGATAGAAAGGGGCCGCTGGTACCAAATCAAACAGTTCTTCAGAGCACTCCCCGTGAAAGAGTCGGTAGAACACGCAGAGAGACCGAAAGTCTCTCCGTTGCTCCATTTATATAATTATACTTTACTATAGCGACACAGTTTAGTTTTATTAAGCCTTACTTTGTGTAGATTCCGTGGTGACATTTTTATCGGTGAGAATACTTTCATGTTTTATTTTTGTTCAAAGGCAAATATAACTACCTATTTAATGTCAGAGCGAATGCTCAGGTTACTTTACAAATTGTCCTAGGAATAGGGGTATGTTGTTATAGACGACTGCCAAGTAGAATGGCTTATCATATTTCGGACAATGCTCCTCGGCAGTTGTGATATTCAACGGCGATTGTATACCTGTAAATAATTATACGTACACTCATCTATAATAGTGCATGGATACTTTAAAGTCCAAAATCCTGTGAACACTCGAATTAGAATGAATATGAATGAAGTAAATGGCGTTCTTTTATAAATATTGCAACACGTACTCATTTTAAATTAAATTTAAAATCTTAACCGAAAAGGCACTCGAACAGGGACGGAATAATGTTTGAGTACGAACAGAATAGCGAGTCATCGAAAATATCTATAAAATTTAGTAACTCAAATTGCCAGTAACCCTTTAAGATTACTAGTAATGAACGTCGTATCCCAGTAGTTCCATTCTCTAGTTCCATGATGGAACTACTGGGATTTTTTTCTCCCAGTAGTTCCATGGAACTAGAATACGTTTTCAATCTAATCCCATTAGTTCCATTATATGAATATAAGTACAGTCGTAGACAGAGAATATATATAGACAAGCTATGTAATTGTCATTATTTTGTAGAAGGGGATGGCATATATGTCGGCTCGTTAACGTGTAAGCAGGATGTAACATATTTTTATTGTCCTTATCTGTTATATATATTACGATCTATCTCATACTATTATTTAACCAAATAAACATGCCATTTATTCTTCGTGATTTCTATACTCTTTGGTGTTATCTTTGGTGTTTACGTTGCATGTATTTTCAAAAATTTAAATTTTCCAATAAATTCGGGAAAATATTTTAGCCGGCTAGTACGGTGGGTAATACCCACCTTCTTCCGTCCCTTTCGCCTATACGCCAAGAGCTTGTCTATATAACGTAGTGTATTATTAGTCTACGAGTACAGTTGATTATAAACTATAACGTACATTTGACATATTTATAAGGAAATTAGACATCTATTGTCAACATATTTATAAGGAAATTAGACATCTATTGTCAATAATGTGTTTTACCTGCGAGCTTTATTATTTTTCGTTGTTGCTTTTGCTCGCTGGTGTTCAATTATGGAGAGCCGCGAAATATTTTTTATAAAACGCAGACGAGGTAGAGTCCTTCTTTACCATGGAAGAGAATACTATAAGCATACAACTTACAAAAGTGGCAATAGTATATGGAGATGTAGTTTATATAAAACACAACATTGCACTGGCACTGTAACGCTAAGCAAAGTAAGTTATATTATTATGTTTAACTCAATTTTATTTTTCTTTCATTATATTTGTTTAGTACTACTACTTTAGTACAATTTACACAGTATGTATGATGTATGATGAGACAAGTCAAAAGTGCATATGAAACTGCAGGTCCAGACCAGTCAAGTCACATTAAGGATATTCAGTACAATAATAAATATTCCTTTTCAGGAAGAGAATGAAATCAAGTTGCATACACCACATTTAGAAACTTGTGTCCCAAATATAAATAAAGAAATAGTAACCATTCACATAGAAAATGAGATGAAAATTGCGATAAACGGAGAGGAAACAATTCCATCTGCTTTCAAGCGGACTGTAGCCAAAGCACAGTGTACGGGCATTGATATTATTCAAGAATTACCAAATTACAGGAGTGTCAAATCAAGTTTTTACAGAAAGCGAAATCGTACAGTCGGCGTGAATAAACTAGTTTATAATGACGTACGAGAAGTGGTGGTCCCACCAAAATTCATTCCATTCTTGCTTGCAGACTACTCCCATTTAAATGAAAGAATTCTGATTTTTTGTTCTGATAATGGCAAAAATCTTATGTCAAACCTTAAAAACTTTTTAGGCGACGGCACTTTTCAAAGTTGTCCGGCTCCATTTGTAGAATTATACACTATTCATGGCGATATGAGTAGCTCTCAAGATACAACTCAAGTTGTACCATTGATTTATGCATTGCTATCAGGAAAGACAAAAAGAATGTATAGCCTATTATTTTCGTTAATTAAGTCACAAATACCAGATTGGACACCCCAAAAATTTACAACTGATTTTGAGTTACCAGCTATAGATGCCTTTAAGAATATGTTCCCACTAGCAGAAAACCATGGATGTTATTATCATTATACGAGGTGTTTGTGGCGAAAAGCCAAAGAATTGGGCATTAATAAAACCAATTATACTCGAAAACCCGTAGCCTTATGTAATGCACTACCCTTGCTACCTAGTAATAAAATAATGGAAGGCTGGGAGTATGTCAAGTCTGAAATACAATTATTACACGAAATGAAGGTCATACCAGAATCCGAGAAACTAAAGTTGAATAGGTTTAAACTATACATGGAACGGTTTTGGTTGCGTGACGCTGAATTTATTAATCTATGGTGTGCTTTTGGCGAAAGACACAGAACGACAAATTTTGTGGAGGCATGGCACGGGGGATTAAATAAGTCTTTTAAGAAAACTGTAATAACTCTATATAAACTATTGCAAGTTTTATTAAATGACGCTATGTTTCATACAGTACACACAAAGAAAATACAAAATAATTTAAATCGTGACACCAGACGAGATTTTAATTTTGTTGTCAAGGACATGCTTTTACAAAATTCTCAAATGTCACTTCTCACTGGAGAAGTTACTGTACCACATTTCTTAGAGAAGAATCGTTCGCAATTCTCATAGAAAATAAAAATAATTCCTAGATAAGCAACGTTCTTGTTAATACCTAATTCTAATAATGAGATCCGTTACTATATTTATTTATGTTATTAACTGTACCGGTACTAATGAGACTAATTTCATCTTGCCGGCAACAGGATGCTAGTTCCATGGAACTACTGGGAAAAAAAAATCCCAGTAGTTCCATCATGGAACTAGAGAATGGAACTACTGGGATACGACCGTAATGAAGGTTGCAAGTGGTTGGAAACCTTAAGAAAAACGGGTTCACAATTTTTCGGTATAAAATAATAATAATATTCTATGACATACAGACAACACACTAGTTGCGTTTTTAAAATACAAATTACATTATAAAATACTTACAACAAGTCATGACTGTTATGGTCATCCCAGTTTTATTTACTAATAGGCTTCCATACTGCATTGTAGAACAGTTGCCGACATTGTATATTTTCTGTAAATAATACAATATTTCATTTTGTCCGCGACTTCACTTGCGGTAATATCTTATCATCTTGTGTGTAGGGGCCAGTCAGTACAGACCGGCGACACTTCGACCCAGTGGGATCTTTTGTGTCGGCCACAAGATTTATCCCTTAGCTATCTCCTTATGAATTATGCATTAGCCGCAGTGTACACTTCAGAGGGAGAAGCCTGAAGTCTTCAGGGTTTGGATATACTAATCCCATCAGACCCATCCTCAGTCCAGCCAACGCGTCGCATTCACACAGTAGGTGCGATATGGACTCGTCCTATTCACCACAGGCTCTGCAGATCAAATTGTGTGCCAATCTCAATCTGCACAGGAAGTTGTTGGTGTCAAAATGGCCAGTGACCGCTCCTGTGAGCAGGCGCATTTGGCTCTTGTTATACCCGCAAAACTTCCGGGTGAAGCCTGTGGCTCTGTTTAGAATGAATTTCTTAGTGTTCCAGACCCCTAAGGGCCATCCACTCTAGCCTGTGTTTATCATTGCCATGTGCATTCAAAGCTGCCTTGACGTTGCTCTCAGAGAGTCCCACGAATGGCTAGGGGCCCACAAACAGTTGCTCTGAGCCGGTAATATACATTCTGTCAATAAACTTCTATCCGTCAAAGATAGTATTTTTTTGGATTAAAGGTACCCTATGTGTACTTATGCAAAATTTCATAATGATCGGTCGAGTAGTTAATGCGTGAATGCGTAACAAACAAAGTGGTTCATATTCGTATATTCGCTTTGCTTGCGTAAATGTAAGTTACGCAATGTTACATAAGTCACATTACTTTTTTCTGGTTATAAATTACTCTATGTCATTTTCTGTACCCCTGACAGCGTGTCTGTTACATCCATGCATTATGACATTATGAGTTCATCGCTGATTTCAGCATGAATGTGCCGGCTCGACCGGGGAAGAACTACCCTCTCACATAATATCAACGTGAAATAGCAGTATTCCTACTGTTGTGTTTCGTTCGGTGAGTGAGAGTGCCGGAGGCCCAATCGCCCTCTTTCCCCCTTCCTGCTCCTTCTCCTTCCCACTTCCTTTCCTAAAGGGTCGGCAACCTGCAAGTGATGCCTCTGGTGTTGCAGGCGTCCATAGGCTACGGTGACTACTTACCATCAGGTGGGCCGTATGCTAGTTAGTTGTTAGGTTTCATGTAGTAAGGACATATTTTGGCGGCATTCGTGAATTCAATAAGAAGACATCCCAGGACAAATAAGAAATACTTAGGATAACAAGTGAAAATGTGGAACCTCTCCTCTAGAGAAAGAGGTGTTAACGAATACCTCTAAATGTTCCACTCTGCTAGAGATATCAATGTGTGGTGCATCGAGCACAGAGGCAGCGGTGAAGAGTGGCTGGATACTCTTAATGGTTTCCTCGAAGCCTTGCCGCGTAAGAGTCTTCAACAGACATTGAAGGGCGTCCACCTCGTTTGGAACCAGTACTACCATCTTAATCTCCCCTTCCAGTGGCAATTCAAGTAACTGGAAATCACATGTATGCATTTAAATTACTAGATTTTGTTTTGGTTAAATTATTAAATTATACATTAGTGGGAAACCGTTGGACTGCGACGCAGAGGTCTTGACTTCGATCCGAAGGTGCGCATCTCTAAATTTTCGGAATTATGTGCGATGAAGGAAAACATCGTGAGGAAACCTGCATGTCTAAGAGATCTCAATAATGTTTTAAAAGATATATGAAGTCTGCAAACCCGCTCTGGGTGCCATATGTGGTGGACTATGGCCTAACCCTTCTCACACTGAGAAGAGGCCCGTGCCAGGAGTGGGACATTTTAATACAGGGTTGATATTATCTATAGGTTAAATGAATAACAGTACTTTTTCCTGCATGAAAGGTATCGTATATACTTTTCTGTGCCCCGACAACGTGTCAGTATACGAAATATCATGATCAGTCGAGTAGTTAAGGCGTGAAAGCGTAACAAATAAACAAACTCACATTCGCATTCATAATATTAGTTAGGATTCACGCATAATATTTCGTGGTTAAGTGATTTTTACGCTTTACCTACATGGAATATTTAAAAATAACCCAGAAGTAGTTTTTGTGCTAGGTATAATTATCTACGTACTTGCCAAAATTAGAGTAGGTAATAATATTCATTTTATTATTTTAACATTTATCTGTTCTCGCAAATAAACTATTGTTGTTGTAATTCAGAGGTTCCCAGACGTTATTTCTCATAGACCACTTTCAAAATTTAGCTGGTTCCGGTGGACTCCCTGCAGCTACATTTCTACCATATTCCTTAATTTGATCAAATCTCTACGAGCTGACGTTTTTTTTTTAATTCTCGGGGCTGAACCTACTACGGTAGGCGGGCTGACCTTTTCTTTTATTTCGTAATTCTCTACCGAAATATCGGTAGGTTCGAGACCGCTGGTACTGATCATATGGAATATGCAAGTTTTTAAGTTTTCAAGTAACAGTCGCTGAGCTTCTTAACCTTTCGTGGAGCCCCGCTTACGAATTGTGAACCCCCATTTTTTTGTCACGCCAACGTAGACCCCGTCGAGTCTCCCGTGGACACCTGGGGTCTATCTGGACCACTTTGGGAACTAATATTCTAATTGGAATATTGATTTATGATTCGATTTGTAATCAGTGACAACGAATGAAAAACAACAAAATCGCGTAGCGATTGCAAAACGCTAGTGTGTTCCTACTGTTTGCTGTAGTAAGTAATAGGTTTAAGTATGAAGTCGCCCCTTTGTATGAAGTGCTCCTTTAAATAATTGTACTAATTTATAATATAATATACAGGCTGTTTGGAAGGTCGATGCAAAGCCGTAAATCGAAGCTAGTATAGACTATGTAGAACCATTTGAACTATACTTGTCTTAGACGAAGTGTGACAATTTCTTTTTTAGCTAATTTTAATGATTTTTGATGACAAAACCCAAAATTTTGCAGTTAGTTGGAAGTAATGGCCAGTTTAAAAGATAAATCATTTATTTGTCGGCCTCGGTGGCGTAGTGGTTAGTGTAGCCGACTGCCACGCCTGAGGTCGCGGGTTCGATTCCCGCACAAGTCAAACATTTGTGTGCATGAACATGGATGTTTGTCTTGGTCTGGATGTTTCTATGTATAATATGTATGTATTTACAAAAAAAAAGTATATATGTATGTTTATCCATCGTCTAGGACCCATAGTACAAGCTCTGCTTAGTTTGGGCTAGATGGTGTTGTGTGTATGTGGTAGAATATTATTATTATTATTATTATTATTATTTTTTATGTTATTTTATTGAAGTAATGTTTAAACAATCTAATGAATCATGATTAAAGTATCTGAGTCATGAGACAATATTTTTACAGACATTTGAAGTGAATTAATTTTTTTTAGGTTTAAATAAAGCTGTTTTTGAAGGCTTTAATAAAAAACACGGATGGTGCTTTTTTTGTTCAAACATTTTTTTAAACATGCCTATTTATTGACCTCTCTTTTGAGGTATTAACTACGCGGATAGCTCACAAATTGTTGAAATTCGGACCTTCAAACCAAATTGAGGGAGAAAATTAAAAATTTTACCAAACGAGTTTCGTGCTTTAAAAAAATACTTTTTATTTTATAACCTTCATAAATGGGCTGAGAAACAGCATAATCCACATTGGAAAAAGGAGACCTTTCAACAAAAATTCTCGGTCAATGTGTGGGCCGGAGTAATTGGCAGAACACTGATAGGGCCTCATTTCTTGCCAGATAATTTGAATAGCAACAATTATTTGGAATATCTACAAAATGATCTTCCAGAGCTTGTAGAAGAATCCGGGGCCCCGATATTCACTACAGACCGAGAAATATCTTTCAACAAGATGGTTGCCTAGCGCATTGGACATTAAGTGTACGGGTCCACTTAAGTAATTGCTTCCCTAACAGCTGGATCGGTAGAGATGGGCCTATACCTTGGCCCGGCCGATCACCTGACCTGACTCCACTTGACTTTTTTGTGTGGGGTCGGGCCAAAGAACTAGTTTATACGAATGTGGAAATCAACACAAAAGAAATGATTGACAGAATAATTTAACGTTTGAAACGATGAAACTGGAGATAAAGTTAAAAATAACAACAACTGAAGTGAGAAGATGGGCCCGTGCTTGTGTTAGGAACCACGGTGAACATTTAGAAAACGAATAATAAATTATTTTAATAAAAAATTGGTTTTAATTATTCCGCCTATAAATTTTAATTTTCGCCCTCAATTTGGTTTGTAAGTCCTAATTTCAACAATTTGTGAGCTATCCGTGTAGTTGATACCTCAAAAGAGAGATCAAGAACCAAGCATGTTTTTAAAAATGTTCGAACAAAAAAAGCACCATCCGTGTTTTTTTTAAGCCTTCTAAAAACAGCTTTCTTGAATCTTACAAAAAAATAGTTCACTCCAAATGTCTGTAAAAAAATTGTCGCATAACTCAGATGCCTTAATCATGATTCATTAGATTGTTTACACATTAATTCAATAAAATAACATAAAAATAAATGATTCATCTTTAAAAATGGCCATTATTTCCAACTAACTGTAAAATTTCGGGTTTTGTCATCAAAAATCATTAAAATTAGCTAAAAAAGAAACTG
Source organism: Catocala sponsa (assembly GCA_963564715.1). NCBI lineage: Eukaryota > Metazoa > Arthropoda > Insecta > Lepidoptera > Erebidae > Catocala > Catocala sponsa. The sequence goes on along the minus strand of OY751344.1, from coordinate 23,993,482 downwards.
TCACACTTCGTCTAAGACAAGTATGGTTCAAATGGTTCTACATAGTCTATACTAGCTCCGATTTACGGCATTGCATCGATCTTCCAAACAACCTGTATAATACCAATAGGTAAATTATTAGACTGGTAACATTAGTCGCCGATTGGTCTCAGGTACACCTACCTAATAAAATGAGATATTATGTATAATCTGTGGAGTGTGTTATGGGTTAACGCGGGTAAGCCGCGACTTGCAAATTGAGATTAATTGATAATAATAAAATTAAATATTCTTGTGGTTTGATATTAAAACCCAGTTATGATAATTAACATCTTGTTATTATTTTTCTAGATTGTGAATTGTTTTCTTTCATTCTTTCTTTCTTAATCGGTAGGTAACGCTATGGTATTCATACTAACTATTTCATCAATATTTTATAAATGGTCAATTCGTATTTTATTTTCATGTTTAGTTGCTTGTGTTGAGATCACTATGGTTTGTCTTAAATTAATAAGAAATATCAACCATTGTCTATGTAATCATGGCGAATAGACACAACTAACTTTAAATACAAATTGTATAAAACGTTATTAATATAATTAGTAATAGGTACGTGCAATTATCTCGTTCTTCATTGAATAGAATTGCAAACATCATTCAAGTTCATTATAATTATGTACCTACTCAAAGTGTCTCTTAAAATCAATCTTATTCAATAACTAGCTGACCCGCGCAACTTCGTCTGCTTCACATAAGAGAATTTTCCTAGTTTTTGCAATATTTTTCATTTATGCTCCGCTCCTATTGGTCGTAGCGTGATGTTATATAGCCTATAGCCTTCCTCTATAAATGGGCTATCCAACACTGAAATATTTTTTATAAATGAAGCGGATGGCCGTTTCGCGCGTTAAACAAAAATCAACCGTATAGCCGTACCCATACTGGCGCGGCGAGATTTGGAAGTTTTATTTCATCTATATCTTGTGTGTTTATGAACCGATTTCTATATATTTTTTTTTATAAAATAAATATTAAAGTGTACTTTTTGAATATGGGAGTTTGATAAAGATATATCTATGTGAAATACAATATATTTATGTATTTAATACACTTTGAAGAAATGCCTAACGATTAAACACGTTATTGTGGCTAATTTATAAAAGATAGATATATACTATTCAGAACTTTTTTGTAGATCTTTTGAAGACCATCATCTTTGTAATACATATTTTTGGTGTATGATCAACGTATGCGAGGATAAGAGCTCGAAAGCGCATTTTCGTCCGACTTGCTTCAAATTTATCGTCACTGCTCAGCTCCTATGTGTCTTAGCGTTATGTTATATAGCCTATAACCTGCCCAGGAGTATGGACTACAATCGTACCAAGTTTGGTTAAAATCCATTCAGTAGTTTTTGACCCATGCGTGCATATACAGACAGACGGACAGACAAAAAATTTACTGATTGCATTTTTGTCATCAGTATCGATCACCATTCATCCTCCAATATTAATTTTGAATATATTCAATGTACAGAACTGACCTCTCTACAGTTTTATTATAAATATAGATGTAAGTAGGTACTTACTCTTAATTTTCTTGAAATAAACATAAATTCTGAAAATAACTATTGCATTTTGTACAGGAACCATGAAATTATATCTATACTAATATTATAAAGCTGAAGAGTTTGTTTGTTTGTTTGCTTGAACGCGCTAATCTCAGGAACTACTGGTCCGACTTGAAAAATTATTTCAGTGTTAGATAGCTCATTTATCGAGGAAGGCTATAGGCTATATATCATCACGCTAAGATCAATAGGAGCTGAGCACCAATGAAGAATGATTCAAAATCGGACGATATTTTTTCCTTTTGAGAGCTTCCGCTGCGTGCGCTGCGTAAACAGTTAAAGTTTCGCAAAAATCATGTATGACAGAATTGTTCCTCTTTAAAAGTTCTAAAAAAAAGTCCGCGACAGCATATGTCTATCTTTTAAGGTTGGCTCACTATAACCATTTTTATGCTAACCAAATTTGTTCTAAAATAATGCATTATTTGCGAAGGTATTATTATATATTAGTATTATTAAAGTATATTATAAAGATAATATTAATCCTTATCCAAATAAATACGTTATTCATCACAAGTATTTAATTTAAAACAAAATTGCCTTCACATCATTCGATTTCAATGAATATCTTGGGAGATATCGCAGTTTTAAAATAACATTGCAGCAAAATAATTACCCATTACAGACATAGTACAAACGATGTTTCTCCTGGTTTATTCTGCGTGATTACTACTGGTTCGATTTGAAAAATTCTTTTAGTGTTGGATAGCCTATTTATCGAGGAAGGCTATAGCCTATATAACATCACGCTACAACCCACGGGGGCGGCGCAGTAACGATAAACGCGGGTGAAACCGCGGGAACATCTAGTGAAGGATATAAAAGGTGATTATAGTTGAAGACTTAATATTCCATACCCGAGGTTCGTATTTCACGTCGTCCGTGTAATTAAATGAGTTGTACACTTTCATGATTGGTCCAGAACCTTCACATGATGGCCAGGTACTCTGCAAAGATAATTCATCTATAAACAATGTGCAGAAATAAGTGTAGGTATGATTTGATTGTTTTGTTTTTTAAAAAGATAACGCCATATTAGGAATCATTTCTGTGTCCCGGGGGACGTTACAAACATTCAAACAGCGGACAGCCAGACTCGGAACAAACATTTGTGGATCAAATAAATGTTTGACGCGTGTCGAACCTACAACAGTCGGCGCAGTGTCAATGGCGAGGCCACCATTTAAACCACTATGGCCTACGTCATCCATGCAGTCAAAAGAAATTGTCAGTAGCAGCTCGGGGTTTGAGACGTTGTCCGGTAGACGTGCATTTAGCGCTGTGCATGTTGCATTACGCCTTTTATAATATGAATGATGGACTGGGCATTTTGTATTGCGTATGTTGCACTGAGCATATTGTTTTGCCCATATTGCACAGTACCTACATGTAGTAGGTACTGCGGATATTATTATAATAATAATACATATATTTATTTTTCAAATGAGTAAAACACATCCTTAGATGTTAATTAATAATATTACTAAACAATATAGTTTCTGGTTTTGCCAAAAAGCTTCCTACACTAAGCTAGGCCTGCCATGTAGGTAGTGTTTATATTCAAAATTAAGTACTACTTATTTATTTATTAAATAGGCACAACTACAAATATCGAATTAATTAAATATACGAATAATAATAATAGTAATAGAAATAATTTATGTAAATTTGAGATCCGATTAAGGTTGAGCACAGCATTTGAAAAAAAAATACAATTAGGCGGCTAGGTGAAGAAGAGAAAATATTATATAAGATTAAATGTCAACAAATAAAAAGAATACAGTACAATTATACATTAAAATTCAAAATGAAACATTTTATATAAATTACAATTAAAGTTATGGAAATCAATTAAAAGAAACAGTAGATCAATTAAATTACGTTAAAAGTAGGTAATAATAATAATACAAAAAAAATGTTATGGTGTCTTAAAATTATTATTTATTATTGACTTGAGCACCGAAGGCCTAGTGGGAGACCGTTGGACTGCCACGTAGAAGTCTCGAGTTCGATCACAAGGCGCATCCCTGACTTTTCGATGTTATGTGCGTATTACGTAGCTATCACATGCTTTAACGGTGTAGGAAAACATAATTAGGAAACCTGCATGTTCTCCATAATGTTCTCGAAGATATGTGAAGTCCGCACAAGGCCAGCGTGGTGGACTATGCCCTCACCCTGTCCATACTGCGAAGAGGCCCGTGCCCAGCAGTCGGACAGTTTATATAACGGGCTGATAATATAACTATAGTTTGCCAAATAATAGAAAAGGAATTCTCACAAATATTTACATTTGCTACTGTTCACACAATTAGTGTCAAATAGCACAGGCACAAAGGAAATTACTTGTTGCAGGCCTAGGCCCTTTACAGTAGGCACCTCAGTGTTATTAGGTACATATAAACGAACATACCTGAAATGACGCAATATTGGCCAAAACGAATTCAGTCCTTGAGTTAATATCCTTTGATATATTGTTATCTTTTATTATACTTCCATACTTATTTACCTAAAAATAAAATATATACTTTGAGGTTGAGGTAGTTCATCATGTGACAATAGACGCAAAAATGCGTGTGTTTTGTACGTTTATAATAGGTATGGTTTGATACTTAGGTACACTAAGAAAAAGTTGTTTTTTTCTTCAATAGCATCGTCTTTCTCGTGTAAGGAATGAACCCACAACACTTGCGATCACCGCGGCCCAACTGTTATCGGGATCTTGTATATATTAAGTTGCTATGTAAATTTCACTTGCGTGATTCAGTATTGTACGGCGCGCGTGATTATATGCGCCTATTGTGCACAGCGCCATCTCTTGTCGGTAATCGTAACTTTTTCGTCTGTGTGGTGGATCGCTACATAACAAATATTATAAAATTAAATGCGAATGTGTTTGTATGTTACGCTTTTACATTCACAACTTAACTACTCGACCGATTATCATGAAATTTCGCATACACGTTTTCAGGGGAACAGATAAGGACATATACATACATCCAGAAAAAAATAGATACTGGTACTAAACTAACGTACATGTGCGCGAGAAAAGCCGTGGACAAACTCTAGTTAACTATAAATGTTTACCCATATCTTGAATGCATTATCAGCCTCACTGAAGTTAGTTACTTGAATATCCGAGATGTTCATCAACTTGATGTGGTCTCTAAGATTACATGATGTTGACACAAAGAGCCTTGTTTTAATGAAACCGATTTTCTTTTCCTTTAATAATTCGGTTACCTGGAATGATAAAGCAGGAACAATCATAAACGTTTTCAAACTTTCGCGATTTATACACATGTGTAAGTAGATACTTAATACAGTACTAGGTAAAGGGTCTTACTCGCGATGAAGTTCGCGGGCATAAGCCAGGTCTGTAGCTGGTAACCGTTAGCGTTATAATTAAACACGTAGACTGATTCAATTCAACTGAGAATATATTTTCACTTTTTACGCCTTCTTATATCCCGTTTATTGTTCATACAAGTAACGCTAGTACTAATGTCTACAATATTCATTTTCACCAATCAGCGCCAAGTAAATAAAATTCTAACATTTACGAGCAGTTCTTGAGCATGTGTGCGTGCGAATAAATACTGCCACTATACAAATAGATGGCCTCTTCGCGCGTTAGTTGTAGTTCGTCAGTTGGTTTCGTCGCGGCTAGACGTATGATGCTCCGTTCGATCGCCTGCGTGCGTCGCTTGGTTTCGGCGCGGCTAGACGTATGATGCTCCGTTCGATTCCAGGTTCCTAATAAACTTATATATTGCTTGTGCGTACATACATACGCCACAAAGTATTAAAAGGTATATAAATACCTATTGATTGCCCGGCGTTTCACCGACTTGCATCGATCGTGGTCACGGGTTGACTGGTGTGAGTACAGCGGCGCCTTCGTTAAGTGTGGGTTTCGGCAACTACCCTCACTTGTTTATTATTATTTACGTATTTGCACTGCACTTGCACAATCAATAGGCATTTAGTACCTTTTAAATACTTCATCGCGGGTAAGACCCGTTACCTAGTACCTATTGTATAATGTAACAATCATAGTTTTACTAATTGAAAACTTCGTTAAGGTTTAATGATGTTCAGTTCTGCTTGCTTTTCGTGTGGTTAGTGGGCAACCTATTGTCAAGAGTTGTTCAAGGCGCCAGTAGGCCTCTGACATGACTGCTGTCAATTTGGCAATAACCGGGAATAGACTTTTTACGTGCCCTCCGAAGCACGGAGATGCTCAGATGAAATACCACTAAGCGGTCACCCATCTATGGACTGACTGCACCCAACGTTGTTTAACCTTACTAATCGTTTACCGATCAGTTTGTGCAACTGGCTATGAGCGCCAGTGAAAGTATATGTTCAGTAGTTAAAATACTTAGTAAATTTAATAAAAAATAGTCTATAAAAATTGTAATAAGTAAGTACATCAACTGATTTCTACTAAATATAAAAGAAATTAAACTTTCTGTAAAACTTTATTTTTTAATAGCTCTCCGCTGCGGTTGCACCCATGTTTCTGATTACTGCTCTGCTCTTGTGGCTTGAAGTGTAATGTTATATATCCTATCTCATTCCTGTATAAAGCAGCTTTCTAATGTTAAACTAATGAATACAATTTGTTTAGTAGTTTTTGAGTTTTGCATCTCAAAAAAAAATACAAATAATATATCTATGTATAATATTAGTGTATCTTAGAGCACTTGATATTAACAATAGGATACCTATTGATATCTAGAATTACAGTATTCTTCAGAAAAATATAAAAAGACATCTTCCTTGTCTGACTTCCGTACTCACCAACTCTTGAACATCCTGCCCAAACCGTTGGATATAAAATTATACACAAAGGTTACCTTTGTGATGTAATGTGATGTAATGTAAAGAAAGAATAAGGATTTATTTAATCTTCTATTAGACAGCGAATAAAGAGCATTTTCGCTTTCAATTTATATATATATGTTATGAAAAGGGTATGTTACGCTGGTTTGGACATGTAGAAAGAATGGACGAGGAAAGACTTACTAAGAAAGTTTATAAGGCTAGTGTGAATGGAACAGTCACAAGAGGAAAACCTAGGCGAACGTTTCTCGTTCAGATCGGAGGCATACTGGACAAAGGCCAGGTTAAGAGCTCCTTGAACCGACGGGCGTGTATGAGGAATGTGATGAAAGTGAATGAAGCCAGAGAAGTGTGTCAGGATCGTAGCAAATGGAAATCCGTAGTCTCTGCCTACCCTTACGTATGTATGTATATATGTTCTGTTATATCTATATTATTACCAGATTGAAGTCTCATAATAGGAAAGAAAAATAAAGAAAGAATAATATGGTAATAAATATTCATTAAAATACAATACATATTCAAATATACACACTTGTATGTGTTTAAGCAGAGGGTGGAACTGTACTAATAATTTTACCTTACCAACTATCCTTACTAATATTATAAATGCGAAAGTAACTGTCTGTCTATCTGTCTGTCTGTCTGTTACTTTTTCACGGCTAAACCATTCAACCAATTTAGATGAAATTTGGTACAGATATAGTTTAAAACATGGGGAAGGACATACGCTACTTTTTATTGATGTAGGTACCACGCGGGAGGAGCTGCGCGCAAAAGCTAGTATTTTATATTAATCTGTTATATGCCAAAGCAATTTCCTTAATATGAGGCAATTACTTTGGCATGTAACCGATTATATATAATAATAATAACAATATTCTATCCTGGGTTCTTTAAGCGGGGCGTGAAAAAGCATCTTCTCAGGCCGTCAAAGTAGAGACCTCAACATCGCCTCGGCTACTGTGGGGGCGATGTGGAGGCCACTGCTCTTAGACCACACGACTGCTTACCATCAGGTGGAGTGTGGTCATTTTGACGAGAAAAAAAAAAAAAAAAAAATAAAAAAAAAATCACATACACACAACACCATCTAGCCCAAACTAAGCAGAGCTTGTAGTATGGGTACTAGACAATGGATATACATACATATTAATAAATACTTTTTTTTTTGTAAATACATACATATTATACTATGATACTAAACTTCATCTTGCTACTATGAATTTGCATTACTGCTTGGTTTGGAAAACTGATATACATTTATTGTTATATTTTCTTTACCTGTATATATTTCTCCACACTTGGGCTGACTTGGTTGAGCAAGGAGAGCAAGATGTTGTAGCCAAGCGGTGAGCTGACCCACTGGTGCCCCGCCTGTCACCCACCAACTTGTAATAAACATACATGTACTCATCATACTGCTCGGTTGATGTTCCTACACAATTCCACTCATGGGAAAGCCTATCATTACCAATTATTGTTATCAATAGTGTTGATGTGATCAAACTGGCTTTTTTGTGAAGGACCAACCTTTTATAGGAAACAGAAGAGAAATAGCACTTCTTTTTATTCAGTGGGTAGAAGTTCCACAGACTTACGAACCTATGTCTCCCATTACACTCCATGTATTGCATCTTTAGTCACAGTTAAATAATTAAAAAGTAGTGTTTTTGATTTCAGATGTATTTTACCTCTGAATATTTACCTCATTAGGATACCTATGCATAATAGTGGGACAACTTACAATAAGGTTAAACTTAAAATCAAACAGAGTATATTTTATAATAAAAACAAACCTTCAGTAACATTTTGGGAAGCCACTATGCACTGTGTAGTTTTAAAAAAAGATCAGATTCACATTATTACGTTTATGCACATGTCACAATTGTGTCCAATTATTCTAATACCTACTAACAAATAGAGATAAAATTATATGTAGTTAACACTATTATTTGGATTATATTATGTTATATAGACAGTATCCAAAGCGCCGGTGAAGGTGTATTATATTATGCTTTTTAAAGTGTTTTAAGGAAGACAAATTCAGTTTATAGCATTAGCTGTAAATAAAATAATCAAATTTATGCAAGTTTAGGCCTACGTAATTGATGAAGGATGCCTTTAAACATGGCGTTGCAATAAATATTATCGTCGATTTATCTGGAAATTAAAACTCGTTTTGTATTTGTAAACGAAATCTGACATATGTCAGATCGAAACATCAAACTGATCGAAGACAAAGACAGGTTAGTTTTGCTACCAAACTCTAATAAACAAGCAATAGAGGTTGAATTACTCTGAGTTAGTTTGGATAACGAATTATGATGTTTCTATATAATCAGTTCTATAATTGCAATTAGGGTGATACCTATATTGGGCATTGTACACATAGCGATTTATTTGTCAGGGTATAGACGTCGTTAGTGTGTGTTGTAGTACCGACAGTAGAATTGTTCATAAAAATGACCAAGTAAGGGTAGGTAAGGCCCGGTATACACCAAAGCAGAGAGGAGAGGAGACGAGAGGAGACGAGAGTAGAAGAGCTACGAAGCTGGCAGGTTATTTCCACCAAAACGGAGAGAAAATGCATAGCGGATAGGAGATGTGAGCTGTGAGAGCTCGAAACCAGTCAATCGAACGACGCTTTCGGGTGTGCGAGGCGCGGGAAAAAGGCAGCGGAGAAAAGGGTGCGCGTGAGCGAGCGCCGCGTGGCTCCGCCCGGCCGCCCGGCTACAAACATCTCCGCTCTGCCACGGCGCTTGCTCGCTCGCGGCACAACATTCTATAGAAAAATGAGATATCTCCTCTCCGCTCCGCTTGGTCGATTTCCACCGAAGCTAAGCGGAGTGGACATGTGGAAATAACGAAATCTGATTGTTTATTCAAAACACATGTGCTCTCGTCTCCTCTCCTCTCTGCTCTGGTGGATACCGGGCCTAATTGCCGACACCCGCACTTTACGAAGGCGCCGTTGAGCTCACACCAGTCAATCTGTGACCACGATCGATGCAGGTGAAGAAAATTAAATAGGTAGGTATTTAATATCTTGTTCCAACGCGACCCGTTGGCTATTATTGTATTATGTGTAGAAAACGCGACAGCCTAAAACATTTAACACAGAAATTATTTCTACACCGAGAGGCAAAATGATAAATAGAGTGGTTGAGAGCTACTTTCACGAATTTTTAAAGTTATTTGACTAAAATTTTCCCTATACATATAATTCATATCCCTAGATAATTCAGTTCAGTAATTAGGTCTATGTTCCAGATAGATACCTAAGGCGATTGCATGGTTTTTCCTTTTATTTTTTGGCCTTTAGTCAACTAAATAGTTTTGATGTTTAAGGTTAAACAAGTTTGAGTCGATATTCGTATCTAAACTTCCTGATTGAGGCAAGGTTACAAATACCTGATGTGTTTCGCATATTATTAATTTCTATCCAGTTAATGTCATGAAAACAAATAGCTGAAACGTCGCCGCGTCGGTGGCGTAAATTGTAAATAGTGTGGGGCCAATGATACTGCCTTGTGAAATACCGAAACATATTTGCTCATCACTGAATTGATTTCTAATTCTAATATAATGTCTACTGTTCATCAAGTAACTATGTAAAAATTGTAATCCATTTCCTCTGAAACCAATTATTTCTAACTTTCTTGAAAGTATTCGCACAAGTACGTTATCAAAGGCTTTTACAATGTCTGTTAACGGCGAAGTGTTTGGTAGTTTGTAGTGGAGCTACTAATATTGTTAAAACTTCCACAACAACTACCTACCTTATATCTACATTTCTGACTGAGTATTGTCGTTCTGATTGTAGAATATTTTATCTAAATGGCATACGACCATATTTTGAGGACTTTTTTTTTTTTTTTTTATAATATAATTTTTTTTTTTTTTTTATAATTTTCAGTGATATTGTGAGGGAGTCTTTATATAAATGTATGTTTTAATCTAATATATGCAGTGTTGAATCAGCATTCATCGTATCATTTACTCTCCTAAAACTACACCTATTACCCCAACCTTACATGGCGACCCTGCCAGCGCGAGTTATGTTTACATATCTTTGACCAAAACGGGCTCCGCGATATTATTAGAAATGAAGTGCAATAAGTACAATCTTTCGTGGCGATCCATAGCGATCAGTATATTTTTGTGCGATAATTCAGTTATTCTAGCATCATGGGTACTTCCTACATAAAATAAGAAGTAATTGTTCCCCAGAACGCAGCAGGTGGAGCGTCTAACGTGGCAGAAATTAGACAGTTGGCTGTCCACGCCAACTCCATGAATATTATTTTACTGGTTTTGCTGTTGATGGGCTCACTGGCATTTTTGTTTGGCGTCTTCTTGCTGTACAAAAGATGTCATCAAAGTTGGATTTCGGCCGAGATTAGACGAGACAATTTAAGAGCGTCTTTTTGGCGACAGAGAATCGATAGACACAAGGAGGATATGAGTATGAGAAACCAGAGGAAGGAACCAGATATCGTCTAAATCCAGTAACTACATATATGCGTCGATCGGTCAAAATAGCAGTGCGGCAAAATTATATTTATGAGTGCGCAAAAATATAATCTTATAATCGTATACCTAAGTGTAGTGAAAATATAATCATATGATTGCGGGAAAATCTCGTACGTCAGTGCGCGGAAAAATATAAGTAAAGTGAAGCTTATCCTATAATCGTATCGTAACATAACTATATTAGTGGACTTTATAGTGGACTTTAAGTGTAGATATGTGCAAATCTCTCATAGAGAATAACACTCAAAATAATGGTATGTCAATTCTATGTTTAATTTGATTAATAAATAATTACTTTATGGCAGAGCAATTGCAGGAATTGTATAATCAATTATTACAAATAAAAGTGTACTTAGTAAAAATCGGTCCAGCTAGGCGAAAAGGTACTATTGTTACTACAAAGTTAACAGAAGCCGACGAGTTGGTGAAGGAATATAATATATTTTAAAGTACTTTTCTACAGTTAAAAGTAATATAGATAAAAAGGAATATTTGATTATTCAAGACTTGTGCTCTAAATTTGATAAGATATATGAAAAAATTCTAGATTTATGCTCTGAACAGTCATCTACAAGTGCAATGATGGCTACTACTACTTCTAAATTTGATCTTAAAATTGCATTAAGTTTATTGCCTGTTTCGTCAGATAGTGAGACTAGTATAAAACAGCTCATAGATGGCGTAGAATATTATAAATCTGAATTAGATCAAGAATCGCAAAGACAACTTATTAACTTTGTATTAAAAAGAAGGCTTTCACAGGCTGCTAAATTAAAATTAGCGATATCCTATGATACAGTTGATGATTTAATTTCTGATATAAAATTGCATTTGTTGCCCAAAAAATCGGCAACTGCAATTCAGCGAAAGCTTCAAAATTTTAAGCAAAATGAAGTGACTGTTGATGAGTTCGGTAAACAAATAACAGAAATGTTTGTCGAGTTAACGATTTCTCAGTCAGATGGCAATAGTGACCACTTTAAGGTGTTTAAACTAGTAAATGAAAAGCAAGCCATCAAGTCTTTCGCTGAAGGACTCAGAAATCGTCGACTCAGCATGATTATAACTGCTAGGAATTATACGTCACTAAAAGATGCCGTGCAATCAGCTATTGAGGAAGATGTCACTGCACCTACTAATATTTTAACCATGAATTCTAGAGGCAGATCGTATTATAGTCGTGCTGCGCGAGGAAGCCGCTATTCTATCTCAGGAAGAGGACGTGGAGTCTCACATTAGTCGGTTCTACGAAATCAGCAGGATACAACTCAGGTTTGGAGAGGTCAGCAGACGAGTTGGCGCCGGCCTGCCCGACCATTTCGTGAAAACAGAGGTAGGTCTAATTTTAAGAATCATCCTAGGAACGGTGCAAGTGGGTCACGCATACATGTTTTGCCAAACTCAGAACCGCAGACTAGTAATAATTCTTTGACCAAACAAAATACACAAAACGAAAATCAGTTTTTTCGTGACTGAAAACATTATTTTATCCTGTAACAATGTTAGTTACGTAATTATGAGATCATCCAATCATTATAAATATAATCTATTGGTTGATACGGGTGCATCCATATCGGTCGTAAAGTATAAACATCTACGCGAACAAAATATCCCAATCCATAATGAGCAAACAATTGTAAACGGTATTGGAGGCAAAGTCCAATCCATAGGTTATGTTTATATAAGCTTTGTTATTGGAAATGTTACACTTTGTCATAAGTTCTTTGTTTTTAAATCATTGCCCTGTAAAGGTAGCGGCATACTTGGACAAGACTTTTTGAGCAAGTATAAGTCGGTTTTAAATTTCGGTAATCGAACTTTGTTATTATGGAATAACAATATTAAGATATCTTTACCTCTGATTATGGCAAACAATAACATTAATATACCAGCGAGGTCAGAGTCTATTCATTTTATACCTACATGTGAGACAGAGGAATGTATAGTTAATGCAACAGAACTACAAGAGGGAGTCTTTATAGCGAGTGCCTTAGTTAAACCTACCTATGGAAAAATCCCTATTCGTGTTTTAAATACAACTGAAACTGATTTGTCATTAAATTCGATTAATCCTATCCTTCATAAAGCGAGCGAGTACGACGTATGTTTGTTTCAAGAGACTTCTAGTAAAGCTGATCGTGTTAAAAACGTGTTTTCTTTATTAAATTTAAAGCATTTGAATACGGAAGAACAGTTGTCCATTGAAAGTATATGTGCAAAATACTCTGATATTTTTTATCTTCCTGGCGATAAATTAGGTACGACTAAATTATATGAACACACAATTACTTTGAAACCAAATACAGCTCCAGTGTATGTGAAGCCTTATAGACTTCCGCATGCTCAGAAAAACGAATTAAAGAAACAAATAGATAACTTATTAGATCAGGGAATTATTGAACCATGTTCCAGTGAATGCTCCAGTCCAGTATTGCTTGTTCCTAAAAAATCGAATTCTAGTGGGGAAAAGAAATGGAGGTTAGTCGTAGATTACAGAAAACTTAACAATTGCATACAAGATGACAAATTCCCTCTACCGAACATATCTGACATACTAGATTCACTGTGTGGATGTATTTATTTTACACATTTAGATTTAAATCAAGGTTTTTTCAACGTTGGCTTAGAGAAACAGTCGTAAATATACTTCATTTTGCGCAGGCGGTCAGTACCAGATGACTAGAATGCCTATGGGTATCAAGACCAGTCCCAGCTCATTTTCACGAATGATGACCATGGCTATGGCTGGGTTATCATATGATAAATGCCTTCTTTATATTGATGACCTTATTGTAATGGGTACAAACCTAACTCATCATAATAAAAATTTAATGGAAGTATTTGTGGCGGTGTTTAGCTTACAGTGGGTTTATAAATGATAAGATAAGATAAGATAAGATAAGATATATTTATTTGTGAAAACATGTGTGTACAATATAACAAAACATGCATATTCCGAGATGTTATGGACAATTTAGATCTACATGTTTTGCCGATATAGGCATACAAATACAAATAATATTAACAATTAAAATATATCAAAATGTTAATTACAATATTAAAATGATATTTATTAATAGATATGTCATAAAATTAATAATTTATTACATTAAAATAATAAGATTCACAATAAAATTAAATTAAAAATTATCATTTAAAAATTCATTAATATGGTAATAACATTTTTCTGCCAACATTGCTTTAAATTGTGACTTAAATACATTAATATTTAAATGTTTATAATAGGTAGGTATTTTATTAAAGATGATTGGTGCCATGCATACTACACTATTATGCAGCATCGATGTTTTTGCAGGGTGTATACAGAGTCTGGTATTATCTCGTCGACTTCGTGTAACTTTGTCAGATAGACGAGGAAACAGATGCGGATTATTTTTAACAAAAATAGCTACTTCAATAATATATAATGACGGAAGTGTTAGAATTCTGTGTTCTCTAAACCATGGCTTGCAGCTGTCTCTGCTTTGTAGGCAAAACATGGCGCGAATACATCGTTTTTGCATTTTAAAGAGCATTTCTTTACTGGATGAGTTGCCCCAAAAGATGATACCGAACCTCAACAAAGACTCTACTAGGCCGTGGTACGCATTTAATATGGTATTGGTATTAACAACAGTAGAAAGCTTATAGAGTGCATATGCTGTGCTACTAGTTTTTTTACACAAACTCTCCATATGAGACTTCCAGTTTAATTTATTGTCTATTAGCAAACCCAAAAAGCGAGCTGTATTTGTTTCTGTGATTAAAATGTCCTTATACGCTAACTTTATATTAGATATATTTTGCGATCTTTGGTTAAAATGCATTATATTCGTTTTAGTCAAATTTATTTTTAAATTATTATTATTAAGCCACGAAATTATAGATGTCATAGTATTGTTAATGTCAAGTTCATAGGTATCATTATTACTAAAAGATATTGTCACAGTGCTATCGTCAGCAAATAGTAATAAAGTAAGTAAAATAAGTTGGATTAACGTGCAGAAATAGAGTTTATTTCACTTGACTTAAAATAAGACAATGTTAACTACTAAACTATAGAATGTTAATGTTATAAGAAATGTTTGATGAGTACAAAAATGTTGCAATCGGAACTCGCTTGACGCGAATGTAAATGATGTACTGACTTATGCCTAATTTCTAGGTCAATATATAATATTGTTTATTGCGTGTATGCACACATAAACATGTATATATGTAGGAGTGTATGAGGTGTTCGGTTACATTACCCGAACATACTCCGGGGCGACAAATGAAAAGGATGAGATGAAATGATACATTTAGTTTCATGAAATAGTGTTAAAAAAGTAAAGTAAAAGTAATAAGTAAAAATTACAAAATAGTAATAAAAAGATGTATATACTTAGCAGTAATAAAATAACTTAATTAGATATGTAATGTCCCTAAATTTTTTCGCGGTATTGGCGAGCACGACCTATCTTCACATTTTTTAATTTTGTCACTGATTGTACTATACTCGGCACTAGGTTGTCTTTCAACCCAATTTAATCGCGCACTAGCACTCACTTCACTGACTCGCGGCGCGAGCGCGGGCGCGACCGCGGGCCGTAGTTCGATGTCCTCCGTGATGGCCGCGCCCTGCACCCGACGGCGGCGTCTCCACAGCAGTGCAGCTACAGCCGCGGCTGCTATTCCAAGCAGCAGGTAGTTTACCACATAATGGTGTATGTTATGTGGAGAGAATGTTTCTGCTAACTCCACTTGGGCCTTTTTCATCTCGTTTATTCGCTCGTGCAAATTTTGTAAATCGACGTCTCGTACCTCTATCGTGTCGCTAATGTTCTCAAAGTTGTCCCAAGGCATTGTTGTGTTAACTAGGTAATTGAGTTGATCGGGATTAAGCGCATGAATGTTTGCCGAGATATTGACTTTGTTTACCTTGTGTTCTGGTATATGCAATGTAAAATCCAGACCTTTGAGTAAGCAGCCGTTTTCTAAGTACAAAAGACCAGCATGATTCAACCAATCTATGACGACTTGATCATTGCAAATTATTTTGACAGTATAATTGCCACAGACGTGATATAATACGATTGAGGGATTAGTCAGTGGTACCCACTCATTGCGGCACTTTGATTGTGTAACTTTACACTTCTCAGTGCGACGGTCAATCTCACAGAAATTGTTATCACTACTCAGGTGATGTATAGGTTGCTTCAGGTTGCATATGTATTGGTCTTCCTGATCGACACAGAATGTAGATAGGTCTGCCGCTCTCAGTTCTAAGTAAGTGTCTTTTTTTAAATTGGTTGCAATGTATTCTGATATTGGTGTATACTGTATCGTATAGTTACCAGATTGAAGTGGAATGGAAATGACTTTATACAACTTATACCTATCCCTGTTGACAAGGGGAAAGGTAATTTCGAATAGAAAATAATTTTCTGTTAATCTTGCTTTTATCTTTAAGAGTTGGTAAATTTTTTGAATGTTAGACGATTTAATAGGCAAAGTAACATCAGCAGATAACTGTGACGAGATGAAGCGTATTTCTTGTTGCATTTGTTTCGGGGTCAGCAAGTGTAGATTAAATTCTCCATGATGTACGTCAGTGAGAATTTCCAGTAGAAGATCTTGACTTCTCTTCAAGTTGAGGAATAAGTTATTCGCTGCTAGAGACATTAATGTAAAATGTTGAACTAAGGTAAGGTTGTCAATCTCCCGTTGAACTGTGTTTTCAGATTGTTCAAGTTTTATTAACTGCTGATTAATAATTTTGTGTTGTTTGTTCATAAAGTCTTCCGTCCGTTTTAATAAATTATATTCTGACTCCACAATTGACGTTTGATTTTGCCATAATTTGAATAAATGTTTCTCATTTTGTTTTATGCTTTCAATATCTTGAGTATATTTTTCTGAGAAACGGTCGTCCAGTACTCCGAAGAGGGAATTTGCAACGTAGCCGATTCCATTGACGAGTCCGCGACGACGTCGCTCGTTACCCGACACCTGTTTTGTCATAAGTAGTTTGTTGTAGTATTGTAATTCATTGAACTCGTGCGTTAGCGGGGGAATGATCAGATTACACTGGGTATCGCCTATTGTTATGCATGTTTTATTAAGATAGGTCATGGCTTTCTTTAGAGTTGTTATTCCGTTCCAATATGGAGCCATATTATAAAATACAACCAACGTCCATGTATCTTTGACCATGGTAACATCTTTTACCGGGTCAAAATACAGTGAATGGTTACTTGCCAGTTTTGTAACCTTATGTTTGCAGTGTACACTTCCAGACAGCGCTAAGAAAAATAGTAATGCCATGACTATGTTTGAGAAGCTGAGTTTTTTCGACTGTTGATTTCCCTTGGTTTGTTTCGTCCTGATATCAGGAAGCCTATCGGCGTCCGGGGTTGAAGAGCTATTGTTAGTTGGGTCCTCCACTGCTGACGTTTCTATAGGTAAAATTGAAAGTTTAACTATAGGCCTTTTAAGAGTGCCATTCTTTGTTTTTAGGGTAACTACTCTGACATAGCCATCATTGCCTGGGTGTAGCTCCACGACTCTGCCCATAGCCCACTTTCCTGGCGGAATGTTATCTTCTCTTATAACTACTAAGTCACCTATTTTCATGTTTCTTTGAGGTCTAAGCCACTTCTCTCTTGTTGTTAATTGACTTAGATATTCCAATTTCCACTTTCTCCATATATTTTTAAAAATGTCGTTTGTTAAGTGCCACCTTGTTCTTGCATCTTCCTTGGTTTCTATAACTGTTAAATCAGATCTCCCTGTTAAAAAGTGGGCCGGCGACAAATAATCTAAGTCCTCGATGTTTTCAGTTAAAGAACACAACGGACGTGAATTTAAACACGCTTCCAATTGAGCTAATAGGGTAGTAAATTCCTCAAACGTTAACTTCTGTTCTCCAATGACTCTTTTTAGGTGAAATTTCAGGCTTCTCACGGCTCTCTCCCACAAACCGCCAGCGCTTGGCCAAGACGGAGCATTAAAATGCCATTCAATGTTCATAGCCGTAATTTCCGCCAAAAAACTGTCACAATAAATTTGTTTTAGTTGTTCCATCTCTTCCTGGATCAATCTGTTAGCGCCAATAAAATTCGTTCCCTGATCACTATATAAGTGGTGCGGCGTTCCTCGTCTTGCAGCCATCCTCTTCAGTGCGGCCAAAAATGCAGAACTTGTAAGATCCGAAACCACCTCTAGGTGAATAGCTTTAGTGACCATACAAACAAAGACCGCTATATACCCTTTATTTGTTTTTACACCTCGTCCTTTGTTAATTTTTATGTCTACGAACCCGGTGTAATCGACGCCAGTATGAAAAAAGGGAGCAGCAGGATTGATCCTTGCCCAAGGCAGATCTCCCATGAGCTGATGTTGTGTTCGCACGTCGTGCTTTCGGCAAACAACGCATTTCCTAATTTGTTTTTTCGTAGCTTTGTATCCCCCGGTGATCCAGTACTGTTGCCTTAGTGTGGCCAGAGTCAATCGTGGTCCCCCATGAAAAGTAAGCCGATGTGCTTCTTCAATTAAGAGCTCCGCCAAACGACTTTTGTGAGATATGATTTTCGGATGTTTCGCTTCGTAACTCATGTTCGCGTTACTTAGTCGACCTCCCACACGTAAGATTCCGTTCCGATCCATAAAAGGGTTTAAATTCAATATCTGACTTTTAATGTTAATTTTTTCGTCGTTGCAAATTTTTTCTATCTCCGATGCAAATTGTTTCATTTGTTCATGTTTTACAATAACAGCTGTAGCGTGTCATAATTCATGCAATGTGAGATACGACGCCAAATGTTTACGCTGCAAAACTGGGGTCACTGCTCTAATAATCCAAGCCAACACGCGCGTTATTTTATTAAATGAGTTATGTTTTTCTAATAAATTATCAATTATGTATGGATTATTTTGCTGCACAACGTTTACTTGTTTACGGATTCTGAGTTCTTCTTTTGTTTTATAAGATGTTGGCTTGTCTTCTTTTGTTTTATTGTAGTTTGGGAGCCATGTTGGCCCATGAAACCACAAGGAATGTTCCATCAATTGCGTTATATTTATGCCACGACTTGCACAATCCGCCGGGTTGTCGCTAGATTTTACATAACGCCAGCTATTTGTCGGTATAATGTTTGTTATGGTTTGCACTCTGTTAGCCACGAATGGTTTCCAGCGATTAGGCTCACCCTGTAACCACCCTAATACGACCATGGAATCGCACCATCCAAAAATTTCTGTATTGCAGTTCATACTTTCCCGTATTTTGTTTATTAGCTTTGTTAACAACAATGCACCGCACAATTCTAGACGGGGTAATGTTACAGCCTTTTTATGTGGTACAAGTTTAGCCTTAGCCGCAAGAAGATTAATATTTTGTTGATGTTTTACACGGGCGTATACTACGCATGCGTAGGCTTCCATAGATGCGTCGCAGAATCCATGCAGCTCGATAATATCTCCTTCCCGGCTTAAAATCCACCTTGGAATTTTAAAATGTTTAATTTCATGCCTATCTTCTTTTAACTTGGACCACTCCAGCCAAATGCTGTCGGGCACCTCTTCATCCCAGAGTATGTTAATTTTCCATAGTTTTTGAAAAAGTAGTTTTAACTTCGTGGATAAAGGGGTTAACCAGCCCAACGGATCAAAGAGTTTTGATATTTCCGATAGCAAATTGCGTTTAGTTAGTCTAGACTGTGTTTCTCCGAATTCACCACAGAACTTAAATACGTCCTCGTCAGCATTCCAATATAGGCCTAATGTTTTTGAAATAGATTCCGTTTTAAAGTTGAATATCCTTTTGCCTTGATTTTGTTCCTTAATGTCTTCCAGTAGCTGTGTATTATTGGATGACCTCTTCCGAAGGTTAAATCCACCCGACTGTAATAATAGGGTTAACTCTCCGATTAACTTCTTACCACTTTTTACATCATAAGCTCCATGTACAAGGTCATCCATATAGAATGACCGATCTATGACACTGTATGCGTCGGGGTACTTTTCATGTTCATCTTGGGCTAGTTTTTTCAGAGTCATCATGGCTAGAAAGGGGGCAGCCTTAGTGCCATAGGTGACGGTTGTAAGCTGCAACGACTGTATAGGCATATTGAGCGACTCACGCCATACTATTTTCTGAAAATGTTGGTCACTGTTAGCTATCATTATTTGGCGATACATTTTTTCAATATCGGCCGTAAAGGCAATAGGATACTGTCTCCAGCGCAATAGCAACGACTGCAAATCCTGTTGTAGGTTAGGGCCCTTATGCATAATATCATTCAGGCTGTAACCAGTCGATGTTTTGGCGGACGCATTAAAAACCACCCTATATTTTGTTGTTGTTGATTCCTCTCTTTGGACGCCATGGTGCGGTAAATAGCAATCCGTTTTCAGTTCACTGTTTGTGGGTTTCATGTGTCCTAATGTTAAATATTCCTGCATAAAAGCTCTATACTGTTGATTTAAATGTTCCTGTTTCATAAGTTTTTGTTCTAAATTTCTAAACTGCGCTAAAGCCATGGGCTTGGAAGCACCCAGCTGATGTTCCATTTCTTTCTTTAATGGTAACCGTACAACGTAGCGTCCGTCTAAGTTTCTTTTTGTAGTTTTTGTGTAAAAATTCATACATTCTTGCTCCTCTAGGGACATGTTTGATTGTTCACTAACTTCTTCAATTTCCCAGATTTTTTTAATCTCCTCTATGTTGTTCAGCACTACGTGGCAATGGTATGTTTTCACATTACCACACAACAACCAACCTAAGTGTGTTTGTTGAGCTATAGGCTGACTATCGTTCTCTCCTCTTATTATTCCTCCCATCATAATCTTTGCGTAAACATCAGCCCCGAGCAACAAATCCACCGAGCGACTTTTATAAAACTCAGGGTCCGCTAAATTTATGTTTTCTATGTGTGGCCACGATGGTTTAGGTAAAGTTTTATTCGGAAGATTTTTGATTAAGTTGTTCATAATATACATTTCTGACGTAAAGGTAAAATTACTGACCATCGAAGCGCATTCAATTTCCATCATGCCTTTACAGTTGTTTTCTTTTTCGCCGACGCCATAAATAATACACTTACATCTTTGTCTCTTTATTTCTAAAAGTTGAGCCGCTTTCTCTGTTATTAACGAAATTTGGGATCCTTGATCGATTAAGGCTCTAAGTGTGTAATAAATGCCTTCCGAGCTCTTTACTTTTACCATGGCGGTGGCTAGCAAGATCTCCGAACTCTCCTCTTGGGAAGCGTGCGAAGTCCCTGTTAATTGTTCAGATGATTTCTCTGTATGTTTAGAATTTTGATATTCGGAGGAATGTGGTTTCAGTTTGGTAAACGCGTCATGTAGAATAGTATTATGCAACGCGGAACATTTATGGCATGTTTTCTTAGATGTACATTGACTTCCATTGTGACTAAACAAACAATTAGTACACAATTTTAGTTTGTAAGCTGTTTTCAATTTTTGTTCGTCAGGCATTTCTAAATAAGTTTTGCAATTGTAAATGCCGTGTTGCTTGTTACAAAGCGGACACGTATAATTCGATACGTGCATTGTTTTCGCAATAGTCTTGTGGTTATAGTTCTGATTTTGCTGACTGTTATAATTATTGGAGTTCGATGACTTAAAATGGTACTTTTTAGCATTAAAAGATGTTTGATTATAATTATTCTTTTGTGGAATAATTTCCTTACGACGCGATGTCACTGTTTCTAGGCTTGTAAACTTCCCTTCTAGGAAGTCCAAAAATTCCTTTAGGATAGGTAATTCTTTAGAGTTTTTTAATGATTCTATGTAATCTGTGTAAGTGTCCGTATCCAATTTTTGGCTAAGTATATGAACGATCATGGGGTCCCAAGTTGACGTATCAACATCCAAGTTTTTAATGGCATTCAAGCACTCTAATGTTGTATCGTGCATTTTCTTTACTTGTTGACAGGACGGATGTTGCATGCTGGGAAGACCTAATAATATATTCATATGGGATGAGAAAATTAGTTTTTTGTTATTGTACCGATGATGGAGAATCTCCCAAGCCACCAAATAGTTATCGGTACTTATTTGTAAATGTTGGATTAGCTTTTCCGCCTCTCCACGCACTTTTCCTTTCAGGAATTGCATTTTCTGGCCATTTGAGAGCGAGTTGTTGTTATGAATGGCTTCAGTAAATAAATCCCTAAAGGATACCCATTGGTTGTAGTTACCGCTAAAAACTGGTATTTCTAACTTCGGGGTCGATTTCTCTCTGTGTACCACTGACGACCTTTTCGTATTTATGGCCTTTTTTAACATATTGAATTGGTTCTCATACTTGTTAAATAGGTTTTCATAATCTAGATTTGTACCATCTAATTCAGTATCAATTTCCCAGTGCAGGGAATCTATAGTAGCCCATCTTGTTTGCAATGATTTTAATGCGTCTTCGTATTCCCATTTGCTTTCTATCGAATCTACCTCGATGTTAGCTGCTGTTCTTACAAATGCTTTAAAGTTAGCGTACTGCTTTCGCATCAACTCGTCTAGTTTGCTGTTCGTACCTTGATCAGACGTTCCGGGTCTGACAGTATCCTGCTTCTTCAAGCTTGCCTGAGACGTCTCTTCAAACGACTTCGGGGTTTCCTCTTGTTGTTGTTGTACTTTATGAACCTGTCCACTAGTGGATGGGTTTGCCAGCTTGGACATGAGTTGTTGATATTGCTCGTTAATTAAAGCTTTAACTGATTCGTACGCTTGAAATGTTTTGGCATGCTCTAATTCAGTAAAATAAGGATGTGTCTTATCCACATGCTCTTTAATGTTAAGATGATTTAATTGAAAATCCGACCAGTATTGTTCCAGAATAGTCAATCGCCTCTTAAAATAATCTAATGTCTTTCTCTCTGCACTATCCTTTTTAAGATTGACACCAATCTTGACAATGTTCTCGTAAATCATAGATTGATTTTCCATTACACCCTCCATGATGATATAATGTTTAAGTAAAAAGAGAAATGTTACTTTTATATAATAAAAGGAAAAATATTACTTGTATACTCGTTGTTTAGAGTTTTACCAACGATCCGGGCTTGCCGTCTTCGCTGAACTCCTCTGTTGGTTGTTAAATGTTGACACTGCAATCCTCACACTGCACTAATAGTTTACGCACAATGCTAGTTCACCCGTTCGCCCGACGGAACCACGTAACTAAGATCACGAAACTCGCGGCGCGCGAAGGCCTCTCGAAGGACCAAAATGTGGCGGTGTTTAGCTTACAGTGGGTTTATAAATGATAAGTTGGATTAACGTGCAGAAATAGAGTTTATTTCACTTGACTTAAAATAAGACAATGTTAACTACTAAACTATAGAATGTTAATGTTATAAGAAATGTTTGATGAGTACAAAAATGTTGCAATCGGAACCCGCTTGACGCGAATGTAAATGATGTACTGACTTATGCCTAATTTCTAGGTCAATATATAATATTGTTTATTGCGTGTATGCACACATAAACATGTATATATGTAGGAGTGTATGAGGTGTTCGGTTACATTACCCGAACAGTATTTGAAAAATTACGAGTTTCCAATTTAAAGTTGAACCCTTCTAAGTGTGATTTCCTCAAAAAAGAATTGCTTTATTTAGGGCATGTTGTGTCGGGTGGTGGCATATTGCCAGATCCTGAAAAAGTTAAAATAATTCAAAATTATCCAGTGCCTACATGTTCAGACGAGGTAAAACGCTTCGTTGCTTTTGCCAACTATTACAGAAAATTCATTGAAAATTTTGCAGAAAAGGCGTATCATTTAAATCTTTTGTGTCGAAAAAACAGTAAATTTATTTGGGATAGACATTGTCAGTTATCGTTCGAAACTCTAAAAAATAGCATGATGTCACCTCCAATTCTTCAATACCCCGATTTTTCGGAACAGAATACATTTATTGTGCAAACTGACGCATCAGGGTACGCAATTGGCGCAGTTTTAAGTAATAGTGATGGTAGACCAATAGCTTACGCCAGCAGAAGTCTCAATAAAGCGGAAAAGAATTATCCTACAATAGAAAAAGAGCTTCTAGCTGTCGCTTGGGCTGTCAAATATTTCAGGCCATACTTATACGGTCGTCAGTTTAAAATACTCACAGACCACAAACCCTTAGTTTATTTATTTAACTTAAAAGATCCCTCGAGTAGACTGTTTAAATTTAGGCTGATTCTTGAGGAGTATGATTATGTGATAGAGTATGTGAAAGGAAAAGATAATGCGGCTGCAGACGCATTGTCTAGAATAAAAATTTCGTCGAAAGAATTGAAAGAGATGCAAGAATGTTTGAATGTCATGACGCGCGCGCAGAAAAAGAAATTAGAAGATGCTCCAACGGATAGTATGTTGCCTACCGACGATTGGCCTGATCAACCAAAAGTCGTGGAAACTCATATTAAGCCGAAGGAAGCAGTTGAATTAAGATTTATTGATAGTATTAACTATCACAAGTTTAGAAGCGACTGCTTAATTACTTTAGAAAGTAAAACGATTTTTATAAAACCATTGTCCCAATCACAAATTACGCGAGCCGAATTTGCGAGGGAACTGAGTGAATTTTGCGATAAATTAAATATAGTAGAAGTATACTTCATAAAATATCGAAATAATTATATATTTATAGAGAAACTTGTCACGGAAATAAAAAGTCAAAGTGACTGGAAAGGGCCCAGGCTGTGTATAATAAAAGACGTCGAAAGAATTGAGGATAAATATGATAGGAAAGTAATTCTTAACGACTTTCATCTCTTGCCCACAAGTGGCCACGCGGGCATGAGAAGAATGTTGAATAACATTAAAAAATATTACTTTTGGCCAGGAATAGAGTCAGATGTTAAGAACTTCGTTAAAAAATGTCCTAAGTGCCAAAAACACAAATATACAGTACAAGTGAAAGAACCGATGGTAATCACATCAACTGCTCATTCAGCGTTCAATAAAATATTTTTGGATTTAGTAGCTCCACTGGATAGAGACAGCTATAACTATTCGTATATCCTTACACTCCAATGCGAGTTGTCAAAGTATGTACGTGCCTATCCTCTTGTTACCAAAACGTCAACAGAAGTGGCGCGTACATTTGTAAATAATTTTATTTTACAACATGGTGTACCAAGCGAGATAGCTACCGACAGAAGCGCCGAGTTTATGTCCGACACCATCAAACAGGTATGTGAATTACTTAATATTAATAAGCTAAATTCAACTGCGTATCATCATCAAAGCATCGGAGCGCTAGAAAATACCCATAAACATCTAGGTGCGTTCCTACGTATTCAAACAGAAGAAAGACCGGAAATATGGAGTACGTGGCTGCCATTCTGGTGCTTTGCTTATAATACGTCAGTTCACTCGTCAACAAAATTTACACCCTTTGAACTTGTTTATGGTAGAAAATGTAATTTGCCAAATAACCTCACAAAATGTTTAGAACCTCTGTATAATCACGACAGCTATCCACTTGAACTTAAATATCGCCTACAAGCTTCTCAAAGTGAGGCGCGTAGAAATTTGATAGCAAGTAAAGTAGATAGGAAAAGTAGGTACGACAGGTATATTAATCCTGTTCGCTATACGCCCAGCGATAAAGTTTTAGTTAAAAACGAAACCGGCAACAAACTTAACCAATTATATTCTGGGCCATACAATGTATTAAAAGATTTGTCACCAAATGTCGAAATTGATATGGATGGAAAAAGCAATATTGTCCACAAACATAGGACTAAGTTATATTATACCTAAACTAAGTAGCTATTTAATCATTATTGTAATGAATGAAATCATTGTATGAATGAGTCTGTACGCGGTAACCGGAGACGAATCTAAATATTATTATAGTGGCTTCGGGTTCGGATACCGTGACGCAACATTACTGTTTATCGAATGTAATCAATGTATTCTTAAATATTGTATGTAGTAATATAATTTACACCCATGTAAATTTTCTTTTACGTTTTATGTTTTACATTACTTAATTGACTAAATAAAATAAATTGTATACTTTATTTTATTTAATATTAAGGGGGAGATGTGAGGGAGTCTTTATATAAATGTATGTTTTAATCTAATATATGCAGTGTTGAATCAGCATTCATCGTATCGTTTACTCTCCTAAAACTACACCTATTACCCCAACCTTACAATATATGTAACTAACAATAGTATCACATATGACTTCCCGCACAATACTGTTGTTGTTTATATATTTTGCGCCACGTTCAGAATCCAATAATAAGCCAACCGCGTGGTGATCCGATATATACGACTCGAGCACATAGGCCGTGGCGCTCATGCTGCGTCAATCTCGCACCCACGCATGGTCCAAGCACGACATCTCGCTCTGCCCATTGACGATCGCCTCGCGCGTTACTTCGCTTCTAGGAATTGCACATCGCAGGCCGCATCCACACAGGGTGTTTTTGTATCGCGCAGTAATCGGATTAATTTAATTATTTAAGAGGTCGATGTTTGTATCTCCTATAACAATTATGTTTTCTGAAGGTGGTATTTTTCCAATTAGATTTTCAATTTGATTTATGAAAAGATTTTTATTTTTGTTCGGTGGTCTGTATAAGGCTATGATGTGCAAGGTACGATTTGTTTGTTTCAGCTTTCCATGAAGCGTTTCCATGGTGTAAGTATTTACTATCTCTGAACTGAATCCGTGGACATCCTTCGCGTATATCAAAATTCCTCCTCCTCTTTTAATCTCTCTAGTCACTATGTGTGTTTCGTATCCAGATATATTATATAGGGGTAGTTCTTCTTTCTTTATATTTATCTCACTTAATATAATGATGTCTATTCTATACTTATTAGCTTCTAGTAATACTAGCAATTCATTAAAATGCTTCCGGAGTGAACGAATATTGAGATGAATTATATGAATTATATTATGTTCCCGTGAGTATTTAATTCTTCAATGTGGTAAAATCTGTTGTAGGTCTTTTCAGTAGAAAATGAATTGTTTGTTATCGAATCGAATTTTATAACAAAATAAAACGTGTCTGTTAACGGCGAAGTGTTTGGTAGTTTGTAGTGGAGCTACTAATATTGTTAAAACTTCCACAACAACTACCTACCTTATATCTACATTTCTGACTGAGTATTGTCGTTCTGATTGTAGAATATTTTCTCTAAATGGCATACGACCATATTTTGAAGACATTTTCAGTGATATATGTAAGTCGATATTTATCAGGAGCGTCATTAGGCCTGTTTTGAGACACTGTGGCTATCTTTTCTACCCGTCACGGTAAGTACCTTTGATCATGCAAAGAAAAAAAACCTGTGCTTCAAATTTTTTTAATTGTAAAAACCAATTTTTTAGTAAATCAACCAGAACCAATTTTTGTTACATTTATCGTTTTTGTTCAAAAAAATTGAATGGTCCGTTCCAGTGAAGAACCTGCGACTTTTGGTACTTCATTCAAAGTCAAAAATCTTTGTTTCCATAAAAATGTGCAACCACTTTTGAATACATCAACTAACTTATATATTAATCTTTATATATATAAATCTTGTGTTTGTAATTAAACTCCTCCGGCTGGACCGATTTTGATAAAATATTTTGTGTGTGTTCAAATGGATTTGAGAATAGTTTAGATTTGGTTCTTTTTTTTTCGTGTGTAAAGGATAACGTCTGTCGGGACAGCTAGTAAAAATATAATAGTCAAAAATAAATAAAAGGAAATAGAAATTTAGCATTGAAGAAGGGCTTGTTCGAGGAGTCGAGCTTTCATGAGAAGAAGCAGGCAAGAAACTCATGGTCACTCTTTTTAAAAAGAGTGGCCAATGTTTATTAACAATACAAATCAATTTATTAGGTAATTCTTTTTCTTAATGAGCTTCTGTGTGATTGTTACTATAATTTATACAACGATTTTAAAAAGTAAAAGTTAGGCAAATATTCACAATAGACTTATTAATATATTTTTCTCATCACAAAAGGAGGATCATCTGACCAGGCTGGGTTACGATGGCTTGCCAGCCATGCTGCCGGCTGCGGCTCAACTGCTGATGTCGGGAACTTGTATATTATATAGTTATTAACTTAACTTCACTTGTGTGATTCAGATTTATATGACGAAGCGCGTATTCTGCACAACGCCATTTCTCGTCAATCATCGAAACTTCTTCATCTATGTGTCGCTACACTAACATTACAAATAAATAATAATAATAATAGCATTTATTTCTAATGGTACATTAGGATCATATATTATTGAACATTGATTCACATACATGGTAGTACCATTGGTGGTGTGATTATGATTGCATTCCTTGAGTAAATAATTACTTTTATAGTGCAATTAATTATTAATATAATATTTCAGTTTTTTTGCCGACCACAACTAATTGTATAAATGAGAACTAGTGGACTGTAGCTTGAAAATGTATAATGATTTAAATAATTAGTTCAATATTTGCATTCACTTATGAGCACGTAAAACAATATTTAAAATTATGCGCGAGCGCGGCCGCGTGCGGTCATGACTGATGCTGACTACCATGGGTCGGAATCTTGCCTACATTGAAGGAAAACTTCGTCACAGTCGCCCTCTTTTTTTTTAGACATGGAACTATTTTCGTTCGTAAGTACATACGTCACAGCCTTTCTACCAGTTAAACTAAAACAGTACCTATTAGTAGAATTTAGCTTATGAGTTCTGTGACTTACAAAATTCGAATCGATACTAGGAAAATTAGTAATCAGATAATAGGAGATATAAGTAAGTCCTATATTTTATTTTAATACATTTTTATAACCACCAAAATACATGTTTATACAATTTTTTTCTCGTATTGCAACCGAATGGTAGAAATATAGTTTTTCGTAACGGCAATCTTCTGTCATTAGCTGTCATCGCTGTCATCCAAAGAGTAAAGTAATACATAGGGAAAAGAGAGCCCTCTTATGGTCAATTTCAGCCAACCCTATTTGAAACAGCGACATCTGAACTTTTGGCCCCGAACTAATCCTTCTATACATAGCTATAGCTATTCCGTATTCTGTGCCTATAGCTATTTATATTATGTATTACTAATCCAGAATTCGTATAATTAAATTGTTTTGTATCAATCGTATTTTGTAACATAAAAAATATGCAAATAAAAATTGCAAATAGAACAAGTAGAATGTTACAAAAATAGATCCAAACAAAACAATTTAAATACAATAAGTATAGGGTGCATATCGTAGTATATGAATAAAACAACAACAGATAACATTTTATTAGGTATGTTTATGTTTATTAAAATTTATAACTGTGCAGCGGACTCTAGGTTCACAGTGAAATGCGCAGTGTCTCGGCATTTTTGTACTTGGAAAAACCGTACAACACTAAACACTTAAAGCGTCACTATCGCACACTGATAACAACAGTTTTCGATGGGAAGATTAATTGACACAAGGTGGAGGAACACAGAGCTCGACTCAACGCACTTACCTTAGACCTTCACAGCCGAAAAATATACATTATAGGACGAAAAACTACAACCGTGCGGACGGGCAAGATGCAGTCGCCATTTTGTGACTGACTTACAAATCCAATGTTTGAGTCATAGTCTTTAACCGACATATTTCCTAATTTGTATTTTATGACATTTTTATGATAAAGCAATTAAAATGAGAATAAAATATGATTCTAGATAAATTAAAAATATAAAAGTATAGATATGTAAGAACTGACACTATATAATAAATTAAAATTTGTTTAAGCGCCATCTTGTGCGATTGATTTACAACACAAGTACGGGGCCAAAAACACAGATGTCAGTCCTATCTTTGAATATAGGAAAGGTATTGGGCAGTGTCCCCCCCTGCTGTCATCACACAAAATGAATGGCTGCCGGTTTGTTTACATGCTCGTGCGCAATTATTTTTGTTTCGCTGTATTTGCGTTCTTTTCTGTGATATTCACGTCGAGTTGAGCATCAGTTCCTCCGAGTCTACCAGGAAATCAAGCATCTTCACTGGTGTTGTCTTTCACGTCAAGTTCGGTACCAACTCCATGTAAAGAAGTTTAGTTCCTCCAGTTTTGCAGTTTGGACTTTATTTACTGAAAAATTCAGATAACAGTGTTTGTTTTGCCTTTAAAAATTGTGTTCTTTGTTTATATATTGTGAAATGGTGAATAATAAATGTTTAGTAATTGTATATCCTATGGGTTTATTTGTATTTACCAAAACTATGTAATTGACAAGTTAATTAATCAACACAGCTAATGCTAAAATTAGGGACATCTATCGCCATTTTAAACGAAACAAAATTGCAGAGTTGCTTGCTAGTTTTATAGATGGCGATGCAATCGCTTAAAATGTCAAAGATTCCAGTCTATTCCCGATAATATATACTAGTCTATGCGGACTACCGTAAAACAATATTTAAAATTATGCGCGAGCGCGGCCGCGTGCGTTCATGTCTGATGCTGACTACAGTACCAGTACTGTAGTCAGCATCAGACATGAACGCACGCGGCCGCGCTCGCGCATCATTTTAAATATTATTTTACGTGCTCATAAGCTTCGATCAAACTGTAGTCAGCATCAGACATGAACGCACGCGGCCGCGCTCGCGCATAATTTAAATATTGTTTTACGTACTCATAAGCTTCGATCAAACTGTAGTCAGCATCAGACATGAACGCACGCGGCCGCGCTAGCGCATAATCTATACTAATATTATAAAGCTGAAGAGTTGGTTTGTTTGTTTGTTTACTTGAACACGCTAACCTCAGGAACTACTGGCCCGATTTGAAAAATTCTTTCAGTGTTAGATAGCCCATTTATCGAGGAAGGCTATAGGCTATATATCATTACGCTAAGATCAATAGGAGCGGAGCACCAATGAAGAATGTTTCAAAATTGGAGAGTATTTTTTCCTTTTGAGAGCTTCCGCTGCGTGCGCTGCGTAAACAGTTAAAGTTTCGCAGAAATCATGTATGACAGAATTGTTCCCCTTTAAAAGTTCTAAAAAAAAGTCCGGGACAGCATATGTCTATCTTTTAAGGTTGGCTCACTATAACCATTTTTATGCTAACAAAATTTGTTCTAAAATAATGCATTACTTGCGAAGGTATTTTTATAAACATGATATTAATCCTTATCCAAATAAATACGTTATTCATATAGCAGTTTTAAAATAACATCGCAGCAAAATAATTACCCATTACAGACATAGTACAAACGATGTTTCTCCTGGTTTATTCTGCGTGATTACTACAGGTTCGATTTGAAAAATTCTTTTAGTGTTGGATAGCCTATTTATCGAGGAAGGCTATAGGCTATATAACATCACGCTACGACTCACGGGGGCGGCGCAGTAACGATAAACGCGGGTGAAACCGCGGGAACATCTAGTTTTAAATATTGTTTTATGTGCTCATAAGTATTATTGATCGAAGCTCATAAGTGAATGCAAATATTGTGTAGTCACTATAGGTGCCGGCGGCGGGCGAGCGGCGATGGCTGGAGTGGGGCGGTGGAACGATGACGCAGAAGTCCCGTTAGCTCCGATCACCTGTTAGCCGCTGCAACAGGTGCATGTCGAGTACTCGACAAGTTTCCAAGACAAATGTCAGAATATTATCAATTAAATTGCAATGTCAAGGAAAGGTATAGTAATGTCAAAATACACTGACGGACTGAGAAACTGCATCAATGTTCAAGACGCCTTTGAAATAAACATTTTAACCAATTATTCAAACCTTTTATACAAAATTAAATTGAAACCTATAGTTTGGTTCATTAACTTCATGACAGCGTAGTATCATATCCTTAAGTGTATGCTAAATTTCTATTTCCTTTTATTTATTTTTGACTATTATATTTTTACTAGCTGTCCCGACAGACGTTATCCTTTACACACGAAAAAAAAAGAACCAATCTAAACTATTCTCAAATCCACTTGAACACACACAACATATTTTATCAAAATCGGTCCAGCCGTTTAGGAGGAGTTTAATTACAAACACACGCACAAGATTTGTGTATATAAAGATTAATATATAAGTTAGTTGATGTATTCAAAAGTGGTTGCACATTTTTATGGAAACAAAGATTTTTGACTTTGAATGAAGTACCAAAAGTCGAAGGTTCTTCACTGGAACGGACCATTCAATTTTTTTGAACAAAAACGATAAATGTAACAAAAATTGGTTCTGGTTGATTTACTAAAAAATTGGTTTTTACAATTAAAAAAATTTGAAGCACAGGTTTTTTTTCTTTGCATGATCAAAGGTACTTACCGTGACGGGTAGAAAAGATAGCCACAGTGTCTCAAAACAGGCCTAATGACGCTCCTGATAAATATCGATTTACATATATCACTGAAAATGTCTTCAAAATATGGTCGTATGCCATTTAGAGAAAATATTCTACAATCAGAACGACAATACTCATTCAGAAATGTAGATATAAGGTAGGTAGTTGTTGTGGAAGTTTTAACAATATTAGTAGCTCCACTACAAACTACCAAACACTTCGCCGTTAACAGACACGTTTTTTTTGTTATAAAATTCGATTCGATAACAAACAATTCATTTTCTACTGAAAAGACCTACAACAGATTTTACCACATTGAAGAATTAAATAAATACTCACGGGAACATAATGGAATTCATATAATTCATCTCAATATTCGTTCACTCCGGAAGCATTTTAATGAATTGCTAGTATTACTAGAAGCTAATAAGTATAGAATAGACATCATTATATTAAGTGAGATAAATATAAAGAAAGAAGAACTACCCCTATATAATATATCTGGATACGAAACACACATAGTGACTAGAGAGATTAAAAGAGGAGGAGGAATTTTGATATACGCGAAGGATGTCCTCGGATTCAGTTCAGAGATAGTAAATACTTACGCCATGGAAACGCTTCATGGAAAGCTGAAACAAACAAATCGTACCTTGCACATCATAGCCTTATACAGACCACCGAACAAAAATAAAAATCTTTTCATAAATCAAATTGAAAATCTAATTGGAAAAATACCACCTTCAGAAAACATAATTGTTATAGGAGATACAAACATCGACCTCTTAAATAATGAAATTAATCCGATTACTGCGCGATACAAAAACACCCTGTGTGGATGCGGCCTGCGATGTGCAATTCCTAGAAGCGAAGTAACGCGCGAGGCGATCGTCAATGGGCAGAGCGAGATGTCGTGCTTGGACCATGCGTGGGTGAGAGAGGGACGCAGCATGAGCGCCACGGCCTATGTGCTCGAGTCGTATATATCGGATCACCACGCGGTTGGCTTATTATTGGATTCTGAACGTGGCGCAAAATATGTAAACAACAACAGTATTGTGCGGGAAGTGATATGTGATACTATTGTTAGACAAAAACTCGATGACTATGATTGGTTACAGCTATTATCAATAACGTGTCCTTTAGTGTTATATCAGACAATTGTCACGGTTTTCAGTACAATTTATAAAGAGAGCACTATTATAGTGCCGGAATGTAATAAACGTGATACACAGCCTTGGGTAGATAGATATCTATATAATATGTTAAATCGGAGAGATTATTTATTTAGAACGTGGAAACAGTCCCCTAAAGACATGAATAAACGATTGGAGTACACTAGGTTTAGAAATAAAGTAAATAAATTAGTGAATGAAGCTAAGCATAAATATAGGCAATCGGAAATACAAAAGTGTAATGGTGACTACAGGAAAGTATGGGCAAATATGTATAAATGCGTGGCTGGGACGGGGGAAAACAAACTTCGACAAGGTAATATTAAGATATCTGGGTAAGCAAGAAAATATGTACACTATTTGCACCAAATTTACTAAAACATTTACAAGTGAAATAAAAAACATTAAGCATAACTGTAATATAACATTTTTAGATAGAAACAAATATATTAATCCTAGTTTAGTCAGTTTTAGGTATAAAAAAGTTAGTTCTTTGGATATAGAAAAAATAATAAATACATTATCACTTGAAAAAGCGCCTGGTGTAGATAAAATAAGAGTTAAAGATGTAAAATATTTATGTAAAACTTTGAGCCCAATATTAGCCAATTTTGTCAATATGTGTATAAGTCAAACTGTCTATCCGGATCAATTGAAATATGCAATTATACGACCTATATATAAGTCTGGGAATCACCTGGAATATACGAACTATAGACCTATTGCAATACTCTCAGTTGTTGATAAAATTGTAGAAAAAGTAATTGTCGGTCAAGTAAATAAGTTTTTAGAATGTCATAACATCTTGTCGGACGTACAGTACGGCTTCAGAAAGGGTCGCAGTACAGTCACGGCACTGACTCGCTTTGCGGACTATGTCAACGAGAGTCTCAACTCAGGTAAGCAGGTTCTAGCACTTTTTATAGATTATAAAAAAAGCTTTCGATACGCTGGACCACAATTTGTTGCTTCAAGCTATGGAGGAGTGCGGTATTCGTGGACCCACGAACGATTGGTTCAAAAACTATCTTACCAACAGAAAGATTCGTACGGAGGTAAATGGAGTCGCGGGGGAAGAGTCTCTCGTTGATCATGGTGTGCCGACCGGGTCAGTGTTTGGGCCGGTTGGCTACATAATGCACGTGAACAGCGTTACTAATGTTGTAAACAAGTGCCGGGTGTATATATATGCAGATGACATGTGCTTACTATGTGCATCTAAAGATGTATCCGAGGCCAAAGCAAATATACAAAGTGACTTTGAAAGTATAACGCAGTGGGCGCACGACAATGGCATTATTTTAAATTTAGTTAAAACTAAATACATGCATATACATTCGCCCTACAACCAGTGTGCTAAATCTAATAATAAAAGCGAAATAATAATTACAGGCCACACATATGATTGTTTACATAGCAATAAGATAAACTGCCGCTGTACTAACATAGAATCATTTAATACATATACATATTTAGGACTGACTGTAGATAGAAATTTCAATTGGAAACCACATGTTAATGAAGTCTGCGAGAGGCTTAGAGCAGTACTAGGTAAATTTTACCATCTGAAGAACATTATTAACAAACATACAAAGTTAATGGTTTATTATGCTCTTGCAGACTCAATATTCAGCTACGGTCTTAGTGTATATGGACGTACATTTACAACATACACTAGAGAGATAAAATGTATTCAAACGAGACTTATTAAATATTTAGTTAGTGAAAAAGTAAAATCAATGTGCAATAAAGACTATGAAAAATTGTATCCTATATGTAAAATATTACCGGTAGATTTAAAAGTAAATTTCTTAATAGCCATGGAACATTATAATACTGATGATTATAAAGTTAGGATTGATAACCCATATAACACAAGAAATGTAAGGAAAGGAAAGCTGCTTAAACCAAAAATTAAAAACTATTATGGAGCGCGAATGACTGAATATCTAGTCCCAAAAATATATAACGAGATAGAATTATTAAGAACACAACCTAAAATAAGTAAAACATTATTAAAAGCAAAGCTAAAGAGTCTACTGCTTGGAGTTGTTGACATTACTATTAGTGAGGTCCACTCCAGCGATGCAGTCGATACAAAAAATTTGTATTGTATTGTATTGTAGATATATATCTAATAATAATTAGTTTTAAGGTTTAATAAATAATTGTTAACGAGCGCATCTCGCCAACAAGCTGTGTAGCTTGACGAGGAAATTTATATGTTGTACTATTATTATTACAAGTGAATAAATGACTTAAAAAAAAAAGACATTGTAAAAGCCTTTGATAACGTACCTGTGTGAATACTTTCAAGAAAGTTAGAAATAATTGGTTTCAGAGGAAATGGATTACAATTTTTACATAGTTACTTGATGAACAGTAGACATTATATTAGAATTAGAAATCAATTCAGTGATGAGCAAATATGTTTTGGTATTCCACAAGGCAGTATCATTGGCCCCACACTATTTACAATTTACGCCACCGACGCGGCGACGTTTCAGCTATTTGTTTTCATGGCATTAACTGGATAGAAATTAATAATATGCGAAACACAGCAGGTATTTGTAACCTTGCCTCAATCGGGAAGTTTAGATACGAATATCGACTCAAACTTGTTTAACCTTAAACATCAAAGTACCAAAAGTCGCAGGTTCTTCACAGTCACTTTTCTTTAGTTGGAATCCACAAAAGTTTTTAATCGCACCTTAAACATTCTTTGAGTTGTGTTGATGAATTTACTGTTATAAGTAGTTTTTATTTTGCAAAGGAATTCGTGGCTAATATTATAAATGCGAATGTGGGTTTGTTTATTACTTTATTTGTTTGTTTATTACTCTTTCACACCTTAACTATAACTCGACCGATCATCATGAAATTTCGAATTCACGTTATCAGGCGTACAGAAAAGGAGTAAGGACATAGGGTATTCATTAAGGAAAAAAGTAATTTTCCTGAGGGATAGAAAATTGACATAACCTACATTTTACGCTAGTGAGCAAATCTAGTAATTAAATAAATGAAGCATTAAGCTGTTTTGAGGATACGAGGCATAATACTGCACTAGGGTCATGCAAAGAATTCGTTAACAGTAGGTAATGTTTACAAGGTCTATCTGGTAAACATCAATAGACACGACACGAATACACAGGGCCGAAAAATATTGCTGACAAATGAGGTTTTATACTTCTCTGTCTATCTATGGGGATAAATGTGTGAGACTATGGATATACGCTAAGGGAGCTAGTAAGCTGTACGCATTGGTGATGTACTGAGTAAACGAATATACAGCGTGTAACAGAAAGGTTTGGACATATTTTAGAGCCATAATGTACATATGTCTGTAAAATAACATCCTAACTTCCTAATCCTAACTAATATTATAAAAGCGAAAATGAGTTTGTTTGTTTGTTACCTTTTCACGCCTAAACCACGGAACCGATCATCCTGAAATTTTGTATATACGTTGTCAGGTGTAAAGAAACGGACATAGGCTACTTTTCATCCCGAAAAAAATACTGTTCCCGAGGAAAACAACAAAAACGTTCTTATGATAATAGATGGCGCCACGTGTCTTTCGAATCATGATTGAATTATATTATTACATGCAGAGTACAACCCGAATTGATTATTATCAAATTCTAAATTAACGCGAGCGAAGCCGCGGGCAAAAGCTAGTACATAATATATACGCTATCCCCTGATCGAAACAATTTCAGTTATGGCGTAAAATGGGAGAGGCCCATAGGCACCGCAGTCCACTGCTGGACATATCCAGCAGTGGACTGCGGTGGGCTGATTGATTGATTGATTTGATATGACAGTTATTAAAATTTTACTTGTTTAATATTGTCTTACGCTTACGTGAATGTTATAAATTGAAATTAAAACTACTTTATATGGATTTTGTCGCGTTGTTTATTTTACATCATAAAAATCGATACAAGCGCATCACTATCAAAAATGCGCCTAGTCATTTTCGGGCTTAGGGAGATCACGAAAGTGCTGATATTCGGATCTATTTGTCGCGTTTTTCCATTGTACAGGCGCTATACGTGACGCGTAAATATGACCACACCTTTCTGTTACACGCTGTAAAGCTATCTAAAAATAATTAAAGACACATAAATATAATATATTATTATATATAATTAAAAATTGTTGTACATAATATTGGTTTGTTACGTTTTGATATTTTAATGCAAGGTTTGAAGATCAACTGAGTTAGTATCGATAAATTGCTGGTCGGCAAGAAGTAGAATGTAAATTTATTTATTACCAAAGAAAACAACATATTTTGTTCGTGGGGCCACTGGATACAAACAAAAGATGTTGTTTTCTTAGGCCATCATTAAATTTTCATTAAAATTTTTCAAATATTGTTTATGAACTTCGGGTGAAATCACTTGATACTGTAATCGATTAATTAAACAATGAAATCGTATTCGTCATCGTTAGGTTATAACGATAGCATCACTTACCGACACATAGATATTTATAGAATGCAAGCGCGGCTTATCGCACAGTCGTTCGCGCTGCCCCACCCACAGTTCGCGTAAAGTTGTCAAGGCCATCTGACCAAAACGCACAAACAAAAGCTTATTGCACAAATACTGCAGTCGTCCATTGTCACTTCGCGAATAAAGCACTTAGCGCACCGGTTAGTTTTTTGCTAGAGTATCCATATCCATATCTTCATAACCATGGATCTCGCATTTCATAAACTCGAAGAATATAAAGATATAACCAAGTGGAAGCGAAACGACAAGTTATCGTTTAGTGATGTGTGCATGAAGTTCGATCAGGACGTCATAACGGATAGCAGAAATGCATTTATTTATAAAATGATGATGAACGACTTAGCGGTCATCACTGAGGAAGTGCTTGACTGGTGTGGATACAGTGGTGACTGCAACGACAAAAAACAACTATTTCTTGAAATGATTTCGAAATATTCGCATATTCGTTACGTCGAACACGAACATCACATAGAGTTGAATGAAACTGACTTTGGTTTCTTCCTCATGACGATTAGTGAAAAGGCTACTGAATTTCGTCAATTGTACTGGTTCTTCAAGGAAATTTGGGCTCTGCGGGTTAAATATATAATGTACTGTGAGGAAGAAAACAAGAAAGTGATAAAGAAATTATTTAAGGCGGCAAACTCCAGACTAAACATAGTATCCCAAAATATAACCGGCATGGTGGCCATACCTTTGCGTGAAAACGTGTCTCCAAATGTTGCCCCATCGCCCGTAAAACCAGAAACGGTAAGATGTTTGGCGCTCATTAATCTGAGGCCGGAAAATGGCAGGGAATGGTACCTGGTTAGGTGTCAAAACAGATCCTTAGCCAGAGCTATCCAAAAAGTTATGTCTAAAAATAAAAACGCTTATCATGTCAAGACATGGTATGGAGTTTCGCATGCCGTGGATGTGTTCAATTCAGTGAAAGAGGATTTGCGTGGTCTCATATGGTACGCACAAGGTAATATTCTTCGGCAAGAAGTGGAATGTCAATGGGGATATTGGGAAGAAGACGACATTATTAGAGCTGTGGAAAAAGTGTTGATTGATAATCCGGCCGAAAAAATCGCCGATACGGCTGAAAAACTTGCTCAATAAAAAAGATTATTTTTAATTATTTTAATCCGACGATTGAATGATTTCATCGCCTATTTATCAACTTATTTGTCTTTTTATTATATAATGTACTCCAGATTTATTATTTATAACTTATAAGGTTATATTAAACGTTATACAATTGATTCTCTTTTATTTATCCTATAAATTCACGGAAAACATAGCACAACATTCAATTACGTTGTATGTTTCGCGCCATTTTTATCGTGATGAATAATGCGGAGATAACGTTTTCATTCCATGGACAATAAAGGAACTATAGACAAAACACAATAAATAATTATGATAAGTATTGTAAGCCACAAAATTGCATTTTTGCGATTGTTTACGTAAAATTATTTTTTTAGTAGTAAAAAACTAAAAACTTCGAGTTTGTAAGATAGACCTATAGGTATATTGTTGTATGATGCTAATTATTACATTTATTACGCATGGCGCATAATGTGCCATAGGCTTCAACCTGTGGCTTTGACAATGATTATGGTTTATGTTTGCGGGAGTGCGGGTACGTGTCGTGTAGGGTTGTCACCTTTACTTTGAACGAATATAGTAGGTACATACATTTACTATTTGAGGTGAAAATATAAAGTACAAGATCTGAAAATAAAGTATTATCTTTTAACCTGCAATGTTGTTACCATACTTTTGTTGATGCTAGTAATATCTAACAAATATTTACTATCAAGGAACGTATTAATCGCATCTTTACAATATACGTTTACACATATTAAGATAGATAAACAATTGTGTTATTTCAATTTAGGGAATCTCTATAGCGTTGCTTTAAATAAACAATGCAATAAAACCAGTAAAAGTTGACATAGATATAATAAAGTATTTTCACGTACCTACATACTTAATTTTCCAATTTTTTTTTAAGCTATGGTATTGGCAAACAAGCATACGGCACACCTGATGGTAAGTGGTCACCGTAGCTTATAGACGCCTGCAACACCAGAGGCATCACTTGCGCGTTGCCGACGCTTTTGGGAAGAAAGTGGGAAGGAGAAGGAACGGGACAGGGGAAAGGAGTGATTGGGCCTCCGACACTCTCACTCACCAAACGAAACATAACAGTAGGAACACTGCTATTTCACGTCGATATTCTGTGAGAGGATAGTCCTTCCCCTTTCGAGCCGGCCCATTCATGCTGAAATCAGCGAGGCTCTACTACTACTACTAATAAAGTACAAAGTACGTTTACCCGAAATAACGTACTACAATACTTTATTTTAAAGTACGGTTGGCAACCCTAGTGGCGTGTGCCACCATTGCATTGCATCAAATGCAGGGTTGCCAATTTGTGGGGAATTCCCCAAACTGCGGGGAATCTCAAGTTGGTTGGGAATTTATTGGGGATTGGCATTATGCGGGGAAAATGCGGGGATTTTGAAATCTTCGTGTTTTTATTAATACATATTCAAAAAAAAATTAAACAAGAAAGAATACTTTGGTAGCACCTAATAGCTACTGTGAATATTAAAAACGGTGTATCGTGTTCGCAAACATAACAATTATGACGTTCTTGCTGCTCATGCTGCCATTTTCAAATGCATTGGTGGAACGTAAATTTAGGGAGCTTTAAAATTAAAATACAGAAATCCACAATCGGCTAAATACAGAAACTGTAATATCTTTTAATGGCAGCAAGAGACGAGAATAAAAAATTTGGCGGCAGTGTCAGTTTAACCCTTTGAGCAAAATGGTTGCAACAAATATGTATATGGGAAAAGAGTAACGGTACAAAGCGTAAAAATAATAATAAAAATAGTTAAAACTATTTTCATTGTTTAAAATGATGTTGAGGGGAATTTGAGGGGAATCAGCAGATTTTTGTCACCAGATTTGGGTAATTTTATTTGGATTTTTGGGGAATTACGTACATTGGCATTGGCAACCCTGATCAAATGTACATTGTATCATGCTCGGACCAATTATCACACAGTACGTATCATGTATGTATAAGTGTTTACACCTATATATTATTTTACTCTTTGGTTTACACTAAAGAGTAAAGTAATACATAGGGTTTACACCTCGGACCAATTATCACACCGAGGTTTACACTCTCGGCTGCATGCAGGCGTCATAGATGCTATCCAAAGATTACAATAATATAATATACGAGTGCTGTCGATATATTTGTCCATTTTGTTATTATATCATAGTTATCTAATATTGTTATAATTAAACTTTATAATATGCAAACTAGAAGTCATGCCCAATGAGAGCGGCGAAAACGACAATAGTGATAAGGATTACTGTAGATATTATAATTAATCAAGATCATACAATGGAATTCGTGATAAATGAATGAATGATGAAGTTAAATACGAATGAATGATTGACAATCAAACGATTTGTGATGTGTCGCTGAAAGCAATCGTTAAATTTCCATTTTTATATAGAAAGAAAGAAAATACATTTATTTGCAGCAGAATTATGCAATAGGTACATACATCAGACACAGTTAATTACAAAAAAAGAAAAAACAAATCTTACTGCAAATTGATCGCAACTCAGCAAAATGCTAGTTTTGAAAAAAATTGCGCTGGTCTTCCGTTGTGACCATGTATGTAGATAACAATACCTAATAAACTTAACACAAGTAATACAACAGACGATACAAAATAATAATAATAATAGCGTTTACGGTAGCATTATGATAATAATACTATATATATATTTACTTTTGCACTACAGTTAACTCTAACAATTTCAGTATTTTAAAAATAGACATTATTGTCGCGACTGTAATTTCTCTACATATATAGCTATTTATTAGACTGTGGTTATATAGCACTTGTGTCATGCAGCTGTGCTTCCTGGCCTTTTTGGTGATCAAATAAGTAATATAAGTATATTACATTGTTATTTATATTATATTTTACATTTTCATGATCGTATTATTAGATACTCGTTTTTTGTCATACAGGAAAGTATAAAATATTTTTTTTTTAAAGTGTCTGTGTCCCAATCCCAAGTCATCCGATCGTCAATAATTATTTTTTACTAGCTGTCGCGCGCAACTTCGTCTGCTTCATATAGGAGAATTTCCCCCGTTTTCGTAACATTTTTCATTGCTGCTCCGCTCCTATTGGTCGTAGCGTGATGTTATATAGCCTATAGTCTTCCTCGATAAATGGGCTACCCAACGATAAAATAATTTTCAATTCGAACCAGTAGTTCCTGAGATTAGCGCGTTCAAACAAACAAACTCTTCAGCTTTATAATATTAGTATAGATTTAACTTATCTAAATCCCGTTTTTTATTTTTGATCTAGGTTAGGTTTAGTCTTCATGGAGTCATATCCGGCTACGATTATATCGAAGAGCTAAGCGCGTCGCATGGCAAGTTATGAAAGCAATATTATTACTCTAAAATAAATTTAGGTACTTAACCAATGTGGCATTAAAAGCAGAGAATTTATGATGATCGGTCTCAAGTAGTTCAGGTGTGAGAGCGCGAGCGTTACCAACAAATAAATGAATAAACAAACTCAGATTCGAATATATAATGTTAGTTAGCATTAGGATTTCATAGAAAAAGTTGTAACAGTCTGTGCGGTACGTTACCGAAATGCTACGCTAGAGATGTTAAATTAAAGACTGATTGGATAACACTAAGTTTTATTCCGCTCAAAGCTATGCTAAATGATAATGAATGCACCCGGTTTGCTGTCCGATTTCGCACTGATGGCGCGGCGCACTCGGCGTGGCCGTATTTGGTTGCTAGGTCAGCAATCCGTGTTCGATGCAAGTATTGCCTCGAACACAATCATTGTCTAATTTTGTAATGAGCTGAGACGCACCACTTCGTGTGACTTCGTCCATGTGACTACCGCTATTAGTCCAGTCAATATAGTAAGTTCACCTCGGAATTCGAGATACCCAGCTGTAAGTCTGTAAATACTTGTATATTGACACCCTAAAAGTTGTCTCAAAACCTACATATGGTAGGGTGTACGCAACTATTAAATTTCAAGGTCAAAGGTCACAAAAATCGGTTTTTGCGCTTTTTTTGTAAATACCTCATTTCCTATGGGTTTTTGCTATTTGTATTTATTATCAATATTGTAGAATACAAAATTCTCTACAAATTTTGTTTAAAACAATTTTTCATACGGTGAACCGTTTTCGAGATAGAGGGCGGAGAGCGCGCGGTCACAGCATCACTTCAGGTCAACCGGTGCCTCCGGTCGAAAACGCGCCATATATAGTTGATGAACTATCGATAAATCAATGATTATAAATATTTGTCAATTTTTATTAACTATTATATTATATTTTATCATTTTTTTCCTAACCTATCAACTTTTTATTCAGTATTAATTTATTTAACAACACTTACCTGCCCATGTAATTGCAGAATTGTTAATGAAAATATAGGAATTATATTTGAATTTTAACCTAATTAATATTAATAACTTCTTACATGATGAAAAAAAAACAAATAAATTATGAATTAATCTTTTTATTAAAAAATATCATTCAATACATTTATTTTTATTAAAAGTAAAAAAATGGAATAAAGCGTACAAAAACTACAATTTATAATTATAATCATCTTCTTCCTCTTCATCGTCGTCTTCCGGCTGCTGGTAAATTTCAAACTGGTCTTCATTATCGTCTTCAACGACATTTGTCTCAAGTTCTTCCATGATTTCGGGGTCAAAGGTTCCATCTTCGTTAATGTCGCTCTGATATGGTAGAGCATTGAGACAAGCTTGCCCATTACATTGGACACAAGCTAAAGAGCATTGCAAGCCCGCTTTCCTGCATCCGCATCGCGAACCACAACCACTCTTGCAGTTGCAGAAAATTGTATTTAGCAAATCTTCTGGAGCAACACTGCACTTTTCATGCACTTTACCAGAGGTTACTGATTTTAAATAATCAATTTTTCCGTCGTTTCGTTCGACACTTGCAGTTCGTAGAGATTTCATACCGCGCACTACTTCAATAAGCGATTCACCTCCCTCCCGAATCTGACTTATTACATAGAAAACACAAATCAGCCATAGTTCTTGAAATTGTACGTCCATAGTTACCAAGATACGATTCAAACTGAAATAAAGAGAAGACGGTCGTAACTATACAATACAATTGCACATCTGTCCCTACTGGCTATAAATAG
Source organism: Catocala sponsa (assembly GCA_963564715.1). Taxonomy (NCBI): domain Eukaryota; kingdom Metazoa; phylum Arthropoda; class Insecta; order Lepidoptera; family Erebidae; genus Catocala; species Catocala sponsa. The sequence continues at coordinate 23,949,246 of OY751344.1, read as the reverse complement.
AAAGATCCGTAGTGTATAATAGGGGCCCGTATAATTCCCAGGTATAATTTTTTACGTAGTGGAAGGATTTTAAAATTTACAGATTTTAAAGAAGATGCACTTAATTATTTTCTATTTAAAATGTCATTAGTGTAAATGGGAATATAATTATATTATGATTTAAGTTTTTCCCTTAATTATTTTTTAATTTTAGGAAACGGTTATCAGTATTATTGAATAGATATAGATTTAATGCATGAAGAAAATGATAAAATATAATATAATAGTTATCAAAAATTGACAAATATTTATAATTATTGATTTATCGATAGTTCATCAACTATATACGGCGCGTTTTCGACCGGAGGCACCGGTTGACCTGAAGTGATGCTGTGACCGCGCGCTCTCCGCCCTCTATCTCGAAAACGGTTCACCGTATGAAAAATTGTTTTAAACAAAATTTGTAGAGAATTTTGTATTCTACAATATTGATAATAAATACAGAATCAGAATCAGAAATCATTTATTTGTAGAAACATAGGTTAATACAAAGATGTTACAAGTTATCTGTCCTCTATGTTCTGTCATTGGGACATACAAATTTAAATGGGTTAGTATTACAAAAGAGAATATAAAAAAAAAAAATGTGTGTGTGTGTACCAGAGTACATAGGTAAGAAGTGAAACTTCTTTACGACATTAATTAGTTAACAAAAATTATTTAACTAACTTTAATATTAATATTTATTTCATAACTTAATAAAAATAATTCAAAGCAGATATTTAATGACTTAATCAATTACACAAGTTATGAATAAATAATTGGAATTATCTTTTCAAAGTAATACAATTATATGATGACAGTTAATCTTGTAGAAATGCAATGATTTTATAAAATTAAAAATGAATAAATAAATCATTAAAAACGAATAATTAAAAAAGATGTACGTATACATATTTTTATTTTCTAATCGTGTTTTGTTTTATTTTTAAATTATTATTTAATTTATATTTTTTATTGTTTTTAGAATGAATAATGTGCACTAGATTTACAGTCATATTTATTAATACTTGCTAATTTTAACAGATTTATATACAGTCACTGATACTTACAATCAAAAAGTGAGGTTAACCTCAAATAAATATTAAAATCATGCTCATACGTGTTGAATTTATAAAACGAAATATATAATCACTCTCACTTTTCTTGTAAATTCACTTAAATTTGAATAAGTCTTTTTATTTTATCACTTTCAAATTAATATATTGTTATTCTTATTTCAAACCAAACTTCAAAACTAATATATTGTTGTTATTATTATAAATATATTACATTATATTCTTTACGTCACTATACTAAACTTTGATAAAAAAGCAACATGGTGCGTAACCGAAAAACGTGACGATTTTTTTTTACACTGCTACAAAATTTCTCCCATACGTCGATAAAGAAGTTTCACTTCAAAAATATCGTCAATGTCAAGCAACAAATTCAAAATTACATGACAAATACATACAACAGCAAATTAAATTATTACACTAAGAAACAAATATATATATTATCATTTACAGAGTTAAAATATGATATTCTTATTATATTATACATTATTATCATGTTATTAAAATTCTGTAATTTAAATATTCATTCAACGAATAGTAACTTTTATTTACCAGCAACTTGAAAATATACTTTTTAAACTTAGTTAAAGGCAAGGTTTTTATTTCATTAGGTATTTTGTTGTATACCTTTGGAGCTATACCAAAAACACTCTTTTGCATAAGAGCTGTCTTGCACTGTACATTACACAACTGTTCTTTATATTGTGCACGTATTGGACCTATTTTCACATCTGATACTTTTTTTAAAGAGTATTAAGATTCATTTTTACAAAAACAGCTGTTTCCATTTTGTACAGCGCTGGTAAAGTTAACAATTTGAGGCTTTTGAAGTAAGGTAAGCAGCTGTCTGTAACTCTTAAACCAAACATTGACCTGATACACCTTTTTTGCATTCTGAATACTAGTTCTCTATCTGTTGACTGACCCCAAAATATTATGCCATACCTTAGTAAAGACGCCACTAGACCGTGGTATGCAGTTATGAGAGATTTCTGGTTTACTTTTCTGGAAAGTTGTAAAAGGGCATACGCTGTTTTACTTAGCTTTTTACATAATTCTGCTATATGGGGCTTCCAGGTGAGTTGATCGTCAATGGTTATACCAAGAAATTTCGCTACTTTTGTCTCTTCTATTTTATATCCATTGAAAGTAATATCAAATTTTGGTATTTTACTTCTTTGGTGAAAATGCATTACATTTGTCTTTTTTAGGTTAATTTGCAAATTATTCCTATCGAGCCAGCTAATAATGTCGAATAGGCAATTATTTATGTCATTTTTGTAACTATTAAGATTACTAGAATCTGAATTTTTTATTATTGCTGTACTATCGTCTGCAAATAGAACCATGTTATGAAGAAGATCATTTATATATATCAAAAAGAGTAGCGGGCCCAGGACACTACCTTGTGGCACGCCATATTTTAATTCCCTTGGTTCAGATGTATAAATTATTTCTTGTTTGGTTTTTAGACATAATCTAGAAATTTCTGTACATTGCGTCCGGTTGCTCAAGTACGATTCTAGAAGTTGTAGAATGTTACCTCTTATGCCATATCCCTGAAGTTTATTCAATAAAATTTTATGGTCTACGAAATCGAACGCTTTGGTCATGTCAGTGTAAAGAGCACAAACAGGTATTTTTCTATCGATAGAATCCGTAACACTAAACATGAATTTAAAGATAGCCATATTTATTGTAATTTTTTGGCGGAACCCTTTCTGTTCAGTACAAAATAGTTTATATTTGTTAAAATATGCATATATAGATCTATAAATTAGTTTCTCGAAAACCTTAGAGAATATAGGAATTTTAGCTATAGGTCAGTAGTTTTTTAATTCAAATTTATCTTACTTTTTATGAAGAGGTTTGATAATTGTATGTTTTAATCTCTCAGGGTATATTCCATCTGTTATGCTTAAATTAAAAATATGCACCAATATAGGAGCTTTAATGACGAATTTTATTACTTTTGTAGAGATGCCGTCATAACCGACGGTGTTAGTGTTTTTCAGACTGTTTGTTACCCGTATTACGTCGTCTTCTTGGACTGGTAGGATGAATAAATTTTTAAATTCATTACTAGAATGAATGTCACTTTTAATATTATCATCGATTTCGTCAACAAAGAAATTATTAAATTCGTTAGCGATGTCAAGAGGCTGAGTAATCAACAAGTAATTTCTTTTTATTGATGTAATTGGGTTCTTTGGTAAAGAGATATTGGATTTATTAATTATATGCCAAGTCGCTTTTGCTTTATTTTGGGACGTATTTATAAAATGATTATTTTGAGCTTTTTGTGTTAATTTAATTATTTTTCTATATAAAAATGTGTAATTCTTAAATGCAAGTTTGTTACTTAAGCTCGGTTTCAGTCTAAAGGCCCAAAGTAATTGTCTTTGTTTCTGACTACAAATCTTTATTACTCTAGATATCCATTTAGTTTTATTATTTGTTTTTATAGTTACAAGTTTTTCTGGAAAACACAAAGTATATAGCAATGAGAATCCATGAAACTATTATAGGCTTTGTTGGTGTCGTCTAAATTATAGACCTGTTCGAAGGATAAACATTGTAAGTGGTTATGAAATTTAACTAGGTTTTCATTAGAGATATCCTGTTTCTTTATTTTCCAGTATTTTAATTTACACACTTTAAGGGACTTTTAATATTTGAGATTTGTGGTCAGAAAGCAAGAGATCAATAATATCTGCATTGCATTCTTTCTGATAATTGTGAGCAAAATTATTATCAATACATGTTTGTGATTGCAATCTAGTAGGTCTATGTAAGGCTAGGTTTAAGTTAAAACCTAATAAGAAATATTCTAAATCTAGTGTGTATTTGTTTCCTTTCAATACATCTATGTTAAAATCTCCACATACAATTATTTTCTTTTTTGAGTATCGACAAATTTTTGATAAAATATATTCTAAATGTTCATAAAATATTGTATAATTATATAGCGGAATTCTATAAATACAAATTATTATAATACCATGTGAAACCAGTTCAACACCACAGCATTCAAATATACCCGAGACAGACTGCTTTACTATGTCTGGTAGTCCTTTATACTGTAAACCAGCCCTCACAAATATACACGTACCACCACGTTTCATGTTATTTCTAGAAAAGAATGCAGCCGGGCAATAATTTGGTATGTGTAGTAGATGTTCGTAGCCCATTTGGACAAAATGTTCAGTTATACAGATCACATCAACATTTGTGTCTGCGATGCTTAATTCCTCCAGCTTGACTAGAAACATGTCTAATTTATTAAATAACCCTGCTATATTTTGGTGTAGAATGTAAAGTGTAATATAGAAAAACTAGGAATTAGAAGAGGCTGAGAATGTCGAAGCCACAGTCTGATCAACGTTTCTTTCATTAATATCATTCATAGATGTATTATTATTTTCAGTGCAGTGAGTTATCACACTACCATTGAGATACTTCAATTCTAAGATAAGTTCCAGTAAATCTAAAACAACGCGCTTTAAACCATAGTGATTAAGAGATCCATTATATCGACTAAACATAGTATAACCGACGGAAATATTAAGATTTGAATCTTGAAGATATGCATACTTGTGTGCATCAATATCAATGTATAGTAAATTATTAAATGCCTCTACTCTGCTATTATACACAAAATTATTACTGTTAAATTTATACGAAGGCAAACATATAATTTTTTTTTTTTATTTTTTTTTTTTTTTGCTTGTCAAAATGACCACACTCCACCTGATGGTAAGGAGTCGTGTGGTCTAAGAGCAGTGGCCTCCATATCGCCCCCACAGTAGCCGAGGCGATGTTGAGGTCTCTACTTTGACGGCCTGAGAAGATGCTTTTTCACGCCCCGCATAAAGAACCCAGGATTGAAGGAAGAAGGAAACACGTGCCTTGGCAGAGAATTCCATGCCTTGGTCGTTCGGCAGAGATACGAGGACCCAAACTTTTTGGTACGCGCTCTAATCGACTCTACCGTGTAAGGATGGCATCTGAGCCCAGCACGCGTTGTTCTGGATAGGAAGGGGAGGGCGGGATAAGGTGGAATAACTCTTTAGAGCACTCCCCGTGGTATAGTCTGTAGAAACATGCCAATGAGGCAAGGTCCCTACGGAGTTGCAGAGGTTCCAGTGAACTCGTGACCTCTGGATCTCCGATGATACGGACAGCCCGCCGCTGTAACCGGTCGAGAGCGTCCAGCAAGTACTGCGCGGAGCCATCCCAAAGATGAGAACAGTACTCCACGCAAGGGCGCACTTGTGCCTTATACAATAGGCACAGTTGCCCAGGCGTGAAGAACCGCCTCACCCTGTTCAGAACTCCGAGTTTTCGCGAAGCTTGCTTAATGACGCTCTCGATATAGGTTTTATGATTAAGGGAGCGGCAAAGATCCATACCTAAGATGGAGAGACTGTCACGTATCACCAGTGGAGTGTTTTTCAGAGAAGGGAGGGGAAGGAACGGAGACTTTTTTGTTGAGAACGCGCATGCCTGGGTCTTCTTGGCGTTGAACTCGACCAAGTTCTTGGCACCCCATTCATAGATGCGGTCCAAGGTCTCGTCAAGTTCAACGACAAGATTCTGTCTTTTCCCCTCAACCTCAGCCTGTTTGGCCCCAGGATGTCCGAGATATCGCCCATGCACAGTACTGTCGTCCGCATAACAATTTATGTTGCCGAGATTCAACATATCATTGATATGCAGAAGAAAGAGCGTAGGGGATAAGACAGAACCCTGAGGCACTCCTGCATTGACCTGCATAAATTTGGAAGCGCGACCGTCGCAAAGGACCCGAATAAAGGGAAAGGACGCTTCTGCAGGAAACTTGCAATCCAGGTGCACAGTTGAGGGGGCAAGCCATAGGCCGGAAGCTTGGAAAGAAGAGACCGGTGCCAGACTCTGTCGAAAGCTTTGGCTATGTCAAGGCTGATAGCCAAAGACTCGCCGTGCTTGTCCATAGATTCCCCCAGAGGTGCGTGGCGAACGCTAGAAGATCACCCGTTGATCGTTTAGCCCGAAAGCCGTATTGGCGATCATTGATCAACGATTGATCCTCCAGTAGCGGACAATTTGGGTGTTTATAATCCGCTCGAACACCTTGGAGAGCGCCGAGGTGATAGCTATGGGACGATAGTTGCTTGGCTCGGAACGGTCCCCCTTTTTAATAAAGTTAGTATGGCTTAATTTAGTCAATTTGTTGCAAATGGACATAGCAAGACTCTCATAATTATGTGTTCTCCTAAAATCTTCTTCACCTATATAAATTATACAGTAATTAGACTTTGTAAAGTTCTGTACTTTTAAATGAATTACAAATAGCAAAAAACCCATAGGAAAGGAGATATTTACAAAAAAAGCACAAAAACCGATTTTTGTGACCTTTGACCTTGAAATTTAATAGTTGCGTACACCCTACCTTATGTAGGTTTTGAGACAACTTTTAGGGTGTCAATATACAAGTATTTACAGACTTACAGCTTGGTATCTCGAATTCCGAGATTCTTACCTAATTTAAGCTTAAATGACTGGACTATATCTCGTCACTGTCAGAAGTAATGCCGCGTTCACATTGGGTCGGACCGACAGTTTTACCGTAGTCGGCTTAACGGATTTACTGTTCACATTTCAAACTGCCGACCCGACCAAATGTGAACACTACAGCTGTCCGTTACTGTCGATTTACCGCTGCCCAACTCTTCTTATAGCAGTTTTGAGTTGGCTTTTGCGTATAATGGACAACGACGACGTTATAATATATAATGGGTGATGTCCTTTGTTATTGTTTACTGACAGTGTAGCGGGGAACGCGCGGGTGGGTGGGTGTTGGGCGGATGGTTTCGCCGCTCCGATCCGACAAGTGTGAACGGCGCCACACAAAGCAGTATGCCAATATTACGTCGGACGCGATTAAAATCGTGGCGGACGTCCGATAAATGTGTCGTCGCCAACAGTTTTATCGGGTCGCCATAATGTGAACAGCGCTATTGAAATACCTACATGTACTAATTTGCATCCGACACCTTTGTCGTTCCTGTAAAACTGTCGGTCCGACCTAATGTGAACGCGGCGTAAGTGATCGCTCTGCAACTCAGAACTACCATCCGTAGCATACCGCAATCCCAGAAGGATAGCTAGATATCGCCCATGCTTAGAGTTGCCAGGTCTTAAAATCGAAAAGCCGGCAGACCAAGCTTGGTCGGATATTTGGGCAAAAAACCCGGAATACTTTAATTTTGCAGTCTCAGTCTTCGATCAACAATAGCAACTAGATATCGGGTCGGCGCAAAAAATACGTCTCGGTAAATAAGAGCGCACTTGAGATGTGAGCTCTTATTTTGTTTAGTTCGCAGTCAATGTAAACACGTAGGTCTCACAATGCTGCAGTGTGTATTCAAAAGTTGTAAAAATAATGCCCGAAAAAGCAATTTAACGGCCGGAGTAGGTATCTTACTTTCGGTAAGTACATGAAGAATAAGTTATATTTTAAGTTTTAAACTAACAAATAATATCAAATTTTGAACAAAAGTACCGATTTTAAACCACCGCGCACCGCTACAAATGTTTGGCCAAGGCTCGTCAACACACGCACAAACTTTTATAACAAAAATAAACGCAATAACGATATAGCTCCAGTAGAAGGCAATAACTGGAAAAAGTACTTTATTTGTTGCCGCTTAAGGTTGATTTTACACAAAATGTTGTTGCTTTGCTCGTTTTCTGTGACGAATGATCGTAAGTATTAGATAATATTTTGAAGATTTGTGACTTTATTACTAGGTGCCATGGTTGTAATTAGGTTGAACTTAAAACTGTTGTAAAACTTTTCTTTCCGTTTGTTAGTAAACAAATGCAGCTGTAGGTATACGTATTGTCACGCGGACTCGGACAGCATTTAGCTTTGATTTTGTACGTAACCCGATATCTAGTTGCTATTGTTGATCGAAGGTCTCAGTATAACATGATCATTTTTTAAGGGAGGACCGTGCTAGTCTCCTGTGCTAGAAATACAAGGTGAGGCGGGCAGAACAAAAATGGACAACGCTACCTATGTAGTAGGTACATGTGAAATCTTTGTCTTGACATCCATCCATCATTGAGAGCTACAAAATGTTTATAATTAAATGTCCTAAACAATGTAGCCAATTCGTTATATGTTCGTTATGATAATACTTAATATGGTTTCTAATCCTAACACCACGACTTTGTTTATTGACAAGTATAAGATTATTAATTCTTCTTCTAACTTTTCTTGTTTCATTAACATGGCTTAGTGGTGGTTTCGCAGGAATCTGGTCACACGAATTGTGGGAAGCAAACTTAAAAAATCATATTTTTGTAGGTGTCGATTTACACAGACGAGGTCATTTCGCACTCAAATTATATCGATGTGTGCGAATAAACACGTGAGCTGGCACCGAGGCAGCGTTGCCATCGCGACACGGCGCGGGACAGCGATGCAAAGAGTAAGTGTGATTTCAATTCAGGTCCATCCCTTCCACGCCTCGCCAGTCTAAAACTACCATTAGAGTCAACTCTGAGCGGCAAAATGCTTGAGCATGTTCTTTGCCACAAATCATACCAAGCGTAAGACACGCACGTCTGCTCCAACGTTTTACTCTCGCTATTTTTGATCTGTAGACTCTCTAGTCCTGCCATACTCTGTCTGAGCGGCACACGGAGTGCCTACGTTCGACGACCCCGCGCGCCTCCGCGGCACGCGCGTGTTCGAACATGCTCACGCAAGTACGAGCGTGTATGAACCATGGACGTTTATACGTCCATGGTAGGTATGAACACGCTCGCGTAGTCGCGCTGTCTGCTGGACTAGATTATACTATTTGAATACGTTTTTCGACTCTATTTTAACGGAATAAGGTTAATATTTTATTCACATTACAAAACTGCTTAAGAATTTTCCGCTCAATGTGGAGGGCCTATTATTTTTACATAATGATCAGTTTCGTTTTATATTTTGAGTGGTATATCAATTGATTAGATATTTTTATTGAAATTACTTATTTTGAAAATATAGATTCACTTGTGAATGTAGAGCATTTCTAACTATATCATAATTATACTAGCTGTGCCCTCGGTTTCATCCACGTTTACGGTAACTGTTCCACTTCCATGGCCCGAAGCGTGATATCAAAGTCCATTCTAATGGTGCAACATTTTTCCCGCTTTGCCCCAAATTAACTGTTGTTAATTGTTAAAAAAAACAATAATGATTAAAAAAAACAATACGATGGTATAAAACTTCTTTCACATTTGCTTGACTCCATAATTATATCTGTTTCCATTTGATGACTTTCATAAATATTTTACCTGCGTTGCAATGTGTATGTGAAATTGCATGGTGATCGGTTGAGTCGTTAAGGGGTGAAACCGTAATAAACAAACTCACATTCTTATTGATACTATAGTTAGGATATAGTATAGGATACTTTTTGTATTATCACTTCGGCATTGTAATTTCTTTCTTCTTTTCAAATACTTTTTCTGGATACATTGGAAACGGGGAAAACAGGGAAAAGTACTGTTCCCGGGGGATAGTTAGTTTCATAATAAAACAAGGAAGTGTTTTTCAATTATTTATATTGAAATTATCACCTTCGTAATTCCAGCACTGAAGGGTGTCCACGTTTGACGTACAACACAATTACAATATAACCACTGACAGAGTACAAAATAAAATAATACAACATAACCACACAAAGCCGGTCTGACTAATTTGGACTCGCCTGAAGGCACTTGAGGTCAAATAGTTTGCTTGGAGTTACAATTGGCAAGTCTATGTTTTAATAAAACAAATAAAAACTCACACTACAAAATATTCGTTAACAGGTTAAACATTTCCAGAAAAAAGGGGTTACCTCTTTCTTCGCACATAAGGTTACGGTCTGTCGGTAAGCGGTTGGCGTACTGGAGACTGGCAACACCAATAGTATTACAATAGTGTTGCCGTTGCCCTGATTGAAACAATCACTGTCATGCCAGCAGAAGGGTCAAAGAACGCTGGGTCCTTTGTTCAGGACAATGCCTTCTTAAGGAGTTTGGAAAGCTCATTCACCGCATTATGCAGCTATGTTATTATACTGCTATCTTCTGCAAATGGTATTACCTCTCCAGGGTTTGAGCACAGATCCCGCTTTGCCCCAAATTAACAACATGATTAAAAAAAACGGGTACGTATTACAATACCGAAATTTAAAAGACCGTATTTTAAAATAGCTATGGAAGAAATCCCTAAAAATTAAACGCCGAATGATTGTTTGGCCGAAAGTTTTAAATCCCGAACATCCATAAACTGGCTTGCTAATGCTTAGGCCATCCGTACGATTCCGACTCGGAAGCGGTAGATTGTGTTAGGTTTTCTTTTGTAAACCCACCCAGAAATAGGAGCCCCGCAATGCGGGGCTCCGTCCAAGTTTCGTCCATTCGGGGTTTCATCCTTTCGGGCATTTGGACATCGGTATTTTATGTTTCGATATAACGGCTAGCAGCATTTAAAACTTTCGGTATTTTGAATTTCGTTGTTTTGGAAGTCGGTATTTCAGTCAGTTATTATGAAATTTCGTTATTGTAATACGTACCCAAAAAAACAATACGATGGTATAAAACCTCTTACACACATTGCTTGACTCCATAATTATACCTGTTTCACACATCCAAAAAGGCTACACACATATCAAATAGACAACCAATAAAGTTGTAAACATACAGAATCACAGCAGACCGGCTGAAGGCTACAAAATTATTGCTCGACATTCAAAAAGTTATTTACTATGAAAATTAATTTCTCTTTTATACAAAAAATAATTTTACACCATGTACGCAATGGCTACGTTCAGACAGAATTAGGTACCTACTATACAATTACTCAACCAGCACCCTTATTGTGTAACATAGTAATCATTATCATCCCATTGACTTTGAAAACATTTTGCTAGTTTTATTAAAATTTTTAGCAAGCTTGTCGGTAGAAGGTAACCGTAATCTGTGATCATAAAGAAAGGTATTAAAGATGAGACAAAAGTAAAGGAATGAGAGAGTATTTTTCAACACTTATTTCACAATATTTCAGTTGTATTAAACAACTTTACAGGCCTAAAGCAGAATAAATGATCAAAGTCAATGTGTCGGTAATATACAATAAGGGCACTTTGTTTGTTCAATCTTTGACTGTGCTGAAATTGAGCTCGGAACATACATAGGTTACGTTTCAATACTATTATTACGATTTATTTTGAGCATGTTATTATTTATAATTTTTAACGGAAGACAAAAACAAAAAGCTAAGGATTCACATTTTGGTGAAACATTTGTACATATAAGTAATATAAACTAGGTATGTTCCCGCTGAAATTCAGCTTACATTTAGCTGTTTTGACATTCTATGTATGTATAAAGCGGCACAATATATATTACCACTATGAGTCTTGTCTACTGCTTCTGATTATTCATCTGTAATTATTTCTTTTGTAAAAATCTCTGATAAGGAAGATATTGGATGTGTCTACTATCAGCGCTCTAACTAAAAATCATATTTTTATATTTACATTTATATCAATATTATAATGAGTACTAATGTCCTGTTTTTTTATTTGACACATTATAGGGTTGGCAAAATTTTGATATAACGAACGAACGGATACAACGTACTTATTACTTTTTGTATTTTTGTACAATGTCAAAATAATATTTGCGCAACCCTCACACACACCACAAAAAGTACAAAAGTCCTTCATATAACTCTATATTCTATTCAATTCACCCTATTCTCTGAACACTATCCATACATCGTCTCTATTTTAAATATTAATCATTTCTATCTTTATAAATGCACTTCTTGTTAAAATTTTATATTCTACTTCTAAACAAGAAAAAAGGCTGTGTTAGGCAAATCATATTATTATTCATATTCAAAGTAATCAACTCTCATATTTGTGTAACAATAGAAAATAGACAAGAAATACGGCTTGATTAGTTAAATAACGTCATTACTTGCAAAATTGTTTACAAATTATAATGTTTATCACTGTGGCGCCAATTTGTTTTAACATTATATTATGTACATAGTTCATGCATTCTAGAGACGGCAATAGCACGTGCTCGTGCTCATCGCAATGGATGACACATCCGTTAGAAATTAAAAGTGATTCAATTTTAAAACGGGTTAGTTTACCAGTTAAAATAGCGATTGAATGATTGACTATGGCCATCCAGAGACAAACATTCAACCGCTATTTTTAAACTACAAAGTTATTTATTTTATTTTGATAACAAAAAATATTACTAGTCTGTCAAGCGAGTCGTGTCCCTTGAAAAAGGCGGCAAATTTAAAAAATCGTGGTGTGGTATCCCTTATAGTACTGTAAAAAACCGTCTTGATACTATATATATATATATATATATTTATTATTTATTTATTTAATTAATTAATTAAAACGGTATAACACCAATTACATTAATTATATATATATATATATATATATATATATATATATATATATATATATATATATATATATACCGATATATATATATATATACCTATATATATATATATATTTGTGAATTTAGTTCTAGTGTGAATTCTAGTATCAAGACGTTTTTTTTACAGTACTATCAGGGATACCATACCACGATTTTTTTAATTTGTCGCCTCTTTCATGGGACATGACTCGCTTGACAGACTCTATAGACGTATTATTTAGATACTATTGGAATGCGATAAAAATGGTGTTGTCCGTCTCCAGATTATAAGAATCATAAACAATAAAAAGTATGCATCCATAGATTACTTGGTAAATGTATAAAACTTGCGTAAAGGAAACACAACGGAGCTTATAAAAACAAATATCTACAGATACAGAATACTCAAGAATACTGAAAATATGATGGCATTGCTTATCTCACAATTCGACTTACGATATATTTCTTTGGTGTTGTGTCATATTTTATGTAATAACCCATTGCTATTGGACGCTATACGAATGGCGCACTATATAACTAAGTTGCGATTTGTGCGAGCACCGCTCTTATACACCGACTCCCAATCATTTTACACCAGCGCGGACCGGTCAACATTTACATAATTTATACAACACGCAATCGTCGCACATATCACAAAACTAATTACATTAATTAACTAATATATCCCAATACTAAACTTGCCTTCACTATATTTACAGAACTCGTTTCTATTTACACAAATGGAATTACTGAGATCATTTCTTACGATTATTAAACAAAATGAAAAATTACGAGGTCAGCCGTATTTATAATTATTAAATTAAAATAATACTTTAGAATAGACTGGTTTGGTACACGGCTGGTACAAGGTACGTTGTGCACCTTACATGAGGTAATGTCATATACCGTAGTGGTAAACTTATTTCAAGTCTAAATTACCGTGAAACGGAAAACACGTCATGTCCTCGACTTATTTTTTTAGTCTTGTAACACTTAAGTTCAACAACGGGCCATTTACACACGCATTATTTTCAACCTAATGCGCGTAGTTAACAACATGTCTAATTATTGCTACTAAAGGAACTACATAAAGAATCGTAAGTTTTTGCTCATTTAAAATTATACGATGATAACGTAAGCTAAATTTGTTTTTTCAACATGGCAGCTTATTGCACGCTAATAACATTAATAAAAAACAAAAAAATGATATTAAAACAACGATTGCACCAATTAATTAGCTAGCCATGAGTTAAAAATACGTATTGTCAAAGACAAAGACGAGGTAGTAAATTTTCTATCAGCTATAATAATAGAAATAATGAAAGGCTTGACATATTAATGTCTTCTTTTAAACGCTGTTGGGCACTGCTGCACTTCTATGAAAGTATTTATTATAGTTCAATTACACACTTTTCTAACCGCATATGGTTACAAATCGATTTTTAGGATATGCTTTCAATCTTACAATAATGTACTGTTCACTCTTCAGGTATATAAATTGTTTCTAATCTATACTAATATTATAAAGCTGAAGAATTTGTTTGTTTGTTTGGTTGAACACGCTAATCTCAGGAACTACTGATTCGAATTGAAAAATTCTGTGTTGGATAGCCTATTTATCGAGGGAGGCTATAGGCTATATAACATCACGCTACGAACCACGGGGGCGGCGCAGTAATCATAAACGCGGGTGAAACCGCGGGCACATCTAGTAAATTATATAGGTACACAATTTTGCTCTCGCTGCCAAATGATATTTAACTGCCTTCTCTAATGTGTTCAAGTCAGCTCGATACTTGTTTTCGAAGTGGTATACCATTTGCAGTATTCGTTGGTTAGGTCAACAATATAAGTATGAGTCTTTTACCTATTCCAATCGTACCTACAGTTTAATTAACGAAAGTGGTAGGAGCGGGTAGGTATCCAGAATATTGAGAAAGAAGTTGATTATCTAGACATATTAAGTCTGCAGCGAAGCGAAGCAGTGAGCATCAGCCTACATCAGTTGTCTTTGACATGTATTCAAAAATCTAGTTTTATATAAACAAATTAATGAGCTTTGTTATACAACGAAAAAGTTAACAAATCACTGTTAAAAATAACGCATAGACTTAGAATTTTTCGCTAACATAACGTAAATGTTCGTTAAATTCTATATTGGAATGCTGTGTCAAAAGTAAATGAAACTTCGGTGGGTTGTGATAACGTAGCTTAATTAGGTTCATCCGAATCTCTCTTTGACGAGGAACATGAGTTTTTTCTTGCCTTTGTATTTGAGTTTGATTTCTTGTAGTAACGCCGCGAACTGATGCGGGCCGTCGGGCGCCAGTGCGAACGTGTCGCGGGCTTTGCCTGCAAAATTGATCATTAAAAGCTATTAAAAATATTTTCGTCATTATAACGACATTTCATGTAGAGAATGGGTTTTTGTTGAATCGTCATCGTCGTGTCTGACAGCGGGGCAGGTTATTTTTACGACTGCGATGTTTTTACTTGAGAATGGAAAATTGTTTATTACAGCATTTAACAAATTAGAAAACTTTATCAATCTAAAACAAAATAGTTCCGATGGAGTACAGCCCGCATAAGAGCACATGCGAGGTTACATTATTTTTAAAATAAAATTTGTTTATGGTGATTTATATAGGTACATATATAGGTATAATGGTATGGCGTCGGTTACCGAGGAAGTCAACGAAGTCGGCATAGTGTCTCGGCGAGATGTGCGCGAGGCGTGCGTGCGTGGTGGACGCGTAGGCGCGCAGCGCGGCCTCCAGCAGCGGCCGCAGCGGCGTGGGCGGCCGCGCGCCGCGCGAGCGCGAGCAGCCCGCCGCCGCCACGCAGCAGCGCCGCAGTACGTCCGACTGTGCACAAACACACCGTTACATATCACTGTTATACAACTTGCTATGCATGCTTAATTATTAGCCTACCACCAGTGCGGTGGTAGCTTAAAAGTTTAGGTATCAAAATTGCGATGAGCTTGTGATATAAGTATAATATAGTTTAAGAAAAGACTAATAGATAATCCATTGGACTTGCAATCGAAAAATCTTCTGCTGGAGAGATAAACAAGTCATTTGCATATCATAATGCCAATGTTTCATGATATTAAAAAGAAAAAAGAAAGACAAATAACATTGTACCTACTTAGAAGAATTTTTCACTTTATAAGAA
This sequence comes from Catocala sponsa, assembly GCA_963564715.1. Taxonomy (NCBI): domain Eukaryota; kingdom Metazoa; phylum Arthropoda; class Insecta; order Lepidoptera; family Erebidae; genus Catocala; species Catocala sponsa. Next base: position 23,933,482 of record OY751344.1, on the reverse strand, counting down.
GCTTTCGACACTGTTGATCAAAGCTTTTTATATAAATAATGTTTCATGGGTAGATTTTATTTCTTTTTTATATAACTTAAATTGTGGATAAAATGACCAGAAAAGTTTGCTGCCTGAAAAACTAAAAGGTCATACATTTGTTTCATCATAATCAATATTGTCTGGTGTACCTCAGGGGTTACTTTACGGTCCCTTTATATTTTTGAGATAAAATGAGTATTTATCATATCATTGTATTGTAATTAACATAATATAATTGGTAGTCTAACTCACAAGTACTGGCGCACACTGTACGTTTTTGACCAGCAGGGGCAGCATCGCCTGCAGCTCGGCGCGGCCCAGCGAGTGCGCCAGCGCCACAGCCCAGTGGATGTCCGCGATCGCGGGGTGGCTATCCTGCAACATCACGAAACTTTAGTATATGTAATTACTGCCGGTATCTTATAGTGGGTTGATGGATCGTATAAGTATATGTACCTGGTTGTAGTGGAGGTGCAGGTTGCGCATGGCGAGAGTGGCGAGGCGCATGGCGCGCGCAGGCTGACCGCGCTGCTCCATGTAGCGCGCCACGGCGAACAGCTGGCTGGACGCCAGAGCGCCGCGCGCCGCCGCGCCACCCACGGCCGCGCACGCCGCCTCGAACGCGCCCGCCGAGCCCTCGCACACCGACAGCGCGCTCAGCGCACAGCCCGGAGGATCCTGCGAGAAACCACTACTGGGTTACACACCAATACCTAGCAAGATACAGTCGAGCAAATCTAAAAAGTTTCTGCTGGGATAGTAATTACATCCCACCAAATATTACATACAGATAACCTAGCGTTGTGTTCTTGCGGTTGGGTAGATTTTAGTAGGGCTTTAGGAGGTTAAGGAGGCACTGAGCTAGCAACAGCGGAACTAGTTCCAGCTGCGCTACAATTCCGTCTCGATAGAGTTGACAACACATGTGACATTTCTAATGTAGCAAACGTCCATGGTATAGAACATTAGTTCCCAAGGTGCTTCACGTGGACCCCAGGGGTCCACGGGAGACTCGGCGGGGCTCTACGTTGGCGTGACAAAAAAATGGGGTGTACAATTCGTAAGCAGGGGTCCACGAAAATTTATTTGCTTTCGATAGTGAAGAAGTACAAAAAAAGGTCAGCCCGCCTACCGTGGTAGGTTCAGTCACGAGAATTAAAAAAGGTCAAGCCCGTAGAGATTTGATCTACGAATGCCAAGGAATATGGTAGAAATGTAGCTGCAGAGGGTCCACCGGAACCAGCTAAATTTTGAAAGTGGTCTATGAGAAAAAGTCTTCGGTAATACCAAAATAATACATTTCTCTATACCAGAGATAGAAGAAATTAATTATTTTGGTATTACCGAAGACCACAAGCGGTTATTACTACTAAACTAATCCATTTGCGCAGGAGCCACTTCCAAAATATAAAATCTGGAATGCTCGATAATTCAGTCTTTTACAATAACAGTGACAAGTTACCTTAGCAGCACACTGTAACGCTAAAGTCCTGGCGCACGCGCTGAGTTTCTCCTGCTGTTCGAAGCTGAGGCCAAGCCGCAGTGCGGTTGCGTGTGACATGGCCGCCGCCGCCACCGGTCCCGTCGCCTCCGTCGGTGTAAACAACTCGTACCTGCAAACGATCATTAACGTTATATCATCAGTTTAAAGCACATTTTGTTATAAAAGAATCTAAATTTAGTTCGCACGTCAAACATCTGATAGTGAAAAACATATGAGAAATCAAAATATCGATAAAAAATCGTATTATGAAGCAAATCGAAATATTCGATATATTACATTACGTATATATTATATTGTTTGATTATTTGCCTATGTATTAGTTACGATTTTACAAATACGATTGCAGAGACCGTTGTTCTTGCGGTACAGAACCTGCAAATATATGAGAAGGAATACTAACAATAATAAAATGAGACATCGCCGTCGTCAGCCACCTAGGTGAGGTGGACATCATCATGCAGTCATGGAGAATAGAAATATCTTCTAAAATGATCATCAGTGTCATCTGAGAACATTACCACCGTCACCGAGTACTATAATATCACCAGCACGATCGATCGATCAGGCATGATCTATCAAACCGTGTTTGTTACTTTCCAACAATCGATACTATGATTCGAATAAAATTATAATTAGTGACAACGAATTTATCAACATTCGAAAGCAAAATCATCGATGTTTTATAGACGTTTTGAAACTTAAATTTCTTTTTCTTAGCAATTGCACATCACTAAAACAAACTCTCTCTCTCACTGATACCTACATGTCTACCGCTACGCCAGGTCAAGTCAGTTCAATACCAGTTACAGTGGTCGGCCCATTAGATCGAACACCAGGGGCCATTATAATCTGTAGGACATGATTGTTCTCTGGAATTTTTGGGTCGTATCGTCTTATATACTGACCAGTTCTGCATGATGGAGAGGAGTGCGTCGAGGCCCAGCTCCGTGGCGCATGTGACGAGCCAGCGGACCATCTCCCTCCGCCGCCAATTCACTGACGACAGCGTCATCCTTAACACCTGGAACAGAAGTTAGTATGGCTGCTGAATTTGACTGTTTGGAGTATTGTACACTTCAGAGGCCTTTGAGTGTTCCATAGGGACTACTCAGAGGGGATGTGACCACACAGTCACTAGAACATTATGGAATTAATGTTGTTCATGCTGAATTTCGGTCACGGCGGCCAATCTTAACGGAGACTGGCCTTCTGCGTAGATTACAAGGTACTCAGACACGACCGGAGAGAGATCAGGTGCAGTACCAATAAAATACATTATTTAATTTATTTACGGGAAGACCGATCACTTGTCTAAGTCCACATTTTGGGTATCTTTTTGCAATCTTAAAATCATAGTTCTCGTTGTGATGTTTGGGATTATCTATTAATATTAAAATAATATAACGTTTATTTTCTCATCACAATATTACGTAGATACATTACACAAGTTAGGTACATAATAATTACAGTGTACAATATCGTGTGAGACTGGTGCCTAAGCTAAGCTTGTGGCTTGTATTTCAGGAGACCAGGTGTCCACTTCATTTTAAATTTTGGTTATGTACTTATATGCATACAAAAAGCACTATGTTTGCAACTTACAAACTATTTATATTTGAAAAACATTATATCATTTATTACATAGTGTTTAGAGATATGTGAAGTCTTCCAACCGCCACGCAGTTATGTGAACTACTACTATTAACTACTACTATTTATTTCATCCAAATTAGCTTAAGATCACAAAAACGTTGAAGGTATTAAAGGATGAAATCGTAGCTTGGCGCCGAGAGCACGGTTTTGCTTTTTCCACGTGGCGGTGAAAGGATTAATGTATTTTTTCGTGAAACCTATTTCTCTAATATATTACTATGGAATCTTCTGTACGCGAATCTGATCCGTACTTGACTGTCTTTTGGAATTGAAAACAAGAGACATTTTGCGAAAGGGACATTTTGCGCAAGGGACATTTAGTAAAAAGGACATTCTGAGAAAGGGACATTTTGCAACTTGTAGACTTTTTGTGAAGTGGACATTCTGCGACTGAGCGCACATAAATAGTACTTGCGGATCTCGATGTTCTCGTGTCCTTTGTTTGTATATTTGTAGAGTCACCCGCGCGCACAGGAGTTGTATTTTGAGAGTCAAGTGCTGGTGTATAAGGTGTGCATGTGTGCCTGTGTGCGTGTGTATGTGAGGAGCTGTACCTGCAGGCCCAGCTCGAATGCGGCGGCTAGCAGGTCGCGGTGGTGGTGCGGCGCGGCAGGCGGCGCCGCGTGGCGCAGCGCGTCCTGTGCCAGGCGGAACAGCTGCGCCGCCGAGCGCACGTGTCGCTGCGCCGCGCCCAGCGCCAGCCGCAACCGCCCAGGGTTACCCCGCGCAGCACCTGTTTATCCCACACATATATTAAACTAGACTCGACAGACGATATCCTGCCCGAACGTTGGCTTGCAAGCCCGATCGCATCGCCACCCATCAGGTCCAATTAAGAATATAAAGCTATTCTAGGCGCATACTATCCCGTTTTTATTTAATCAAAACTGATAATATGTACGAGCAAACTCGTACCTACATTGTTACTACTTAAGTCTACCAACCCGCACTGGACCATGGCTAACCCTTCTCACACTGAGCAGAGGCCCGTGCCCAACAGAGGGACAGTGTAAGGCTGCCTGTCCATTGAAGCGGAGCGAGGCCGCGGATTGAAGAAAAGGAGAACTATTAACCAATAGGATTGCATAAAATCTCCGCTCCGCTCCAGTATGCAATTCTATTGGTTAATAATTCTTCGTTTCTCCGCTCCGCAACCTCGCTCCGCTTCAATGGACAGGCAGCCTAGTATAGGGATGATAAGAACATGTACCGAGGAGTGCGCTTGCGAGTGCTGCCTGTTGTTGCTCAGCGTGCTGTAGCGTGTGCCAGGCACCGGCTGCGCCCGCGCCAGCCGCGCCGCCGCCTCCATCTAACGCGTACGCCTCTTCAACCATCGGCAGTCTGCAACAGATAACGAGTGTTAAGGACCTTCATCGTCAAGGCAGTTTTGAATGCACATGGCAATGATAAACACAGGCTAGAGTGGATGGCCCTTAGGGATCTGGAACACTCCAAGAAATTCATTCTAAACCGAGCCACAGGCTTCACCCGGAAGTTCTGCGGGTATAACAAGAGCCAAATACGCCTGCTCACAGGAGCGTTCACTGGCCATTTTGGCACCAACGACTTTCTGTGCAGATTGAGATTGACAGACAATTTGATCTGCAGAGCCTGTGGTGAACAGGACGAGTCCATATCGCACCTACTATGTGAATGCGACGCGTTGGCTGGACTGAGGAAGGGTCTGATGGGATTGGCATATCCAAACCCAGAAGACTTCAGGCTTCTCCCTCTGAAGTGTACACTGCGGCTGATGCAGTACATTCATAAGGAGATACCTAAGGGATAAATCTTGGGGCTGACACAAAAGATCCCACTGGGTCGAAGTGTCGCCGGTCTGTACTGACTGGCCCCCACACACAAGATAAGAAGAAGATAAGGACCTTCATACTGAATGGCTTTGAATATAGACCTGCTTCTGTCGTTCCAAGGAGGTTTAACCTATTGAGCGCCACGGTCTTGTATAGAAGACATGTTTCCGTGCCCTCCATGCCACGCGCTCATTAGAAGACAATGTTTAATCGTAACATTTATTAGTAAAAATACATAAAAAAATAGTTTGTTTCATTTCGTGCGTAATTTTTACTATTGATTAAAATTCTTCTGTCACTTGTTCAGTTCAATTATTATTTTTAAAACAACTAAAGAGCTCCATTTTTTTATTATTACACTGGGAAACAAAAAAAATATATGTATATATTTTCTGCGGCATTAATTTTGTTAGGTACTGGTTTTAATAAACACCTTCATCAGTCATACCCGAAATATATTTACTTTGTATGGATTGACTCTGGTTCTTGAGATATTCAACATAAAGAACGGTTCCATCAGGATATTAGGGCAATGAAAGAAAGATACAAAGGCCGATGGGACAGCCATATTATGATGGCAGACTATTGCTTGAGTTTAATAAGGGATTGTCCTGAACATAAACACAATAGAAAAGCTTACAGATAAAGTTTATTTAATATTTTTAGTAGCATATTATGTATTAAGTTTTCTTGTCGTTATTATATTATAGCCACTTCTAAGATATATTTAATATTTAATTGTATTTTTATTTCGACCTTCTTTCAGAAAATTGACTTCAACATAACATGCCGCAAAATGACTGTTCCCTAGTGTTATTACCATTATTTAAAAAAAGGCAGTAGTGGTAGGTCCCCCACAAGGTGGACCGAAGACCTGGATCATGGGAAGCGGGTGGATGCGGTTGGCCCAATACCGGAATGTGTGTCAAACTTTGGGGGAGGCCTATGTCCAGTAGAGGACGACTTGCGGCTGAGATAATGATGATGATTTAAACAAAATGCTGTTACTAACTTAACCTACTTTTCGAGCGAAGCCGCAGGCAAAAGCTAAGTGATAAAGAATGTTCAAAGTAGTATTCTGGAGATATGATTGGCCTAGTGGAGTAGCTACCTCATGGCGCGCAGCCCCACGCGGTAGGCGAGGTCGGGGTGTGCGGGCAGCAGCGCCAGGAACAGGAAGCGCGCGAACGTGTGCGCGGGCTGCGCGCGCGGGTGTGCCAGCGCGCCCAGGCACGACGCCGCGCCGCCCGCCAGCAGCGCGCCCGCCGCGCGCGCGCACACGCCTGCCGCCGCCTCGCCCTCCACGCGCTGCAGCTGCGCGATCAGGCGCTCCTCCTACACACACACACACACACACTTCAGTACATGAAATAATTTATACTAATATCATAAAGCTGAAGAGTTTATTTGGTTGAACGCGCTAATCTCAGGAACTACTGGTTCGAATTGAAAAATTATGTTAGTGTTGGATAGCCCATCTATCGAGGAAGGCTGTAGGCTATATAACATCACGCTACGACCAATAGGAGCGTTGCAGCAATGAAAAATGTTGCAAAAACGGGGAAATTCTCTTTTGTGAAACAGACGAAGTTGCGCGGGTCAGCTAGTATACAATATGCGATTCAGGATTGTATGACATCATTTAAGCGCTTTATTGTATGTAGCGCCATCTGTTGAATGTAGGCGGAACTTCTTCATCTTTGCGGAGTCGCCACAGTTGGTTCCGATACCGGGAATCGAACCCGAGCCTCCTGGGTGAGGGTCCTAACTTAATATTATAAATGCAAATGTCAGTTCGTTTATTCGTTACGCTTTCACGCCTTAAATAAATTAATAGATTTAAACATAAGATGAAACGTGAGACAATTTTATGGTTTTGTGAAGTTATACAATAGGACGTTCTCCTGTAATGTAGTCATACCTGCTTGCAGTGTCGTTCTTGTGCGTATAGGCCCCTCGGTAACGTCCGCGCTACTCCCAGACCTAGGAGCGCTGCTTCCAACGCCAAGGCCAGGTAAGTCTCCTCGGGGTTCTTACTGCCTGCCACCGGGACGTGTTGATATCTACACGAGAATATAACACGACATATAATAAATGAGGATAGTGTTCGGAGCTACGCTTCCGAACAGCTCAGCGCTTTACATTTGTGCATTGCATGCACATTTGAGACGCGTTAATTTTATCATTTTATTCGACTTTCTAAGTTAGTTCGCAATCGAGCAGCGACCGAGCTCAACTACCATTAAACCATTAAGTTTACCATTTAATTTACCATTTTTAATATTAATTTACCAATTAGTAACCAGTTCTTAAGTAATAAGTGTTTTTACCAATATTAACTTTAGAATAAATAATCTCTCTTAACATACCAAAACGTAGTATCTACTTAACGCAGTTACTCCTTAAAACTACTCTATTAAAAGACAAAGAGCTCGCTACGCTACAGATAACCTAATGGATGATCGTTAGACTGCCAGAAATCTCGAGTTCAATCACAAGGCATACTTGTGATGCTTATTTTTTAAATTAGTGTGATGGGCGAATGCTTTTGTCGAGTCTGGGTATGCTGTCCATTGTTTGAATGTTTGTAAAACTCAATGTGATACATTGTCACTACATGTATCGTTCACATTGAACTTAACAAACATTTTTACAAAAGTTTTATATCGACAGTGACATATTGCATAATGACTGCAACACCTGGTAAATAAATAAGTTGTAAAATACTGAAATTATTATGATGGTGATTTAAAAGAGTGGCCTTGAGTTTCTTGCAGGTATCTTCTCATAGGCTCAACCTTTTGCCTGAACCTTGCAACTAACATAAATGTAAATTTAGTAAATGTAACAAACTCACTAAACCCTTTGACGTTCATAAGTGTTACTTTGTGACCTAAGTGAACAAATGATTTCTGACTTTGACTTTGACTTTGAAGTAACTAGGATTTAGAATTAATAAGCCTCGGTGTACGCGACATCGCCGACAAGATGCAAGAGAGTAGGCTGAGATGGTATGGTCACGTAAAAAGAAGGCCACCAGACTACGTCGGAAATTTGGCACTACAGCTTGACCTCCCCCGTCGCAGACCTAGAGGCAGACCCAAGACAAGGTGGAAAGATGTAGTGCTAAAGGACAAGAGGGAATGTAATGTTACTGACGATGACGTCGAAGACAGAGCGAAGTGGAGGAGAAAAATAAGGAAAGCTGACCCCACCACCATGTGGGATACATAGCTAGGAAGAGAGAGAGAGGATTTAGAATTAGGTAGGAATTCGAATTACTTTTTTCAAAAACTTTTCGTGATATAGAAGACGCAGCAGAGGTAGGCTCGCCACAAGGTGGACTGACGACCTAATGCCGTTTGGATGCAGGTGGCCCAAGACCGATCTGTGTGGAAAACCTTGGTGGAGGCCTATAGCCAGCAGTGTACGTCTTTCGGCTGAGATGATGATGATTGAAGAACTTACCTAGGTGGCAGGCCAGTATTAGGTTCTTCGTCTAAGTAGGCGGTGTGTAGACGCGGCGAGGCTCGTTGGTCGTCGGGCGCGAGACACGCGTCGGCGAGGCACTCGTACACGCACCAGATCGCTTCTAACGGCCACCCCGTCCAACATCTACTGTCTGCAAAAGACACAAGGTTTTAGTTCACCAGAATATCTTATCTATACACATAGTACTTACCAGGGGAACAATCTCAACCAAATAGTAATACCAGTCATTGTGTATGCGGAGTGCAACTCACTCAATCTAATATTAAAATATAAAAATTTTGTACATTAAACGTACATACATAGATTCACGCGTGTTTACCAGAGGGGTAGGCAGAAACTACGGATTTCCATTTGCTACGATCCTGACACACTTCTCTGGCTTCATTCGTTTTATAACATTCCTCATGCACGTTCGCCGGTTTAAGGTGCTCTTGACCTGGTTTTTGTCCAGAACGTCTCCAATTAAACGTGTCTTTGCAATAATTTGTTAACTCGTGTTATCTACAGACAGTTAATTTTTGGAAAATATTTGCGTATGTAAAGAAAGAAGAAAGAAAGAAAAATACGTTTATTTGCCACAGATACAGTAAAAAGAAAATAGCTTAAAATATAAATAGGCAAGTAAATACAAAAACAAACTTGAATACATGAAATCTGTGACAAATTGGTACGCAATCAGCATGTGCTTTGATGCTGTATTTTGGTCGATAGGGGTCCACAATGGAGCACTGACTTTCAGTGCGGACACGGTATGAATATCTTGTTACAAATAATTTACTAAAGATGTCTCCTCTAATATGTGGTAGTATATATAAATTCAATGCCTATACATTTATTTATTACATTAAAGTTACGCAGACATCATATTATGCATCTATTTCATAATAGGTATATAATGCGTATTGACATTAAGTCCGTCTATGTACATTGTATTTGTATAGTGGCATGAAAAAACAGTGGCTTTAGTCTATGTGCTGTGAAATAAAAAGTAAATAGTTACCTCTGCCGATACAACGTTGCGAGTGCGAGAGCGCGCAGGTGGCGCCACTGGAGAGGCACGAGCCGAAGTCCATGTGCTGCGTGACGAGCGCCACGCGCGCGCGGTCTGCGCACGCGCCCGCGCATGCGTCGGCACCGCCACACTCGCCCGCAGACGACGACGCCTCGCCGCCGCCCGCCTCCGCCCAGCGCTGTTGCGACACTTCCTACACGAACATCATTTACCATTAAGCTATTCTTAAGAAAGGGATACTCGTTTAAATCTTAGATTTCAACTAATTCAACTTGTGTATTACGGTTGAAAAGCCTATTATTAAGTAGATAGGCATACATCATATTTGAGGCCCATACTACGTTGGAAAAGATAAAACAGTAGGTATTCCCAACATATTTATAGAATATGAAAATTAAAACAAATTCAAAATAATATAGAAGAATAAAAAAGTAATAATAACGAATTGCATTAACTTAAACAATCATTTACACAAAATTTATGGCACGCAACAATCTTTGATATTATAAAACACTTATCCATAATCAAGGACTTAAGAACTATACTATAAATATATTGCTCATTAATACTTAATCAGTTCGCGATATTTTTTAAGCAAGCCGAATACGGAAGACGCAGTAGGGGTAGGTCCCCCGCAAGGTGGACCGACGACCTGGTAAGGTTCGCGAGAAGCCGTTGGATGTGGGTGGCCCAAGACCGGTCTGTGTGGCAAATCTTTGGGGAGACCTATTTCTAGCAGTGGACGTCTTTCGACTGAGATGATGATGAAAGCTGAAAAAGGCAAGGGCGGGAGCGATGACGTTGTCGTAGTGTGTGTAGAGTACGTACCTGCCTGTGACGCATGGCGCGCGCGGCGCTGACGGCGAGGCGCAGCGCCGCGGGTGCGCGGCCGTGCGCGCGCAGCGCTTCGATGCGCGCGCCCACCACCGGCAGGTGCTCTGTCGGACACAAACACTCACATCTTTATCTGCTCAAAAATCATACTTCAATGGTCTAAATCAGTGGTCGGCAACCTTGTCGTTCAAAAGAGCCAAATATAGACAATTCATAAGTGAAATCAATGCAAAGAGCCATTTTTTTTACTTAAGCTTTGCCTTAGCAGGGGACATTATTTCGGGAAGAATAGGATTAAAAGGACTCTCGAGCTTGGCTTTTCTAAATAAGTCTTAATTGAACTAACAGTCAATTAAATAAGATTTGGTATCATACATAAAGGCAAGGCAATAAGTAATATTCAAAGTTCATGAGTTCGAGGAACATGCTGAATAATTTACATTTATCCTAGTTGCTAAGTTTAGACACACGAGAGAATAGTCTAAAATTTCACAACATCCATAGTTTTAAAGCCACACTAAATCAGCATAACAAACTATAATTATTTAACGAAACATAAACATGCCTAGATTTTTTTATGTGGCTGTTTGTAACGCTCACTTTTTTGATGAAGAGGCTTAATGTAATGAGTTCATCAAAATGATAAACTTACCATGCCACAACGGTTGCCCAAGGTCATTAAACTTGGGGTAAGGTTGCAAGGTTGTAGTCGTAGAACTGCCCGGCTTCTCAGGCTTGTCAGGGTCACAGTACTCGTCACTACCTAGGATGTTTTTCAAATGTTCGTTCTCCCATGATATGTCCACCGCGTCCAGGGCCCTAGAAACAAAAAATAAAGTTTATAATAATAATTGTAGAGTATAGCGTTGTAGGCTTTTAAAATGCTTTTTATGTCGTTACAAATCCTTAAAAGCAACGTTTGTGTGAGATTGTAATATGCATTTTCAAAATAATTACGGACCAAGTATTCTCCCTTGCGGGATGCCATATTTAATGATCTAAAATAGGACAAGTACTAATACATAATGTTTTAATGTAACGCATGCTATACTCTAGAAATGGCTATTTATTGAATGGCCTAAGTATAATTTTATTATATTGAGAGCACTGTAAATGTTATAGTTTTCATAAAAGTATTTTATAGTATACTCAGTCAATGGCTTTCGATAAATCTTTATAGATGACATATATGGGACAACTATAGAGCTAGCTCCTTAGCAATAAAACTGTTTACAATGGTAATCAGATAATCTCTCTCTACATACTATAATTATTATAGCGTGACAAAGATTCATTCCATATGTTATGGTAACCGCGTATGGTATGTTACTTCAGTGGTATGCTTACTTATGAAAAACAGTCCTTGGCGTAAGTTGCGGCGCAGGTCTTTGGTTGTGAAGTCTTAATCTCTTACTCGCTCTCCTGTACTCGCGTTCATAACTGTAACAAAAAAGAAGTAGTTTCTTAAACGTATACTGTTTTATTGTCAGAAATCACTGCTATTATATTTAGGAGGTTCGATGATTGCCAATAGTTCGGTTGTATGCGACCGTAGCTGATTGAAGGAACGATGCCGCATATTCTGTTCTCTTTTCACGTTATTGTCGTTTTAATGTGGATTACCTTATTGTCATATTATTATAATTACCTTGTCAATTAATTCTTATACCTATTCACCCACTTCATAAACAGTACCTTAGGCAGTAGATTTTAGCCTAGTGATCTTTGTACTGCCAGGCAGAAGTTTTGATTTCAATTCCAAGGCACGCCTGACTTTTCAAAGGATGATGAAGATGCTTATTAAATAGTTAATTATCGCTCGCTGTAACGGTGAAGGAAAACATCGATGGGAAACCGGCATGTCTGAGAATTTTGCTAATTATTTATGCAAGCGCAGCCGCGGCCAAAATCTAGTTCTAAAATAGTTTAGACATAGTCTGAGTCGTTTGTTGTGACATTAAGTTATCAGACCCAATAATACTCACTTGTTAGGCCTAGATTCTTCGTCGGAGCTCTCCGAATGGGAATGTAATTCTCTTCTCTGTCGTTCTCTATGTCTTTCTCTGTCTCTCTCCTCTCGCTCCCGCAGCCTCTCTCTGTCTCGCTCGTCTCGGTCGCGGTGTCTCTCTCTGTCTCTGTCCCTGTGATCTCTGTCGCGATCTCGCTCATTTCTTTCCCTCTCTCTCGCATACTGTGGAAAGAAATCGTAATGATATGATATAATCTATACTAATATTATAAAGAGAAAAGATTTTTTGTTTGCTTGTTTGTAAGGATTTAACTCAAAAACTACGCAACCGATTAGAAAAATTATTTTACCATTAGAAAGCTATATTATTAGAGAGAAGCATAAGCTATATATAATTTAAAAGAAGTACTTTTAAACGAGTTTTTACACGAGTGAAGCGGCGGGCAAAAGCTGGTAGAAAATGAAATACAATTTGCAATAATTTAAATAGGACGTCACGAATTGTTATAAATGATAGACCGATTGCAATTAAAACAATGAATTGTAGTTTGATAAGTATAGCGTCCTTCAGATAGAGACAAAGATTTAAATTATAGATATGTACCTATACTCATCGTATTTAGATCACACGAAAAAGTATCTACGCTAAGAAGAGTGTGGACACACATGAGATAGAGAAGTTTAATCTATACTAATATTATAAAGAGGAAAAATTAGATTTTTTGTTTGTTTGTAATAATTTACTTAACTCAAAAACTACTCAACCGATTTCAAAAATTATTTCACCATTAGAAATTTATATTACCACCGAGTAACGCTATGTTTAATTTTTTTTTTAATCTGTTACCTCTAACTTAACCTATTTTACGCAAGCGAAACTGCGGGCAAATGCTAGTTTTTGAGAAATTGGTGTAGATATATTTTACACTTATACATACCAATGGAAACGATCGGTAGTCAGGGTCTTCTGTAGGACAGACTTCAACAGCTGACCACTTTTCTAACAAATGTCGCCACTGTATCCTATGGTGTTTGTTGCTCCCTGGGTCTAAGACTATGCTGACCCATAGTGCTCCTAGCTGTTCCCAAAGCTGCCTGCACTTCTCCGTCATGGGCGTATTCTGGTTCCTCCATAGGAGTAGCCGAGGGTCTGATAGGAACTGTTCTGTCATCAGCATCAGCATTCGTGGACCGTTAGAGTCTTGAGCTCGAAGCATTTCTCTTACCTACAAATATAAACATCGAATATGAAAACTTATATTAATTTTTCAAAAGATTTTTCTAATTTGGATTTCAAATTACTAGCATTCTTGTTAACTTCCAGCTACGATTCGATATGCAGAGCCTGTGGTGAACAGGACGAGTCCATATCGCACCTACTGTGTGAATGCGACGCGTTGGCTGGACTTAGGATGGGTTTGATGGGATTGGCATATCCAAACCCTGAAGACTTCAGGCTTCTCCCTCTGAATTGTACATTGCGGCTAATGCAGTACATTCATAAGGAGATAGCTAAGGGATAAATCTTGGGGTTGACACAAAAGATTCCACTGGGTCGAAGTGTCGCCGGTCTGTATTGACTGGACTATCCCCACACACAAGATAAGATAAGATAACTTCCAGTTAAGCTAGAGTTCTTTTTTAAAGACAAAAATTATTCCTGTGTCGCGGGGGACTATACAAACATTCAAACAACGGACACAAAGAACACGCAGACTCGGTACAACCATTTGTGGATCACACAAATGTTTGTCCCGTGTGGGATTCGAACCCACAACACTCGGCGCCGTGGCAGTGGCGAGGCGACCACTTAAACCACTTCGCCATCCGTGTCGTCACTAGAAATTTGGGTTGCGAATTACTAATATTCTTGTTAACTTCTCCAGCAAAGCTAGAATGCTTGTTAGGAGGGTCACGTTTAGATTTCAAACAAAAAATAACGATGAACAGCTTCGATCAACAATACAACTGGATATCGGGTCACGGACAAAATCAAAGCTAAATGCTGTCCGAGTCCGCGTGACAATACGTATACCTACAGCTACATTCGTTTACTAACAAACGGAAAGAAAAGTTTTACAACAGTTTTAAGTTCAACCTAATTACAACCATGGCACCTAGTAATAAAGTCACAAATCTTCAAAATATGATCTAATACTTACGATCATTCGTCACATACAACATTTAGTGTGAAATCAACCTTAAGCAGCAACAAATAAAGTACTTTTCCTGTTATTGCCTTGAGAGCTACAACGTTTTGTTTCGTTTATTTTTGTTATTAAAGTTTGTGCGTGTGATGGCGAGCTTTGGCCAAACATTTGTAGCGGCGGTTGAAAATCGGTAATTTTGTTCAAAATTTGATATTATTTGTTAGTTTAAAGCTTAAAATATAACATATTCTTCATGCACTTACCGAAAGTAAGATACTCCGGCCGTTAAATTGCTTTTTCGGGCATTATTTTTGCAACTTTTGAATACACACTGCGGCATTGTGAGACGTGTTTACATTGGCTGTATTTCAAGCGCACTAAACAAAATAAGAGCTCACATCTAAAGTGCGCTATTATTAAATTTACCGAGATGTATTTTTTGCGCCGACCCGATATCTAGTTGTATTGTTGATTGAAGATGAAAAGGGATAAACTCATTGAAGAAGTGAGAAAATATCTATAAGCACGCGTAAGCCCGGCGTCGCTTAACCGTAGCCGAGTCGACGTATCGGAGCTGCTGATCCGCTTTGGTTACGTGTTTACGTTAGGTTGACGCCTGTTTGACGGCGAGGCTAAAGGCGATACGGTGACTATCCCTTTCCGAGTTCATATGTGTGATATGACCTTAAGCGGCGAGCACTTAAACCACTGCGGCATCAATGGAATTATACAAAGAATCCATACTAATATTATATATGCGAATGTGAGTTTGTTTGTTACGCTTTCACGCCTTAACTACTCAACCAATCATCATGATATTTCACATACACGTGGTCAGAGGTAACAGAAAAGGACATAGGGTACCTTTTCAACCAGAAAAAAGTAGTGTCACTAACCCAACCTTACTTAACCTACATTTACGTGAGCGAAGCCGCGGGCGAAATCTAGTATAATATATTACCTTAGAAAATAATGAGTTGAGTTGTTTATTTGCATTGTAGTAAGTGCCCTGTAGTAAGTACGCTCGCACTTGTTCGCAGACCTGAAATCAACAAAAAAACATTTACAAAATATATTCTTCTCCCTAGCCTTTCTTATTCCCAAGTCACTTGGGGTCGGCTTACTAGTCTAACCGGATTTGACTGGATATCAGTTTTTACACGGAGCGGCTGCCACCTGACCTCCGCAACCCGAAGGCTAACGATACCCTGAGGCTAGACCAGTGTCAGGATATTAGAGGGCACTGACTGCCCAATAACGACTGCCATAGATGTTCATGGCAGCCAAGACCGACGGCTTAATGTGCTCTCCGAGGCACGGAGCAGGCGATAATTGTCAATCAATACGCATATAATTTCAAAAAGTCATATAACTTCCGAAAGTCAGCGGTGCTCGACGTGGGTTCGAACCCGAGACCCTCTGCATTGCAGTCTGTTGGTCTCGCCACTGAGCTATTGCTGCTATATTATACACAATGAATAAACCTTTATATAATATTATTATCCTAACTAAATGTTATAAATGCGAATGTGAGTGTGTTTGTTTGTTTGTAACATTTTCACGCCTTAACTACTCAACCGGTCATCATGAAATTCTGCATACACGTTGTCAGGTAATAGAAAAGGATATAGGGTACCTATTAGCTTAGAAAAAGTAGTGTTCCCGAGGGCTATTTTATTGACAAAAGTACATAATTGTACGCGAGCGAAGCAAAATAAACTTGAAAAATAATTATTATTGATTTATTTGGCTTATTCCCGTGCGCTCCAAATCTATTGTTCTCTAAAATTCATTTTTCCATACATTAGTTACCAGGAGCTCCAAAGATTTTTATATGAAAATAATAAATAAAGCCACATTTACCAATTTAATTCCCTACAGCCCCAAAACATTCTCTAGGTACTTTGAGATTTTATTTATTATCAAAAACTAATATTATATTATTACATGTTTGAATTCTGCTAACCACACAGTTTGTTTTGGAGCTGTCATGTCGGGAACACACTAGTAAGTAGGTCTCTATTTAATTATTTGTAATATAATTTGTAGCTCCTAGGAATAAATATATGGAGATCAGAGGATTTAGAGAAATAATGTTTCATAAGCTTTTGGAGCCCTTGGGAACGATTTTACAAAATAATAATAATATTTTATTTTGGTCTTGGAGCGCTTGGGAGCAAAATAGCGGAGCGGGCGGGAATAAGCCCCTTATTTTTGTAAAAGAGTGTTTTTATTCTGTTTGTAGACAATAATGTGTCAGATTTGAATTAAGCCTTAGCAAAGTTTTTAATTTGCTGTTGTTGATGTGTACGAAATTCTGAATCTACTGAAAGTCGGAATCTTTAATAGATGACAATAGGCTTGTCTAAAATAAGCTCGGAAAACTCTTTTGAGTAGCCTCTTATAAATTTATAGACGTTAATCTATGCCTACTCCATCTTTATAATGTAATGTCCTCCAGACCGAATGGTCACAGCGGCCAATCTTACTAGCCAACTGTGCTGGAGATATTTAGTGCACAAGTGTGTGCGCAATCGCAAGTGCACTTTTTGTTCTCTAACTTTTATAGAGAAATATTAAGCATGGGAACAACGGTTTTACATGCTTTGCATGTCTTACACTGCCAACTTCCTCTCTTTGGGCTGCTATTGAGTTTCTTAACTGAAAAACCCAATGACTTTTTGTTGGCCCGACCCGGGATTCGAACCCGAGACATTATGCGGCTTCAGATTGAACTAGAGACCTCTGCGTGACAGACTAACGGTCTTCAACTAGGCTATAACTGATGTAATGACAAAAAGCTTTCCTTACCTGCTGTTCATCCAAGTGCCAAGCGTGATGCGCATCTGGCGGAGGCCCAGCAGTGGGATCCGGGGCCCCGCAGATCCTGTTGATAGCCGACCTGGCCTGTAGCACCTCGTCGGCTAGCCGTTGCGCAGTCGGCAGGACCTCCGTGTGGTGTTCCGCTATCAGATACTGGACGAACTTCTGCAATTGCTGTCTGTCCATCTGGAGTAAGGTTTCTGCAATCAAAACGGAAATGTATTACAACCAAGTACCTATAATAATATCTGCCCTGTATAACACCACCAACACTGATCCCACTGCTGGGCACGGACCTGTTCTCGGTGTGAGAAGGGCTAGGCCATAGTCCACCACGAGAACATTATGGAGAACTCTCTGACATGCAGGTTTCATCACGATGTGTTCTTTCACCACGATGCGTTCTTGCAAAGCAAGCGTTGAAGTGACATATCGTCATCTATACTAATATTATAAAAAGGAGAGACTTGTATTTTTCTTTGTAACAAATAAACTCAAAAACTACTGGACCGTTTTTAATTATTCTTTCACCAGTAAAAAGCTACTTTATCTAGAAGTAGCATAGGCTGTTTAACATCGCGCGACAAGCCAGGGGAGCGGAGCAGTAATAATTGGGACGTGTAACTGTGGAGGACAGTTAGTTATGAATATGGCGCCTGTTCTCACCTGATATAGGCACCCTTAGTCTGACGGAGTCTGCATTCCTGATGCGATACAGCGCCAGCGCTACCACATGTTGGCACCAGAAGATGTCGCGAGCCTCGCAGCTGCACGTCACACCGGTGATCTTGCATCTGTGGACCAATATAAAAACGTCCATTATCTTAAATAATATCAGCCCTGTATTAAACAGTTCCACTAGCGTAGGCCTCTTCTCAGCGTGGGAAGGGTCAGGCCATGGTCCACCACGTTGGCCCAGTAGGGACAAAAATTATGTACGACCAAATAGTTATTTCGGGTCTAGATGTACTTTGTGTCTTGATTGAGTGTGTGGGTTTTTAGTCCCTGTGTTGCTTATGACCATACCTAATATTGAAACAACTGATTAAATACACTGAGAATATGAACTTTTTGTGGTACACACATTTATCCGTGTCCTGCCTTGTCGATTTATGTTCGTTACTGCCTCGATCAAACAAAATTGACTACATCAAAATTTGTTATTAATAATATTTCTTTATTTCCAAATACCTACGCAATCGAAATTCTTTCTTTTTGGTAATGTTTTTTATTTTACAGGTTCGCTATATCCTGTTCGACACAAATTAGGCTGAGTTTGTAGTTTGCTTATTATATAATACTAGTTTTCACCCGCGGCTTCGCTCGCGTAAATGTAGGGTAGGTTAGGTTAGGTTTGCAACAGTTCTTTTTCTGAATGAAAGGTACCCTATGTCCTATTCTGTACCCCTGACAACGTGTATGCAAAATTTCATGTTGATCGCTTGAGTAGTTAAGGCGTGAAAACGCAACAAACAAACAAACTCATTTTCGTATTTATAATATTAGTAAGGATTTAATTTGTTTATGGTATTTTTGTTATCAAAATTATACAATAAAAATGTTATTTTAAATCAAATTTAAATGCCTCTGTTTACGCGGTTTTCGTGGTGGACATAATATGGGCAAACTTAAGCTACGGAACGACGTACGCAGTCAAAAACCCTATTGGGTACAACAGTTCCAGAACATAAATCTCAAGAATGACTATGGAAAGCAAACAAGACTCGCCTTTATGAGAGTGACAAAGTTTTGTGCTCCAGACAATAGGTATTATGCGGGTACGACGCCCTTTGGGTAAAAAGTGCCCTTTACGACAGTCAACAATAGTGGGCCATTGTAACTCCCTACTATAATAACCTTTTTTGTTCTACGTCGACAATCTATGTTTTTAAGAAAATATTTATTTCGAATTCTGAGCGCCAATTGACTATTTTAATCTGTGGACGAATCATAGATTAAATTTGGATTAAATGGATTTTGTTTCGTTTGCATATTTCTCGTTATGTTCAAATTACTAGACGCTTTTGCCACAAACTAAACATACATAGATTGCGTGCTCATTATGCGTTTCATCCGGTGTGTTTTACACGGTAGTGCAATATAAGGTAGTGTTGGTTAGTAGCTAATTACTTAATTAGTTTTGTGTGGTTTTTTAATACATTTTAAAGCAGTCTCCCGGTCCCAACACAAGCATTATATCTTAGTTGGCGGGATGAACAAGAATGGTATTCTTTTAAGGGATTAAATATAATGACTACCAAAAATACTAATTGCGCAGCAAAATATGCTTACTAAAATATATCATAACGAGCACCTATACGCCTCAAATCACTGCATTCCGTCTCGGAAGGGTTAGGTTATGTTAGGTTCCTTCTTAAACCCACCCAAAAATAGGAGCCCAGCTAAGCGGGGCTCCATCGACTTAGTTTGATCTCTTTCAATATATTTTGGTGTGCAATTAGTATTTTTGGTAAGCATATTTTGCTGTGCAATTAGTATTTTTTTGCTGTGCAGTTAAATACTACCCTTTTTTTAATTGACGTGTCTATATACCTAAAATGTAGTGATTGTCAAAATATAATTATACTACTGATCGAAGGTGTTATATATATTATGAAAGATGCGGTTTAAGGATAACGATATCTTTTCTTATTTTGTCGAGGTAGAGCTACCATTTTTACATTTTACAATTATTTCCTATAATTCTTTCGACATATTTTCCTGCTGACTCAGCTGTCGCAGTCAGCTTGAGACCACGGTCGGTATAATCTGGTCGGAACGTCAAGCAATAAAACTGTAAACATTATTATTTTTGCGGTAAAACCCGTAACGGATATCATGCAATGCGAAAGTTTAGAAGTTATTTTTATATTTTGTCTCAAACCCAGTCTAACATTTTTGTTAATCTCTGCTAAGCCAAGCCAAGTCCAGCTAAGCCTAATGCTTATTTTAGAAGTAGGTTCACGTCAGCAGTGTAACGGGCTGGAAACGAACCTACGATGTCTGGCTACTAAGTTTTTATGGTTGATTAAAGGGTTTTTCTTACCTGTCGAAGGAGACTGTGACCCTGTATAGCCGTTCTGGCTCCGAACATGGCGGAACCGCTGCTGGCGCGCGAACCACCCCACTCAAATGAAAACCTGGAATCAAACAAACATATTTTATTAATTTCTTATGATATCTACTGCACTAGGAATATTTCCTGTGTCGCGCGAGACTGTACAAATATTCAAACAACGGACACGAAGTACCAGGTACTTCGTGTCCGTTGTTTCGAGTCGGAACAATTACTATAAATTGTGGATTAAATAAAGAATAATGACAGGTTTCTATAGAACGTTTTACCTGACATCGATTTGCGGCATCTTGAAATGAAAAGATGTTGGAATGATATGAATGTTAGACAGTAGATATAATTATAATCAGAAAGTTTTTTTTTATTACGAAGCCACAAAAAAAAGATATCATTTTTATATTCAGAGGTTATATCTATCCAACACTGTAACACTTTGATGTACTTTAAACACTTTGATGTACTTTGTATGATATGTTGTCCACCGACGATTATCCCTGAATTCACCATCGATCCACTCAAGGATAGTGTCTCGGCCCTTCTGGCCAGCCGACCAACGCAAGCCAGTCCGGACCCAAGAGCGCCCTCAGGTCTCATACCGAGAGCGCTCTTGGGTTTCCACTCCAGCTAGACAGTGACGGCAAGCCATTATTATTATTAATTAACGCATTAATTCATTTACGTCATTATAATGTTAAGCACACAGTCCCCTACTGTGTTGTCATTGCTATTCTTATAATTACCGTACATTTACATACTTGCAGCCTGACATATACGGCAAATGTAGATATAGTTCATTATGTCATTACTAATAATTGGTAATGCATTATTATTTTTGCCACTTTTAATAAGGTGCATACATGGACGAGGAAAGACTGACTAAGAAAGTTTATAAGGCTAGTGTGAATGGAACAGTCGCAAGAGGAAAACCTAGGCGAACGTTTCTCGATCAGATCGGAGGCGTTCTGGACAAAGGCCAGGTTAAGAGCTCCTTAAACCGACGAGCGTGTATGAGGAATGTGATGAAAGTGAATGAGGCCAAAGAAGTGTGTCAGGATCGTAGCAAATGGAAATCCGTAGTCTCTGCCTACCCCTCTGGGAAACAGACGTGAATCTATGTATGTATGTAATAAGGTACATTTAGTTAAATAAATCATAAAGTTGTATTTTTTTTTAAGTTGCAATACTTTTATGGCTCACATGGAACAAAACCGGAAGCAATTAAGAGCTTCTTAACTAAAACTATGTTTGTGACTTTCACAGCTTAAATTAAAATCGTAAAAATAAAGAACAAATAAAATGATTGAGTTTTGTATAATATGTCGGAATCTAAGACGCCTTCTAAAACATTTAGGTAAAAACTTGCCATGATTCTTTGTCCCATGTCTATCCAACCAATCATACTACGTGTTGTGGCAATGGTGAAGCCAGCTAAGTCAAATATTTGTATTGTAAAATTAAAGATTAACGATGGCGTAGTTAAAAAATAAAAATAAAGATTAGTTTAAAAAACTAAAAAATACGCTATTTTGAAAAAACCAAACCCAAAAGTAGAAAATAATTTAATAATTTTAATGTAAACAAGCGTAGGTGGTTATCAAAATATCTTAGAAAGCACCAACGCTTTTTTACATTAAAAAAACTTGAGAGGTGTCAAGGGACACCCGGATGGAATGAAGTTCCTTTCGATTAATTAGTGAAGGAATTGTAATAAAATTTTATTTTTTTTAAGTTATAATAATATTTTTTTTATTATTAACAAATATAATGTAATATAAACTTAATCAGTAGGCTCAATTTTAGTAATAATTGGCTTGTGGACATTAACAATACATACATATTAAGAAATAATCTTAAACTTACAACTATAGCAAAAAGTGTCGTTACAAAAAGTGCTCGAAGGATCGAACCCGCAACACTCGACGGTGTAGTAACGAGACGAGATAACATCTTAAAACTACTCGCCATATATACACAGTCAACATATAAACTAACATAGTTTATGTAATTTAATTAGGGGACACAATATTAAAGACGTGCCTACTTATGCGAGCTCACCCGTTAGTTGGCTCCTGTTTAGTGCTGTTTACTTTCAAAGTAACAGGCTTATTTTATACAAGTGGGTGGCAATTTCCAACGAGAAAATATCTTTGGCTTTAAACTGCCTAGAATATTTTTTGTAAATCCTTACTAATATTATAAACTTGAAAGTAACTCTGTCTGTCTGTCTGTTACCTTTTCACGGCTAATTCACTCAACCGATTTAGATGAAATTTAGTACAGATATAGTTTAAAACCTGGGGAAGGATATAGGCTACTTTTTATTGATGTAGGTACCACGAGGGCGGAGCCGCGCGCAAAAGCTAGTAGTTTATATTTATAAAATTTTAAGTGTGGGTGTGTAAATTAAGAATATATTTTGTTTTGCATATAAAGTGGTGCTTGATCATTTGTCCTGAAAGGATAAAATCTTATATAATCATTCGTTGTAGATGTTTATAAATATAATATGCTGTCATCCCTCTTTGTACACGTAGTCAATAATCTTTGGACCAATATCAAAACATTATTTTAGTAAAATTTTTTAACAACTGATTTAAGCATTCAAAATATTTCTATCCTTCCAGCTTACGAAAGTAAGGAAGTGCTAGTTATCAGACAATAATGATGTTCAGCCGTGTTTGGTAGCCGGTACACAGCTTTCTGATAGTTGTCTATCGATTCGGCTTAAAATGTATTTATTATATTTTAATTCATAACATAACGCATCGACAATCGACAAACCTTGATAAATAATATGAAGATAATTAAACTGATTCCTAAGATGCATTAAATTAACGTAAATATCACCTCGGATATAATCTATATATTAAAAAGTGAAGCGAAAACTTTGGATCCCTTTTTACGAAAATTGGGCGGACGGAGGAGTATGAAATTTCGCACACTTATAGTTTATACAGAGAAGAAGTGACGAATGCTAATATTTTTTTAAATATGCATTAGAAATACATTAA
This sequence comes from Catocala sponsa, assembly GCA_963564715.1. NCBI lineage: Eukaryota > Metazoa > Arthropoda > Insecta > Lepidoptera > Erebidae > Catocala > Catocala sponsa. The sequence continues at coordinate 23,910,126 of OY751344.1, read as the reverse complement.
ATTAATGAAAAAACACTACACGCACACAACCATGCATTTGACACACGCAGTCGAAGCGCGTAACTATGGTTACATATATCAATATATAATGACATAAAAAGTGTCGTTAGAACTTTTGGTCTTATTTTTTTCCGTCTAGCCCCCTTTCGCAACGCGCGATAAGGAACTTCGTTCCAATTATTAAATTATTTTCTACTTTTTTGGTCTGTTTTTTTTAATAAAACGTGTTTTTAGTTTTTTAAACTAATCTTTATTTTTATTTTTTAGACAATGTATTATTTTGTTTCTTTTTTTCTAAATTATTGTATTGTCATCGGGCCTTGATAAATCTACAAAGTTTAAATAAAATCTGACCGTTTGAAGTGGGTCAAGTCATGGAGTCAGTTACATACAGACAAACAGACAAGTAAAACTAATAAAAGCGTGTTAATATCTTTAGTCTATCTATACCAAAGATATTGTTTTTTGAAAGTCCACAAATAGTTGTTTCGAGTCTAGGTTCTTCGTGTCCATTGTTTGAATGTTTGTGAAGTCTCCCGCGAAACAGGACATAGATTATCAACATAAACATCTAACATAACCATAGTGTAAAAAAATCGACTAAAGATTTACACTATGGTATACCATCGATAAAAGACACCATCGGATATCTTAATCTATAGAATATGAAAAATTCGTAATATTGAAGAAATATCGTAAGGCATACAAACATAGTCACAGCAACTCCCTTACCAGTTAAACAGTGAAAACATATTAGAAAGTATATTTGCATCGAGTTTAACGATTCCAAAACTGTTTAATATTTTGTAAATAGCCCATTAGAGCCGCAACAGTTTACAAAATAACTGTCGGCCATTAATATTTTAACGGCTCCGCTGTAAAATTTAAACGTAACCAACCTAACTGGTCGTATCCTGTGGATATTTTAAAAATATTAACGTAAAATTTTGCAATAGAAGCCATAATTACCTAATTTAAATCGAAGAAACTAGTTAGCGAGACTTTCTTGTGTGGTATGTCATTAGCTTATATAGCGCAAGGATAGAGCACCTCTCTAACAACGAAATATTTTTTAAATCGGTTCAACCGTTACAGATATTATTGCATACATGCAAACAGACAGGATCAGAGGTCTTTGTCTGTTGTGCTGGCAACACTGCGACTCTTTCTTTGACTTTGGGGTTGCAAGCTTCTGAAAGCTTCACCACTTATCATCTTGCGGGCTAAATGTGAATTTCTTAAATATAGTGGGTACCTAACTGCCTAACTATGTATATTGTTTCTATATATCCTTGTTCCTATATATATCCTCCTTAAAATGTGAGTTTATAAAGATGGTTGGATTTTTGTTACTCAATCACGCATGAAACCGCTGGACCGATTTGTATGTAGCTTAGCACACAGGTAGATCATCTTCTAGATTATCGCATAAAATACTTTTATTTTAACATAGTTGCCCGTGGCATACACGCGAGAAGCTTGTGGTTTTTATTTTAAAAATAAAATCAGTCTCACGTCCGTCGTTCGTCAAAAAACTAAATAAAATAAGAATAATCGTGAGCTACACAATATTTTAAATAGCCCCACGATCGAATTATATAATGCTGTGATTTCCAAACTAATTGAACGTTCTCACGAACACGGACGAAAGATTTTTAATTCAAGTGCATTCGGCACAATGTAGTGGCACCCTAGTTATTGATCTGAAAAGATTCGGTACGAAATTGTTCGAGTCGAGTAATCATGGCATCGAGTTCTAAAGCGAATCGATTACGATTCGTCAGGCTTTGAAATTCGAACTCCTTTGCTTTGTGCAACTTCATTTTTTTCTTTATGGTTGGGTTCGTTTTTTGAATTTTGGACGCAAGATTGTAGTGTTATTTTTCTAGCATAATTAGACGCATACTTATTTGTTTTCTAAACTGTGTAATTTAAGTACTAGGTCTTAATAAAAGTTTTAAAAAATCTAATAATTTAAATAGTGATTTCAGTAAACTTACAAGCTACTTTAACGTTTATAAATGTAACTTGGTGATCTAAATGAATATGCAAATAAAATTATGTCCTTAGTCCAGTTTACAGCGATTTCCCATCAGGTAATCAGTTCAAATTAACAGTAACTACTCTCTAAGAAATTGATAGCATTGGCGTACTTGTCAAAAATAACTAAACCAAAACAAGAAGTAAAATTACTGATACTGAAATAAACTATGTTTAGTACTGAGTCCTTAGGGAACAAGGAAATTTTGGACATCATTTTTCGTTTACATCCTAGCAATGTCAGGTCACAATACTATTTGTATCATCATGATGACCTTATAGTATGGCCACGACTTACTAGTGCATGCTTTATATAAGGCCTGGCCCTTGTTGAGTCCTATAGCATCCCCTTGGCAAATAGTTTGTCAATGCTCTCGTTTCGCAAACGTCGCGCGTCATATATTTACACAAACAGTACTACGCACTTGAGACTTTTAATCAGAGACTTTCTTTTAGATGTATCTTTGGGCACTTCAATATATTCGATATTCCTACATAGCTGACTTATTATTGAATGCGACTGCTGTCCATGTGGTTTTGGTTTCGAATCCCGGGTCGGGCAAAAATCTTGTCAATATAGCAACTGGGAAACCGTAATAGCAACTGGGAAGGTTGCGGTATTAGACATTGCCTTGGTTATCACGTAAAGTCGTTGGTCCTGCGCCTGATCTCTCTCCTGTCGTGTCGGATTGTAGTCCCATAGGATCATAAGAGTTAGGAAGCAGAGAGTACTCTTTTGTTGGAGTATTCCGCTTTCGGCACCTATGGTTTCGGAACCTAAGCTATTCCACTTTCAGTACCAATAGGTATTTTATTCCACATTTGACACCAAGCAAAAATACCTATTGGTGCTGAAAGTGGAATAGCTTAGGTGCCGAAACCATAGGTGCCAAAAAAATTGGTGCCGAAAGCGGAATACTCCCTTTTGTTTGCACACACAATCTTAACGGAGACTGGCCATATGGCCAGTCTACGTTAAGATTAGCCTCTGTGACCGAAATCCGGTCTGGAGGACATTATTATTCCCAGATGGCAATTGTGTTGTTATCTAGTTAATCTATAAGTATTGTATATAGAAAATATTTATATTACAAATGTTTGTGAATAAGCTCAAAGTTCAAGATTACACGGCTACAGTCAGTTTAGAGTACCACCTGGTTTGATACGACCTCTTTTTCTAATTTATCGCCTTTTGTTTAGCCTCATTTTCATTACACCGATCCAGATTGAAATGCAGTATTTAAATACATTTTATCAGTCTTAATAATAAAGTAAATAAATACATCGAACGTTTATGTAAAATTTCATAACAGTACGCATATCTAATGCGAATACAACAATAATTTAGAATCAATTTATTTATATCTAAAAATGTAATTGAAAACGACCGGTTCTGACTAGAACGTAGGAAACCAATTATCGATTATCAGCATTGAGAACGAATTGAGTATTTTTTTTATTTGAAACACAATCAATTATTCAAGTATTCGGTGCGATAAATCGCAACGGACCAATGCGAAATCGATCGAAACGACAAAATGGCGATATTGTTGCTGTTAAAAAAAGTTTTGAAAGCGTTTTGAGCGCAAACAAAAGTTATAACCTCAAAATTATTTCGACGTACTAAGGTTCACTTTCGCGCGTTTATTTGACAGTTGTACTTTTTTTTAGTTTTAGTAATGGAAACTGATTCAAACAAAATAATGGTTCTTGTTAAGAAAAAAAATTGTTAACACAGCTGGGTTTACAGCGGTTTCTGCACTACAAGTTATAACATCTGTTTGAATTATTTTTATCTGGACGAGCAAAGGTATCTTATTACGCTTAGATACTGGATTGATCTATCATTTGATTGATACGGTACCTATCGTAAGATTTCACTTATGAAGTATGTTCTCAGTGAAGTTAACTTTTCCTACTTTTTGACGACATTATATCATAAATTATAGCGGAACCATTATGATTTACTTTTAGAACAATCTTTATTAAGTTAAAAGTAAGTATTTAATTTAACTTTTAATTTATATTATAAGTTAATAACTTTTCAGTTTAATAATGAGTAACTGTTGAATTCTGTTTATAATTAAAATAAGCAACACTACTTTTTCGGTGGTGTCGTGACATGAGTGTGCGCTTATATTTACGTCTCAGGTTCGATTCCCCGGTCGAGAAAAAATTTTGCTGTTAGTACATACTTAAATATGTTCTTAATCTATACTAATATTATAAAGCTGAAGAGTTTGTTTGTTTGTTTATTTAACCTCAGGAACTACTAGTTCGATTTGAAAAATTCTTTTAGCGTTGGATAGCCTATTTATCGAGGAAGGCTATAGGCTATATAACATCACGCTGCGACCCACGGAGGCCGTGCAGTAACGATAAACGCGAGTGAAACCGCGGGAACAGCTAGTAATATAATATGTAGCACGTATGTTGTTAGTATACACGAAGTCAGATAGTTCGTCCGGTAGATGATAAGATGCTTGTGTCATATTACAAGAATTAAAAAAAATTCTTTTGGCATCTGGATGTAGTGCCCTGGCTTCCTCTTAGAGGAAGAACAGGTGTTTGTTGATGTATATACTAGATGTTTCACCCGAGTTTATGATTACTACGCCGCCCCCATGAGTCGTAGCGTGATGTTATATAGCCTATAAACTTCCTCGATAAAAAGCTATCCAACATTAACAGAATTTTTCAATTCGAAGCAGTCGTTCCTGAGATTAGCGCGTACAACCAAACAAACTATGACTATTACTTATACTTACTCCACTGAGTTTGAATCTTTCTCAACGAAAGACTCAAACTCTACTTAATAAAAGTAATACTTAATCCATTTTATTGTTTCTAAATTAAGTTTTCTAAAATTGTAATAATATTTGTACAAATTACCTACTCAATTTAAAGCGGTTTGATGAAATTTAATTCTATAAAAAATATTTGAGAATACTTAGTGGAGATTTGCGACTTTTCTCAAAACAGATACCCGGGAATTAGTCTATGCACATACCTACAGATATTAAAAAGGTCTAAATAAACGTTGTAAAATTTACTTTTGCCGTTAATCTAACATATAATATAAATATTTACGTAACCAACCGAGATTTCGAAACATAATAACTGTGTCAATATTTAAATTGGTCGTTATAGTTATGTAAAAATTCTCATCTAGCGTAATGGCGGTATTTGCGAATTACATTTAAATTTGGAACGTGGGGGCGCTGATGCGGTGGACACGCGTGAAGGCACGTTCTTTATTAAAAACAGGATCCCTTGCGTTGCGTTCTATCAGAAGGCAGGCATGCAATATGTGCCAATGCCCTTCCATTTTTAAATTGTTTTTATAAATAGTTTAGAACATTATGGAGAACTCTCAGACACGCAGGTTTCCTTACGATGTTTTCCTTCACTGTTAAAGCAAGCGATAATAAACTATTTAATACGCATATAACTTCGAAAAGTCAGAGATGTGCGCCTTGGGTTCGAACTCGAGACCTCTGCGTGGCAGTCCAACGGTTTCCCACTCTGCTTACTAAAATACTAAATATTCGTGAATTTGTAGTATCTACATGGTTTCTAGTTAGCTTAGCAAATATAACGGTAGTAAGCTGGTTTTTCTGGTTATATGAGGCTACTGAGCCCATTGATTTCTACCGAAGTGATGTATGTGTTTTTGTAACTGTTTTGTAAGCCAAGACGATAAAGACAAGTTTTGTTTAAATTGACAGTAGTAAATAATGTCGAAATGATAATTTTATCGAAATAGGACGCCGATCAAATTTTGTTAATTTTTTTTTATTCATCTACGGAGGCAAACAAGCATACGGCCCCACCTGATGGTAAATGGTCACCGAAGCCTATGGACGCCTGCAACACCAGAGTCATCACTTGCGTGTTGTCGATCCTCTAGGTAAGGAAGTGGAAAGGAAAAGGAGCGGGAAGGGAGAAAGAGAGTGATTGGACCTCCGAAAAAATATAATCCTAAAATGGTTTAAAGAACATAAATATTTAGATCATAGATGTTCATTACTACGTAAAATGATGGCCACCTTATAGACGTTAAGTTGGCATTAAACACATTGAGAAAAACATAACACTTTGATAGCCCGACCTTGGATTCGAACCCAAGACCTCATACATAGCAGTTACATTCACTATCACTGCGCCACTGAGCCTTAAAACGCATTCGAATGATATCGCCATCATTCGAAAGCAATTTAGCGCGTCGCTCTTTCGAGAGCAATCTAGTCTCTCGGACAGGTCTCGGTGACCGCACGAGATTTGCCCACAGACTCTCGTGCCGATCTTTATCTTCTATTTTTCTTTCTTAATTCTTTGAAAAGATAAATCCCGCACTAGGAATGTATCCTGTGTCACGGGGGACTCAACAAATAGTCTAACAACGGACACAAGTAACGTACAGGCTCAGAACAACCATTTGTAGATCACACAAATTTTTGTCCCGTTTGGGATGCGACCCCACAACACGGCGTCGTAGCACTGGCGAGGTGACCAACAGCAGTCGAGTCGTATATCGAGCCATCGCGGTATTCAGAGCAATCTAGGCTCTCGGACAGACCTCGATGACCGCACGAGAATGGCCTACAGCCTCTCACGCCGATCTTTATCTTATACTTTGTTCAGATCTAGTAATCGCATAATTACGTGCAATTACAGCTGATTGTGAACAATGGCGGCCGCCTTGACCCCGCTATTGACCTACATATACTTATCCAGGTCAAATAACAGACGTACGCTTGGCTACAGAAATGCAATGTGGAATATTATTGTCTAATCCGATTATTGTGTTGAAATGGGGTGCAATGCGTGTATGTGTCTGTATGTGTGTGTGTGTGCGTGCAAGCAAAGCAAATGTATAGGCTACTAGAATTTGCCCGCGGCTTCGCTCGTAAACGTAGGTTATGTAAATTTTCTGCTTTTCAGAAACAGTACTTTTTCTGGATAAAAGGTACCCTATGTCCTTTTTGTACCCCTGACAACGTGTATGCGAAATTATAATAAATAAATAATAATAATAAAAATATATTTGTTTATCAAAAAAGCACTTCAAATCCTCCATACAATTTTACTATGGCGGCCGCGCGCCGATTTGAATATGCGCCGCACGAGCTCTGTCAATATCTGCCTTACGCTCGGCGCAAACTTAACCGATTTTAAAAATTCTTTATCTATTAGAAAGCTATATTATCACCGAATACCCTAGGCTATATTTTATTTTAAAATCTTTTACGCGAGCGACTTTTTAAATATGAATCCGAAATGTTTTTGAATACCAAGTTTGCCGTATTATACCGCATCAAACTATTTTTAAATTCTTGTTTCTTCACATTAATGTGAATTTTACTGTTCATTAATTGGCTAAACCGTGTGACGAACATATATTAACATGAATTTATAATATCGAGGATGTCCGAGATATTAGAAAGTTGTTCGATTTAATATTGCCACAGCTTTCACGATTTTACGGCACATGCCGATGTCATATATCACTGGAAATTAGTTTTATCTATATATTAATACGCGAAGCTAAAACTTTGTATCCCTTTTTACGAAAATTGCGCGGACGGGGAGTATGAAATTTGGCACAGTTAAAGTTTATATGGAGAAGGAGGGTATATAGCCTTCCTCGATAAATAGGCTATCCAACACTAAACTAATTTTTCGAATCGAACCAGTAGTTCCTGTGATTAGCGCGTACAAACAAACAAAAAAATTCTAGATACTAATATTATAAAGCTGAAGAGTTTGTTTGTTTGTTTGGTTGAACGCGCTAATCTCAGGAACTACTGGTTCGAATTAAAAAAGTCTTTTAGTTTTGGATAAGTAGCCCATTTATCGAGGAAGGCTATATACCCTCCTATAGGCTGTATAGCATCACGCTACGACCCACGGGTGCGGCGTAGTAACGATAAATCTAGTATAAGATAAAATGTGGTGGAATTTGTCACTAGATACGAAATGATTCGTCCCTGTAGGACCTAAACAACAATGGTAAAATGTTGGTGTCAATCGCTGCTTATTTTAAGTTAGAATTGGATGGAATTGAATCTATACTCTCAAATATCCTTTGAGAATATTGGTTCAAGCGTAATGCAAAATAACGATCCTTTTTACTTTCTATTTGCAGAGAGAACGAGACGAAGCTATAAGATTTACATAAGCCTATCTCGTTCTTATAAACTAAGATTGCAATAACACTGCTATAAAACATGGTACGTCCCTAGCTCGTTTTCGTAACGAAATAGCTTTAAGCCATTTCAGAATTACTAAGAAAACGCGTTTTAGTTAATAAGCAGGCGTTATTCTGGCATATTATATATAGAAAATGACGGTTACTGCTGGAACTTTGAATCCAGTACGTCATAAAGTTGCTCGAACTGGTAATTTTTGGGTAAATGTCATAAATTTTCGAGTAATAACAGTAAGCGTCGGGCGGGCGCTATTCGTTTTTATTTACGACTGTACTTGTATCACATTCACGGCTGCTACTTTTGTGCGCGACTGTATTGTGATTTTTTTTTACCATTTTAATTTTTTTATTACGCTATCTGTATTCCGTTGGTTTTTATTGTTCTTTGTTTGAAATTTGTGGCTCTTGCATACTGTTTAAGCGGTAAACATGTGTGTATCTTAGAAGTAAGTAGTTACTGTAGGAAGAATACTGAGGGCCACTTGCACGACAACTCACAAATTACGTTTAGCACTAAATCTGTAATAATATAGTTTTTTTTTTTTTTGGCTTTGTTTGTAGTTTGGTGGTATTCATTTGGACTGTATTATTTATTACGCTCATAATCACTATTGAGATGTTGCTGAAAATCAGCGCTGTATTGCAAGCGGTGCGGCATTATGCTGAGCAACATCTCTTTTTAATGAACACTGCGACGCACATTGAACAGCAAGGACTCCATGTATATATTATGTGTATTCTATATTATTTATAATAATGTTGGTATATAAGTTTTATTAGTTATTTTAAATTATTTATAATTTTCTCTTTAATTTTTTTATTACTGTTACACATTAATTTTGTTATAAAATAGTTTTGATTGTGTGCTGCAATGTTACATTAAAATAAAATATTTCCATCTTTCTTTCTTTCTAAATAGATTTAAAGTTCTCCCCAAGCTGACAACAGCCCCACCGCTAGAGCTATTAGACTTGTAAATGAGTTCCTTCAATGTAGTCCAGATGCAGATATATTTTTCGATTCCCAAAACATAATTTTGAAACATATTTATATATATCTGAATTTTAAAAGTAATTTTATAGTTCCTAAGTTGATAAAAGTTTGTTTTTGTTGATTGTTGTTACAAATGTTATTTCATATTATTTCTTTTGTTAATCTATGTTTTTGTTAAGATTGTATGTAATTTGTTGTAATATTATTAGCATAGATATAAACGATTTGGTGTATACTGTAAGCTTATATTTTTTTAAAGCTATCCAACATTAAAAGAATTTTTCAAATCGAACCAGTAGTTCCTGAGATTAGCACGTTCACACAAACAAACAAACTCTTCAGCTTTATAATATTACTAGCTTTTGCCCGCAGCTTCGCTCGCGTTAATTTAGAATTTGACAATAAATTTGGGTTGTACTCTGCTTGTAATAATAATAATATAATTCAATCATGATTCAAAAGACACGTGGCGCCATCTATTATCATAAGAATGTTATTATTATTTTCCTCGAGAACAGTATTTTTTTTCGGGATGAAAGGTAGCCTTTGTCCGTTTCTGTACACCTGACAACGTATATGCAAAATTTCAGGATGATCGATTTAGTGGTTTAGGCTTGAAAAGGTAACAAACAAACAAACAAACTCATTTTCGCTTTTATAATATTAGTTAGGATTAGGATTAGTATAGATAGATGAATGCTGTTTGCAGGTAGTGGAACAAGCTATTACAGTTCTAACTCCAATTATAATAGAGTAAGGAAAGAATCCATGAATCAGGATTTGAACCTGCGACTTCGTCACACCGTGACGTCACTCTGCCAACTAAGTTACTACGTCAATAGATGTATACCTACCGCCGTAAAAAAAGGCGTGAATCTACATTAATAATAATATAATAAAATTGTATCACATACACACAACACCATCTAGCTCAAACTAAACAGAGCTTGTACAATAGGTACTAGACAATGGATAAACATCTTATCTTATCTTATCTTATGTGGGGGCCAGTCAGTGTAGACCGGCGACATTTCGACCCAGTGGGATCTTTTGTGTCGACAATCTCCCAATAACGACTGCCATAGATTTTCATGGCAGCCGGGACCAACGGCTTAACGTGCTCTCCGAGGCACGGAGCAGGCGATAATTGTTAATCATTACGCACATGATTTCGAAAAGTCATATAACTTCCAAAAGTCAGAGGTGCGCGACGTGGGTTCCAACCCGAGACCCTCTGCATTGCAGTCTGTTGGTCTCCCCACTGAGCTATCGCTGCTCTTTATGGATAAACATACATAATACATACATATTATACATAGAAACACCCAGAGCAAGACAAACATCTATGTTCATGCACACAAATGTTTGACTTGTGCGGGAATCGAACCCACGACCTCAGGCGTGGCAATCGGTTACACTAACCACTACGCTATCGAGGCCGACAGCTATTATGTATTCTGGCTAGCTTAGAGAGATTCTAAAGTAAAATCAGCGAGTAGTAGTACTTTTAACCGACAAACGTGCGTGCAGATGAATGAAGCAAGAGAGATATGCAAGTAATGCAAGTGGAAATTTCCTACTTTCTACCTACCCTCTGGGAAACAAGCGTGACTCTATTTATTTTAAACTGACCAGCTTGCATCAAGAATGTAATAAAGGATATGCCAGTATATGCAAGTTTAACCTACCTCTCTGGGAAAGTAAATAGTGTTCATGTTCTACATCCTACTAATATTATAAATGTGGAATTTTGTGAGGATGGATGGATGGATGTTTGTTACTCTTTCACGCAAAAACTACTGAACCGATTTTGATTAAACTTTACAGTATTATTGTTTATACATCAGAATAACATATTGACTACTAATAAATCTATCTATACTAATATTATAAACCTGACGAGTTTGTTTGTTTTGTTGGTTGAACCCGCTAATTTCAGAAACTACTGGTTCGAATTAAAAATCTTTTAGTGTTGGATAGCCCATTTATCGAGAAATGCTATAAGCTATATAACATCACGCTACGACCAATAGGAGCGGAGCATCAATGAAAAATGTTACAAAAACAGGGCAAATTCTCTTATGTGACGCAGACGAAGCTGCGCGGGTCAGCTAGTCTTAGATAAATCTACATTAACGCGAGCGAAGCCGCGGGCAAATTCTAGTCTATTATAACTTAATAGACTCATTACAATTGTAATAACATCCTTTCAAGTTACGATAAACAAACAGGAATAGAATGTAGATATAGATATAACGTTATATCCAGATGGCCCACTTTTGTACCGGCGCGTATCAATGTGTGCGTAAAGCTAGAACGCTACCGGTTTGTTTACATTAATCACTAGAGTGTAGAGCGTTCTGTGTGCGTCGAGTCGTTCGCTGTGTGAGTCATATCTTTACGTCACTTTGTTTACATCGACGTTTGTGTGCGTCTGTACGAGTGCGGCTATCGTAGTGTGCGTGTATACGTCACGTGGTGGCGGGAGCACGTGCGAGTGTGGGTGTGTTGGCGTGCCGCCGGTGACGTCACGCCGCGTTTCGTCACGCGTTTGCATGTGTGCGTGCGTATACAGTGTATGTTGTGTGGCTGTGTGCGCCACGGGCGTGTCAACCGTCAAGTCAATGTTACATTTTTGTGACCTTAACCGTCAGACATGTTGAGAATCTTTGTTCTTTGCATAATTATTGTCTAAGGAATGGATTATTGTATTTGTTGTATTGATTGATTAAGGTGACGGCAGTTCTTAATAGAGACATGTAGAGTCACAAATGTTTTTGCATGGGGTAAGCAGAGATTACGGATTTCCACTTAATGCTATCCTGGCATTTCTCTTTTGCTTCTTTGGGCCTTATTACGTTGTTTTTGCGAGCTCGTCAAGTGTAACTTTTAACCTGGTTTTTCCTCATAATGTCTGCGACATAATCATGCGTCTTAGTTTCTTTTCTACTATTCTATTAACATTAGCTATATATCACTGTTTTTATGGTCAATATTTTCTCATCCAATCTTTCTGAATGCAAAAGCTATAGGGTAGTTAATACCCTTTTTTCCTCGATCTCTGGTACTATCCTAATCCTAACTAATATTATAAAAGCGAAAATGAGTTTGTTTGTTTGTTACCTTTCACGCCTAAACCACTGAACCGATCATCCTGAAATTTTGTATATACGTTGTCAGGTGTACAGAAACAGACATAGGCTACCTTCCATCCCGAAAAAAATTACTGTTCCTGAGGAAATTAACAAGAATTTTCTTATGATAATAGATGGCGCCACGTGTCTTTCGAATTATGATTGAATTATATTATTACAAGCAGAGTACGACCCGAATTGATTGTCAAATTCTAAATTAACGCGAGCGAAGCCGCGGGCAATAGCTAGTGGCTAATGTCGCTATTTATTCCTTCTACGGATTTCCTTCTTCCAAATCTTATCACGTAAGTAGAGTTCGCTTTCCGTCAAAATGTGTTATTATCTGTAATCGTACTAACACATATACATAAATACCTATAAATCTGCGGAAATAGAATATTTTATCTTATCTTATGTCAGTAGTATGCCAGTCAGTGCAGACCGGCGACACTTCGACCCAGTGGGATCTTTTGTGTCGATACTCTCCCATTAACGACTGCCATAGATGTTCATGGCAGCCGGGACCGACGGCTTAACGTGCTCTCCGAGGCACGGAGCAGGCGATAATTGTCAATCAATACGCACATAATTTCGAAAAGGCATATAACTTTCGAAAATCAGAGATGCGCGACGTGGGTTCGAACCCGAGACCCTCTGCATTGCAGTCTATTGGTCTCCCCACTGAGCTATCGCTGCTCAAAAATAGAATATTAATCAAAGCATATCATTTGTAAAATGATAAATTTAGCAATGTATAAATAATGTAGTTTGTCGTTTATATGTTATCCTTAATGCTATTCGGTCACACGCATTCCGTTAACATAAGTTATTTTATCAGTTAGCATGTGTTGATATGTTTATTTTTAGTTATCACTGGTATTATTACCAATTATGAGAAGCATGAATAGCGAATTGGCTTTGGTATTGCGGTTTTCTAGTTTTTGGAGAACTAAAACGACCATTGCTAGTATTTGGCAATTATAAATAAGGAAAAATCAAACAATGTAGCAGAATTCGAATGTCTTTCTAGGTTTGAATTTTCCCTTATTTATTACTAGATGTGCTTGCGGTTTCACCTGCATTTATGATTACTGCGCCGCCCTCATGGGTCGTAGTGTGATGTTATATAGCCTATAACACTCTTCGATAAATAAGCTATCCAACAATAAAAGGTTTTTCAATTCCAACCAGTAGTTATTGAGATTAGCGCGTTCAACCAAACAAACTCTTCAGCTTTATAATATTAGTACCTATAATTATAGATATACAAGTGTTTTATATATGTAAATAATGCAACATTATATGAGCTAACTCATACTTATAACAAGGAAATAAAGGAGACCGTCCATACTCGGCTTGAACGTGGACAATCGTCTTATAAACAAAGCAAAATATTACAATTTTGTTTTAATGTATAATAAATATTGGCTTATATCCAGTCGTATGAAATTGACATAGGATAAAAATATTTTTAAAATATTTTCATTCTCTTTAAAATGTGTAACTGAAATAATGGACAATCCAAATGGCTTGTTTTTGTTGCCTAGTAAAAAAACAGTGGAAAGAAATCGGACCAAGTGTTTACTATATTCATATTTTGAATTCGACAATAATAATTAATGTAAAAATGATATGATATTTGATAAAATATAAAAAAATTGCAAAGGGTAATTTATTTTCATATTCTAGCAACACTTGACTTATCTGTCAATTCTGTTTCCGTCATTCGCTTTGCGTTTGTTCACTCGTGTAGTGGATATTTTGTGTTTTATTTTATTATTTAACGAACTTGATACTAAACTCCATAGAATAATGTTTTCCACTTATTTTAGGCTACTGAAAATTAATATTGTTATTACAATATAAAATTGTTCACGCCCAGGCCAGGGCCCCATACAAGGCGGTCTGTCTCCTTTAAGTCTACCTACGTAAAAATTAAAGTGTGCTGGTTACGGCCTTCTTAATGTGAGAAATGTTGTTAGTCCACCACGCTGGCCTTGTGCAGGTTGGAAGACTTACACATCTTTGCAAACATTTTGAAGAACGCTCTGACATGCAACGTTCTTCACGATGTTTTCCATAACTATTAATACATAACTTCGAAAAGTCAGAAATTAATTTCATGGAATCGAAGTTGAGAGCTCTGGCGTGAGTTCAATGATCTCCGACTAAGCTATCGCTGCCTTTCGAACCATATAGATGGCAACTAAACTCTGCCTTATGCGCAGCACTCATCGAAATCTAAGAAAAGAGACCGATAAGGCGATTCGGCTTATATATAACTCATAGAATACTCAAGTAAGCTATCGCTATTTTCCTTAGCGTGTATCGACAAATGATACCTAAGTGAGTGCAAATTATCGAGACGATAATGTAGCGTTACATCAGACTGAGACAAGGTCGAATGAATTGATAAGAGATAATTAACTCACATGTCGACTAACAACAAAGAAATGCGATAACGTTTGTAGTAACTAGTTTGAATTTAGAAGCTATAGACGCCATTTTGACAGTTAACGTTAGTTTTTGTTTTTTTGTTACAAAGGTAAACTTGTATTCAGTCTGTCCATAATAATATAGCGCGTTTGGGTCCTTATACCTCTGCCGAACGACCAAGGCATGGATTTCTCTGCCAAGGCACGTGTTTCCTTCTTCCTTCAATCCTGGGTCCTTTAGGTGGGGCCTGAAAAGGCACCTTCGCAGGTCGTCAAAGTAGGGATCTCGATATTAGCTCAGGTGCTATAAGGATGGTGTGGGAGCCACTGCTCTTGGACCACATGACTGTTTACCATCAGGCGGAGTGCGGTCATTTTGAAAAGCAAAAAAATAATTTCGGTCCTGTATTAAATCATTCCTCTGCTGCACGGGTCTCTTCTCAGTGTGAGAAGGGTAAGGCCATAGAAAACCACGCTGGCCCAGTGCTGGTTAGCACACTTCATATTATTATCTTCAAGAACATTATGAGAACTCACAGACATGCAGGTTTCCTCACGGTGATTTCCTTCATCGTTAAAGCGAGCGATAATTAACTAATGAATACGCACATAACTTCGAAAAGCCAGAGATGGGACCTTAGGATTTAACTCTAAACCTCTGCATGTCAGTCAAACGGTTTTCCACTAGGCTTTCTGTCTGTTTTATGAAGATTAATTTTAAAGTATGACTTTCTAACCAAATTACACTTTGCTTGCCATGGGAATCAAACCCTACTCCTAACAATCGAACATAATGGTATGGACCAACGCAGCAGATTTGAATAATCTGGCAAAAATAATCCAGTTTGAGAATGACCTTATGACCTTCCTACAGCTACCCAATGACATCTACTGCACCAACGAGAAAATCATCTTCTACAACATAATAAAATGAATAACACAACTTAATTATTGATCCTAGTACATTACTAGACAGACTGGTTTAGACCCTAGACCGGAATCACTTGTTTGGACAAACACTGCCTCACACATTTGCAAAAAAGAGTTGGCGCCGATCTAGCGTATATTGGCGCAAGTAACAAGTGTTTATAAACGCGCCTACATCTGGGACAGTCAGGGCCCGACCCTTCAGAAGGGGTACTACCCTACAAAATTACTCTTAACACTCAAAAAAACATTGCTACGCGATTCTGAACCTTATTACTAGATGAAAAGAATACAGTTGAGTGAAAAATGTGTTTCGTTGACGAAAATGATTTGGGATTTAGAGAAACTTGTTGCGAATTGTTTATAATCAATGTTGTTTTGTAACTAAGTATATGGTGTAATTATGGCCAGATTTTTACTAGCGTTCAGTGACTGCGTAGATGGCGTAGGGGTTTAAGTGTTCATCTCATCACTGCCAATGCGCCGAGTAGTCTGGGTTCAATCCATTGTTCTTGACGTGACAACGTCTAATAAATCGATGAATGCCGGCTGCACGCACGAAAAAGGATGACTCATTGTCCCGTTACGCTCATTGTAACGTTACGATCGGAGCGAGAGCGCTACACGAGCGAGCGAAAGGCACGTTATGACGTTGTCACGTTAAACTATCGTCCGTAAACCGACTTTACAGACAACCAATTTCTTTTTTATTTGGTGGAATGCATTGGCGCATACCCCTGCGCGGGGTCGGGCGGAGGGGTTATGTCGGGCTCACTCGAGAAAAGATGGAGATATCCCGGTAATACCAACTAAATCTACCACGGTGTTCCTTCTCACAATCTATAGCCGGGGCGCAGGGATCACTCGCGCATTCATCCTGCATAGTCTGGGTTCAATCCAATCAAACAAAAATTTGGGTGGTCCATAAATTGTTGAAAACATAGACATAAATTATGCTATTGCGGACTATTTTTAGAACTTTTAAAGATAAACAATTTCTTCATACATGATTGTTGCGTAACTTTAACCGTTTAATCAGCGCACGCAACGGCAGCTCTCAAAAAGAATATAATTTGCCCCTTTTTAACCGACTTCAAAAAAGGAGGAGGTATTCAATTCGAGTGCATTTTTTAAATTTTTTTTTATGTTTGTTAACTCATTACTTTCGACTGGGTGAACCGATTTTGATGATTCTTTTTTATTTGAAAGCTGGTGCTTCCCATGTGGTCCCATTTAATTTTGATCAAGATTTGACTATTCGTTTTCAAGTTATCCTTAATAATGCGTATTTGGCTACATTGATGATGTTCTCATTTTTGGCAAGGTTCACTAAAAACCGAGAAATAAACAAAATTTTTTATTAATTTAATTTAGTTTTTCTGTTAAGAAATCACAATACGAGCCCGGAGTTAGGAAGTTGGCGGTGTTAGACACCCCCATGCCTCAGCAAGCACGTAAAACCGTTGGTCCTGCGCCTGATTTCTCTCCGGTCGTGTCGGATTATCCGTCCCATCGGATCATGACGGTTAGGGAATAGAGAGTGCACTTGTGTTTGCGCACGTACTTGCGCACTATAATATCTCCTGCGCAGATGGTCAGTCTCCGTTAAGACTTTCGGATTGGAGGACATTATATTATATTACATCTGGCAATCTGCTCTAATCTAATCTATTTCACTCAAACTGTATTTACTTGGTTGATCATTTACACTTACATTATATATAATGTAAGTGTAAATGATCAACCAATTTGGTAAATAAATAAATTTTATTTCATTTTAATTTCATACCATGATGTTATACAGCCTTATAACCTTTCTCGATAAATGGGCTATCCAACCCAAAATTTTATTTTTAATTCGTTCCAGTTCCTTAGCGCGTTTAACCAAACAAACAAACTCTTCAGCTTTTTAATATTAGTATAGATTTATAGTACTACACTATGTGCTCCTTGTTAATGTTAGAAAACTTTGTATATGTTTTTATCTTAAATTTCGTAAAGCTAAATAATGTAAGTAGATTTACATTCTTATTGTCACCAGTAAATTTTTACCTAGTTGAACTGTGAAACTGAAAGATTGCTGGTACTGATAGCACATGATGTATCCTATGTTAAGTACCAGCAGAACAGTATAATTAAGAATTTTTGTACCTGTGTTAAGTTTTCTACTACTATGTACTATCGGCTCCAGCGACGGATGACCATTTCAGAAAAATTTTCGCTTGCACATGTTGATCAGTTGAGTTTTTATCGCCTTAGAATCAGTAAACAAATGTAAAGTGTAAAAAAACTCAAACAAAGAAAGGGCGTGTCACGGGTACGGGTACCAAGTGTTGGCCTGCTATGCGATTTTAACTTTAGGAGTGGTCATCCGTCGCTGGAGTCGATAGTATTTACCTATTTGTATTTTGTGCCATTAAAGAAGTTTATTATTATAATATAATATTACCTTCTATTAATTTTAGCGAGAGCGATAGCTCAGTGGGGAGACCAACAGACTGCAATGCAGAGGGTCTCGGGTTCGAACCCAGGTCGTGCACCTCTGACTTTCGAAAGATATAATATGGCTTTTCGAAATTATGTGCGTATTGATTGACAATTATCGCCTACTCCGTGCCTCGGAGAGCACTTTAAGCCATCGGTCCCGGCTGCCATGAACATCTATGGCAGTCACTATTGGGAAGTCAGTGCCCTCTAATATCCTGACACTGGCCTAGCCTTAGGGTATCGTTAGCCTTCGGGTTGCGGAGGTCAGATGGCAGTCGCTCTGTGTAGAAACTGATATCCAGTCAAATCCGGTTAGACTAGAAAGCCGACCCCAAGTGACTTGGGAATAATAAAGGCTAGGGAGAAGAATAGGAAAGGGAGAAATTTTGAAACCAGCCATGTAGCATGTAATGTACCATAATAGTTATTCCGCTTTTCATTTTTATTTTGTTTTCCATGTATATATTATGATTATTATTTTCTCCAAATAGTTAAAAAAAAGTTTTTAATCAGTACATATTGGTTTCCCTCTTCGGGGATGTATGCGAGCGGGGTATATATGAAGCGCTCACCGCCATTATTCCACAGAATTTGCTCGATATACAACCATCTTGTTTATGCCTCTCTCCTTGGAAATATAAGCAGATGACACAAAAGGAAACTAACTATACCTGATACGGTATGCAAATATGTTGAAACAAACAGACGAATACAAATGGCTGGCATACTGTGCCTTTTATGCTAGTTGTCTCCCGGTTTTATAGACGTTAATAATATATATATATATATATAGAATACTAGCTTTTGCCCGCGGCTTCGCTCGCGTTAATTTTGAATTTGACAATCAATTCGGGTCGTACTCTGCTTGTAATAATATAATTTAATCATGATTCGAAAGACACGTGGCGCCATCTATTATCATAAGAACGTTATTGTTGTTTTCCTCGGGAACAATAATTTATTTCGGGATGAAAGGTAGCCTATGTCCGTTTCTGTACACCTGACAACGTAGATGCAAAATTTCAGGATGATCGGTTCAGTACTTTGGGCGTGAAGAGGTAACAAACAAGCAAACTCATTTTCGCTTTCATGATATTAGTTAGGAAGTTAGGATTATATTCTACCACACACACACAACACCATCTAACCCAAACTAAGCAGAGCTTGTACTATGGGTACTAGAAAATGGATTGACATACATACGAGTATACATATACTTTTTTTTGTAAATTCATACATATTATACATTATTTATGATTACAGCTACACTCCCGTGGCTCGTAGCGTAATGATATATAGCATATAACCTTTCTCAAGGATTTGGCTATCAAATGTAAAAAGAAAATTCAATTCTGACTAGTAGTTTCTGAGACTAACGCGTTCAAACAAATAAATTCTTCAGCTATATTATATTCATATAAATGTTTATACTATTAATAGCAGACAGACGTTGTATTACAGGGTGCAATTGGCAATTTAAACCATTTAGAGGCCTGCTGAAATAAACACAAAATAATTTATCAAAATCGGTCCAGTTGTTTAGGAGTAGTTCAGTGACATACATATATACAGAAGAATTATGTAGCTGACAAACAGGCGTACCATCTGCTTGATAGTAAACGGTTACTACTTACCGTTAAACTGGAGAGCGAACGGTAAGTGGACGTACTTTCTGAAAAACGTTCCAACCCACAAAGTTAACATTTTGAGATAATCGTGATTGAAGTTCAATCCCGTATTGCTTCTTCATACATGTGGGTTGGTCTACTAAGTCATGATTTCATATTTAGAGTGATAGTAGAGCTACCACATTTTTCCAGCTAGTAAATAGTAACCCCGTCACTAATTTGCTAATAATAACTCGATTTTGACCCGAGTGTGGGTTGGAACGTTTTTCAGAAAGTACGTCCAAGTGGCCATAGGAATATGATAAATAGTTGTCTGTCTACGATCTTCTTTAAATTGATGGTAAAAAGGATTTTCAGTCTAAAATTAATAAAGTGTGTTTTGATTGTTCAATACTTTTGACAAATTGTTAAGGGCAGGGACGTAATTAACGCGAGCTGATGATTCGCTTACTAGAAAATTCTCGTTTATAGGGGATAATTGCGAACTTCAGCCTGAAGGAGTTTTAGCGCGTTGTCTGCTGAAAGTCATTCATTATTTGCGGACTGGAATCGGAATATTCTTCATTTCACTGTTAACATTCTGATTTTTTTGGTGAAACGCGCATGCAGCCTAGGATATCTAAGGGACTAGTTTTTGCACAAACAAAGTCGCGTTTAATTTTTTGTTTATTTGTGTTTATATGGTATGTTTGAAATAATTGAACCTATCCTAACTAATATTATAAAAGTAAAAATGAGTTTGTTTGTTTGTTACCTTTTCACGCCTAAACCACTAAACCGATGATCATGAAATTTTGCATATACGTTGACAGGTGTACAGAAACGGACATAGGCTACCTTTCATCCCGAAAAATATTACTGTTCCCAAGGAAAACAATAATAACGTTCTTATCATAACAGATGGCGCCACGTGTCTTTCGAATCATGATTGAATTATATTATTACAATCAGAGTTCAAACCGAATTCATTGTCAAATTCTAAATTAGCGCGAGTGAAGCCGCGGGCAAAAGCTAGTAGCATATTAAAGCAATTTGGAGAGAAGATTGAGCTCTCACGAGAAGGAACAGGCAAGAAACTTAAGGCCACTCTTTTAAATCGTTAATTGTTTATAATTTGACATACGCATGTTACAAACAATATAATTGTCTCTTTTAGTACGTAGTATAAATCACAAAGAATTTCTGGAAAGATAATATAAAAAATAAATAATATCAGCCCTGTATTAAACTGTCCCACTGCTGGGCACAGGCATCTTCTCAATGTGAGGAGAGTTAGGCCATACTCCACCACGCTGGCCCAGTGCGGTTTGGCAGACTTCACATATCTTAGACAACATTATGTGTAACTTTTAGACATGCAGGTTTCCTCACGATGTTTTCCTTCACCATTAAAGCGAGCGATAATTAACTATTTAATACGCATATAACTTCGAAAAGTCAGAGATGCGCGCCTTCGGATCGAGCTTGAGACCTCTGCGTGGCAGTCCAACGGTCTCCCACTAGGCTACCGCTGTTTCAGATAGGACAGATAAACCAAATAATAATATGGCCGATCGAAATCTAACTACAGATAAGTGCAGTTAAAAGTTGAAAAGAGAAGAAACAGCGATAAAATCCGTTGAAAGCAGTTTAATTTCTATGTAAATGCTATTTTTAGATATTAAATATAACATTTTCACATAAAATTAAAAATATAAATACTGGCAACACCGGTTGTAATTAACATTATGAAGTGAAAGTTTGTTTGGGTGTTCAGTCTCGAAAACTACTCGAACGTTTTGCTTAATACTGTCGCAGTGGGAAAGTTGTTTCGCTATAGGCTCCACTCGTTTTAAAGGATATAGCCGCAAATTAATTATTTTGTTAGTATAAAATCAACTCGATTTTGCCCGCGGCTTCGCTCGCGTAAATGGTTTGTTAAGGTAAGGATATGTAAATTTTAATCTCTTGGAAACAGTACTTTTGTCTAGATGAAAGGCACTCTATGTCCTTTTCTGTACCCTTGACAAAGTGTATGTGAAATTTCATGACGATTAGTCGAGTCGTTAGGTGTAGGTTAATATACATATTTATATACATCTATGGCAGTCGTTATTGGGAGAGTGTCGACACAAAAGATCCCACTGGGTCGAAGTGTCGCCGGTCTGCACTGACTGGCCCCCACATAAGATAAGGTGTAGATTTTGAAGAGCAAAATAATAAAAGAAAAAATCAACATCAAACTCACCAAATTAAATAGACCTATTATAAGTAGTAACTCTTATTACGTTTCACCTGGTAAGAAAGAGTCCCGGAAGCTCACATAGGTACATTTTATGGTATCTTTATTTGCTTTTCCTTAGCGTCGGCTAACTCACTCACACTCAGAACAAATACCTCCTATCCACGCACATTTTGTCCCTTCCCTTCAAATATTTGATAGAATCTAGGCAACGGCAAAGGGAACCAACACCCTACACTTTTCAAAAAAAGAATTAAAAACGGTTGTTAACGCACACATACAAACCAGCGTTGTACGCACAGTAAATCCAATATCGCATGTGGGCGTGTCGGGTGCGTTCCGAATCGCAATCGCTAACGCACCTGCCTACACAGGTGCCGGAAATCTATTAGCACTTAACACGTATTACGTACGTGCCCTTTGTTCTCTCTTGGTGTTTGAACGCGTCTTTATAGGCGCCATGTTTGTTTTAGGACGTTGTCTTTTGAATATCGAACAAATAGACATTATTTTTAGTATGCTATAAGCCTAAGTTTCTTCTCAATCTGTAATCGAATCTAGAATATAATATTTTATAATAATATTCTATCACATACACAACACCATCTAGCCCAAACTAAGCAGAGCTTGTACTATGGATACTAGACAATGGATAAACATACATATATAATTTTGTTTTTTGTAAATACATACATATTATACATAGAAGCATCCAGACCAAGACAAACATCCATGTTCATGCAAATGTTTGACTTGTGCGGGAATCGAACCCACGACCTCAGGCGTGTCAGTCGGTTACACTAACCATTATGCCATCTTGCCGTCTAAAAAGTTAAATATTAAATACTAAACTTACAAGCTTTGTTACACGTTATGTTACACGTTAACCTATTATTAGGTTAACGTGTAACTTGGTTTAAATACTGATGCCGTACAGTACCTACCTATGGTGAAGAAGCTATCCATGGATGATACCCAGGTAATATAGTGAAGAAGAAAGATCTGAATCTAAAATAAGATCTTAATCTTGTTACAACTACTCTAATAAATGCAAGTACGCAAAGAAACTAAACATATGTTTAGGCATGCGAAAATGTGATAAGTAACGGGTTCATCTGTAAAGAAACTGTCCACTACTAAGAGTTTGCAACCATAAATTGATGGCTCCTGGATGTACAGTATAAATGTATCTTGACGTATTCTTTAGAATATAAGGGTTGGGAGACGGAAGGAGGACCTATGTACATATATAGCTATATAACATACGCAAAAATATTTTTAGCAAACGAGTTACAACTTAGTTTTATAGCGCACCCACACTTTACAAGATGGTGGGCCCCGCATGACAGCTGTCACTTTTTAATCATTGACACTTTCGTTCATAAACTGGAAAACGCGGTAAAATGTAAACGAGCACATTAATTAGCCGCATGCTAAACAATTTCCGGGCGGACAAATATATTGCTTGCTAATGTTTTTTTATTATGGTCGTTCGGAGGGCCGGACTTGGGGTGCACCGATGCACGAATTTAAATATCTTTATCTTTAAAAAGAGAGAAAGAGATCATTTGAAAAATATAGCTAGAGAAATATTGATAGATAATTAATAATTCTCTCGCTCTTCTTTTAGATTTTTTTTATCTATGAGGTTCTATGACTACTCCCGAAGTGACAACAGAATTTAAGATACATTTTTTACAGAAAGACAAAGCTGAATGTTCTCTCTCGACGACTAAGCTGTGTACGCACAATATTTAAGTAATATCTAAATATACAATAAGCGTTACTCAACAGTATAAAACTTTAATGAAATCACTTGCCTAAATGTTGATTTCACGTTGACCCAACTTCAGCTTTCTTTTCTTTTTGCGTACAAGTTTTTCGTGTTAATGCCAAGGTTTGCGTTTTTGTTATTTGCTTCATGGTTGCGAACGAGGTTGTTGGTTAATAAATAAGATAGTTTAATATTGCTGCTTCATTGGTCTTCTAAGAAATTTTTAATAGCAACACGGAATTTGCCAATATGGTAGACGACAATAGGCTAGCAAAACCTTGCAGATAATTATGAACTGAGCTACGTACCAACATTTAATTATAATTAAAAAAGAAAGAAAGAAGGAAAGAAAGAAAAGTAATTTATTAGACACACCATTAATATAAACACAACATATTAACATGACAACAACAAGAAAATACAAAAAGAAAAATAAAGAAAATGTTGTGCAGTGTGTCCAAAAGGTTCCAGCTCAGCCTTAGCTACGGATGACCGCAGCGCTGTTTTTTAGCCGAAACCCAAGGGACCTTTTGCCAGTACATGTATACGAGAAAATTCTCATAGACTTCAACCTTTGTCTGAGCCTAGAAATTAACTTAAATATAAACCCCACCCCACTAACTACTAAACTTTAAGTTTCATAAGTATTATTTTGCCACCTATATAAATATATTGTTGACTTTGCCTAATAATACGTAAGACAAAGCGTAGCTGTCAAACCGTGGCTATTATACAAATTTGCCTACGCCTTTAGAGATATATAGACGTATGTGTATTAAATACATACATCATACACATAGATCGTTCAATATATACAGGTAAACCATCGTGCGGTCGGTACGTAGGAGATGAGAAATGAGTGGCATAACTTGCAAGCCTGTGATCGATATAGCCGTCAAGCGCCATTTTTAACTTAGAAAATGCATACAGGCAGCTTTAAACCTTTTGGAAGAGTTAAATCTTTCATGTAAATCTAAACATTCTATAAGTGAGAAATATATTTAAGAGATGTGTTTGTCGATGTAGCTTCTTTCAATGGGTTTACCTGTGTGATGCCTACAGAAACTTATACCGATATAAAAATATGTTGTGTTGTGTTTTAATCCAGGATATAGTTGAAATTAAACTACTATATACGAATTTTATCGCGTTGTTTATTTGACACAATATTACAAAATTTTGAAAAACTGTTACACTACTATAATCACTATTAAACTTTACTAATTTTTAAGCTAATTAAATTATTGAAACTATTAAAACTATTTATACTACTATACTATTTATATTTATGTTTACACTTTCCCCGACGTTTCGGTTGCTTTTCAGCAGACATGGTCCCAAGGATATAGTCCCAAAATGCAATTTTTTACCCAAATCCGTTAAAAGGTTTACGCGTAATTCAGTAATCATACTCCCGAACCTTAGGATTTAAATATTTAACAAATATATAGTTGGACGTAAATTTTCTCCATATATTATTTATATATCGTATGCCTACCACCGTCCATGTAGCACTGCAGGGTGCCAGCTGAAAACCAGCGCTGGGTCTGACATGCTGAGCTGGTAACCTTTTCGGCAATACATGCTATGTTATCTCGTAATGCACTAATATAGGAGTAAATTCACCACTAAATAGAATGTGTAGAGAAATGAACTCATTTATAAAACTAGTGCCTAATGCAGATATACATCATGATTTTATGAACTCATTTAAATCCAAAATCCTGGAATCCCGGACAGTAAATGTAACTACTTAACCACCAATACCCCTTGTACTCTTTACCTATATTATTATATTAAGTTTTTAATTTACGTAAATTGTAACACATCACAATATTGTTTAACCTGTTGGATATTTAACTATGTTAGTATTAATTTCTAAATAGTACCTAATGTTGCTTAATGAATGTTGGTTAGCCCGTAATTGGCTAGTGTGTAAGCTTGTAACTTTTAAGTTATTTAAAAATTAAGTACATTGTATGCACAAGCTGTGGGAAGACCTGAATAAATAAATAAATAAATAAGTAATGCTTACTTGGGTTCGTATTTGACAACTTGCCTGAAATTCAGCCCAAGCCTTATTACCCACATCACTTTACCTATATCACTTTATCTATATTTGTAACCAAGTGTGCAATATGCTGAATAAATGATTTTTCTTTCTTCTTTCTATTGGTATTTTTTAATGGGAATATGTCGGCAATACGGGACTGTTAAACAGTTGTGTAAATCAAGCGTTCTCTCTGGTCAAAGTTTATAAATTTTCTGACAACACAGGAATTATACTTTGTGCAGCGATTATTTTTTAAATAAATGAATCAATGTGTGTATAAATAATTGCCGAGATATATACAGATGAGACACTACCATAAAAAAGTAAACAAGTAAGTAACTGCTGTATAAAAATATGCATGATCATGTTGAACGAACAATAATTTACGTCACAATCCATGATGGCTACCAAAAAGTTGATCTTGACCCGGACAACAAGAAACCAGCAAAAAACGGTACGCTCATTAAGATCGATTGTCAGTCGTTCTAACATCTATGTTATGCATTTTATTTTTAAACTTAATATCATATTTTGCTGCAGCGATAGGTCAGTGGGAAGACCAACAGACTGTAATGCAGAGGGTCTTGGGTTCCAACTCACGTGGCGCACCTCTGACTCTCGGAAGTTATATGACTTTTCGAAATTATGTGCGTATTGATTGACAATTATCGCCTGCTTCGTGCCTCGGAGAGCACGTTAAGCCGTCGGTCCCGGCTGCCATGAACATCTATGGTAGACGTTATTGGGAAGTCAGTATCCTGACACTGGTCTAGCCTTAGGGTATCGTTAGCCTTCGGGTTGCGGAGGTCAGGTGGCAGCCGCTCCATGTAAAAACTGATATCCAGTTAAATCCGGTTAGACTAGAAAGCCGACCTCAAGTGACTTGGGAACAATAAAAGATAGGGTGAAGAAGAATATAATATTTTGCTGGCTAGACTTCTTTACCGTATGGTGGGTTCCAAACTCGCAAGACAGAGGAATAAGTCAGATTATTGTGTGATTCGTCGTTTAGTAATATGAATTTAAATTTTGAGACATGCCGTTTGTAGCACGGGATCAATCTTTATGGTAATTGTATATTGACAGCTCAATTTAAAGAGATCTAGGACCTATTCCACTACCTCCAAATAACATTTATCTATAAGATAAAAGTCTCGCCATCTCTCTTCTTTAACCTAACAAGAGTGAGAAAGCATTCGATTTATCTTTTGGTTAACTTTGATTTCATACTTGTGAACCTGGCCATTGGGCCCAGAAAGTCTTTTAAAAAAATAAAAAAGCTCCTTCTCTATGTTGATTTCTATATTGGGGGACTTTACAAACATTCAAACAACGGACAAAAGATCACCTAATCTTGAGATAATTATTTGTGGCTCACACAATTTTTTGTTTTGTGTATATAACTCTAAAAGGTTCTAGAGTGGCGGCCACGCACCAGAACACGCAGCAGGGGTAGGCCTTCCACAAGGTGGACCGACGACCTGGTAAAGGTCGCGGGAAGCGGTTGGATGCGGGTGGCCCAAGACCGGTCTGTGTGGAAAACCTTGGGGGAGGCCTATGTCCAGCAGTGGACGTCTTTTGGCTGACATGATGATGATGATGATGATATAACTCACCGTAACCAGGCGACCACTTAAATCTTAAGATTAAGTCAAAACGAATTCTATGATCTAACATTATAATAATACTAGCTTTTGCGCGCGACTCCGCCCGCGTGGTACCTACATCAATTAAAAGTAGCCTATATCCTTTACCAGGTTTTTTCGAACTTAACCAAATTTAATCTCAATCGGTTGAGTGATTTAGTCCTGAAGAGGTAACGGACAGATAGACAGACAGACAGTTACTTTCGATTTTATAATATTAGTAAGGAAGTAAGAATTATTTGGGAAACTAATGCTAAACTACGGCCCTGTACGGTCAAGAAAAAGTGTAAAAAGAAATATGGCCGTCATGCGGGCCAGATGTGCACGCGCAGGGAACAGGACGACCCAACCGTTCGTTCGGAAACAAACCGTCCGTTGTATAATAATGTCTTATTATCTTAGTGATAGTATCTTATTACGTAATTAGCTGCAGTAAAAAGACGGAAATATCGTAATAGACCGCTAAATTGTCGCAGCTGACGCCAACCGCAATGCTGTATGTAAAATTCGATGTAAAATCCTTACTAATATTATAAATGCGAATGTTAGTTCGTTTGTTACGCTTTCACGCCTGAACTACTCGACCGATCGTCATGTAATTTCACATACACGTTTTAAAGGGTATATAAAAGTTAAAGGATTAAGGGTAACATCTAGAAAAAAATGACTTTCTCCAAGGGATAGAAATTTATATACGGGCCACTGATTTGTCTACATGCAGACAAATATTATATAGTACAAGCTTTTACCCGCGGCTTCGCTTGCGTTAATTTAGAATTTGACAAACAATTCGGGTTGTACTCTGCTTGTAATAATATAATTCAATCATGATTCGAAAGACACGTGGCGCCATCTATTATCATAAGAACGTTATTGTTTTTCTCAGGAACAGTAATTTTTTTCGGGGTGAAAGGTAGCCTATGTCCGTTTCTGTACACCTGACAATGTATATGCAAAATTTCAGGATGATCGGTTCAGTGGTTTAGGCGTGAAAAGGTAACAAACAAACAAACAAACAAACTCATTTTCCCTTTTATAATATTAGTTAGGATTAGGATAGGATTTCTTAAACAAAAACGGAAGAAGAAAGTGTGGCAATTAAAAGGCTTTTGTATGTTTGAGACATCGTAGCTCCTATGTCTGTGCCGAATATAATAGGCTTTTCAGGTAACTTTTAGGCTACTAACGAAAGCAGTTTGTAATGGAGATAACATGAAATTCTCCGTTAAAACATTGAGCAGTCTCATAATATTTGTTTTATAGAAAATACAACTTGCACGTCCTAACTGAACCAAACTAATATTATAATGCGAAAGTTAGTTTGTTCGTTTGTTTGTTACGCTTTCATGCCTTAACTACTCGACTGATCGTCATGTAATTTCGCATATACGCTGTCAGGGGTACAGAAAAGGACATAAGGTACCTTTCATCCGGAAAAAGTACTGTAGCTCACCTTACCTTTATTTACGCGAGCGAAGCCGAGGGCTAAATCTAGTTAGAAATAAACCCTTTAATAATGTCCTCCAAATTGATTTCGGTCACGGCGGCCAATCTTGAGACTGGTCATCTGCGCAGGAGATATTATAGTGCACAAGCGTGTGCGCAAACACAAGTGCACTCTCTATTCCCTAACTCTTATGATCCGATGGGACGGATAATCCGACACGACCGGAGAGAGATCAGGCGCAGGACCAACGGCTTTACGTGCTATCCGAGGCACGGGGGTGTCTAATCTACCGCTAACTTCGTAACTCCGAGCTGTTATTGAGATTTCTTAACAGAAAAATTTATTAAGGAAGTGAAATAATTAAGTTGTTAGTTAGCAGTTTTCTACAATGTACCTATGCTTGAATTCTAAATAACCATAAAACGCAAGAATCAATAGTAATTGAATATTAAAATTGTTAAAAAAGAAACACCTTTGATAAACGAGCACGTGCGAACATTAATGTGCCTATAAAAAGTGTTGCCACTTGCGTAAATAACCTTAGGGCTTTTTTTACTCTGGCAATGCTGGCGCACACATTATTTACGAACGAGACAATGAACTCAGTACGCAGCCTTTTGTCTTTTGCGTTTTTAATCTGTGATGCTGTTTTAGGGTTCCATAAATAATTATTGTTATGGATTAAAAGCTTATGAAATTAAACAAAAATGTACTTTAAACAAATAAATGCTTTGCCTGGACTAGGTTTAAATGCTGTACATGGTCCTTTGCAGAACTTCAACAACGGATACAAAAATGCAGAATAACTATTTGTTGATCACACAATTTTTGTCCAGTGTAGGATTCGAACCCTCAACACTGCGAAATAGCGAGGCTACACTACTTAAACCATTAGGCTATCTTTTTTATTTTATTTTTTATTATATAACTAGAGTGGCAAACAAGCATACGGCCCACCTGATGGTAAGTGGTTACCGTAGCTTATAGACGCCTGCAACACCAGAGGCATCACTTGCGTTTTGCCGAGCCTTTATGAAAGGAAGTGGGAAATTGTGATATCAAGGTTTGGGGGATACATTCCCATATATAATATTAGTTAGGATTAGGATTAAATAATCTGGTTCAGATTCACGTCCAAAACTATAGAAGTGACATATAGAATATAATATAATTGAAGCTCACCCAATGGTCTCGAACCTGCCGCTTTTTCGGTATTTCTACCGATTTGGCGATTGTCCTACCGAAATGGAATGATTTTTCTACGATTTTGTTAATGTAAGGAATTCCTTTTTTTTTATCTTTTACGGGGATTGCATACTGCTTAAACGTCGATCGACGGGTTAACGATATATTTTGGGGAATACCATTGTATTCAAAAATTTGTAATTAGGTATCTAGTATAGGTAAGATCGCTTAGGAACACCGTGGAAGGTGTCGTCGGTAGGACTCAAGAATATCTAAAAAAAAGATCAGCTCGCCTAAAATAAAGAGATTTGATTAAGTTTATTGATTTTTATTGAATTTGCCGATTTTTGGTCCAAATTTATCGATTTTACTTGGCAACTCTACCGATTTCACATTTTAGGCGATAAACTCAAAAACTACTAAACAGATTTTCATGCGGTTTTCACCAATAGACAGAGATTCATGAGGTAGGTTTACGTCTATAATTTGTTAAGGTTTTGTACTGCGCGTGCGAAGTTGAGGCGGGTCGTTAGTATTTGTATAGATTTTATTGCACAGAACCCGTATATTTAATAGATATACTGTATATTGCAACTTTTTGTTATAATCAATACTGTGAAAAATATTGTTGGACTTTTTGCTCTGTGCTGCTGAATACATTTTCCTGTTGACCTCACAATAAAGCGTACTGTTACTACCAGCTTCGTCTAAGAGGCGTAATAATAACTTTATAGGTATGATAGTATATCTGACAGACGCTCGCTTTATCCATAGTTTTCATTATATAAGACCATCAATCACCTATTTCCATAGCTCAAATTTATTAGGTTCCATATGTAGCACTAGATGTTCCTACGGTTTCACCCGCGTTTATCGTTACTGCGCCGCCCCCGTGGGTCGTAGCGTGATGTTATATAGCCTATAACCTTCCTCGATAAATAGGCTATCCAACACTAAAATAATTTTTCCAATCGAATCAGTAGTTCCTGAGATTAGCGCGTTAAAACAAACAAACAAACTTTTTAGCTTTATAATGATAGTAGATATAGATTAGTCCTACACCTGCCTTAAAAAAATATTTACAAAATAAAATATCTAAAGTTACTCCAAAGCTCTCTATCCAAAATGTTTACAGTTAAGCTTCATGTGCTGAAAACGGTCGCTTTAAGCCCGTTTTTATTAAAACCAGTGCTTCACGCTGAAGAGTATCCACACGGCATATTACATAGTAGGTATTAAAACACGAAATATTTTCAGGTTTACATTTCTGCTGAAAACTTGTGCGTGTATACCACGTTGTGACATTACGATTCCCGAGTAAAGGCCTATTGAAACCTGAGCGGTATTCGCTGCCGCTGTGGGTAGAGGTATATACCGCGCGGGTTTCGCTCTGGAATTTGTATCAAGCTCCGCGGCTAGAGCGACCTGAGCGGTATTTGCTGCCGCTGTGGGTAGAAGTGCCTGCCGCACGGATTTCGCTCAGGTATTTAGTATCAACTCTACCCACAAGGATAGCGAAATCCGCTTTGGTGTGAACAGTAATATTACCGCATACCCACTCGGTTTTCTCTATCGCAGACGGTAGCGAATACCGCTTAGGTTTGAACAGGCCTTTAGGCAGGTTTAAATACGGCGTCTTGGGAAGTTTAAATATGTGATCTAAACATATTTGACGGTACGGATGGCGTGGTTTGCCCCACTACCCCGAGTGTTGTGGGTTCGAATCCCACACGGGACAAAAATGTGTGTGATCCACAAATGGTTGTACCGAGGCTGGATGTTCTTTGTGTCCGTTGTTTGAATGTTTGTAAAGTCCCGCGCGATGCAAGAAGAAAAGCTAGTGCGGGAGCTGTCTTAAAAATAAAGACGGCGTCTATTAAATAGTTGATTATCGCTCGCTTTAACGGTGAAGGAAAACATCGTGAGGAAACCTGCATGTCTAAGAGTTCTCGAAGATATGTGAAGTCTGTCAACTCGCACTAGGCCAGCGTGGTGGACTATAGCCTAAATCTTCTCACAGTGAGAAGAGGCTCGTGCGCAGCAGTGGGGCAGTTTAATACAGGGTTGATATTATTATTATCTATGTTAAAGGTGCTATAATATAATATACTAGATGTGCCCGTGGTTTCACCCGCGTTTGTGATTACTGCGCCGCCCCTATGGGTCGTAGCGTGATGTTATATAGCCTATAACCTTCCTCGATAAATAGGCTATCCAACAAGAAAATAATTTTTCAATTCGGACCAGTAGTTCCTGAGATTAGCGCGTTCAAACAAACAAACAAACTTTTCAGCTTTATGATATTAGTAAGTATAGATTTAACGAATGTGTCTTACATCTCTGCCTACCCAATAATGGAAATATGAGCGTGAATTTGCTTTGCCAGGGTTGATAATTATAATAGGCAGTGAGTCTTACCGTACTAAATATAGGCACGGATAGTCAGCACGTATGTACCACCAGTAACAAGAAAGTCCATGTTTTGACTTCGCCGTCATTTCCCACTTACCTAAAACAAAACAAATAACATTTAATTAATACATGGGTAGTAAAACACGAGAGAAACCAAAAAACAGTTAATATAGGAGCATTTACAACTACAAACATATACATACACTAGATGTTCCCGGGGTTTCACCCTCGTTTATCGTTACTGCGCCGCCCCTTGGGTCGTAGCGTAATGTTATATAGCCTATCTCGATAAATAGGCTATCCAACACTAAAAGAATTTTTCAAATCGAACCATTAGTTCCTGAGATTAGCGCGTTCAAACAAACTCTTCAGCTTTATAATATTATAGCCTTTCTCGATAAATAGGCTATCCAACACTAAAAGAATTTTTCAAATCGAACCAGTAGTTCCTGAGATTAGCGCGTTAAAAAAAAAAACAAACAAACTCTTCAGCTTTATAATATTAGTATAGATATGTCTATGTACTAGCTATATCTGGAGAATACCTAGTATTATTTTTCTGGATGAAAGGTGCTCTACAGAACCGCTATTTAAACACTGTTGCCTGAAGAAGACAGCCAGATATTACCACTACTTTTTCTTCCTGTCGTTTGCCAGCGTATACGAGCCTACATTGTGTACCTCTGTTCACCAGCGGCTCGTTACGAGCCACCGAGTGCCACGCCAGTTTAAACCTTATTTCACTAACCTTAACGCTTAAAACTGATTGTATTGCAGCTACGAATGGATTTTTTTGGTAAAGGACCATATATTATGTCCTTTACCCTTCGATCAAATATACCATAGATGCACATTCTCATACAAAAACCGCGTCAATATGTGGCACTGACCAGTACTACTTACTTATAAGTGTCTGCATTTATTATGCAATCCAGGAAATAAACCGGAATAACCATTGAACGCCCACTGAGAAACATTTTGTAATAGTTTAGTTAAAACGCGTCAATGTAAAGCGTCATAAGTGTGTTACTCGCGATACGCAAGCGTACTAAGTATATCTAAGTATATGGTACGGTCTCCACCGTAGTAGTGGTGTCGATTCGCTCTCGCTTACGGGCAGCGCACACAAGAGTGAGTGGGACAGGTGCATAATATAGCGCATACGACTGATTTATGCACAGTTTTGTTGGCGCCGTTTTTCGAGCGACGATCGTGCATCTATGGTATATTTGATCGATGCCTTTACCCAAAAAAGCCATCCATAAAGAAGTACAAAAATATAACCATACGATAGGTATCCTCTCTTACTTTGCAACCAGTTTTGATAGTTTCTACAAAAATATTTCTTTTCATTCCATTTGCTCATTTTTGCAAAATAATAATAAAAATAATAATGACTCGATGGCGTAGTAGTTAGTGTAACAGACTGCCACGCCTAAGGTCGCGGGTTCGATTCCCGCACAAGTCAAACATGCATGAACATGGATGTTTATATATGTATGTATGTTTATCCATTGTCTAGTATCCATAGTACAAGCTCTGCTTAGTTTGGGCTAGATGGTGTTGTGTCTATGTGATAGAATATTATTATTATTAATGTACAAAATCAGACAGGCAACTAGCCTATTCTGAGGCACGTCAGGTGGCGCCACCTACAGTTATTCTCAGACACTAAGCATGGTACTATTTATTATTAACCGGATGGCTTCACACGGTTTTCCCTTCGAATCTAATGATAAATTTATATCACTCCACTGTATCAGAATGTATGATGGCCCATTTAGCTGTTAGGAACAATACACCCTAACGATAGTTTGCATTTTTAATAATTTTTGTCGGTCGAGGGTTCTATTTCTAGAGTATGATGGAGCTGACATTGTCGTGTATGGCCAATCGCTCCCAAATAAACAGAGAATAAAAAAAAATGGGGCAGTCTATGGGGACTGCCGGTAGAAGTCAAAACTTTAATCCTTGATTATAAACACTTCTTTATAAACAAAAAATGGGGTGGGTCGGATTCCTGATACTGTCTTAGGAGTTATTAAGGAGGTCAACATTTCGTTATTTTTTGCGTAGGAGGCACCATTTCCGAGATATTATTGTTAACAAATTGTTAATATTATAAAATAATTCAAAAATGGAAAGCGTGGCAGCGTGATGATGACGCGAGTTCTATAATTTTTGTTCACCCAAGAACTGCTTAACGCGCCTAAAGAAGTTTTCACTTCAAAAATCTTGTTCTAGAGATAACGATTGGTCTGACTTGGCACAAAATAGGAAGAAATGGCGCATTTTAATGTCGGAGGCCAAGATCCACTTTGTGTCTTTGAGCCAACGAAGTAAGTAAGTAGGTTTAGGGAAGGTGTAAATGCAATTACACGATTTCTTGAAGCAAGTGTCGTGCTATCTTTGTCAAACTTGGCGATAAGAACAGGGATAGTATGACACTTGCTTCAAGAACTTACCTCGTGTAAATTGGCCTTTAAGTAATTGTTTTATACATACATACATAGATTCACGCCTGTTTCCCAGAGGGGTAGGCTGAGACTACGGATTTCCATTTGCTACGATCCTAACACATTTTTCTGGCTTCATTCAATTTCATCACATTCCTCATACACGCTCGCCGGTTTAAGGAGCTCTTAACCTGCCCTTTGTCCAAAACGTCTCCGATCTGATCGAGAAACGTTCGCCTAGGTCTTCCCCTTGTGACTGTTCCATTCACACTAGCCTTATAAACTTTCTTAGTCAGTCTTATTTGGATTTCGTTATCAGTAGCAGCACGGATTCTAAATTATCAGTAGCAGCACGGAATTTAACTGACTCCGTGGCGCAGCGGTAGTGAATGCGACTGCTGTGCATGAGGTCTCGGGTTATCCCGGGTCGGGCCAACAAAAGGTTATTGGATTTTTCTGTTAAGAAATCTCAATAACAGCCCGGAGTTTGGAAGTCGGCGGAGTGAGACATCCCCGTGCCTCGGCAAGCACGTAAAGCCGTTGGTCCTGCGTCTGATCTTTCTCCGAACGTGTCGAATTACCGTCCCATCGGATCATGAGGGTTAGGGAACAGAGAGTGCACTTGTGTTTGCGCACATACTTGTGCACTATAATATCTCCTGCGCAAATGACCAGCCTCCACTAAGATTAGCCGCCGTGACCGAAATTCAGTCTGGAGGACATTATTATTAGTAGCTCGGAGTCTGGGACATTATCTGAACGGGAATAGCCTCACCGCTATGACGTGGGACCTAAACCATAGTATAGTGGATTTAATACACTTCTACCCATAGCTCATAAGCTCTGCCTACGATGGAAGGCAAAGGTGTTTTACATAATATGCCTATATAGGTGTGAGGTTATGTATGTATTTTGTAAAGAGGTCAAGCGCACTAAGACTTACTAAAACTTATTGCTATCACTACAGAACTTGTATTGGTTCATACGATTAAT
The DNA here is from genome assembly GCA_963564715.1 of Catocala sponsa. NCBI lineage: Eukaryota > Metazoa > Arthropoda > Insecta > Lepidoptera > Erebidae > Catocala > Catocala sponsa. Next base: position 23,874,084 of record OY751344.1, on the reverse strand, counting down.
ATTTTTTATTTTAGATTTTATTTGGCTATAATTTATGGTATAATGACCGCAACACCACGTAAAATACTGAAGTTTTAATTAAATGACGATTTAAAAGAGTGGCTGTGATTTTTGCTAGTATCTTCTCTAAGGCTCAATACTTTCCCTGAACTTAGCAGCTAACTTAAAATTTAAATACATAAACTTTTAAATTTTGACATTCATAAGTGTCACTTTGTGACTTTTTACTTTGACGTTAACTAGGAAACACACTATGGTTACTTTTGCGTTTATAATGTTGAAAGGATGGTTGTTATGGCGCAAAAACCGCAGTAATCCAGCATCGGCCGGCTTCTGTCATGGCGGCGCCGTGGGAAGTTCTACAGTTGAGGAACGACGCGCGACGTTCCGTTACCCGCTCCCGGACATATCTCGGTTACAATATTGTGGTTAGGGTAAAATAAGCTGCTTCGCGATTCCTTTGCCTCATTAAAAAGTTATTTAAAAAATGCAATTTATGACAGAATTGTCTTTGTGAAGAATTTAAATATAAAATCTAATAAAACAATATTGCTAAATGTTCATTGAATTAAATTTTAGGAAATGAAACAATTCGTTTTTATTTTGGGTGTTAAATTATTATTTACGCTGATATATTGACAATATTGAATTTACAAGAAAGAAAATATGATTAAATCAGACATTCAGTAAGTACATCAGTGCCTATGAGAAAAATTTCATATAGATAAAAATCGCCTAAATATGTAATAATTGTTTACGACTTACTATACCACATATGCAATATTTTATTTATATTTGGTTATATTTCTAATATTCAGATTTAATACAAAAATGCTTTTACAAAAACCGATAACAAATAATTTAGAAAATTTATATTTCTTAATGAACTTTTGTAACCAAAAAATCTAAATATTTGTCTTGCGTCACATCCTTGCCGAAATATTCAAATAATAAATAAAAACTATACAATATTGTAATATAGCAATAGAAATTAATAAGTAAAGCAATATCGACTTTAAACGTAAAACTAAAGGTTCAAATTCATTGAAACAATACTTTTACAACCATTTTACATGGCACCGCATTTATTTCAACACTGGTCGCCATTTTCACCGAGTATTTTCTCATCGTCCCGCGGGGTGCAACAAATAATGTAGGCCATACAAACATTTGGCGCGTGTGGGGACTGGGGATCGAATCTGTGACCCTCAGCACAGTCGGTAGGGGTGTCAACTCACCAATACTAAAGCGGTCAATAACCTAACCACTTTCAAATCTCTATTGTAGTTTTGCGTGAGTTGAGATCCGTTGCTGCTGATCGAGAAGTTTTGGATACGAAACCCGGATCACAATACAAATGTTTATTTTTTTTTATTGCCATTGGTGGCAGACGAGCAAGTAGCCCACCTGATGGAAAGTGTCAACCGCTGCTCATGGACTTCATCAATGTCAGGACACAGCAAAGCCGCTGCCTACCGTGAAAGAAGAACTCTCTTTAAACCTCGTTTGAAGAGACATATCATAGCGCTCGGGAACCACCGAAGCAGGCAGTTCATTCCAGAGCTTGCACGTACGTGGGAGAAATGATCGCTGAAGCTACAGCGACATTGACACGTAGAAGACAATTTTTTTTAAACAACGTTGGTGCTTCTGCCCTATGTCGCAGGGTTTTCACCAATACAATTAACAGGCTACGCTCAGACTCAAAACAATAATTTGTGGATTAGATAAATAACTGTCTCTCGGATATGTCATGCCTGATAACTCTGCCACCCGCAATGGGTCAGCGTCGTTGTCCTTAACTCTTCTCACACTGAGAAGAGGCCTCTGCCCAGCAATGGGCAAGCTTACAAGCTTTTGCCCGCAGCTTCGTTAAGGAACTTCACTTGTTTTGGCTGAAAGTAACCGTTGTATGTCCTTTTCTGTACCCTAAATTTAATGATGGTCAGTCGAGTAGTTAAGACGTGAAAGCGTACCAAATAAACAAATTCACATTCGCATTTATGTTTATAGGATTCCTATGCCTCTGCTTATCCCAGCCTTCTACATGATCGCAAAGATTTGCACAAATGACAGCCATGTTCGGTAGGCGTCGACTCGTAATTCTCGTTTCGTATTGTCTGACGAGAAGCTAAACTTGTTCCAAAGCTGAACGCTCCCACACGATCGAGCCAAATTATTGCAGCCATTATACCTACGCTTGGATCAATAAAATGACTGTTTAATCACCATAAGATTGAATAAGAATATAAGGCTAGTCGGAATGAGACAGTTGGGATAAGAGAAAACTGAGGCAAACATTCTCTGGCCAGTTCAGAAACATTCTAGGGAAAGGCCAGGTTAAACCTAATTCGAAAAAGCTGTCTTTCATCTCATCATCTTTAAAAAAGACATTCCCCGCTCTAGGAATAATATAATAATATAATATATTCCATCACATACACACAACACCATCTAGCCCAAACTAAGCAGAGCTTGTACTATGGGTACTAGACAATGGATAAACATACATATATACCTTTTTCTTTTTTTGTAAATACATACATATTATACATATAAACATCCAGACCAAGACAAACATCCATGTTTATGCACACAAATGTTTGACTTGTGCGGGAATCGAACCCGCGACCTCAGGCATGGCAGTCGGTTACACTAACCACTACGTCATCGAGGCCGACAATTCCTGTGTCGCGGGGGACTTTACAAACATTCAAACAACGGACACAAAGAACACTCAGACTCTGAACAACCATTTGTGGATCACACACATTTTGAGGTATTTAATCAAAATGATATACAAAGGACTTGGCATATACCTCGCTAGGTCTGTGCCTAAGTTTTGTGCTTATATTGGTCGTGGAGTTCTCAGTTCGATTACAGGGTTATATATTTAAGGTAGTAGATCCTCGCTGGTTTCAGCATGAATGGGCCGGATCGACCGGGGTAGTACTACCCTCTCACAGAATACCGGCGTGAAGTAACGGTACCCGTACTGTTGCGTTTCGTATCGGTGAGTGAGAGAGCCGGAGGCCTAGTTACCCCGATCCTTTTCCTATCCTTTCCTTTGTCCTTTCCCTCCTACATTCCTTTTTAAAGGGCTGGCAACGCACTTGTAACTCCTTTGGGGTTGCGGGTGTCCATGGGCGGCGGTAATCGCTTACCATCAGGCGATCCGTCTGCTCGTTTGCCCCACTATCCCATAAAAAAAAATAAAAAAAAACTGGTACTGGTATATGTTGTCCCACAACACTCGGCTCAGTGGCAGTGTGGAGGCGGCCATTTTAACCACTACGGCATCCGTGCAGTCTTGTATAAAGTCGTAGTGTATACATCATCTATGGTAGTATCTCTAGTTTACCTGTCAGGCAATAGTCGTGGATCTGTAACCATTTTATAATATACATACTGGGTGTAAGGGACGGCGTACCGAAAATTTTAGCAAGACGTCTTTCTATAAGTACTTATCACGACATAAACTTCAATTATTAAAAAAACGCAAGATTAAAATGTTATGTATGTAGATTAACATTATTACGCGGTACGCAATGGATTGCTACCGATACAACGCACTCGACGTACCGCGCGTATAAAAACAGCTGATCTATTTAAATCACGACCATTTAATTGCATTGCTGTATTGTAGAAAAATGTGGCATTTTATTATGTTATGTAATTCAAAGTCAGAAAAATTGCAGTAAAGCAAATGTGATTGTTAAAAAAAATTCCAACGATTTTTAACTCAGAATAATGGTCTGAATCTACTATCTTAGTTTTCGGTACACCGTCCTTTACACCCAGTATTTTCAAACTAGTGCCTATATCGCTGAACAAGTGACATACGTATGTATCTATATGACATCCGCCGAGACTAGTAAATCAAGGCTTTTACAAATCTTTTGGATTACTCTCTGCTGTTACCAAACAGAAAATTCTAAGAACAATTATTTGTTGTCGAAACAGCGACAATACAAAGCAACAAGGTAGTTTCACCTAATCAATTGATATAATTATCTATACGTGTTGATTGATATATCTATGTATGTTGTAACTGGGGGATGTCTGTTCACGGGAGATGTTTAAGAAAAAAAATGTGAGGAGTCTTTATAACATCTATAGAATCCAAAACAATAATTTTAATACTTTTTGTCTGTCTGTCTGTATGATTGTACGCAAAAAACTACTATACGAAATCGATGCGGTTTTCACAGTTGTCTTGTTGGAGGTCTAACTTATAATTTGATACATGTGTCATCTTGATACTATAAATCGAATATTATGTGGGTAGATCAGCTTCTTGTTATATGCAAAGAAAGAGAAACATAGACCTACCTACTTCCAAATTCCACGCGTACAAAGTCACGGGCAAAAGCTAGTAATTGTATAAACAAGTTGCAAACTAAAAATACTTTATTTCAACATATTAAATAAGGCAAAAACGATATTTATAATAAAATGCATAAGATATTTCTAGATTGCTTTCGCACTAATCACATCCCAATCAAAACGAGTTCGATTAACAAAAAATAAAATCGCTCATGGCAATCGATTAAGCATCGCGTGCGACGATCGAGAATCGAGCATCGAATATCGAGTCCACATATCGATACGGAACGCGGCGATTGATCAGCTCGGGGTCGGCGACCGCTCTCCCCGTTCCTAATTTGAATTCGCGGCGTATTATCAGGCGGGAGGCCGTAATTGGATAACAATGAGGGCGCCAACCTCCCCCATTGGTGGTTTGGACATAACGCCTCTGCTGGGGAAAGTTTGGACACGCTGATTGGCGGGGAGCGGTCATCTTGCGAACGTCTGGTTCCTTCGGTAATGTTATGTTGGTATTAGTACCAACATAATAATGACGAAGGAACTGTACTAATAAGGTTGTACGACCTTTTTTTGTGTAATATAAACGTGAATAAAGTTTGATCAGAATAAGTGTTAATATTGAATAAGAAAATTAAAACTTATGAAGTTGTAAGTTAATATGGTTGGTTTCTTTGTACTGTTTAATAGTATAATAATGCCAGCCCTGTATTAAACTGTCCCACTGCTGGGCACGGGCCTCTTCTCACTGTGAGAAGGATTAGGCCATAGTCTACCACGCTGGCCTAGTGCGGGTTGGCAGACTTTACATATCTTCAAAAACATTATGGAGAACTCTCAGACATGCAGGTTTCCTCACGATGTTTTCCTTTACCGTTAAAGCAAGCGATAATCAACTATTTAATACGCATTTAACTTCGAAAAGTCAGAGATGCGCGCCTTGTGTTCGAACTCGAGACCTCTGCGTGGCAGTCCAACGGTTTACCAGAAGGCTATAGCTGCTATTTATTTTTATAGTATTTAAACATATGGTCCGCCTGATGGTAAACGGTTACCGTATTTATACATACATACATAGTCTCTCGTCTCTATCCCCGAAGGAGTAGGGAGAGATGATCTACACCCACATTGCGCCGTTAACATTATAGGTCTCATGTAATAGTGCGCAAGCCTATTGCCTTCTACGGAATACGGCTCCAGAATCTGTACCGCTACTGAGAACTTCTTGATAGAAACCCCAATCCGGCAGTAAAAATCGGGCCACTATACAGGGTGTGTCGTAAATAGTGGTCCAGAGTAAAGGAGTCGATACACTGTATTCTTATGTATCACATACCGAAATTTTAACCATTTTTTTTATGTCCCTAAAGTCATATGATTTGCTGAAGATGAGTATTGAAATTGGAAACAGAGTAATTTCTTTAAGTACCTTTGAGTTTAAAACATAAAAAGGGTTTGAAAATGATAGTACACATATTCAAGAGTAATAATAAAAAAACAGAATTAAAAAATATTGATATTTGTTGAAATGACAGCCAAATTCGTGAAGCAAGGTGCAGAAATTTTAAAAAAGAACTTTTATTTTTTGTTAGGAGACCCTAACTGAAAATGCTTAAAATTTCGGTATGTGATACATAAGAATACAGTGTATCGACTCCTTTACTCTGGACCACTATTTACGACACACCCTGTATACGCTTGTGACACCAACACTACACAACAACAACACAACACTAGCCTTACGCGTTGGAGATTTCAAACAAGGATTCGTGCAATCAGCACAAGAGACAAAACCTATTATGAAACAAATCTGCTTCTTCTCAAGAGCTCTACTAACGCTACTCATCGCAAAAATTTATGTGACCCACAAATGGTTGTCCCGAGTCTGGATATACTTTACGTCCGTCGTTTGATTATTTGTAAAGTCCAGGATACAGGAATTATTCCTAATACCGTTCCGGTATTTCGTTTAAAATTCAAAAAAGGAACTCTAGTTTATTTAGCTGCGATATTCAAGCGACATATGATGTTTCATGGTGTGGGAGATGTCAGAAAATAGAAAAAAAAATCTATTTTGCTTGGCTGTGGTCTTCAGTAAGTTGACAATACATGTCCAGAGTACCCAGGCTTTTATATCGAGCTGGTATGCCACGATGTCCTATCTCTGAATAGTATCGCTACGTTTTAATCCAGACAACAATGAAATAAACTTTTATAACGCTATTAATCTGACTAAATTAATGTTTAAGTTCCGCTCGGCTGAAATTCCCGCCAAACATTTGGCACCGGCAATGTGTTGACATGAAATGTTTCGTTCAGAAACGCGACGTTATAATGGCGTGGCAGAATGTTGATATTACTGCGTCTTATCGTTACATAGCATCACGCCTGTATATTCCCTAAAGGTTAGAAAAAGATAAGGGATTTAACATAGCTAGCTTTTAATAGAAAGAAAGAAAGAACTAAAATTTGTTTGTACGTTTGTAGCAAATCTCTGGAACTACTGGACCGATTCCTAAAAATATTTTCTATTAGTAAGTTACTTTATCTCTAAGTTATATAGGCTATGTTTTTATGTCATACTACGTAAGCAAAGCCGCCTACGGATGGTGGAATCCAGAAAAATTATCTATTGCAGATACCGAACCTAGACGTTCATAACCAGCAGCGTCTTATACACTTACCGTTACGGTATTGGGGTCAATACTGTGTTATTTTAATTAGTTAAGACGATAATTTAATTGTGTCATCAAAACAACAGACACAAAACAATTTGTAAAACATTTTCTCCGAAGATCACACCTAAACCAATCAGTCTTAATATGACCATTAAGCCAATGCGCCATCCACAAACGGCTTGAGCACAATAGTATTTGCGCATGCGCGTTGTTAATATCGTTACATCGGCTGTAAGGAGCTCCCATCAAGGGTGGCAGTCGTCACTGAAATTCTATTACGTGCTTTATACACGGCCCGGGCCTTAATGCGGGGGGCCGTGTTATAAAACATCACCATTATACTATGATCCGAGCCATCACCCACAACACCCCCCCTATATCCCTTTAGAGTACCAGCGAAGAGAGGCGAGGGAGGTCTTTAAAAATTGGTTACGTCATAAAACATTGAAATCTGCGTTTCGTTACTGCATCTGTAGGAGGGTACGTTTTTAGTTGGCCGATTCGATTCGCGCCGTTTATTTTAAATTATAACAGATGTAAAAGAAGGGTGGGATTTTTAATCTGTTGAATTTTGGCGGCAGATGATTGCGCCCTTTTTCTTGTTAGGAATAGGGCGGTGTCACTTATGTCGATCGTTCTAGCTTGTCTATGATATCTAATATTGTTGTATTTGATACCATAGACAAGATAAGATGAAAGAAGGGACACACGTATCACTGTCAATATGTATGGTATCAAGTTATATGACATACATAAGTAAAAAGAGGTGTATTAGACCCACATTTGCTATGTTTCAACTATCTCGGTGTATAGTGGGTCATGTTTTGTTGCCTGCTATTCCATTTTTAGACGCAGCAGAGATTTTTCAGAAAATCCTAATAACATTATTCCCTTCCCGGGAATGAAACCCAGTCCCTTACGACTAGTATTAGAAAGTACACACTACACAAGCATTCACCACAAAGAACACTCAGACTAGAAACAACTATAATATGTAAATCATTATTAATCATTAATCATAACATTTTTATCCCACGTAAGTTCGAACCTACAACACTCGCCGCACGCACGGTGGCAAGGCGATCACTCAAACCACTAAGCCATTCGTGTAATCATTCACTACCTGAATCCTGAATAAAGAACCTCCATTATTTAAAAACGTGAGACGAACTAAACGATAAAAGGCATAGATAAAAAACTTCTATTAATAGAACGAGTTAAACAAACAGTAATACGTGACCGGTGAAGAACTTGTAACTAAACAGCGTACGTGCTCAGCCGAGAATCGAACCCGTAGGGGATTAGCGTTATGCTGGACCACGACCACCGCATTATGCTCAGACATGACGCGGTTTAAAATTCAACTAGGTGTTCGGTCTAGATTGAATTTAAAATGGCGGTTCGTTCCGTTGCTATGTTTTCTTTTTATCGGACTTAAAATGGAGGAGGATATCCAATGGACTTGCGATCGAGAGGTCGCGGGTTCGAAACCCACCCATTGCACTACTGACGTGAAACCACTCCTAACACAAGCATTCTAACTTAGCTGGACAATAATACTAGTAATTAGAAAACCAAATTGCTAGTAATATGTGAAAAAAAAATCGACTGTATTTTTTTATGTGTTGCTTCAGAACTTTTTCTAGGTGAACCGATTTTGATGATTTTTTTTTATTTGAAGCTGTTGCTGCCTATGTGGTCCTAAGGCATGTGTTTCCTTCTTCCTTCAATCCTATGTCCTTTAAGCGGGGCGTGAAAAAGCACCTTCTCAGGCCGTCAAAGTAGAGACCTCAACATCGCCTCGGCTGCTATGAGGGCGGTGTGGAGGCCACTGCTCTTAGACCACACGACTGCTTATCATCAGGAGGAGTGTGGTCATTTCAACGAAAAAAAAAAGAAAGGTTGATCAATATCTGACTAGTAGTTTTTGAGTTATCCTCAAGTCGAAGTCAACCAAATACGCATTTATTTGGTTGACTTCGACTACATTGATGATGTTCTCATTTTATTATTTGTCTAGTTGTTGTCTGGTTGAAGTAGGTTTTCTTTTTTTCGTTATCCGTGATTGGAAGGCGTAATGGATGTTTCCAATATGCTTTTTTTGCTTAATCTATGGTTTTGTGATTTTTCTTGATTGCCTGTATCTATATTATTAGAGTATTTATGACTAGAGACTTCAGTTCCATATTAAAAACTAATTGCGAAAGTCTGCATTAGTTTGACAATTGGAATAAGCGCGTCCCTTATGTGAGTTTATTGGATACTAGATGTTCTCGCGGTTTCACCCGCGTTTATCGTTACTGCGCCTCCCCCGTGGGTCGTAGCGTGATGTTATATAGTCTATAGCCTTCCTCGATAAATAGGCTACCCAACACTAAAAGAATTTTTCAAATCGAACCAGTAGTAATCACGCAGAATAAACCAGGAGAAACATCATTCGTACTATGTCTGTAATGGGTAATTATTTTGCTGCGATGTTATTTTAAAACTGCTATATCTCCTAAGATATTCATTGAAATCGAATGATGTAAAGGGCAATTTTGTTTTAAATTAAATACTTGTGATGAATAACGTATTTATTTGGATAAGGATTAATATCATGTTTATAAAAATACCTTCGCAAATAATGCATTATTTTAGAACAAATTTCGTTAGCATAAAAATGGTTATAGTGAGCCAACCTTAAAAGATAGACATATGCTGTCGCGGACTTTTTTTTAGAACTTTTAAAGGGAAACAATTCTGTCATACATGGTTTTTGCGAAACTTTAACTGTTTATGCAGCGCACGCAGCGGAAGCTCTCAAAAGGAAAAAATACTCTCCGATTTTGAAACATTCTTCATTGGTGCTCCGCTCCTATTGATCTTAGCGTGATGATATATAGCCTATAGCCTTCCTCGATAAATGGGCTATCTAACACTGAAAGAATTTTTCAAATCGGGCCAGTAGTTCCTGAGATTAGCGCGTTCAAGTAAACAAACAAACAAACAAACAAACAAACTCTTCAGCTTTATAATATTAGTATAGATATGAAGATATGTATATAATATATTATAAGTTAAATGGTGCAATTTTAGATTAATTGTTTATGAATAGTAACACGTACCTATGTTAATGATTCCTACTAATGACATAAATGTGAAAAGTAAAAGTATTTGTATGTTTGTCATTCAGATAAGCAAAGACTGGTAAATAAATTGAAATAGAACGTGGCACAAACATTTAGCATGTCTGGTTTTACTTCCCAGTAGGCGCTTTTGCGGTACTGCGGGCGAAGACGTGAGCGGAAACTAGTAATAGTATAAAAATAATTATTGCGCTGGCAATATTATAACTAATTATGATTAACTTCGCGCCTAAAATTAAACCAAAAAATTTAGCCATACATTAAAAAAAAGAAACAAAACACTGGCATTATTCCAAAAATGTAAAAAAAGGAAATTTAAAAGTAGAACGACTATAACTCGTCCAATCAATAACGGTTGTATCGTAAAAACGTACTCATATTTTATATCGCACAGACGCATAATAAATCCTTCGCACGGTACACGTAAAATACAAACGAATACTTTACCTAGCTACAATTACATGGTTTAGTATCACGCTTTATATCCTTGAAGGGTAAGGCAGAGATGCATCACATTAATATTTTGCCAGCTAAGTGATCATAATACCTCTATAGTGTAAAATAAACTAAAGCGTGGCTTCAGAACAGGTGGCTTTTGCTTCAGTGTCTCGACTCGAAATTCAAACTATAATATTTTATTTCTATTGTATAATTCCAAGTATTATTAACACAATGTCAATAATTAAAAAATGAATAAAACTAAACAGGAAATAATTGAATATAGAAAAGGAGAAGAGCTGTCAAGAGACGTAGCAGGCAAGAAACTCATGGCCATTCTTTTCAATCGCCAATTGAATAAAATTATATTAGATATACAACAATATACATGTACAATTATTTTTGAAATATATGAGCTGGTGTAAAGAAATATCTGTGCTGTGAGTACAGTTCTTGGCTATCTAAAAAATAAGTGATGTCATCGGAGGATCAGTGTGATCTTTGACACTCACGCTGACGTCACAGCAATAGTTTTTCTGAAGAGTCGGCAACGTGCGCCTAAGATATCTGCTGTACCAAGCGCCTAAAGGTTTATCTATAAGCTATGTTGGGTGATAAGTGTTTGAGAGCCTTTTATCTCTAAGCCCATTATACTCCTTGCCAGTTTGATTGAGAAGAAAGTGCTATGCGAGATATTTGACTGCAAGGCGCAGCAGGCAAGCGGTCGCCATTGCCTAGGAGTATGAAATTCGGCACAGTTAAATTTTATATGGAGAAGGAGGGGCGAATCCTAATATTTATATAAAATATGCATTAGAAATACATTAAATTAATGAAAAAACACTACACGCACACAACCATGCATTTGACACACGCAGTTGAAGCGCGTAACTATGGTTACATATATCAATATTATAATGATATATAATATCAGCAATATCTTACAGTCAAACTTGAGAGCAGCGATAGCTCAGTGGGGAGACCAACAGACTGCAATGCAGAGGGTCTCGAGTTCGAACCCACGTCGCGCACCTCTGATTTTCGGAAGTTATATGACTTTTCGAAATTATGTGCGTATTGATTGACAATTATCGCCTGCTCCGTGCCTCGGAAAGCACGTTAAGCCGTTGGTCCCGGCTGCCATGAACATCTATGGCAGTCGTTATTGGGAGAGTGTCGACACAAAAGATCCCACTGGGTCGAAGTGTCGCAGGTCTGCACTGACTGGCCCCCACATAAGATAAGATACAGTCAAACTTTGGTCGAATTTCGAGCACTAGACGACCGCTAGTTTGTATAATTGTATGTTTGTAAAGATCCCCCGCGCTACTTGACATCTAGCGCATAAAATATATATCCTAACTAACTAATATTAAAACGCGAATGTGAATTGAATTGTTTGTGACGCTCATCATGCAATTTCGACTACGCGTTGTCAGGGACACAAATAAAGAACATTGGTTACCTTTAATCTAGAAAACGGAGTTCATCGCAACTATAACAAATATACTAAAATAGTGAAAGATATCCTCCATAGTTGGTTGGTTTGGATAGTTCTGACTATGGCAGAGGCATCCAAATCTAAACTCATAAATTATTTGCAATATTAGGTATTCATAAATCATAGATAATTTTTGTGTAATCCTTATTGGTTTCTTTGTGTGCACATATGTATTAGTTACGTTAAGATTTTTCTTCTCCCTAGCCTTTATTATTCCCAAGTCACTAAGGATCGGCTTTCTAGTCTAACCGGATTTGACTGGATATCAGTTTTTACACGGAGCGACTGCCATCTGACCTCCGCAACCCGAAGGCTAACGATACCCTAAGGCTAGACCAGTGTCAGGATATTAGAGGGCACTGACTTCCCAATAACGACTGCCATAGATGTTCATGGCAACCGGGACCGACGGCTTAACGTGCTCTCCGAGGCACGGAGCAGGCGATAATTGTCAATCAATACGCACATAATTTCGAAAAGTCATATAACTTCCGAAAGTCAGAGGTGCGCGACGTGGGTTCGAACCCGAGACCCTCAGCATTGAAGTCTGTTGGTCTCCCCACTGAGCTATCGGTGCTATCGATTCAGATCTAAACAATGTATTTATGATATAAGATGTAATAATTTACGTAATGTGTTTTGTACATTAATAAAAATAAAAAGAGTTTTGCTTCCGAGAGATAGAAATTCATTGACAAAGTCTAGATTAACGTGAGCTAGTCTAATCTAGCAAACGTCTTTAATAATCTACAATCAAAATTAAAACCTGAAAACCCGACTCGAGCTATCACAATCGTCAAATACGCTCACGTCCCTAGTCCAAAGAAACGGTCATAAAATGTCTATCCCCATTCAACTCGATAGGAATTCATAGGAATCGAGAGTGTAGTAAAAAATGTTTGTTCGTCCCCTATACCTGAGACGAGTTGATAGTTGAAGGTTTTAAAAGGATACACTATTATATGAGGGCCTTTCTCCAGCTGGTATTTGACGGTGACTTGCACAGGATTTATTGAAAGTTGTTTAGAAGATATATAGTTAGCTGTATACCGCGGTTCCATTCGCGTTATAAGACATTAGTTGACTGCTCCGATCGTTCTTTTGTTGATTACCGTTACAAAATTGGGTTTGACATAAATAGTGTTTTATTATTATGTGGTAAAATTTAGTCTACATTCATTCTGAATGTACAGTCTAAATATCGGTCAAAGTATTATTTAATTTAGGAGGAGGAGTTCTATTATATCCAAACTCACAAAGAAACAAAAATACTTCTTTATAATATTAGTATAAATATGTTTCATTTTATCTTACGGAATAGTACCATAAACAAAAATAGGCGAGTTATAAAGTTAAAAATAATTTTTTCCGGTATTTTATTGAGGTAGTAACATTTAGTATTTTTTAAATTGGAATACGTAAATATTTTTTTTTAAATGATGGTTGTCTGTTTTTTTTGTACTAGTAGTTGTAATTCGACCATGATTCATTATTCCTTAATAAATTGTAGCTGTCAGTATTTATAAATTTAAGTATACTCAATCTTACTCCTGTCCGTGCGCGTAAAATGCAAGTGGTAACTACAACATTTAACTTCACGTATAAATATTATATGAATTAATTTTATCTATGGCCACCTATAAGAGGGTGAGAGCCTTTTCTCCTGCCTGTATTGTATAAAATGAATCATCATCATCAGGCTATAATAGTCCACTGCTGGACATAACCCATAAAATGAATAGATTTTATTAATTATATAATGGCATCTTTACAGCAATCCAGAATATGTCGGTTTATGCATAATTTTAATTAGAGCTACATTACATATTCTAAACAAAATACACTACTACCCTCTGGAAAACAGCCTTTCATTTCAGCAGCCTTGTACCCATTCTCCAAGTTCAATATCCTACAATTATCCTTTATAACAACAAAAACACACAGCACTGCGGCGCTACCTGCCAGTGATGACCATCTAATGGTCCCCCTCGAGCGCTATAACACCTCCCCCCTCGGGCACCAGGCCATTTCCACCATTAGACTTAATCAGAACTTATGGTTGCGCCACACGCCTAGTTATTTTTACTTTTTGAGATTTGTTTAATGGTTCAAACTGGTATTCGCGAATGCAACACGACCTTTTGAAGTACAATGCATGTAGAAAGTATGATTTTTTAAACAAGTTTCGCGAATATTATTGTGTCGGACTACTTATTAACGAATTTTATTCGAATATCTAGCTGTACCACAAGTTTATCCGCTCTCTAGTCTCGTAGAGTGATGTTATGTGTATGTAAACGATTTGGTGTATAATAAATAATAAACTAATAACGACTATATATTTAATGCACCGACTTTGCGAAATTCTATGCGTGGATCTCGAGACCCTCTGCAAGGTAGAACGATCTTTTTTATTTGATAGAAGGTTATAGGCTATAATTATATCTGGCAAAGGGTCTCGAGTTCGAATTACGCATAGAATTTCGCAAAGTCGATGCATTAAATATATAAAGTGATATACGTAGTACGTTATAAAATTTGCTTCCATTATGCTATTTACAGTCTGTGGTAGTACGATAAAATTAAAAAAAGAACTGTCACTTTGGAACAAATTCAAATCACGAACGTCTTTAAATGTTTTGTCGCATCTATCTTGTTTCTAATCTCTTTTCAAACAAATGTTAATCTTTTCTTACTCGGCGTACAAAAGTGCAACATCCCAGTATTTCGTGTGACAGGGTCACCCGCATACTAAGCCCTGTAATCCGCACAACAAACAAGGGTGCTCGGTTTGGTTACTTTCGTTTTGTGCTACGCAGCTACGACCGATTTAATTTCTATGGCGTAGAAAAAGTTTTGAATAGAATAAGGTATTGCTGAAATAGGTAGGTTTTGAGGTGCTGCTACTGAGGATGTTGTGACGCAAAAACGTAACAACTTGCCGGTGACTCCATGAAAATAATATTTTCTAATTAATTTATGTTTAACTCATTTTTTTGCTTTTATTCTCTTCAAAATATTTTGGATTAATTTCGGTAAATTGCGATAGCGGCTAGTAGACTTTTGACAAATTTAATATTCGTCCTGCAACGATTTTTGACGAAACGCAGCGCAGAAAAATTAAAATCTGTTCACTGGCTGATCGCTAAATGCTTGCGCGTCGGAACAAAGAAAACTTTTTGTTCCACATTCAAACACCAAAGTGCGTTATACTCGCAACGTCCCAACTATCCGGTTATCATTATCACGTTTGAAAATAGAACGCACGCGAGCCAGCCAACCAAGTAATCGGGCAAAAGCTTTTATACGTACGACCAACATAACCTGACCTGCCAGTTTACACGCCCATTTCCTTCTATGGCCTCTTTTATGATGCGTCGCGGGGGGGCAAAGGGGGTCTTTTTATGGTGGTATTAGTTTAAAGGCCCCGAGGCACGGGCTCACATGTGCCCGAACAGATAAGCGACGGCATCCCCACTCAAAAACTTGTTTAGTCGGACCGATAACTTGGTATTGTCTGCGGGGGACGGCGCGCGCCACGGCTCCACGGAAAAATTCGTTCGTGTCTAACATTGTTTTCATTAATCTGCATTGTTATTGAGAACGTTTTATTTCTTTGCTTTGTTACAATCGTCTTTAGCGGTAATGTCGCAGACAGGTTTTATGTATCATCACGAACGAACGTGAGGGGGCGGAGCAGTGAGGATAAACGTGCGAGTGCCCGCACTTATGTATACAGCACTTAGATAAATAAATGTACACGAGATAAGATTGTGCTCATTTAACTCGTCAGTGTACTGCGACACGATATTAATACCATATTTCTGCTAAGCGTGTTCTATCTTATTTAGATGTCTGCTCACTAAATGTTCTCATAAACTGAATTGTTTACTTTAATAAAATTAACGGCATAGAGAAAACGAGTATCCTCATCAAGACTTCGAAACATTAATTCGGTATAACCCGTTTCACGAGACGCGCCATAATATTCTATTTTGGCGATTCCGAAAATTAGTCTCTGTCAAAGTCTAAGCCGGTTTACAGTTACAAACTGAATCAATCCCTCTGCTGTAAGCCAGTAACATAAATTTCTAGCCCTAATTCAGAGAGCACGGCTTAAGACGCGGGGGAGCGCGAACAAAGATCGATATCAAGTGCCAATGGCGCCAATGTGTGGCCCCCTCGGCCTCGTAGCGCCATTAAAGCCAGACCTCTGACATTCTACACCGATTCCCCTGCGGCGTTTAGTTATAAAGACGCGAGGGGGGCGGGGTGGTTCAATTTATGTCGGCCATCAGCGGGGTGCGTTCCGTTTATGGCGTAAGATCGTGACGCATCTGTTCCGTTGCATAAAATATGAAATTTAAAAACAATGGACGCGCGAGCGCGACGAACGCGTTTAAATTTGGAATTTGATTTGAACCAAGATGGAGTCCGCTCCGCTTTAGGCGACAAATTATTAATTTATCATACCTATGTATTTGGTAATATGAATGTTATTGATTCTTTAAAGTGTGAATCATATTTAGGCAAGAAGACATTTTTATAATTTGATCTTTATTTGGAAATGGAAAATGAGTCATCAAAGCTAAGCTTTATTTGAATCGAGAACCGACTTCTGTGAGCGAATACCTATATTAAAATTTAAGAACTCAAAACATACTATTCCCAGTGGTATCCCCACATGTGGGCACAGGCGGCCAAAAACTCTTCATTCCCAGAGCACTCGAGTTTGTATAGGAAGTGGGCCACTCAAGTATGAGGCCTATAACTGGGATTAATACACTTATGAAGATAGATGTGGGATGAGTATTGATCGGTATCTCAGAGATTTATTATTGAAGACGAACCAGCGGTACGTTATAGTACTCACCAGACTTTCTTTAAATAAAAACATAAAACAGAACATACGCGAGAGTCATTGCGTTGCCAAATGTAAAAAAAAATTAAATAAACTTATCGTGGTATATCAAAAAATAGCTCGTTTTATTTTATTAATTCCTAAACACTAATGATTTAAATATTAAAAATCACATCAAGTCATTCTAATTTCAGAAAATTAACACAAAAATTTACAAAAAAAAAACTCGAATTACTGGAATCGCGATAGAAATGGTCGCGCATTTTGTATTCGCGACTATCCTTGAGGACTTGTCTATGGCCCACTTAGTTTTTAAAATTCGTATCGAGGTGTACTTACCGAAGCAACGGGCGGCCTATTAATTACTTGTCTCGTAATTCGAGGGAATGCAAAATAAAAACAATAATATTATTGTTTGTACTCCTTTAGAATTTGACAACAAATTGAAATAAACAGTTTACAGTTATTGTTTTGTGTTTTGCATACACTATGGATTAAATGTATTGTGACAAATATACATTTACGTTTTCATGCTTTTACATCATCATCATCATCAGGCTATAATAGTCCACTGCTGGACATAGCCCTCCCCCAAAGAGCGCCATAGCGCCCTGTCTTCAGCTTGCCGCATCCAGCATCTGCCTGCAGTCTTTCGCAGATCGTCATCCCACCTGGTCGGAGGGCGTCCTACACTACGTTTTACACGCATGCTTTTACACGTTACAATATTTAACACTAGCTTTCCCGCGGCTTCACTCGCGTAAAAGTAAACCGCCGCGTCTGTCTGCCTGTTCGCGATAAAACTACTGAACGGATTTTCATGCAGTATCACACAATAGACAGAGTGATTCATGAGGAAGGTTAAGGTATATAATTAGTTAAGGTTTTGTACTAACCGTGCAAAGCCGGGGCGGGTCGTTAGTATTAAAATTTTGAATTATATGACTCTAAATAATGATTTTCTTTATTAATATTTTCTATGAAGTGCCTAGCTAGTAAATTTCTTAATGATAGAGTTGACGAAGTAGTCATATGGTCGGCCATGTGACAAGACATATAACAAAGGACTGACCAAAAAGTATATAAAGTAAATGTGAACGATACAGTCAAAAAGGGCAGTCTTAAGCCAACATTCTCTGGCCTGATCAGAGACGTTCGGAGAAATGCTAGGTTATGAGTTTTGTGAACCAAACGAGCGAATAAAAGCATAGAGATGTGTCAGAATTGTAGGTATCACGTAGACATCTATAACCTTTACTACCTCTATGAAAAAAAGCGTGACTCTATTACTCTAAAAAATATTTTTCAAATGTATTCTAAGCTAGCTTTTGCCCGCGGCTTCGCTAGCGTAAATGTAGGTTAGATCAGTAACAGTATTTTTTTTCTGGATGAAAGGTAGGTATCCTATGTCCTTTTCTGTATCCCCAACAACGTGACATGCGAAATTTCATGAGTCGATCGAGTAGTTACAGCGTAAAATCGTAACAAACATACTCACATTTGCATTTAGATTATAATATTCGTTACGATTAGGGTTCTGCTATGAACATCAATAAAACATGAAATGGGATATTCAATTTTTCTACATCTTTACTAATATTATAAAGCTGAAGAGTTTGTTTGTTTGTTTGAACGCGCTAATTTCAGGAACTACTGGTTCGATTTGCAAAATTATTTTTATGTTGAATAGCCTATTTATCGAGGAAGGCTATAGGCTATATAACATCACGCTACGAACCACGGGGGCGGCACAGTAACGATAAACGCGAGCACATCTAGTAATTTATGTATAAAGATTGTTCAATAACAGTTAAGCAGTCTGAACGACCCGCGCCGTCCAATCTACGCTTTTCAGCGCAATTTTCAAATGTATAACTGAAGTAATTTTAATCAGACCAACTTCTACCGCACGTTGGGCATTCCAATATGTCCTGTGAGGGGGGCAGCGGCCTCCACCCACTGTGATATTAACTAGTGCCTGTGGCTTTGCTTGTATACGAACGAGAACCTTGTATTTTAATAAAATAAGAGCAGCGATAGCTCAGTGGGGAGACCAACAGACTTCAATGCTGAGCGTCTCGGGTTCGAACCCACGTCGCGCACCTCTGACTTTCGAAAGTTATATGACTTTTCGAAATTATGTGCGTATTGATTGACAGTTATCGCCTGCTCCGTGTCTCAGAAAGCACGTTAAGCCGTTGGTCCCGGCTGCCATGAACATCTATGGCAGTCGTTATTGGGAGAGTGTCGACACAAAAGTTCCCACTGGGTCGAATTGTCGACTGACACTGACTGGCCCCCACATAAGAGACGATAAGATTAATAAAGTAAAAAACTTTTCAGTAATGTGCTGTAGCATTTCTATGATATTATTATCATCATGAAATTTCGGATAAACGTTGTCAGTGGTACAGAAAGGACATAGGGTCCCCTTTATCCAGGAGAAGTACTGTTACTAAAATAAGCTAACCTTTTTTAAGGAATGTTAAAGCAATTTCTTATAAAAAAAAAGAAGAAAGACATCTACCGCGCAAGTCATGAATCCTGTGTCACGTGGGAATATGCAAACATTCAAACAACGAATAGAAGACTTGGCACGACTATTTGTGGTCCACATAATTTTTTGATGCGTGTAGGAATCGAACCTACAGCACTTGTGGCAGTGGCGAGGCAACCACATAAACCACTACGCCATCCGTGACGTCAAGAGAGATAAATATAGTACAAATAAAAAAAATTACAATTACTATATTCAGCAACAAAATCGGCGCAAGCGCAGATATCATAAAGTCCTAAATTAAATTCAACCTCTTTATTTCAAAATCCGTATCGGAGTGGCACGATATGTCAGTCATCGACCGGGCGGCATGCCGCCGGCATTTCCGGAGCGTAGCCGGTTCGATTCCCGTCTGCGAGTCGCCCAGTTTTTGTTTCGACGACTCTTCTGCCTGCTCAGGCGATAATAAAAATGTATTACTTAGGTTGTTCTTATAATCAAACCAATCCCTATATGAGATGGTATGTAATTACTAAGTTAAACATTTGTACAAATATGACTGCTTGGATGGCGTAGTGGTTTAACTGATCGCCTCCGCACTGCTACTACACCGAGTGTTGTGGGTTCGAATCCCACACGGGATAAAAATTTGTGCGATTAATAAATGGTTGCTCCGAGTTTGGGTGCTTTTGTGTCCATTGTTTGAATGTAATAAAAAATGTTGTTACGTTCCCCATGACACAGGATTAAATTCTTCTTCTTAGTCGTTCATTCTTGACAGAACGGTCGTAGTCATCATGTTGTCTAGGTATCCAGAAGAGTCGACATCACACGCCTCACGATGTTCTGCCATTTCTTCCGGTTAGGATTAAATTACAGTGCGGAAATTGTCTTAAAAAAGTTCTCCGAGTCTGATTGTTTCTATTTATATTCTAGTCGGCTTTATATGCTTGCCAGATTTGCCAGACAGTTTTTGCCATGGACCTATTATGTACTTGGCCTGCCAGAGTTAGGTCAAATGTCGGAAAGACTGATAGTGACTTACCGTTTCAACTGTCATGGATAGTCATGTCAGTTGGGACCGACGGTTTTACATACGGACTCACGGAGGAGTGTGAGTTTTATATTGAAAATGGTCACCCATCTATGCGCATGATGGGGGTAATGGGGGTTAACCTCGTGATTCGATCTTTCGCAGTCGCAATTGAATCATAGGCCATTCATTTATTAAGAAACAGAAAGTATAAAGTACTTATTAGGTCTACAGATTACTTTAAAAACAATTAACTCGTCAATACATATTTAAATTTAACATGATTACTTCGAAAATATTATAATAGGATTTTTTGTGAAAACACATTTTATTTAGCCGTCTAAGATGTTTATCTTATTATTATGGCGTAAATAAATATTAAAACATTTTAATAACATCAGATAGACAGACAGTAACTCAGTGGGGAGACCAACAGACTGCAATACAGAGGGTCTCGGGTTCGAACCCACGTCGCGCACCTCTTGACTTTCGGAAGTTATATGACTTTTCGAAATTATGTGCGTATTGATTGACAATTATCGCCTGCTCCATGCCTCGGAGAGCATGTTAATCCGTCGGTCCCGGCTGCCATGAACATCTATGGCAGTTGTTATTGGAAAGTCAGTGCCCTCTAATATCCTGACACTGGTCTAGCTTTAGGGTACCGTTAGCCTTCGGGTTGCGGAAGTCAGATGGCAGTCGCTCTGTGTAAAAACTGATATCCAGTCAAATCCGGTTAGACTAAAATGCCGACCCCAAGTGACTTGGGAATAATAAAGGCTAGGGAGAAGAAGAGATAGGCAGACATGTAAAATTTATATAATTAACTATTACGTTAATGGGGGCATTGGATTTTTTTTCTTGTAAAGGGGGCTGTAGTCCCTAAAAGGTTGGGAACCTATGGTCTAATGGCACAACGCCAATATGAAACCAACACAATATGTACCGATAGTTGAAACTTATAATCTGTTCAAATAGGCTTGAGACAAAAGGTAAACAAAGAAAGTAATAAGCATTTCTCAATCCTTTTTACTAATAGGCTTTTTCACAATACAATAATAGATAAACAAATACTTAAAAACTAAACACAACAAATAACTTAACAATTAACAATAAATTTAACAACGAAATAACAGGATAATAACAATAATATTAGAAAATATGCACTCTCGTATCAACAAGTTGACAGGGAATGAAAATGACGGCTATAACCCGACTTATAACAAAATGATACATTCACTACAGAACATTTGTACTAGCCGTACTTTTTGATTTAGCGGTACTACATATAATGCGTTCTAACTTTGAGAATCATTACATTTTTAGGTTTTTTTTATGTCACTTTTTTAAACTAGGGTATTTAAAATTCTCGTAAAATAATTGAAAGAATTTAATACATTAAAATGTTATGTATTTTAATAATACATTGACTTTTAGTATAAATGCTGCTTTTAAATGCGATTTAAAAGCAGCATATATACTATAATTTATAAATATTATATTTTAGCTGGTTTATTGATTTTTGTCTAACTTTATAATATTCACAGTCAAACGTGACGTATTAAATAACCTTTTTTATGGTTGGTTACATTTTGTCTCAAGACGAAATGGATAGAGTAAAGGTGCACATCTCGAGTCTTAAAAAGTATATTCATTATGTACATAATATATTGTCACTGCGAAGTTATTGCAGCTTCAAGAAACTATAGACCTGATAATAATATGCTACCTTATATTATAAATGCGAATGTGAGTTTGTTTGTAACGATTTCACGCCTTAACTACTCAACCGATCATCATGTAATTTCGCATATCCGTTGTCAAGGATACAGAAAGCGACATACGCTTCCAGCAAAAATCTACTGTTCCCAAGGCATAGAAAATTAACAGAATCTAGATCAGAGGTTACCAGACTTTATCTCATAGACCACTTTCAAAATTTTGCTGGTTCCGGTGGACCCGCAGCTACATTTCTACCATATTCTAAAAATTTGGTCAAATCTCTACGGGCTGACCTTATTGTTTTTTTTTTAATAGTTATCTAACGACAAATCGGCACGTTCGAGACCACTGGTACTGAATATGGCATATGCAAGGTCTTACAAGTAACCTCAGTCGCTGAGTTTCTTGAAATATTATCTGCCTATGACCCCCGCTTACGAATTCTGGATCTCTATTTTGTGTCACACCAACGTAGACCCCCGTCGAGTCTCCTGACTCCTGGGGGTCCACGTGGACCACTTTGGAAACGAATGATCTAGATTAACGCAAAATTGAGCAAAATCTAGTATTATATAATTATATGCCCTAAAATTACAAGAATTGCTTTAGACGCTAATAATTAAGAATAAATTTTGCATTGAATATTGAACTGTGATGTTTGAGGCACGAATATTTAATCAACTACATGCCCTCGCCTCTTAATGGGATACAAGCAAGCCAATTTCCCATAGATCTGCTGTACGGCCACCTAAATCCCATGTTCGTATAGGGGACACATAATCTCCCTTAATCTGAGACTCGAAGGGCCCGAACTTACCTAATTTAATTTCTACGGCTTGCTGAGTAGACGTCTTGTTGTTTTGGTTCAATTCCATTGGGTGAACAGTTTTGAATTACCTACATACTTACCTAATAATTAATTAGTTATTAACTTACCAAAAGCAATATAGAGCTAAAAATTATTCAAGAGTGTTTCAGTTTATGGTATTTGATATCTGTCATTTTTGACAATAATGATAATGACAGATGCAAAGTGATTATCAACAAATAAAAAAATACTCCGAAGCATAATTAGTGCTCGTTCAGAGTTCGTCATTAAATTGGAGGGTCAGCGCTTAATTATTTCAGATCAACTGCCATCAAGATAATCGCAACATTTATAACAACGCCGCGAATCAATTTTTGAACAGGAGATAAATTAAGTAGGTACTATATTTTGTTTATCTACTGGATGTTTTAACTTTGTATTAACCGAATATACATATATGTTTTTAATCGCGTTTTCTATTCGATTTTACGTCAGTGTTAAGCAGAAAAGGTCTGGTGAGAGTAGAATTTCAACTTATACTGACGTGACACCATAAACTACGAACCGTCAAATTAACTTTTTAAACTCCATTTTTGAATAACAGTTTTATAACACACAGTTATTATGCTGTGAAATTATTATTATTATTGTTTGTTTTATTACTTGACTGGCGTGACAAATGACACTTTAATTTGATAACAACAATTCGTAGGCTTAGTTTTAAACCCGAACACCGGAAAAGGGCGATAATTGTCATATGTACCTATGCATGTAAGATTGTAACATCATACGTTTGTAGAGATTTACTGCACGAACAATTATGGCGTTTAATTTGAAGACTTTATCCATTAATGATGTATCGACACATTGAAATGCAGATAATACCAGTTTCTCAATGTTCCACAGATTTATTATCGTATGGAATTTTAATCAACGCGGTGATTATAACCCGAGTATTCCGGTTCAGTCGTATTCATGGTTACTTTCATGTAAGTGGTTACTTGAAGTGGTAAAATTATAATAGTGAAAAGTGCGCTTTCATCAGCTAAGATTGCCACATAAATAAAAATGTTTTTTTTTTAATGTTGGCAACAAATTAATTATAAACGTCAAAATCTTGACAATTAATTTTACAGTTGTGAAGTAGTAGTACCTATATGACAAGAATTCTGGTAAGAAAACCTCGGCCTTTTTCTTTAGACAGTTATTTTAAATTTACTTATTAATAAGTGTCATAGTTTTGTAAAGAATGATTTTATTATCATAGTGTATTTAGCTATACTGCTAATGCGTACTTGCCCGCCATTATTTTTATTATAAACTTAAAAACGAACAAAATTTCTAAACATACTTTTATGTCCGAAATACCTACTTCTTTTTTAGTTAAATCTTTGCACCAAAAAGTATAAATATTTTTATAGCAAAGGCTTTGTCAACGAGCCTACATTTATACCAAATCTCGAGTATGAAATCAAACCTTTTCAATATGGCGTCGCGTCGCCACAGCGTCGAACAGCTTACCGCACGAGGATAGATTAGAGTGTCAGTTGCACTGCAAGGGTTGATACCGCCTATTTATATTTGGCGTTTGGACCTCAAACATGGCTCTTTCAAATGCAAATCGTCACAGGGGGACTTCTGTATTGGAGCTGTGATGTATGTTAAATCATAGATCAAATAATTTGTTTTAGAGTTGTACTACAACTAACGTTTGTTAGAAGCAGACATTTTTGTTATATATGTTAGGTATGTTTTGTTACTGCTTTGATAAAAAACAGACAAAGAAAGATATTATAATATACTGCCGCTGTGACGTAATTATGTTATTAGGTTTTTATATCAAGAAATACTCAAGACTAGCATAAAGTATGAAATTGTGCCCTTATTACGTGACATATAAACATATAACTAATGGGTAGGTAGGTGTAAAGCACCTATACCTACCATTTCCGGGATATAGACGTGAGACCCATTATGTATTATATGAAGGTAACAGCTCAGGGATTTCCTTATATATTGATAGGTTATAATGATGTTTAAAGGACTGTTCAAAACTAAGTGGTATTCGCTACCGTCTGCGGTAGAAAAAACCGAGTGGGTATGCGGTAATATTACTGTTCACACCAAAGCGGATTTCGCTATCCTTGTTTTTTTTTATTTATTTTTTTGTGTGTGCTAGTTGTTGGCCTCAGATGGCCTTTACAACTTTACGCGGACTGTGGGTGAGCGCAGAAGGCTCCCAACCCGTATCGCTCGCTATCCTTGTGGGTAGAGTTGATACTAAATACCCGAGCGAAACCCGCGCGGCAGGCACTTCTACCCACAGCGGCAGCGAATACCGCTCAGGTTTGAATAGGCCTCAAGTGCGGGCGGGTCAACAAGCTTCAGATACGTGAAAAGCACTATGGTATGGAGCAGACATGCAGGTTTCCTTGTGATATTTTTCTTCACCGTTGAAGCAACTGACAAATCTTTGCTAATTAGATAGATAATATTATCTTTTTTCTAACATAAATTTTTTAGTTGCGAATTTTTTGTTTATATTCAGTTTTGTAACTGCATGAAAGAAAGACAAATCAACAGACATCCATTTAAAAATTAGTAAAGATAACGATACATTCAAAAAATTCAGAGCCGACAGAACATCAGTAGCTTATAATTCACATTTCAAACAAAAAAAACAAAATCAAAATCGGTTCATCCGTTCGGGAGCTATGATGCCACAGACAGACACACACACACACATACAGACATGCCAAATTTATAACACCCCGTCGTTTTTGCGTCGGGGGTTAAAAATAGGTACAATTAAATTCTTAATTGTACCCAATTTTACATAAGAACGAACAAAAAATGGTAGGTGGGCAAAAATTACGTGTGTCGGAACAATGGCCATGTTCAGTGGGGTCAACGGACCAACTAACGAACAATCAGTTACAGCAGTTTTTAGAACAGACAGTCTGATTTGCACATTTCAATAACTATATAACTATACTGTATATGACGAACCATCGAAACGTGTAAAACCAAATTACAATGTTAGACAACAAGTATTAATCGCGTAAGTAAGTTTTTAAACGTATAAATAAAACTAGATGTGCTCGCGGTTTCACCCGCGTTTATCGTTACTGCGCCGCCCCCGTGGGTTATAGCGTGATGTTATATAGTCTATAGCCTCTCTGCATAAATGGGCTATCCAACACTAAAAGAATTTTTCAATTCGTACCAGTAATTCCTGAGATTAGCGCGTTTAAACGGCTTATTCCCGCCCGCTCCGCTATTTTGCTCCCAAGCGCTCCAAGACTAAAATAAAATATTATTATTTTGTAAAATCGTTCCCAAGGGCTCCAAAAGCTTATGAAAAATTATTTCTTTAAATCCTCTGATCTCCATATATTTATTCCTAGGAGCTCCAAACTATATTACAAATAATTAAATAAAGACCTACTTACTAGTGTGTTCCCGACAGCTCCAAAAGAAACTGTATGGTTAGCAGAATCAAAACATGTAATAATATTTTTTGATAAGAAATAAAATCTCAAAGTACCTAGAGAATGTTTTGGAGCTGTAGGGAATGAAATTAGTAAATGTGGCTTTATTTATTATTTTTATATAAAAATCTTTGGAGCTCCTGGTAACTAATATATGGAAAAATGAATTTTAGAGTACAATAGATTTGGAGCGCACGGGAATAAGCCGTTCAAACAAACAAACTCTTCAGCTTTATAATATTACTATAGATAAGTATAAATTCTTCTGCACGGATGGCGTAGTGGTTTAAATCGTTGCCTCGCTACTGCTACTACGCCGGGTGTAGTGGGTTCGAATCCCACACGAGAGAAAAATGTGTGTGATCCACAAATGGTTGTTCCGAGTCTGCGTGTTCTTTGTGTCCGTTGTTTGAATGTTTGTAAAGTCGCCCGCGACACAGAATTCATTCCTAGTGCAGGAGTTGATTTTACAAAAAACTTGCTGTATTATTCCCGATACAACATCAACCCGTGGCCAGGACGAGCAGTCCTGGGGCCTAAGTCTGCTATTTTTATAAGTTCGTCATTCCGACACGACGTAATTGCAATTCCATTGTCATTTTGCTAAAAGTTCGTAATCTGCTAAATTCATAATGGTCGATCATTGGTCGGTCAATGGTCTCGTAATAGGATTGTGGTAGAATGACATGTTGTTTTACCATTATTATAAAACCCGTTAGTAAAAGTGATTTTTGAAAACTACTACTAAATTTGAACATTTATCCATGCCAGATTTCGTTTATATATATTTTTACATATTATTTGTTAGTGTTAAAAGCAATTTGATCAAAGGAACTGTCAAAGTAGTAGATTACCGCATACGTCAGTCATTCGTATTTTGTCATTATGTACGAGGTTACCATTCTATGCAATTTTTTCAATGGAGGGTCAGTGGTTGACCATCGGCAAGTCATAATGACGCCATTATATTAGTAGATTACCAAACTTGTCAAAATCAACAATTATGAAATCAATGATAGACCATTCTGACACTACTGTAGTAGCAGACTTGGGCCCCTGGTCACGGGTAGACGTTGTATCAAAGCACCTGAAACGTCGGTCGGGAGCACGACTTCTTAGTCATAGTCAAGTAATTTAAGGTAATATTGTATGGATAAAAGTCTAAAAATGTTTAACATGCTTGCATTTTTGTATGTGCAATATATACCCGAAGGGTTCAGTAATGGTGTAAAGCATTAGTTTTCAAAGTGTTCCAGGTGGACCCTCAGGGGTCCAAGGAAGACTCGACGTTGGTCTACGTTGGCGTGACAAAAAAATGGAGGTGCACAATTCGTAAGCGGGGGTCATCGAAACTTTATTTGTTTTCGATAGTGAAGAACTAAAATGTTGGCTTGACTTCACCGACTGTTCGACAAGTTCAGCGACTGTTACCATATGTTTTTCGATTTTTCGGTAGAGAATTACTGAAAAAAAAAGGTCAGCCCGTAGAGATTTGATTAAATTTTTTACTTGCATAAACTTGTTTAGCTGCAGAGGTCCACCGGAACCATTAGCTGGTTCCGGTGGACCCCTGCAGCTAAACAAGAAGTTTTGAAAGTGGTCTATGAAAAAAGAAGTCTGGGAACCTCTGGTGTAAAGCGTTAATATTTCTCTAGTTATTTCTTAGTCCCATATACAGTACATTAATATACAAGTATATAAGTGTCTCATGTAATACCCAAAGTTGGCAACGTAATATTCAAAAATAAAATATCATATCATATAGCAAACAATTAAATAGCTTGTCAGGAGAAATAGCTGACGCAGCAAAAAAGTTTGCAACACCACGATAGACTTCGAAACTTCCGCAAGATGCGATTGTGTACGGTAGTGTTGTTACAAGTTGACGACTCCGCGAAAATGGAGTCGCTACCTCGTCACGCGAGATGCGTGACACTTATGAAGCCACATTTCCTAGTTCAGAGAGCACGTAAAAGACCTTGATCTCAGCTAACATGACAGTAGATGTGAAGAGTACCCTGAAATATTCTAGCATTTCGTCTAAACTTAAATAAACGCTCTCCCTTTTCAAGGCCTGATAGCAGTATCCCTGTAAAGACACTGATATTCAGCCGATTCTGGTCACACTAGACAGTAGACAGCCGACCTTCATATATTTGGGATCTAGTTCCTGCCCACGGCTTCGTCCGCTTGACTCTTACGGATACGCACGCACATCGGGATAAAAGGTCCTATGCGTAAATTCAGGATATGGTCTATCCCTGTGCATAGTTTCATTCAAATCCGGTCTACGGTTTACGCGTAATTGGGTGATAAACATCCAAACATCTCAACTTTTTTTTAGGTTAATATGGTTTGGGTTATGTTATGAGTTATGACGCAATGGCGGTGAGATAACGAACGTCTTTTAAATAAATACAGTAAGTAATCTTTAGGATTTATCTATTTTATAATACTTAACACGAGTTTCATCTCTACGTGAGTAATTCTAAGGATGACCAATGACCATAGGTACACTGAACTGCAGAAAATAACCTTTAATTATGGATCAGCGGTAAGTAGCGTAGATATCCATAATCTAATCTTTTATACTATACTAATATTATAAAGCTGAAGAGGTTGTTCGTTTGGTTGAACGGGCTAATCTCAGGAACTACTCGATCGAATTGAAAAATTATTTTAATGGTGGGTAGCCTATTTATAGAGGAAAGCTATAGGCTATATAATATCACGCTACGAATTACGGGGGCGGCGCAGTCACCATAAACATAGACTTCTGTGCTATCCGCCTATGTGGCGTTCTCCCCAAGCTGACAACAGCCCCACCGCTAGAGCTATTAGACTTATAATGAGTTCCTTCAATGTAGTCCAGATGCAGATATATTTTTCGATTCCCAAAACATAATTTTGAAACATATTTATATATATCTGAATTTTAAAAGTAATTTTATAGTTCCTAAGTTGATAAAAGATTGTTTTTTTGATTGTTGTTACAAATATTATTTTATGTTATTTCTTTTGTTAATCTAAGTTTTTGTTAAGATTGTATGTAATTTGTTGTAATATTATTAGCATAGATATAAGCGATTTGGTGTATACTGTAAGCTTATATTTTTTATGAATAAATAAATAAACGCGAGTGAAACCGCGGGCTCAGCTAGTGTGAGTACATATTGTCAGTAGAGAACCATGTGATATTTTATTTTGTCCTTCGTGTGACAGGGTAGCGACTCCATTTTGATGGGGTTGCCAGCTTGCGAGTGATTGCTGACGGTGTTGCAAACTTCGTTGCTTAAATATAGTTATAATAACAATTATAACGGATTACTCGGCTAATTGTATATAAACAAAGTAATTAATTTTACATTTAATTAATATAATTATGAATAGAATAAGTAAGATAAATGAACACAAGTAAGAAAATTTATTATAAGAGTTCTTAAGTATATTTAATTAATGTACCTACAAAGTAAATCATTTAAAAATTAAAATAATAGAAATATTGTTAGTATTATATACTAATAAAATGTAATTAGATTTAATTAGCAAGCTTATAATTAATTAAATTGGGTGTATTTCTTGGCGGCAATCCATTGTAAAATAAATATTTAGGTATTTTTTTATGGATTGCATGTAGGTACTAAGCATTTGAACGCTTGTGACTACAAGGGCTATATAGGATAAAAAAGTCAACATTTACTAATTTAAATTCAATCATAGACAGCAATCTTTAAAATAGAAGTCTCAACCAGATGCATAGACAAAACGTTCAAATTTAATTTCCGAATCAATTTCGTTTTTTATTTTCTTTCAGTTTTAAACGAATTGTTTATAGTACCACGCCTTTCATTTATGCAATAATTATAATTAATCTTATATTAATGACGCTGTAATCAATGGTTATAGTCGAATAAACTTAATTATTGGTTTGCTTGATATATAGATCAGCTTAAAAAGGTGAACGAGTTAAAATGGCGTCCGACTGAAATGGACACAGTTGTAATGTTTGAAATTTAAAGTTTATGGTTTTACTGCCAGCGTTCCTTTTTTAAGCTTTGGTGGTTTTAGCGATACACGCAGCCTGCGTACTGTTTTAAATTAGGTATTTGGAAGTTTTAAATAGAAATAATTATCTATTTCACATTACAAATGACTGATGTTTGTTGATTTTTCTGCTTTTTACGTTGCAGAGATCATCGATATGGTTTTTTGCATGAAGATAATTTAAATTCCAGACTCCTTAATACCTAAAAACGGACACGAAGTTGCTGACATTCGTTAGTTTAAAATAAATGAAATACCAAGTTCTGTGTAAATAGTTACTATACAAAAGGCTTTATTCAAGAGTGATAATAGAAAACAAATGAAATTTGAAAATCGAATATTCCATAGACTGGTTAATACACTACCCAACGTAAAATTATTCACGTCTATGGCCTTAATACCGAACTTTTCGAAGTTTATTCCCACTCTAAAACCATTTCCATGTACCTCAAGCCTGCTATTATAATACTGCTCATCCTTCCACACAGTAATCTAACATCAAATCTAATCTATTGATTGCAGGTATCCGGGTGGCCTGAGAAGTAAAACGAAGTAAAAAAATCCGTTCAAAACAATAGTCCGAACTCACCGGACGGGTTAACACAACCTAGTATTCTATGCGTTTGATGTGAACCTTAAGTTGATAGCGATAAGTGTTATATTTGATTGCTTCGGTTGTGTGTTAAGTTTGTCGTCCGGTATTGTGGTTGGACCGACGTCAGTTTCGAATCTTGCGGTTAGTGTTCCTTTGAAGGCAGAATGATTTTTTGATTAATGTTGAAGGTAAAGCATTAAAATACTGGTAAAGTATTGATACGTATGTTTTCTCATACAATCTTCTCGAAGATGTCTCTATACTCTTTTTGGAAGGCCGAGGTGTATAACATCCCTATAATAGAATATAATATATAATATTCTATCACATACACACAACACCATCTAGCCCAAACTAAGCAGAGCTTGTATTATGGGTACTAGACAATGGATAAAAATACATACTTTTTTTTTTTGTAAATATATACATCTTATACGAAGAAACACCCAGACCAAGACAAACATCCATGTTCATGCACACAAATGTTTGACTTGTGCGGGAATCGAACCCGCGACCTCAAGCGTGGCAGTCGGTTACACTAACCACTACACCATCAAGGCTGTCAACTCAATGGCGCGCCTGATGCCCTCTACTGGAAAAATGTTTGAATGCCCAGCTGCTCTACTAAGAAATATATAGCAAAACAAATAACTCAACAGTCAGAAACTAAAGATTTTTGAAGCTCTACATTACACCACTAATGTTTAGAATGCTCTGCTGCCTCCATGGCGCAGCAGTAGTGAATGCGACTGCTGTGCATGAGGTCTCGGGTTCGAATTCCGGGTCGGGCCAACAAAAAGGTAGTGAGTTTTTCTGTTATGAAATCTCAATACGAGCCCGGAGTTAGGAAGTTGGCGGTGTTAGACATTCCCGTGCCTTGGAAAGCATGTAAACCCGTTGGTGCTGCGCCTGATCTCTCTCCGGTCGTGTCGGATTACCGTCCCATCGGATCATGAGAGTAAGGAAACAGAGAGTGCACTTGTGTTTGCGCACACACTTGTGCACTATAATATCTCCTGCGCAGATGGCCAGTCTCCGTTAAGATTGCCCGCCATGACCGAAATTCGGTCTGGAGGACATTATTATTAATGTTTAGATCGTACGTATTATTGGGCAAATTTAGCTGTCTACCAAACACACCCAGACACCGCACTGCTACTAAAAAATATTTGGTAGACTTACCTACCGAAACCTCATACAAGAACAAAATACAAAAAACTCTGTCAATGATTTTAAATCATATTCAGCTATCGCCATACTATCGTCATAACTTCATAAGACTAACATAATAAAACAAAAATAACAAACCTATTTGATTGAATGACGTCATTAACTAAGTAAATATTATAATTAAATAAAATACATAATCCTAACGCCTAACTAATATTATAAAAGCGGAAATGAGGTTGTTTGTTACCTTTTCACGCCTAAACCACTGAACCGATCATTCTGAAATTTTGCATATACGTTGTCAGAAGTACAGAAACGGACATAGGCTACCTTTCATCCCGAAAAAAATTACTGTTCCCGAGGAAAACAACAATAAGGTTCTTATGATAATAGATGGCGCGACGTGTCTTTCGAATCATGATTGAATTATATTATTATATTATTACAAGCAGAGTACAACCCGAATTGATTTTCAAATTCTAAATTAACGCGAGCGAAGCCGCGGGCAGAAGCTAGTTATAAATAAATACGTGAAGCAATAAATTATTAAATTTTATATGTGTATACATAAAAGCGCTTTTAAATCCCCAAAGAGGTAGGAAGATGTTTATTATACTCATATTTCGACGCTACGGTGACCCTATGCCCGACTATCAGACACATGTCTGGATTCCCCGCTGTTCTACCGAGAATATTCTAGCAAAATAAGATGCTCTATACTCAGAACCCAAAGATTTTTCTACTAACCTTTTAAAATATGGCTCCCAATACAGAATTGACGCACAAAATGGTGCATCTGAACATTCTCAACCCATTTCCCTGTTTTGCACAACGCGAAGCCGACACACATGTTTATACAAGTGCAAGCATCTGGCGTCGCCCGCCGCCACTTTTTGTGCGACCCACAGGTACCCACCGACGGAAAAAAACGTCAAAAAAACCTCTCTCCGAGGGGGTAGAAAGTAGTCAAACGTTCACTACAATCACCATTGGATTATCAACTTTATTTTCAAAGATATAGAGTTCAAAGTTACGTGTGATACTCTCAGTAATATAATACGACACCGTGCCACAAGGGGTCTAATGACACGCGAGACTTTTTAATTTTCTTTTTTTGTAAAGTTTCAGTTAATTAGAGTCGAAATTCTTTCTTTTTTGTGTTTAACTAATTCTATTTTAATTGGCGATGGCGTGAGGCGCTAGGAATTACTAAATGCTTATCTCCTGGAATAGGGAGCAAGTGTGATAGAGAGGCCGGCTTGACTTGGATTTTGTGGTAGGAGTTTTTCAGTAGCGATCTAGAGTGTGATTTCGTAAGGAGACGCTCTATTGCGTACGTAGGATTTAAACATATTTGAACTGCTATGAGAGTTTCGCCATGAAATGATGATCTCCACAATGCCACGGTGACGGCATCACGGATCGACAAGCAAAAAATATTTCATATATAAGCCCCCCATTACGAAGGTTTTATAAACATAGCAAGCGAAATATGAGCGTAAATCACGACTGCATTTGATATCCAGCTTTGTTTTATAACCTCTAAAAAATCTCCATTAAATATACAACACAATACAACCAGTATTTCCAACAATAAATGCGTAACGTATTCCATCAGATACATTTTGATTTAAAACTCCAAAACGGGCATAAACAACATGAAAATGATTTACCGTCGCGCATTGTAAGCAACAAAATTACTCAACAAAAGTATTGTCGAATAAGAGGTATGACATACTCTTTGGACGAGGCCTTATAGATTCATAAGCTCATGAGTTTAAATTCCATCATGGCAAAGATTCAGTCAAGTAGGTAGGGTATAGTAGAATTGCCATTAATTTTAGGAATTTGGTTCAGACTGGAGGAGCCAAATTGGAGAAGTACCTCCGTCTTACAATGTTGCCTTCTGATATGTTTTTATTATGAGTAAGGTTTCCTCTCTCATTGAGAAGACGGTCTGGTGTCAACAGGAGAGCCAGTATGATGTATGACCCTGGCGTTGGAAGTAGTTCTTTCGAAGGGTTAGTAATGCACGAATGACGTGTCACCGCTGATTTTGCAATATTATATGTATATACAAGTTAGTTGTATCCTGGGGTTCATCTGCACCACTTATAAAGGTATGATGTAAGATAGCTTATAACCTTTCTCAATAAATAGGCTATGAAATACAAAAATACTTCTTCAATCTGACTAGTAGTAGCAGATATTAGGGTGTCCAAACAAACAATCTCTTTAGCTTTATATTAGTATAAATTTTGCTTTCGTCAGTTTGTGTCCGCAAAATACGAAAAGTAGTCGATGGATTGGCGTAAGGGTGTTATTATATACAATTTATCCTAAATAGTCCATTGAAATGTTACGTGAGCTTTGCATTTTTTAGAGGACGCAATTTTATTTTTGGGACATGTGTGGGGGACATTTTCTCACTTTTTGCTTATAACTTCTTTAATTTTAAATTTAGGGCAAAAAGTTATATGGACATATTTGTAGGCTAAGCAATTTGCTACAAATTACGTCTTTACAAATTTTTTGTAGGACGCATAGTTCCGAGATATGGCGAAAAAGGTGTTTGCACCCCTTTTTCCAAGATGGCGGCCGGGGGACAAGGGCGGTAACCCCACAAACTTGGGGTTAAGCTTCTATTGACCCCCCCCCACACATGTCCCAAAAATAAAATTGCGTCCTCTAATAAATGCAATATTAGGTCCTTAAATTGTAACATTTCAATGGACTAAAAGTTCCCACAGACAACTTAATAACTAATATCAGACTGAACCACGGTGAAGCGTGATCGGGATTAACTAGTATATCTATATAAAATAATGGCTGATTGTGGTTTTAAAGTGGGCGAAAAGAAATAAAGAATAAAAAAATATCACTATTTTTTGTATCTGTCTCCGTTAGGGTTGGTAGCACTTACCACGTGCCATAGGCACTGTCGAGGTCTATAAATGGCGATATCTACCAGACACCATCAGTGGGGCCATCGGCCAACAGACGACGCGATGTAGTCTGCCCCAAATATTATACCTAAGACAGTCGATGCAAGATGGAGAGTATGTTAAATCATTAGTATTTTCTGTCATGTCATTATTCCCAAGTCACTTGGGGTCGGCTTTCTAGTCTAACCGGATTTGACTGGATATTAGATTTTACATGGAGCGGCTGCCACCTGACCTCCGCAACCCGAAGGCTAAAGATACCCTAAGGCTAGACCAGTGTTAGGATATTAGAGGTCACTCACTGACTTCCCAATAATGACTGCCATAAATGTTCATGGCAGCCGGGATCGATGGCTTAACGTGCTCTCCGACGCACGGAGCAGGCGATAATTGTCAATCAATTCACACATAATTTCGAAAAGTCATATAACTTCCGAAAGTCAGAGGTGCGCGACGTGGGTTCGAATTCGAGACCCTCTGCATTGCAGTCTGTTGGTCTCCCCACTGAGCTATCGCTGCTTGTCATTACACAATGGTTAATATACCCTAAATTTAAAAAAATATATTGTAAAGATAATCTAGAAGTTAGAAATTTGACGATTAATCAGAGAGTTAAGTTGGAGGGTCGCACATCTCTTAATTACTAGCACAAGAAGAAAAGATGCCAAAGGAAACAACAGTAAATCCTTTCGTACAAGGTGTCGAAACACGTTAGCTTGCCAAATCTAGGGGCCAGCCAATGCACATTGGCAGCGGCATTAAGGGCGGTGCCAACCGGCCCCGGTCGGCCGCTGTGTTTGCCAGGTACCCTGCCAAAATCTCTCTCATTTTTTTCACAACACGAATTTGTGAAGCCTATTTCGAATTCAGCCAACATGGCCGCCCCGATATTGGTTTTCGAACGGAGAATGAATAATTCCGTAGCTTTTTTTTTAGCCAAAAGTAAATTATGTAAAAGTTTCTAGCCAGTGGTTGGGCAGGCGGCCAATTTTACCCTATAGGATATACCTATCATTATTAAAAGGAGATTTTTAATGCGAGTAAGCTGCCAGGGAGTCTTCTTATTAATTATTTATGTTTCTCTTTTGTGTCTCCCCCTCTTTCCGTGATATTTCACCTGTGTTATTGTATTATATCGCAACTTTTTTTCTATACAAAATTGGGTAACATTGTCCATTTTTCATCTTCATTTACCTGACTGTCTATTGAAGTGACGTCTGATTTTTATTTCGTCGATAAAAGGACCATAATGATGCTTCTTTTGAGTAATACTCAGCGATCTATTTAGCCTAAGTAATATTATAAACTAGATGTGCCCGCGGTTCCACACACGTTTATGATTACTGCGCCGTCCCTGTGGGTCGTAGCGTAATGTTATGTAGCCTATAATAACCTTCCTCGGTAAATAGGCTATCCAAAACTAAAATAATTTTCAAATCGAATCAGTAGTTCCTGAGATTAGCGCGTTCAAACAAACAAACTCTTCAGCTTTATAATATTAGTATAGATTAAAGGAGCCTGCACCTTCTATAATTTTAAACAGAGATTTACATATTATAAGAGCTTTACAGCATTTGCTTTACACAAGCATACTAACGTGTATTCTGTGCCACAAACGAAAGGGAAAAAAAATTAAAATCATAGCAAGAAATAATCGTAAACAAAAAATGTTGCCAGCGCAAACAATATCGGCAAAACAGAAAACTGTAAACCTTCGCATTTATTAAGAATCAGAATTGTAAAGAGTTACAACCCACCCTAGAACATCAAGTTTTAAAGCGTACTAAACGACCAAGTTGGGGTGGTTGGTGGGCGCGTATCCCCGCGCCCGTTTTCATGCCTCCCTCCCCCAGCCGCGTTATAGGGTTATTGTTAAATTAGTGCTTCATAGAGTAAGTTCATACTTTGTTGTTTATTGCTGAGCCCGACACTAAACCGATGTTACGATGCCTTTGATTGATTTACTGATGTTTTTCTGCATTTGCATATGAAATCATGTTGAATTAACAAAAGGAGTAGAACAGGGCTTCAAGCTATAATAACCGGGGTCTCCAATGCATGCCTCAGTATTTAAAGTTCGGTCAACTTTTGTTGGGTTTACGTGTTATTAGTAGGTAAACAGTCTTCCAATGAAATGAATGGCAATGAGTTCCTTGCCTGTGGTCTGAACCTGCCATTTTAGTGCTATGCTGTATATTTACTACTACGTTTTTAGGGTTCCGTACGTCAAAACTCTGTTGTTGTCTCACTTTGTTGTCCATCTGTCTGTCTGTCAAGACATCTCGGGAACGCGTGGAGCTATCGAGTTGAAATAAAACAATATACTTAGGTCTACAGTCTCTTGAAGCTGTGAAAAATCAAACTTCTAAGTTAGCGTAAAAAAGATACGGCCGTTGAAGTCGCAAAAAACGTATATTTCGACACT
Source organism: Catocala sponsa (assembly GCA_963564715.1). Lineage (NCBI taxonomy): Eukaryota > Metazoa > Arthropoda > Insecta > Lepidoptera > Erebidae > Catocala > Catocala sponsa. Next base: position 23,836,422 of record OY751344.1, on the reverse strand, counting down.
CTCAAGGGAATCAAAACATAATAGGGTATTTTCCGTTGACCTAGAACTATGAAATTTGGCAAGTAATACCGTCTTATACTACAAGTATAGGGAAAAATCTAAAAACTATACATTTGTAATTAAATCATAAAAAAGGGTCTTTATGCAAGAAACTGCGGTACAAATTTTGAATTGAGTTAACTGTGTCATGTGGGTATCGTATGAAAGGGCTTCATTGGCACAAGCTTAAACAGATTTTTTATTATTTTTATGATGTATAATTTTCGATTTATGACGAAGAATCAAAAAGAACCGTACCTACAAATTTTTACGGAACCCTCGGTGGGCGAGTCCGACTCGCACTTGTCCGGTTTTTATTATTTAAATGTATAATGCTTGAAATCATTATAGAAACCAGTGGTAGCATAGTGGTCGGTTGTCCATAAAATCTCTTTGTAACTTTAACTATGCCAAATTTTATACTCCTACGCAATGTGTTTAAAAGGTTACAAAGGTTTCTTTTTATGTATAAATAACTAGCTTTTGCCCGCGGCTGCGCTCGCGTTAATTTAGAATTTGACAATCAATTCGGGTTTTACTCTGCTTGTAGTAATATAATTCAATCATGATTCGAAAGACACGTGGCGCCATCTATTATCATAAGAACGTTATTGTTGTTTTCCTCGGGAACAGTAATTTTTTTCGGGATGAAGGGTAGCCTATGTCCGTATCTGTACACCTGAATATGTATATGCACAATTTCTAAATGATCGGTTCAGTGGTATAGGCGTGAAAAGGTAACAAACAAACAAACTCATTTTCGCTTTTATAATATTAGTTAGGATTGAGTTTAGTCTGTAGTTCTGCTACAGTGCGGGTTGTCTGACTTCATATATCTTCGAGAACATTATAGAGAATTCTTCAGGCCTGTTCAAAACTAAGCGGTATTCGCTACCGTCTGCGGTAGAGAAAACCGAGTGTGTATGCGATATGCGGTAATATTACTGTTCGCACCAAAGCGGCTTTTGCTATCCTTGTTGGTAGAATTGATACTAAATACCTGAGCGAAACCCGTTCGGCAGGCACTTCTAACCACAGCGGCAGCGAATACCGCTCAGGTCGCTCTAGCCGTGGAACTTGATACTAAACACCTGAGCGAAACCCGCGCGGTATATACCTCTACCCACAGTGGCAGCGAATACCGCTCAGGTTTGAATAGGCCTTTAGACATACATGTTTCCTCACGACGTATTCCTTCACCGTTAAAGCGAGCGATAATTAACTAATTAATACGGACATAACTTCGAAAGTCGTGTGCGTTACCGCAGCAAAATGTTGAAAAATTTTGTGCTTTAGAGATGTGAGAGTATGGCAAATAATTAGTCCATCGTGAAGAGTAATTTGTTCACTAATAGCAAAATTTGTTCAAGTGGTAGTTTTAAAGTTATTTGAGAAAAACACATTTTTTATGTGTGCGATGGACTAATTATTTGCCATACTCTCACCTCTCTAAAGCACAAAATTTTTCAACATTTTGCTGCGGTAACGCACACTCGAAAGTCAGGGATGCCTTGGGACCAAAGTGGAGTCCTCTATGTGGCATTGCAACGATCTCTCAATAGACTATTGATGCTGGAGATAATTTCTATATACAACATGTCACAGATATAACACACAACCTCAAACACCCTAATTAGATCAGTAAATCGTAATCCTACCTTCCTAACTAATATTATAAAAGCGAAAATGAGTTTGTTTGTTTGTTACCTTTTCACGCCTAAACCACTGAACCGATCATCTTGAAATTTTGTATATACGTTGTCAGGTGTACAGAAACGGACATAGGCTACCTTTCAACCCCAAAAAATTACTGTTCCCGAGGAAAACAACAATAACGTTCTTATGATAATAGATGGCGCCACGTGTCTTTCGAATCATAATTGAATTATATTATTACAAGCAGAGTACGACCCGAATAATTGATTGTCAAATTCTAAATTAACGCGAGCGAAGCCACGGGCAAAAGCTAGTAATAATATAATAATTAAAATGTTACTTTTATGTAAATTTTTAATTTAAATATTTTAATTTAACGAATTAGTTCTCCTTATTGTGCGCGGATAGTATGGGTATAATACAATAAATTATTGCCTTTATTGCATCAAAAACCTTATTTTCTTGAATTATGATACATTTTGGTTTATTTCAGCTGTTTAATATATGGGTGACTATAATTTAATTCGTTTTAATTATTTTAGGGATAAAAATTACCTATATTAAAAATTCCTGGAATTGATTCAGTAGCCGATTTTGAACAAACTACTTTCAGGATGTGCGTTTATTATGTTACATGTTGTATATATCAGTGTTTTTGTCAATCTTGGGACAGTATAGGGCAAAGTATATAGAAAAATAATTGCCTGTATATAATAGTATAATAGCAACACCAGGTATTGTCCAATAGTAATTTGTTTATTGACATGAATGGTCAGAAATTATCCATGATTGGTGGACTCGGGCGTCCGTACGATTAGCCCCCGCCCCGGGGCTATACAACATTTTTGATTGCTTTTTACAATAATTCCAACTAAATAACTAAATTGATGGTTTTTTCTGTTATCCTGTCGATTTTCAAACGATTACGAATTAATCTGCCCCTTTTTAACTTAATTTTATTGCTTTTTGTGAAGCTACGTGGGAAATTACAAGCAGTTATAATGACTAATGTAAGGTGGTACTACAGAACTTTACAATACCAGAAATATTACTTAAATGTCGCCCACTTTGAAAAAGGAGTAACTATGCTAGCGGCGCTACGCAAATAGTTTTAAATACCGCAAAGGACTTGGCTTGAAAATACTTCCCAATTTAATTGTAATAACCTACTATACCAGTTACCTATCTTATCTTATGTAGGGGCCAGTCAGTGCAGACCGGCGACACTTCGAGCCAGTGGGATCTTTTGTGTCGACACTCTCCCAATAAATACTGCCATAGATGTTCATGGCAGCCGGGACTAACGGCTTAACGTGCTTTCCGAGGCACGGAGCAGGCGATAATTGTCAATCAATACGCACATAATTTCGAAAAGTCATATAACTTATGAAATTCAGAGGTGCGCGACGTGGGTTCGAACCCGAGACCCTCTGCATTGCAATCTGTTGGTCTCCCCACTGAGCTATCGCTGCTCTTTACTATACCGGTTACTCAAGATATAAAAATGTATCTTGGTCATACCCGTGCCAGTTTCACAGATAGGTAGTTAGTGACTGTAGATTTCAACTTGCTACGATCGAGTTCTCAACCTTTACTGTCAACTAGTCTGAACCTACACAGAAGAAGGAAGGGCAGAAATGTGTGACGCTGACTTTTAGTGAGATATGTTTTAGTCCCATGCAATAGCGAGAGAGCCTATTACTGTCTACCACGCACATGTCAAATTCCGCACTGCTACTCAGAATGTCCTGATGGAAACGCCTAAATACACTGCCAGACTCGGGCACTCAGACCGTAAACAGCAGCGCAAAGTTTAGCCCGAGGCAAAAGACAAACGAAGCAATTACCAGAACAGCCTAAAAATTTACAGCCAATTATTTTATTTGCGTTTATTTTTCAGGCTCAATTATTTTAGTGTTTTGAGGTCAGCAGCCTTTATATATCGTTTTAAAGTGAATTTCTTACGAATCATAAAGAAGTAAAGATAAAAACGCGATGAATAAGTAATAACAGAGCACTATCGCGTACAAAGAGTTGGTTGCTTCCGGTCGAGCCGTTCCGAACCTCGTCGTAAAGGTGCAAACACACTCATGTGTTGGTAACTTATAATATTATGTTACGTTTTAATATTTATTTAATGATTGCGAGATAGTGGGTAAGATAACGGGGCTATGGGGGTTCAATGGATGTTGTATGAGTGAACGTTTGTGCAATAATTGCTGATCGTGAGATTATGTGTTAACCAAAGTATTATTGGTATTTTTAACATCATATTTTCATTAACCACGCATCAAATCTCTGTGTAATATTACAAACTAGATATACCCTGCGATTTCACTTGTATTACTAGTGATTCGCTCACGTGGCTCGTAGCGCGATGGTATACAGCTTCATCATCATCAGGCTATAATAGTCCACTGCTGGACATAGCCCTCCCCCAAAGAGCGCCATAGCGCCCTGTCTTAAGCAGCTTACTCCTGCATAAAGTAGCTTTGTAATGGAGAATTAATGATTAAATCGGTCCAGTATTTTTTGAGTTTATTTGTAACAAACAACAATATAAATCTTTACTATTCATAATATTAGTATTAATATAGATTCGAAGTGTGTATATTGGTCTGTTCTTCTTTCGCCCAACTATTGATCGATAGAATTTTTTGTATAGAGGTAGTTTATGCCCTAGAAAGATAAGGCTATTATTCCGAAATATAAAATGCTTGTTAGTTATAGTATTTTTTCCTTGGAACAAGAGTAAACCGGTGAGTAAAAGCTAGTCAAAGACAATCTCATAAAACAGTATTTAAGCTTAACATCTGTTCAATGGTTATTTTAAAATAGCTGTCTCTATTTAACACTATTGTCAAAAAATCAACCACAATAAATGTAGGCTGGCGGCGTATATACATTTAGTTACCGATTTGTAGTTTTTTAAATTCAATTATGTGAAACACATTTTGTTTCTAATCCTTTAATCTCTTGGCCAATGCTCGGACATCGGAGTTCAGACACAATATTTATTGGATTGTATCTGATTGTCGGCTAATTAATTATGATATCATTTATATATCTATACTAATATTATAAAGAGCAAGATTTGAATTTGGTTTGTTTTTTTTTGTAAGGAGTTAACTGAAAACTACTCACCCAATAAAAAAATTCTATCACCAAAGCTATATTATCACCGAGTAACAAAAACAAAAGTACTGTTTTAACGTAACCTAACCTAGTTTTACGCGAGCGAAGCCGCGGGCAAAAGGTAGCTCTAGATAAGCTTACTTAAGCATACTGAAGGCATAGTATTTAAATATAAATTTATTGTTAGATGAACGGAATATCACTATGCCCGTTCTGGAAATCGATCCCGAGATTTCAGAATTCATTACTGCTGCATAACCGAGGAAGTTCTCAATACCATTTTATCGATATTAGTGAGTTGGTACCTTAAAAATTGTTAATAATATCACTGACCCCGTGATACAACTAAGTTAAGTGTTCCTATTGTTTCATAAAACAAGGTTTTTTCATGTTCGGACAAATGGGTTTGGTCACGGTTTCCGGTTGCTGGCAACCAAGGCCTTTTAGGATTTGTTTCAAGTTTATAAGATAGAACTTTTGTGTAACCAAACTAGGTTACATCTCGATATCTTTATTAAAAAGATAAAATAATATATATTATCTATACTAATATTATAAAGCTGAAGAGTTTGTTTGTTTGTTTGAACGCGCTAATCTCAGGCACTACTGGTTCGAATTTAAAAATTCTTTTAGTGTTGGATAGCTCATTTATCGAGGAAGGCTATAGGTTATATAACATCACGTTACGACCCACGGGGGCGGCATAGTAACGATAAACGCGGGTGAAACCGCGGTAACATCTAGTATTATTATATGGATGAAGCAGTGGTCACGTCTCCATAACCAGAGCGCTGGAGGTTGTGAGTTCGATCACCAAATGGTATCGAAAATTGTGTGATTCACAGATAGTTGTTTCGATTCTCGTTGTTCTTTGCTGTTGGTTTTATGGTTGTACAGCCTTAGCAACTTTATTCCTAAAGACTAACATTATAAAATAAATAAAAATTATATCCTAAAGGATAATCAGAACCTGAGAATCAGAAGTCCAAATTGAAGATCTGCCAGAGGGCTATGGAGCGTAGCATTCTCGGAGTGAAAAGGGCGGGTCACGTCCGAAACGCTACTCTGCGCTCCAAAACAAGCATAGCTGATGTAGGTGTGAAATCCGCCAGGTTGAAGTGGGACTGGGCCGGACACGTCTGCCGCATGCACCCAGAGAGGTGGGCACCAATCGTCACCAAATGGGTGCCACAAGACAGTCGACGGCGACGGGGCAGACCTAAATGGAGATGGCGGGACGACTTAGACGCATTTGATAGATACTGACTGGTTATCGATCCACAGAGTAATTTGGAAGTCCAAGGGAGAGGCTTTTGTCCAGCAGTGGGATATTACCAAATACTGATAAAAAAGATCCTAAAGGTAAAGCAGGCCTATTACCACCATCTCGAGGCGCTCATAGCCAGTTGTACTCACTGATCGGTAAACGATTAACGAGGTTAAGCAACGTTGGGTGCGGTCAGTCTATAGATGGGTGACCGCTTAGTGGTATTTCATCTGAGCGTCTCCGTGCTTCGGAGGGTACGTAAAAAATCGGTCCCGGTTGTTGTCAAATTGACAGCAGTCGTTAAGCCATGTCAGAGGCCTACGGGCGCCTTGAACAACTCTTGACAACAGGTTGGTCACTAACCACACGAAAAGATGAAGAAGACCACCAATTTTGATAGATATGTTTATGAACTTTATTATACAAAACTATTGCCTTTCAAACTTCATGTAGCTAGTAATAATAATACCTGCCCTGTATTAAACTGTCCCACTGCTGGGCAAGGACCTCTTCTCACTGTGAGAAAGGTGAGCCCATAGTTGACCATGCTGGCCCAGTGCGGGTTGGCAGGCTTCACATATTATCTTCGAGAACGTTATGGAGAACTCTCAGAGATGCAGGTGTTCTCACAATGTTTTTCTTCACCGTTATAGCAAGCTATAACTAACTATGTAATACGCACATAACTTCGAAAAGTCAGAGATGCGCGCCTTGGGGTCACATTCGAGACCTCTGCGTCGCAGTCAATGCAATTACATTTTTAATTTTACTTGACCCGTTAATCCTGGGTCTTCACGATTGCCAACTCACCGCTTGCACTTCTGAATCACAGAGGCAGTCCAATTCATAACAAAATAATAAATAAAATCTTGGACCTCATTTAAACTTCTGGGCTCGCTATAACTAGTGATGCTTGTCAAAATGTTTGACACACTTATGTTATCGAAAGATAGGTTTTTGGGTCAGCCTCGCGACTATCGACACTCGATAGTATTGCAAAAGTCGATAAACCGTTTTTCGAGTGTATTGACCCTATTCTGTTTTGTTTACTACACATACCGTGTGAATCTTCGTCCACGTACAATTCTTTGTAAAGTTAGACTACCATCAAATATAACTTATAGGTACCTATTAAATTTAAAATTTACATTTGTTGGTTCTTTTTCGTGTTAATTTCGTATACAAAATAAAATGTTAATTGTATTTTTTTTTAAATTTTGTCTATTTTTCTCTCCTAAAGAAATAACGTATTTATTGTATTGTTATAAAAAAATGATTTTTATAACTACTGAGAAGCAACTGAAACGTCGAGGTAAGTGTAAACCTAAATATATTAATAATTTAAATAGCTTAAATATTTATAAACAGTATAAAAATAGTAATTTGATTATTTAAAATTATATAAAAATAGTGTTTTAAAATAATCAACGCTATAAAATCAGTGTAAAGTAGTTTAATTTTAATAAAGATTTTTATGTAAATAATAAATATGTAAAACCATGTCATTGGCAATTTAACAATAAATAGGCAAGGCAAAACAGTTAAATACCTTATTATCCATTGTAGGTCAACTAGTTTTCATATTTTTTGTTTTGTTTTTTAATTATTACGGACGAATGTTAAAGAGTAGAAAAACTAAAGATAGAAAAACATGGATAACTTAACTAATTGCAATTTCGTAATTCTTCTACATAATAAGTACTTTACTTTATGAATATTTTGAAAGAAAACTATAATACATGATATGTCTATTATTAATAAAACCAATTATATTATTATTAATAATTTACCTGTCTGAAAAGGCAACTCCCGCGTTAGAGATTTAGGTCTGTATTGCAAGAGACTTAACAAAAAAAAACCAATTAACGACTGAAAACTACACCTAGACTCAAAACAATTACTTATTGACCAATAATTGTCTCGTTTGGGATTCGAACTCGCAGAACTCGTCACGGTAGCAGTCAGCTTACCGCTAGCCCGCTGGGGTATCCATGCTATCAAATTCAATACGACTGTGCAGACGCAATCCCAATTACGTCCGGCCTAATAAGCTTTCCAAATTAACTTATTACGAAGAGTGCAAACGCATTTCCTAGTAACTAACTTCGCACCTTGCCGTAAAGGGTCGTAATGAATAAGTCCCCGCCAGGGGTCAGTGCCGAAGCCCGTAATAACTTAATTCAGTCTTCCTGGCGACTGATTGGGGCTAATTGTTGACCTCCCACCTCCTACATTGTACTGATAATTGAGTACTGACCTGTAGATGCGCCCGGGTTTCGACCTGCGTGATAGCTACGACTATATTTAGATTTAAGAAGGCTTCTGTATGGCGCAGCGGTAGTAAATGCGATTGTTAGCCGTGAGGTCTGGAGTTCGATAACCAGGTTAATTGTGTAGGGACACATGTATGATATTGCTAACTAAGCATCTAATATATAATGCACTAGCTTTTGCCCGCGGCTTCGCTCGCGTTAATTTAGAATTTGACAATCAATTCGGGTTGTAATAATATAAATCAATCATAATTCGAAAGACACGTGGCGCCATCTATTATCATAAGTTATTGTTGTTTTCCTCGGGAACAGTAATTTTTTCCGGGATGAAAAGTAGCCTATGTCCGTTTATGTATACCTGACAACGTATATGCAAAATTTCAGAATGATCGGTTCAGTGGTTTAGGTGTGAAAAGGTAACAAACAAACAAACAAACAAACAAACTCATTTTAGCTTTTATAATATTATATTAGTTAGGATTAGGATTAGGATAATGCATTAGTGTGTGTGTGTGTGCCTACGTGCGGCTGCGCCCGCGATCATATAATAAGTTTAGTCGCATTAAAGCATTCAACTTGATCTTGTCTAGTGTTATCATTTCCTATACCTACCTAAGAATACACATAACACATACAGACAAACTTCCTAAAAGTGTTATTGGTTTTTCTGTCAAGTAAATAACTAGTCGTTTGGTAAAAATTCATTAAAAATTCTCTTCCGTTTAAATGAGGCCTAATACCAGGTAGCCAAATGAAGGTGTCTAATGCACCTCGGCGTCCTCTTTATGACAAGCCTATTATTTACTGGACACAGTTCAAAACTCCGTATTGGTACTAAGAATTTCTTAACAGATAGACTCAACAACACTGGGCGATTCGGGATTCGAACCCGAGACTACATTGTCAGAAAACCTAATAACACTATGCCCGGGAAACGACCTCAGCAACTGCAATAACTTCTATTAAGACAGCCAACATAGGTACCCTTTTCTATAATTATTATTGAAAGTAAACGTAATTAGTTTACTTATTTCTGAACGTTATAAATATTGATAAGATTGTTGGCCACTAGTGGCGCTGTATATTCACTTCCTTTTTCTCCTGTTGTCTAATGTCTGTAGGTACTCGCTACTCGCACGATAAAAACTATCATACTTGACTATCATACTTAATTTAATTTCCATCAATTATAGAAGAGAGTTATAAAGGTAAATGTTACTCTTTCTCCTTCCTCCTAAAGACTGATGTCGTGATGCTATCCTAATAAATATTATAGTTAGTTTATTTGTTACGCTTTCACACCTTAACTACTCGACTGAATATTATGAAATTTCGCATACACGATGTCAGGGGAACAAAAAAGGACTTAGGCTACTTTTCATCCGGAAAAAAGTATTTTTAGTAACCTAACGTCTATTTACGCGAGCGAAGCTGCGGTCAAAATCTAGCGACTTATAAATGTAGGTACATCAGTTGAATGCAGCTGTATTATTAACTGACAATGGACATTTTATTATTGTATAAATAAATCAGAAATGGCGACCGTCGTGACTACCGAGAAACATTACAAAGAAAATGTTGCAACACTGTTATGCTCTTTCAAGTTTATTATGATTTATGACACATACGGACTCATTATATCTCCCCGAAGGGATAGGCAGCAATCCATTGTACCAACATTTCGCCAGAATACCTAGGAAAATTAAATTACACGGACACAGAAAAACTGCTAGAAGTCTTAAAATGATATTGAAATTAATTTTAAAATTGTGTCCATTTTTTAAATTTTATTTAATATGATCTTCTGTTCTACACATATATGTACTCTATCTATTAAGTATGTTTATAAACTGTATGCCGAATAATCGTCGGTGCTAGCCCTTGGGTTTTGGCTGAAAAACAGCGCTGCGGTCATCCGTAGCAAAGGCTGAGCTGGAACCTTTTAGACACACTGCACAACATTTTGTCTATTTTTTTATTTATTTTTATTCTTCTTGTTTGTATGATAATATGTTGTGTTTTTAGTGTGTTTAATAAATTTTTTTTTTTCTTTCTTTCTTTCTTTCTCTTGTGGCAAGGAGGTAGGCATAATTAGGAGCATAACACCACAAAAATAAATTGTTATTGGGTTTTACCCTAAAGATACCAGGAGAGCCACGCTTCGGCACGAATGGGAACGCACTTTAAATTAAATTAATTTTAATTTAAGCTTAAATTATTTAACAATGATGTAATATGTATGTTATAGTGTAAGGATGTATTTTATTTTTTCTGTCCATAAATAAATATTATATTATTAAGATTAAGGTCTCCTATAATAGGTGAGCTTATCATTAGCAAAGATCATTAATTAAAAAGAAATAAAAATACGAATTTCATCTATACTAATATTATAACGCTGAAGAGTTTGTTTGTTTGAACGCGTTAATCTCAGGAACTACTGGTCCGATTTGAAAAATTCTTTTAGTGTTGGATAGCCTATTTATCGAGGTAAGCTATAGGCAATATAACATAACGCTACGACCCACGAGGGTGGCGTAGTAACGATAAACGCGGGTGAAACCGCGGGAACATCTTTGAAATTTAGATCAATCGTTACTTTTACGAATACGTACTGAAAATCCATCGCAATATTATATAATATATAAATAAAAAAATAACATTGACACGTTTTGAAAGCTAAACTGCTGTAGCGACTTAGATGAAATGTTGTATAGAACAGCTTGAACTCTGAGCAAGGTAAATAGGCTTCTATAAACATTAAATTATGTTTCAGGAAGTTATTCCATAACAAAAAAATATCAAATTTAGTTCACCAGTTTAGTCGTATCATATGACTGATAACAACTACATACATATATTTACTTTTGCATGTATTACGGTAACATTACCAATTATATTTTACCACAAAAATTGCCAATTTTAGTCACGCAAATTTCCTTAGCCGTTCAAATGGTTGTTTCTAGTATTGATATAATCAGACGATTGGCCTCGAAGGCCAAAGTATCGCAACTGACGGATTCCAACCTTGAACCTTGTGTCAATTAACTCGTATGTTCCCACGTTAGATTGAACCATTAGTAAGATAATTGCTTTTGCATAAGTGTTGACGCGATTTCGACGTGTAATGTTGAATTGAAGATATTATTTAGATACAAGATGTAGTATTAACGCCTACACAAGGAGATTCATAGATTGCAGTACTAGAGACAAAAATAATCAATAAAGTCAACTCCCGCTTTAGGAATTAATCCTGGGACACGTGTCTGTTGACAAACATTCAAACAACAGACATAAAGAACATCCAGAATCGAAACAACCATTTGTGGATCAGACAAATTTTTGTCTCGTGTGGAATTCGAACCCACAACACTCGGCGTAGTAGAAATGGTGAAGCGACCACTTGAACCACTACACCATCCGTGCAGTATAATATTATTCCTGGCAATTCATTTGTTTCTTCCTTGCATTGGCAACACAGCGTCTATAACTGCTTTTGGTGTTGCAAACGTTCCATCCTAAGCTACACTAACCAAGCATAGATGCATTACCGTAGCCTAGTATGGCCGTTCTATTCTGTATATTTTAGTCACTAACTTCATATTCCACGTTTACAAACCAGGGGTATCTTTGTATGAGGCTAAAAGCCAGACTTAGGTGGAGCTCAGTACGAAAATTCGTTTCAAATTAGGTTACAATGACCAATTCGTATTTCTCAAGCCATATAGTGATAGTATTCGTTTTATAAAGTATCTTCTTCTACATTTAAAAAATTTGCTCTACGATTGTCTGTAGACACGCCACTGTATATGACACGAGCATAAGATACAGCTGACAAGACTTACATAGATAGACTTTAACTGGAACCTGAACCCTAGATATTAAGTTCAGTATTAAGCGAGCAAACTAGCCCGCTCAATGAATCAGGTAAAATACAAAGAACAATTTCGTCCTACGCCGAATTTCTCAGTACTCAGGTACATTAAGTTCAACTTATCTGACAACCATCAAAATCAAACATTCAATACTCCTCACAGCCCTGTTTGCCTTCAAAGATCCACTATACCCGACCACAACAAACAATCACACCGTTCATTGCAAAACCTCCTTTATATCCCTAACATTAAGGTCCTCCCGAATTGCAAAACAAAACTTGCAATTGGATTCTAAAATGCGGAGGTGCTTTCGGTACAAGCAGGTCTTTGTAAACACCGCCAGTATTTCAAGAGCTACCTCGTCGCTCTCATCATATATTGACGTGGGTGATGTGAGGGCTTTTGTTAAGATTATGGGGGGTCGACTACCGCTGGTTTTTGGCGCGAGGTCGCGCGACAGAAACGGTCTTGTGTAGATACTATGAAACACTGTTGTTGGACAGTGGAGCATTCAGTTTGTCTGTTTGTCAGTTTGCTCAGTAATTTCTTTGTGTTATGTGAATCGCGTTTGTATCGACAGATGGTTTTTAAGGATATGGCGGCGTCTGAATGGACGCTTTAGTTGTTCAAATTCTATAAGGAATGAGTTTAGAATAAAGAGGGGCTATTTTCAACGCGTTGCTGAGAGTCTAGTACAGGCATGTAAGCAGGTGTTACGTCATTGACTTTAGGATATCTACATATTCCTTAAACTTTATATATGGGACGTTTTAGACAGCCACTTATTTCTAGTTGACCGTACGTATGGGGCGTAATGTTACAAAAAGGAAAGGCATAATGCCCCAAAAAAGAAGTGTTAGTTCCATTCGCCACCTCCAGCATTGCCTCCTACGGTGGCGAATGGGATTTTTGTTTTGGAAAAAGTCCCAGTCGCCACTGGGGGTGGCGAACCGGTGTCAATTAGACCATTGTTACGTAAGTTAATTTTGCAAATAAAAATGGAAAAAGTGATGGTCTTTTTATTTTACCTAGTAATTATAAACATTACTTAAACCTGAATAGTCATCCTATTCTATTTAGAGTTCATACTAAAATTCTTACCCATACCTACTTCAAAAACTATAAATGTAATTGCAACTTTTTTTTGTTTAAGGGTGGCAACTGAGATTTTTCGTAAGCAACGTTCCATTTGCCACCCGGGGTGGCGAATGGGATTCTTTCTATTGAAAATATCCCTTTTGCCACCAGAGGAAGGAATGCCGGGGGTGGCGACTGGGATTAAACTTATCCCAGTTGCCACCCCCGGTGGCGAATAGATTTTTTTTTTTGGTAAATTTCCCTTTCGCCATCGAAGGGGCATTGCTGAAGGTGGCAAATGGGACTAACCCCAAAAAGAAGTAGCCGTGTTGCTAGCAGGTTACTGACAGCAGACTATACGTTGACAAGGACCCTGGTAAATCTATTAATTACAGGCGCTCATAGGAATAAAACACTAAGTTGTTCTGCTATGATATTCTGTACAGAGTGGACGAGCTTAAAATTAATTTTTAATTCGAGCTTAATAGTTAGGTTTTCATTTGTGCGAAATGCCAAATTTAAATCGAGCTGCCACTATGGAAAACCTACTATCTCATGATTAAACATTTCGTACACGCATTCAAAAAGGCGCCATATTTTTTAGAACTAGAGCATAGAGTTCGTAATCACAGTCCTTACCACCACCTTTTAAAGTAATATTATTACAGGCATCGGAGTGAGACACAGCTATAAACGTTGTACCATTGTATCATACTTGCGCATGCAACGATGCGCGCATGAGATGATTGTAGGGCCCCAGATAGCTTAACTAAACATTTCGCTATTTAGATCAAAGGCAGAAAATATTGCCATAGAACCACATCGGTGTTACCCGAGCGCTATGATATGTCCTTCTCCAAACGAGGTTCTGTTAAAATTACAAAGTTTTTAGGTAATTATTTAGATATTTTCAGGTAATTATTTAGATATTTACGCAGTGTGTTATGTGAGCAGCGATAGCTCAGTGGGGAGACCAACAGACTACAATGCAGAGGGTCTCGGGTTCGAACCCACGTCGCGCACCTCTGATTTTCGGAAGTTATATGACTTTTCGAAATTATGTGCGTGTTGATTGACAATTATCGCCTGCTCCGTGCCTCGGAAAGCACGTTAAGCCGTTGGTTCCGGCTGCCATGAACATCTATGGCACTCGCTATTGGAAGAGTATCGACACAAAAGATCCCACTGGGTCGAAGTGTCGCTGGTCTGCACTGACTGGCCCCCCACATAAGATAAGATAAGATAGATATTTACCAAATAGTTATGTGTGCGTAAACAATACTATTACGCAACTCAGTGTCACCAAAACGATAGCAATCGCATTCGTATATAATAACCACAACATACTAAAAGATTAGTTCCTACTGCATAATGGAACACGATTGTTTGACAATTACACGCCAGCATTAAACTTAGATAACAAATAATTACAGCTAACGATATAACTATACTCATCTACTGTGACGTTTCTTTTTTCTGATTACTGTACAATTTGGCTGTTTTTATGTTGCACTAGCGGACCCGCGCGACTTCGTCTCCTTCATATAAGAGAAGTTTTTCCCCGCTTTTGCAACATTTTTCATTGCTGCTCCGCTCCTATTGGTCGTAGCGTGATATTATATAGCCTATAGCCTTCCTCGATAAATGGGCTACCCAACACTAAAATTATTTTTCAATTCGAAACAATAGTTTTGCCGGCCTCGGTGGCGTAGTGGTTAGTGTAACCGACTGCCACGCCTGAGGTCGCGGGTTCGATTCCCGCACAAGTCAAACATTTGTGTGCATGAACATGGATGTTTGTCTTGGTCTGGGTGTTTCTATGTATAATATGTATGTATTTACAAAAAAAAGTATATATGTATGTTTATCCATTGTCTAGTACCCATAGTACAAGCTCTGCTTAGTTTGGGCTAGATGGTGTTGTGTGTATGTGGTAGAATATTATAATAAAAAAAAAAAATAGTTCCTGAGATTAGTGCGTTCAACCAAACAAACAAACAAACTCTTCTGCTTTATAATATTAGTACAGATTTAGTGACGGACTAGAGGCCCACATGAAGCTAAGGCACCCATCGCTCATAAATATGGTAGTACAAAAGCAATGCTTGAAAATCCCTGTCCATCTAAAAAGAATAGAACAGAAATGGCAATTTTGCCCTATAGTTAGAATGAAGACTGCTTTGTGACGGAAATATATGGAGTTGTAGTGTCAGTCCACATAAGGCCAGCATTACGTGAATAATGCCAATTCAATATAGGACCCTGTTGCCGTTGAAAGTTTAACGTATGACATGAGTGTCTTTGACAACGACGCGACGTGCAAGTTACTGACGTATTCTATGTCTTACTTAAGTTTCAGAGTGGTCTTGCCCATAAGTATAGGTCACTATAATTTTCCAGGCAATAGTGACTCGTAGTTTTTAATTTTAGATATCGGCGGACTGTTAGACAATTGTCTGTTCGGGAGAACCTCAGACTCCAAGACTGTATCTGGCAGACAACAATTTTTACCACATACACCTTAGACGTGGCTTATTATATTATTTGTCTTTTATAAATTTAAAATTGCTTTACTATGGGGTAGTCGGTAGGATAGTATACTATGAGTGGACGTTAATACCATAAGACGTCAAGATCGTAGTTCAAATAGGATAAATTTAGTAATCAATCTAAAGACAGATTTCAAGGCTGCTTATCTTTGAAAGCATCTTAACTTAAATACATGTAGAAATCGATCATCTACAGTCAAGTAGAAATCTAAATAATTAATCTCTTAATTGAGTGCCATTTAAAATTATGGCTTATGTTAATCTAAATAATAAAGCAGCAAGGTAAAGTGCTACGTAAAAATACAATATCAATTATATTTTAGTTCCATAGACTATAGCGCTCTATGGCCAAAGAACACCAATTGGGAATGATAGAGTCAATTTGGTCAATGGACAATCTATGCAGATTGGCTAGCATCATTTAAATTTATGATGACAAATATTTCAGTAGTTTACGATACTGTTATGAGCAGAATTACATTTATGAAATTCTTGCAATGTTTTATCGCGACGATTGCAATAATAATAAAATATATTATGATTGGAGTTGTAATACTAATAGTCAAAGTTACCCAGAACTGAGAGCAATGGAACGACGAATAAGTTTTTATAGAGAGCAAGGGTCAAACCGCAGGAATCGTAAAAGATTAACATCCAAGATGGGACTATACACGATGACCCTACAGTCCCGAGGGGGAAGATACTCAACATTAATACCTCCTTCTTAAGATCGAAACTTTTATCCCAAGAACTGGTGCAACTGGCAGTAATACAACAAAAACTGAATGCAAAAGGTAAAAGAACTGGTCATGTTCAAGAAATTATACCCAAAATGTATTAAATTGTGTGGTTTTTGTCGGATCCTTTAAAGAAACTTGTTATGAACAAGAATGGATATCACACAATCATAATATGAATCATAGTGAGTTACCGAGACCTTCCGAGAAATGCAGCGAAGCGGTTCAACTCTTTGAATCTGTGATGAAATGTCGCGGGAACTTCACGTTTCTCATATCTATTTTTATGAATTTAATAAGTCACCTTTATAAAACTGTCATACATACTTTTATTACAAAAAGTTTGTTAGGTACTAGCCAAATCTATACTAATATTATAAAGCTGAAGAGTTTGTTTGTTTGTTTGAACGCGCTAATCTCACGAACTTCTGGTTTGATTTGAAAAATTGTTTTAGTGTTGTATAGCCTATTTATCGAGAAAGGCTATATAACATCACGCTACGGCCCACGGGGGCGGCGCAGTAACTATAAACGCGGGTGAAACCACGGGAACATCTAGTAGTATATATTATCAATGGGTACTAAGTAGTACATTTGTTTCTGTGTGATAATTGGTCCGAGATTTGTTAGGTATAGATAAAAAATGAAATAAAGAAGATTTTATTTGTTTTGAATTTCGAATCTCTTTTCAATTTATGGTCTCAATTTGAATGTGTAATCTTTTTTGGAATGACACACGTTTGACAGGCATTCGTGCAAAGGTAATTGTATTCCCGCTGTAAAAATATACCATTTCAATGTTTCAATTTTAGTTTATGACGCAATATGTACATAGATTAACTAATAACGTACCTATTCACTGACACATTTTTCCTCGTCGATAAACGTGCCCGTATTATCAATAATGTATAAAAAAGTTATCACTATTAAAGGAAGGAAATCACTACTAAAAATACCCCAACTCTAAAACGAAGTTAATATTGAATTATAAAATGGAAAGCAATATTTAATGAGAGAAACGTTGATGGAGCACTTAAAAATTTAATGCATCCATTATGTTAGCCAATGAAAATCGATTCTATTGAATAATCTACGATCCGTCCGAGGCGTTATAGAAAAACGATTTTTCCTTCGAATAACCAATCTTATTAGTTAGAATAAGCTGTAGCTCGTTCTGTGTGAAATGAAATGCAAACAAAGAGTAAGATATCGATGATTTAATCAAACACACACCCCTACTAGAGCGCATACGATCAGCAAGAGAACTGGTTTGCTGCATCAAGATTCGTTCGAACAGAATAAATTGATATATAGTTATTAACATTGAATTAAAATATTTAGAGACTTGTGCCGGGTGTGTTCGTTTATTTTTGCATGACAATTAAATATGTACATGCGACTAAGATACGTTTAAAACGTGGGGTACATTTTCGATCATTTGCATGTACCTTGAGGGCGCTGCGTTCTTTTATTCATACACACGAATCTGGCTATTCTCGTTTGGTGAGTCTCTTGAATGGTGCCAACCAGATATTTTTTCCTTCTCATGACATTTCGTGTCTGTACGCTGTCACCGGTGGAACTCGATATGCATGCATTAAAATTTTAAAAGCGTCCATAAGTTATTCATACTCCATTAAAAGTTTCGATGCAGATTGCACGACCGACGACTTGATAGAAATCGTGTTTCTTTCAATAGGAATTTGAACAGAAGTCCTTTTTTCTTAAGTCTCGACCTCGTCTGACCTACAAATTTGCATAGCAGACAATTTAATCCTTCCTCGAGTCCAACCTTCGTTGCCTACGAGTGTATTCTCGGAAAGTATTTCAGCTTGTTTTAGTTGAAGTGGGCGGTTCCGCCTGATCGTAGGTTGTGACTCAGATGATGGGTGTGGGAACTTATATCACTTCGAACGCGAGAAGTGCGCCGCACGGCGACCGCTGACGCTTTTATCTGTAGCATAAGTACGCGACTCATATCGGAAACGCTATCTCGCCGAGGCGGCTCTTCCACCGCCCTAAAGTTGGACGTAAGCCAGTGCCTAAAATCGTACTGCGGACATGATTCAACTATGAATTCGTGTTTATGCTCCATATCTTTTATTACATTAATGCGTTCGAGGTTCTCCTGAGACGTGACAGCGTTATGAACGATGCGGCCCCTCCAAATGTGGCGTATGCGACCGCAGTGCGACCCGAAACGGCCTGAAATGACCAGTAATCGCCGTTCTGATGGCAGATAAGCACAAATGAATATGTAACGCCAGTCCTCCCACGAGCGAGCACAATAAAACCGGGCCTGACCCTATAAAAATAAAAACAGGCAATTAATATTGTTTATTCGCGTCCGTTATTCAGAGCGGCGACAGTAACAAACGACGTCTGCATGGATTAATGCCATCGCAGCGCTCCGCTCGCAGCGAGCGGCGAGCGGCGCGTGGTGGCTGCGGCCGCGACACCGATGCGGACACCACGCCGATCCGGTTGAGTAATTCCCTATGTAACGGGACTTCCAGTTATGTAAATCTCAGCCGAATTTCACGATGCATCTCCATAGTTTCGAAAGTAGATCTCAATTAGGCATTCGATTAATTGTGCGAGACGAGTTTAAACGTATAACGTGACGAGGAAAATAAAGCCATCGGAGTACCTTATGGATTATGGATGCGGAACAGAATCGATGCATAATAATGAAACTCAATTAATTATGAGCGTTCCGATTTCCTATCGGTCGGCCGGTGGCGTGCCTCAGGGAGACATTATCGGACCGCTGGAGCGACTGTCCACTGGAATAACGTGAAATATGCGTAACTTGGAATCGATAAAACGTCAATGCAACTACCGGGTTATCGATATCGCCTAGATAAGCCTATTAGTTGCGTCACACGGATAGAGAACGGTGCGACCGGTCGACCTCTGCGATCTGCGGAGGTTGTAGGGTCACCATCACCGGCCCCGGCAGGCCCTAATCTCCTGAAACTTTTACGAGCCGCCGCATGAATAATTCCCGAGAGGAGCAGCTATCGATCGCACACGTCGAGGTTTTTATTTATACGGCGCGGGTGGGCGAGGCGCATATTAGTAAACAGGCGCAGGCGCGTCGGCGACGGACACTCACCGACTTGTAGCACGTTCTCCACGCAGCCGGCCTCGAGCAGCTTCAGCCCGCGGCAGAAGGCAATGTTGCGGTGGTCGTCGGGCGGCGCTCGCGCCAGCGATGAGTACATGCAGATGTCGCGCTCATCCCGCGGGAACGACCAGTACACGACGCGGCGCTGCACCGGCTCCGGGATGCGCTCGTATCGCTCCTCAATGCGCTGGAACGGGATCGCGGCGGCGACTATTTTCGCTGTTATGTCGAGCAGCGTCGGCGGGGCGCGCGGCCGGCAGCAGGCGCGCGGCGCACACGCGGACATGGCGCTCGCTCGGCCGCTCGGCGCGGACTGACGGCCATCGCGCCCCGCGCCCCCTCCCGCAGCGACACGCGCCCCACCCCGCGCGGGGAGCACCCCGCCAGCCCCGGGGATGTTCGCCCCGAATCGACACACCGCGATAAATTATTCATTTGGCAGGCATAATGTGCGATATATTATTAAAAGTTGGCATTTTTGTTGTTTGCTATGGCGACGAATAAATCTGTAACTATTGTGAATAACGGTAGTTAGAGCTTAAAATTTTTATTTACGTTTTTTTTCTAATTTGTAATAATTACTATCATAAAAATTTTCATTTTTGTTAATTTATGTTATATAACACGTAATAAAATGAATCTGTGTACGAACACTTTGTTCTAAGCCGCTGTTGTACCAATAAACACAATGTAGAGCGTTAGAGGCTCTATACAAAAATAAATAAGAACAATGCCCATAAAAATATAATGACGGTGCGTGTCGTTGATAGCCGACGCTCCTCACATTACACAAACGAAGGGGAAAGGCTGGTGCGGTGTGCGCGGGGGGCGGCGGGGGTTACATTAACAGCTGATGGGCGCGGCGCGCGGTGCGGGGCCCGGGGGGAGGGGCTCGCCGACGTCAGGTGTCCGACCTGCCAGCTCAGCTGTGATTGAGCGCGCCTCAGCGCTGCAGCCGCTTACTTGCAACGCATGTACGTTGACCTTTTTGTTTATCATTTTTTTGTAAACATTACTTGGTAAGCTCTGCGTCGCCGGACACAGGCTATTGGTTTAGCTACGTATTGTCTTTCAAATGAACTTTTGAAGCGTTGTCGTTAACTTTGTTAACAAATTGAAAGTTCTTTAGACAAAGTAAAGCTTAATACACTCTTAGTAAATTATGACTGCATTACTTCAACTCAATTTTAACGAATATTAACATTGTGAAACAGAAATATTAGAATTGAAAATATTTTTATCATCAAACCAATAAAGCGCAATCATTCCAAATAATCATCTAAATATGGCAGCCATTTACAACTAAATACAGCCATAAACAATAAAAAGGAATACCGTTACAATTTCAAACCTGTCATAAAAGAATACATACATATTCAAATATCGAACAAAAGACAATGACGGATTTAAAAGAAAAAGCGCTACATCCGCTGCGAGCGAGCGGCTTCTATGTCTCGGACGACAGCGAGGAAATCCCAACTGAGCGAGCGTAGCTATACAATACCTACACACCTACTGTTTATATATAATGTTATTATGTTGAATTATGTGTAAGCAGTCAGCTGATTGCTATTGAAAGTGAATTTAACCTTATTTTCGTTACCCATCCTAGTATAACTGAATAATTGTTGATGTGATGATTGGATGTGATCGTGGGGACTTCTAGACGTGAACTTAACCTGATCTTTGGCTCTTCTTTTCCTATTGTTACTATTTATCGAGAATTGGATAAAGACAGCCGAAGAAAAAAAAGAAGAAGAAATAGTGACTAGTTTACGTACCTATCTCTATCTTGCTGGGAGGTGCCATATGTTATGTTTGTCGTTGCAGAATCTTCTTAAATCCTTGTATACCCCAAATATTGTTTTCTGAAGCATAAACCATATACATCGGTATAGTTGACTGCAGCAGCCAATTCTACTTGAAAATCCTATGGTGTATGTGGCTTTGTTTCTTTGAACAACTCGAAGCCACCTCCAGGGAAGCTGCAAGTAATTCTGTTCCTGTAGTCTGTTGTTAACTTCATATTGGAGAACTATTCGTATCGTGAACGTCTACGTTTTGACTCTATATGCTATAACGGGGTAGATTGTAAACTTTCGTATGATTATGAATAGTACTATCTACTTACTAGTTGTCTGTCTGTCTTGTCTCATGGTAGTAGTAGAGCCTCGCTGATTTCAGCATGAATGGGCCGGCTCGACCGGGAAGGGTCTACCCTCTCACAGAGTATCGACGTGAAATAGCAGTATTCCTACTGTTGTGTTTCGTTTGGTGAGTGAGAGTGCCGGAGGCCCAATCACCCTCTTTCCCCCTTCCTACTCTTTCTCCTTCCCATTTCCTATCCTAAAGGGTCGGCAACGCGCAAGTGATGCCTCTGGTGTTGTAGTCGATAGCCTAATGGCAGGCAGTTGGTCTGCTACGAAAAGGTCTCAAGCTTGATCCTAAGACCTCTGATTTTTGGTAAATATGTGCGTAATAATTGCATTTATTCATCGTATTGATTGAAAATTATCACCTGCTCCGTGCCTCGGCGAGCATGTTAAGCCGTCGGTCCCGGCTGCCATGAACATCTATGGCAGTCGTTATTGGGAAGTCAGTGTCCTCTGATATCCTGACACTGGATGTCAGATGGCAGTCGCTCAGCCTAAAAACTGATATCCCGTCAAATCTGGTTAGACAGACAGAAAGCTGATCCGAAGTGACTTGGGAATAATAAAGGCTAGGGAGAAGATGTGTGTAATAATTGGTCAATTATCGCTTGCTTCAACGGTGAAGGAAACATCGTGAGGATAACGGTATGTCTGAGTTTGCTAAAATATTTTTGAAGACATGTGAAGTCTGCCAATCCGCATTGGGCTAGCATGGTGGACTATACTGAGAAGAGGCCCGTGCCCAGCAGTGGGATATTTATATACAGAGCTAATATAAAATAATATGTTATGCTAGGTGTTTCAGAGACATCCTTTGACTGGAACTCGAGTACAACGACCTCGCAAAGACTGCGTCGTTGCGTAATCCTGACCTTTAAACCGTTTGACTGTGCGGATGGCGCAACGGTTTAAGATGTTATCTCGCTATTAATGGTGCCCCGAATATTATGGGTTTGATTCCCATTTCCTGGAAGTTTTAGTGATCCGCAAATAGTTGCTTTGAGTGTTACTAGTATATATGAAAAAGGTAAAGTCCATCGAGAAATAGAGATTATTTTTAAAGCGGGGATAGATATTTTAAAGAAATAAAACATTTATATTCTATAATATTCTACCACATACACACAACACCATCGAGCCCAAACTAAGCAGAGCTTGTACTATGGGTACTAGACAATGGATAAACATGCATATATACTTCTTTTTTGTAAATACATACATATTATTATACATAGAAACACCCAGACCAAGACAAACATCCATGTACATGCACACGAATGTTTGACTTGTGCGGGAATCGAACCCGCGACCTCAGGCGTGGCAGTTGGTTACACTAACCACTACGCCATCGAGGCCGCTGTCGATCATGAGATCAGATGATCTAATAGTAGTAGTTTCTGGAATTACTGTACCTAACGTATAGCTGGATTTCCCGTTAAACTTTTTAATTTCACCCAGTGGTGTACTCTATGCCACTGGGTGAAATCAAAGGTTTTTTAAGGGGAACGATTCCCAAATTCCTTACTAAAGCTTTACGACAATCCGACACAACCGGAAAGAGATCAGGCGCTAGACCAACGGCTTTACGTACTTTTCGAAGCACGGTGGTATCTAATACCGCCAATTTCTTAACTCCGGGTTGGTAATAAGATTTTTGATAGAAAACCCAATAGCTTTTTGTTGGCCCGAACCGGGATTCGAACCCGAGAACTTATGCACAGCAGTTGTATTCACTATCGCTGCGCCTCGTTAAAATATAGCTGGTACGACTATAATAACATCTCTGCCTATCCCTTCAATCTATACTGGCATGAGTTTCTGTACAGATCATGCCAAACATTTATTGACAATTAAACATTATTTATTTATTATTGACAAATACACTAAATGGATTTAAAAGTATTGTAAAGGGTTGTTTTTTATACATATTTTTAAGTGTAACATTTGCATGTCAGTTACGGTAAAATAAAGAGCAGCGATAGCTCAGTGGGGAGACCAACAGACTGCAATGCAGAGGGTCTCGGGTTCGAACGAACGTCGCGCACCTCTGACTTTCGAAAGTTATATTCATTTCAGCCTATTGCAGTCCACTGCTGGACATAAGCCTCCCCCAGGGTGCGCCACAAGGGCCGATCTCCCGTAGCGTAGTGTAGGACGCCCCCCGGCCAGATGGACCGATGACCTGAAAAAGGTGGCTGGAGGTGACTGGATGGCGAAAGTTATATGACTTTTCTAAATTATGTGCGTATTGATTAACAATTATCGCCTGCTCCGTGCCTCGGAGAGTACGTTAAGCCGTTGGTCCCAGCTGCCATGAACATCTATGGCAGTCGTTATTGGGTGAGTGTCGACACAAAAGATCCCACTGGGTCGAAGTGTCGCCGGTCTGCACTGACTGGCCCCCACATAAGATAAGATAAGATAAGTGTAACATTTGCATACCAGTTACGGTAAAATACAGTGGACTATTTTGCTTTATGTACCATCATCTCTAACCTGTATTTAGCAAATAAAGAATTTTGATTTGATTTGATTTGAAACACTAACAAAAGTTAATAAGAAGAGACCAAGAGTGTACGAAAGCAGTTTGTAGGTAACTATTGTGAGCGCCGGGGTTACTCCAAGCCACAAGACGGTGCTCTTATACGGGTTCTATTTCCATCTGTTTAATTAGATCTATGCACTTCAGATGAAGATGCTAAAACTAGAAGACATAGATTGTTCACGGGCGTAGAGTTTATTTATACTATCTTATCTTATGTATAGGGGCCAGTCAGTGCAGACCGGCGACACTTTGACCCAGTGGGATCTTTTGTGTCGGCCCCAAGATTTAACCCTTAGCTATCTCCTTATGAATGTACTGCATCAGCCGCAGTGTACAATTTAGAGGGAGAAGCCTGAAGTCTTCAGGGTTTCGATATGTCAATCTCATCAGACCCATCCTCAGTCCAGCCAACGCGTCACATTCACACAGTAGGTGCGATATGGACTCGTCTTGTTCACCACAGGCTCTGCAGATCGAATTGTGTGCCAATCTCAATCTGCACAGGAAGTCGTTGGTGCCAAAATGGCCAGTGAACGCTCCTGTGAGCAGGCGCATTTGACTCTTGCTATACCCACAAAACTTCCGGGTGAAGCCTGTGGCTCCTTTTGCAATTAATTTTTTGAAGTGTTCCAGACCCTATTATTTATACTAAGACTGGGTCTAGAGTTTTTGAATAAATGAAATCGCTGTCGCCGATAGGCTATTTGGCTAGTTTCTAGAAACTGACTACGGACCCTACAAATTACTTTAATTTTCAACTATTTTAAATATTTCGTAATGAGTAATGAGAGAGAGTTCTTTGGGGGAGGGCTATGTCCAGCAGTGGACTATTATAGGCTGATGATGATGATGATGATGATGATGAATGAGAGAGAAGAAACCGAATTTATTTTTAGTTGGGACCACGTGTTCGTAAACAGTTTTGATTCGATATATTTATTATGACGTCACACGTTTGTAAACGTCTTCTGTCATTGCTTGCTCTCCAATATTGATTTACAAACGTGTGATGTCACTCGACTGATTCGACGCTACATTGCCAGAGCAAGCGTTTTAACAGTTTAAATAATATAATCAGAGTGTATTTTGTAAAATTTTTTTTTTAAATACGCTGGTTAAGGCAATTGAGTGGACGCGGATTAGAATCCCTCCCCTTGCACTACCGACATGAACCCACTCCTGACACCAGCATTCTAGCTTAGCTGGAGAGTCTAATAAGTAATTTGTAACCCATTGTATGATGGCCTAGCTCCAGTTGTGATGCTGGTGGTCTTGGCTAATGAAAACTGCTTCGATATTTGGTACAAAAACTGTATTTCCAAAAGGCGATGTAATAATAATCGTCGTTGCATGTGCGCAGTGCAATATACGGCGAGTGAGTCGGTCGCACGGCGAATGAATCGGTGGCTCGATGCGCGAAGCGAAAGCGGGGTCGGCCGATGTCGGTTGTCCTCCAAGTCACCTCCAACGCGTTCGTCGCGCAGCGGCCCGGCGCGATGGAACGCAGTAACACCCATATTGCTATTTATTGCTGGCTCGACCGGGGAAGGACTACCCTCTCACAGAATATCGACGTGAAATAGCAATATTCCTACTGTTGTGTTTCGTTCGGTGAGTGAGAGTGCCGGAGGCCCGATCATCCCCTTTCCTCATCCCGCTTCATCTCCTTCCCACTTCATTTCCTAAAAGGTCGGCAACGCGCAAGTGACTCTGGTGTCGCAGGCGTCCATAGGCTACGGTGACCACTTACCATCAGGTGGGCCGTATGCTTGTTTGCCACCTGAGTAGTATAAAAAAGTAAAAAATATCTGTGTATCGCTTAAAAGTATTAGTATTCGTAGGTTAATTGCATTTTTTATACAATTTATGTCGTATGCAGTTATACCGACCGCGTGATGCTAAGCGTTTACCATGGCTTATAGAAGCTTCCAACTCCAAAATCGCTGGTCCACTTATGGTAGTATCACTGTTTATCTGTATATCCGTAGATATAACGAATTAGTTATATTCGAATAATATCAATTAGGGTGTATAGATAACCGTAAGTATCCTAATTACTAATATTACAAATGCGAATGTGAGTTTGTTTGTTACGTTCTCACACCTTACTCGACTGATCGTCATGAAACTTCGCTAATATGTCGTCAGAGAGAATCTTTAAACAAAAAATAAATTCGAAATGAGAACCTCCTCCTTTTTTGAAGTCGGTTAAAAAAAAAATCTTACATCCAAAGAAAGGTACTGTTTGTGCTCTACTAAGCGAGTGTACCGTGGTCAAAAGCTAGAAATAATATAAAATTAAGTTATAATTAATGTCCTACTCTCCTAATTCAATTCAACTCACTGTACTTTACTGTGCCCGACAGGATTCACATCGATCTAATTATGTATGACTTCTAAGCTTACCGTCTAAGTATATATTGGTACCAATTCTGATGTCACAAAATTCTCTAAACTTAACTAAATATCACAAAAATTTTTTTTAGTCCTGTCTCTTTTAACGATTTCAGAATAAGAAATGTCATTTGAGAGGACTAAACTAAATTTTAGTGATTTTTAGTTAAGCTTAGAGAATTTTGTGACAACAGAATTGGCACCATTGAGAAATTCAAATAAATGATTGAGTATTCAGTATCATTTTCTCAGGATTGGCTTTCCAAAAATATGTAATAATTAGTTTATTTACCAGTTTCATAATATGTACATGGCACTGCTCCTCCTTAACACAGGCTGCTCAGCAGCCTATCTAGGAGAACAGTACTCCACCCGCCATTATTGTAGTTAATGTATACTGTCATCGTGTATAGCAATAAGACTGTGTGTATAACTAAAATGTAATTTCATTTTTAAATAAATAATGTTTCCTTCTTCCTTCAATCCTGGGTCCTTTAAGCGGGGCGTGAAAAAGCACCTTCTCAGGCCGTCAAAGCAGAGACCTCAACATCGCCTCAGCTGCTATGAGGGCGGTGTGGAGGCCACTGCTCTTAAACAACACGACTGCTTACCATCAGGTGGAGGGTGGTCATTGTGAAGAGCAAAAAAACAAGTATATAGAATTATTAAAAAACTTAGCCTTTTTAATATCAAACTGTAGCTTTACGAGTATAATGGACACTTTCACAACTATCAAGTAAATGTTATCCGAAAGATAAATCGCATGCTGCCTCGCTCTTTTTAGGTTAAAGAAGAGAGATGGTGAGACTTTTATCTTATAGATAACTAGTTTTCACCCGCGGCTTCGCTCGCGTAAATGTAGGTTAGGTTAGGTTAGGTTTGCAACATTTCTTTTTTTTGGATGAAAGGTACCCTATGTCCTATTCTGTACCCCTGACAACGTGTATGCAAAATTTCATGTTGATCGGTTGAATAGTTAAGGCGTGAAAGCGTAACAAACAAACAAACTCATTTTCGCATTTATAATATTAGTAAGGAAGTAAGGATAAGGATAAATAAAATAATAAAAATAATAAAATTTATTTGGCTAAAAAAAGAGTACAATAGTGGACTTCAATCAACTTCAAATTAAATCTTAATATCTAACAATAATTCAATGCCTTATTAAACTAGTTTATAACCAAAATAATAATTATAGTAATCTATGATGGCAAGAAAGAATAATTAAACATCTTTAAATTATTATAAGCTACATATTATAAGATAAATGCTATATAGAATCTCTATATAGCATGGGACAGGCTCTAAGCATTCTCTTCTGTGAGGAAGTGATTTCCATCAAGGAGGCGGCGGAGCGGGAGAAGGAGCGTTTAAACCCTCTCCCCAACCGCAGAGCCGGGCGCCGGAGGGCGCGAGACGACCTCCAGCCACCCTGAGTTTTGACCTGGGGGTGGTGGGCTTTGTGGGCCTGCCCGCCATCCGTTCAGCACCAGGTCCGAGAGGCGGCGTGCGTGTTCCCACGTGCGCCTCTGTGTAGTGTCTTTGTCCCCTCAGGGGGCCGGTGGAGGAAGTATTTTTGTGTAGTGGCCTGCCGTTTCACACGGCGGACCGAAATCATGGCGGGGTCGCGATTGAATGTGAAAGTGATTCGCGCGGCCTCGCCATCTATGGTTATGTCGAGGAACACCGTGGTAGGTTTAGTCGGTATTACCGGGGTATCTTTTCCCCGGTGAGCCCGACATAACCACTCCGTCGCTCCGCGGAGAGGCATGCGCCAAAGCTATGCCCCACGTAAAAAAAGGCACTAAGCATTCTAACAACAAATATAAGTAAATAAGACGTACGTGAATGGAACAGTATGTAGAGCGCCCTTCGCCTTTAAGTTATACCAGTCACATTTGCCTTCATACGCTTTAACTTGCAAGGAATAGGTAAACGGTCTTTTTTATTTTGCTCGTCAAAATGACTACACTCCACCTGATGGGAAGCAGTCGTGTGGTCTAAGAGCAGTTGCCTCCACACCGCCCTCATAGCAGCCGAGGCGATGTTGAAGGTCTCCACTTTGACGGCCTGAGAAGGTGCTCTCTGAACTGATCGTGGATATTTTGGAGAAAGTCCAGGTTTTTTTTTTAAATATAATTCCTTTATTAGGAATAATTCTTGTGTCGGGAGGGACTTTAAAAACATTCAAACAACAGGCACAAAGAACACTCAGACTCGGCATAACCACACAGAGTTTTGTCGCGTGTGGGAGTCGAACCCACAACACTCGGCGCAGAGGCAGTGGCGAAGCGACCCCTTAAACCACTACGCCGTCCGTGCAGGCAAAGCTTTAAAGTACCTACCTTAGTGGAGCACCGGCTGTTAATGCGTTTGTTGTGCATAAGATCTCGATTTCGGTTACCAGGTCGGGCGAAGTATTATTGGATTTTATATCAACAAGATGGGTGTAAAAATTCAACCTCTTCGTCTTAAATGTAAAACTAATGAAAAGAAATGACCCCTATTTCTCGGGGATCTTTTGACCCACAAGGCCCATATTCAAACGACCAAGGTATGATCCCAAGGTGTCTGCACACCAAGTTACAAGTTATATCGACGTGAAATAGTAGTATTCGTACTGTTGTGTTTCGTTCGGTGAGTGAGAGTGCCGAAGGTCCAATCACCCTCTTTTCCCCTTCCCGCTCCTTCTCCTTCCCCCTTGCTTTCCTAAAGGGTCGGCAACGCGCAAGTGATGCCTCTGGTGTTGCAGTCTATAGGCTACGGTGATCACTTACCATCAGGTGGGCAGTATGCTTGTTTGCCACCTTAGACGTATAAAAATGTTTTCATTAACCTCTCGCCAGTTATATTTTAGGTTCTACGTAATAGTGAATGAGCTTGTAGCCATCTACCGAGCACAGTTCTATACTTCGTACTATTACCAAGAATTTATTAACCTCTGAATCTTCTTCGAAGAGGTAAATGAAAACACTTTGTGACGGTCTGTCTCTTAGTGACAGATTGATGTTAATGACAGGCATAACTCTGGAACCACTGGATCGATTGACTTATACTTTTGTGTGCAGACACCTTGGGGTCATACCTCGGTCGAGTTTGAATATGGGCCCTGTGGGTCAAAAGACTCCCGAGATATAGGGGTCATCTGTTTTTATTACTTTTATATTTAAGATGAAGAGATTGAATCCTGGGTTTTTACACCCACCTCGTTTTTATTATGTTTGTAAAGTCATTTGCGTCGCAGGAATTATTCCTATTGTAAGGATAGCTTTTTTGAAAAAGTAAAGGAGTCGGAGAGGTTGGTATGTGAGTCTTGAAACAATAAATAAGTTTACTCATTAAAAAAAGTATGTGAAATGACATTACCTAGTCTGTGGTATGGCGGTGTAAGTCAGTTACGTTAGAAACGCAAGGTGAAGTTACCTTATTTGTCTTTATTATGTAAACTTTAACATCTTACCTAAGTCAAAACTTTTTTCTGCTGGTAACATTGTATAATACAAGAATAGCTTGCGTCTAAAGCGCAGGCGCAGTAACATTAAATACTAACAACCGCCGCGCCCGGTCTCATTGCCATTGACAATAATTCATTTATGCAATAGACTTTTAAATTACGCGGGAAAATGTACATCTGTCACCGTTTTATTTAAATTATTTATTAATCAAGAAAGAATTCAAATAAGTATTTGTGATTTAGAAAACTACATAATATAATAATAATCCTTACTAATATTATAAATTCGAAAGTAACTCTGTCTGTCTGTCTGTCTGTTACCTTTTCACGGCTAAACCACTCAACCGATTTAGATGAAATTTGGTACAGATAATATAGTTTAAAACCTGGGGAAGGACATAGACTACTTTTTATTAAAACCACGCGGGTGGAGCCGCGCGCAAAAGCTAGTAATATATAATTATATAAGCCCTACACGGAGATGCCGGGATGCTTGGATGCCTTTGAAAGATGATACCAAACAAAATAGAGATTTAGAAGTCCAAGGGTAAAAAGCATTTGCCTAGCAATGGATCGTACTAACAGGCTAAATAAAAAAAGGAAGGATAAATAAATATGCTGTCTTCTTACTCCCGTGGTTGCTAATACATTTGGCAAAGTATCATTGGATTTTCTTGTTAAGAAATTAACTGGAACAGCGGAGTGTGGATATTATGTGTCTGGTGGATGATGATAGGCTTGCCTCAACCTACATGTTTAGAGATATTGAGGATATGACTCAGTCGAAAGCTTGGTAGTAGAGTAAGCAATGACATTATACACTAGGTACGTATGTTACTTTCATGCGATTCAGCGATAGCTCAGTGGAGAGACCAACAAACTTCTTCTTTCTTTTCGTGTGGTTAGTGGCCAACTTGTTGTTAAGAGTTGTTCAAGGCGCCCGTAGGCCTCTGACATGACTTAACGACTGCTGTCAATTCGGCAACAGCCGACTTTTTACGTAGGTACCCTCCAAAGCACGGAGACGCTCAAATGAAATACCACTAAGCGGTCACCCATCTATAGACTGACCGCACCCAACGTTGCTTAAACTCGCTAATCGTTTACCGATCAGTGAGTGCAACTATCTATGAGTATGAGTGCAGTCAGTGCATTGGTTGTGTTTCCTGTTACTTTATAAGAGTGCGGAACAAATAAAAATATTTGTCTTTCTTCCTTTTTTTTTCTAAAGACAACTAGGTCAGACGTAGCTCAGTGGGGAGACCAACAGACTGCAATACAGAGGGTTTCGGGTTCGAACCCACGTCGCGCACCTCTGACTTTCGGAAGTTACTTTTCGAAATGCGTATTGATTTACAATTATCGCATGCTCCGTGCCTCGGAGAGCACGTTAAGCCGTCGGTCCTGGCTGCCATGAACATCTATGGCAGTCGTTATTGGGAATTCCGTGCCCTCTAATATCCTGACACTGGTCTAGCCTTAGGGTATCGTTAGCCTTCGGGCTGCGGAGGTCAGATGGCAGTCGCTCCGTGTAAAAACTGATATACAGTCAAATCTGGTTAGACTAGAAAGCCGACCCCAAGTGACTTGGGAAAAATAAAGGCTAAGGAGAAGATGTATATAAATATCAATAACCTTTTATACAATTAATTTGTGTTTAATGTTAAATCGCTTTGTGTCTGCTCGTATTCGTTGTTTCAGTTCGCTATTACACAAAGGTTGATGTTTTTGTTAATTAAATATAAACTATAGTAGCTTATATACAAGCAATTATACCTACATAAGCACAGCAACATAGAATTCGAATTGGCCATTAAAAAAGGGATAAAATATAATGACCATCAAAAATATTAATTGCACAGCAAAATATGCTTACTAAAATATATCATAACGAGCACCTGTATGCCTCAAATCACTGCATTCCGTCTCGGAAGGGCTAGGTTATATTAGGCTCCTTCTTAAACCCACCCAAAAAATAGGAGCCCCGTGAAGCGGGGCTCCGTCGACTTATGTAGTTTGATCTCTTTAAATATATTTTGGTGTGCAATTAGTATTTTTGGTAAGTATATTTTGCTGTGCAATAAGCATTTTTGGTGGAACAAAGGCAAAAAGTTGAAGAACAGTTAAATACTACCCATTAAAAAATAATGACAAAATATTTAACATGAAAACCACAACGTTACCGATTTTCTTTATTCAAAGCGGCGACTTCTTATTTAAACCAATATTATAAATTTTTGTAAAAAAGCAGTAGGCACAGTTTTAATAAAAAAATATCTACCATTATGCGACAGCTTGCTCGAATTTCTGAACGGCTCATTCATTCATTACAAATCTGTGGGGGAGGGCGGCGCGTAAACAATACAGATAACAAATTAAAAACGCTAGCTGTTTACGAAGGAGTTCTAATTCTAATACATACATAGACTCACAAAAAGTATATGTAGAGTTATACTATATTTCCCTAGCTATGTTTTAGGTTAATAAGGTAATGAGGGGCAACCATATTACTGCCTACCAAGCTCATATCCAGAACTGCTACTGATAATTTTGTAACACAAACATCCAATCTTTTCGTGAATTGAACTTGGAACTTCAGAATCGGTAGTAGCGTTCCTTTTTACACTACTGGTCCAGTGATTACATTAGATACACCCAGGACGAACTAATCCTTATCAGTGCATTGATCCTGAGACTTCACATTCGCACACATAGCTTAGAGACTAATAACTAATATTATAAAGCAAATCTAAGTTTGTTTGTTATGCTTTCACGCCTTAACTACACGACCGATCATCATGAAATTTCGCAAACACGTCGTCAGGGGAACAGAAAAGGACCTTTCATCCGGCAAAAGTTACTTTTACTTACATAACTTAACGTACATTTTTGCAAGTGAAGCCGTAGGTAAAATCTAGTAAACTATAAGTTTCTATATAATTAACCAATTAAAATACAAATAAATGATATCAGAATCTATTTACATAGTTCAGTGTTCGCGAATTTACATTCATACTTCTGCAAAAATAAATAAATATCGTGATCTCGTGCCAACCTATTTGAAAATTTGCATTGCATTCATGCATCTTGATAATCTTGACCCAGTATTCAATAGTTACGTCTATCATTCTTTTATTAAAAACAGTTATCTGTTATTTAAATTTTCATTTAATATGCAGTTCAAGAACCGAAATAATGAAATAAGTATTACATACTTAAAAGCATAAATTGACATTTATAATTCTCAGTACAGTTTTACAGTAAAAAGCTTATCAATAAGGAAAGCAAACATGGCCAGTCCCAAATTATCAAGATACCGTGGGAGCAGCACTCTCGATCAAGTTCTGACCCGGAATCGAACCGGCTACACAACATTAACAACCTCTTGTGGACAGTAATCTTTTTGCTCAAAAACCTGTAGGTGTAGCTCCCGCAAATCGATATCGCGTTCCGAATTTAAAATGTCGCGTCCCCGCCATTTTTGCCGGATCTAATGAACTATTAAACTGCAATTTGGATGCGCGATGGTAGTTAGATGGCGCTGTGCGCACGTATTGATCGCGCGATGGGGGCCAAATATCTCTACATTGAGTTCTGCCAAGTCACGGAATGTATTGCTAGCTATTGTGGCGAAAAATGGGGGGGCTGAGATGAGCGTGGAACGAGCCTGCCCGGCTTTAGCGCACCTAGTGTACCAATGAGTTATGAGCCGCTCTATGCGTACGTTCTTTTTTGAAATCGTTCTGTTTAGTCTGTGTTCGCAAATGAACTTTCCCGCTAAATTTTATTTGTTCTGAGTGTCATTTTTTGAATTAATTATTACGTTCGAATAAATTATATTTGTATTAATAGGAAATTAGCGGTCGGTTATAGTGTGAGCCTGTTGAATCTATTATTTATTTAAAGTTAATCACCCTATTTGAATGTTTGAATAAAATGGTAATGATTTTTGAATAAATTAAATATGTATTGGCTTATTTCGTTTATCCAACAATGATATGAGTTTGCTGACGCTGTGCGAGCTTATAATTTTTGGTACTCACATGCTCACGCTTGTAGCCCTGAAACGAAAAAGCAGAGGTGTGTACTATTTTAGACCTCGCTTAATAGCAAATGAGTCTATTACCGAATACTGGGTACGCCTCCAGAGTCAGGGCTGCTACCCGAACACCCAACTGTAATTGTGCCCAAACTGAAAATCAAACCCGAAATCTCACGTTGATTTCGAGCGTAAACCCAAATTTTGTCGCAGTGCCAACGAAAAATCAAAATTATGTAAATTGACAATTTTAATGACATTTTGGAATTATCTAACGGTTTTAATGGAATTTTAACTTTCTAGTCTAGTGACATAAGTATGCGCTTATCTATTCGGCTGATCATGTGGTCTTGGTATCGATTATCGAGTAAAACTTTATTGCTTTAAACAACCTTAGTATCGATACGGAATCTGAATATATGGCCAGTAGACGGCAGTAAGCTCACCATTTATTACTTGTGATCATTTATTTAGGCCACAAAGTTACGAAAGTCAAAGGAGTTAGTAAGTTTACTAAATTTACTGAGTGTACATTTATATTAATTGCTAGGTTCAGGCCAAAGGTTGAGCCTTTGAGAAGATACCTGCAAGAAACTATTATTGTTGTTATTGGATGCTTATTGTTAGGTATAAATCTATGACCAATAAATATAAAGTACTTTACCAAATGCGTTAAACAATGTAATATAAGTGTATGAAGTGCAAGAGCGATATGCTGTAGCAACTGGAAATCCGTAGTCTCTGCCTACCTCTCTGGGAAGATGGCATGAGTCTATGTATGTATTGTACAAGAGAGCTTGCGTAATGCTAATTTATCCTGATTCAAAATGGCTACTGCGCCGACGGCTCTGCGCATCGGTAGCGTCTAAGTACTCTACAGATGCGCAGTTTGGGTATAAAACAAACTCAAGGTGTCACGTCCAAAGTCCAAACACCAGACCTGGGTTTACTATTTGACTGCATGGGTGACGCAGTGGTCACTATGACATGTGTTGTGGGTTCAATCCTCAACCCTGACGAAAATTCTGTGAACCATGAAATTGATGAATTTTGTGATATAGTTAAATGTTTGTGAAGTCTTTTGTAACATTGGAATTATTTCTAGTGTGGTAGATGCTTTTTTAAGAGAAAGATATTTCTGTTAGATGGGCTGTTTGAGCAGCGATAGCCCAGTGAGGAGACCAACAGACTGCAATGCAGAGGGTCCCGGGTTCGAACCCACGTCGCGCACCTCTGACTTTCGGAAGTTATATGACTTTCCGAAATTATGTGCGTATTGATTGACAATTATCGCTTGCTCCGTGCCTCGGAAAGCACGTTAAGCCGTTGGTCCCGGCTGCCATGAACATCTATGGCAGTCGTTATTGGGAGAGTGTCGACAGTCGACAGGCCAGAGGCCCAATCCCCCCCCCCCCCATGATGGTGCAGTTGAATTACCGTATACTACCCCAGGAGGGTACCAACTGCGCTAGCGTTGGAGAATCCCTCTCTGGGCGTCCACGCTCAGGGGATAACGTACCTGAGCGTGGACGCCTAGGTCGCCCCTCGTATTCTGGGGGGGGCAAAACTGCGCTTAATAATGCCCGGGGCAAGAGCAGAAATACCATGGCAACCCCTGCCACGCTGGCCGTGGACTTTTGCAACATCAGGGGATTACATAGTAACCTTAATGCTGTTCACCACCACCTCGAGACAGCAAAGCCAGCCTTGCTCTTCTTGACCGAGACGCAGATATCGTCTCCAGCAGACACTTCCTACCTCACCTACCCTGGGTATGGACTAGAATACTCCTTTTTGTCTAGAGCCGGAGTGTACGTGTATGTCAGAGACGATATCAGCTCTCGTCGCCTCGGTAATCTTGAAGGTAGGGATCTCTCCATCTTATGGCTCCGTGTAGACAGCGACGACCATCCCCGCGTCTATGCGTGCCTCTATAGGTCCCATAGCGGTGACACTGAAACTGACCGACTCATTGAGCATATCCAGATGGCTTCGGACTTTGTGCAGCAACGGATACCGGCCGCGGAGATCGTTTTACTTGGCGATTTTAACGCCCCCCACGCCGACTGGCTCAATTCCAGTAAGACCGATCATGCGGGGAGATCTGTTCACGACTTTGCCCTGGCATATGGCCTGACACAACTGGTTACCACGCCCACGCGAATCCCAGATGTGGAGAGCCAAAATCCTTCACTGTTGGACCTTCTGCTGACTTCTCATCCGGATGGCTACCACGTATCTGTTGGCACCCCACTTGGTTCCTCAGATCGCTGCCTTGTACGGAGTACAGTGCCTCTCACGTGCTCGCCGCAATTTCGTGCTGCACGCAGCCGCCGTGTGTGGCACTACAAGTCAGCAGATTGGGATGGGATGCGGTCCTTCTTTGCGTCCTACCCTTGGAGACAAGTATGCTTCTCGCCGGATGATTCCAATGCCGTTGCTGATTCTGTTGCTGATGTGGTGCTACAGGGTATGGAGCTTTACATTCCGTTCTCTGTGGTCCCCATTGGTGGCAAATTTCGGCCTTGGTTTGGTTCATCTTCCAAAAACGCTTCTCGTAGGAAGCAGAAAGCTTACCAAGCCTGGGCTGATGCGGTGAAGGCATGTGATTTAAATACCAGCGCATTTAAAAAGGAGTACAACTTTGCCTCCAGGTCCTTCAAAAGAGACATTGCAAGAGCGAAGTTGAAGCACATCGGTAGAATTGGCGAAAGGCTTGAGCGTCTTCCTTCAGGAACTCGTACATTCTGGTCTCTTGCCAAAGCTATCGAAGGAAATTTCTGCAAGCCATCCTTTCCACCTCTTCACATGGGAAATGAGTCGTTGGCCCACGACGCAAAAGAGAAAGCTAAACTTCTGGGCAAACTCTTTGCGTCCAACTCGACTTTGGATGACAGGGGACAAGAACCGCCTACCATACCGCGGTGTGAGGGTTGTATGCCTGATATCAGGTTCTACCAACGCTCAGTGCGCTTAGCACTTCTGTCCCTTGATATCCATAAGTCGAGTGGGCCTGATGGAATCCCGCCCATTGTGTTGAAGATATGCGCTCCAGAGTTGGCGCCGGTCTTAACGCGACTATTTCGGCTCTCTTACTCTTCTGGCGTAGTCCCGAGACCTTGGAAGACAGCATTGGTCTACCCGATCCCAAAAAAAGGCGACCGCTCAAACCCGTCCAACTACAGACCAAAAGCCATAACCCCCCTTTTCTCGAAGATAATGGAATCCATTATCAACCATCAGCTCTTACGGTACCTGGAGGGTCATCAGCTGCTTAGTGACCAGCAGTACGGCTTTCGTAAGTGTCGGTCAGCTGGTGATCTTCTAGTATACCTGACACATCGTTGGGCTCAGGCGATCGAGACAAAGGGGGAAGCCTTGGCGGTCAGTTTGGACATAGCGAAGGCCTTTGATCGTGTTTGGCACAAAGCGCTTCTTTAGATGCTCCCTTCCTATGGGCTTCCCGAGAGATTATGTGAATGGGTTACTAGCTTCTTAGCAGACAGAAGCATTAAGGTCGTAATCGATGGTGAATGCTCTGACTCCATGTCTGTAAATGCTGATGTCCCGCAAGGCTGTGTGTTATCGCCTACTCTGTTCCTCCTCCATATCAATGGCATGTTGCAAATTAGCAGCATTCATTGTTATGCGGACGACAGCACGAGCGATGCTCTTTATACCGGCCGCGCTAACATCTCTCGGGAAAACGTCGTTGAGAGCCGAAACAAACTTGTGTGTGAAATTGAGACCGCTCTTAAGAAAGTCTCGGATTGGGGCAGGCTTAATTTAGTCCAATTTAACCCCACAAAGACACAAGTCTGCGCGTTCACTGCAAAAAAGCTGCCGCTGGTCGTATCTCCTCGTTTTGAGAACATCCCCATAACTGCCTCAACCGATATTGGAATTCTTGGTGTCGATATATCGAGCGAAGTCCAGTTCCGCGGCTATTTAAGGTAAGGTAAGGCTAAATTAGCTTCAAAAAAGATTGGCGTGCTCAACAGATCGAGACAGTATTTCACACCGGCCCACCGCCTACTACTTTATAAGGCGTAGGTTAGGCCTCACATGGAGTACTGTTCTCATCTTTGGGCAGGGGCACCCCAGTACCAGCTTCTCCCTCTAGACCGCATTCAACGGAGAGCGACTCGAATCGTCGACTGCCAGGATATTTCAAATCGGCTAGACCCCTTGGCGCTGCGTAGAGATGTGGCCTCGCTATGCATCTTCTATCGCTTATACTATGGGGAGTGTTCCGAGGAATTGTTCGGAATGATCCCTGCCGCCTCTTTTCGCCATCGTCCTACGCGACAGCATTTTCACTCCCATCATTTAGATGGTTGGCAGTTCACAACTGTGCGTGTCTCCAGGAATTTTCTGCCTCGCACAACAAAACTGTGGAATGAGCTATCGCCTGCGGTATTTCCGGACCATTACGACCTTCAACACTTCAAGAAAAGAGCGTACTCCTTTTTAAAAGGCCGGAAACGCACTTGTAACTCCTCTGGTGTTGCGGGTGTCCATGGATGGCGGTAATCGCTTACCATCAGGCGATCCGTCTATTCGTTTGCCCCCTAATCCATAAAAAAAAAAAAAACACAAAAGATCCCACTAGGTCGAAGAGTCGCCGGTCTGCACTGACTGGCTCCCACATAAGATAAGATAGATGGGAAGTGGTTCAAGTAGTTGCCTCGCTAATTCTACTACGTTAAGTGTTGTGGATTCGATCCTCACACAAGACAACATTTGTGAGATTTACAAATTAGTGTTCAGATTTTGGTTGTTCTTGTGTCCGTTGCAAAGTGAGAGACTTTACGGTCATTTAAACAACAGCACAGGAATTATTCCTAGGACGAAAGTTACTTTTTTAAGAGAAAGAGCATTTCATTGGGACTTTCCTTCACATGTTATCATTCATATTTCTGTGGGATGGCGTACTGGTTTAAGTGTTTGCCTCAACACTACCAATATGCCAAGTTTAGTGGGTTCGATCTTCACACGGGACAAAATTTGTGTAATCCATAAATTTGTGTTCCGATATACAGTGTGAGTTTTCATAAAGTGCACATATGAAAATGAGTGAAACTAGACATCATTTTATCGCTAGGAAAAATAATAAAAAAAAAACAATATTCTTCGATTTTTACCTATTTATGTTTTTCTTTAGTAGTTGTTTGTACCAAGAAAACCTTGTAACTTTTGAACCAGGTAGTTAATCGTGTTGAAACAAAAACAGCAATAATACGCAATGTGTAGACAATAACGACGGTGTACTATTCACATCCAAAAAAATACCGGTGGCATAAAAATAAGGAACAGTTTAGACCAAAACTGAGTTTCGTACAATGTTTTTTTAAACATTGTTAAAAAACTCAAGACAACGTCCCCATTGCCTCTAGTTTTTATTAATTGATGTTAATCTGTATCTAATAAGCTTTAAAACAACATAAAAACCACACCTGTATCCCAAACAAAACAGTTTTTATGAAGGGCTAAACAAAGACCTTGTCGCCACCACGTGCATAGCGGAGCAAAGTAGGACCATTTTACTTTATTAACCTACCTATATTATATTCAATGCGGTCAAAGTAACAGTAAGCCGATAAATAATAAATAATAACAAAGAAAGAAAAAAGACATCAGCAGGCCATGAATACAGACCACTGCCAATTACCTTGGTCGCAGCGCTCCCTGTCTTTAAGGAGCTTAGGAAATAGACCCATTCATCATTAGATATTAAAGTCCTGTAATAGCTTTTGGGTCTGTCGCCCATTAATAGAATACGAGCATTGATCTGTCCGTTTGAGGACAAACTGGCACATCCCAAACCTTATTTTGTTCAGAGTTCATGTTTATTTACACTCTAACATGTGATCTAATCACAGTAAACCATATCTATACTAATATTATAAAGCTAAAGAGTTTGTTTGTTTGAATGCGCTAAACTTAGGAACTACTGGTTCGATTTGAAAAATTATTTTAGTGTTGGATAGCCTTTTTATCGAGGAAGGCTATATAATATCATGTTACGACCCACGGGGGTGGCGCAGTAACGATAAAAGCGGGTGAAGCCGCGAGAACAGCTAGTTTAAATATGTAAAGGCTACAAGGCTCTAATCTTTTAACAATTAGACAGATCTGTATGACACCGACATCAGCTCCTCAGCTATGTTTGTGTCCTGTATTATTACCAAAAGTTTATTCTACGTTTAAAATCATCCCTCGTTAAACAAATTAAGTTAATGGGAAGAGTATTAAGTGTAAAATAAGTTTATGTGAAGTAATTATAAACGTAACACCATCTATTGGTGCATTCTCGTGATTTATGTGCAGCCATCTAGCGAAGGTATTAAGAAACACTCTGTCTCTTATTTTGTTGAAAGTAGTTTGTACAAATGTCGCTAGATGGCGCTTAAGTCAATGCTAGTTTTTAAGATAGGACGCCTTATAGTTCTAATCCTTTTTTTTGTTTTATTAGATTTGATGATATTATTCTTCATCCATACCCTGGTGACATATTTAAGCTGTAACATAATTTTAAAATACAGAAAGAAGTAACTGTAGCGTTTAGATATTTATCTCTCACGAAGACTATTCAAATATTCTCATTCTTTCTATTCTCACTATTCACATAATGGTTCTATGTTTTACACATACTAGGACGACCGGACTAATAACAATTAATTATTTGTGTGAACACAATTTTCAATAATGTTACATTTCCCCCTTTCTTTTTATCTTTCATAGATGTTCCCGCGGTTTCACCCGCGGATATCGTTACTGAGCCGCCCCCGTTGGTCGTAGCGTGATGTTATATAGCCTATAGCCTTCCTCAACAAAAGAGCTATCTAACACTAAAAGATTATTCAAATCGAACCAGTAGTTTCAGAGATTAGCGCGTTTAAACAAACAAACAAACTCTTCAGCTTTATAATATTAGTATAGATTTGCGACCCTCGTTGCATGTTTATTGCATCTTTTAGCAAAGTCGCTCACGAGTTTTTAATAAAACAATTGATTGATTATGTACGTATGTATTAGCAAAATGTATAAAAATATTTGTACATTGACGTTATACCGCGTGGAGCCTTCACTTAGTGTGCTTAGGGTCCAGGCAGCTCGTTGTAACGGACTGGATATGTTAGCATGTTGCCGCGGTCCCATGAATACAGCTCCTGAAACCAACCAATATAATATGTAGGTACAATGTGTAAAAATATAATCCATAGATCTGCCATAAAATGTAAATGCCGAAGTTTCCAGTAAACTATTTATTCTGAAATGGGTTCTGAATTTCGGTACGTAGGTTCTTGATTGTCCTTAATCATTTCATGAAGTAGTTCGGACAACTGACTAATGTCATTTTCAAAGAAAGAAATCCGAAGAAATTTCGTTGTTAGTTATTTTCGTTCGGTCGGAAGTTTTGAATAGACATTTTTATGGTAGACTGGTCATATTTTGTGTATAATGGCGATCGCTTTAGGGGAATGATGTCTGTTTCGTCCATATAAACGTATTCCTTTTTTATCTCTCGATAACGACCCTAGAGTAACAAAACAATTCGATATACATATTTTTTTTTGTTTTTCATAACTTAAGGACCTACAAAATATACAAAATCCCCTTGGTTGTACTGCACTTTTTGCACACCCGACATACGAAATTATTAAAATAAATAAAAACATCAGCTTAGATATGGCGGGGGAAAAAGAGGATTGCGAGATGCTGATTTCACAGCTAAAATCAGTCCGAGCTGTAGTTCTCTCTTTTGGACTTTAATATTTTGTAAGAGCCCAGCGCAACCTTCCTCTTAAATAATTTGCAATATCATCATTAATTAATATGACGAATACGAAAAAGTTAAAACTGAGTCTAACATCCAATCCCATTTTCGTAAAACAAGATAACAAATTCACGAAAAGAAGATCCTGAAGGTACACTCTGTTTTATTGGACAATGAAGCACGGATTTTTTCTCGTTATATAATCTGATATATATGTGATGACATGAATATTTACTTTGTAAAGTATTATATTGTTTTAATTATTGTGAATGTAAGGACTAAGTGGATTTTTTTTCTCTCAGTAAGTTTTAGTGTTGGTCTGGCAGTTTGAGTACTCTTTGCGGCGTACCCAAATGTCCTTTCTTTGGCATTGTTTGTCGAATCGTTGAGCTCCTTAAGTTCTGAGTTGAGCTGCACGATTACTGACAAATGCGTGCACTGACTTGACAGGTCCACTCAATCTGTGTGGATTCTTTCCTCAAAAGACCATTTCAGACACCAATCTGCATATTCATATGATCTGACCAAGATTATGTCTGGACTTTAAAAGAGACTGTGACCTCTTGAGTTTGTTTCGGCCTTTCTTCTCAGAGTAGTCAGATACGAAACGCCGGCCTCATCTAGTTTTCAAAATGTGATTGACATGTAAAAGTGTTTCTACAAACCTACTTACAGAAATAAATCATTATTATCATTATTATTATTATGATATCTAACTAGCTTCTTCCCAAAAACGCTTTGTCATACTCATAATTTAAGTGTGTCAGTCTTAATTTAATCAAAGTGTAGTCAATATCTCAGGGGAAGGAGAGTCTACGTAACTAACCTTATGCATATGGTCGTATCCAAGTTGCGTGGTCTTCCTGAACGGGTTGGTGAACGGCAGTGAGACGTCCACAGGCTTGCTGTGGTACAAGTCAATGGCAACAGACACTTTGCTCTCTCGCTCTGTCGATGAATCCAAAGCGTACAATACGCCGCATACTATAAACATTTCTCCTACCTGAAATAAGAAAAATTTTAGAACCCAATTCGATTGAAATTCAATTTTCGTTTTGTAATATTTAGAACAATTACATATACCTATACGATATTTATTTAAATTTGGGTTACAGACTATTAGTATTCTTGACCTTGACCTTTCTGGCTGAGCTAGAATACTTTAGAATACTTGAGTAAGGACAAGGAGTGGGATCACGTCGGTAGTGTAATGGATGAAAATCGAATCTATGGCCTCTCGATCGCTTTATTAAATGCCATTTTTGTTATTGTGAGTTATAAGCACAAGGAACAAGTTTTGACGAAGTGTTATGTTAATAAAACAATGCAATCTTACTTGTCTATGATTCAAAGAAATGTTCCAAATGTAGTCGATATTCAAACCATCCTTGTTTGGGTCGAAGTTCAGCTGAAAAAAGAGGTTATTTTATCATTAGTAGCCCTTCAGGCAAGTGTTATACTCGCTTGAATATACCTATGCATTCGGGCAAGTAAAACACTTGCTCAGTTTTCCGGTCAAAATCTTCTTAGTAACATTATGACGTCTCCAATTATGGCACTGGCCATAGTTGGAGACTTCATACAGACTATTCTGAATAGCCTCATATCCTATTGCTCCTATATCGCATGGGCCATTATAGATAAGATTCATAGGCTCATGGCCAGTTTCACAACTATCAGGTAAGTAA
Source organism: Catocala sponsa (assembly GCA_963564715.1). Classification (NCBI taxonomy): domain Eukaryota; kingdom Metazoa; phylum Arthropoda; class Insecta; order Lepidoptera; family Erebidae; genus Catocala; species Catocala sponsa. The sequence continues at coordinate 23,792,631 of OY751344.1, read as the reverse complement.
AAGTATCCGAAAGATAAATTGCATGCTGTCTCACTCTTGTTAGGTTAAAGAAAGAGATGAAAGAAAGAAGAGAGACGGCGAGACTTTTATCTTATAGATAAATGCTATTTGGAGATGGTGGGACAGGCCCTCAACCGTTTGCCAGAACCTAGCAACTAATATAAATATAAATTCACTAAATTTAGTAAACTCACTAACCCCTTTGACATTCATTAGTGTTAGTTTATGACCTAAATGTATAAATGATTTTTGACTTTGACAATTGAAGGTGATAAGTGGGTGTAATATTCCTCTGTCTACCGTTTCAGGGACACAGGTGTGAGAATATGCATGTAATGAATGTTCTATGATGCTGGATATTACAAACATGGAAAATACTGGCTGGGAAATACCTTGGCTACAGCAGTGTTGTTGGAGCCTTCGATCGAGTAGATCACCCACAGGCCGTTGTCATCAGCGCTGAAGTCAACCTGAAGGACGAAATATATGGTTATAATATTATTATAACAAAAGCGATTTGTGAAATTTTTGAAGTACTAAAAATCTGGCTATTGTCTTTGCACAATTATTTTTTGCAAGAAATATAAGGGTTCTTTATTTTATTTATTTATCAATGTATCCAATATCAATACTTTATATTAACCACATTACATACTCACAAACACACACATGCACACATACACACACACCCACACACATACACACACACACTCACGCACACACACACGTCACATAATATTTCGTTTACTTTCTAACATATGAATTGCTTTTGTAATCATAAAATCTTTTGTGTTAATTATATGGGAGAAGACATTGACTTACTGTAACACAGGTTCCGTACCTAACACAGGAATCAGGGCTTCATAGGAAATGTGTAAACAATTTTATGTAAATAAATACATTTAAAAGTAAAAAAAAAAAAATTATCTTAAAATTAGATTTCGTAACAACTATGGGCTCTATCGGGCTTGACAACAGTAGAAGAGAGGAAGTGCAGTTAGGTTGAATGCAATTTTTGTGGGAAGCAGTGTTACCTGATTGTGCTGTGCAGTGTACAGTCTTCCATCAGCATGCGGCAGCTGCACAGACTTGATCCTGCTCTGCGATAAGTCGTACCTGATGATGTCTCCAGGGTGACCTGATTCGTTCGCTTGGTAGAAGAACGATCCACCGTACACTATGTGCCCGTTACCCTGAAAAGAGAACCTCGCAGTTTATTCCAAAGGTGTGATGAACAACGTAAAACGTTTTAAGAAAAGGCTATGTTTTAACCTGAACTTGCCCGAACTTGCTCTAGTAGAACTTTGTTCTATAGAAAATGTCACTGTCTTAAAGTTATGGGTCGGTGATTGGAACGGGTTTTAGTGCTTTAAAAGCTCCTTAAGCCCTCTAAACAGGCCGCTGCAAGTAGTACCAAGTATGTTTTATAAAAACAGAGACTTACAATGCACTCCTTTATACAGTCAAAAAGATGTTTTAGCGAATAATATCAGGGTCGTTTATAACTTTAATTTATCTTGTATACTAGAATAATAAATGTATAGAAAATATATTATGACACCGGGCGATCCTGCTGTAAACCTCTCTCATCTTCCCTTTCTTGGAAACATCGCTCAAATTAGCAACAGCTCGACTGAGAAAAAAATTGGCGGTTCGTATGCTAGTTCCTGATACGCTCTTATGGATTATTAAGAGGGCCAAAATTAAACAAATATTGGTAATATTCTAAAAAAAATAACAAAGCGTAGAAGCGTGACGATGACGCGAGTTCCATGATTTTTGTTTACCCAAAAAGTGCTTAATGCGCCTAAAAAAGTTTTCACGTCAATAAAAATGTTTGAAATCATTTGTTTCGATTGTTGCAAACGTTAATAAAATAATCAAAATTACTTACGAAGAATGGTTTCTGCAGTTTGTGATACTCGTCCACGTCGCCTTTCTTGAATGTGGCTTTAGTTCTGTGCTCCCTCAACCTATCGACGTCATCTTCTTGTGTCGTCCATAACTTATCTTTCTGGAAAGTAATACTGAGGTTGTGAAATAGTTCTGTCTGTCCGTCGACAGTTGTTTGAGGTTAAAAAAAGCTGGCATTATTTACATTATATTGCAATTTCAATTAAAGTAAAAAATGCAGTTTCCAGCTTGCAATTCATGAGTTTCTTGCGATGCCTTAGCATTGTTTTACAACTTTTTTATTCGTTGTGCTTCGTATTCTCGTTTTAGGAGGGATTTCTCTAGCGAGTGGTCAAAATTCGACCAAAATTCGTAAGCTTGCTACTTTGTTTTCTTTTAATTTGTTCTCTATTACATATAAATAAGATATATGTAACCATAGTTACAAAGAATTGTACGACGTCAGACGAACAATGTCGAAATACTACGATCGCGATTCGACTGCGTGTGTCAAATGCACAATTGTGTGCTAGTGTTTTTTCATTAATTTAATGTATTTCTAATGCATATTTTATAAAATATTACTCCTCCATATAAACTTTAACTGTGCCAAATTTCATACTCCTCCGTCCGCACAATTTTCGTAAAAATGTGTACAAAGTTTTTCCTTCACGTATTAATATATAGATATAAAACTCGGACATAAATCATATAGAATCGGAACAACCATTAATGATACACAAATTGTAACCCCGTGCAGAATATAAACCCAAAGCACTCGACTTAAAAGTGTGGCAACCACGCTAACCTTTTCGCCATCAGTGTGTTTAGCAGTGCTGAACACCAAAAAACTTTAACACGCGCATGATTTGTATATTCGACTCTAAGCATAATGTTAGAATTATCCAAAATCTAGGGCTACTCCAAATTCGGAGTTCTTATTTATCTAGAAGATGGACATCAATAAGAAAAAAAAATATAATAAGAGATTAATATGCTTACTAAAATATATCATAACGAGCACTTATACGCCTCAAGTCACTGCTTTCCGTCTCGGAAGGGTTAGGTTATGTTAGGTTCCTTATTAAACCCACACAAAAATAGGAGCTCCGCAAAGCGGGGCTCCTTCGACTTAGTTTGATCTCTTTAAATATATTTTGCTGTGCAATCAGTATTTTTGGTAAGCATATTTTGCTGTGCAATTAGTGTTTTTGGTAAGCATATTTTGCTGTGCAATTAGTATTTTTGGTAAGCATATTTTGCTGTGCAATTAGTATTTTTTTGCTGTGCAGTTAAATACTACACTTATAATAATATTCTATCACATACCTACACATAACACCATCTAGCCCAAACTAAGCAGAGCTTGTACTAGGGGTACTAGACAATGGATAAACATACATATATATATATTTTTGTTTTTTTTTTATACATACAAACACCCAGACCAAGACAAACACATATCTCTTTAAAGAAATTACAAACTTTTACCTGAGCCTCTGAAGCATTGGAGTCTCGAAGCCAAGCTCCAAACAGCTCATCTTTGTAACGATGATACACAGGTTTACCAATGGCGTAAAGCTGACAATCTGGAAAATTGTTAGTGGTATTATGAATACATATGTACATAGTCTCACACCCGTGTCCCCTAAGGGGTAGACATTGATGTATAATCCACATTTCACCAACTATATTTTGTCGCAGGTATTACTTTTTTTTTATAAATCTAAGGTGGCAGACAAGCATACGGCCCATCTGGTGGTAAGTGGTCACCGTAGCCTATGGACGCCTGCAACAGCAGAGGCATCACTTGCGCGTTGCCGACCCTTAAGAAAGAAAGTGGGAAGGAGAAGGAGCGGGAATAGGGGAAAGGGGGTGATTGGGCCTCCGGCACTCTAGACTCGTGTTACTGCGTTCCATCGCGCCGGGCCGCTGCGCGACGAACGCGTTGGAGGTGACTTGGAGGACAACCGACCTCGGCCGACCCCGCCTTCGCTCCGCGCATCGAGCCACCGATTCATTCGCCGTGCGACCGACTCACTCGCCGTATATCGCACTGCGCACATGCAACGACGATTATTATAACATCGCCTTTTCGAAATACAGTTTTTGTACTAAATATCGAAGCAGTTTTCATTAGCCAAGACCACCAGCATCACAACTGGAGCTAGGCAATCATACAACTCGTTAACCGGGTATATATCTAAATCATAAACATTTATTTATTAACAAATTAAATTCTTAATCTTTACATAAACAAAAGCAACTACCATAATTTACAATTTAAATAATATTAACAAACCTAACAACTTATAAATAAAACAAAATTAAACTATAAAATTTAATAAAAATCTAAACCAGCTATTTCGGCTGCTTAACTACAGACAACTTCCACACTAGGAATAATTCTTACGTCCTCGGAGACTTTACAAACATTCAAACAAGGGACACAAGAACACCCAGCCTCGAAACAGCCGTTTCTGGATCACACAAATTTTTGACCCGTCTGAGGATCGAACCCACAACACTCGACGCAGTGGCAATGGTTAGGCCATTATTATGCCATCCGTGCATTCGATTATCGATATATACATACATACATAGATTCACGCATGTTTCCCAGAGGGGTAGGCAGAGACTACCGATTTCCATTTGCTACGATCCTGACAAACTTCTCTGGCTTCATTCACTTTCATCACATTCCTCATACACGCCCGTCGGTTCAAGGAGCTCTTAACCTGGCCTTTGTCCAGAACGCCACCGATCAGATCGAGAAACGTTCGCTTAGATTTTCCTCTTGCGACTGTTCCATTCACACTAGCCTTATAAACTTTCTTAGTCAGTCTTTCCTCATCCATTCTTTCTACATACCCAAACCAGCTTAACATACCCTTTTCTATTCTTGTCACTATATCCACTTTCATGCCGCATCTCTCTCTAATCACACTATTCCTTCTATCTTTAAGAGTCAGATATATTGATACATCGATAATCGTTTTTAAACGATGGTGTCTCCATAATAAACCTTCTTACTTGTATTCCTTCTTGCTTTGAATCCAATCGTGCTGTTCATGGGTGTGATGAGGACTTGTGCTCGGTCACATCGAGGGCATGCGTGGCAGGGTTGCACCTGGCATAGCTCCTCTAAGGAGGTCAGGGCTGGAGGCCTGGAGCCAAATTCCATCTGCTGTTGTTGAGTCAAGTCTTGGTCTGATACCGCTTCTAGAAGTATAGTTATATTTTAGGGATTTGGTATTGATCTTTGTTAAAAAAATAAACAAAACAAACTCAAGTACGGCCTGCCTGGTAAAGATAATGATAATAGATAAAACATGAGTAAAACATACACATTATGTGGCCCGTATATGCCCGTACATGTAGTGGTTGGAGTAACCGACTGCCACGCCTGAGGTCGCGGGTTCGATTCCCGCACAAGTCAAACATTTGTGTGCATGTACATGGATGTTTGGTGTTTCTATGTATAATATGTATGTATTTACAAAAAAAGTATATACCCTATGTATGTTTACTCATTGTCTAGTACCCATAGTACAAGCTCTGCTTAGTTTGGGCTAGATGGTGTTGTGTATATGTGATAGAATAGAATAATATCTTGCGATGTTAAAGCAACACAGTATATTGCCATTCATTGTCATACAACAATTTTGAATAGGCATAGTAGACTAACTGTAAATTGACCAAAATATACTATTTCAATTCCAGGCAGTACAAACATTTAAAATATTAGCTTAACACGTTCCGGGACACTCGACTTTTTGCAAATGTCATGACATGACAATACAAGATCCCATACATTTTATCATATCGTCTATAATGTCCTCCAGACCGAATTTCGGGCATGGCGGCCAATCTTAACGGAGACTGGCCATCTGCGCAGGAGATATTATTGTGTACAAATGTGTGCACAAACACAAGTGCACTCTCTGTTCCCTTACTCTTCTGATCCGATGGGACGGTAACCCGACACGACCGGAGAGAGATCAGGCGCAGGACCAACGGCTTTACGTGCTTTCCGAGGCACGGCGGTGTCTAACACCGCCAACTGCCTAACTTCGGGCTCGTATTGAGATTTCTTAACAGAAAAACTCAATACCTTTTTGTTGGCCCGACCTGGGATTCGAACCCGAGACCTCATGCACAGCAGTCGCATTCACTACCGCAGCGCCACGGAGGCAGCTAAAACCGTACTACCATATTACATATATTTTTATTTATTTGATACGACAATTACGTCCACAAACGTTGACGCTTAGAGGCGGAAATGGCTCAGTCTACGCCTTACGGCGGTGTGAACGTTTTGTTTTGGTGCATTATGTACTGCGTATGTGTGTTGAAAAATGACTAGAAAAGAGTTTACTGTGACACCTACGAACGAATGAAGCCGCGTGATGCGACACAAGATCACGTGCTTCCTAGAAATGTTATGGAAAAGCTACGGCTATCGACGGTGTGCCAAATTACATTAAATAAAGTTCGCCGCCCGTAGCCGTACTGTCACGTAACGATATACCGAGATAACGTCAAAAGGCGGTCTGTCCTCGAAAGTGAGTCCTGGTAAAGAAACTGTAACCAGTGATCGCGTATATCAAAGGCTTCACTTCAGCGATAAAAAGTACATATGACAAGAAAAGATGGCCGGGTTAGACTGGATTACAAAATGGGAGAAACCTATGTCTAGCAGTGGACAACACTTACTCTTCAACTGAATATGTCCTTTAACTGTTTGGTTGTTCAATTCATTCTTGGCTACGCAGCTATACTTCCTGAGGTCAGAGTCCCTTACGCCAGGAATCTCCAGCCTCATAACCCAGCGCCAGGGGTCTGAGGTAGGGATCACCTCCGTCCTGTAGCGCTGACCCTCGAGAGTAATCTCGTCAATCTCCCACGCCAGCACCGGTTCTGGCCATGCTTGGATCTGGAGTATAAATGGTATAAGAGTATCAGTCTATACAACGGTATAACTGTTTGGTTTGGCCTATTCTTAACTGGCTCATTTCCAACATGTCCCCAATATGATCGGCGAACATTTTGGCTTCTAGCTATGTCTTGGGAATAAAACTTATTTTGTGCATAAAATGTACTCTTTGTTTGTTCCAGTACCCCCGACAACGTGTATGCAAAATTTCATGATGTTCGGTCGAGTAGTTAAGCCATGAAAGCGTGACAAACAAACTACATTGGCAGTTATAATGGCACACACACACACACACATACACAAACACACACACACACGCACATGCACACACTCACACACTGACACACGCTCGCACATACATACATACATAGATTCACGCCTGTTTCCCAGAGGGGTAGGCAGAGACTACGGATTTCCATTTGCTACGATCCTGACACACTTCTCTGGCTTCATTAGCTTTCATCACATTCCTCATACATGCCCGATGGTTCAAGGAGCTCTTAACTTGGCCTTTGTCCAGAACGCCTCCGATCTGATCGAGAAACGTTCGCCTAGGTTTTCCTCTTGCGACTGTTCCATTCACAATAGCCTTATAAACTTTCCTAGTCAGTCTTTCCTCGTTCATTCTTTCTACATGTCTAAACCAGCTTAACATACCCTTTTCTATTCTCGCTCATAAAACGTATGAAGTAGAACAAACACTCACAAAGCCACGGGTTAATGACCAGGAGACCTGAAATACAGGGTTTTCCTAGTTTAGGCTCCTGTCCACCCCTCATAATAGGCTACTTGTTATATTTACATTGCTACGTAGTTGAAATATCACACTTGTGCGAAGTTGTAAAATTATGTTTGGTGGAAAATAAACTTATTTTTATTTATTACTAGCTTTTGCCCGCGGCTTCACTCGCGTTAATTTAGAATTTGACAATCAATTCGGGTAGTACTCTGCTTGTAATAATAATTATAATTCAATCATGATTCAAAAGACACGTGGCGCCATCTATTATCATAAGAACGTTATTATTGGTTTCCTCGGGAACAGTATTTTTTTTCGGGATGAAAGGTAGCCTATGTCCGTTTCTGTACACCTGACAACGTATATGCAAAATTTCAGGATGATCGGTTTAGTGGTTTAGGGGTAAAAAGGTAACAAACAAACAAACTCATTTTTGCTTTTATAATATTAGTTAGGCAGTTAGGATTAGGATTAGGATTTATGACATGAACAATAATAAGTTAGCTTTATAGACTCACCTCACATTCAATCTTGACTGTTTTGTTGTTAGCGTACACGATGTTCATCGGCACACGTATGTAAGGACTGACTGTAAATAAAAAATATATATACATCACTACTGTATTTTTTCCGAAAGGGGTTGTTTCGCCAGATTTGTTAAGTGTTAAAGTTTATATAATTAATAATAATAATATTCTATCACATACACACAACACCATCTAGCCCAAACTAAGCAGAGCTTGTACTGTGGGTACTAGACAATGGATAAACATACATACATATATACTTATTTTTTGTAAATACATACATATTATACATACAAACACCCAGACCAAGACAAACATCCATGTTCATGCACACAAATGTTTGACTTGTGCGGGAATCGAACCCGCGACCTCAGGCGTAGCAGTCGTTTACACTAACCACTAGGCCATCGAGGCCGTCTTGATCTTCAAAATGTTCGTAGCGATGTTTGGTTCTATGCTTGGCTCTATTCGTTGTTCAGTTCGACAATTTAAAAACGGCGACAGCCGACAGCAGACTGTTACAAAACAGAACATCGAGCTGTCGCCGTTTTTATAGTGCAGATAGACTTCAGCACTTGTAGTGAATGCTGAAGTCTATCTGCACTATAAAAATATAACCTACGGCCCTAAAATACGACCGCGACTTATTGTTACATTCTATAGACAGCTAAAATATTTAAAGACGTCTGTCGGCATTTACAACACAACCCTACGTCTGCATTGATGTAATATTAACACCTTTTATTGATTATGACTCCCGATGGCGAACTATCTCCCTTAAATAATAAATAAGTATAACTATGTAAGGGGTGCATGCTATAAACGAAATGTTTGCTTTAAAATAAATGATTCTATATACATATATAACAAATGAATAAGTGTTCCGAATGGTTAAAACTGCGCAGAGCGAAATGTGCCAAAACAAATCAAACTTTTTGGTTAATACAAATATAAAATACACATTGACCATAACAATGAATGTGTTTACAATTACTCCGTATAAAAAACTTAAAATAATTAATATTGTCACCTACAAAATTACGTAAATTTGCACAAAAAATGCAAAAACGTAAGCTCGTGTTACTTGATTTTTAGATTATAACAGTAGAAATCTATCCTATTTTACAGCTTAAACGAAACATAAATAGTTATATTACAATTTGTCCGTCCCAAATATATAATTTTATTATTCCCAAATATATAATTTTATTATAATTTTATTTAATAATATTCTACCACATACACACAACACCATCTAGCCCAAATTAAGCAGAGCTTGTACTATGGGTACTAGACAATGGATAAACATACATATATACTTTTTGTTTGTAAATACATACATATTATACATAGAAACACCCAGACCAAGACAAACATCCATGTTCATGCACACAAGTGTTTGACTTGTGCGGGAATCGAACCCGCGACCTCAGGCGTGGCAGTTGGTTACACTAACCACTACGCCATCGAGGCCGACAATTTATCATAAAACAAAAAACACTTCAAATCCTCCATACAATTTTACTATGGCGGCCGTGCGCCGATTTGAATATCGAGCTCTGTCATTCAGTCCAACCGCGTCTTACGCTCGGCGCAGTCTTAATGAGCAAAGACAGTTTTTGAAAACTATAGATAACAGGAGAGAAACTTAATTGGCCACTTAATACGTCACGACGATTTTTTTAAAACCATTTTAGAAGCAGCGATATACTCGTAGGTCTCCCACTTGGACTGCCACTTAGACGTATCGAGTTCGATCACAAGGCGCAGCCTTTGCCTTTTCGTAGTTATGTGGGTATTTAATAGTCAATTATTACCTGCTTTAACGGTGAAGGAAAACATCGTGAGGAAACCTACATGTCTGAGAGTTTAATAATTTTCTCGAAGATAATAATGAGAACTCTGTCAGCACGCACTAGGCTAGCGTGGTGGACCTAACCCTTCTCACGTAGAGAAGATGCCCGAGTTCAGCAATGGGACAGGGCTGAGGCTATTATTATTATTATATATTAGAAGGCAAAATTAAAGAAAGGAGAGGAAGGGGAAAGGCCGAGACGTACCTTTGTCTAACAAGTAAAGGAAAAAGAGTCGAGTCGTATTAAGAGGTTAAAAGGAAAATAGAAGACAGACATTATGTATATATATAATATAATATAATTAAAACATTTATTGAATATAATACATTACACAAGCTAAATATACCCACCAAACTGTGTGACAGTTTGTCGGCGGGAATAGCGCTCGATAAACATTTGGTATGAGCTAACAACAATAACAGTTTTATTTAATAGCTACAAATATGCATATATCCGTGTAGGTACTATGTTTAGTGTTATAATATAAGGTAACAATAAATACTAGAATAATTCTAAATTTTTATCTGCATGCCGTACTCTGTGAGTAAAATATTTTTGTACTTATATTTCAATGTTTGTTTACTCGTTCTATTATTAAGTTGCCGAAGGCAATTATTAGTATTATATAACGTCGGGATCAAATACTTGTTGGTTCTTTTACCGTAATAGTTCTTTACTGGTTGACGGACTACTTTCTGTTCTCTTACACGTTTTGTATTATAAGTATTTTTAATTTTGGTTTTATATTTATCATTGTGAAATTGCTCAAGGACCACCAAGTATTTGACCCTTTCGTGAACAGGAAGTATTTTACATACAAGAAACAATTTATCATAATTATCTTTACAGTTGCGTTTTGTCTTAGGGGTAACAAGGTATTTTAAAAAGCGGATTTGCAGTGACTTAATATAATCTAAATAAGTTTTGAATGTGCGACCATATGTACTTAGTCCATAACTTATTAAAGATTCGGCTAACGCGAAATAGACAACACGTAATGTTTTTCTATTTAATGGCGCGTTTAGCGTATGAAACTTACTCAGTACTGCTCTGAGTTTTGTGCACACTGTATCAACATGTGTCTTCCAGTTAGCATTACAATCCACCCATAGACCCAGGTACTTAAATGTTTTTACGTACTCTAAGTTTTGACAGACACAGTTCAAGTTCGCGGCGTGTAAGCACTCATATGTGTGGCCAGTTATACTGATATCTGATCTAGCGATATTCTTTGCAACTAGATTATGTGGTGAATGTATGTGCATAATTTTAGTTTTGCTAATATTTATTAAAATGCCATTGTCGTGTGCCCACTTGGTGATATTATTAAAGTCTGTTTGGATTGCTGCTCTCGACTCTTGTATGTTTTTAGACGAATATAACAGGCACATATCGTCGGCGTACATGTAAACGCGGCATTTTTTAACTACATTGGTAACACTATTTACATGCATGATGTAACCAACTGGTCCGTGTACGGAACCGGTTGGTACTCCCAGAGTAACTGCGGTTTCCCTGCCAGTGGTACCTGATATGCTCGTCTGAAGAGTTCTGTCACTTAAATAGCTCTGGAACCACTTATAAGTCGGTCCCCTGATTCCACACTCGTCCATAGCCTGGAGAAGTACCTCATGGTCCAAGGTGTCGAATGCCTTTTTGTAGTCTATAAATAACGCCAGGACCTGATGACCCTGGTCCATACTGTCATTTATATACTCCGAAAAGCTCGACAGCGCTGTTGCGGTACTACGTCCGCGCCTAAAACCATGCTGAGTATCAGATAGTATCTGATGCTGTTCCAAGAATTCACTAACCTGACCTACCACCATTTTTTCTACTATTTTATTAATCACAGATAGGATAGCAATTGGTCTGTAGTTAGTGTAATCGGTGTGATCTCCCTGTTTGAATATAGGTCTTATTATGGCTTTCTTAAGTAGGCTAGGATATTGACCCGCCGAAAGACACCTATTGATAAAGTGTGCCAAAACTGGTGAAATTTGTTTTTTTATTGCTTTTAAGTCTATTATTCTAATGCAGTCTATTCCTGGCGCCTTTTCATTGCTAAGCTTATCTATCACTTTACAAACTGAATGACTAGTCACTGGCTTAAATCGAAATGTTACATTACTGAGATTAACATACTGAGATCTATCAAGAAATTTCTTATCACATTTATGTTTTATACTACTAATTTCCTCAGTAAATGTATCTGAAAACTTATTACATATATCATACATTGTATAATTATTACCAAAATATTTATTTAATATATCATCTATACTAGCTTTCTTTTTACCTATCCAACTATTAATTGTTTGCCAAACCTTTTTAGGATCACCATTACATTTCTTTATCTCTTCCTGTCTATACTTATTTTTTTCTTTAAATAATAATTTATTAACCCTGTTTCTATACCTTGTATACTCCAATCGCTTAGTACTATTATTAGGCATTTCTCTCCATTCTCTAAATAATTGGTCCCTTCGCAATAACATATTTTTTAAAACATTTCCTACCCATGGCTGTGTTTCTCGTTTTTTAATGTTTGGCAATACTGTTTTACTATCACGATATATCTCACCAAATACACAATGTAACTTATCATATATTTGTAACGGACATTCTAAAGATAACAGTTGAGACCAGTTGTAATCACAGATCTTTTTATAAACTAACTTACTGCTAATTGTACAACGAGAGTTCGAAACTATACTATCCGTACGCTTATTACTGGGTAACGGAATTGATACTCCAATGATATGATGATCTGATAAATAACATTCAATTACATATGATACGCAGTCCCGCGGCTGTCTCGCTCGCACCCACGCATGGTCGATGCACGACGTCTCGCTTACACCCGCGACGATGGCCTCTCGCAATGTGGCGATACACCACCGACAAGAGCTTCGCTCTTCAATTAACGAAGAAGACATGCATAATCGCACCTCTAACCCCGAAGGGGAAGGCAGAGGTTTATTATGCGAGCATCTCACTAATTAGTTTTAGGTCACACGTAATAGGTAGCCAATTGCCTTCATTCAGGTATAGTTCTAAATTCAGTGCGGCTACTGAGAACTTCTAGACAGAACAACACATAAACAAAAAAATTGGTTGCCTGTAAAGTCGGTTTACGGACGATAATTTAACGTGACAACGTCATAACAAAATTTCTTTCCCGTAACGTTACAATGAGCGTAACGGGACAATGAGCGTAACGGGACAATGAGCATAACGGGACAATGAGCGTAAAGGGACAATTAGTCATCCTTTTTCGTATGTGCAGCCGGCGTTCATCGATTTATTAGACGTTGTCACGTCAAAATAATATTGTCTTCTGTTTACGCGAATGTTATTCATTGAAATTAAACTACTATATACTGATTTTATCGCGTTGTTTATTTGACACTTTATTACAAAATTTTGAAAACTGTTACACTACTATTATCTACTATTAAACTTTACTAATTTTTAAGCTAATTAAATTATTGATATTTATGTTTACACTTTTCCCAACTTTTCGGTTGCTTTTCAGCAGCCATGGTCACGGAGAGACTAAGATGGTAGTTGTCTAAATGTTTCAGTGTAGTTATTTCAAAGTACCCTAACATAATTTAATCATGGGTGTTTCTATTTACGCACACATAAAAACTTTTTCCGACTCGGGAAACGAACCTGATACCTCATCAGCTGACCTCGCGCACAACTGTCACTATTGCTAAGCTACCTACGTGCTAAAATAGTAATAAATATTGTATACTTACAATGTACTTCGACATCGGTGGTCTGGTTAGCGGAAGGCAACATGCCATTGTTGGCTAAGCAGACGTACTTGCCGGTGTGCCACCGCGACACGTGTGGGATGCTCAGCACGTGCCCGGTCACTGACGCGTCACGCCATGAACCCTGGAGCGATGCAGACACTATATTACTATCATGGAACATATCTCCTCTTCTCCTTAGCCTTTATTATTCCCAAGTCACTTGGGGTCGGCTTTCTAGTCTAACCGGATTTGACTGGATATCAGTTTTACACGGAATGACTGCCATCTGACCTCCGCAACCCGAAGGCTAACGATACCCTAAAGCTAGACCAGTGTCAGGATATTAGAGGGCACTGACTTCCCAATAACGACTGCCATAGCTGTTCATGGTAGTCGGGACCGACGGCTTAACTTGCTCTCCGAGGCACGGAGCAGGCGATAATTGTCAATCATATAACTTCCAAAGTCAGAGGTGCGCGACGTGGGTTCCAACCCGAGACCCTCTGCATTGCAGTCTGTTGGTCTCCCCACTGAGCTATCATGGAACATCTGATCGTCCTAATATTGTCTTACGGTGACACGAATGTTATACAGTGAAATTAAACAACTTTGTACGGATTTTATAGCGTTGTTTCTTTTAGAACAGTATTTTGAAACTATTAACTTACTACAGGTAAGCTTTGCTACAATTTAAGCAATAAAAATTATTAGTAAAAGTATTTCCATTTAGGTTTATACTTTGTGGACTGACACAGACAGATACTTGAAAATGAGCAAGGATTCCCATAGAATCATCCAAATTTAAATAGAGAAGATGGTTGGAATGTTGTACCTGTTTGGGATCAAGTAATACAGATAGCCAAACCCAAGTAAAGTCACTTTCTATCAGAGCACCACTTTCCACTGCGAAAGGTTTCACTAGTTTTATTTGAAAACTGGCACTGTTTTCAGGTAAAACCAGTGAAGAACCAGTATAGTATGAATTTCTATCTTTCTACCTGCCACGGTGCTTCTTTCTAACTGCAGTCTACTGAAATTTCTCGACATTAAAATGTAACAAAGATTATATTCGTCTGACGCAGAATTAAAATTTTATTGTTCCGCAACCGATGTCCTTGATAACAATATAATCGAAGATAATTTTCTAAATATTGAAATCATCCACTGTCCAAAACCAATAAAAATATTAAAGAAAGCCACATTTTCAATATATTTTTATTGCGGTTGCGGGCAGACCGCCAGTGTTGGTTTGCGCTAGAAAATTTTCTAATATCTGCACTACAGATTTGGCTGTATTCACTTGTATGTCATGTTATACATAACGAAACTGAATACTGCGTAATCACAGTCAAAAGGTCAATAAATAACACATGAAAACTAAGTAAGGTGTAGTGGTTTAAATAGTCGCCTCGCTACTACAACTGAGTTGAGTGTTGTAGGTTCGATCCCCACACGGGAAATAATTGTTCCACAAAGAGTTTTTCCAGTCTGGGTGCACTGGGCGTTCTTTGTGTCAGTTGTTTGAATGTTTGTAAAGCACCCCACGACACACACACACACACACAAAACACAACACAGGTATGTTTAATCTAACATTATAAAAAAAAAGTTATCATTCCTAGGGAGGGTGATGTCATTAAAAATATATCTACTGCCATCCAGAATAGCTTTGAGGTCGCGATCCGCAATTTCATGGCAAAGAAAATAACAAACTCTATGAAGAAATTTTTTATGTTTTTATATGGTATTTTTACTGCAGCGTGGCGCTTTTATTGTTCAAGGATTTCTTATTAATGTTTATCACGGCATCTATAAATGTAGTTCAGCTAAAAGTGCCTTACGGAGTTACTTCCTATATGGTATAAAACATGGACGCTTTATGTTTCCTACAATAGCGATCGCGTTTTGTAGCGGGCATAATATCAAGGAAATAAAAATACAATATTGATTAAGTTAAAAGTGACGGTGTCAGAGGACGCTCTATGCAACTGTGACATGTTATATGAATATATAACTTTTCTGTAAACATTCAACTGTATGACGAGCTATCCTAGAGAATTACAAAAAAGGCTTGACTATACCTATATTTTATATATAGTCTCGCCGTTATGCAATTACGTTTAGCGAATATAAAATTTGTACCTAGTAGATTGTAAAGGGAATATTAAAATAAACAAAAAAAAATACAGACGAATTGAGTACCTCCTCCTTTTTTTGAAGTCGGTTAAAAAAGTAATATATTTGGCAATTTTATGACATCTCATTGAATTTGAATTATCGATTTATTGCCTGTCTTTATAAAATGATTTGAAAAGTATTTTGTGTAAGAAAATACTTAAAAAACATTAAATGTGTACAAAGTATACATATATTATTTTACTTTGTGCCAAATTATGTACGGGGTAGTTAGCCTGTCAATTGTTGGAACGAAAGACATAATTGAAAACTTTTTGTGTCTGGCCGCCGGGGTGCCGCTGCAACTCAATAGATAAAGAAAAATAACTAGTTTGAACTAATTCAGGTCTTACCTGTATGACGGCAGTGCCGTCAGCTCGTCGCCATTCAACTGTAGGCTCTGGGTGCCCCATAGGGTTGCAGTTCATGCGTAATGTCTCAGTCTCCCGGACTATCACGCGAGTGTGATCCTCTGTCGAATGAAATAAGGTTATAGGTATATTTATGTAGAAGTATAAAGTTATGCTTGCAGCGATAGATCAGTGCGGAGACCAACAAACTGCAATGCAGAGGGTCTCAGGTTCGAACCCACGTCGCGCACCTCTGACTTTTCGAAATTATGTGCGTATTGATTGACAATTATCGCCTACTCCGTGCTTCGGAGAGCACGCTAAGCCGTCGGTCCCGGCTGCCATGAACATCTATGGTAGTCGTCATTGGGAAGTCAGTGCCCTCTGATATCCTGACACTGGTCTAGCCTTAGGGTATCGTTAGCCTTCGGGTTGCGGAGGTCAGATGGCAGTCGCTCCGTGTAAAAACTAATATCCAGTCAAATCCGGTTAGACTAGAAAGCCGACCACAAGTGACTTAGGAATAATAAAGGCTAGAGAGAAGAAGATAAAGTTATGCTAGTTTATCCCCAAAACGGTTGGTAGAGTTGTATTACAAACACATTTGGCTATGTTCTTATCACCAACGATTGTTACATGAGCGAGGTTATTGCCATCTACAAGGTATTTTATCAGTCTTCATCCTTTTCTAAACTAAAAACCTTTGCGTTTCCCTGTCAAGAAATTCTCATGAGCAGTATAAAGTTTAAAACTTAGGTCCGTGACCATTTTGTGACAATAGCTAGCGAAGAATGGCTTTAATACATTTCAGTCTTCATACTTACGAGCAAAGGTAGGTGGTATGAACAGATCTTTCTCCAGCGTATAGTTATATAAAGAGAGACCAGGTCTACCGGGAGCACCGTCGCGCCCATCGTTCCCTCTCTGACCTTTGGGTCCAACTTGGCCGCGGTCACCTTTTGGACCACGGATGCCAGGTGGACCGGGAGCTCCTGCTCGACCTGTTTCAACATAAAAGCATTGTTTTAATAAAGCTTCACTTAGATTGTGGGTCACTCATATCTGAAATATTTCAAGTACTTTACTGTAGTAAATGGTAGCTAAAAAACTTAGAGCTGTATTCCTGTGATGAGTAGGGTTCATAGAGCTTCTTATAAGGTGCTATGCTTTCAGCCAGGGAATCAGTTGTTTGCCTGTTGGGTTGGCAGCAAGGCAATGCCGTGCTGCAAGGGTCAGTAATGAATAAGTGAGCGTCTATTTGTCTGAATGCCAGAACAATGGCTAATGGCTTAAGTTTCAGCAGCCCGTATGCTTGTTCGCTACCATAGTTATACAAGGTGGTTATTTACATTCTCGCCATATTTAAAGAGGACTATGTTGCTTATTTTGAACACGAATCAATAAAATCATAAAAATTAGCATATTTACTTACTTTGTACTCAATTTTAACGCATGCTGACATAAGGTGCGCATGCATTGAGAATATGGGTATTAAATAAATTTAGAAATTAACTTTGTATGATTAAATAATATGTCTGTTAGTATATACCTATTCCCAAAGATTGCTGAGAATGTAGATCAACACGGTGTGTAGAAAGACAGAGAGATAGACCTTATCGCAGTGTTCTTGATAAAAATTGCTTACCGTCTTTTCCGTCTTTGCCGTTCTTCCCTGGACTACCATCTTTTCCTGGGATTCCATCACGCCCGTCCTTCCCTGGAGCTCCATCAGCGCCGTTTCTGCCAGACATGCCATCAAGGCCTGGTTCGCCTGGCACGCCATCTCTGCCGTCGAGGCCAGGATTACCGGGGAAACCTCGTTCACCTAATAATCATATTCATGACGTGAGCAAACATGCTGTAAACAGGTAATGTTGATGATGGGTCTAGCATTAATAAGTTAATTCTAAGAAATCATATATTGTAAACTTAACGTAATGCCCTAGGTGTGATGCAGTGAACTACGATGCCAATATGGAGGCCACTGGCACTGCATAGTCAATTAAGGTGTTAAGCCTGTTAATAGTCAGGCCATTGAAGAAAATACAACAAACACAATACTACATTTTTCCACTGTAACTGCTTCAAACTCCGTAGTATTTTCGTTTCTGTTCGCTTCGATGAATACTAGACCGCTTACGATTGTAAACTGACTTGGCGAGCGCTGGCCTAGCCCTTTTATACGCGGTTAAACCGTTTCTGGAGTTTTCTAGAAACGCCATACCCATTTTATAAATAGTACGAAGCTTCGAGAATGTTCCTATGTTATCTCTACTATTCGCGTACCTACAAATTACGTAGTTCCGTAAGATATCAATAGATGGCGCTGTAATAAATTATTAGACGGAACTGCTGAGTCTTCCCCACAATGCCGAGAGATGGCACTGGGTGTAACAATCAATCAATCAGGTGTAACGATATTTTTCAAAAAATCATGCACCACTTAATAAGTTTAGTAAAGCATTTTAGATAACAAATAAGAATCATCTCGAAATTATGCTTCTATAAATAAACCCAAGTTCATAATTCAAATAGTTCACCTTTCGGCCCAGGCGGTCCAACTGGTCCTCTCGCGCCCGAATGTCCAGGAGTGCCAGGCGCGCCAGGATCTCCTCTTTCACCCTTCGGTCCTGGCATACCAGTCGGACCTTTAGGTCCTTGAACACCAGGTGGGCAGTAGTCTTGAGTCGCTTTGCAGAAGCCTTGAACCACTTTATACTGGAAATTAATGAATTCATTTTAATTGTCATTAATTATGTATGACGGAGCGTACGTGCGTGGGAAAATTATGGATATAAATGTTTAAATAAATAATACAGAGATAATAAATATTTTATTTTTTAAAAGGCTACTCCTGCTCTAGGGATAATACCTACCTGTGTCGCGGGGGACTTTACAAACATTCAAACAACGGACACAAAGAACACCCAGACTCTGAACAACCATTTGTGGATCACACACATTTTGAGGTATTTAATCAAAATGATATACAAAGTACTTGGCATATACCTCGCTAGGTCTGTGCCTAAGTTTTGTGCTTATTTTGGTCGTGGGGTTCTCAGGTCGATTACAGGGTTATGAAAACTGGTACTGGTATATTCTGGTTGAATCGACCGAACGATCACTATAAAAGACAAGAAAATAGATATTTACAATCTTTTTTTGCGGTTTTGCTCGCGCGTGAACTGTGTTTTTTATGGATAATAGATATATAGTAATAGCTGCCCTATGCCTTTTTCTGTACTTCTGATACCGTGTAAGCGATTTATGAGTAGTAGAGCCTCGCTGATTTGAATGAATGGGCCGGCTCGACCGGGGAAGGACTATCCTCTCACAGAATATCGACGTGAAATAGCAGTATTCCTAACTGTTGTGTTTCGCTTGGTGAGTGAGAGTGCTGGAGGCCCAATCACCCTCTTTCCCCCATCCCGCTCCTTCTCCTTCCCACTTTCTTTCCTAAAGGGTTGGCAACGTGCAAGTGATGCCTCTGGTGTCGCAGGCGTCTATAGGCTACGGTGACCACTTACCATCAGGTATGCTTGTTTGTCACCTTAGTAGTGTAAAAAAAAATCGCATAATGATCGGTCAAGTAGTGGTTTTAAAGTCTAACAAAGAAAGACAAATACTCACATTCACACGCACATCTCTCATATTAGTTAGGATTTACTAGGTAATCTAATATACTTACAGGAACCCTGGAGTAGCTCGTCAGCCAGACCCAGGTATCACCTCCAGGTGCGGGGCCTTTGGCACCAGTTCTTCTCATCTCCGCTGCATCCTTCTCTTCCAGTTCTGATCGCATCTTCGGATTAAAGAACTCCACGTGAGGAGTCACCGTGTTGTCTTCCTGGTTCACCGACTGTTTCTGGATGAAATGACAATTAAAATTCGTAATTATAACATAATATAATATTCTATCACATAAACACAACACCATCTGGCCCAAACTTAGCAGAGCTTGTACTATGGGTACTAGACAATGGATAAACATGCATTATATATACTTTTTTTTGTAAATACATACATGTTATACATAGAAACACCCAGACCAAGACAAACATCCATGTCCATGCACACAAATGTTTGCCTTGTGTGGGAATCGAACCCGCGACCTCAAGCGTGGCAGTCGGTGGCACCAACCACTATGCCATGCAGCAGCATATTATATTTTATTTTATATTACCATAACATCTGTTTTAATTATTAATGTTAACAGTGTACAAAGACAACAATCATTATATCAAAATTATTGTTAGAACCATCATTTTTCTCTTAGCAAAGGTGGCATAACGACAGGTAAGCTAGATTTTATGCTGATTCTCCGTAAAAGGACAAGCCGGTTCATGCGTAGCATCACAAGCAGTAATTTTATTAGATACTAGCTTTTGCCCGCGGCTTCGCTCGCGTTAATTTAGAATTTGACAATCAATTCGGGTTGTACTGTGCTTGTAATAATATAACTCAATCATGATTCGAAAGACACGTGGCGCCATCTATTATCATAAGAACGTTATTATTGTTTTCCTCGGGCACAGTAATTTTTTTCGGAATGAAAGGTAGCCTATGTCCGTTTCTGTACACCTGACAACGTATATGCAAAATTTCAGGATGATCGGTTCAGTGGTTTAGGCGTGAAAAGGTAACAAACAAACAAACTCATTTTCGCTTTTATAATATTAGTTAGGATTAGGATTAGGATAGGATAACAATGCCAATTGCGTCGCGTATAATATACAGCTAAATCGCTTTTTAAACCTGGAGTAGTTTAGTCAGAACTTCCCTAGACGGTGAAGGTACTTCATCCTATATTAGATGGCAGCCAATTGACTGATTTGTTTAGTCCCTCTACTAGGGTTTGCTGTAAGTAGCTCAAATATTTAATTAGTTCCTTTCGTCCAGTGTTACTCCTGGAGGAACACTTATCTTTAAGCTATGGTGACCGCTTAAAATAAGGTGGACTGTATGCTGGTATGCTGAGTATAATACACAATTTTATACGATTCATAATATTATACAACTAGTTTTCACCCGCGGCTTTGCTCGCGTAAATATAGGTTAGGTTAGGTTAAGTTTGCAACCCTAGGGGGCGGCCTGCGGGCGGTGGTCTTGGGCAGTCTGCCGCCCGAGCAGCACAGGCCCGAGGGAGGGGCGTAGCGCCCCGCGCGCCCCCCTCAGTGGAGGGAAGGGCTGTACCATCTGGTCCTCCCCCAAACAGCTGGGGCCCGCCTAGCGTGGCGGGCCAAGACCTGTCGGTGTCGCGGTGAATGCTAGCGCGAATCCCGTGGCACCGACACTAGGTACCGGGTAACGTCGTCAGGGGCTTAGTGGGTATGGGGCCGGGCTCTCTGGCTCGAGTCCCACACACCCGCGCCCTGCTCGGGCGTGGACGGTGCGTAAAAGCATTCCCTTGATGTTAAAAAACAAAAAGTTTAGGTTTGCAATATTTCTTTTTTCTGGATGAAAGGTACCCTATGTCCTATACTGTACCCCTGACAACGTGTACGCAAAATTTCATGTTGATCGGTTGAGTAGTTAGGGTGTGAAAGCGTAACAAACAAATAAACTAATTTTCGCATTTATAATATTAGTAAGGATTAGCTTAAAAATGCAAGACATAGGATAAATGCTGTAGAAATGAGAGCGCTGAGACGCATATGTGGTGTGACTCTGAAAGATAGAATAAGGAATACTGTGATTAGAGAGAGATGCGGCATGAAAGTGGATATAGTGACAAGAATAGAAAAGGCTATGTTAAGCTGGTTTGGACATGTAGAAAGAATGGACGAGGAAAGAATCCCTAAGAAAGTTTATAAGGCTAGTGTGAATGGAACAGTCGCAAGAGGAAAACCTAGGCGAACGTTTCTCGATCATACCGGAGGCGTTCTGGACAAAGGCCAGGTTAAGAGCACCTTGAACCGACGGGCGTGTATGAGGAATGTGATGAAAGTGAATGAAGCCAGAGAAGTGTGTCAGGATCGTAGCAAATGGAAATCCGTAGTCTCTGCCTATCCCTCCGGGAAACAGGCCTGAGTATGTAGGTATGTATGTATGTTTTACTTTTGAGGTACCTGAAGTTTTCAACTAGCAGTGGCTAAATAATTTAGGCTCGGTTATAAGTTTCGTGCACGACGTTCGCTTAAAGTAGCTAAGCGAACTTTAATAAGTTGAGTCTTGAATTAATAGAGTGTCGTTTAAGGAATTTTGCTATAAATCATTATTGTTTGAAACTGTAGTAAAGGATATCATTTACTACAGTTTCAAACACTAATGACTTCCAAATCAGTTTGAAAATACTATTTAGGTACTCTATATGGACACTAAGCTATGGTCTGTGAATAGTAGTTGTATCAGGCCTTTATTGTAGTTTTGTTGTAATGTTAAGCATTTGCCATCCGTCCGTGCACTACGGTATCGGGTGACCAACTGGAAACCAGCGCTGGTGCACTCAATTTGGGTGCCCAGCTAATGCTGGGGTGGTGACCCTTTTCGGCGAGGGCATACACATTTTGTTTTTTAATATGTATAATATGTTTGTTTATTTGGTTTTAATTAATTGTGTGTGCTCTGTACGAAATAAACAAATTTCTCTCTTCTTTCTTTCTTTATTATCAAAATCTAAACATGGTTGATGAAAGAGGAATCTTGGAATCATACAAGCAATGTTATACAAAATAATAAAAAATAACATTAACAGAACAAAATTCGCAAAATATCCTAGCTAAGAATCTTTAAATGCAAAATATTTATGCTTAACTCCTATAAATCTAGACTTTTATCGCAAAGACCGTATGAAAACCATTCCAAATTTTGTCCATACGCCTCATGATACAAATAATTTCGATTCAATGCCTACTTCTGCACGTCGCTAAAACATTATCACGATTACTTACCAGCATAGCTTCCCTTTTTAGCCTATGTGACGTACTCCCGCTAATTTCCATCAAATAAGCGTCAATTTTCTCCTCTATTCTCTCTTCCAGAACATTCTTTATAAACCTTCTAGCTTCTACATCAAAGTTCACTTCACTATGATCCACATAATTATAAGTATGAACTAGAATAGAAACAACAGCACACGTGCAAGCAAATACCGAGAGATTTTTGCAACATCTCGGCTGACTAACATCTGTGGAAAGTTTTCTCTTCATTTTGATATCAAAAACATGTTCTTAAACACCAATTTTTGGATACACAGCACTTTTGGATTGTTTGTCACTCAATTCACCAACATTTTCGTTAGTCACAGTTTGGAACGCGTTTGTAGTGGTCCAGTTATCTGAATGTAATCCCGTCAAATGTGTTTCTTCCGGCACGATATGAGTATATAGCACAACGAGCCCGATAACCGGCAATTGAGCCCCGGGACTATTAAACCAATGAACTAACTCAATCAGACAATCGACAGCCGTAGTACGCTGGGTTTAGTGTTTTATATTTGATTTTTTTAAGAAGATTTAGAATGATATTCTAACTTATATTATAAATGGGAATGTGAGTTTGTTTGTTTGTTACGCTTTCATGCATAAACTACTCGATCGATCATCATAAAATTTTGAATATATGTTTTCGGGAGAACATAAAGAGACAAAGAAAAAACTACTGAGCCATTTTTAAAAATTATGGCTGTATTAGAAAGCTACTTGATCTAATCACGAGTTACATAGGCTATATAATATCACGGCAGCGGAGTGGTATTCGTAAGCATGGGTGAAACCGCGAAGGACAACTAGTACCAGCTATTAATAAAATATTTAATAATTACTTTTTATCTTTTTTGATACAACAAAAGTGGTAAATAAGCATAGGCCTACCTTTTAAAGATAAAGATAAAGATAAATTTATTTGACAGTACAATCAGGTGTTACAGTTATTTTGTCTCAACATGCTCTGTCTGGTCAGACATGCAAATGTATGTGCTTAATAAGTAATTTTAAAATTATGCTAGATCTAATACAATAATTCACATCTCAATTAAACGTTTCTTAACAATGAAGTGAGATATATTATAAGTAGGTCAATTCAAATTCGAACAATGAATATAAAAATAATTAATTAATAAGTAATTTCCAATAATATAATAGTAATAGATAAAATGTCAATAATTAAGAACATGTCAAATTAAATTAGATCCTGATAAATTATTATAAAACAAAGAAAAAAAAATGATATAAGATTATCACATAGGAAATCATTAATATTATAGTAGCATTTATGCAGTAAAAGATTTTTTAAATTACGTTTAATTATGTTAATGTTATGGTCCTTAAATTTATTTGGTACTTTATTGTATATTTTGGGTGCCATGCAGAAAATGCTCTTGCCCAAAAGCGCTGTTTTTGCAGTTTGCATGCACAGTTTATGATTATCGCGTCGGTTGCGAATAGTGACATCTGATAGTTTATTAAATAGTTGTGGATTGGTTTTCACAAATACAGCTGTTTCGTAGATATATAATGATGTAAGCGTTAAAATTTTATATTCTACGAAGTATGGTCTGCAACTGTCTGTGACTTGTAGACCAAACATTGCTCTAATGCAGCGCTTTTGGAGTTTGAACGTTACATCATCATTTTATTAAGCCTTAGGACCTGAATGTTTACGTCACGGGCCTCTTCCTTTTTTGTGAGAAGGTTCAGGCTATAGTCGACCACGCTGGCCCAGAGCGGGTTGGCAGACTTTTCATATATTATCTTAGATAACAATATGTAGAACTCTTAGACATGCAGGTTTCCTCACGATGTATTCCTTCACCGTTAAAACAAAAACAAAGCCTAAAAAAATAGTCAGAGATGCGTGCCCTGGGAACTCGAGACCTCTGCGTAGCAGTCCAACTGTCTCGCACTAGGCTATCGCTGCTTATATTTTATTGCACCCACCAAAATATAAATTAAGTACCTAAGTCATTATTACATTGCCTGCCTCATTGGCGCAGCGGTAGGGAATATGGCTGCTTTGCATTAGATCTACTTATTAGGGTTCGATTTACTAGTCAGGAAAATAATAATTTCCTGTTAAGTTATTCTCAGTATATCTTGCCCTAATATTGTCTTCTGTTTACGCGAATGTTATTCATTGAAATTAAACTACTATATACGGATTTTATCGCGTTGTTTATTTGACACTTTATTACAACATTTTTGCTATTACTATTAAACTCTACTAATTTTTAAGCTAATTAAATTATTGAAACTATTATAACTATTTATACTATTACTATACTATTATATAATTTTTTTCAACATTTTGTGATAAAGTGTCAAATAAACAACGCGATAAAATCCGTATAAATAGTAGTTTAATTTCAATATCTTGCCCTGTATTGGGTGACATCAATATGTTTGCACACTATTACGAGATATATAAAATAATAGCTGTCGAGATGTGAGTCTTTCACACCTGTCTTATTAGGATTATAAGCGTGAGAAATTATGTGCATTCACTGATATATAATATACATTAAAGACATGATCAAAATAACTTTTCCATTTTGTTATTATATAATATAACTAGAGTAATATTTAAAGAATAAATAAACGCCAACTTTCGTCTAGGGCGATGGAACCTTCAAGAAAATGTTTATTCAGTGTTCCTAATTGAATTTTACACGCGACGTGACCTATTTGACCTCCGAAAATAAATTTAGTTAATAACGCTTTTGTTTATAAAGTGCTGGAACGAACGCATTGTTTGATATACCTACAAACACTTACTATTGTATATACCTTGACTGGATAAACAAAGGCATATTTTAGAACATGTTAGTCTTCATCAGTCTAAAACCATCCACTACTGGACATAGGCCTCCTCTAAGGTTTTCCATACAGACCGATCTTGGGCTGTCCACATCCAACTGCTTCCCGGGACACTCACTAACTCAGTCCACCGTGTGGGGACAGATAAATTCTAACTTATCCTAATTGAATAGTATATATGCAAATGTGAGTTTTCACACATTAACTACTTGACCGATGATCATAAAATTTCGCATAAGTACACGTTGTCAGGGGAACAATAAGAACGAAAGGTACCTTTCATCCTGATAAAAAGTACTGTTACTTACCTAACCTAACCTACATTTACGCGGGCGAAGCCGCGGGCAAAATCTAGTATTATTATAAATGCGCATGTGAGTTTGTTTGTTACGCTTTCACGCCTTAACTACTTAACCAATCATTATGAAATTTCGCATACACCTTGTTGGTTTTACAGAAACGGACATGTGGTAGGTACGTTTCATCAAAAAAAAAACTAAATTTCTATCCCGTAGAATAGAAATTTATTGACGAAGTCTAGATTAAAGCGAGCAAAGCCGCGGGCAAAGTCTAGTAAAATAAAAAAAAGCTCATAAATAAAAAAGAAAATATTTAATGAGACACACACTCTATCACCACTCACCAGTGCGCGTCTCCACCGCGCGAGACTAGCCGAATCAAGGCAAGACGATACATTTTGCCGTCATACTTCAATCAATTAATACAATTTATTGGGCAATTAAGACAAATATTAAAGTTCTGCTTGTTATCAATATTTGAAATGAGAATTAATTATTCAAAACTATTCTTCAATATATCTCTTCTTTAACCAGTCGTACTGTATATTACACTTAGTTTACATTGGCAATAGTTTAGGTCCTACATCAAAGGATGAACCTATAGTCTCCTACGCCATGGCCCGATTAGCGATGCTACTCAGAATTACCTCACAAAGAACACAATCAAAAGATAACGCTAGATAAAATTAACCTTTCTAACCGCGGCATCACACCGGTCGCCAGACACAATCGATTTTTAATTATGTCTGGTATTCTAAGACTTGACAGATTAAGACCATTTTATTTTTTGATATACTGTAAATTTTCAAACAAATTAGTATTACTCCTCTAGCCAAACTTAATACTTCTATTATGAGTGGGTTTACGTTAATAATGGAATGGGTGAGAGTCGAAGCTACGATCTGCCGATTGCAAATCCAATACTTCAAAATTGGGTGCAATGTTTTACTCATTAAGATAGTGGAAGAGAGGTCTTGTAGGCACTAATCTGTTATAACATTACACACGATGTATCGTATCTAAATTGGGAAAGAAATAGAAGTTAACTGTACGGACAATGATGAATGGTCCATACACCACGGATGATGAAATGATAGAGATAAGTTAACTTGTTATAACTTTTATTATCTCTACCAAAGTAATGTTAAAATATAATACTATTTAATACTATATTATATGATATGTGTTACGGTCAATGACACGCTTGCTAGGTCAACCGATTGAGTACGATGCTTGTTCGGTACTAAATTGATTATATATAATTATGTCTAAAGTAAACAAATGACAGGTGTCGGTATAATGCTGACACCGCGATGTATGGGTGATTTGCCCGTACATTAACGATAAGACCCGACAACGTAGGCCACCTGTGACCTGTGACTGCAATCTATCTACTTTTTTTTTTGTGCGAACTGAAGGCCCTCTGATTGCCTAGACAACTTTACGCGGACTGTGGGTGAGCGCAGAAGACTCCCAGTCCGTTGATATCTTCATACTTATATAGTCCCATGATTATATTCCAAAGGGGTAGGCTTTTTGTTTTTTTTTTATTATGCTCGTCAAAATGACCACACTCCACCTGATGGTAAGCAATCGTGAGGTCTAAGAGCAGTGGCGTCCACACCGCCCTCATAGCAGCCGAGGCGATGTTGAGGTCTCTACTTTGACGGCCTGAGAAGGTGCTTTTTCACGCCCCGCTTAAAGGACCCAGGATTGAAGGAAGAAGGAAACACATGCCTTGGCAGAGAATTCCACGCCTTGGTCGTTCGGCAGAGGTATGAGGACCCAAACTTTTTGGTACGCGCTCTAGTCGACTCTACTGTGTAAGGATGGCATCTGAGCCCAGCACGCATTGTTCTGGATAGGAAAGGGGAGGGCGGGATATGTATGGTATATTACACCTATATTTCGCCAACTATATTCTTATGTCACACGTAATAGAAGGCAAAATATGGACACGATGTACCTTTGCTTACCCTGCCACGCTACGCTTACGCTTAATACTTTCACGCAGAGTAAACCGCAAAAGCAAGGAAAAGGGTCCTTATATCGGGTACTTTTAATCCCCCTTTCCTTCAAGCCGTAATAATAGTATAAATATACGTATTATATACGATAGCTTAATGGGGAGACCAACAGACTGCAATGCAGATGGTCTCGTCTTCGAACCCACGTCGCGCACCTCTGACTTTCGGAAGTTATGTGACTTTTCGAAGTTATGTGCGTATTGATTGACAATTATCGCCTGCTCCGTGCCTCGGAGAGCACGTTTAGCCGTCGGTCCCGGCTGCCATGAACATCTATGGCAGTCGTTATTGGGTAGTCAGTGCCCTCTAATATCCTGACACTAGTCTAGCCTTAGGGTATCGTTAGCCTTCTGGTTGCGGAGGTCAGGTGGCAGCCGCTCCGTGTAATAACTGATATCCAGTCAAATCCGGTTAGACTAGCAAGCCGACCCTAGGTGACTTGGGAATAATAAAGGCTAGGGAGAAGAAGATACGTATTATATTATAAATTTATAATCTACAAATATTATTTTATTTTAAATAATCTATATGGTTTATAGGACTGCACATGAAAAACGGAGTGCATTTAGTTGCCAGTACTTTGTACGGTGCTTCAACATGTCTGTGTGTGAATGAACAAAATTCAATTTCCATGTTGAATGCTTCCATTCACCTGCTCGTATATGTCAAACAGCTGCTTTTAACCCATTCTTGGAATTACAACGATATCAAACGAACGTACTATTGAATCCGATGGTAATATCGAAAGCGAGAATTTCTCAGAAATCCTGGCCACCGCTATGAAGTTCTCCCTGAACCTTCGCGCATGCGTGCAAATGTATGTCATGGTCGTGACCCGTTGTACAAGGTCGTCACTGTTTAGTATCCACATTGACACTATAGCCATCCCTAGTCCCTAAATCTACACGTCCCTGGATACACGTAATGGATTTAGTGCCTCCTCAAACCGTTCAAGGTACGTTAAATCATTTGGAAATATAATTATATCGTCTAAATAGAGATATTTCATATTTTGTGTTTAGCGAGTATATAGGTCTGGATTGTAATTGTTGCTATGCGCTATGTCAAAAGAGGTTAAGTTTGATCAACCCTTGTTTTTATAATGCAGTTGTTATTGAACTAATGATGCATTTTAGAATTACAATGTTGTGTTAGATTTGTCAGAACCTTAATGCAGAGACTATAACAATAAGTTATCTGTGTTCAAATAAGGGAATTTAGCATTTTGTGCCTTATTTGATTTAAGAATCTTTTTGCAAAGTGTTTAAGTTTTTTTCCTATCATAGTTTTGCTGAATTAGTACTGAAACTATGTTCATTCTTCACCTGTACATGACCTCATAATTTTATACATTGTACTTACATTCCATGGAACAATATTATTTCTGATTTATTCGTGGGAATAGGCATTTTCACTTCAGTTAAGAATTGACATTCGTAAAGCCTGCAAATTTCCAATTAGAGGTAGAATATATTTACAGTGGTGTCAACTTCATCATTAGTTTTCTTTCAGTCATTATCACCAGTGAATGCTTCATGCATACTTATATTTTATTTTGTTTTTTTTCTTTCAGTTTTACAGTGAGAATGAATCGTTCACAGTCATCTTTTATGCGGGGTAAGCAGAATCAGTGTTAATTTTCAGTGTTTGTGTTATTATTCTTGTGCTAGAGTTTTTCGCTTTAGTATAAGGTGTATAGTTATAATTCTCTTATGCCGCTGCCACACATTGGATTCAACTTTGCGTCCAAGCTTGGCTCTAATTTGGAATGGCCAATATTGAATCAAACTACTGCACCACACATTGACTTCAATCACTATCTAGACATAAATAGAATTACGCCTGTTTCTAACAGATATTAACAGAAAGTAGTATCTGGTTCAGACTCTCACAAAATTCAATGTGTACAATGTTACCAGTCGATGTAGCTTCCCTTTGTAATTTTGTGGAGAAAAAAAAGAAGAATTATTTATTACTAGCTTATGCTTTTATAATCAATTCGGGTTGTACTCTGCTTGTAATAATATAATTTAATCATGATTCGAAAGACACGTGGCGCCATCTATTATCATAAGAACGTTATTGTTGTTTTCCTCAGGAACAGTAATTTTTTCGGGATGAAAGGTAGCCTATGTCCGTTTCTGTACACCTGACAACGTATATGCAAAATTTCAGGATGATCGGTTCAGTGGTTTAGGTGTGAAAAGGTAACAAACAAACAAACTCATTTTCGCTTTTATAATATTACTAGTTTTCACCCGCGGCTTCGCTCGCATAAATGTAGGTTAGGTTAGGTTTGCAACAGTAATTTTTTCTGGATGAAAGGTACCCTATGTCCTATTCTGTACCCCTGACAACGTGTATGCAAAATGTTATGTTGATCAGTTGAGTAGTTAAGGCGTGAAAGCATAACAAACAAACAAACTCATTTCTGCATTTATAATATTAGTTAGTATTAGGATTAGGATGATCCTGGCTTCACGGCTGGTTTTTATATCTTAGGCTTTTTTAATAATTGCTTGCTTGCTTAATTATATTCTTGTGCATTAGCTTCGGTTTAGGTAACTCTTGAACTGGCCTTTCTCTAGACTGTCTCCGATTTGATCAGAGAACATTCGGCTAAGGCTTCCCTTTCCAAGTGAGCTATCAAAAATGTACAATTTCTTGACCAATATATATGTGTTCAAATCACACATCTTACTTTGTCGTGTCATTTTATTTTTCACGACACAGTATTCTCTTATCGCACTTTTCCTCATTCTATTCTATTCATGCCATAAAAAGGCAGCGATAGTTCAGTGGGGAGACTAAAAGACTGCAATGCAGAGGGTCTCGTGTTCGAACCCACGTCGCGCACCTCTGACTTTCGGAAGTTATATGATTTTTCGAAATTATGTGCGTATTGATTGACAATTATCGCCCGCTCCGTGCCTCGGAGAGCACGTTAAGCTGTCGATCCCGGCTGCAATGAACTGCTATGGCAATCATTATTGGGAAGTCACTGCCCTCTAATATCCTGACACTGGTCTAGCATTAGGGTATCGTTAGCCTTCGGGTTGCGGAGTTCAGACGGCAGTCGCTCCGTGTAAAAACTGATATCCAGTCAAATCCGGTTAGACTAGAAAGCCGACCCCAGGTGACTTGGAAATAATAAAGGCTAGGGAGAAGAATAACCGCACTTTGTTATACGCAATATCTAGTACGATTACTACGTTTTAATGGTATCCATCATACTACCAGTAAAATAAGGTCACTACGTTGTATTTCGGTAGTAATCTCGGTCAATGCCATAGGTGTTAGCTTTCATGAGGAAATATATTTACATTTGTGACAATTATAATCAAAATAATAATATAAGAATAATTAGATATTGCCCACGGCTTGGCTCGCGTCAATGTAGATTTTTAGTAGCCTTTTATTCTGATGTATCTAGGTATATATTGATACGTGAAGCGAAAACTTTGGATCCCTTTTTACGAAAATTGGGCGGACGGAGGAGTATGACATTTCGCACACTTATAGTTTATACAGAGAAGAAGTGACGAATGCTAATATTTATATAAAATATGTATAATAAATACATTAAATTAATGAAAAAACACTACACGCACACAACCATGCATTTGACACACGCAGTCGAAGCGCGTAACTATGGTTACATATATACGAGTGTAATGACATGACATAATATATATCAGTTGGTCGAATTTCGAGCACTAGGCGACCGCTAGTAAACAATAATACTGTAAAGTTTCATCAAAATCCGTTCAGTAGTTTTTGCGTGAAAGCGTAACAAACATCCATCCATCCTCACAAACTCGCACATCTAACATCTAATATTATAAAGCTAATATTATAAAGCTGAAGAGTTTATTTGTTTGTATGGTTGAACGCGCTAATCTCAAGAACTAATGGTACGATTTGAAAAATTTTTTTAGTGTTGGATAGCCTATTTATCGAGGAAGGCTATAGGCTATATAACATCACGCTACGACCCACGGGGGCGGCGCAGTAACGATAAACGCGGGTGAAACCGCGGGAACATCTAGTCCTTAACAAATGTTCAATATTTTAGAAACCATAATTTATTTATTTATTTATTTAGCACAACCACATCATATGTATTTATACATTTATAGGAAACATTACATAGTATTGCATCTGATACATATGACAGTTACGGTATGCATAACATTGGCTATAATAAGGTAGTTACTTATTTTCTAACTTATATCTACTAGTCATTCAAATAACAACAAATGAATTCGAAATTTTGGAGAATTAATCTAGGGAGAATAGTTTTAACAATTTAGTCTTATAATTATTGTAGGAATCGTTGAAGATGTCAATTTCGGTGTCGCGACTTTGTATACTATTGTACTGATCAAGAAGTCTATGTATTGGTGATTGCCGACCCAAGTTGGTTCTACAAAAAGACGTGTGAAAAATTTTTGAGATTTTACGCCGGGGATAAGAGTGACGAATGGCTAAAGACACTTTATTTAATAGAAAGCTGCACTGTATATGATTATTGATCAATTTATGGAGGAAGCAAAGGTCAATGATACGTCTACGATTGTTTAGAGTGGTCATATTAAATTTACATAGTCGTTGATCGTATGGGTTTCTATGGGAAAACCCACTGCAAGAGTATGCAAGACTTCTGGTGAAGGCTCTCTGAATGCTTTCAATCCGTTGCGAACTAACAGCATAGTATGGTGACCAGACAATACTGACGTATTCAAGATTGCTGCGGACTAGTGTGTTATACAGAAGCAATTTAGTATCAAGTTTCTTAAAGCCTACTGCATTTCTTCTCAGAAAGCCGAGCATTTGCGCAGCCTTTGTGGCAGTTTGGTCAATATGTGTTTTAAAGGTCAGCTTTGTATCAATGATAACGCCCAAATCACGAATTTCAGTGACTTCTTTTACATAAGTGCCGCCAATCACAATACATATTATACATAAACTTAATTATACCTTTATATAGCCGAAGGAGAAGACAGTGATTTATACAATATCCTGTAATTTATACATGTCACGGAGCGAATACGATCGAACTCAATAAAACTTGGCCCAATCCGGGTTTCGAACCCGTAATATGTAATTATCGTCATTAACCGTGTAAGCGCAAACTTATGCCACGGAATCAATGAACGCTATACCATTCATATAAAAGTTAAAATTATTGTGTTGGTATTTGATGTAGTTTTTATTGAGACTGATTAAATCATAACGCTTTTTATTAGTGTTAATTAAGGAGCAGTTTCCAGAGAGATGCCGCATTCGTTCAATGGGAACATAAGAATGTAAATTATTTTAGTTGAAGTCTGTTAATGTACATGTCATATTCCCCCCTCAGGGGGACAGTAGGGATAAAATTTGTGGTGCCCAAAGGGCAGGTCTATTTGTGTAGTGGCCTGCCGTTTCATACGGCGCGGAGGGCCGAAACCTCAGCGAGGTCGCGATTGCATGTGAAAGCGATTCGCGTCGCCCCGCCGATTGCGGTTATATCGAGGAACACCGTGGTAGGTTTAGTCGGTATTACCGGGATGTTGCTCACCATCTTTCCCCGGTGAATTCGACATAACCTCTCCGTCGCCCCGCGGAGAGGTATGCGCCAAAACATTCCGACAAGTTAAAAAAGAAATTGGGACAGTCGAATGCCGATAGAAGTGAAAGCTTTAATCCTTGATCATAAACACTTCTTTATAAACAAAAAAAAACAAAAAGAAAGGGTTGGGTCGTATGCTAGGTCCTGATACTCTCTTCGGGGTTATTAAGGGGTCAAAATTTCGTTATTTTTTGCGTAGGACGCACCATTTCTGAGATATTGTTAATATTCTAAAAAAAAATAAAAAGGCGTGGAAGCGTGACGATGACGCGAGTTCCATAATTTTTGTTCACCCAAGAAGTGCTCAACGCGCCTAAAGAAGTTTTCACTACAAAAAAATAAAATAAATATGTTCTGTTACACTTATATGAACACTCATGTAGCTATAATTAAACTTTATTTTAGAATTCATATAGATGAATCTTTACATCTTTAGAAATAAATAAAATTGAAGTGTCTGTTTGTAATGTCAAAATAACAGCTTTTTATCTAATACATATGAAAGTATATAAGGTACATATACGAAAACATCTATTTTTAAAATTTTTGTCTGTCTGTCTGTCTGTTTGTTCCGGTTAATCTCCGAAACGGCTGAACCGATTTTGACGGGACTTTCACTGGCAGATAGCTGATGTTATAAGGAGTAACTTAGGCTACTTTGATTTTAGAAAAATATAGGGTTCCGCGGAGACAAATACTTTTTAGTTAAAATCTACGCGGACGAAGTCGCAGGTAACAGCTAGTATTATAATAAAGTAAATCTAAGCAATGAAAAATATTGTGTTAAACTGAGGTCAGGGGATAAATCCCCTGACCTCAGTTTAACACAATAATATAACACATATAAATATGATAAGAGCTGATCCGCGCAACTTCGTCTGCTTCACGTAAGACAATCTTCCTCGTTTCTGCAATATTTTTCATTGCTGCTCCGTTCCTATTGGTTGTAGCGTGATGTTATATAGCCTATAGTCTTCTTCGATAAATGGGCTATCCAACACTAAAATAATTTTTCAAATCGAATTGTAGTTCCTCAGATTAGCGCGGTCAAACAAACAAACAAACTCTTTAGCTTTATAATATTAATATAGGTAAGAGAAGTAGAGCCTTGTGAGTGGCGTTTATAAGAGTCGTTTTCTTAAGGTCTACGTAAGCATTTGTTAGAAATGTCTAACCTTTAGCTTCTTTAGGAAGGTTCTGTGGAGTTAGTAGTATTCCTTGCATCTGCAGTAAGGTGTCTCGTTTTATTTAGGATCTTATTTTAAATGATATTATTATATATGAAGGTACAAAGAATGATAGCATGTACCTGCTATGTCTATATGAAATACATGACCCACAGGTGAAATAAATAAAAAAAATTGGGTCAGTCTTTGGGAACTGCTGTGAAAGAGAAAACTTTAATCCTTGATCATAAACACTTCTTTATAAACCAAAAATAATTCAAACATGGAAAGCGTTCGGTTACAATGACGCGAGTTTCATGATTTTTGTTCACCCAAGAAGTGCTCAACGCGCCTAAATATGTTTTCACTTCAGAAATAATACAGTTTGCATTATGTGATTATAGCTAAAAATTACCAAAAATCATCAATATTAATGAATTTTATCAAATACTAGATGTTCCCGCGGTTTCACCCGCGTTTATCGTTACCGCGCCGCCCCGTAGGTCGTAGCGTGATGTTATATAGCCTATAGCCTTCCTCAATAAATAGGCTATCCAACACTAAAATAATTTTTAAAATCGAATCAGTAGTTTCTGAGATTAGCGCGTTCAAACCAACAAACAAACAAACAAACTCTTCAGCTTTATAATATTAGTATAGATAGCTGACCCGCGCAACTTCATCTGCGACACATAAGAGAGAGAGTGGGTCGTAGACACCTATAATACAATTTTAAAGGAGCTGAAACATTCTTTGTTAAATTCACGAACCACATAAGAACCATTGAACAAAATTTTATAAATATACGTACAGCGCTAATTTAAAATCGCGCAGAATAAACTAATAGAAACATCGTTTGTATGTCTGTAATGGGTAATTTTTTGATATTTTGCTGCTATGTTATTTTAAAACTGCAATATCTCCTAAGATATTCATTGAAATCGAATGATGTAAAGTGCAATTTTGTTTTAAATTAAATACTTGTGATGAATAACGTACTTATTTGGTTGATGATCATGTTTATAAAAATACCTTCGCATATAATGCATTATTTTAGAACAAATTTGGTTAGCATAAAAAAGATTATAGTGAGCCAACCTTAAAAGATCGACATATGCTGTCCCGGACTTTTTTAGAACTTTTTAAGGGGAACAATTCTCTCATACATGATTTTTGTGAAACTTTGACTGTTTACGCAGCGCACGCAGCGGAAGCTCTCAAAAGGCAAAAAATCCTCCGATTTTGAAACATTCTTCATTGGTGCTCCGTTCCTATTGATCTTAGCGTGATGATATATAGCCTATAGCCTTCCTCGATAAATGGACTATCTAACACTGAAAGAATTTTTCAAATTGGACCAGTAGTTCCTGAGATTAGCGCGTTCAAGCAAACAAACAAACAAACTCTTCAGCTTTATAATATTAAGTATAGATAAACAAAATATACCTAAAATAATTATCTCACGAAAGCGATCTGGTACTACGACCGTTTCGCATGCCGTCCGATGAGCAAGTGAGCCATTACTGGTCGGGGCGCCTTTTATAAGCGACTCGTATGATTCGTGACGTCACTTGTTTGTGCTGCCATTAGCATCTAACAATTCATATTCCCTTTTTCATAGCATGCAGTGTCCAAGCTCTAGAAGACTACGACACACCGCGAGCTCCCCTTCTCCGACAAGTTTCCTTAGACGAGGAGCGACGAGATGAGTGCCAGGGCCACTGGCGAGGACCAGAACTGCAGGGTGAAGAGGAGGAGAGAGGAGTCAGGCTGTTCAGAGCACTGCTGCTGCTGCATTTACGGCTTGAGGAGTTGAGGCCACCACCATGTTTTGTGGCGCCAGCAAAACCTGATCAAAGGTATTTCTTGGTAATTCTTTGTGTTATTCTATTGTGTGTAGTATGACTGCCTCGTTAGAGTCGTGGCTTGAGGTCCCAGGCTCGGTACCCAAGACCGGTAAAGCTGCACTGGTTATGCTTGTTAAGAAATTGTCATGATTAATACGAAGTCTGGCAACGTTTCAGGTAGATAATAAGTTTGCTAGACTCATTTTTTAATCTTACTTACTTAACAGGAAAACTAATAACCAACTCAGCCACGGACTTACCTCACGGCAGTAGCCTACTCGTTCACGCCGAAACGTACGTATAAGGATACGTAACTGTTAATATAGCTATATTCTACTCTTCCAGAGGCTGGTGGATGTACTGGCGTGACTGGCGTTCCTTAGAACGAGCCGCGCGCCGGTTTCGAGAGACGAAGGCTCAAGCACGGTTAGCGGCGAGGGCAGAACATATATCCCTTCTCAGCCTCGATGAGGTGGAATTTGAGGATATCATGCAGGAACTCTGTCAGGTACTTATTAGATTTTGTTTTACACGTCAAACATAGATACATCCGGTGGCCCAATCACCTCTTTCCCCCATCCCGCTCCTTCTCCTTCCCACTTCCTTTCCTAAAGGGTCGGCAACGCGCAAGTGATGCCTCTGGTGTTGCAGGCGTTCATAGGCTACGGTGACCACATACCATTAGGTGGGCCGTATGCTAGTTTGCCACCTGAGATGAAAAAAAAAAATAAGCATAGTACAAATACATAGATTAAAGCCTGTTACCCGAAGGATTGAGTAGCGACGACGTGCTCCCACCTGCTATGATTCTGGCATACCGCTCTTGCTTCATTCACTTTAATTATATTGCTCATGCACACCCGTCGGTTCAGAGTTAGTAGTTATTTTGTTACAAGTTTAATTTTTGTTAGTTTTTTATATTTTATTTGTTTTCAAACCGATGTCTGCATATTCTAGATGTTAAGCGACTAATGTATAACGTGTGGTTACCGCGATACAAGCCTCGAGCTTAGTGCGGAAGCCGCTGCCAATTATAAAAATGTGTAATGTAGTAAATAGAGAAATAAATAAATAAATTACTACATAACATTTTATATGCTTGCTTGGGTTTACAAGGGAACGGGAAGTGCTTTTTGCAACAGATCTTCGTAGCAGCACCTAGTAGTAAAGGGCATTAGCTTAGCTAATTAATAAATCAACTAACTTTATGTCTGATATCAAATGTACCTACTTCAAATATATTGTGGTGTGAAAAAAAAATATTTTTGTTATAAAAAAAAAAGAAAATATTTTTTTTATAACAACAATTTTTTTATATAATTATTTTTTATATATTTTTATTTTCTATATATAATATTTTTTTTGTATATCCACAAGCATGACTGGCAAAATGTGGGCTTTTATTATATATCTACCTACCCATACTAAGGTATAGGTACAGTCTTATGAGCAATAACCTGAAATAACACTTTGATATAAAGAAACAACGAGACTCAGGACAATTGTTTGTAGATTGGACAAATATTTGCCCACTGTGGGTCTAACGTGTAGCATTTAACATGGCAAAGTAGCGTAGTGATGAGTCAATTGTATGTACATATATATAAAATTGATTTCCGTTGCTTTTTATCTTTCAGGCCTGCGTACACACAGAGCAAAGAGCACTAGTTGTGCTCGCTTTCCTTTGCGAGGTTTGCGCTCGCGCCGTCAGAGTGGGAGGCTGGTGCCGGGCAGTAGACTGGGCAGCGAAGCACGTCGCGCAGTGTGCCACGCCATGGGCCATCAGGCATGGAGGATGGGTAAGCTGTTTCGTGACTTCAGAAATAGCGTCGACGAATTTAGTTTATTGTATACATAAGCTATATTTACTTCAAGAGTAGGTTGTAGAGTAGAGGAGAGTTTTAGAGTAGTAGAGCATCGCTGATTTTAGCATGAATGGGCCGGCTCGACCGGGGAAGGACTACCCTCTCACAGAATATCGACGTGAAATAGCAGTATTTCTACTGTTGTGTTTCGTTCGGTAAGTGAGAGTACTGGAGGCCCAATCATCCCCTTACCCCCTTCCCGCTCCTTCTCCTTCCAACTTCCTTTCCTAAAGGGTCGGCAACGCGCTAGTGATGCCTCTGGTGTTGCAGGCGTCCATAGGCTACGGTGACCACTTACTATCAGGTGGGCCGTATGCTTGTTTGCCACTTTAAATGTATAAAAAAAAGGAGAAGAATCGTCATCCTATAATACATCGCACCAAAGCTATCTGATGTATCTAAGTTTCGAACTCGTTAAGCAGAAGCTGTGCTATGCCGCCATAGCGATTTTTTGGCGTTTGACAGAGTAGTAGTGTCCCTAGTTTTGCATATCGTTTAAATAAACTGCAGGTAATTAAAAAAAACTTTTAACGTTAATACGTCTATAAAAAGAGTTACTACGCCGCACACAAAAAATAAATGGTTTCAGGCATGATTTAAAAGAGCACTCCGTTGCGGCGTGTCTCTCTTAGTAATATTAAGAGTTAACTTATGCATGAGTGTGCGTTTCATGTGATAAATAAATTATATTTGTATTTCAGAGCACGGTAGTAGAGCGCGCGGGTGGTTCACGCCGCGATGACACGACACTACTAGCCGGCGCGGCGCTCGCGGCATTACTGGCGTTTCTTCTGTTCTGCCGAACGCGCCTGCGCACTGCGCTCCTTTAAAACTACCCTCATACAAGCAGGGATCACTTTATACGCTTTAAGCGATTGGCTCTATACATACTATCGATCATAAATTACATTTTATGATGATGGTAAAAAGCCAAGTGCGGGTTGATCTTGCACCGTCAGTGTTCCGTACGAAAAAGTATTATTATGTAGGTACGAATAACAACACATATACAGTTTTTATTACTACTTTTAGTCCTCAACTGCCTATTGCAAGTATGCAAACTTTCAATTAGCTACAAACAGAATTTTATTATCTAGTGTACGAGACAAATGCCAGTATTGAAATAAAATACCGTTAAACTCATATACAAACGAACATTTTAAGCCTGAGTACGAAGTTGGGAGTTCCGTTTTTTATTTGAGTACGGAACACTAGCAATGAAATGAAATTTCGAGTTTTGTAAAACAGGGCACGAAAGATTGTAATGCAAGAATATATTATATAAATGATATTTGTATTTAATAGCAATTGATGGAATATATATTAAGTGTAAGTAGATTTTGTTAGGTATATTTGGCACAACTTTTTTTATATATTACACTGTATTTATACATGAAATGACTGTCCTTTACAAGATGGGTAGAACTTCAGGATCAATACATCATTGTCTTTGATTTTAATTTAAAAGTGAACTCCTATAATTATGATTGAAATTAAACTACTATATACGGATTTTATTACGGATTCAATGAATAACATTCGCGTAAACAGTAGACAATATTATATCGTATAATTATGGTTACTTTAAACGAAATACAAACCATAATAGGAACCTTAACAACTTTATTAAATATTTGATGTGAAAGATTACCTAACCCAGAATACAAACATTTTTAACATACTCAAAAATAACCCTTTCAAGCTTTGAGTTGCAGCAACTCCCCGTCGGTCAGGCACAGTTTTTTATTCATTACTGGCGATCCGTCTCGGGTTCGCACGGGTAGTAAAGCCTCGCTGATTGCAGCATGAATGGGCCGGCTCGACCGGGGAAGGACTACTCTCTCACAGAATATCGACGTGAAATACCAGTATTCCTACTGTTGTGTTTCGTTCGGTGAGTGAGAGTGCCGGAGGCCCAAGCACCCCCTTTTCCCCTTCCCGCTCCTTCTCTTTCCCACTTCCTTTTCTAAAGGGTCGGCAACGCGCAAGTGATGCCTCTGGTGTTACAGGCGTCCATAGGCTACGGTAACCACTCACCATCAGGTGGGCCGTATGCTTGTTTGCCACCTTAGTAGAATAAAAAAAAAAAAAAAAAAAAAACTTAACAAATTATACACCTAAACCTTCCCCATGAATTACTCAGTCTATTGGTGAAAACCGCATGAAAATCTGTTCGGTAGTTTTTGTATTTATCGCGAACAGACAAACAGATGAGGTGGAGGACATTGTTTTATAATATGTAGTGATATAGTGATGTCTGAAATTATAGAAAATGCAGGCACGATACTATTCTGTGAAGTAACGATATAAGTGCGATGGAAAACGAAGCATTACGTTTCTGATACCTAAATTAAAAATATTCATTATAGTAATATAATTAAAAACTAATGTCATGTGTCTTGTAGTTATATCTATGTTGAAAGTGATAAGTGTATAATGTGACTTGTTATAGGCCATAGACGTAGGATTTTACAGACAGAACCTCTCAAACTAGAAAATGTCTCTTCCCAAGTCGGCGGGACCGCTCGAGCGTACAGACTCACACAACTGCAAATTGTATGAACCCCCATCATGCAATACAACAGAGACTGATAATAATATCAGCCCTGTACTAAATTGTCCCACTGCTGGGCACTGGCCTCTTTTACATTGAAAAGAGTTAGGCCATAGTCCACCACGCTGGACCAGTGCGGGTTGACGGATTAGGCATACCTTCGAGAATATTATGAGAAGTTTCGCATGCAAGTTTCCTCACGATGATTGGCGTCTCCGTTAAAGCGAGCGATAATTAATTAAGTATTTAATACGCACATAACTTGGAAATTTCTGAGTTTCCAAGTTTTATGCCTTTTAAACTCTAACGTTCGCTCTCAACGCTCATCTCTCTGAGACCTCTGCGCGGAAGTCCAACGTCCGAGTCTCCCACTACGGCATCGCTGTTTCGGAAACGTTAAAAATAAAAATTGGGTCTTCGTACATTGGAAAAACATTGTTGTAAATAAAATAAGTAATGTGTAAGTACTGAAATACTTAATTCACACACACATATGCAGCCGCGGTATTTGGACCTCAAAACTTAGTGAATTAGACAATGTCCGTATATTCCTAAGTCAATGTTACTAGCATTAAATATGCGTAATAGTTGGTCGTTTTAGAAATCGTTTGCTGTTAGATTTGTGTTCTATGATATTGTTAAAGAATTAGTGGTGGGTTGCCAACTATACTGTTAATTTTTACTTGTTTGGTGATCCCAGACAAGTAAAAATATCACTAAATCAAAATCTTGGTTAGCTATTGGCCGAAGTCATAGGATAAAATCCAGCCGTGCTATACTGTATAAGTTTTCTTCTCGAACTCAAATATCATTTCGTGTGATACGGCCTCGATGGCGTAGTGGTTAGTGTAACCGACTGCCACGCCTGAGGTTGCGGGTTCGATTCCCGCACAAGTCAAACATTTGTGTGCATGAACATGGATGTTTGTCTTGGTTTGGGTGTTTCTATGTATAATATGTATGTATTTACAAAAAAAAAAAGTATATATGTATGTTTATCCATTGTCTAGACCCATAGTACAAGCTCTGCTTAGTTTGGGCTAGATGGTGTTGTGTGTATGTGATAGAATATTATATATTATATTATATTATATATATAATTTTCTTTTCGGATTCAGAAGTGCAGGTAAGGTAATAAAATTTACAGAATTGCGAATATGTTTCAATATTGTATTTATACTTTTATTATTAAGAGAGATTTGATGTGTCTTTGTTGTGGAGCAATCGTCAACATAATATTTTTCTACTCTCATTAATACCTCTTAATACTTCCTTTTTTTGTTTTCTTCTACGTCTTTGCCTATCCTTCTTCTTCCTAATCTTTCCCTCTTCTACTCATTTTGTATAAAAAATATCTACATCATAATAGACATTTATAAAGTCTGAAAGATCTGCATTAACTTCTAAAAGTATAAAGTAATATAATTATTTATTTAAAGCATGCTTTGTACTTTTAGAAATTGTTTAATAAATGAAAATATATCCCTTTCATAAACTGATATTTTACTTTGATCCCCTAATTTATTGTTTACTGGCGGAATGTACATACAAGGATTCAACCACAGTTTTGTAACCTAATTAAACCTAAATACCTACATTCCAAGCATATAACGGCCTCGATGGCGTAGTGGTTAGTGTTACCGACTGCCATCCTGAGGTCGCGGGTTCGATTCCTGCACAAGTCAAACATTTGTGTGCATGAACATGGATGTTTGTCTTGGTCTGGGTCTTTCTACGTATAATATGTATGTATTTACAAAAAAAAAGTACATAATATAATAATAATAATAATAATTTATTTATTTGCATAAACACAATTAACACTTATATAAACATAAATACATGTGTATGTTTATCCATTGTCTAGTACCCATAGTACAAGCTCTGCTTAGTTTGGGCTAGATGGTGTTGTGTGTATGTGATGGAATATTATATTATTATTATTTTATAAATAAATATTATATTATTATTTGATATAAGTGTTAGCCAATCTTATTATCGTTATGTTATTGCAGTATATGAATTTTTGCAATCTCAAATTCCCACACACGCATGTTACAAGCTTCGCAAAAAATTGTCACAACACAGTGCAAGGTACAAAGAGGATTGCATTCGCTATTGTCAGAAAAGCATTTCTGAATGCGTCGTATAGTTATACAGTGTGAGTTGCATAAGGAGAAGCAGACGGATTA
This sequence comes from Catocala sponsa, assembly GCA_963564715.1. NCBI lineage: Eukaryota > Metazoa > Arthropoda > Insecta > Lepidoptera > Erebidae > Catocala > Catocala sponsa. The sequence continues at coordinate 23,749,072 of OY751344.1, read as the reverse complement.
AATGAAACTGAAGAGAGTAGTAGAGCTTCGCTGATTTCAGCATGAATGGGCCGGCTCGACCGGGGAAGTACTGCCCTCTCACAGAATATCGACGTGAAATAGCAGTGTTCCTACTGTTGTGTTTCGTTTGGTGAGTGAGAGTGCCGGATGCCCAATCACTCTCTTTTCCCCTTCCCACGTCCTTTTTTCCTAAAGGGTCGCCAACGCGCAAGTGATGCCTTTGGTGTTGCAGGCGTCCATAGGCTACGGTGACCACTTACCATCAGGTGGGCGGTATGCTTGTTTGCCACCTTAAATGTATAAAAAAATATATATATATATATATATATATATACATATATATATATATATATATATATATATATACATATATATATATATATATATATATATATATATATATATATATTGTCCAATTACTAGTCCACGTTTATCCAGGCATTTTTTCCAGCCACTGCGGAGTATCTGTTGTCTACCCTCGCATTCCTTCCGCTTGTACAAAGCTACTGACTTGTTATTAATTTTACACATATGAAGTCCTTACAAAACCTGCTCACCCTAAATACTTAAAGCTTTTTGATTTTCAATGGTAGATTTGCTTTAGACCTACTTTAGGAATACTTACAAGTCAAAACAAAATAAGTTTATTTGTCCATGTCACAAACTTGTGATCGACAAGAATAGGACAGAGTGCTTTATCAGACAAGGGTTACAAGGTCGTACTTTAACAAAAATCTGTAAGCTCTGTTTTGTGAGTAGTTATCATAATGGACTCTATAAAACAGATACACTAACATTTTCATATTCGGGTTTTGCGACAAATCTGGTACCATAATAGCACGACGTTTCGCTTACGGTAAAGAACCCTGGTTGAGTTTGAAACTAGACAGGCAAACTCGAATCATCAATATGAGTTTTACCGTATTATAACATTAAGTTATTTATTGTTTAGACTATGAACGTATATTTGATTTCACAATTAAGTTGGCAACCTTGTATGCCAGAGATACTCTGTAGGTATATATTTTTAGCTTATTGCCAAATGTCTGTCAAATTGTATCGTGTAAAAAAAAAAAAAAAAAAAAAAAAAAAAGTGTTATATTTTTTAATATTAATATTTATTGTTATTTTTGTAAGAACAGAAACTACTATTATAATAATTAAATATTTTGATTGGGTATTTGACGTTTCATTTATTTTTATTAATATAATCCAATATGTCCGAAACATTACTCTGCGTCCCAAAACATGCATAGTTGATGTAGGTGTTAAATCTGCCAGGCTGAAGTGCACCATGCATATAGACAGGTGGGTACAAATCGTAAGCAATTGGGTGCCACAAGACAGACAACAGAGATAGGGTAGACCCAAAGTACGTACGTACTGTACTGTAACCCGCGGCCAACTCTGGAGGCCGTCCCGGCTTGGCCAGCAGTACCAACTTCCCCTCCTTCAAGCACTCAGGGAATCGTCCCGACACCAGGCTCGCGTCGAAAAGTTCCCTGAGGCGGACATACGGGTGATCGAGGGCCAGCGCGAGAGCTCGCGCCGGCGCACCGTCAGGTCCAGGGGCGGTCGTCTTGGAGCGAATCAGCAAGACAGCCGCCTCCATTTCCGCATCTGTAACCAGGGGAGCACTAAGGACCACCTTTCGATGTCGGCCTCCCAGTGGGGCCATAGTGCTCTGCCCGGTCAGGAAATAACTCCTCGATCACCTCGGAGATAGTAAACTGTAGCCTAACACTTGGCAAGCAGTTGGACAGTTTATATTATTATACAGGGCTGATATTATTAATATAAAATTAAAAACCAATTTTCACTCACTATTTTATTATTTTTATTGTAGTTTTTCATAATACCGTCGACAGCTGACGCCTGGGTACGCCGATGCTCTTTATAATCGCCAAAATTATAAACACTCATATCTATACCAAATTATTTCACAATATATAATATGCAAAAACTATTGAATACATTAAAACTATCACAATTTTTAACCGTCAACAATCATTAGAAGCTTTGAGTAGAACAACAAGTACCCGACCGGAAAAAATATATTTATTTATATTATATTATTTAAACAATGTGCGTTACAACTAATTAATATATTGAAAAATTACACAAAAATTGAGAAATGCATTCAAAACTTCTTCTAATAAATCCTTATTTTGAACGCAGCTTAAAATATCACATTTAAAAACACATTTTGTACGGACATCTTTAATTTTTCCGATCGAGAATTACAGCGAAAGTACATAAATTCAATAGAAATGAACTAGCCAAAATAATCTAAGTAAATATAATAATACTGCTCAAAACTTTATCAAAAACCACAATCACATACCAATCGTTTGACAAACAAATCAAAATAACCCAACTAGAGCTTTCTCCTCCCATTTTTGACCTCGTTACAACATGATGAAAATTCCTAAAACTTATCTACACTTTTTAAAATTAATAACATTTTTTTTACTTTTACCTAATTTGTAATATCACTATTAACAACCTACGCTGTCATCTCGATTTCGATGACTTTCTCTTATATAATTATATATAATTGGAAATTTTATTCTTTATTCCTGGCAACCTTATTTAAAGCAACGTCATTTGACAGTTTTGACGTTACGAAATCACGAGCCAATTCCTTTTTTAAATTTGTGTTCTCAAAGTTTTCTCAAGAATTTCAAAACTGTGAATGAAATGTGCTTAACAAGTGCAAACGAATATGTCACACATTTTCCACACCGTCAGTCGAAATCGAGACTTATCAGCTATAAACATAATCGATGACTAATTAAAACCACCCCACTTTTCCCTCCACGATTAAATTTAAAGCTGAATATGTAAGAGAGAGCACAATACTTAATTCCACTAAATAATCATTATGGTGTTCATGTTATGTCGCAGAGACAAAAGTGGAGTGAGTAATATTTTTTTTATGATCTGCAATAATTTTTACTTTATAATTTTATATAAAAACCATCATTCTAGTAACAATCTCTACCTGGATATCATATTTCAATTTTTTTATTAATAAACATTTTTAATATTAATGATAGCGTTTAAGCCTAGATCTTAAACTACGAAGAAGTTATAAAGGATATTTTATGTGTTAATCGGTATCTGTAATCGATACCGAGTTATATCGATAAATTGTAACTCTTACAGACACTATTAGTTAAATCGAATTTTGAAATTTAATGAGTTCTAGCTCGGTTTGTGCTATTTGGTACTGAACAAATGCAATTTTAATGTATCTACGTGGTATGACATGCAAATAGGCGAGTTTGAAACTTGAGTGATAGTTCGAAACAACATTGTAAAAAACAGCTGAATGCCAAACATGAGTTGTGACGTCACGAAGCCTCTTTTACAAAGTTATGTCAAAGAATAGAGTAGAGTCATGTGATATGATTATAAATAGTCTTTATCAGTTCAATAACGAACGCTTTAAACAATTGTGGAAGGTTGGTTAATTTACAAAGTCTAATTACATTATACAAGAGATAGATAGAAATCTAGTGTATATAGTTATGATATATAATTTAATAGCATATAGATCTCATGAGGTTCCCATAGATGTTCTGTGGTAATGTTGCACAACAGTGTCTTTTTTAATTGGCAATAGCGTACAATTGACAGCTGTCATTTTCAAATTTAAGTTTATACTTTAACAGCAGTTTTTAACATATGGTCGTAATAACGTATTTTTTGTCGGTTTGTCACAGTGCATCTGTGGGACTCCTCAGTAGGTATAACGTACTTTTGGTACTTGGTGCGTCAGATAATATTAAGGATATTTGATTAGCTTACTACATTCTAGCTTGTATCACCGTAAAGAAATATTTAAATCGAATTAAAATTACGTTTAAAGATTTAAATTCTTAATTTTTTATAGAGTGGCCACTACTTCGAACAGTTTTTTTTATTATCGGAGATTTTATATATTATATTGAAATTAAATTGTACAAGGTTTTGGAAGCACTCTTGAAACATCCCAGACTTTATTAGGATTTCGTTTAAAGGAGTAACGTTCAAGTAATGTCATACGCTGAAAATAATTAAATAATATTTTAAAATTAATATTTTATTTATTATAAACGGATTTTAAAATTAAAGTACTACGTTTTTATTATTTTTTATATAAGCTATAGTGGAATTAAATTATATTTAAATAATATACTTATTAAAATTAATATTTTATTTTTTATAAACAGATTTTAAAATTAAAATACTACGTTTTTTATAATTTTTATATAAGCTTCTGTGAAATTAAATTATATTTTATATTGAAATGACAATAAAGAAAAACTATAGAGTTATATTTAAATAGTTGGCCTACTATCGTATTCCAAGTCTACCGAAATTATTTAGCAATACCAATTACTCGAACGTCAATACTTATTATCATAAATTGTGCAGTATGAATAATATAACTGGATCTGTTTAAACTTTGCTGCTTTGTGACGTCATAGTGCTACTGCACACTTGAGTAAAGTGAGGGCGAAACGCAGCCGAATGCATACGAAAGCGAACGTTATCTTTGTCAGTTGTATTGCTGTTGATATTTGCGTCCCGCTCTGTTAACCGTCGTGACATATGTGTTTCCGGTGAATAGATAATATAAGATATTTTTACATTATTCGTACTGTTGTCTGTAATATTGTAATAAATAATATTAAAACCATCTAGTAGTGGCATCGCTAAGCGAACTACAGAAGGCTATCAAATTCAAGCTTATACATACATAATACTATACGAAACCTTGAAGAAAGATGATGTCAATATAAATATATTTATATATACGTCATAAGCTTGCTCTTATCACAGATTATGACCTACACGATGTCCACCGACTACGGATATGTCGTCATTTGTCTCAACATGATTGTATCAACGTTTGTATGAGAGTACAGTCTGCCATTTTAAAACATCTGCGTTTAATTAATTACTATTATCATTACTATAATATATTATTACTGCTAATGTAATGATGACTTTTTAAAATCAAGCCGATATTGCTTTATCTTTGTACTGGTGTAACAGGAAATCTTTATCAACGTATACATTTGAGATATTATATTAATAACAACATTTTTATACGCTCATTATTTTTATGTAATAATAACCAGTGATCGGAATAGGTAGAGCTAATGTACCTAAAGTTCAAAGAACAGAGACAAAAAGTAGATACTTCCTTACGACTAAAAATATTTTATATTTAAACAATTTTAGCTTTTTGTTTTTTTATATCTAAACAAAACTAAACCGTATTCTTAGTATAATTACTAATTACCTATACTAAGAATACGGTTTAGTTTTATTTAGATATAAAAATCATATAATATCTAGGTAAGTTTATAACAAAAAGCTAAAATTGTTTAAAAATAAAATATTTTTAGTCGTAAGGAAGTCTCCACTTTTTGTCTCTGTTCTTTGAACTTTAGGTACATTAGCTCTACCTATTCCAATCACTGGTAATAACATTATTTGGACGTCACGGGGAGGTCATAACTACTCTTTTAAATGCACAAAGGTGTAATGCTTTTGTATAGAGTCGCCTACAACAAGCATATTTATTATGTATATAATATCAGGGACTTTACAAACATTCAAAACAACGGACACAAAGAATACATACTCTCAACAATACTGTTTTTGAAACACGAATTTTTGTCCCGGGTAGCTACTTAACCCACCACTATCGGCATAATGCTAGTAGCTACTTAATTATTTAAACCACGGCCATCAGTATGGCATAAAGGTAAGTATTTTCGATAATTAAACACTGAAAACAAATATTAATCATTATAAGTGTTACCGCCATGCTGTCTGTTTAATCGCAGATTAGAAATTAAGTGCCATATTCGGAGGTTTTAAGTAATTGATTAATTTAGTTCTTATGTCTAGTATTTAATATACTTAAAAGGAGACCCCTATGTAAGATAAATTGTAGTAGTATAAGATACCGAAATAAACATATTTTTTTTTTTGTTTAAAATAATTTTAACTATCTCTAAAGACTAATATGAAAAGTGTGTCATAGATAACAGATAATTATTTTTGTAGTCCTTTTACTTTGTAAATAATGGTTCGGCAATTTATGATGCGTAATATGCATAGTAGAAACAGCAAATATATTTATCTGTTATCTATAATACATTAATTACTTTAGTATTTAGAGTAAAAAATGTAAATAAAACCCAAAAAAATGATTACATTTAAAACTCTGAAAAATATGATACTTAATTGTAAAGTTGCCATTCAGAACAAGCCACAATGCGTTAACGCTTTGAATTAATTCTGAGAATAAGAATATAAAAAAAAGGTATATCTACTACACACATATTGTTTATAGCGGCATTATAATTTATAATGTTAACTAACACTTTATATGTTGTGTTCTATAATTGCCTTTAATATTTAATAAGATGCATAGTTCAACGCAAATGTTTCAAAATGACAATCGCGTCATGCTAACCTTTTGTATCTATCAACACATTACATGTAAAAACTCTATTATATATGAAGAGAGACGAACAGAATTCCTTGTTTGATGTATGAAGCGATTCTTTAAGGAATTTTGGAATACTTGTGCGTATTATATCATGAAGAATGTTAAAGTGCGTTGAGGACTCGAACTGGAAACGATCACCATGACAGGTGTAAAGTCACTTCGCGACCTCGCACTCGCGCTAGAAGTTCAATAACGCTTTTCTCAACATTTGAGCGACATTCTGTCTGAAGTGGTAAAGCTTAACAATATAAATATTTAACTATCTATTCTAAACTATTTATTGCTATGTCAAATAGGCGGGTTATCAATATAAAATTTTGTGGGATATCAACAATTGAACTTACCATCATTTTTAATTTAAAGTTTTCATGAGTATTCAGCTATTTAAGTACCGAAGTATCACGTGCAGAAGCGGAAAGTAAATATAAAACAGAATCTATGGACGGTTGTCAAGATGTTTTAAATTTTATAGAGTTTATTAAACCGTGCCTTTTATATACGAAAGAGGAAGAAGATATTCTTAATGACGTAGTCGTTAATTTAAGAATTGACTATTTGCCAGATGTCATATCGAATCTTTTGTCGAAAGTCAATATTGAAGAGCGAAGGGTAGGTGGAAAGTTGATTACAATTATAGATAGACCCGATAGAGATAGTGTAAACTCTAACTACGGTATAATGTCGTAGAGCGGGACAGATGCGTCCACAGTATCGTATATAACACTAATGTAAGCCGTAGATCGCTATAGATGACAAAGTGACTTTTAACATTTTTTGTTATCTGGTAATTTATAAAAATCGAAGCTATATGTTATTGAGTTCATAAACTCTTAGGCACATTTTATGGAATGAGACTTTTAATAAAAACAATGTCATTTGCCCCGCTCTCTCTCCCAACTTCTACGTGTGTATGTACAAACTAATCTTTGTGCGACCGACACACACTTACATCGAACGTCGTTCATTTCACAATACATAAAAATGTAAATAATCGACATGGACCGAAGGCCGCGCGTCGCCGCGACCGAACAGCTAACACAACGTAGAAACGCAACTCCAACTCAATTCTGAATATGTACAAAAACATACGTTACGTACATTTACATAGATGAACTTAGCCTTAAAACTTCGTAAAAGCGAATTAAACAACTAACATTCATATAAATAACTACAGTCTCTATCGTGGCTAAATATTTACTGATACAAAATCTTGTACCACTTCATAATTTACAATGCAAAACCTTATTATTACGATAAGAATCTTTGAAGCTTCATCTTTATTGCATTTTGATAGGAATGTTATTTTCGTTAATATTTCTACTGTCTTAAGTTTCTCTTATGTATATTGGTGCACATTTGTCTCTCATTATTTCACGTAACACTTCTATTACAAGCATTCCTTTTAAAATATCTAAACGAAACTATACAGCAAAGCAATCGTAAAGTAAAATAGTACTTTTGAGCAATATTTTAGTGCTTGTGTTATGCCTTCTAGAACTAAAATACAAAACTAAATTCACAACGCTAAAGTAACTCTCTTAATACTTACACGTTTGTAGATATTTATTTTATTTTCAGTTGCAGCAATACTATCATTGAAATCTTCTGTTGGATCATTATGTTTGATTATTCATGTAAAATAATTAAAGTAATGATCCGTTGTATGCTTCAGTCGTTTTGTAGATAACATCTCTATCGATTTGGTAATAATTATATTTATGTCTTTGGATAGGATCGATGGGTTGTTGTCCTACAATACGACCTGTGGCGTCGATGGCTGTGGGCTATGTTACAACATCAGCAAATGCAATAAGCTTATCATTAAGTCCATCTTCAAATATTTTGCAGCAATCAACATACCATAAGTACTCATCTTACTCTCTTTATACCATAATTAATAATCTATTCCTTTTCTAAATTACTTCAGTTTGCTGCAATATGTGTTTTTTTGCAATCAATCAATCTATAAAGGCCGTCATCGCAGAATTCATTCTCATTCTAATCAATTCATTTTTCGCACAGACCAACCGACATTTTCTTTTTGTAGATTCATCCATTTGGATGTGTACATAAAGAGGAGGCTACTTTTGTATAGAATACTTTACTCATTAATCGACATCATGCTTCTCAACTCTTCTTTTTTAAACCAAATACACGTGCCATTACTTTACATACAATAATCTATTACTCTTTAAATCTCAAGATGGATCTGATCATAAGCCTGTAAGATCAAATTATCAATTATCATTCGTAACGCCATCTATAATAGCTTGCTGCAACTGTTTCTACACTGCTGGATATACCAATATTCATGATTTGATCACCGGCTGTTAATTTTAGATCATCAACTTTTCGAAAACCATACCAAACATCATTATAACAAATAACTTCCTTTGCAAACTGTCTCTAACTACCATCAACAATATTAAAAATCTATTCGTACTATCTACCATTACTTTCTTAGCTTCTTTCTTTTTGTGATCTAAAAGAAACAGCCGGTGTCTTTAAAGTCCAATTAATCCAAAAAGCATCAACTCTTAATACGAAATCAGAAGCCCGGAACAGTCTATTCGCTTGGACAGTGCAGGTAGCCGTATTCAAGTCCAAGACTGACCCCAACAAAGACAAAGTACAGGAGGAACATGGTGAAGCCCAGGCCCCTGTTCATTTTCCACCTGAAGCACGCGATGCTGATGATGACGAAGATCAACATGGCGAAGAGTAGCACGATGCTGCACACCATGCCTTTGGAATTTACTTGGACCGGCTCGCCGTATATCAGCCCGTATAGGAGCCAAGGAAGAGGGAGCCTGGAAATTGAAAACGTTTATATGTTATTTATGGCAGTCATAATTACATGAGTTGTCATAATTACAAAGATAGCTGGCGAAATGTTAGTGGCAATACTGCTTACTTCTTAGTATCGTCGTATAAAACATAAAAAATAATCAATATTTATTTTTTATGTTTTATATACCTATACATTTTTAAATATGATTAGTTTATAGATCTGAATATCGTTGAAATTAAATTTCTTGATACGAATGTTATCGCGTTGTTTATTTCTGTATAAAGTACTTTAATTTCAATTAATAACGTGCGTAAACGTAATACAAGATCTGAATTTTAGAGAGATAGAAAACAGTAGGTTATTACTTAAACTTAAATATAACTTAACTTTAAATTTTTATATTTAAATCGACAGCAACAACTCGCACCAAGAATAATGCCTGTGTCGTAGGGGACTTTACAAACATACAAATAATGGACACAAAGAATAACCACATCCGGAACAAATAAATATTTATGGATCAAACAAATTTTAGTTCCGCGTGGCGATCGAACCCACAATACTTGGGCAGTGGCAACGCGACCATTTGAACCTCTTCGCCATTCGTGCAATCCTTATATTTTTTTAACAGTAAACAGCATTATAGAGAGAAATAAAGTAATTGTTAGCAACCATAGCCAGAATGAATGTCAAGTATTGCCATTTAAATTGATTAAAGTATTGCCTGATCAAACTACTTTTGTTAGTATTGCATGGTGCAAGGAAACTATTCCTTGCACCATGCAATATTAATAAATTCTTATTCACAATGTACTTAAATATTATTTTTATAGTTTTTATGTTTTTACATTTCTCCTATCTTCGTGATTGTCAGCCATAACGGGTAATAATAATCTCAACATAGAATTTAATTTTGAAGCTAAGGTAATAGATATTTAAGGCTTTAGCTCATGAAGCTGTAATTTTTTATTTATATCTGATAGCTTCGGTGGTGCAACGGTTGTGAATGGACTATGCATGAGGTCTCAAGTTTGATTCACAAATCGGTTAGTGTTATTAAATTTTTTGACAAGATATTCTTGCAGCTTCTGGAACTGTTCTCGTTAAACAGCAACAGGTTCGTCCCCTATTGTATGGGACTTATACTATCCCACTGCTGGGCACGGCCCCTTCTCAGTATGAGAACGGTTAGACACATAGTCCAGCACGCTGGCCTAGTGTGGTTTGGCCAGCTTCACATATCTTTAAGAACCTTATGGAAAACTCTCAGATACGCAGATTCCCTCACGATGTTTTCATCACCGTTAAAGCGAGCGATAATTAATTATTTAATGATTTCATCATGAATGGGCCGGCTCGACCGGGGAAGGACTAATCTCTCACTGAATATCGACGTGAAATACCAGTATTCCTACTGTTGTGTTTCGATCGGTGAGTGAGAGTGCCGGAAGCCCAATCACCCACTTACCCCCTTCCCGGTCCTTCTCCTTCCCACTTCCTTTCCAAAAGGGTCGGCAACGCGCTAGTGATGCCTCTGGTGTTGCAGGCGTCCATAGGCTACGGTGACCACTTACCATCAAGTGGACCATACGCTTGTTTGCCAATTTAGTTGTATAAAAAAAGAAACTTCGGAAAGTCAGAAATGCGTGCCTTGAGATCGATTTCGACACATTTTCGTGGCAGTCTAGCAGTCTCCCACTACGCTAGCGCTGCATTGCATCATATCTATACGAATATTATAAAGATGAAATATTATGTGTATTTTTGTTTATAATAAATAAAAACAAAACCGATTAAAAAAATCCATTACCGGTAAAATGCTTTATCCAGAAGTACGAGTAACATAGGATATATAAACTACACAACCGATTTTAAACATTATTTCACTATAAGAAGGCCATATTATTACCGATTAACATATTTTAATTTAAAATACATAAGTAGGTACTGTTACTAACATATCCTAATCTACTTTTACGCGAGTGAAACCGCGGCCAAAAGCTAGTATTTTATTAAAGCAACAAACTGAAACCTACTTTAAAACGACCATAAATTTCAATTTCGTGATATACAAACTAAGTTTAACTTAACAACCCCTTAAACATTGTAAGTTGTCTTAACAAAAATCAGTTTAGTTATATAAACATACACAATTTGGTTAGTTTGCTTGGCATTTGTTTGACCCAATATCTGGGACAAGACCTCGTGCCATATTACAAAGATAAATATCAAAGTTATTTTTATTTATCGTAAATTTTACCCTACAGGCTCGCTAATGGTATACTAAGGTCACGTATTACAGTTGTTTTTCATGTTTTTCATTTTAAAAGTTAGATTTACAGTTAGTATTTTATTTACAAAGTAGTCGGTACTATAGGTGGTTGTTTATAGGGTTAGTTAATAGTTGTAATGGTTTAATGTAGTCTAATTACTTTGGTCGTGAATGTCTGTTGGTGTTAGTTAAATCACTTGCAAAAGATTTATTTGTAAAGTTATACATTGCCATGTTGGTATGACAACTGTTGCATTCGTGAAATACAAAAGTTTAACAACAAATAAAATGAAAAATCTATGATCTTTTTACTATTTTTCTATATTTAAATAGACAACTGCCTATATGGAGCCATGAGTTGCGGGAGACTTTAGAAGCATACAAAAAAAGGACACAAAGGTAAGCCTTGAGTTTCTTACTGGTATCTTCTCATAGGTTCAAACTTCTGCCTAAGCCGAACAACTAATCTAAATGTAACTTTAGTAAACTGAGTCACTTTGACTTCATCATCTCAGCCAAAAGACGTCGACTGCTGGACATAGGCCTCCCCCAAGGTTTTCCACACAGACTGGTCTTGGGCCACCCGCATCCAACCGCTTCCCGCGACCCTTACCGGGTCGTCGGTCTACCTTGTCTTGTTGCCTATCCCTGCTGCGTGTTCCGGTGCGCGGCCACCACTCTAGAACCTTTCTACCCCAACGGCCATCGGTTCTGCGTGCTATGTGCCCTGCCCACTGCCACTTCGTCTTGGCTATCCGGAGAGCCATGTCGGCAACTTTAATTTTCCTGCGGATCTCCTCATTTTCATTCACTTTGATTTGATATATCTAAACGCTTTGGATCTTCTGGTTCTTTTCCATCTTTTGGTAAGCAGTTAACGAAGGTTATAGATTCTTGCAATTTAAAATGTATGACATGATGTAGACGTGAGCAGCGATAAGGTTCGAAACCACGTCCCGCACCTGTGACTTTCGGAAGTTATATGACTTTTGAAATTATGTGCGTATTGATTGACAATTATCGCCTGCTCCGTGCCTCGGAGAGCACGTTAAGCCGTCGGTCCCGGCTGCCATGAACATCTATGGTAGTGGTTATTGGGCAGTCAGTGCCCTTTAATATCCTGACACTGGTCTAGCCTTAGGGTATCGTTAGCCTTCGAGTTGCGGAGGTCAGATGGCAGTCGCTCCGTGTAAAAACTGATATCCAGTCAAATTCGGTTAGACTAGAAAGCCGACGCCAAGTGACTTGGGTATAATAAAGGCTAAGAAGAAGAAGATGTAGACGTATTGACTAATTCTGTTAAGCAATCGGTCACAGCAGATAGCCTGGCAAATTGCTCTACAGATATCTTTACGTTGTGAGTTTATAGCTAGCAAAACGTAGTTATCATACATCTCTGGTAACCCCTTCGTTATATAAGCTTGTGTTTATGTATGTATGTCAAATTTTTATTTAATATCAAAAGCATGCAAGGGATCATAAATGGAAAAATAAACTTTTATAGCTCCATGGTCAATACCCGGGCCATAAGCTTGAATGCGCTGTATCGCTCTGAAATATTTAACGAGCGCATGATGTTCAGGTCATAAACACGATGTTATTAGGGATCCCTAAAATCTGCCAACGGAACCCAATTATTAAGACCACTCTGTATTTCGATTTTAAAGGTAAGAAGTAAAAGATGATTCTCGCAAAAAATACTTGTAGACGTTCTTCTGTGTCGCGAGAACTTGACAATTATTCAATCAACTCGATACATAACATCATGATAACATCTGTTTGTGAATAACACATACAAAGATATCTCCTGTAATAGGTAAAATTCTTGTGTCACAGGCTTTACGAACAATGAACACACAAAGCACCCGGACTTAAAATACATAGATATTAGTGGATCAGACAAATGTGTTTGTGTCGTGTGGGGATCAGACCCGTAACACTCGACGTATTACCAGTACTTTTTTGAAGTGAAAACTTATTAAGCGGCGTTGTGCACTTTTTTTGTGATGGATAAAAAATTTTAAACTCGCGTCAGGACATGTGACCTGATCGAAAATTCGTATGACGGAGGGAAAATTGTCAAACTCGCGTCAGGACACGTGACCTGATCGAAAATTCGTAAGACGGAGGGAGAATTGTCATGTTTGTGTACGATAGCGCAATAAATTAATATTGTATTTTACCACATAAATGTTAGTACTTTTATACTGATAATTAAAGCAATTCGTGCAAAATTATTCCCTAACCATTCCAAAATATCAAAAATGCACAACGTTAATATTCAAGTTTTCACTTCTGCCGGCACTCCCGGAGTGCAACCCATTAATTTTTATACACAACTAAGGTAGCAAACAAGCATACACGCGCAGCAATAACATATATACAAGCATAGCGCCAACTTAATGGAGCCTGGGCTGAAAATGTTGATGTTGGAGGGGCTGAGCCGCTCCTTCCTCCCCATATTTCATCCTAGCCCTTGGGCAATTGACACTAAGCATATGAACAGTGACGACTTGAACATAAATTTTCGCCAACCTCGGCCCTTTCAATATTTTCATAAACTCGGCGCTACTAGATACAAAACACATACTCTATGAACATTTCATGCGGATATTTATTTCGTTTCAAAAGATACACGTATAGCGCAATGACGTTTGAGTAGTAGACCCTCGCTGATTTCAGCATGAATGGGCCGGCTCGACCGGGGAAGACTATCCTCTCATAGAATATCGACGTGAAATAGCAGTATTCCTACTGTTGTGTTTCGTTGGGTGAGTGAGAGTGCCGGAGGCCCAATCATTCTCTTTCTCCCTTCCCGCTCCTCATCCTTCCCACTTCCTTTTTTTCTTTTTTCTTTCCTAAAGGGTTGGCAACGCGCAAGTGATGCCTCTGGTGTTGCAGGCGTCTATAGGCTACGGTGACCACTTACCATCAGGTGGGCCGTATGTTTGTTTGTCACCTTAGTTATAAAAAAAAAACGGCTCTCCAGCTACGGACCAGGCTCTTGTCTACCGGCTGGTTTTCAGTACAACTAGAACTTAACGATAATTTCGGGTCTACTCTGCCCTTTACTAGGACTGTCGCGCTATACAAGTAATTATAATAAACTAGCTTTTGCACGCGGCTTCGCCCGCGTGGTATCTACATCAATAAAAAGTAGCCTATGTCCTTCCCCAGGTTTTAAACTATATCTGTACCAAATTTCATATAAATCGGTTGAGTGGTTTCGCCGTGAAAAGGTAACAGACAAACAGACAGACAGACAGATAGACAGACAGAGTTACTTTCGAATTTATAATATTAGTAAGGATTATAATCTAAGTAAAGTCGAGTGTAGTGTATAAGTGAAAACTCTGTCTGTTTCGTGTTGTGTAAATATTCAGAAAATAAGTGGTCGTGAATATTCAGCATTATGTTTTTTTTATAAGTACGAAGTCGCAGGCAAAACCGGGTGTAAAGAATCAAATAACCAAATATATTGTAAAGATTGACGAAGCGTAAGTCGCGCTTACGACTTTAAGTAGTACGGAACCCGTATGAGCGAGCCGAATCTAGCTGGTATTTTAACTACACGTGGGTATGAGAAAATAATAAAAATACGTTACGTAATGGTCGACTCTATGCGCCATATTTCGATTATTAATATTAAAATACTTTCGGTTATTCTTTTCGACAATGATTTCCTTGATGACCTAATTACAAATTATGAAAGCAGAGCCATTTTTGAGCAGTCACCAGTAAACGGGGCGGATATCGCACTGTATGTTTTAACAAATTCTATTATTATCAGCCGTATATTAGGCTGTCCTACTGCTGGGCACAGGCCTCTTCCCAGTGTGCGAAGGGTTCGGCGATAGTCGACCACGCTGGCCCAGTGCGGATTAGCAGACTTCCTATATCTTGGAGAACATTATGAAGAGCTAGACATCCTCATTCCTCACGATGTTTTCTTCACCATTAAACCGAGTGATAATTAACTATTTAATTCGCACATAGCTTCGAAAAGTCATAAATGCGCGCCTTGGGATCGAACTCAATATTTATGTGTGGCATTCCAACGGTCTCTCACTAGTCATACATCGTTAGGCTCCGTTTTTACATACGGTTTTACTCAATCGAGCAAACACGTCGAGTAAAATCACGGCATGATCTATCGTCCGCACATTCAGCATTTATCTATCGAGCGATGCGCAATGTTCAGTAACTATTCACCGAACCGTTCGAGCCAAAAGATATCTGTTCAACAAAGGAGACAGTGGCTACGTTTAGCAAGTCTCGCCATTCTTAATTATAAAAGAATTAAAGAATATAAAAAATACAAACGTTAAAGGAGGTACTGCGTAAAAGATTGGTTAGAACGCCGCTCTGATTACAGCGAGTTGTGAGGTTTGCGGTCCGCACGTTAATTTTTACTCGTTTTCGAATAAAACTATCGAGTAATACCGAATATGAATACGGAGGTTTACTTAGTATTTACAAATAATAAAAACAAATAAATAACTATATACTCTGGAACGCCGTCTCACTCTCGCACATATAAGAGAGAGAGTACCGGAGGCCCAATCACCCCCTTACCACCTTCCCGATCCTTCTCCTTCCCACTTTCGTCAACGCGCTGGTGATGCCTCTGGTGTTGCAGGCGTCCATAGGCTACGGTGACCACTTACCATCAAATGGGCCGTATGCTTGTTTGCCACCTTAGTTGTATACAAAAAAAATCAAAAATATAAGATACTAGCTTTTGCCCGCGGCTTCGCTAGCAATAATCTATTCTTTGTCAACTACTTCACTATGTCCTTTTCTATACTCTTGACAATATGTATGCGAAATTTCATGACGATCGCTTGAGTAGGTAAGGCGGGAAAGCGTAACAAATAAACTAACATTCGTATTAATAATATTAGTTCGGATGCCGCCCCAAGTGATGTTATTGCATCGCGTTGACGGCCGGCACCACGGCAAGTCGATGCCTATCTAAAGCCATGTTACATTACAACCTTATGTCTTCACCAAACACAAGCGTGATATTAAACAACTTGTTATATCAGATATAAACACAGAAAATAACGACCCTGATTCAAAACATCACGCAATCACAAAGTTCGTGTTCATATATTATTCGTTCGGTAATGCGTGCACAAGTAACAGCTATTTTTGTAACGAATAAAGCAGTATGCTTATAGCATCTAACGTAGCAGTGTTAAATAACTACAAATTTCAAACAGGCCACACAAATCTTGTAACAAAATGAACTTATACACGTAAGGTATAATCTATACTAATATTATAAAGCTGAAGAGTTTTTTTGTTTGTTTGAACGCGCTAATCTCAGGCACTACTGGTTCGAATTAAAATATTATTTTAGTGTTGGATAGCCTAATTATTGAGGAAGGCTATAGGTTACATAACATCACGCTGCGACCCACGGGAGCGGCGCAGTAACTATAAACGCGGGTGAAACCGCGGGCACATCTAGTAAAATATGAATTTAAAATGGTGGTTTTAGTGCAGATTCGTGTATAAACGGCTCATATGGTAGTTAGAAATTGCAGTTTTCTTTGTAATAATATTGGTTTATAGGTTAAGTGGATCGTAAAGGGTCAACACAATTAAATAACTGCACCGATAACGGAATAGTTTAAGTGTTATTGCTAGTGATGTCGAGTGTAGTCGATTCCGGCACAGTAAAAAAAATTGTGTGTTCCAAATTTGGCTAGTGTGAATGGAACAGTCGCAAGAGGAAAACCTAGGCGAACGTTTCTCGTTCAGATCGGAGGCGTGCTGCTGGACAAAGGCCAGGTTAAGAGCACCTTGAACCGACGGGCGTGTATGAAGAATGTGATGAAAGTGAATGAAGCCAGAGAAGTGTGTTAGGATCGTAGCAAATGGAAATCCGTAGTGTATGCCTACCCCTCTGGGAAATAGGCGTGAATCTATGTATGTATGTAAATTTGGTTGATTTTGTGGCTATTGTTTTTATCAATGCAAAGTTGCCGATGATACAGTTATTCGGTGACGCAGTTATACAAAATGGAATTGCTGTGCATGAGATTTGGGGTTCAATTGCCAAATCGACCAACAAAATGCTTTTGGCTTTTCGGTCAAGAAAATCTTAATTACTTGTGATTCATCTGTCCCCGGTCTTGTGGCGGTCATCGTACTATAACATTGACAGACAGTACACTTGTCTTTAATCACATTTTGAGTACCATAATATCTCCTGTGCAGTTGGCTAATCTTCATCAAGGTTGAAATTTGGTTTGGAGAAGGTTGCCGTTGCTAATTATTCGGTAATGCAGTTAAAATTAAACTACTATATACGAATTTTATCACGTTGTTTATTTGACACTTTATTACTAAATTTTGAAAACTGTTACACTACTATTACTCTTTTTCTTCTCCTTAGCCTTTATTATTCCCAAGTCACTTGGGGTCGGCTTTCTAGTCTAACCGGATTTGACTGGATATCAGTTTTTACACGGAGCAGCTGCCATCTGAC
This sequence comes from Catocala sponsa, assembly GCA_963564715.1. Taxonomy (NCBI): domain Eukaryota; kingdom Metazoa; phylum Arthropoda; class Insecta; order Lepidoptera; family Erebidae; genus Catocala; species Catocala sponsa. Next base: position 23,730,993 of record OY751344.1, on the reverse strand, counting down.
CGCCGCAACCCGAAGGCTAACGATACCCTAAGGCTACACTACTATTACTATTACTATTAAACTTTACTAATTTTTAAGCTAATTAAATTATTGAAACTATTAAAACTATTTATATTTATGTTTACACTTTCCCCGACGCGGCGACGTTTCGGTTGCTTTTCAGCAGCCATGGTCACGGGGAGACTAAGATGGTAGTTGTCTCTATGTTTTAGTGTAGTTACTTCAAAGTATCCGAACATAATTTAATTATTGGTGTTTCTATTTACGCAGAATGGGCTTTTAACAGCAGTTTAATAGTAATAGTAGTGTAATAGTTTCTAAATTATGTAATAAAGAGTCAAATAAACAACGCGATAAAATCCGTGTATAGTAGTTTAATTTCAATGAATAACATTCGCGTAAATAGAAGACAATATTATGTAATGCAGTTAACTTGTGTTACAAAAACATGCTATCCTGTTACGTCACCGATTCACTAAGTATAATATTCCCGGATGCCTTAACAAATATTCATACAACAGATACTTACGGCCTCGATGGCGTAGTGGTTTGTGTAACCGACTGCCACGCCTGAGATCGTGGGTCCGATTCCCGCACAAGTCAAACATTTGTGTGCATGAACATTGATATTTTTCTTGGTCTGGGTGTTTCTATGTATTAATAGGTATGTATTTACAAAAAAAAAAGTATATATATGTGTATATATATGTTAAACCCTCGTGGTTTAGCGAGTGGTCTAAGCCATGGTATTATTATTGTAAACTTTAATCAATAAAAAAAATATATATGTTTATCCATTATCTAGTAACTAGTACCCATAGTACAAACTCTGCTAAGTTCTCTCTAGCTTCTGCTGTGTATGTGATAGAATATTATTATTACTTATTTCTCTTTTTTGGGTATTTCCCTAATACGTTAGGATAATACCCGGCCCTTTGGGAGGCTTACACGAAGACATGGGTCCAACGTGAAGAGGCCCTTCGAGAGTTTTAATCAAAGTTGGGATGGAACACCTACCTACAGCGGCACTAGCCGCAGCAGGCGTAGGACTATTGCTATCTATGGATTCATATATATGTGCTATGGTTATGGGTGTTTGATGGACTGGTGTATTGGTAACTATGGATGATAAAACGGCGTCTGCCCTGAATACTCTAATAGCATCAATCGAATGGACAGACGGTCACTTGCCAACTCACTAGATGGGCCCCCTGAATAGCCACCATAGGCATACAAACCAGCAACTGAGGTCAAAACCGGTGCCAGCGGCTAGGGGTGTCGAGCGGTGCGGCGCCGGTTTCACCATCACGGGTCTCGTGACAACGGAGACCCGGAACGGGTTTCCCCGTAGTTATGCCCTTGAAAATGACACTTCTAACCCCAAGCATGTAGCTCTAGCGGCCTCCCTCTGGCCGGCCGCCCAAGGCAAGCCAGACTTGAGAGTCCTACGGGCGCTCTTAAGTTCCACCCCAGCCAACCAGTAACGGCAAGCCGGGGACGAGGCCCTAACCGACTCTCCGAGACATTCAGGACCGCAGTGTCGTCACTGACATTCAGCTCGCCACAAGCTGCCCTGCGGTTTGTGCGCTTTTATTTAACCTGATGATACATTTTTTGTTTATATCACAAGGCAAAGGTGGTAGTTTAAAAGCTAGTATACTGTGCCCTCCGGTATCGCGTTAGTCTCATGAGGAGATAGCGACTGTCCCAAAAGGGATTATTATTATTATTATTATTCGTATAAAGAAGACCTGTGTGACTGTGGACTAGAATATTTTTTCCTGTGTTAGGAGCGAATTTGCAACACTCGTCGTGGCGGCACGTTGATCATTGAAACCAATAGGTACGCCATCCGCATTGATAAGTCTTCTAATAAGATATAAGGCGTGTGTTAGACAAGCTGTAAACATGGCTATAAAGATGGCACTCCGATATTGTAAACTCAATTGGCTTGGCAGTAAAACGTACCCATTGATCCTTCACATAAAATGTTTTGGACACAGGTTTATGGGTATGTTTAAGGTTTGTTACAAATATTTAGTGTCAGTGAGCATTTAAAATCATTTAGTCGCATCTTCGTTACACAGGATGTGGCGTAAATAATGGATAATCCTGAAACTGTCGACTGGCCAGATTATCATCTATCATTTACCCCACTTATATCACCATATTATTAATTATCGGTTGCTTTAACGGTGAAGGAAAACATCGTGAGGAAACCTGCATGTCTGAGAGTTCTCCATAATGTTCTTAAAGATATGTGAAGTCTGGCAACCCGCACTAGGCCAGCGTGGTGGACTATGGCCTAACCCTTCTCACTAAGAAGAGGCCCGTGCCCAGCAGTGGGACAGTTTAATACAAGGCTGATATTATAATTATAACAATACATTGTCTTGGCCACCAAGCGGTAGTATGCTAATGCTGTGCGTAAGGTAATGAGTTCGATTTCCGGTTGAGGTACAGTGGTATTTTCGAACAAGAAATTCTCAGTTCCAACACGATCTCTAAAACTGTCCGATAAATGGCAATAGGCTTGTACGGTATAAGGCACTAAGTAGGACCAAGAACCATAAGTTGCGAAATTTGACTGTAGCATACTCTGCCTACCTTCATACATAGATTCACGCCTGTTCCCCAGAGGGGTAGGCAAAGACTACGGATTTCCATTTGCTACGATCCAGATACACCTCTCTCGCTTCATTAATTTCCATCACATTCCTTATACACGCTCGCCGGTTTAAGATGCTCTTAACCTGGTTCTGGACAAAGGTCTCCGATCTGCATACCTCTTCGAAGATATCAGCGTGAGACTGTGTATTTACAGTATATACATTATTGTATAGCTAACTTTTATATACTCGTAATTGCAAGCACCAAGCAAAGCGTGCGTGAATTTCCTAGCTTACAATTTTTATTAACCCGAAGTATCTTTTCACGAACTGGAAAACTACAGAATCCGAAAACTGGGTCACTTTTAATGCGGAAAAACGTCGAGTTTCTAGAATAAATTGTGTGAGCATGAACGAAATGTAAATAGGAATGATATATTTGGATTGTTCAAGAGCTGCATTGGCGCGATATCCATCTGAGTTCAGCTCCCAAACTACCGTACTCCTATAACTTTTTTCTGGTTACGATACAAGTTTTATTTTTGTGATATATGCCCACAAACGTTCGTTCAAGTTACGACTTTATATCTATAACCATAAGATATTTTGTTGCTCTCCGTTTTCGAATACGTAACACGTTCGCGAAGGATTTATATTGCGGTTTCTTGATGTACAATCGTTGGTAGGTCAGGCTCACGATACATACAATACAAAGTAGTTTTACTGCGTATATATTTATATGTGTATGTATTATAAATAATTGTGTGTGGTGTTATTGGAAAATATGATGGGTTGGACATTACAGGGCATCACAATGTAAGCCGAAGGAAAACGCCTTTACGCAAACTATTGGCCGATGCGCAAATAACAGATTATAATATTGTTTCAGTTGAAATATGCTCAAAAACATTACTGTATATCAATCTCACTCAACATCATTATTTGAACCATAAAATTACTCGACAGAGATATGTTTAGAAAGATTAAAAAGAACACTATATCAAAGTGCACCTATCTTATCTTATCTTATGTGGGGGCCAATCAGTGCAGACCGGCGACACTTCGACCCAGTGGGATTTTTTGTGTCTAAAGTGCACCTATACTAATATTATAAAGAGGTAGATTTTTTTTTATACATCTTAGGTGGCAAACAATCATACGGCCCACCTGATGATAAGTAGTTACCGTAGCCTATAGACGCCTGCGACACCAGAGGCATCACTTGCGCGTTACCAACCCTTAAGGAAAGGAAGTGGGAAATAGAAGGAGTGGGATGGGAGAAAAGGGGTGATTGGGCCTCCGGCACTCTCACTCACCGAACGAAACACAACAGTAGGAATACTACTATTTCACGTCGCTATTCCGTGAGAGGGTAGTCCTTTCCCTGTCGAGCCGGCCGGATTCATGCTGAAATCAACGAGGCTCTACTACTCTTCATTTTTTGTTTGTTATCGATGAATTCGAAATTACAGAACCAATTTTAATCACTCCTTCACCATTAAAAAGCTAGACATAAGTTATATGAAATCACGGTACGACCTACGGGAGTGGAGCAGTAAGTTTCATAAACGTAGGTAAAACCGCGGGCGACAGCTAGTGATCAATATCTTTTTGCTAATAAGATGACGAGGAAGCTTACAGCGTTCGTCTTCTATACCAAGGATATAAAAAAAGACATAGATATCCTAATCCCAGCTAATATTATGCGATTGTGAGTTTTTTTATTTGTTTGTAACGCTTTTTAGCCTTAATTACATTACCGATCATAATGAAATTTCGTATACACGTTCTTAGGGAACAAAAAAGGAAATAGGGTACCTTTTATCCAGGAAAAAGTACTGTAACTAATCTTACCTAACCTACATCTGGACGAGCGAAGCCGCGGGAAAAATCTAGTAAAAATATAAAATTATTCCAACCAAAATATAAATCGACTAAACGTTATTCCAAAAAACAAAGCAAATTTCAAAACTATATGAATAGCATTGGCCAACCCTTTGGCAAAGCGCGCCTGATATGCGATGCCAAATGCATTCTGGTGCATAATGCCAGAAGCATTAGTTGTGTTTTGCCAAACATTATGCCAAATGGCGAGATTTTACTGATACGTTTATCGCTACTACGTAGTGTTGTGGTTTAAGGATATTAATTGTTTTAGCGGTTACCGTGGTCAGGCCATTGACAGTATCCAACAGCATTTACAGTGTAGTAATTGTAGAATGTTTTGGTTACTGTGTTGTGATGTATTGCATTATATACGTATGATTGTTCTGTGCCGTATCATTTTATCTTTTGTAATTATCAAATAAATATTGTTTGTTATTTGGGTAACGCATTGTGGCGAGTAGGCAAGTAGAACCATACGCTACAACCTATTAGACACCTGCAGGACTTTACTTACTAGCTGTCAGGCACTACTATATACTCCACCATAGACCTAGTAAAGGCCTATGACTAGATACCGGTAGCAGAAGAAGATATACCCAAGACCGTTATAAAAACACCTTTCGGCTTATATGAGTTCCCATTCATGACTACTGGTCTTCGAAACGCCGCTCAAATGTTTCAGCGGTTCATGGATGAAGTTCTTCGTGGACTGGACTTCTGCTATAGCTACCTTGATGATATCCTGGTCTATAGCAGCAGCAGCCTCCATCAGGAACACTTGCGAATACTCTTCGAAAGATTATCAGCATTTGGAGTCCTAATCAACACGAACAAGTGTATTTTTGGCCAAATGGAGGTAAAATTCTTGGGATTAGAGTGTCAGCTGCAGGTATCCAGCCTTTTAACTCGAAAGTTCAAGCCATACGAGATTTTGAGCACCCAGCTTACGCACGCATTATTATTATGCTTGTTATCTCCTTTAGCAAAACAAATATGCTTGTGTTAGGACTGGGTTTACATTAGTAGTGCAATGTATAGAATGTTGTGACTATCCTGTAATGGTTATGGTGCACCTTTACCCGAGGCAGGCAAAGATGTATCAAGTTTAGATATGTGTAAGGAAGTGTGATATGCTATTTTTTTAAAGTCAATTCCTGTTCTTGAGAATATTCAGACGCTAAGAACACCTAGACTCGGCACATCTATTGGTGGATCTAAGAAGTTTTAAGATAATAAGCTGTTAGCGCAAAACAACAGTAATATCCAAATTAAACGTGTTCAGGCTTTTGCGAGTTCTACCTAATATTATCTACCCTTACCAATATTATAAATTCGAAAGTAACTCTGTCTGTCTGTTACCTTTTCACGGCTAAACCACTCCACCGATTTAGATGAAATTTGGTACAGATGTAGTTTAAAACCTGGGTAAGGACATAGGCTACTTTTTATTCATGTAGGTACCACGCGGGCGGCGCCGCGCGCTAAAGCTAGTACTAATCTATACTAATATTATAAAGCTGAAGAGTTTGTTTGGTTAAACGCGCTAATCTCAGAAACTACTGGCTCGAATTGGCTATATAACATCACGCTACGATCTATAGGAGCGGAGCAGCAATGAAAAATATTGCAAAAACGGGGAATATTCTCTCCCCCACGATACAGGAATTATTTCTAGTGGGAGAGTTGTCTTTTTAAAAATAAATCTTTGTAATAAAAGTGAGCGTGGTAATAATATATTTTTAATTCAGAAGTTATGTTGGCATTGTATGGTAGACAACTTAACGTCCAGAAAGTTGTCCATATTTAAACATAGTAGGGCGTGTCTATTATTATAATCTATGGTTTTACATAAGTGGCAAAGTCATCAGATTTAAATCTTTGCGAAAACAGTTCTTGCGTGAACTGCAAAGCCTATATGATAGGGTACCGATAGAGCTCCCACTAGAAAGTCAATGGTGTCGCCAGGTGCGATAGTGTAAAGTTCAAGAGTAGGTGTTGAGTCAAGGTTCAAAGGGTAGCTGATACAATGCCAGTTTTATTCAAAGTGTGATTTTTATACTAGTATTGTTTTGTTATACAATTGTTCTAGATTTTACAGAAGGCTGTGTTTCTATTTAAAAGTCATGGTAACTACGTAATCTAACTGCCTCCGTGACGCAGCGGTAGTGAATGTGACTGCTGTGCATGAGGTCTCGGGTTCGAATCCCGGGTCGGGCCAACAAAAAGTTATTGGGTTTATATATTAAGAAATCTCAATAGCAGCCCGGAGTTAGGAAGTTTTTTTTTTATTCATTCGCTCTTACAAGCTAACAGATGTAACACCCAAAACGCTTACAAGATAACTTTCCAAGAAATTAAATTATAACTAAACATGCTCGTCACATACCTGTACATATTTATAAATTGCTAAATTTGTCATAGATTATAAATAATAATAACAATAAATTACAATAATGAATTAAAATATAATAAAATAAAATAAAATGTCAGTCCTATAAATTATAATATGTCATTTAATATTATACGAAATTTTTTATAAAAATGTTCTAATCCATCGGCAAATAGGTCCAGTTCGTAGTGCTGGTCAAGTATGTCTCCAATAGTGCGGAGTGCGCGATTGGTAGGCGCGTTTCACCCGCGCTCGGTGCGCGCGGCGGGCGGCTCCAGCAGTCGTGGGTGGCGGCGCGGCGCTACCTGACCCTTCGAGTCCGTTGATATGTTGGCGGTGTTAGACACCTCCGTGTCTCGGAAAGCACGTAAAGCCTTTGATCCTGAGCCTGATCTCTCTCTGGTCGTGTCGAATTACCGTCCCATCGGATCTTGAGGGTTAGGGAACAGAGAGTGCACTTGTGTTTGCGCACACGCTTGTGCACTATAATATCTCCTGCGCAGATGGCCAGTGTCCGTTCAGATTGGCCGCCGTGACCGAAATTCGTATGATAATATTATATTATATAGTAGAAGAGGTATGAAAAGTTGTACTAAACCCATATTTAGGCAGGTAAGGTCTTAGGTCTCGTTTAAAAGAAGACTAGTATATTGCCGTCTATCAGTCAGAGTTCCAAATTTTGTGCTACTTAGATTTTGTTGGGGCTTCGGTTGGGCCTCGCTTGACAAAACACAACGCAAGCGCTATTTCACGTCGGTTTTCTGTGAGGCCGTGGTATCACTCCAGTGGAGCCGACCCATTCGTGCCGAAGCGTGGCTCTCCTGGTATCTTTAGGGTAAAACCCAATAACAATTTATTTTTGTGGTGTAATGCTCCTAATTATGCCTACCTCCTTGCCACAAGAGAAAGAAAGAAAGAAAGAAAAATAAAATTTTATTAAACACACTAAAAACACAACATATTATCATACAAACAAGAAGAATAAAAAAATTAAAAAAATAGACGAAATGTTGTGCAGTGTGTCTAACAGGTTCCAGCTCAGTCTTTGCTACGGATGACCGCAGCGCTGTTTTTCAGCCGAAACCCAAGGGCTAGCACGGACGATTATTCGGCATACAGTTTATAAACATACTTAATAGATAGAGTAAATATAATATAATGTACAATAGACAGGCAATTACAGATATGTGTAGAACAGAAGATCATATTAAATTAAATAAAAAATAAACGGATAAAAATATGTATTGATATATAATAAACATAAATATATCTGGAAACACAATATAAACATGAGACATGAGGGTTATGTTGGGCTCTCCCAAGACTTCGGGCCTACCGACTAAAACCACCATGGTGTACCAGCTTGCTGCTTTGTATGGTGGGTGCTGGAACTAAAACTACATCAGCGACCCACCCATCAGTGCCCAATACTGTAGTAGCCCAATAACACCAAACCTTATCCAGGAATCAAACCATCATCATCACCAGTCGCATTCACCACAGCTGCTCCACATTTAAATGCTACTATTAGTCTGAAATGTGTATCCATTAAACGACAATTTCCGCACAGTCTGCAGACTTAGGCATCACCAACTTGATACAGAAAAAGTACGCAATTACGTATCTCCCACATTTTTTGGCAACGATCCAGCATTTAAGTAAGTGAGCACTTAAGATGGCGCTCTCTGTTATTTAGTATCCTGCATGAACTTAAGAAAATTCTTATCTAAGTGAATAAGTTAGGGAAACATTATTTGATAGTGGCATTTACAAATCGCTCTCGGTAGATGGCGCTGCTTTATTAACAGACAGCAATTTAATATATACTCTTGCGATATATTGATTTTCTTTATTTCGAAATTATGGCATATGTTTTTTTTTTATGGTGTAGGAGCAGACGTATCGCTTGGTGGTAAGCGATTACCGCCGCCCATGGACACCCGCAACACCAGAGGAGTCACAAGTGCGTTGCCAGCCTTTTAAATTTGACCTGTCCTCCCAGGAGGAGGGCGGTTGGGCCTCCGGTAACCTCACTGACTCGACGAAACACAACGCAAGCGCTATTTGACGCCGATTTTCTGTAAGGCCGTGGTATCACTCCGGTCGAGCCGGCTCATCCGTTCCGAAGCGTCGCTCTCCCACGGTAAAATGTATTCTAGTAGTACTAGTTTAAAGATTGATTTAATCACAATTCAAAATATAGAATAAGTAACTAGCTTTTGCTCGCTGCTTCGCTCGTGTAAAAGTTGTTGAGGTTATATTAGTAACTTAAAGTTGGTAATTTTTTTTAAATAAATTGTAGCCTATGTTACTCAGTGATAATATAGCTTTCTAATGATGAAAGAATTTTTAAAATCGGTTGGTTAGTTTTGAAGTAAATCCTTACAACCAAACGAATAAAAAAATTAAATCTTTCCTCTTTATTATATTAATATAGATAATAATATTAGCATAGAAATTCAGCTTTCGTACGTTTATGTCGACAAAATTCGAGAACTGATTCAATATTTTAATAGAGAGAGATTTGATGGATTGACTTGAAATTTTTACACAACGTTCCAATTCTATCTAAGAATCTTTTGATATACTATTTATGCCGAAGTTTCCACGGGAAGGGGAAATTAAAGATATCAGACTGCGCCACAGCGAAGCGTGGCTGAGTTAAGTTAGTTTGATTTATAACTAACGACCTCTATCTATTCTATCTAGTTACTCTACGACTGCATACCAATGTCTTTCGCCAAGGATGTTCTCAAGTGCGCGTGTTCAAGGATTGTTTTACAAAGTGAAGTAATTTGTCAGCGATAGCGTAGTTGGAAACCGATGGATTACCACGCAGAGGTCTAGACTTCGTTCCTAAGGCGCCCATCTCTGACTTTTCGAAATTATGTGCGTATTAAATAGTTAGTTATGGCTCGCTTTAACGGTGAAGTAAAACATCGTGAGGAAACCTGCATGTCTGAGATTCCTCCGTAATGTTCTCCTAGGTATGTGAAGTCTACCAACCCGCGATGGGCCAGCGTGATGAACTATAGCCTAACCCTTCTCACACTGAGGCAAATTTCGTGTTCAGCAGTGGGGCAGTTTAATACAGGGCTGATATTATTGTAATTTGTTTTTTTTTGACTGCAACGTCTGTTTTTAGATTTCGTGGGTAATTTTGTACTTGAAGCTGGTTCAATTCAATTCCTGATTCTGGTAGTGTCATTAAGTTATTATGTTCTTACTATATTTGATTGTACGGATGGCTAATAGTGGTTTATGTGGTCACCTCGGCAGTGCTACTGTGCCGAGTGTTGGTTCAAATCACACACGAGACAAATCATTGTTTCAGCTTAAATATATTTAAGAAAAAGTTAAAAGAAACATTGTTACAAATATTTAATAATCAAATTGAAGATTAAACAGCCTTACTATTGTTAAATGTATCCCTTCTTAATTTTTGAAAAGTTTATGTTCATTAACAATAACTATATTGTACCTAATACTAAACTAATGTGTCTTAAAAGTGTGTATACATCATTTTAATTTGTTAAGTGAGTGCAGTGTTCGTCAACAAACTGTTACACAGTTTGGCGAAGTTATGTAAAAGGATAAATGTAGCACATTTTCTTTGAGATAAATAAAATAAAAAAATAAAAAACACATGATTCACAAATGGTTGTTCTGAGACTAGGTGTCCATTGTGTCCGTTGTTTGAATGTCTCTAAAGTCCCCCGCGTCACAGGATTCCTAGTGAGGGAGATGTCTTTAGTTAAATCCGTTCCCGATTCGATCTACACTCGGGACAAATCTGAGTCGAGGTATTCTTTGCGTCCGTTATTTGGATGTTTGTAAAGTTCTCCGTGACACAGGATTTACTTCAAGTGCGTCCATCAGCACATCAACACCGGCGGTCAGACAACGCTTTTATCATTAAGGCTCGATATAAGAATATTTCAAAATATTTCATTATTTAAGAATATTTCAGTAGCAGCATCGAATAAAAATCATCAAAATCGAATCAGTGGACTGCAAGGCTGAAATGATGATGATGATGATGATCGAATAAAAAGTCGTATTATTCTAATCTTCAAACATTTCAAAATATTCGAAACAACGATATGCGAAATCTTATATATTGTTCGATTTTCCTATTACGTATTAATATCAATACGAATGCGAAACCGCCATTCACAGAAATATTATTCATGGAAATATTGAGAGCATGACATAAAAAGAAAAAAAGGGCCGTTGTCGTCGGCGGAGGCACCAAAACATTCGATCATCAAATCAAATTTCGAATATTCACTTACTGACACGAGTTCGATATATGGCAACTAATTGATCAACATGTCGATGCGGCAACCAATTTTCGAATACTAGAATTTATTTTTAGTTGCAATTACCCTAGCCCTATTAATTGAGCAATAGTACATACATATATGTACAAGTCCATACAGTCACCCTCAATAAGAACAAGTCCATATCAAGTTTTGTCACAATAGGTCATTAGTTCCCAAAGTGTCCATGGGAGACTCGACGGAGGTCTACGTTGGTGTGACAAAAAAATGGAGGTCCGTAATTCGTAAGGGTCCACGCGAAAATTTATTTGTTTTCGATAGTGGAGAACTAAAATTTTGGCATCAATGTAGGCAGATAATATTTAAGAAGCTGTAAGCTTATAAAAACTTGCATATTCCATATTAAATACCAGTAGTCTCTAATCTATCGATTTGTCGGTAGCGAATTACTAAAAAAAAGTCACCCGTAGAGATTTGTCCAATTTTTTAGAATATGGTAGAAATGTAGCTGCAAGGGTCCACCGAAACCAGCAAAATTTTGAAATTGGTCTATGAAAATAAAAGTCTGGGCACCTCTGCAATGGATGAATACAATATTTTGGATGAAGACATTTTCAAACTTTTTTCGTATACATAATATTTTTGAGGGTGATAGTTCATTGTATTTACTGGTGAAAATAAAAACCGCAGGTTATAGTAACCGCTTACCATCAGGCGGGCACTATACTAGTATTACCTCCTTGGTAGAATTAAAATGTCTAATGTATGTACGTAAGAAGATATATCGAAGAAAATAACATAGGTATATAGTTCAGTTTCAAAATTAGTTTTATTCTCACTAATATTATAAATGCGAATGTGAACTGTTTGTTACACTTTCACGTCTGAACTACTCGATCGATCATCATGACATTTCGCATACACGGTATAGAAAAGGACATGATCACCTTTCATCTAGAAAAAGTACTGTTCTCGAATGAAGCTAAAATCTAGTGCAATATATTATAGGCGACTCTACATTCTGTTGATACGAATCTTAACACAGTTTCCAGCTGGTTATATTCTCATTATTCCGTTTCAGTAATAAATTATAACAAAGTCAGCATAGCTGGCTGTCAAAAGTCTTATAATGCGATTATTCTCGAGAATAATTATTCTCGTATAGTTTCTCTTCCGGAATGTTCATTATAAAACTATTTAAACATTTAGCATTAAGTACAGTTAGTTGAAATATCTTGGCACTGTTATATCATGAATTTCCTTTGACCTAAATGTTTCATCTCGTTGGGAATTCGCAATCGTTTTGGCATCTAATGTTCTGAGTTTAAGTTGTTATTCTTTATTGAAAATTGCATCTGTTTCAATAGTGCTTTTGGAAAGTTCCCTTTTTTAACATTAGCTCAACATCTGGTTGTGCATTTGCAAGAACTAGTCATTGGTAATGTCGTGAGGTCAATTCTTATACGGCAACTTGTTTTAAAACCTAGTAATGCATTTTTATTATAAAATTAAACCATATATTTAAATTACCTCTTGAGTAATTATAAACGCGTTCTCAGCCCGATGAGCAAATATCATACTGATACCACATTGCCCTTTAAATAGCCTAGAAATCGTATCCAGGAGCCCTATTACAAACTTTTATAAAACCTGTCAAGTTTCAGGCAATTCAAATAACTGCCTGGTTTTGTTTCGTATTATGACATGTGAATAGTTGATCGTCTTCATACTGGCAAGTATGTCGCTGGCCGATTTGTGACTTGACAGTGCATCGTTCAAAAATATGACATACATATTTGTCCGTAAGTAACGGTTTTAATTTTATCGTATTTTCTATGATAATATAATTAAAACTATTATTTTAGGCAAAATATATTTACGCTATCATATCATGAACTTTATTATTATATTTGCAGCATTTAAAAAAAATATAAGTAACTAATATTCGGTTTCAGAACGTCGCCTGTTTTTGTAAACGCGCGGGCAATTTGTAACTACAGAAGTACCCATCTAGTTACTTACTTACTTAAAACTAATGTGTATCTAACTCTAATTAGGTTTTCGAAAATCTTTGTTACTTCTATAAATATTAAAGACATTTAAAATAATTATGCCGTATGTGTACTAAAGCTTTTTTAATTAATTACATTATTATCATGATAAATACTATTACTGTTAATGTATTCTTTACAGCTTAGTAGATGAGCATATTTTAATTAATATTTATAATTTAATACGTGAAGCAAAAACTTTGTACCCCTTTTTACAAAAATTGCGCGGACGGTGGACGGAGGAGTATGAAATTTGTCACAGCTAAATATAAACAAAAATGAAAGCAATAATTAATGTAACTATTCAAAAAAAGCCACTCCAGCTTAGCGTAAACTGAATGGTTTGTTTTGTGTACAATATGGCGACTTTAATATGAAACGAAATGTCAAATGAAAGCTTGTAATACGGTATTTGGCAGGCAATATTCGATCACCTGTCACATGACCGCTGACTGGCTGGAGTTAGAACGTTTATAATACGAAAGTGCAAGGCAGTTTACTTTACGCCGTATACTGCCTGGAAATAAGTGTTTGTAATAAGGCCCTAGGGCTGCTAGCAACTTGCTGGTATATTTTCATAGGCTCAACGCTTTTTCTTATATCTGCCACTAACCTAAATGTAACTTCAATAACTTTATTAAGTTCATGACCACTATACTTTGACGTTTATTCTTTGCAACCTGCGGTCTTTTGAAATTGAAGACGTACGGTCCCGTTGAAGGTGCTACAACTCACTAACTCTCTTATATAAACGATAAACATATCAGAATCTATATGTAATACAGAGATAATAAAAGATTTGCCTGGAAGTCGACGTCCGTACCGAAAGACGAATAAACCAAAGAAAATCTTTAAAAAAATTGCGACGTATTATAGCCACCTAAGGCCATTTTTGACTTAGTAGAATGTAGAGGAATCTTTTTGCTCCTTGCAGATAAATAAACATGTAAAAAAGCATTGGTTATCCAAGAATTCAGGAGCTACGCCACATCCATCTTAACCGATGAATTGATATCCTGGTAGAACAGTACAGGCACTTATCATTTTGCTCCTTGCTTATCAAGAAAAATTATAACGAAACGATTGGCTATTTAAAAATTCAGCAGCTACGGCCACACACCGATGCACTGATGTCCCGGTAAACCTGTCCTTGCTAAAGAACCAATTGGTTATTCAAGAATTCTTCAGCTACGGCAACATCCACCTAATCCGATGCATTGATATTTTGGTAAGAAAAATAAAGAAAATACGATGAAGTAACTCACCCAACAGTAACATCAAAAATATTGCTGCCCACTGAGCTTGAGACGGCCATATCACCGAATCCTTTTCTCGCGACGATGACGGAGGTAATGAGGTCCGGCACCGAAGTCCCCGCAGCCAGGAGTGTGAGCCCCATCACCTCCGGTGGGACCCTGGCCGTCGCGCCGGCCACGTTCGCCCACCACACCATCAGATAAGAGAAGAAAGCTATCCAAACTATAGACCCTATAAATGTTATAGGGAACAATCTCTTCCCTGAAAACAAAAAATATTGTATTATGTAGTTATTAGCTGAAGTATAAATCGAAAGGCAGTGAACATTTTTATGCAATCTAATGCCAATACATCGTCGAAGAAATGCGTCTATTGCGTATTTGAGATCCGGTTCAGGCAGTGTAATTTGGTTTGCTGTTAGGAATTCCTCAGGCCTCAGAAAATTTTTAGTTCACGTGGGAACTACAACTAGAACACAGGGGACCTAATATTTGGGAACTAAAATCATAGCTGGTAAAACATTGGTATAATACACCTTTACTCGCCAGTAGAGGGGTGCACCACTTAAAAATACTGAATATCCCCAAAACACCTCTGCTTAGGTACCCCTAAGCAGAGGTGTTTTGGGGATATTCAGTATTTTTAAGTGGTTAATGCTTACAGTATGAATGGGCCGGCTCAACCGGGGAAGTATCACCTTCTCACAGAAGATTGACATAAAATAACAGTATCTGTTATGTTTCGTACGGTAAGTGAGAGCGCCGAAGGCCCAATCACCCTTCCCTTCCCAAACCCCATTCTGCTCCATTCCCCTTTTCCTTCCGGTAGGCAGTGACTTGGTTGTGTTTTTTTGACATTGCTTCTGTAATGCTAAGAAAACACAGCCATGTGTGTGAGCCACGGTTCTCGCTTACTATCAGGTGGGCCGCTGGCTCGTCTGTCACCGATGAACACAATAAAAAAAAATAGGCGTGAGACTATGTATAGATTAAGTGTTATTAAGTTTATCTGATAGGAAAACATCCATTGATGCACGAACTCTATTATTATACTTGTCAGCGATTTTTTTTTATACATTTAAGGGGCAACCAATCATACGGCCCACTTGATGGTAAGTGGTCATCGTATGGACGCCTGCAACACCAGAGGCGTCACTTGCGCGTTGCCGACTCTTTAGGAAAGGAAGTGGGAAGGAGAAGGAGCGGGAAGGGGGAAAGAGGCTGAGTGGGCCTCCGGCACTCTCACTCGCCGAACGAAACACAACAGTAGGAATACTGCTATTTTACGTTGATATTCTGTGAGAGGGTAGTCCTTCCCCGGTCGAGCCGGCCCATTCATGCTGAAATTAGCGAGGCTCTACTATTCTAATTACATAGGACTTTAAACATAGTCGGTTAAAAGTGGGTGTATATGTTATGTTTTGGTGCATACCTCTGCCTATCGTTACGGAGCTGCACAGGCAGAGTGTATATATGTATAATGTAATCAAAATTGATTGTTTACTGTAAGTGGAACATAACCTTTCCAAATATGTCACCGCTATGACCTATAAGATACTTTGACTCCGTTCCCACGAACGAAAGTGCGGCTTTATTTAAATTAGTTATTACTCGCCAGCTTGCTATTTCACAAGGTCCATTTAAAAATGGGTACTAAGCCGATAGTGTGTAAAATTCTTAATAGAACCTTGTGAAATTATTTTTTGAAACTAAAACTTTTAAAGAAACCAAAAGAGCTGTATATATTACTGTACTTATATATTTTGAAACTACAGCTTTTAACATGTGAGGTCATATTTTAAGGAGAGCAAAAATAATATATTTTTGGATGGTCAGCAAAACATTATTATATCTAAGTGCGTTTTTCTCGTGAAGATACACAATTCTAAACACAGTTTATTATGTTTACATGAATTGATAATAATATGAGTTCAATTTTATTCGCTCTAAAATGTCCAGATGTATTTAGACTTGACATCAGCACTCTTTAAAGTCAGAATCAGCTCACTTATCCTATCTAGTCTATAGGGCCTAGCCTATTAGTGTAGCAATGGTAGCCTGTAGTGCAACATGTGGCAAATGTCTGATACTGGTAAAATGCATAAAAATACCATGAAGAGAACAAGGTTTGTAGTTACCTCTCGGCGTCCTGGTATCCGGGAGGGTGATCCATAATGGGAAGACAATAGGCGCGACCAACAGGTACGTCAGCCGCTTTCGGAAACCTGCCGGCCACGACATGTCCAGGGGCGTCGTGTCATCCTCCAGGTCTCCTATCTGGAATAACAGGTAACGTTAGAATGGAACACTCATACAATTCTCATCATCCTATCGGCTTAGTACCCATTTTCTAACAGACCTTGTAAATAATTCAACGTGGAACAACATTGGAACACCGTTTAAATTGAATTTGGAACACTTTGGCTTTGAATTTGCATGTATATCTCAATAGATGTAAGTACATGCAAAGTCAAAGCCAAAGTGCGATTAAAGCGAAAGTCGTCGAAGTGACTATTTAAACCATAGCCCATCCTTAGTACGATGGTTGTGACGCAAGTATTAGGGTATGCACCCTGCGCTTGATACTTGCGTATCAGCGTATTGCGTATCAGTGCAAGTTAGTTGCAAAGGCGAGCGGGCTACTTGCGCGTCACTCAGTTAAACGATGCATACAATCCCCTTAACTTGCACATGTTACATCTTCGTGTGCACAGACAGAACCATTACAGTCAATTTATCTGAAATAGATTGTTCAAATGAAATATATGTCAGACTATCTTTTAATTAAATAAAAATAAATTTAGACAAACACCTTCAATATACTTGTGTTAAAAATATTGAAATTGAAATTAGTTGGATGGAACAAATTTCAATTTAAAATACCTTTAAGTTTACTTACCTACTATTCAAAATCTCTTCGACTTCAATGTGGAACATTAAGTATATTGAAATAGGTTACGTTTACGATGCAATGCTATTAAACTAGTAAGAGTATTAGAATACGTTTATTCAGCGAACTTAACATCGGAACACTTTAAAATTCAATGTGGAACAAACCAACTTAAATGTAGAACAATGTAGGTAACCTCTTCCAAAGTTTTCTTTGTGTCAAATTGAAATATGGTAAAGTATTGGAACGCTTTCTAAGTTCAACTTGGAACACTAAAATGTCTTGAATTGCCTTTCGAGAATTCAATATGGAACACTAATGTAATGGCCCAGATGCATATAAGATTAAAAGTATTTGTGGAACCCTTACTTGCCATAATATTACTTGTAGTGTAACACTAAAACGCAGTCTATTGGAGGTACTAAAAAAATGATTTAAACATGGAATATCAGGGAAGTATGGCACGGAGTTTTCTTTGATCAAATCTAATATTTTATTCAAACTAACTGAGGCAATATATTCATTTTACAGATGATAAAAAATGTATGTTATGTTCCTGCAATGAGTTGGGTTTTAAAACCTGTATTTGACCCGTAAGCAGGGATTACTGTGACTGTTTTAAACTCGAGTGTTAAACCTAGTGTAGCAAGTGATTATAAACTATGAAAACCGTTCACTATCAGGTAGACAATAGGCTTATTTGCCAGTAGAATATACCTAGTTTAAACACATTTGGTACTGAATGCGATGAACAGTAACATGACAAATTAGCCCACGCCCGCTACTAAGTAGTAGAGCCTCGCTGATTTCAGCATGAATGGGCCGGCTCGACCGGGGAAGGACTACCCTCTCACAGAATATCGACGTGGAATAGCAGTATTCCTACTGTTGTGTTTCGTTCGGTGAGTGACAGTACCGGAGGCTCACTCACCCCCCTACCCTCTTTCCGCTCGTTCTCCTTCCCACTTTCTTTCCTAAAGGGTCGACAACGCGCTAGTGATGCCTCTGGTGTTGCAGGCGTCCATAGGCTACGGTGACCACTTACCATCGGGTGGGCCGTATCCTTGCTTGCCACCTAAGTTGCATATAAAAAAAAACTTATAGCATTAAAAATAATAAAGTAGAATTCAACATCATCGCTGACCCTGTATCATGAGTTTACAATTATGCTTGTGTGTGGTTGTTGGGTTCCAGATTTGATCTTTAGGCAAAGAGTTATTAGGTTTTACTGATAATTAATTTTCTTGCTCTTCGGACTCTACACTCGGGCTTCGCCCCTATCACATGAAACTTAATGTAGTTGGCGAAATGTAGGTGTCCTCAATCCATGCCTTCCATTTTAAGGATGCAGGCATGAATTCTTTTTTGAGTATGTAAACCGATCAATGCATA
Organism: Catocala sponsa; assembly: GCA_963564715.1. Classification (NCBI taxonomy): domain Eukaryota; kingdom Metazoa; phylum Arthropoda; class Insecta; order Lepidoptera; family Erebidae; genus Catocala; species Catocala sponsa. Next base: position 23,712,236 of record OY751344.1, on the reverse strand, counting down.
CTATAACTCCAATGCCCTTTATTTATCATTAGAAATAACGTCTAAAATCGCATTGCCAAGCTCACTTGAATGTCATCAGATTACGACTAAAGGGGACATAGGCAACACTCTACAAAGAAATTGTATATTTCAATTTTCTTTCGTCTTCTTTTTTATTTTTTGTATGTGATTAAACTGAAGAGATATCCATTATTTTTATTATCAAGTTTCAACTTAGAATATGAAATGGTTGAATAAATTTAAACGATCTTGGGAGTGAAACACGAAATATAAATGTGTGTCTATAAAAATATAATATCAGACCTTTTTTTACGTAGGGGAATGCTTTGAAGCATACCCCTCCGCGGGGGCGAGCGGTGGGGTTATGTCGGACTCACCGGGATAAAATAGAGATGTTAATGATGATAATGGACCGCCCGGTAATACCGACTAAACCTACCACATATCAGTATTGTGGTATCGGTCCTCTTCGAGGCACGGGCCTCTTCTCAATGTTAGAAGGGTTAGACCATAGTCTATCATGCTAACCGAGTGCGGGTTGACTTCACACATATATAAGATCGGTATATAGAACGGCCAGCCCTGCAGGATTTTCACGATAATTTTCATAATCCTTAAAGCAAGCGATTATAGTTTGTATGTTTGTTACGCTTTCACGTCTCAACTTGTCAGGGGTACACAAAAGGATATTGCCGAGAGGTAGCTAGTACGCATATAACTTCAAAAAGTCAGAGATGCGTGTGTTGGGAACAAGAGACCTCTGCATGGCGGTCCAACAGTTTCTTTCTAAGCCTGTATGGTCCAACCGTACATTTCTTAACTCAGCATTTTTACGCAATGCACGCGTTTTCATTAATATTAAATTCAGTTCGCGTCGACCCATCATTAACGTGGTGCGTTCTCAATTATCAGTCATTAATCATATCGCGTCATATCATACACATTTTAGTTTATAAAGTTAATTTCAATATATTCAGTTTAACAGTGCATTCAGTATATCAATCCGTACCAACTGACGCGCCGTATCATATTATCAACTAGCTGTTACCTGCGACTTCGTTTTAACTAAAAAGTGTTTGTCTCCGCGGAACCCTATTTTTTTTTAAATTAAAGTAGTCTAAGTTACTCCTTATAACATTAGCTATCTGCCAGTGAAAGTCCCGTCAAAATCGGTTCAGCCGTTTCGGAGATTAGCCGGAACAAACAGACAGACAGACAGACAACAATTTTAAAAATAGATATTTTCGTATACGTACCTTATATACTTTCATAAGCATTAGATAAAAAGCTGTTATTTTGACATTACAAACAGACACTTCAATTTTATTTATTTGTATAGATCAAGAAAGTTGTGTGATAACAAGATCATACAAAGCCTTCGCAGCTATATTACAAATGATATTATATTTCTTATTCCCTAGTAACAATTAACTGATGTGAACAAGTCACATCAGTTAATTCACTTACACTAAAGTAATAATTTCCAAACACAAAGCTAACAGCGAAATTCTCGAATGTCCGAAACTCTTTGCCGTACTGAATGTCAACGTCACCCCACATTATCCACAATAGTGTACACCATAATTATAACTATTCTAATAAACTGTTCTTGCGTAGAACGGTCGAGAGCTGAACACAATAAATTCGGTTACAAAGGGTTCCGAAGGGCAGAGGACCCAATTTCGCGACCTATTTCGACATTCTATTATAGAGAACTCACTCATAAACCTTTAGGTGGTCGGATGGCCAGTTAAAAGGAAGAACTTCCATTACACGACGGACATTTTTCACGTTTTCACTCAGAATTTAAGAGAGAATCGTTTAAAATAAATAAAACGTTTTAGGAGGGAAAATCTTTGGTTGCCTCTGTAATATTTTATAGTATTTATAGACAGTTTTAGAGATATTTATATGTTTGTCTCAAGTACTCTACTATTGTAATATATGTGTTCTCTCTTAGGGTGTGTGTAGCGGAGAGGATAGAAACAACGTTTCACAAATACGGTTTGTTTGCGACCAACATTTCGCTTTATTGCTTCGCGAACGCAGCCGCGCGTCGTGTCAACTTTCTCTACTAAGTATATGAATTACATACATACATACATACATAGATTCACGCCTGTTTCCCAGAGGGGTAGGCACAGACTACGGATTTCCATTTGCTACGATCCTGACACACTTCTCTGGCTTCATTCACTTTCATCACATTCCTCATACACGCCCGTCGATTCAAGGAGCTCTTAACCTGGCCTTTATCCAGAACACCTCCGATCTGATCGAGAAACGTTCGCCTAGGTTTTCCTCTTGCGACTGTTCCATTCATACTAGTCAGCAAAATGTGTCCCTACATAGTAAGATTAGAATTTAAGATAGCGCCAGTCTCACAGCAATAGTGAATGAATGCGATCGCCATAACAACAACCCAAAGCATACATTCGTATTTTAAAAGTAAATGAAGTAAAATTATCTTCTGTCCCTTTTATCCAAGATCCATTTGACGGTAATCCGGGAGGACCAGAGAGAGATCAGACGTAGCACCAACAGCTTCCCGTACTCTCCAAAACACGGGGATGTGCAACATAACTCACATTTAAATTCTAAGCAGCTATCGAGAATTTCCCAAGACCCGGGTATTGAAGTCACTACCTCACACACAGCAGTCAATGTCATTAGGATAGGCAACCAGATACGTCAAACCGCGACAAGAGCATTTTTTGGCAGGCCAGACCCCTATCAATCATAATCCGAAACATGGTCGGGATTTAAAATTAATCCCAATAAAAAAGGTTGGATTTACACCAATCGGTTAACATATAAATGAGATATATTTAAATTCTCTTTGCACCCAGATAAGCCTGAAATAATTTTATTCCGAGAAAGATATTTTTTTTATATATGCTTTAATATAGCACGGCTAAAAAAAGGGAAAATAAACATAATTATAATTATGTTTGCAATATAAATATTATAATGTTCCGTGTTTTTTATTGATATTTCTATATTTTTAGGATAACAACGATAGTATATAAACTTATCTTTCTGAAGACATCTTTTACAATTTCCAATTCGATTTTGTCACTTGCAGAAAACAACTAGAAATTAATTAATTTACTATGTTACTTGCCACTACAAATAACAGTTATCGACTACAGTTTCTAAAAATATGTGAAAACTTGTTTTAATAAATCAAATAATGAGAGTCGAATTTTTGAAGTGAAAACTTCTTTAGCGGTGCTATGCACATTTTTTGTGATGGGTAAAAAATGTTAAACTCACGTCAGGACACGTGACCTGATCGAAAATTCGTAAGACGGAGGGAGAATTGTCATGTTTGTGTACGATATCGCAATAAAAGAATTTTGTATTTTACCACATAAATGATAGTACTTTTATACTGATAATTATAATTAAAGCAATTCGTGCAAAATTATTCCCTAACCATTCCAAAATATTAAAAATGCACAACGTTAATATTCAAGTTTTCACTTCTGCCGAGACTCCCGGGGTGCAACCCATTAATTTTTTTTATTTTTAAAACCCATGTATGGGTCGGTTAGTTCATCTGGGTTAAATATGTTTGAAATATTAATTATGTCTGTTCTGTTAAAAATGTGCCGCTGTTGTGCACGGCTTTCTTCTCAGTATGAAAGATATTTGACCTTAGTTGACCACACCAGCTCTTTGCGGGTTGCCAGACTTCACACATCTCCAAAAATGCGGAGCTCTCAAATATGCAGATTTACTTACGATATCAAATGTATTGAATTCATTATTAATAGGCACATAACCTCAAAAAGTCTGATTCTGTAAGATCGAATAGTACTTTGAGTTTGTAATACTAGTTTTATACTTTTTATAGCCTACTAGCTTTTGCGCGCGGCTTCATCCGCGTGATACGTACATCAATAAAAAGTAGCCTATGTTCTTCCCCAAGTTTTAAACTATATCTGTACCAAATTTCATCTAAATCGGTTGAGTGGTTTAGCCGTGAAAAGGTAATAGACAGACAGACAGACAGACAGACAGATAGACAGACAGAGTTACTTTCGAATTTATAATATTATAGTAAGGATAAACAAACTGTGACGTCAGCGTAGTCGTAGTAAATACAACAGCTGTGCTTTGCTTGACTTAGAAATTGAGTCTGGACTCTTCGGTTTAATTCTTGAAGTCTACCCGTGAACATAGCTGCTGAAAAGCAACAATAACGTCGGGAAAAGTATAAATCAAATTTTATAATATAAATAGCTTAAATAGAAGTAAACAGTATCTAGTAAAAGTGTTTAAAAATAGTAGTTTAAAGTTTCAAAATTATGTAATAATAGAGTCATTTAAAAAAACAACGCGATAAAATCCTTATAAGGTTGTTTAATTTCAATTTATAACATTTGCGTAAACATAAGACAATTGTGTTCAATTCTTAAGTCAATCATAGTATCATTGGATTTTGACTTGACTTTGACTTGACTTAACGTAGTAGGGCACATCGATGATATAAATCTTTGGTGAGTAATACATCTCTAGCTACAGATAGCAACAAAAAACATATCAAACAGATAAAAACAATCTAAATATTTATACGTAACGCGAAGGAACAGAGTGACGTAATTGAATTCCTTATATGTCATGAAAACTTTGACAAAATTAATATCCCGTTACTTAGGAGTTTGTTTTTGATGGTACGGTTATTTGAAAAAGTTCTGACATCATGGGAACATTCGCGAGATTCAAAGATTCCAATATTGTGTTCAGAAACATAACCGAAACTGCCTTGTTGTTCTGTAGTATAAGTCTGTATAAGTGCGTGCGATTGGCTTTGGGTAAGAATTTGCGACGGATAAAGTGTTATTAAAATTTTTAATCTAGAAAATTGTTACTGGAAGCATTGATTTTGGAAATGTGACTGATCGACGGCAATAGACTCGCCCCGAATTACGTCGGACCTAAATTATAGCAGAGAAAGCAGAAGAATATTTTGACTGCATATAATATGGCGTGGTGATTCAAGTGGTCGCCTCGAGAGTTGTTGGTTCAAATCACACACGTGACAAAAACTTGTGTAATCTACAAATTAATATACCGCAATTATGGGTGGTCTTTGTGTCCGTTGCTTGAATGTTTGTAAACTTTTCCGCGACACAGGAGTTATAATCCTGTGTCTATTAAAGAAATTTGTCTTGAAATGTGGATTGATCATCTATATTTCTTTGGAGGTACACAGGCGTACTATGTACTACCAGTGATATATTTGCATAGAGTTCACTAGCTTAATTCCTCCTTGGAGCGTTTCCCATTCAGAAGCAAAACATATGTGATTTACAAATAGTTGTCCCTAGTTTTACCCGTCGTTTTATCGTTTCTAAAGACCTTTGCTATATAGGGATTATACAATTTTTGTGTCTGGTGTTGTCTTAAAAAAAAACAAGCAACTATGGTTTTATCCACGTAATAAAGGCTATGTAGCCAACTATCGGGCACAATCCAGACTCCGTAGCAAGAATTTCCGAAGGAGAAAATCCGATAAAACTTTGCTGACTCGGGAATCTTTTCCTTTGCCATTAAAGTGAGCGGTAATTAATGCATATAACTTGAAGAACTTGAGACCTCTGTGTTAGAAGTTTTTAGTCTCACTAGATTCTGGCTGCTTATAGAATGAAGTAATTCTGTCACGAAGGCAAATAAGCATTCACCTCTTCTGATAATAAGTAGTTATTGCAGCCTAAAATTACTCGCAATACCATTGGTATCGCTACCCTCAAGGATTAGGTAGGAAGGAAAAGAACGGAGAGGTAGGTGTGTGAGCCTCTAGCTATTCTTCACAAAGCGAAATGTAGTAATCATTTATTTTTTTGCTCGTCAAAATTACTACACTCCGTATGCGATGATGTAGTCCAAGAGCAGTGGCCTGCACACATCTTCATAGCAGCTGAGGCGATGTTGAGGTCCCTACTTTGACGGCAAAAATGTTATTACTTTTTCTCGGCTTTCCTTAATGTGGTACTTTCTTCACAGAATACTTGTTAACTGCACGAATAGCTTAGTGATTTAAATGGTCGCGTCGCCATTTGCCACACACCGGCTTTTGTTTGTCCGTTCCTCACATAGGACAAACATTTTGTATGAGCTAACCAATAGTTGTACGGAGACTGTGTGTTCATTGCTTAAAGTTGCCTAAAGTCTCCCGTGATAGAGGCATCATACATAGTAAGGGAATAATCTTCAAAAAACATTATAATAAAGAATATATTTATAATATTATCCATATTTTACTTTTATTCTAGAATAAACACACAATCTGTCATTCCCACATCCCAAACATATCTATTTAACGTCCAATTTTGCTGTCACCAAAAATCTGGTGAGATGAAAAGCAATCAGGGGCCAACAAAAACGTAGGCGGTACATAATGTTACGCATGGGACCTCCATTCAAGTCATCAGCTCAATTAATCATTCCCTAGTACTTCCAACACAAAGAGATGGACATGAAACGTTATAAATCTTCTTCGAACAATGGCTAGGTTTATCTTGACGTGTCACATTTCAGGGTCATCATTTTCGGTAGTTTTCTTTTGTTAGATACGCTGGAGAAATGTAGGGGTTATGATAACTATGATATATATTTTTGGGTATTTTCTTAATGCTAGGCTAGCCATATGTCATATTTTAATAAATAGCCTTAAATTTTCATGCTAAACTTTCCAAATAATGTGGTGCAGCGATTTTAAGACGGTTAAAGATATGGAAACTTTGTGTATCGAATTCTATAGAGTTTGTAATGTCGATTAAACATATGAATTGTTCAATTGTATTGGCATGGCTTTAAAATACTTTTATAGTTGATTGATTACTGATTCTGTGCTGATAGCACAACTACTTCAATATATTTGGCAAAACGCTCTCTTAAGCAGAGGCAAGCAGCATTTGACACAAAGCTTTTGCCTTCTTTTTTCTCTGTTATAATATGACTTCTTAACAAGCCTGGAAATTCTATTCAGTGCAGAAACAACATACAAGGTCGTCTAGCTGAGATTATTTGATGTGAGAGCATTTTCTCTATCGAGCTGTCCTAGTTTTGATTCGTTGAATCCTATTTTCCTAAACTGATATTATTTTAGGGTTGACTCCGTTCTAGATCTTGTCGAGCTCCGAAACTCAAATAAACATACCTAGTAGGTAAGACCAGTGTAAATATTTGGCGGTAGTAGCTTTGCGTAGTGACTGTCATAGTTGTTTATGACAATAGAAACGATGACAGCTCGAGGTCACTGAGGCATAGAGATATATGTATTTTTGGAAACAGTTTGAGTCGGGTCCATTTGCAATATTTGTGACTTGGGTATGCAAACCTGGTTTCTCAAGTCATTGATATAGCATATCATATTCTTTACACCGTATTGTTGTTTTTCTCTGTTCCCTCCTTCCTATCACTGTTGGCACAAGTTTGTGATGATTGTGATTACTCATTTAATGCTAAACAAGAACGGGATATCACCATTACGTAAATTTGATTTGGGTTTTTACGATAGACAGCGGTTTGATGTTTTGCGTCTTAGGCAATTAACACACGGCACCGCGTACCGCCGCGGTAGGCGGTGAAGCGGATCTCATGTCGCATTGGCCTCTACTAAATCCGTTGATGCCAAACACACGTAAATCGCCCGACCGCGCGGTCGAGCGGTGCTCTTTCGCTTTACCGCCACCGCCGTCCGCGCGGAGGGGCGGTGCCGTGTGATAATCGCCTTAAGCGTTAAGAAAACACAGTTATGTTCATAATCAGTAATCGGTGGGTAGCTGGCTCGTGTGCCAGCAAGATTTAATTGCAGCAACGTTAGTTTACCTCGACAACCTGTAATCTTCACGATAGCGACATATCGTCTTTAGCCATAAACTAAAATATTAAAAGATAACATTTTAAAAGACATAGTCAAAAGATAAAAATATGTATTCTTACCTCTTCTATAGCATCTAATTGGACATCCGCGATCCCACCGTTGGGCAGGTCGAGGGGCGTCTCCTTGGCCTGCGCGGCCGCCGCGGAATGTCTCGCGGCGGCTGCGCCGGCGCCGCCTGCCGTCGGCCGCGTTGCTTCTAGCAGCACCTTCAGCGATGCGATGGCATGCAGCTGAGTGGCTTTCTCGTCCACTTTGCCTGTGGACAATCAGTGGGTGATATTGTTTTAAAGATTATTATAAGCTTGTGGCATTCCCTTTTTTCAACACAAATGGCAAATGAACACACTACCGAATGGTTCGCAGCTTATGCACGGCAGCACAAAGATAACTTGCATGTCGTCGAAATTTCAAAACGGTAATGCTATCCTGTGAACGCACGACAAGGATGGCTAGTTCCCTGTTGACATAGACGCTCTTAAGCCTTGACGCTAAATGCCTGAAAACCATACTGCCAGAGATCCTCTAATCTTAAGCGACATTCCTGGCTGTTATGCAGTATCCTAAGCAGAAACGAAGATCCCACTGTGTTCTACCTCTGTTATAGCTATTTCTATTTTTCCTGCTGTTTTCAGAAGCAGAGAAAGAATAAGAGCTGCTTTTAGAGTTGTTGTACTATCAGCGGGATGACCGGTCTATATACTGAAGGCAAATAAGCGATTCTTCAATTTCGTCTGGCTGATATCACATGTGGTTATTAATATAAGCATTAATACATTATGTTATATGTCTTTCGATGGAACGAAGTTCGGTGATGTAGGGTTAGATATTGGCACAGGCCTGAAATTTGTGAAATCATTGATCTTTGTGTCATTAGCACCCAGAAATGGAATACATGCGAAAGCACTTAAACGGGGATTACTCATAAAACTAGCCCACAAATTATATGCTATGCACGTATAGTAGTATATATGGTGAAGTTTAATATCGTTAGAGTCAGTTCGCAATAATCTCATTGTTCCATCTGCGTGTGTGTACCTCCAAAGAACAACTTTATATTATTCTACAGTGAGTGGTCTGACCTATTTTTGCTGGCAACAAGTAATGACATGTTGGTTTCAGTTTTAACCCAGTTTGAAGCCTCAAGTGGTTAAATGCGGCATTTTGATGTGAACTAGGTTGTTGCAAAGTGATTAAGCGTGTTGGAAAATATTGCAGTGTACGTGTATACGTATGCGTTGATGTTGGATGCTGTTTTGCAATTATATGGAGCTAGCTATCTGCTATTTGAAGCAGCAATGAATGGTGCTCTAATACGTATGACGGTTACTATGGACCTATTGATAATTAGAGCAGCAATCACTAAGATGTCATTTGAGCATTACCCAAAAGAAGTCCCTTTGCAAAGTTTAAGCACTACTGATCCCTTGATGACAGCGCAGCTTTACAAACCCTTCTCAACAGAAACACAAGGCAAAGTTATTTGGCTTCGTTAGTCCCGAAGCTTGAACTTATTTTTGCAGCCGATCGTGGTTTTCTTTAACAATTTGAGGTATGGATGGGTTTCTTTTGTCAGTGAGTTTCATTTTTCTATTTGCAGTACGAGGAAATGCACTCGATATACGGGTATTATCTCGCCCTCTTCAACCTGGTATTAAAAGCATACTTAGCTAAATGTATCTATACATATGTAAATGAAGCTCTTTTGGCTCTTTATGAAATTTAAATTTCCCGCGCATTACCTTCGACTGCATACATCAAAGTATTATCTATGGTGGCAGCACTTTGCACTATGTTCATTCTATACTTAGAAAAATTCACTCTGGCTTTGCACAATAAAAAGTTTACCAGGATTTATAAAAGAAATATTTAAGATTGTAAAAATATTATTTTATTAATAGCTTTTAATATTGTTTCTCTTTACAGGTTAGTAAATAATAGTAATTTGTACTTAAGTGTAGAAGTAATTTGGGTTTGGAAAAATCATTTGTGATAATAAATGTTACAATTAAAATAAATTTCTCTTTACAGAGTAACAACTTTCTGTTTCAATAAACAACATATTACACATATAATGAAAATTGTAACTTGTCGATGTCTGTACATACAAAATATATAAGGAAAATAATCTGAGGTGTATTTATAACTGCTTTAGAAGCCAAAACAATTTTTTTAGGATATTTTGCTAGTCAGCCTGTATATTTGCACGCGGATCTAGCAAAAGCTACTGCAACAAGATTGCGGTGTTAATAGCTGTATTGCGGGAGGTTCAACTTGAGATCTGGTCTTTTATTTTGGCACGTCGCAGTCGCCTAGAACTCGAGTATAAAGAAGAAAAATAAATAGGTACCTACTTCCAAAATTTTACACGTACGAAGCCGCGAATAAAACTAATAAGACTTCTCTTCGGAAATATACATGCGTGGCCGTAGATATGTGTGTAGTTATTTGGCGACTATCTCTAGGGAAATATATAAAATATTCCCTTATAACCTTTAGGTAATAGATACTTCCCTGCCTACTCCAGATTTAATCTGACGAAATCAGTATGTCTTAATTCTCTTAGTTGATTGTGTGACAGAAAAAGATTATGTAAAGCCTAGAAAGAAGTCAATTCATAAGGTATGGCTTGAACCGGTTTGTTACGCATTCGTCCCTCGTGTTTCGTCCCAAACGTAGAAATACGCATTCGTCCCAAAAATGTTTACTTATAAGCCCCGAAATTTAAATAATTATAATTACCTTACGTCCCAAATTACGTTCATTTTCTGTTCCTGTTCTTTTTGTATAGAATTTTTATTGTCCCGTGAGACGAAAAATATTTTTAAATGCTCGTTGATCTCTCGGCTAAACTTTAGGCTTATGCTTGTATGCCATCACGAGGCCGACAAAAAACGATTTAAAATAATTTTTAACCTTGTTTTGTTTTACTGATCATACGCATAAAAATGTTGGACTAAATGGGAATAATAAAAAGTGGGGCGAATGCGGAACATTTTGAAATATGGGACGTAATATAGTTGCAGATGCGGAACAAATCCTTAAACGTGCCATCTGCCCAATAATAACATACTAGATATTAGGTGGTGTTAGGTGTGTAGTTGTAACAGTCGGTACAATTATGTACTTGCTAGTCGCATAGTTCTATACCTAGCTATAAATAAAAAAGATAGAGGCATCCTAAAATAAATTCAACAGTATGAATAGCTCAGTTTACAAAGCGATGACACTGTTTGCTGAGATTAAGATTCGAACTCTGCTTCATGAATTGTCTAACGTAAATTACATTCCACCTTAAGATGAGAAATGCTTATAAAATAAATACGATAGAAAATGATTAACCACATAAGTTACTTAAACGCTGAGTTCAAAATTTTTAAGATTATTTATTTAGAAAGAATGAAAATTAGTCTTATAATGAGAAGCCCACTTAAAGTAACTATGTACTCTGAGTACCAATCTTTAACGTTTAGAGTTACAGCGGCACACTGGCGGCCAGATACGAGTATAATAGGTTTTTCATTATTCTCGTTTTCGAACAACTGATAGGTTAATCCGAAAATCAATAAAATACGGATATACTAAAAGGATATGTAGGGTTTTCATAACGGACTAGTGTTACCCGCGAATTCATCCGCGTGGAATTTAACAAAGAAAATACAATAATAGTATCCTAAGTTAGTTCTTATAACATCAGCTAGCTACCAGTGAAAGTCGTGTCAAAATTGGTCTAGCCGTTTCAGAGATTAGCCGGAACAAATAGACATACAGACAGATAAAAATTTTAAAAATCGAATTTTTCAATTAATTTCCTTATTTACTTTCATATACATTTAGTAAAACTCTATTATTTTGATATTATAAACAGATACTTCAATTATTATTTAAATCATAAATCATAACTTTATTTGCAAGAATATGGTCAAGTATACAGGTTGGTCATTTTATAGAAATGTACAACATAGTCTGCCACATGTGGCGTGCAAAATGTACAACATAGTCTGCCACATGTGGCGTGCAAAATGCATCCTTACTTTTCCTTACTAATATTATAAATTCGAAAGTATCTCTGTCTGTCTATCTGTCTGTCTGTCTGTTACCTTTTCACGGCTAAACCACTCAACCGATTTAGATGAAATTTGGTACAGATATAGTTTAAAACCCGGGGAAGGACATAGGCTACTTTTTAATGATGTAGGTACCACGCGGGCGGAGCCGCGCGCAAAAGCTAGTATACAATAAATGTTTGTTATATTATTACATGTCTAATATTATACTATAAAAAAAAGAAAATAGCCGGTCCATTAAATTAACAATACATGGAAATATCAAGTAATGCTTCATGCTTATGCCCATATACCTTGAAAGTGTCATTTATTTGATAACAATAAATAGTACTAATTATATGATTACTAGCTTTTGCCCGCGGCTTCGCTCGCATGCGTTAATTTAGAATTTGACAATCAATTCGGGTCGTACTCTGTAATAATATAATTCAATCATGATTCAAAAGACACGTGGCGCCATCTATTATCATAAGAACGTTATTGTTGTTTTCCTCGGGAACAGTATTTTTTTCGGGATGAAAGGTAGCCTATGTCCGTTTCTGTACACCTGACAACGTATATGCAAAATTTCAGGATGATCAGTTCAGTGATTTAGGCGTGAAAAAGTAACAAACAAACAAACTCATTTTCACTTTTATAATATTATAGTTAGGATTAGAATTAGGATAAAACATATCAATAATAAGTAATGCATTTAAATTAAATAGATCTAGAGAAGAATGTCGTCCCTATTGTTCAATATTACACACATAAGAAGTGTCACGATTATTACATTAAATAAGATTAATAGAAATAAAAAAAAAAAAGATTGAGTTTAAGTAATTGAAATTAAATATTTTATTATTACATTGCAATTGTGATTTTGTCCTCAAAATATTTGTTTATGGAATAATATTGTTTCCCTTAATATATTAAATAGTTTATTTGTATAGATTCCGACACAAATGCGTACTGATGACTCTATTATGTGCTTCCACGTTTAGTATCAGTGTATCGAAGTAGCGTTTCTATAACGGATCCCTGCATTTACGAGTATTGATGGCGATTTTATAACGCAACATTATGTGTACCTGCGTAATGGCGTGGCGTATTTACAATGCAGCTGCGTTGGGTATTGATCCATCCATCTTGGAGTGCCATTTTAATAACTTTAGGGGCAAAGATCGCATTGAACTGATAGCACCACATTCTTATTATATGTCGTTTAGTTGCGTTATTTTCTAGAGATTCAGATTGTCCTAGGATGGGCCAAGTCACAGGTTTAAAAGAGAATCTCAATGATATTTATTTATTTATATATTATGGTTTATCAACAGCAAATGTTTAAAAATCCACATCAACGATAACAAGGAAAGTATGGTGGCTGAAACATTTGCCAATTACAGATTAACCAGCATTCATCAATAGTTGTGACAATATTTATATCAAGAACTTACTATAACAAAGTAAGAAATAAAAAATTAGAATTAAGGAGAATTAAAGAGAACATAATGCAATTTAAATTATATGTGATTTTATGTGACAACGATATTGCTATTGCTATATTCTAAATCATTTTATAAATGCGCATGTGAGTTTGTTTGTTTGTTACGCTTTCACGCCTCAACTTCTTAACCGATCATCATGAAATTTTGCATACACGTTGTCAGGGGTACAGAAAAGAACATTGCCGAGGTATAGCTGGTACGCATATAACTTCAAAAAGTCAGAGATGCGTGTCTTGGGCACACGAGATCTTAGTATGGCATGGCAAAATCTAGTGCAATATAAAATGCGATTGAGTTAGGCAGCCGTGTTGAGATTTAGCGTTTTGTCACGCAGAAGTTCTTTTCTTATTTTGTCCAACTTTCTTTAGGAATAGCGTTTTAATAACGACTTAAGTACACATTGGTGAGTGACGCCTTTTTCTTTTTAAAATGACAACACTATTAGTAGTAAATCCTGTGTCAACGTGGGACTTTAAAAACATTCAAACAACGGACACAAAAATCACCCAGACTCGGTATAACTATTTGTGGATATTTTATTCCGAATTCAAACCCAAAACACTCGGCAGTGGTAGTGGTGATAACTTAAACCACTTCGCTTTACGTGCAGTGAAGTGACGATTAAACAATGCGACTGGATCTCACAGATTGGCGTTTTCATAACGCGGTTAAGCGGGGTTGAGGATAATAATAGAGCGAAGAGTTCACAATGCAGACATGCTGGGGCGTCCCCCTATCATAACGAAGCTTGTGAAGTTACTACGCGAGGGAATAATAGAGCGAGGTTATTGCACGTTGTAAACTTGAATGTTGTTAGAGTAGCGATAGCTCAGTGGGGAGACCAACAGACTGCAATGCAGAGGGTCTCGGGTTCGAACCCACGTTGCGCACCTCTGACTTTCGGAATTTATATGACTTTTCGAAATTATGTGCGCATTGATTGACAATTATCGCCTGCTCCTTGCCTCAGAGAGCACGTTAAGCCGTCGCTCCCGGCTGCCATGAACATCTATGGCAGTCGTTATTGGGAGAGTGTGACACAAAAGAGCCCACTGGGTCGAAGTGTCGCCGGTCTGCACTGACTGGCCCCCACATAAGATAAGATAAGATAAACTTGAATGTTTACGACAGATCTATTAGACTACAGTAGCGTAGGGTTGAAGTGGTCGCCTCCCTACTGGTACTGCGCTGTGTTGTGGATTCGATTCCCAAACAGGACAAACATTGTGTTGCTCAAATTGTTGTTACGAGTCTGGGTGTTCATTGTGTACGTTGTCTGAATGTTTGTAAGGTCCTCCGTGGTAGAGGATTTATTTCTAGTGCGGCAGATGCATTTTAATTTTTTTTTAAATGGGCGGTCGGATACCTGATACTCTTATAACGGTTATTAAGGGGGTCAAAATTTTGTTCCTTTTTGCGTAGGAAAATAGTATTCAAAAATGGAAAGCAAGGAAGTGTGACGATGACGAAGCGTGACGATGATGCGAGTTCTATGATTTTTGTTCACCCAAGAAGTGCTCAACGCGCCTAAAGAAGTTTTCACTACAAAAACGGATATATATACCGTAATTTTTTTTACATCTATTAAAACAATTGGATGGTATATTGAAATTTTTCCGCTTTCTTTTTTGATCATTTACATGTAAATTCTATTATAAGTCAGTACTTCTTTACATGTGAGGATCTGGGGCCGTACTATTAATATATAGTCTCGCGCGTATAACCTGAACTTGGTAGGCACCGCTGTAATACATTCACATTTCACCAGTTATGGTTTAAGGTGTAACATAATAGGGGCCGAGCTCATAGCCGGCCACCAGGCACAGCTACTAACGCCGCGCTGCCTATGGGCATTTGTTGACGGAATATTCCAATGACAGTGTCCGCCACGGACCCGGGTTATAGTCGGAGTTATAGTGATATACATACGTACAGAAGAATCCTAATTCTAACTAATATTATAAATACGAATGTGAATTCGTTAGTTAGTTTCTTTGCTGCGCTTTCACTCCTTAACTACTCAACCGATCATCATGAAATTTCATCCAAAAAAGTACTGTTCCCGGGGGATAGAAAATTGACATTATCTATATTTACGCGAGCGAAACCGCGTTCAGAATCTAGAAAATAATAAAACTGAAGTATAGGCTCTTTAGTTTTATTATGTTTGTTTATTTGTGCTAATCTGTAGAACTACTAGTCGGCTTTCAAAAATATTTTTTGCGTATCATAGCCCAATTTTTAAGCAAGGTTGTAGGCTATATAACATCACGCTACGAGCTATGGGAGCAGAGCAGTCATATAAACGTGGGTATAACCGCGTTAAAAAGAATAATAAATTAACCGTTTTTCTTTAAAATGTATTGTTACAATGCATTGCAAATGCTTCTGTTGCCCACATGCACATAAATTCTGAATATGAGAATTTAAAAATGGCCGTGTGCCGTAAACTTTAATATATTAGACAAGCTTGTGATATATGTGTTTTGGTTCTGTTGTTTTACGAGAGGGAAAGGTAGGGTACGGTAGAAACCTTGTTCATAAGTAAAGCAGTCGACAGGGTAAGAAAAACGTTGAAATTACACACACACATACGAGTAAGTTAGAAACAGTCAAGAATACCCACAAGCATACACACTCTCACACCCGGAAAAATAAAAATAATTTATTAAACGGGTATATAAATGAGCTTTATTTTTAGTGCAATGTGCGGCTATAATACCATATACTAGCTGGCAGTAGCTCAGTGGGGAGACCAACAGACTACACTTTTTACACTACCTCGTTGTTCTCGCGGCAAAACTTTGGGCTTATGATTCCATGACATCACGAGCCCGACAACAATAAGATTTTATATCATTTTAACCATGTTTTGGTTTTGCTAACTATATACACAAAAATGTAGGACGGAAAAGGAATAATTAAGAAAGAGGGGCGAATGAGGAACATTTTGGCATGTGGGACGAATGTAGGGGCGAATGCGGAACAAATCTTAAAAAGAGTAGCCGTGAATTCCTTGTCAGTTCTTATTAGTTTTACGGCCTTGCCTTGCAAAGCTTGGCAATAGGTAAATGTAAATTCTTAGTATAGTTTAATTAGTGTAACTTTGAAGTTTCATCAAAGTTACTTTGTAAACTAAATAGAACCTTAAGAAGAAGCAATATTTTACTACATTATGTTGCCGACTCCAGCCCGGCCAGCTCAAAATCATTTATTGCTCGGGCATTCAAATCATAAACTTGGAATATTGAAACATAAATATAAACATAAACATATATTACGTGTTTCCTTCTTCCTTCAATCTTGGGTTCTTTAAGCGGGGCGTGAAAAAGCATCTTCTCAGGCCGTCAAAGTAGAGACCTCAACATCGCCTCGGCTACTGTGGGGACGATGTGGAGGCCACTGCTCTTAGACCACACGACTGCTTACCATCAGGTGGAATGTGGTAATTTTGACGAGCAAAATAAAAAAAAAGAAACATAATTCTTTGGATCTATATGCAAAATATTGAAATGTACTCTACAATAAGGCTGTTATTGCCAGCTTGTCTTCTCCCTAGCCTTTATTATTCCCAAGTAACTTGTGGTCGGCTTTCTAGTCTAACCGGATTTGACTAGATATCAGTTTTTATACGGAGCGGCTGCCACCTGACCTCCGCAACCCGAAGGCTAACGAGACCCTAAGGCTAGACCAGTGTCAAGATTTTAGAGGGCACTGACTTCCCAATAACGACTGCCATAGATGTTCATGGCAGGCGGGACCGACGGCTTAACGTGTTCTCCGAGGCACGAAGCAGGCGATAATTGTCAATCAATACACATAATATAACTTCGGAAAGTCAGAAGTGCGCGACGAGGGTTCGAACCTGAGACTCTCTGCATTGCAGTCTGTTGGTCTCCCAACTGAGCTATCGCTGCTTTCATTACCCCTATACTACCAAAAGTAAAAAATTTCTGATAAAGTTGTCAATAAGACAGAATTGCTCTTTACTATTTCTCTCATCTTAAAGATGTGGTTACGTAGTGTGTGGGCTGCTTTATCGTTAGGGGTGGCGCAGGGTGGATAGGAAAGGGCTAGTTACCCACACGACCGCGACTAATCGCAAAGATTTGTTAGTGCTAGACGCGCGACATACTGATATTAATGTGGACGTCTTACTGCCCACTTTGTACGATGTTAGATTGTGTGGTAGATGGCTTATTACAAGTATAATACGACTTCTTAAAGCACTTGTGTAACAGTCATACTTCTTATGATTGACTGATGATTCTAACTTAACAGGTTCCCTGTCCAATGAAACACATATAAACAATAGATTTTCTATTGTGTCTATCACAGCCAAATAAGTAATTGTTTGTCTTGGTCTGGGTGTTTCTATGTATAATATGTATGTATTTACAATAAAAAAAAGTATATAGGTATGTATGTTTATCCATTGTCTAGTACCCATAGTACAAGTTCTGCTTAGTTTGGGCTAGATGGTGTTGTGTGTATGTGGTAGAATATTATTATTATTATTTGTTTCTCTTTCACGGGTATATTCCTAATACGTTAGGAAAATACCCGGCTCATTGGGAGGCTTACACGGAGACATGGGTCCAACGTGAAAAGGCCCTTCGAGAGTTTTAATCAAAGGTATTATTATTATTATTATTAATTTTGTGGTAGAGGATTTTTCAGTATTCAAACATAGTATCCTAGTTATTATTATAAATGCGAATATAAGTTGGTTTGTTTGTAACGTTTTTTGGCCTTAACTGCTCGACTGATCATCATAAAATTTCGCATACACATTGTTAGGGGCACAGAAAAAGACATAGACTGCTGTCTCTCATCCAGAAAAAGTATTGTCCCGAAAGGAAATTAATTTGTTGAAAAAATGTACATTATCGCGGGCCAGGCCGCGGGAAAACCGTTAGTTATATAAGATTTTAATTAATACTACACTATATGAGATTAAATATTGATACATGCGTTAAAAACAATCGTTTTTGCTATGTAAATATACTAAGGATATGGCGACAGCGTCGTAAAACATATTTAGACCATGTAATCCGTTGGCTGTGCGACCATCGCCATGTTGAATACATTCTTTATTTTTCTCAAACAGACTTCTCACACACTAGATATAATTTCTGAGCAACGAAGGATATATCAAACATTCAAAAGGGACACAAAGAACACAGACTTAAAACACGTAGCTATTTATGAAGCACACCATTTTTTTTGTGCCGAGTGGGGATTGAACCCACAGCTCTTGGCGTAGTAGTAATGGCGAGGCGGCCACTTAAACCACTGCGCTTTCCGTGCAAAATGTTCATATAAGTTTGTTTTCAAGTGAGCGTTATACTAGTGCAACCTCGGCCTTAAGCTCCTAATTGTATCTAGCCAATACAGAGTCGCCATAAGCTAGATAACTGACCTAGCAGTGCCCATAAACTAACCATTAATACAAGCGACTAACGTTATTGGTCTGTTTGTCTGTTTATCGATATATATGGATATATCCTAAATCTTCACTATCCTAAGATTAAGTTAAGTACTTCACCGATTATCATAAAATTTCGCATAAACACACATATCAGGGGTACATAATAGGATATAGTGAACCTTTCATCCAGTAATAAAATTATTGGAAAAAGAGGAATAGAAAAAGATAGACAATGGTGTCAATTCTGTTGTCACAAAATACTCTAAACTTAACTAAAAATCACTAAAATTTAGTTTAGTCCTGTCCCTTTTAACGATTTCAGAATACGAAATGTCGTTTGACAGGACTAAACTAAATTTTAGTGATTTTTAGTTAAGTTTAGAGAATTTTGTGACAACAGAATTGACACCAATACCGATCTTCTATGAATAGCGACAGCCACGACGTGGGACCAGGGCGTACTCGAACTTGCAGTATTCCGCTACGAGCACGAAATATACGTTGACACAACGTCGACTCCGTGGCGCAGCGGTAGTGAATGCGACTGCTGTGCATGAGGTCTCGGATTCGAATCCCAGGTCAGGCCAACAAAAAGTTATTGGGTTTTTCTGTTAAGAAATCTCAATAGCAGCCCGGAGTTAGGAAGTTGGCGGTGTTAGACACCGCCGTGCCTCGAAAAGCACGTAAAGCCGTTGGTCCTATGCCTGATCTCTCTTCGGTCGTGTCGGATTACCATCCCATCGGATCATGAGAGTTAAGGAACAGAGAGTGCAATTGTGTTTGCGCACACTCTTGTGCACTATAATATCTCCTGTGCAGATGGCCAGTCTCCGTTAAGACTGGCCGAAATTCGGTCTGGAGGACATTATTATTATTATACGTCGACACGTGTTTCGCCTCAGCTCGAGACATCTCCAGGACCGTTTGGCAACGAATGAGCAATGAGTACCTTTACGCGCCTGCTTTTATGGACTTTTTGTTCCCACACTACGCTCACTATTGCTCGAATGATGCGAAAAAGCAAATAAATTAAGCAATAATGAAGTATGTTCGTTCAGCAATGTATTCTTATTCCCTTTTTTTATCTCTAACTCTTCCAATACACTCACTTTAAAGCCTTTTTGACATGAAAGTAAAAGTTCTAAAGTTTGGCTATTATTTTATGACCCGCTTGTAACAAATGTTGAGTAAAATGTGATTTTCCTGAATGATTATTTTTAAACACAGCTATGTGTTCCTTGTATCTAACTTCAAAA
This sequence comes from Catocala sponsa, assembly GCA_963564715.1. Classification (NCBI taxonomy): domain Eukaryota; kingdom Metazoa; phylum Arthropoda; class Insecta; order Lepidoptera; family Erebidae; genus Catocala; species Catocala sponsa. Next base: position 23,692,104 of record OY751344.1, on the reverse strand, counting down.
CTACGTCATAGGTATTGTCAATCTTTATCTATTGCAGAGGCTCCCAGACTTTTTTCTCAAAGGCATTTTTCAAAATTTTGCGGGCTCCGGTGGACCCCTATAGCTAAACAAGTTCATGCAATAAAAAAAATTGATCAAATCTCTACGGGCTAATCTTGTTTTTATTTTTTTAGAAAGGACTGAATCTACCCCACGTGTAGGCGAGTTGAACTTTTTTTTTTAGTAATTCTCTACCGAAATATCGAAAAACCACTGGTACTGAATATGGAATATACAAGTTTATACAACGAAAGCAAATAAATTTTTGTGGTCTCGTGGCTTACGAAAATTGTGAACCCCCATTTTTTGTCATGCCAATGTAGACCCCCGTAAAGTCTCCCATGAACCCCTGGGGGTCCGCCTGGACCACTTTGGGAACTAATGATCTATTGCAATAGTTGGGGTGGGCAATCAGAGGGTGCGTGGCGGATTCCTCTCTGCCCAATAATTTTATTACAATAGACTTCCATCAAGTAAAGCCTATTTTAATTAGATATACCTTTTATCCAGAAAAAAGGTATTGTTACTAACATCACCAACATTTATGCTAGAGAAGCTGTAAAACAAAATGTTTTAAAATATAATCGCTCACGTAAAAGCTAAAAAGCCAGTTTATAATATTAGTAGAATTGACTATGATACAGCTGTAGCATCCAACTCATTCTCGCTGCTCACATATTCGTCCGTTTGTCTATTGCTAATGCCGCGGCTACACATTGGTTATATTTGCACCAATGTAGCTTATTGCGGCCAATACGCCAATGTGTGGAACAGTCTTTGACACCATGTGAACAATCCAATCACCGTCCTGTGTTCAACACCGACGCGCAAAGAGTCGGTTTTTTCAACAAGTTCAAAGGCGAGGGGAATGGAAGGGGAGTGCGCGCGGGCATCTTGGACAGAAAGTCGCGCGCGCGCCACACATTGGTCATTTTAATCATCCACCACCGCCTTTTCTTTCGTTGTTTTCTTGTATGATGCAAATAATAAGCATATGTACCTAAACCATATGTGTAAGACGCTAGAGCAAATAAGTTATCGTCCATAGTCCGCTCTGCGTCAACTGAACAATAAGGTCCGCGCTTGTCTATTTCCAGTGTTTGGTGCAAAGTTGGTATTGAAGCCAATGTGTGGTGCAGTAGCTTGATTCAATATTGACCATTCAAAATTAGAGCCAAGCTTGGACGCAAAGTTGAATCCAATGTTTGGCCGCGACATAATAGTTGACGGTTGGACCCAAGGCCCTTAACAGCTATTTTCCTGAGTGTTTGTAATTTGGACGGGAATACTACAAATTTCTACACAAAAAGGTTTTCCTTGTTTGTCAAATAAACACAAGAAGCGTGTCTGTCTAATGCTAGAGTACTCCAACATCAACGCTTGAGCATTTCTAGTATTATCCTAACTAATATCATAAATGTGAGTTTGTTTGTTACAATTGTACGTCCTAACTACTCGATCGATCATCATGAATTTTCGCATACACGTTGTCAGGGGTACAGTCAAAGACATAGGGTCATCCATTAAAAGTAGTAATAGTAATTTATTGTCAAAATCTACATAACATGAGCGAAGACGCGGGAAGAATCTAATCCTAATCCTAACTAATATTATAAAAGCGAAAATTAATTTGTTTGTTTGTTTGTTCGTTACCTTTTCACGCCTAAACCACGGAACCGATCATCCTGAAATTTTGCATATACGTTGACAGGTGTACAGAAACGGACATAGGTTATCTTTCGCCCCGAAAAAAATACTATTCGCGAGGAAAACAATTTGCGAAAAAAAAAACGCCAGGAAAAAAAAACGTTCTTATGATAATAGAAGGCGCCACGTGTCTTTCGAATCATGATTGAATTATATTATTACAAGCAGAGTACAATCCGAATTGATTAATGCGGGCAAAGCCGCGGACAAAAGCTATATAAAGTTATATTATATATTAGAAATCAGGCATTTATTTTAGATTTTGAGTGGATAAGTTAGTCGGTCATAAGATGTAAACACCGACGGACATCATGCAGCCTGCATGGTTTTTACTGCCTCTAGTGGAACATAAGCCAACGGACTACTTGAAATCGGGTTAAGACCAGCAATAAGTAAAAAATTTGTATTAACCCAGTATACTACCACCAGTTCAGCGCCAGGGGTATATCCGTCATTGAACCCCAGACCTCGTGCACAGCAATGATGTGACCATCACGAAAACTAATTACAACTTGTAAGTCTATGAAAATGTCTATCCGAAACTTCAGTCGAACGGAAATATTAGAATTATAGGTACCTACCGCGAAGATTTTTAGATTTCTTTCTTTCAAAGTGACATTATTCCATTGTTCGGACCACTTTACTGGACTATTTGGGTTGAACAAAGCATTATTTCATGTATTTTATGGTACTAATGGTACCAACAATATGCCCGAAACTTTGACATTTACGGTCCAGATTAAATTGATTGATTGGTCTTTTAAAATCAAAGAAAACTTTGTTGATATTGTTGACATTTAATTTTTTAAACATGACTCCCGCTCTGGGAGTCATTCCAGTGTCGCGACGGACTTTACAAACATTCAAACAACGTACACAAAGAACTCCCACATACGGAACAACCATTTGTGGATCACACAAATTTTTGTCCCGTGTGGGATTCGAACCCACAACACTCGGCGGCATGGTAGTGGCGAGGCGACCACTTAAATTCGTACAGTCAAATTACTCTAAGAATGGATTATTTACTTCATACGCAATCACCTTGACAGACACTATGATTATGTTAATACAGCCAGAATCGTTGATAAATAATAGTTTAAAAAATTTAAAAAAACACGCTGTATTAAAAAAAAACAAACTAAAAAGTAGAAAATAATTTAATAATTTTAATGTAAAAGAGCGTGGGGTGGAGGTTTTCAAAATATCTTAGAAAGCACCCCACGCTTTCATTGACATTATTAAATTATTTTCTACCTTTTAGTTTGTTTTTTTATTAAAGCGTGTCTTTTTTCGTTTTTAAACTATTATTTAATAATAATAATAATAATAACATTAATTTGTCAGAATATTGTAGTTACAATGGTGTTACAAAAATTTATATGTCCATAATATCCTGCCGTTTCCAGCGTACAAATATTCAGATAGGTACAATAATCATTAGGAATAATAAAAAAAATAAAAGCTATATGTCAGAAAAATATAAAAAAGAAAGCTAAGATAATTAAGAAAATGTCAAATGTATAAAGTAATTTAATTATAGGATGTCAAAGTTTCATTTAGGAAGTCATACGTTCGGGCACGCCACGATCGTGGCGGTAAGTCCCGTGTTTGAGGAGTGGCTGGAGAGGCGGCATGGCGCCCTCACCTTCCGGCTGACACAGGTTTTGACCGGCCATGGTTGTTTTGGCCGGTTCCTGTGTCGGATAGGCCGGCAAGAGACGCCCGGTTGTCACCACTGCGGCGACTGCCGCGACGTTGTCGAGGACACGGCGCTGCACACTTTGGCAGATTGCCCCGCCTGGGCATCGCAGCGCCGTCCGTGAATTGATCGCGGCAGTCGGATCGGTTGCCCTCTCGCTCCGAGCCGTAGTTCTGTCTATGGTCCGGAGTGAGAGGTCGTGGAACGCCGTCACCTCCTTTTGTGAGGAAGTCATTTCCATCAAGGAGGCGGCGGAGCGGGAGAGGGAGCGTTTAAACCCTCTCCCCAACCGCAGAGCCGGGCGCCGGAGGGCGCGAGACGACCTCCAGCCACCATGAGGTTTGACCTGGGGGTGGCGGGCTTTGTGGGCCTGCCCGCCATCCGTTCAGCACCAGGTCCGAGAGGCGGCGTGCGTGTTCCCACGCGCGCCTCTGTGTCGAGTCCGTCTCCCCCCTAGGGGGGGGACAGTAGGGAATATTTAGAAGGTACCAGCGGGTAGATCTTTCGTGTAGTGGCCTGCCGTTTCATACGGCAGGCCGTAACCTCGGCGGCGTCGCGACTGCATGTGAAAGTGATTCGCGCGGCCCCGTCGACAGTGGTTTGTTGAGGAACACCGTGGTAGGTTTAGTCGGTATTCCGGGAGGTCCATTTTATTGTTAACATCTTTCTTTTACCCCGGCGAGTCCGACATAACCCCTCCGCCCGCCCCCGCGGAGGGGTATGCGTCATAGCATTCCCCCACGTTAAAAAAAAAAAAAAAAAAAAAAAAAGGAAGTCATACGTTGAATAGTAACATTTGTCTAAAAGCAAATAGAATAATTTATTTTTAAATGTCATAAAATACAATGTTTTAAAATTGTCTGGTAATTTATTATAAATACGTATTGCCATACAGAAGACATTATTTGAGAATAGTTGAATTCTTTGTTGGGGTACATTCAATTTATGAATCTTCCTACTTTTCCTTATTACAACATTATTATGAAACTCGAATAAATATGTATGTTTATGGACAAAGACACAAATTTCATATACATACAATGCTGGAAGTGGTAGTATTTTAATTTTTTTAAAGAAGGGGATACAACTGTCTATAGGCGGTGCATTGGTTATAGCACGAATACACCTTTTTTGAGCACGGAATACATTTATAATGTCAACTGAATTACCCCATATTATAAGGCCATAGCGTAAAATTGAGGACACATACCCATGATATGCATTTAGTGCTGCGTCAACACCAGCTACGCGAGTAAGTTTGCTAAGTACGAAAACAAATCGTTGTACCTTAGCGCATAGTTCGGTAATGTGTGCTTTCCAGTTGCAATGTTTGTCTATGGTAATGCCAAGAATGTTTGAACTCTCAACTTCTCCTACAGTATCATTTTCATAATTCACTTGTATTTGTGGACGATTGCTATTATAAGTCTGAAATTGTATCATTTTGGTCTTGCTCATGTTGACATGCAGATTATTATCTTTTAGCCACTGTATTACACTATTTAATGTGTGATTGATTTCCTTTTGATAGTCTGCAGTATTGCTATCGGTTAATTTTATATTAACAGTTGTATCGTCAGCGTATAGTATACAGTTGTGTGAGGTTACGTTGGGCAAGTCATTTATATATAGTAGGAACGAAAAGGGCCCTAGAATACTGCCCTGCGGCACACCGCATAAATTTTGTCGATAGGAAGATCTGTAGACTTGTTTTACCGACAGTTTTTCAGACATCGTATCTTTAAATATTTCCACACATTGTTGCCTGTTACTTAGATAGCTTTTCAGCCAATTTAACGCATTCCCCCTTATTCCATATCGATTTAGCTTATAAAGTAACAATTTGTGATTTACAAAGTCAAAAGCTTTTGACATATCTAGGAGTATAGATATAATGGGATTTCTTTTATTTAAACTACATGTAATCTGTTTTACGAGAGTGAAGCACGCAAGAGCTGTAGATTTATTTTTTCTGAATCCAAACTGTTCTTCTCTTAAAATATTATGTTTTGTTACAAAATTATACAGCTTGTCATACATGGTTCTTTCAAAAATTTTAGAGATGATTGGTATGAGAGTAATAGGACGGTAATTATTCATATTACTTTTGTCTCCTTTCTTGTAGAGTGGTTTGACAATTGAAAATTTTAGTCTGGTGGGAAATATACCCTGAACTAGCGACAAGTTGATAATGTGGCTAATATGTAAAGATATAAATTTAGAACATTGTTTTAGAATTTTAGCATTAATGTCGTCGTAACCGGTGAAATTAGTCGAATTTAGGGAATTAATAATTTTATATACAATACCGTCAGTAATTGGGGTCAAATAAATACTATTAGAAATGTCAGATATGGTGTGATTGTAGTAAATTTTACTTTTAGAATTATAGTTAATTGATTTATTTGTCATGTCGATAAAAAAGTCATTGAATTTATTAGCTATAATACCTGAATTCGTGTACGTGCGTTGGTCAATTATGATAGAATTAATTTGAGGCATATTATCGCTTTCAATAGTGTATTTTTTAATTATATTCCAAGCAGCTTTACATTTATTGTTAGATTGATACAAGTAACGAGTGTTGTCAATTTTCTGAGCCTGTGATATACAACGCCTTAATATCTTAGCGTAATTTTTGTAGTTTTTTATATGACGCTCTTTATTTTCATTTTGTAATCTATATGTTAAGTATAGGCACCGTTTCTTAATACAACATCTTTTTATACCCTTTGTAATCCATTAATTTTTATAGGTTTATTTCTAATCTTAACTTTTAATATGGGAAAACATAGATTATAAAAAAGCGACAATGTGTCATGAAAGTGATTGAATGCTATATCAGTATCGCTTGTCTCATATATTTCATAGAAAGATAATTGTGACATACATGATATAAACTTTTCTATATTATCTAGGCTGAAGTCTCTTTTCTTTTGAAACCAAAAATTTTTTCTACATATAATACTATCCTCACAAGAATTAAAACAAAGAGTTTGACCAGTTTCGTGGTCAGACAGTGTAAGTAAATGTATTTGTGATTGAGCGTTGGGTATGTTGCTGGCTATAAGGTCTATACAGGATGTTTTTCTAGTGGGCTTAGTAATGTGATTAGTTATATTGTAATTTTTTTTTTTTTTAATTATTGTATTGTCATCGGTCCTCGATAAGTCTACAACGTTTAAATGAAATCTGACCGTTTGAAGTGGGTCAAAATAGAGCTCAAAGGAGTCGGTTACATACAGACAAACATACAAGTGAAACTAATAAAAGCGTGTTAAAAAAGCGCTCTACGGCGAAACTTGTTACTTCATAATAAATATGCTTATTAGACGTTCGCTTCATAGGGTTCTCAACTGTTTTGTAGCATTAAATTAGTAAAGTGCAAGTTATGATTCCTCAAGAAGGCACTAAGGTGCGCTGTTAACAGGGCACCACTGATCCTTTATCCTTGTTCGACACCAAAACAAAATTTTTGGCATATAATCAAATACAGCAGTTTCAAAAGATAAAAATCCGATTTCACTAAGCAATTTATGTAAACCAACTAAATGTTTAAAAAATTAATTTAAACTTTTAAAGAGATTCTAAATTATTATTTAAGTAATAAATTAGTCCAGTAATAAATACCATTGCAATATTGCAATAACTTCTTCAAATGGTTGTCAAAGAAAACTATAACGACTTATATGATACCTCCTAGTTTTCACGCCCCAGATAAAGAACTCATGATTAAACGAATTATGTACCTGTTAGACTTAGTAAAACGCCTAAATGATGGCACAAAAGGTCTACCACTCCTACACAATATCCTAAATTAATCACACAATATCAAATAACCATTTTCGTAAATACGAAAATAACGTTGACCGCCATTTTTAGATATGAAGCCACTGACCTTAAAACTGAACAAGTACAAATAAATAAGCTCTAAGGGCAAACACATAACAATGTCAAAAAGATAAAACAATATTCCGAACACATGTACCTACCCAATATAAGTTAAGTTCATTTTCAAATAAATACGAGTAGCTCTGAGAATAAATAAGATGAAAAAATCTCTTGTTTGAACATTTATTTTCACAATAAAAAGACGAAATAAATGGAATAACTTTTGATATTAGCTGACACGTTATTTTCACCAGATACAAGAAGATACTACAGTGTATATTATGTAGTAATATGAACGTCTGAGTAGCTATAAACATTGTAGACTATTAGAGGGATAGCAATACCAACAGTTCTTGCAGAAATAAAATAAAGAAAACTGCAAATGTCTGTATAATTCGTAGGAAAATGGTATCTTTAGCAGAGAGCATGGAATCAAATCACTTACGGTAAAAGATAGTGCGCAAATTGCATATATTCTTAACTAATATTATAAATACAAAAGTAGGTATTGTACTTCTTAGTAGCCGTTTGCAGATTGTGTGTAGTAGAGCCTCACTGATTTCAACATGAATGGGCCGGCTCGACCGGGGAAGGACTACCCTCTCACAGAATATCGACGTGAAATAGCAGTGTTCCTATTGTTGTGTTTCGTTCGGTGAGTGAGAGTGCCGGAGATCCAATCACCGTCTTTGCTGCTTCCCGCTCCTTTTCCTTCCCACTTGCTTTCCTAAAGGGTCGGCAACGCGCAAGTGTTGCAGGCGTCTATAGACTACGGTGACCGCTTACCATCAGGTGGGCCGTATGCTTGTTTGCCAAATTTTCAAATAATATACACAAAGAACATCCAGACGTGGAACAACTATTTGTCGGCCTCGATGGCGTAGTGGTTAGTGTAACCGACTGCCACGCCTGAGGTCGCGGGTTCGATTCCCGCATAAGTCAAACATTTGTGTGTCATGCGTGTCATGTCATGGATGTTTGTCTTGGTCTGGGTGTTTCTATGTACATATAATATGTATGTATTTACAAAAAAGTATATAAGTATGTTTATCCATTGTCTAGTACACATAGTACAAGCTCTGCTTAGTTTGGGCTAGATGGTGATGTGTGTATGTGGTAGAATATTATTATTATTATTTGTGGATCAAACTGGTTTATGTTTCGTATTGGGATTGAACCTACAACACTCGGCGCAGTGGCGAGGCGACTACTTATATTACTACGCCATTCACACAGTCATACACTCATATAGAAAGAAAGAAAATATTTATTTTGGCCCAAAAAGGGCACATCCAAAACATGAAGAAAAAAATACAAAATAAAAAAGCAGAACAATAATAAAACTAGAAAAAAAAATATACAGACTAACAACATACAGTGATTTCTAAAGATTGCTATTCATATATTAGAAATATTTAAATACAAATTCCTATTTTGCCTACGCAGTCAAGCAAAAATAACTTGACCAAAATCGACGATGCAACAAAAACGATAATAAAAATAGCACAGTGTTTATTCGACTAACGAAAACAGTCGAATCGATACGTAAGCTACCCTAGGGTCAAGGTGAGGTCAACAAAGGCACCTCGTACCCGCGCTCGAGATTTTCGATCTCGATTATGAAATAAGCACCCACTTTCGTGTATCGAGGGCAAGGTGTAAAAAAATTCGTTTAATCACGATCTTTACAAGGTGAGCTTTTTTATTAAAACATATACCAGTGTACATAATAAAATCAAATCAAAAATCATTTAGGTCACAAAATAGCGCTATTGAAGGTCAAAGTTTAGTGATTTGGGCAATCTAACGGATCTTCTCTCTCAATCTTTTTATAAACAATATGAGACATACATATTTTGGCTTTGAATTGTACGTGTATGGTTTCATTTAATTTATCAATTTCGTTCTATTTGGTTGCTGTTCGTCTGAAAACAACAGTATAACCAAATGATTTCTGTAAGTTTAAAAGGTTCCCAGTTCCAATAAATATTAAAAAAAGAAAAGCAAAACAGAACGGCAACAGTAGATATAGATTGTCTTAATTTATTTTACTCTAATGTAATGATGCACAAGAATACGTTTGTATGAAATAAACGCTGCCTGCATTTTCTTACTATAATTAGGCTATTCGTAGTCATAAGTCAGAGATTGAAAATGATAGAAATCTTTAATTAAAGCATCTGGCGATATGAAAAGCCACCTTAGTTTATAGAACTTTAAATAACATACAGTTTTGCAATACATAATATACATACGAATAAAATTCGAAACCTTAACGTTATACATAAGAGTGCGCGCTGCATCCTTGACTATGTAAAGTAAATAATGCCTTATGTATTAAAATTAAGCTACTTTACACGGATTTTATCGCGTTGTTTATTGTGGATATAGTTTAAATTGAATGCAATTCTCTGTTATATTTTTGCTTTTTGTCTCTTTATGTTACTTTTTTTCTTTTTTTAATTTATATGTATCTTTTAAATAAGGTACCTACATAAAAAATATTTGTGGAAGCTTGTTAATAGCAAAATTCATTTCACATTGTAACTATATTCTAGAATATTAGCCTGTAAGCTTTCCAATAAATAAATAAACTATTATTACATAATTTCGAATTTATTAAACTACAATTATTAAACTGTACTACTATTGAAGCTATTTCAAGTATTAAACTTCTTCTTTTTCTCCCTTAGCCTTTATTATTCCCAAGTCACTTGAGGTCGGCTTTCTAGTCTAGCCGGATTTGACTAGATATCAGTTTTTACACGGAGCGACTGCCACCTGACCTCCGCAACCTGAAGGCTAACGATACCCTAAGGCTAGCCCAGTGTCAGCATATTAGAGGGCACTGACTTCCCAATAACGACTGCCATGTTCATGGCAGCCGGGACCGACGACTTAACGTGCTCTCCGAGGCACGGAGCAGGCGATAACGGTCAATCAATACGCACATAATTTCGAAAAGTCATATAATTTCTGAAAGTCAGAGGTGCGCGATGTAGGTTCGAACCCGATACCCTCTGCATTGCAGTCTGTTGGTCTCCCCACTGAGCTATCGCTGCGGCGTATTTCAAGTATTAAACTATTTAAGTATACATGTTACCCGACGTTTAGGTTGCCTTTCAGCAAATATGGTCACGGGGAGACTCTATAATAATTAATTTATCATCATCCTCTCGCCCTGGTCCCAATTTGTTTGAGGTCGGCGCAGTATGTTCTTTGCTTCTATATTTCTCTGTCACCCGTCATCTGATCATTTGCCCCTTTCTCTTTCATATCCATCCTCACACAGTTCATCCATCTTTTCCTTGGCCTTCCTCTCCTTTTTCGTCTCTCTACCCTCATATTCATCACTTGCTTACCTACATACGTATTATCTCTTCGCATAACATGTCCATACCAAGCCAAACGATTTCCTTTCACCTTCTCGTCTATGGGCACCACTTTCAGACTACCTCTTACGTGTTCATTCCTAATTCTGTCCATTCTCGTCACTCCACACATCCATCGTAACATTCTCATCTCTGCTACATGCAATCGTTTCATCCATCTTTTTAGTAAACAAAAACTCAGCTCCATACAGTACTACAGGTTTTATAATGTAGTTTTTTAATTTAAATAGCTTAAATAGTGGTAAAGTTTAACAGTAGTATATAAGTAGTTTCAAAATTATGTAATAATAGTTTAAAATAAACCACGCTTTAAAATCCGTATAAAGTAGTTTAATTTCAATGTATAATATTTTCGTAGATGTAAGACAATATTACAAGGATATTTAGGGAGGTGCCTCATTAGTGCGTTGCGTTGCGTATATATTTTTTGTGACATGTCACATTAATGCGTTGCGTTGTCGCACGCGACGTTACAACGGATCGACGGACGAGAGACAAAGCTGGGGGAAGCGTGAGGCGCTGCTCTGTTGGAGCTCCGGTGAGACGACCGACAGTGTTCCGATCCATTGTAGAGTGAAGACTGAAATCAACACTAAGGTGCTTGCGTCGCCTTTTTGCGCTGCGACGTCGTACGTTGATCCGTTACAATGACGCAACGCAACTCACTATTGAGGCACTTCCCAAACATAAACTAGCTTAAAAGGAAATCCTCTTGAATTTTCTCGATGTCTTGGTCCTTGAAGACTTGATTGCAGAATGTGGCACTCGCAAGGTATAGTAATGAAAAGTACCAAAATAATAGAAATTTTAGTACTTAAGATTACTAAACCATGAGCGTACCGATCTTCTTAATCTTCTTCTTGAAAATGGTGTAAGTATGGCTAAATATACATAACAGATGACATTTATAGGAAACGCTTACATTTAAAGATATATTAAAAGAATTAAAATGTTCTTCAGTAATATCCTCTTTGATTGCACGAATGGCGTAGTGGTTTAAGTGTTCGCCTCGCCACTGCCACATGCACTGAGTGTAGTGGGTTCCAAACCCACACGGGACAGAACATTGTGTGATCCATGAATGGTTGTTCCGAGTCAGGGTGTCCCTTGTGTCCGTTGTTTGAATGTTTGCAAAGTCTCCCGAAACACAGGAGTTAAGAATAGAGCGGAAGAAAAATTTAAAAATAAAAACGAGTCTTTTTCTTTCTTCTTTCTCCTAAGGCGACAAACAGGCTTATGATCTGTTTTGGGAAGTGGTAACAGCTGTCTATAATTACTTGAAATACAAGGGTATCACTTACCACAAATAATATAATACTACACTTATATCACACATAGTACACTTACGTAGCTGACCCCATGAAAAAGTAGTTGTTCGTTTCTCCAGTTAAGCTTATATGCTTGTGTTAGGAGTGGGCCTACGTAGGTCGCTGAGGTAGTCTCTTTTCCAGCGGTCCATCCACCATACAAGGCAGCGAGTAGGCACACCGTGGGGTTTTGGTCCGTAGGCCCGAAGTACAGGAGAGCCGGACATAAAGCTCTCGCCTCCCCTTGTGGCGAGAGGGTATGCATCAGGCAGAAAAAAGGAGTGGGCCTACGTAGGCAGTGCATTGGATCAGATGCGAACCCTCGACCTCTCAATGACAACTATAATACCTTATCCATTAAGCTAGCTAGGTATCAAAGCTGCACTTGGCAGTCTAGTAATGGTGATATGACTACTTCAAACATTTACACCATATATGCACTCAAAAAAGCATAAATATTATGATTATTCATCTAGTTCACAAAGTAACACTTATGAACGTCAAAGTTACACTTATTCTTGAGAATTTCCATTTACATTTACATGTGCCATGTTCAGCAAAGGAGGAGCATAGAACCTATGAGAAGAACTTGCAAAAAATTCACGACCACTCTTTTTGATCGCAAAGTTTACAGTAATGTTTATTTTACAAACGTTTATTTATTTATTTATTGTTAAGGCACTTCAACGACTTATTCACTAAACATTTTAAGCAAGGATGACAAACATAAGTTATAAACACAGTGAATTTATTTGTCACTTACAGAAGTGCACAGCACTCGCAGAAAAGGTAACACAGTTAAAGAAAAGAAAATACATATTAAATACGTTATGCGTCTCTAAAGTAAACTTACAGATTATATATTTGACATATAAGTAATATAAACCAACAATAATGCGTCTTGGAATTAGGTACAACAGAAAATACAATAATATAATCCATACACTTCTACGTTCCAGACCAATACATGCGTGGCACTGGACGACGGTGGCATCAGCTGCTTACCTGTTCACCATCATGGCGTGTATCTCCCGCCGCCAGTACTCCGACTGGTAGGGCTATTGAGTCCATAAATAATATAATACGAGCGAATCCAGATACAGACATGTTCTTTGATAATATGAGCATAATTACAAAGAAAGTATTATTGTATTTAAATAATGTATAATGTGTTTGATTGTTTAATTTGATATGTTTATAATTTTAATTTAATTGTTTTATTTATGTTTACTTATTATTTAATTAGTATAATAAATACATTTTTAACCTAGTTTTAAATTAGCATAACATGTAAGCGTGTTGGTGTATTGCTGTAAGCTTATATTGTTTCTTTATGAATAAATAAATAAATAAATAAATAAATATCAAAATGTAGGTAGGTTAATAAAATTAGGGAATAGAGTGGACTGAGAAAACGGTAATGGATGCGTGTATTTATTCATTGCTTGATTCCAGATAGGCCAAAACTTCTGAATCTATTCACAAGTTTTGGCCTATCTGGAATTTTTTAAATGAATTTGAGAAGATGTCGATGCTATTGGTTCTTGTAACTTCTGTTGTTTTCTGTAAGGAGCTGTAACTATTACACCACTTACCACGTTTTCATATGCTGAACATGGCACAAATAAATGTAACACTCAAGCAATAAATAATATTTAAAGTTACCCTCTAAGAGCAGTTTATGGTAGAATAGGAGCATCCACTTACGTGTACATATTGCAATCTGAGTATCGAATTTGTGGACCCTTTGACCTATAACTACTTATGTGAAATTTTACCGGTAATAAGGTTAGGGTAAGGTATTACCTGCGCGCAAGCAACAAATCAAGCCTGCCCAAATTTCAGTTTAATCTGATCACGGTAGGATTTCATTACTGAGCGGACATCATTCTGTATTCCGAACTTTATAACTTCGTTTAAGTAATAAAGTTGGTTAATGCAGAATGATTTAGGATTTGGGTAATTCTTTTAATCCACATAATCTATAGCAGAGGTTCCCAGACTTTTTTCTTATATATCACTTTCAAAATTTAGCTGGTTCCGGTGGACCCTCTGTAGCTAAATAAGATCAACCAAGTAAAAAATTTATTTTTTTTAAATTTCTTGAAAAACATGCGAAATATGCAAGTTTTCACAAGTAACAGTCGCTGAGCTTGTCGAACAGTTGGTGAAGTCAAGCCAACATTTTAGTTCTTCACTATTGAAAGCAAATAATTTTTTGTGGATCCCGCTTACGAATTGTGCACTCCCATTTTTTGTCACGCAAACGTTGACCCCCATTGAGTCTCCCGTGGACTTCTGGGGGTCCACCTGGACCACTTTGGGAACTAATAATAATATAATATTCTATCACATACACACAACACCATCTAGCCCAAACTAAGCAGAGCTTGTACTATGGGTACTAGACAATGGATAAACATACATATATACTTTTTTTTTGTAAATACATACATATTATACATATAAACACCCAGACCAAGACAAACATCCATGTTCATGCACACAAATGTTTGACTTGTGCGGGAATCGAACCCGCGACCTCAGACGTGGCAGCCGGTTACATGACCACTACGCCATCGAGGTCGACTAATGATCTATAGCTATAAACTGGCTGCCTTTTTTACGACATAAAGCCTCTTTATCGTTTATGTTATAAGTTTATTCATGATGGACTTTAATAATTTTAATATATTATGTAGAAAATTAATGTAAATAAATATTAAAAAATATTATACAATTTCAATGTCATCCTGTACACAAAATTGACATTACCTACTTATATAGGTGGATTTTAAAAATCCACATAATCAATAGCTATAAACTGACAGCCTATTTTACCACAAAAAGCCTTTTTATCGTTTCTGTCATAAGTTTTCCATCATCATCATCAGGCTATGATAGTCCACTGCTGGACATAGCCCTCCCCCAAAGAGCGCCATAGCGCCCTGTCTTCAGCTTGCCGCATCCAGCATCTGCCTGCAGTCTTTCGCAAATCGTCATCCCACCTGGTCGGAGGGCGTCCTACACTACGTTTGCCGAGTCGCGGTCTCCACTCAAGAACACGCTTACCCCAGCGGTTGTCTGTTTTCCATGGTGGACTTTAATTTTAATATATTATGTGGGAAAACTAAATGTGGGAAAACTAATAAATAAAAAAATAATTTCAATGACAACCTGTACACAAAAAATTACTTATATAGGTGGATTTTAAATTAGTGTGGTGAACTGGACAGGTAAAAAATACTATAATATTAATTTTGATTGCAGGATATTATTATGAAACGGTTTGCGTACAATTTTCATATAAATAAGACTTAGGAATAGAAAGCCAATTATTCTCATAATAAGAGTTGTTTTAAATAGTATTCTAAACTTGTCTAATAAACTTCGAATGTCAAGTGAAATACTATTTATGTTCATATTTAAAGATTACTTTTAGAGTTCGAAAAAACTCTTATACAACGGCTTTGTCCGTCTGTCTGTTATACAACTTTCAACTCAAGACTAAGAGCTAGAGACTTGCGGTCAACGCCATTCCACTCAGCATAGTCGATATACCCACGTAATGACTATGACCTTTGACCTCTGACCTCAAGGTCACGTGGTATCACGTGACCTTTGCATATTACTTGAACCATTTTTTTAAACTCTAAGATTTACGGCAATTCATTGCCGTTTCTCACTTGTTTTAGAAGAATATTATTGTCATTGACAATCAATCAAAATTCTATTATGGACAGTTTTATTACAAGATTTGGCCAACTGTTTCTATATATCAATTGTACTACAACTATAAACAGCAAAATACATAACCAATAATAATATTATACTTAAACTATGTACTTTAGTCCACAGCCTAGCTCTCGTGGTTGTGAAGGAAAATATCTATATACACACGGACGCAATCTGTTCAAAAATCTAGTAAAATCGTCTTGTTGTATTCCAAATGTATGTTTATGAAGATATTTGAATACTTGTAACTCAATCATGCATAAACTGTTAAAAATAAAACTTGACACGCAGACAGACACATGAGTTTTTAATTGGGTAAAGTAATATCCTCCAGACCGAATTTTCGGTCACGGCGGCCAATCTTAACGGAGACTGGCCATCTGCGCAGGAGATATTATAGTGCACAAGTATGTGCGCAAACACAAGTGCACTCTCTGTTCCCTAACCCTCATGATCCGATGGGACGGATAATCCGACACGACTGGAGAGAGATCAGGCGCAGGACCAACGGCTTTACGTGCTTTCCGAGGCACGGGGGTGTCTAACACCGCCAACTTCCTAACTCCGAGCTCGTATTGAGATTTCTTAACAGAAAAACCCAATTCGTTTTTGTTGGCCCGACCCGGGATTCGAACCCGAGACCTCATGCACAGCAGTCGCATTCACTACCGCTGCGCCACGGAGGCAATTAATTGAATGAATGTGTTTACAATTACTCCGTGTAAAAAACTTACTACTTTACAGTTTAAACGAAACATAAATAGTTATATTACAATTTGTCCGTCCCAAATATTTAAGTTATTGGTGGACAATACAGATACATATTTATCAAAAAATCACTTCAAATCCTCTATACAATTTTACTATGGCGGCCGCGCGCCGATTTGAATATGCACCGCACGAGCTCTATCATTATCTGTCTTACGCTCGGCGCAGTCTTAAGGCGAACATTAATCATTAACGGTTTAATACGCAAATAACTTAATAAATTTAGAGATGCACGGCTCAGGCTCGAACTCGAGACCTCTGTGTGGCAGTACAATAGCCTTCCATTAGATTAGCTAGATTATTATTGCTGCTTTAAATGACTTTTATCTAAAAAGAATAAATCGCATGTTGTCCTAAAACATAAAGGTTCAATCTCAGCACGAAAGCCTAACAATACGTTGGAGCTCGTAAAAACTAACTACACATTTGATGTTATTTGCTTTTTAAATATAGGAGCAAATAATAGCATGTCATATTATTTGCTTCTTAAATATAGAAACAAATAATAGCATGACATTAATAAAAACACGCATGCAAAACAAAGTGCCTTACAAATAGTGGGAGTAGTAGAGCCTCGCTGATTTCAGCATGAATGGGCCGGCTCGACCAGGGAAGGACTACCCTCTCACAGAATATCAACGTGAAATAGCATTACTCCTACTGTTGTGTTTAGTTCGGTGAGTGTGAGTGCCGGAGGCCCAATCACCCCCTTTCTCCCATCCCGCTCCTTCTCCTTCCTACTTCCTTTCCTAAAGGGTCGGCAACGCGCAAGTGATGCCTCTGGTATAGCAGGCGTCCATAGGCTACGGTGACCACTTACCATCAGGTGGGCCGTATGCTTGTTTGCCACCTTAGGTGAATAAAAAAAAAAAACATTACTCACCCCTACATACGTAAGAGGATAGGCAGCATTACACCCAATTCGCCCGTGCTACGTTTGAGCACCCACATAATAGGGGCCCTATATTATGACGGATAGTCAGAGTTGTGTAACATAACAGCCATATTTTCCCTATACACCTGAAAAGGTAAGTAGAGAATTTCTCTCATACTTTCTCAGCTACCAGCATCCACAAGGGTTAAGCAGAGATTGTAGCATATGTCCGTATTTTTTTTACTATGTTTCCAGGTCTTATGTTATGGGAACGAATCTACTGCCGTTTACTGACCGTAAGTAGAGATGTGCTTCTACTAAGAATTTCTTAACAAAAAACCCATTATAACATAGGATCATTCGATCGGTCGTAAATTATAGGGGTTTAAATATGAAGTTGTTGCTTCATATGAACTAGCGGTCGCCTAGTGGTCAAAATTCGACCAAAATTCTTAAGCTTGCTACTTTGTTTTCTGTTTTTCTCTATTACATATACCTAAATAAGGTATAGGTAACCATAGTTACAAAAAATTGTACGACAGTAGAACAATGTCGAAATACTACGAACGCGATTCGACTGCGTGTGTGTAGTGTTTTTTTTCATTAATTTAATGTATTTCTAATGCATATTTTATAAAAATATTAGGATTCGCCCATCCTTCTCCATATAAACTTTAACTGTGCCAAATTTCATACTCCTCCGTCCGCGCAATTTTCGTAAAAAGGGTTACAAAGCTTTTGCTTCACGTATTAATATATAGATAACATCGGTAACGCTGTGGTTATCATACTAACTATTTTTTCAATATTTTAGAATGGCCAATTATAATTTTGTTTATTTTCATTGTATATAAGCCACTACGATTTGTCGTAAATTAAGAAAAATATCAACCATCATGTAAGTATGGCGATCTGAAACAACGAATACGGGCAGACATAACTTTACAAATTGTATAAAAGGTTATTGATATATTTTATTATGAATAATACAGGTTATTATTAATATCTATTATATAGTTAAGAAACAAATAAACAAGATATGTTATCTTGTACCAAGAACTGTTGTTACACGAGAGGTGGGATATCGACCCTTTTTTGCTGTATCATCGTGTAAAACTAATGCTGGATTCCGCGCATCTATTCGACGTGTATGTAGAAACTGAAACTGAATGTGTTTAGTAGGCCTGCTAGTAAATTTCGCAATACACTAAAAAGAGCCATTGAGGAAACTGAGTTAAAAATGTAAGAAAGATTATGTAAAATTCAAAATTTTAATGCATATTTTGTTTGATTTTTGCAAAATTGTCATAAATTTATAATTATATAAG
This sequence comes from Catocala sponsa, assembly GCA_963564715.1. Classification (NCBI taxonomy): domain Eukaryota; kingdom Metazoa; phylum Arthropoda; class Insecta; order Lepidoptera; family Erebidae; genus Catocala; species Catocala sponsa. Next base: position 23,673,361 of record OY751344.1, on the reverse strand, counting down.
CTGTGAATAACGGTGTGGGTTGCACATTTAATCAAACTTTATTTAAAATGTATTAGAAATAAGGACATAATGTGTCATTGTTTGTTTTTCCAAATAAATAAATATAAATGAATTAATGTAATAATAAATTACCGTTGTATTTCATACAGAAATCACGAGATTTCGAAGTTAGTTGTAGAAAAAATTGCAGCAATTTCATCGCTAACCTAATACCTAACTAGATTTTTTTCCTTTCTAATAAGGTTTCTGCTGCATATCGACTGCAAAATGCAGTGTAGACTTAACTCTATATATTAGGTACGTTACAGGCAAGTTGCGTGCTAGACAGGCAATCTCGCTGTTTGATAGACAGATAGTGGTGCGCGATATTCGCTCTATAATTAGTTCCGTGGAATATGCGTGACTGCAGACACTTGGTGACTTGCCAACCTATCAAGAAATGTACTCCGCGGAAGGGGATTAAACTGCGGTGTAGTCAGTAATCCTAACTAATATTATAAAAGCGAAAATGAGTTTGTTTGTTTGTTACCTTTTCACGCCTAAACCACTGAACCGATCATCCTGAAATTTCGCATATACCTTGTCAGGTGTACAGAAACGGACATAGGCTACCTTTCATCCCGAAAAAAATTACTGTTCCCGAGGAAAACAATAAGAACGTTCTTATATATAGATGGCGCCACGTGTCTTTCGAATCATGATTGAATTATATTATTACAAGCAGAGTACGACCCGAATTGATTGTCAAATTGTAAATTAACGCGAGCGAAGCCGCGGGCAAAAGCCAGTAGACTTATAAAAACATGTTAATCTACGTTAACACGATAACTTGTTTCCCCAATCATATCTCGTATATGTTTGGTGTAGCCTGCGGTGTATTATACGCATATTTAGCCAGCTCTTTATGATTATATGTTTAACTGCACGGATGGCGTAGTGGTTTAAGTGGTCGCTTTGCCGCGGCCACTGCGCCGCGTGCTGTGGGTTCGAATCCCACACGGGACAAATGGTTGTTCCGAGTCTGGGTGTTCTTTGTGTCCGTTGTTTGAATGTTTGTAAAATCGCCCGCGACACAGGAATAAATACTAGTGCGCGAGTTGTCATTTAAAAAAAAGAAAAATCTCAGTGATAAGTTGTTGGCCACTCCGAACCAAGCAAAGTAATTTAATGCTTTGAAAGTTTGCTTTGTCTAAATCCTAACCAGGACCTCTTGACCTCTCTTTATGCCACCTATCCAGCGCGGCAGTCAAAAAGTCTCAAAGTCAATACCAATACCGTACATAATACTGCAGGAAAATATTGAATTAAGTTTAGGTAGTAAATAAGTTTTCCAGGAGTCAATACGGAAGCACTGTCATTTGATAGCCAAAATAAAAAGAAGACGCCATCATCAAAACCCGTGCGAAGAAATGCTATAAAATGGTTGACACTGAAAATTTTCAGAACCTCGGACTAAATAAAAATTGTTTTATAAGTGCTGTGTACCAGTTTTCACTTAAATAATAAACTGGCAGAACGCAAACTTCGTAAGAAATTCATCCCATTTAGATTGAGACTTTAATCTTGGCAAGATTAAAGTTGCAATGGAAGGAGACTTTCAGCCTCGCAATTATTTTAAATATGTTTTATAAGTAACTAGCAACCCGCCCCGGCTTCGCACGGGTATTAAACAAACATTTCAAAGGTTCTAATTTTTTACACACACACACTCTCCTATACATACGTACTTTCTCGTTTTTGCGTGGGGTCATTAAAAAAGAGTAAAATGAAGAAAATTCAAATATAAAATTATATTTTTTTGTATTTTTTATTTTTTTTGTACTATAATTTTTCTTTTAATATTATTTTTTATTTTTGTAAAAAGGCCTTTACTATATACTTTACTTTCTCTGCTCCTGAAAATCAATTTATTGAGTCAGAGCTTCCCAGTAAACGATATTTGATGTTAATTTATTTTGTGGCAGCAAAATAAATTGATTTTCAGGACCTCCGACCCGCGATAGACCAACATACAGTTGGACATGAGTAAAACATTCTTTTCGTAGGTCAATCCCTACTAATTCGAAAGTTTGGCCTTGGGACTTATTGATAGTTAGGGCGAAAGATGTTTTCACTGGAAATTGAAGCCGTTTAAATGGGATTGGCAGATCACTTGGGATCATCGGAATCCTCGGTATATGAGCTAGTTGACCAGCTGCTGGGCCGGTGATAATGGTTGCTACAATTAAATTGTCCTTCAATTCCTTAATAAGCAGCCTCGTCCCGTTGCACATGCTTGGAGGGCTTAAATTCCTCAAAAGCATAATTGGAATTCCAATTTTAAAGTCAATTCATGTGGTGGCAGTCCAGAAGGGTTTAATGAATTTAAAAACTCCTGGGGATAATCGACTGCGTCTTCGATATTAGTCACGGTGTCTATCGGCTACCTCGTTTACAGCTGGAGCATTATATCTACCCGGGTGTGCTGTTTGTGGTGGGCGGTCGGCGTGAATTATTAACTAATTTTCAGTTTCTGATGAAGATTCTCCATCACGGCGTCTTTTTGGGAACTATTTCTAGAAAGTTGAGATCTAGAAATTTTGGGCATTTTAAAATGAAAAAAAAAATTAAACTGCCTTTGTACCAACTTTGTACTAAATTATTTGCTTAATAGCTATAAAAATGTAATTGAAAAATTATAAGAACTACTCGAGTCGCTAAACTGTTTGGTTAGTTGAACTACTCGAGTCGCTAAACTGTTTGGTTGGTTAGTAGTTAAAAATGGATTTAGTTTTGAAAAGAACTGTTGTTTAGTTCTGAAAAGAACTGATGTTTAGTTCTGAAAAGAACTTTGTTTATTTTGAAAAAAATAACTTTTATAGCGGCGACCATGCGACATTTTTCAAATAACTTACATTTTTAAACTTGTGATATCTTTCGAATGGAATGTCCAAATTGAATAATTCAAAAAGTTATATAATGGTTTTGAACCAGACTTAAATATGAAGTCATTTATTTCGATAAGGATTCATTCCAAAGTATAAATAAAAGAGCTTTTATAGCGGTGGCATTTATATATATTTTTTAAATGAAAAAACACTTATTGTGACATAGCTATAATAGTTAGACATATGCTGTCGCGATATTTTTTGTAGATAATTATATATTCTGCAAAGACGTAGTACATTATTTTGTTCTATAATCAATAATTTTCGCAACGCACGCGATGTAAGAAAGTTTTTTGGCAATTTTTTCACACCTTGGGTTACATTATTGGAGTTTTAGTATGGATCCCTAACTTTTTTGAAAATTTAATATATCTATGTTCACCGGAGATAGCGTAGCTTCCCAACAGTGAAATAATTTTTCAAATCGGGCAAGTAGTTTCGGAGCCTATTCAATGCAAACAAACAAAAAAACAATCAAATCTTTCCTCTTTATAATATTATATAGTGTAGATATAGTGTAGATAACTTTGCATCAAAAAAAAATGTATGTAACAAAGTAACACTTTACAACGTCTAAGTTTTGTGGGTTGTGAGTTTAATGACAACAAACTAGCTAACATCACAATTTTATTTGTATCTTTGTATTGGTGTGCACACAGTTCGATTCTGTGAAGCCAAAATGATCTTCTTGAGTATTTCAGTTTAGTAATCTGGTTCTTTCAAATGTTTTAACGTTAATATCTGTAGAATAACGTTATATCTCCTAGATATTTAGGGCTAATCTTTCAATAACGTAATCAGATGAAAATTATCTATAAACTATGTTATAAACAGACCGAATATTAAAGTGAAAGAATATAACTATTTCAATAATGCGACTGTATTTTTAATTTGTACTTTATTCTTCAAATTACTTCTTTTGATAAATATTTGTGCTAAGTTGCAGAGGGCAATTGTTTCGTATTTAACTAATATTCAGTTGTTTCCCAGGTGATTTATAACTTCGTGATAATTTAGCTAGTTTTGAAATTGAATTATTTTCTTACGAACCAATATGTTGTTGGTGTAGTAAATTATGGCGATAGTCAACATTGACATAATCAAACTAGTAATTAATCAGTAGCTGAAAAAATAAAGAATAAATGGTAAGTTCCTTTTAAAGGTATTTTTAATAATATCGTAGTCTTGATTCGGTAGCAACACTTTATCGTGAAGAGTAGACAACTAATCATTTTGAGTTCACCTATCGTACAAAATTGATTTATATCGATACACTTAAAATAATAAACTTATCCTAAAAAGAAAACACAATTGAAATGCATTCGTAATTACACAATATCCATATTCTTAATACTAGGATCCATTTATAATTAGATTGTTATGAACAGCAGTGAGACAGTGATTGTTGTAGAGGCTGTATAAGTGACAGGGCTCTTAGAAAGATTGGTGGAGTGGAGCCATGTTGGGTTTAAATCTATATCAGCATTCAGAGTGTTGTGTTTGCGAAGCGCAGTGTCGTACATATGGTGTAACAGTAAGATGTGGTTAAGTAAAGTAAGGATATAATTACAAAAAATTATACAATTATACTGCTTTATACTTACGAATGTTTATTTTTTATAAAACACTATTATTACATAATTTTGATAATAACGTTACAATTTTGAACATTGAGACAACCACCATCAAAGTCTCCCCGTGACCATGGCTGCTGAAAAGCAAACGAAACGTCGGGGAAAGTGTAGAATTAAATCTAAATCTAATTAGATTTTATAATTTAAATGGCTTAAATAGAAGTAAACAGTAACTAGTAAAAGTGTTTAACAATAGTAGTTTAAAAGTTTCAAAATTATGTAATATAATAATAGTGTTTTATAATCCTAATCCTAATCCTAACTAATATTATAAAAGCGAAAAAGAGTTTGTTTGTTTGTTACCTTTTCACGCCTAAACCACTGAACCGATCATTCTGAAATTTTGCATATACATTGTCAGGTGTACAGAAACGGACATAGGCTACCTTTCATCCCGAAAAAAATTACTGTGCCCGAGGAAAACAACAATAACGTTCTTATGATAATAGATGGCGCCACGTGTCTTTCGAATCATGATTGAATTATAATTTATATTATTACAAGCAGAGTACAACCCGAATTGATTGTCAAATTCTAAATTAACGCGAGTGAAGCCGCGGGCAAAAGCTAGTAAATAATACAATTATATCGTTTTATATTGAAAAAAATACATTTCAGTTGAGAATATTTAATCTAAGCCATTGTTATTATTGCAAATGTAATTACTGTAGTCATTCTTACAAAACAACTGGCATGACTCTAATATTAAAAGTAAAATATTTCATTGTCGTAGATAAAATCCGTTAATTCGAATAAATCATTAAAAAGTATAAACAGCAGATCAGAACCAGTATTGATTTTTTTATAACTAAAGAGAGATATCTAATATATAAAAGGCTTTTTTTAATATATCTTATATTCGCACTAGAAATTAAAAAAATACGCCACATTTTACTGTTACGCAAATATTTTTTAATATCGTGTGTTATGTTCTCTTCTTTAAACCTATTGACGTAATTTTGGATCCTGTTCTTTCTATTGGATCCAAAATATATTTTTTTGGATCCAATAGAGTATTTTCCAACTCAAAATGACGTGAACGTTGTTTTGAGTGTTCCCTTAATGTCACTTATTTGCTTAAATTAAAAAATCCAGTCTTATGTGAGAAATGCAAGCGACACAGATGGAAGTGATGCTTATTTGTTTGTAAGTTGTTTTTTTAATATGTTTTAGCTGATATCATGGTAGCGTGGCTTTGCTCACGTAAGGCATTTGGAATGAGGTACATTAGAATGATTGGTGATAGAAATTAAAGTGATGCATTGAACATTTCGTATTGCTAGTAAATATTAAAATAAATTTGACTAGAGAATTCAAACGAAGGCTTGGTATGACATACAGTGTTACTTTGTTGAAGTTTTTACTTCGAACACCCAATTTCACTTCGGTATTACATAAGTATAATCTAGTAACATAACTATTAATTTGTGTTAAGATGTCTTGAATCTAATTTTCTAAATTAATAGAATCTGAAAATTCTAATATTGCAATCAATTTACAGAATAACAATGGGGTTGTTATCTTATACGAATTTTTGGGCTGTCATTACAGTAAAACATTTTGGCGTAGATTGATTAATAATATCAAAATTTTAAATAGAAAATCAAGTAAAGACTGACTGAATCATATTGTGTATTCGTTGAAAGAAAACTAAACATTATCTGTAATCTTTCTTGAGTTGCTAAACGCAACGATTGCATCATAAAATCGTTGACAACGTCGAACTCCCCCATTATTGAACAGAAACATAATAGTCACGTCACTGCAAAAGAGGTAAAGTGCTTCTTTTGTGCTGCAAACTGATGAAAATCCGGAGACAGATTATGGAACACTAGTATTGTTCCATAGATATATTATGACTCTGGATTTTAGAGTTCGACATTTTTATTACAATCGTTACAGTTTGCAACGTGAAGATGTGAAATGTTATATATACATTGAAATTAAACTACTTTATACGGATTTTGTCGCTTTGTTCATTTTAAAATACTTTTATTACATAATTTTGAACTATAACACTACTATTATTGAATTTTACTGCAATTTAAGCTATTCAAATTAATTAAGTAACACTATTTATATTTAAGTTACACTTTTCCCCGACGTTTCGATTGCTTTACAGGCCATGATCACGAGGAGACTAAGATGGTAGTTGTCTCAATGTTCTGAAGTGTAGTTATTTTAAAGTAACCGAATATCATTCAATAAATTTAATTTCAATAAATACTTTTTATAAGTATATCTCTCGTGTAGTTCGTTATCTATATTTTTTTATTTATTTTGTAGATTAGTATTTATTTCTATCATCAGCCAGTAAATGCACATGTATCTTTAGCATTAGTGTAAGTGAAGCGAAGCGCGGTGCGTACCTAACTCACCGTCATGCATCGGATCGATGGTATGAATCATGAGCTGCAAGAGACCGTGGCGGAACTTGGCGGCCGGCGGCGGTCCCTTGCTGGGCCCGGCGGTGGCGGTGGCTGTTGCCGTGTTCGTCCCCACCGAGGTCTCGCTTGACGTCGTCGCGTTACCATGCTGTAGACAAAGAAAAATATATATTAGTCAGGATTGAATTGTTATCTTGGTTTTAATTTAGTTTTAATTTTACTTTATTTATTGGATGAAATAAATTATTTACATAAACAAAAGCAACAATCGTAATTTACAACTTAACTAATATTTATAAAACTAGTAAAACAAAATGAAAAGGAACAAAATATAGGCTTGTAAAATTTTGTAAAAAAAAATCCCTGTATTGCTGTCGACCGAGAAAGTGCCCAGGAGATTGGCAGCATTGCCACGTTGAAAGGCAATGCTGATTCTTTGAGAAAATTTTGTTAGTGTAAGTTCCCCGCGATATAAGCCTAAAGCCCGCCACACACGATCGCTCTGGATTGTGTCTGTAACGTTTCATACTAATTCGAACAATACAAAATATCTGCCACCGGTACCTCTCCGCCTCTGATGTCTGTGTGTGGTAGGCTTAATACCTACCGCAGGATAAGAGATCATCCTCCACATCCACCACAAAATCATTTAAAATGGTTTCGTTGGTCGATGAGAGAGATGTGGATGCTTCGGCAGCACAAATAGCGATGTTTTGCTCTTGCGTAGATTATTCTCTCACGAAATTTTTTTACAGAAGCGTAGCTTTGATGTGAAATCTAGAAGTTTTGGCGGCAGTTTGTTAAGAATTTTTATAGTTGTCCCTAATCACGTAGATCAGGGTATCTAAGCCTGCGATTATTATAAGAGATTCTACGAGTAAAGACAACAGAAACGTGACCAATATCAGATTGATTATGTATTAGATATATTTTAATACAACTTAGGTAGCAAGCAACTTTAAGCTCTAACTTTTAGTTCGTGTAAAAGTAAGCGGTTACCATAGCTTATACTTTTGTACCTAGAGCTTTCCGACAGCCACTCGCTGACATAATAAAAATAACGTCACTGTGATATCCCTGACGAAATTACTGCAACAGCACAACACATTTCTAAGTTGTTCTGAAGTATGCGACAAGATTAATTAAGACTAACTTTTGTGGTTTAAAACAATTTCTATAACGAAGATGCTCCTAATTTAAAAGATCACGTTAAACAATATTATTTAGCTGCTATATTCAATAGGCTGGCAGAAGACGAATGAGTTTATGAAAGAGAAAATCGCGAATGGGTTTATAAAAGAGAAAATCGCATCCTCTTATTTGACTCCACAGTCTTCTGCCGTTTCGAGAATATACAACCGTGTCGCTAGAATGTTTAATTGTCCTCAACCTTTATCACCTTTTGCCCGCGCCTTCGCTCGCTTTGAAACTATATTTTTTCCTGCATGATAGGTACTGTCCTTTTCTGTATTCCGAACGACGTGTATGCGAAATGCCATGATTGGTCGAGTAGTTATGCGTGAAAGCGTACAAACAAACTCACATTCACATTTATAGCTATACAATTTTCTAACAGTCAGCGGTCTGCTGACTGTTAGAAAATTGTATCTTCTGAACATAATTTTAGACCTGCATAAGTCACTGTGTTTCAATCCAGCAAATCTTGATAGGAGACGAAAAGATATTGTGGCCCACTCCCCAAGGGTTCGTACTGTCTTTGCTAGACGACAGTACACCACACAATCAACATATATATACAATAAAATAAACCTTAAATTGAATATATATCCTATGTTGCTATATGACTGTAAAAAATCGGTAACGGATTGGCTAAAAACGCAAAGTTATGAGGAAATAGAATTAATTTTAACCCGAATCTGTTAAGCACTAAAACGCAATACGCAGAATCACTCAAACCCCCTCCACTCATGCTGATACACACACACACACACAGACACACACACACACACGCACACACACACACACACACACACACACACACACACACACACACACACACACACCTCCTATTCATGCACACTCACGCATGCTGCATACCATACGCACACACATACACAAACACACACACATACACAGCATACTAATGGAGCCGCCGAATTTTTCTCTCTTCTATAATAATTCTTTTCATTTTATTTCTTTTATACTGGTTTCTACTCAACATTTACAATGTAAATTAGATAGTAAGTAAGGGAAGTTGCGAGGCGACCCCATCACAAGTATTTTTATAACTTACTGGGAACGTCTCAATTTTGTGATGCATGACAATGTTTGAGAAACAATAAAAACCATTTTTATTTTTTTTTTATTTTATAGTATAAGCAAGAATATAATTCTGAAGAAAATTAATTATCTAAAGAGAATTACTGAAAGCATTATTACCCAACAGAGTTCTAGTGCATACACAAATAACTTAGAGGCTGTATTTAATCATTTACATCTTGCAGTGCTCCACTTCGGTACGAAATAAGTTGTTACACAACAAGCAAGATACTCAACTTCCCGGACAACTAGATGTTTATAATTTCATGAAGTATGAGTATTCGCTCAAGTATATAGGTCACTTGCTATAGCCTAGTTTCATTCCACATTATGTTTTCAGTACACGAGTACTTACGAACTTTGTAGTTTTGGTTCCGTCGAGCTGTATCTCTTTATCTTAGCTGAGTGTTTATTTATAAGATGATTACGGAATAGCGTAGTTAGTTATCTTTGATTTTGTACATTATTTTATACACAAATAAAATATATGCAAATAGCATAAAAAAATATATTTTTGTGCAAAGAGTCTCAAAATTGGTTGTGAATTAAGGGGGTTATTAATATTTAATGTTGTAGGAATAGTAGGGTGTAGTGGGGATATGTCGCTATCTCCCTCGGACAGCTGCATTTAAATAGACGTTACGTCACAGTTTCTATCGTGCATACTTTTTCTCTCATTTGACATTTACCTCTACTGCCAGATTAGAAACGTTTCTATATTATTTATTAATGAGTTGATTTCAAAAATTATATATATATTTTTAGTGTTGGGATAATGTAACTATTTGACTAAAATAATAAAAGAAAGTCAACTACCCTGTTATATTTTGCGTGTGGAAGTGTCCACCGGTTTGAGTAGGTGGCGAGGGAATATATTGAGTCAACTCCCCTATTATATTTTGAGATGGGAAGTGTCCACCGTTTTTAGTAGCTGGTGCATATATAAGCTGACTGGCCCTTGAAAGTAAATATTTTTTACGGCGTGAGACTAAAAGTACTAACACTTATGCTGCGTTTCGTCTAGTAAGTAAGAGTTTTGGACTATCACATAGCTACGTTGTCCGTTCTTTTCTTTTCTTATCATCTTTATTCCTTTTTTCTAAGGTAACTGCCACGCGCCAGTAATACCCCTTGTCTTGGAAGCAATAATTTGCTGATGTATCTGCTTAATAAATTTTCAGTAGAAGCGCGGAATCTAGAGTCTATAAGCTGAGCTTGTATTATATGGGGCCTAAAACTGCCTACCTCTGCGCCCCTGGAAGCAGCAAGAACTAAACTTACATACGTACACATCGTCTATTTTCGGAAGAGTACTCCGACACTACAAATACTTGTTACGCTCCAATCATCTGTCTTGCTTCATACTAACATACTAAATTATAATTTTCTTAGCGGCCATAAGTAGCTAGTTATAGTACTTCAATTACTTAATCAAAATGCCTAAGTCTGATTATGACTCAAACCTGACATTCAAAATTCTAGTTCTAACTAACTTTTTCAGTCAGCATCCGTGGCGTAGCGGTAGTGCATTCACTACTGCACCTAATCTTGAGAGAAAATAATTATAACGCAATTGTTATTGGCATTTTCTCTCAAGAAATAATCAGCGGCACAGGATCTATATAGATTTCTATTAAAATAAAGTCCTCCTGATCGAATTTCGGTCACGGCGGCCAATCTTAACGGAGACTGGCCATCAGCGCAGGAGATATTATAGTGCACCAGTGTGCGCGCAAACACAAGTGCACTCTCTGTTCCCTAACTCTCATGATCCGACACGACCGGAGAGAGATCAGGCGCAGGACCAACGGTTTTACGTGCTTTCCGAGGCACGGGGGTGTCTACCACCGCTAACTTCCTAACTCCGGGCTCGTATTGAGATTTCTTAACAGAAAAACCCAATAACTATTTGTTGGCCCGACCCGGGATTCGAACCTGAGACCTCATACACAGCAGTCGCATTCACTACCGCTGCGCCACGGAGGCAGTTCTCTATTACGTGGCATCTAAAACCGTAGCCGGCGCAATGTCATACGGGATCCCTTTTATTATTCCTAATCTACTTTACACTCTACACTTTAGTAAGGCATCATAATAATTTACATAATAGAATTTAGATATGCATAACTATCATTTGGGCTAGATATATTCTGCCAGTCTAATTTTGTGTGCCATGAAGTTATAAAGCATTTTATTTAATCGTCTTATAATGATGAAACAGGTATTATTTTAACACATTGAATGCCATGCCGGTCATGACCGTGAACAATACATTTTCTATTGTATTTGCTACACGGCAATCAATGTGTTAAACATAACTTGGGTACCGTACTGACTGATAGTATTAACCAGAGGGAATGGTCTTTGGGCCGCCTCTTGTTAAACATATATATGTTACAGAGTTAATTATTTAGCCGTTTTGTATGGCGACGAACATAATGCGTGTATAATATTATGTTATAGAATAGTATGATTTTAAATCTTTATGCTATCAGTTGAAGCAAAACATTCCGAAATCGTTATCCACAAATAATATTATGCGTAACGAACATTAGGATAAGTGAAACCATACCATGATAAATAAAGGATTAAATATAATGACCACCAAAAATACTAATTGCGCAGCAAAATATGCTTACTAAAAATTTATCATAACGAGCACCTATACGCCTCAAATCACTGCATTCCGTCTCGGAAGGGTTAGACTATGTTAGGTTCCTTCTTAAACCCACTCAAAAAATAGGCTCCGTCGACTTAGTTTGATCTCTTTAAATATATTTTGGTGTGCAATTAGTATTTTTGGTAAGTATATTTGGCGTGCAAATAGTATTTCTTTTTTTTTTTGCTGTGCAGTTAAATACTACCCAATAAATAATTAGGACATAAAAAAAATTATACGAATCAATAGTGAACTATGTAAAACACCTCTTTCCTTCCCTTCGGAAATCTAAGCGTGACATTAAATACGTATTCAGCAAACAAACTCATTAAAAATCACAAACAAAAATGTCAAAAGCTTCAGTGTTCGCTTCCAGTTAACGAACAGAATATCTGCTTCAACTATAACTGCGGTGTGCTTTAAATGAAACAACTTGTACTTCTATGTACTGTTCGTGACCTTGATAGCTGAGAACCGGAGCATCAGGAAATGTAAAAAGTTTTACAGATCTGGCACGGCTGATGAAGATCACAGATATAAAATGAAATATTAATACCAGTATATTAGTCTTGATTTTTTTTTACGAGGGGACAGCATTGACGCATACCCCTCCGCTGGGGCGGGTGGAGGGTTATGTCAGACTCCACCGGGGTAAAAGAAAGAGGTTGAAACGATGAAAATGGACCTGCCGGAATACCGACTAAACCTACCACGGTATTCCTCGACATAACCAGAATCAGCGGGGTCGTGCGAATCACTTTCACATGCAATCGCGACCCCGCCGAGGTTTCGGCCCGCCGTATGAAACGGCAGGCCACTCACGAAAAGACACTTTGGTCACTTAACCCTACTGTACCCTTGAAGGCCGACAAGGGGACAGTAGGGTTAAGTAACCAAAGTTTATTTTAGTGAGTGGCCTGCCGTTTAGAGTGAGTGAGTAGTTTATATACACCTTAGTACTCTCACCACTCTTATGGTGCTTGGTAGTCAATTCACTCCTAGAACAACTCAACAAAGGTCCGTACTTAACGGTCGGATATGCGGATGACTTGGTGATACTCGTAAATGGAAAGTTTCGGAGTACGGTATCAAGTCTTATCCAGAAGGCCCTGATTATGGTCGAAAAATGGTGCAGCAGCAATCATTTATCGATCAACCCAGGGAAAACTACTGTCGTGCCGTTTACTAGGAAGAGGGATCTCACGGAGTTGGGAACTCTCTCCATGTATGGTACGCAGTTACAATGTTCCACGGAGGTGAAGTATCTAGGCATGACCTTAGATAGCAAACTAACGTGGAAACCTCATGTAGACAAAGTCTTTGGCATGATTCGATCTACTTATGGGAAGACCTGGGGGCTAAAGCCCAAGGTTATCAAGTGGCTATACATGATGATGATAAGACCCATACTCACGTATGGAAGCATTGTCTGGTGGCCAAGAACCAAACTAGCTACATGCAGGAACGCGCTGTCGAAAGTGCAGCGATTGGCCTGCATGGCTATAACAGGGGCGTTTCCGACCACGCCAACGGCAGCGTTAGAGGTCCTGCTGGATCTAATGCCGCTACACATTGTTGTCGAGTCAGAGGCGATAAAGGCGCTACATAGGCTATCTGTGCATGGGCTGTGGAGCGTCAATATGCCGGTAACTCGACACACAAAATTGGAGATCTCAAAGGATCTCAAAAGGATTATGAGCATGGGATGCGACAAAATGCAACCATTGCACATATTCAAAAAGAATTTTAAGATAAAGGTCCTCACGAGGGACGAATGGAGACAAGGTTTACAATCCCCCGACAAGGGTTGTCTCAACTGGTTCACTGATGGTTCCAAAATGGAAACAGGATCGGGCGCTGGAATCTATGCCAACGACTGTAAGGTGAGCCAAAGCATGGGCAAATATGCAACGGTCTTCCAAGCGGAAACCTATGCTATAATTGCCTGTGCTCAGGAGAATATCAACAGTGGTGTCACTGACAGGACTGTGTATATTCTCAGTGACAGTCAAGCTGCTCTCAAGGCTCTGGACTCGTGTAGGGTGGACTCCAGACTGGTCCTGAATTGTGTTAAGCTCCTTAACAAACTAGGCAGGAAGAACACAGTCAGACTGGTGTGGGTTCCGGGGCATGCAGGAGTGCAGGGCAATGAGGAAGCTGGTGAATTAACCAGAAAGGGCTCGGAGCAACTGTTTGTGGGCCCCGAGCCATTCGTGGGACTCTCTGAGAGCACCGTAAAGGCAGCTTTGAATGCACACGGCAATGAAAAACACAGGCTAGAGTGGATGGCCCTTAGGGGTCTGGAACACTCCAAGAAATTCATTGCAAACGGAGCTACAGGCTTCACCCGAAGGTTCTGCGGGTATAGCAAGAGCCAAATGCGCCTGCTCACAGGAGCGTTCACTGGCCATTTTGGCACCAAAGACTTCCTGTGCAGATTGAGATTGACACACGATTTGATCTGCAGAGCCTATGGTGAATAAGACGAGTCCATATCGCACCTACTGTGTGAATGCGACGCGTTGGCTGGACTTAGGATGGGTCTGATGGGATTGGCATATCTAAACCCTGAAGACTTCAGGTTTCTCCCTCTGAATTGTACACTGCAGCTAATTCAGTGCATTCATAAGGAGATAGCTAAGGGATGAATCTTGGGGCTGACACAAAAGATCCCACTGGGTCGAAGTGTCGCCGGTCAGTACAGACTGGCCCCCACACACAAGATAAGATAAGATTATATACACCTTTGGGACAGTCGTTATCTTCTCACGAGACTAACGCGATACCGGAGGGCATAGTACACTAGCTTTTAAACTACCATCTTCGCCTTGTGATATAGACAGAAAATGTATCATCAGATTAAATAAAAGCGCACAAACTGCAGGGATACTTGTGGCGAGCTGAATGTGAGTGGTGACACTGCGGTCCTGAACGCCTCGGAGAGTCGGTTAGGGCCTCGTCCCCGGCTTGCCGTTACTGGTTGGCTGGGGTGGAACTGCAAGAGCACCCGTAGGACTCTTAACTGTGGCTTGCCTTGGTCGGCCGGTCAGAGGGAGGCCGCTAGAGCTACATGTTTGGGGGTGGAAGTGTCATTTTCAAGGGTATAACTACGGGGAAACCCGCTCTGGGTCTCCGTTGTCACGAGACCCGTGATGGTGAAACCGACGCCACACCGCTAGACACCCCTAGCCGCTCGCACCGATGCTCTGGCTATATTAGAATCCATACGTAGCAATAGTCCTACGCCTGCTGCGGCTAGTGCCACTGTAGGTGTTCCATCCCACCTTTCATTAAAACTCTCGAAGGGCCTATTCGCGTTGGACTCATGTCTCCGTGTAAGCCTCCCAAAGGACCGGGTATTTTCCTAACGTATTAGGGAAATACTCGTGAAAGAGAAACAAATAATAATATTAATAATTTATTATTTTTAATACTCGATTTCTTGACGGAATATCAAGGTGAAACTTACACCACATATTAATTTATTATTTTAAGTAGCTTTTGCGCGATGCGCGTACATATAGAAAGGCAAACTCTAAAAATTATTGTTTTGGTTTCTATAGCTCACAAGCCCTCACATTAATTATTCTTATTTTCATATAGATGTTCCCGCGGTTTCACCCGCGTTTATCGTTACTGCGCCACCCCTGTGGATCGTAGCGTGATGTTATATAACCTATATAGCCTTCCTCGCTAAATAAATATATAAATGATATCATATTTTTTTTATTTTATACTTGTTGTTATGTGGTTGTAGTATTTGTCAAATAAATAAGTTTCCTTTCATTTTTTGCTTTCTTTTCTATAATATTAAATTACGACCCTTAGAAACGGAGCGAGTAAATCCATGACGCATAGTAATTTATAACAGCTAAGTTATGGAAATAATTTAGCATAATTTCATCGTACTAAAAAACACGCATAAATAGTTTTAAAATAAACATTTAACCTACAAAAGAAATGAATGACGGATTAAATCGCTGTTTTACAAAACGCTTTGCAACGCTATTTGCATGTTTTGCTTGACAAAGGAATGGTAATTTTGCGAACATTTGAGCTCTCGCATTGACACAACAACGTAGTATGCTTGTATAGCATCAGGTATGTTTGCTGAAGCCAGTGGTGTAGCTAGGCGTGGGCGAAGTGGGCCCTCGCCCACGGCCTCGCGAGGCCTCTTTTAATGCGATGCCACCAGACTTAAAATAAAATCCTTACTAGAGGACTTCTGTAAAGCAAAAAGCCGAAGAACATTACTTTTGTAAAAAATTTAATCACTTAAGTTACAAAATAAAACCTTTTTTTAAATCTATATGCTTTTCAATATTCTCCCATCGCGCATTTATATTTTTCCACTATCATAAGTAGGTATATCGTGTCAAAGCATGTTTAGTAAGATAGATTTATTGGGAACGAAAGAAAAGGGGCCTCGCTGATGCGACTTTGCCCACGTCTATATAAGTCCACGCTACGCCACTGGCTGAAGCGCATATAGATAGCTTTCAAACTATTTTAAGAAAGAGAACTGCATCCCTGATGTCTCGGTTGCGGGGAAGCGCTAACAGCATCCTTAGCATTATTGCAAACAGACTGGACAGCCCGTTCCTGTGACTCGTATGCACATGTATGGATCGAGTGCACCAGGAGGGGGACGCAGATTTTTAAACTAGGTTTATATTTGTTAGTAACATAGTTTTAAGGAATTTGCATGACTAACATTTATGGACAATAGTCTGAAATAAAATATAATAATCTATACTAATATTATAAAGCTGAAGAGTTTGTTTGTTTGTTTGCTTGAACGCGCTAATCTCAGGAACTACTGGTCCGATTTGAAAAATTCTTTCAGTGTTAGATAGCCTATTTATCAAGGAAGGCTATAGGCTATATATCATCACGCTAAGATTAATAGCAGCGGAGCACCAATGAAGAATGTTTCAAAATCGGAGGGTTTTTTTTCCTTTTGAGAGCTTCCGCTGCGTGCCCTGCGTAAACAGTTAAAGTTTCGCAAAAATCATGTATGACAGAATTGTTCCCCTTTAAAAGTTCTAAAAAAAGTCCACGACAGCATATGTCTATCTTTTAAGATTGGCTCACTATAACCATTTTTATGCTAACGAAATTTGTTCTAAAATAATGCATTATTTGCGAAGGTATTTTTATAAACATGATATTAATCATTATCCAAATAAATACGTTATTCATCACAAGTATTTAATTTATAACAAAATTGCCCTTTACATTATTCGATTTCAATGAATATCTTAGGAGATATCGCAGTTTTAAAATAACATCGCAGCAAAATAATTACCCATTACAGACATAGTACAAACGATGTTTCTCCTGGTTTATTCTGCGTGATTACTACTGGTTCGATTTGAAAAATTCTTTTAGTGTTCGATAGCTTATTTATCGAGGAAGGCTATAGGCTATATAACATCACGCTACGACCCACGGGGGCGGCGCAGTAACGATAAACGCGGGTAAAACCGCGGGAACATCTAGTATAATATAATATTCTATCACATACACACAACACCATCTAGCCCAAACTAAGCAGAGCTTGTACTATGGGTACTAGACAATGGGTAAACATACATAATTATCAATACTTTTTTTTGTAAATACATACATATTATACATAGAAACACCCAGACCAACACAACATGTGCAAGCGAAAATTTTTCTGAAATGGTTATCCGTGGCTGGAGCCGATAGTACACCTTAAAGTTTAGTTCAACACTTATAAAATTCAGCTGAGGATATGTAAGTGTAATACATAATACTCGATGGTGATGGCGTAGTGGTTAGTGTAACCGACTGCCACGCCTGAGGTCGCGGGTTCGATGCCCGCATAAGTCAATCATTTGTGTGCATGGACATCGATGTTTGTCTTGGTCTGGGTGTTTCTATGTATAATATGTATGTATTTACAAAAAAAAAGTATATTTGTATGTTTATCAATTGTCTAGTACCCATAGTACAAGCTCTGCTTAGTTTGGGCTAGATGGTGTTGTGTGTATGTGGTAGAATAGAATATTATATTATTTCGTCAGCTAAGGTTTAGGTCCCACGTCTGCAGAGCCTGTGGTGAACAGGACGAGCCCATATCGTTACAAACGTTAATGTAGATGTTGTCGATAAATTTCTAAGGTCTAAGTTAAGGTAGGTATATCGTGTTCTGTTCCCTTGACACCGTGTATGTGAAATTTAATGATGATCGGTCGAGTAGTTAACACATGAAGTCGTAACACACAAGCATACATTCCAATTTATAATATTAGTAAGGATTAATCTCTTCTCCTTAGCTTTTATTATTCCCAAGTCACTTGTGGTCGGCTTTCTAGTATAACCGGATTTGACTGGATGTCAGTTTTTACACGGAGCGACTGCCATCTGACCTCCGCAACCCGAAGGCTAACGATACGCTAAGGTTAAACCAGTGTCAGTATATTAGAGGGTACTAACTTCCCAATAACGATTGCCATATATGTTCATGGCAGCCGGGACCGACAGCTTTACGTGCTATCCGAGGCACGGAGCAGGCGATAATTGTCAATCAATACGCACATAATTTCGAAAAGTCATAAAACTTCCGAAAGTCAGAGGTGCGCGACGTGGATTCGAACCCGAGAAAGAAGGCTGCATTGCAGTCTGCTGGTCTCCTCACTGAGCTATCGCTGCTGAGGATAAGGATGAATATTATGCTTTATTTACAATGTCCTTTTCCATACACCACATATTGTTTCATATATTCATTCTCCATTCCCACAACATATGCGGACAATGGCCGCTGACTGGCCTGCAATGCGCTCTTTGTTCTACGTACAAACACGAAATGAAACTACAAAGGCCTCAGAGTAATTGAGATTCAGGCTTACAACCGACACATAGACAGCCTCTATAAAGGGAAACTTTAATATCTTTTTTAAAAGAAATAAGGTCTAGTGATACTCTCGCTTGGAGTTAAAATAACGGCTGGGCAAGTAAATATACCTCATACAAGTCTAATTTTGGCCTACGGCATCGAACACATACCTACTTCGATATAAGGTAGCCTATGTCATTGTATTCCCGACTGCTGTGCGTGAGGTCTCGGGTTCGAATCCCGGGTCGGGCCAACAAAAAGTTATTGGGTTTTTCTGTTAAGAAATCTCAATAGCAGCCCGGAGTTAGGAAGTTGACGGTGTTAGATACCTCCGTGCCTCGGAAAGCATGTAAAGCCGTTGGTTCAGCGCCTGATCTCTCTCCAGTCGTGTCGGATTACCGTCCTATCGGATCGTGAGGGTTAGGGAACAGAGAGTGCACTTGTGTTTGCGCACATACTTGTGCACTATAATATCTCCTGCGCAGATAGCTAGTCTCTGTTAAGATTGGCCGCCGCCGCCGTGGCCGAAATTTGGTCTGGAGGACATTATTATTATTATTATGTTCATTTTAATAAAAATAATCATTTATCGCGAATATATGTAGGTGGAATACAGAGGTGTTACAGAAAATGTTGTGCTTTACTCATTCAGCATGCAACATTTTTTTAATGTTATCTCTCTTTTGAAGTTTATTTTCCGTGTCATAAATTAATAATAAGGCAGTGGTCCGACCGCCAACGATGAACGAGAAACGAGTAAAACTAGAAACTATAAACGAGTTGACGATCAGCGGGAAGCGAGTGTGTAGTTTCGATAGTTTTGTCGCCGGGCTATAAGCGAGTGTGCAAGTGCGACGAGCGATTACTCACGCCACTCGCCCGCGGTCGCTCCGTCCTGTGCAAACCTGCGCGCGGCGACGAGCGAGCATCGCGGAACGAGTATCGCTGAGCGAGTTTATTTTTGAAAACTCTTGTCGCTCAGCGACAAAACTAGTAAAGCGAGTCGTCGCCAACAGTATGAACAGTCAGCGAGCAACTTTTAATATATGCATCTCTTTCGTTTACACGGAATGTATATTATTTGTGCGTTTCTTGAGAGAGAAAATCGCCGATAGTTAGTCGTTTTCTCGCCGGCGGTCGGACCACTGCATAATGAGTGCTATCATTATACCCTAATGTCAAAACAAAGTACAGTTATGTTTAAATTTGTATCAGAGAGGTATTGTTGTATTGTATGTTATTTTTATCCAATATAGAAGCGATATGAAGTGCGATGGTAAATTATGATACAAAATGGAGTGCCATCGATTTCTAAAATACGAACAACTCTCAGTTTAAGAATCGCTGTGTCCCTTAATATGTTATTGTACAACCATCATAATGTATGCTTTCTCATATTTTGTTTACATATTATTTATTGTACAAGCAATAAAAATATTATTATTATTACTATTTTTATTATATCAAGGAAATTTTAATGTTCTGTAAAAGGAGGTGAGCCCATTGCTTACTGCGGACAGTTTCAAACCCCATGCTGCTACTGATAATCATTTGGTAGAAAATATGTGTGATCCACAAATGGTTGTTCCAAGTCTGTTTGTTCTTTGTGTCCGTTGTTTGAATGTTTGTAAAGTCCCCCGCGACACAGGTTTTATTAAAAATGCAAGGATTGTCTTTAAAAAAATATCATAATTAATGGGATTAAATATAATGACCACCAAAACTACTAATTGCACACCAAATTATGCTTACTAAAATATATCATAACGATGACCTATACGCCTCAAATCACTGCATTCCGGAAGGGTTAGGTTATGTTAGGTTCCTTCTTAAACCCACCCACAAATAGGAGCCCTGCGATGCGGGGCTCCGTCGACTTAGTTTGATCTCTTTAAATATATTTTGGTGTGCAATTAGTATGTTTGGTAAGCATATTTTGCTGTGCAATTAGTCTTTTTTTGCTGTTCAGTTAAATACTAACCATAATTAATTTATTAATAACAGACTTTAACAAAAATCATAAGTAATTAGTCCCCAATCGAATTCAACCATTTCTTTTATTGGAGACGTTGCAATATTTAGCATAATTATAGAATTGTAACACCTCTCCTTAAGACATAGTCATCAATAACAAATAACACCTCACGAGACGGTAAATCACATTAAAATCAGTAACGTCCATAATAAATGAAAACACTACACCAAACCAAACTCACATTGTGCTAGCTATTAAAATAACCGTTATAAGCCAAAACATGGTTCATAACATAAATTATCTACACGTAACATTCAGGCTTGTGGTCACCTGAGATACCCTACGTAGTAATTAATTCCGTTAATCGACGTAAAATAATTTATCATGCGCCCCAATATAGTGAGCCTCTAATTAAAAATCCGATTGTACACAAGCACTCTTCAGCAAGCCTTTTTCCACTCGACGACACGGCAACGATGTGACTTTGGAAAATGCATTTCTGTAAATTTTTGTTTTGGTAGGTATGGTACGAGATTTTGACCGCGGCTTCGCTCGAGTTACTCTGGATTATAGGGAACAATACTGTTTACGTATTTGTAACAGAAGTTTTCTGTTGTAAAATTTTAAAAGTCACGTATCGGAGTCGTGTTGTCCCCTGTAAAAGGTCATGTGTAGCGTAAAATTGCTTTGCAAAGCAATCATGTTCGCCGATCGCGTATTGCCAATCCAGGCTCAATATTTCAACACCTCTTTAATACGTATCCAGTTTTTAACGCTAATTGTTTTGATATCGAGCCATTTCGTCGTTTTTATGGCGCCATTTTTATAAATTTTCTCTTGTCATCAAGATTTTTAATGTTTTTAAACCATACAAATAAATATAGGCTGGTTTATAAAAACAGGTGAAAACAGACATAAAAAAACCTCGCGCAAATGGATCACGTGCGTAAAGCTAATGCAGCAATTGACAGTCAATCGTCTTGATCAGAACATAATCTATACTAATATTATAAAGCTGAAGAGTTTGTTTGTTTGAACGCGCTAATCTCAGGAACTACTGGTTTTGCTTTTAATGCCACATTGGTTAAGTACCTAAATTTATTTTAGAGTAATAATATTGCTTTCATAACTTGTCATGTGATGCGCTTAGCTCTTCGACATAATCGTAGTCGGATATGACTCCATATAGACTAAACCTAACCTAGATCAAAAATAAAAAACGGGATTAAGATAAGTTAAATCTATACTTAATATTATAAAGCTGAAGAGTTTGTTTGTTTGAACGCGCTAATCTCAGGAACTACTGGTTCGAATTGAAAAAATATTTTAGTGTTGGATAGCCTATTTATCGAGGAATGCTTTAGGCTATATAACATCACGCTACTACCCACGGGGGCAGCGCAGTAACTACAAACGCGAGTGAAACCACGGGCACATTATGAATATATAATAACATATTATGAATGTGAAAGTTTAAGTTTGTAAATATGTTTGAATGTTTGTAACTTAATCACGCGTAAACCGTAAAGCGAGTTTATATGAAACTTACCATATAAGCCTCGATGGCGTAGTGGTTAGTGTAACCGACTGCCACGCCTGACGTCGCGGGTTCGATTCCCGCACAAGTCAAACATTTGTGTGCATGGACATGGATTTTTGTCTTGGTCTGGGTGTTTCTATGTGTAACATGTATGTATTTACAAAAAAGAAGTATATATGTATGTTTATCCATTGTCTAGTACCCATAGTACAAGCTCTGCTTAGTTTGGGCTAGATGGTGCTGTGTGTATGTGATAGAATATTATTATTATTATTATACAGTTGCGTGACAAAATCTCTCTGATGTGCTCTCAGCCTATCTACGGTGGCACTATATCTAATTCAATGCTATCACTGAAGTTATATATAGCCACTCACACCAATCATTACATTGTCAGCCTAATGACAATTTTATTGAAGAACTTAGTTTATACAAAGTTTTCAACCCCAGTTTTCAACTTCTTTCTTCAATTAAAGAGCCAAGCTCTTGTCGGTGGAGTCTCTTCCATAATGTCCTATCTTCAGGCAGCGCTTTGACTTCTTGATACGACGTAACTTTTCAACCACAAAGGTCTAATTATTTATCATTCAGCATAGGTTTTAAAGGGTTCTAGTTCCAGCGACCCATGCACTTTGTAAGCAGCGAGGTGGCACATCGTGGTGGTTTTAGTCAGTAGGATCGAAGTCTCGGGAGAGCCCAACATTGCCCTCTCGCCTGCCCTTGTGGCTACAAATAATAATACTACGAACACAATTCGATTGCGTATGTCAATTGCATGGTTGTGTGCGTGTAGTGTATTTTCATTAACCCATTCGCTGTCCCGTGATAGACACAATAGAAAATCTATTGTTATGTATCATATGTGATTCATCGGACAGGGAACCTGTTAATTTAATAAACTTTTATAAAAATACTAGCTTTTGCCCGCGGCTTCGCTCGCGTTAATTTAGAATTTGACAATCAATTCGGGTTGTACTCTGCTTGTAATAATATAATTCAATCATGATTCGAAAGACACGTGGCGCCATTTATTATCATAAGAACGTTATTGTTGTTTTCCTCGGGAACAGTAATTTTTTCGGGATGAAAAGTAGCCTATGTCCGTTTCTGTACACCTGACAACGTATATGCAAAATTTCAGAATGATCGGTTCAATGGTTTATGCGTGAAAAGGTAACAAACAAACAAACTCATTTTCGCTTTTATAATATTAGTTAAGATTAGGATTCGCCACTCTTTCTCCATATAAACTTTAAGTGTGCCAAATTTCATACTCCTCCTACCGAGTACAGTTCCCAGCTTCGTGCTGCTGTTGACAGTAAATTCCGACCTGCGAATCGAACTTGAGACCTTACAAAAAGCTGTTGCTTTCACCACCGAGGCGGTCTTCTTATTTATCGGTTTATCATGATACGCTATGCCTGCCTTGAGCCAATCATATATCACACCGAACAATTGCGGGATGCGGGCCTCACACACCATCAAATCCTGCCGACATAGATACGAAATTTTTACGGTGTAACAAAGATTCGTAACCCAGATTATACAATGCGAACCGAGCACCTTTTTTATATTGATTTTTGAAGTTCCGCCATAAAAGAACCAGGACGTTAAGATAATAAGACTTTAGATAAAGCTTAATATATTTTGTGGTAAAGATTTGGTAAGTTTATGCTACCGTATCTTAGTAGTCCTACCGGTAATGTATGCTAGTGTTTGTAGCCGGCTATAGCCACTTTACGGCTGTCGTGTTTGTAATGAGCTAGTGTGTAGCCTAGTGGGAAACCGTTGGACTGCCACGCAGAGGTCTCGAGCTCGAACCCAAGGCGCGCATCTCTGACTTTTCGAAGTTATATGCGTATATAACTTCGAAAAGAAAAAAACCTCGATGGCGTAGTGGTTAGTGTAACCGACTGCCACGCCTGAGGTCGCGGGTTCGATTCCCGCACAAGTCAAACATTGTGTGCATGAACAATGATGTTTGTCTTGGTCTGGGTGTATAATATGTATGTATTTACAAAAAAAAAAGTATATATATGTATGTTTATCCATTGTCTAGTACCCATAGTACAAGCTCTGCTTAATTTGGGCTAGATGGTGTTGTGTGTATGTGGTAGAATATTATTATATTATTATTATTATTATTAAATAGTTGATTATCGCTTGCTTTAACGGTGAAGGAAAACATCGTGAGGAAACCTGCATGTCTGAGAGTTCTCCATAATGTTCTCGAAGATTTGTTAAGTCTGCCAACCCGCATTAAGCCAGTGTGGTGGACTAAAGCCTAATCCTTCTCATAGTGAGAAGAGGCCCGTGCCCAGCAGTGGGACCGTTTAATACAGGGCTGATATTATATTATTATAATAGCCGATAAAAACGAAGATAACTTTTTAAGTTCCTGGACAATTTTGGAAGTGTTGGTAGCCAATAGATTTGGTGTGTGAAAGAAATTGATTTGAGATCTGATTGTGGGTTTGAATTCGACGCATATTATGTCGATACTCCTAATATAAGAGTAGTTTAGCTAGAAGGGTTAACAAAATACTAGTCACTTATGAAAATTGGCCTCTGTGACCAAAATTTGGTCTTAAACCAAATTTCGATCACAGAGGCCAATTTTAACAAAGATTACTCATCTGTGCGCGAGATATTGTAGTTCATAAATGCACTCTCTATTCTCTCTTTGATAGTCTAATGAGACAACAATCCGACACGTGCGGAGAGCCATCAGCCGCAGGACCAACGACTTTATGTGTTCTCCCAAGTCACGTGTCAGAAAGCATATAAAACCAACACGGGTGCAGCACAGTTAACTTCCTAAGTCTAAACTGCTATTGAGAATTTCTAGACAGAAATACAATACTTTTAGTAGTCCTGACCCCAGAATGGAAGTCGACACATTCACGACCGCTGTGACACTAAGGCAGTATCTTAGTTCGTGATGTTTAAATATCATTGAAAAATATGGGTATCATATTATAAAACTAGATGTTCCCACGGTTTCACCCGCGTTTATCGTTACTGCGCCGCCCCCGTGGGTTGTAGCGTGATGTTATATGGCCTATAGCCTTCCTCGATAAATAGGCTATCCAACACTAAAAGAATTTTTCAAATAGAACCAGTAGTTCCTGAGATTAGCGCGTTCAAACAAACAAACAAACTCTTCAGCTTTATAATATTAGTATTGATAAAGTCCCCCACCGCGTTTGTCTTACTGTTCGCGACAAACCCAAAAACTACTAAATGGATTTTCATGCGGTTTTTACCAATAGACAGATTGATTCATGAGGAAGGTTTAGGTGTATAATTTGTTAAGGCTTTGTACTACCCGTGCGAAGCTGGGACAAGTCGCTACTCAGACATAACTAGCGTAAAGGCCTATTCAAATCTGAGCGGTATTCGCTGCTGCTGAGGGTAGAGGTATATACCGCGTGAGTTTCGCTCAGGTATTTAGTATCAAGTTCCGCGGCTAGAGCGACCTGAGCGGTATTCGCTGCGCTGTGGGTAGAAGTGCCTGCCGCGCGGGTTTCGCTCAGGTATTTAGTATCAACTCTACCCACAAGGATAGCGAAATCCGCTTTGGTGTGAACAGTAATATTACCGCATACCCACTCGGTTTTCTATACCGCAGACGGTAGCGAATACCGCTTAGGTTTGAACAGGCCTTAATTCTCTATCGTGACCCGAGACGAGAAGAGTACTTCTAGTGAGTGACAGGAAAAGTTCACTTTTCCTGTCACTCACTAGAAGTAACAGCAAACCACTTTAACTAGCCGTGAGTGTAAATGAAAAAAGTTTCGCGTAGACACAGTTGGCTTTGACAATATACGCTGGTATGGATCCGAGTTCCCGGAATAACAAACTATATCGAAGCGAGGTTCAGCCGTTTGAGCATATTCGAAACCACAGCCAGTGTAAACAATTTGCTCTAAATGTCGGGATATTGTTTAAAAGTTTGGAATTTAATACAGTTGATTAGTTGGCAAATGCAAGCCACTGAAATCGTCCTATAAAATGATGTGTATGTCGATTGTTAGTTACTGTTTTGCTTGATTATTTGGACTGCATAGGTTATATCGCTGGCTTACTATTACAAGGTTCTATGTTATATTTTTTAACTTTGGGGAAATGAGGTTTAAAATTTGCATATCAGTAAAAATAAGTTAAAAAGTAACTTAGAACTATTTGCGATTTAATATTGTGAGGTGGTAAGTGCTTCGATCTATTACTAAATTAGTCTAAACAAAAAGGAATGACATATAGAACTATGCAATATTCATAACTCATTTTTTTCCAAAATGTAACATAGAACCTTGTAATATTGGACCAGCGATAATAATAATATGTAAACTTCAAAAGTGTCTAAAAATCGAACCATAATTTTAGGTACCGATTTTATGCGCAATCTTAAAAGAATTTGCTGCATGATGCAGGGGATGCGATTTGATATTTGATTAGGTAAATGTTCGAGTATATTTATGCCTTGTTGTCCTAGCGAATAGTTTAAACGGCTGCGGAACATAAGATTCCGGATGTGAGCCAACAAAAAGTAGAGCTATTTCTCAAAAAACATAAAATGAGTCGTCATGGGACGCCTGGCAGATGTTAAACATCGAAATTATTTTATACAAGTAATATGCATAAAAGAGTAGATTACGACAGGAACTAATAGGGCATAATGTAAAATACTATCATATAGCGTGGCGACGCGTCGCCACGGCATACGTCGTCACACTAGCAATCGGTTTTACGTGCGGCTATAGATGTTTCACATCAAAAAGTAGCGGCCCGGAATTAGGATACTGGCAGTGTTACACCCAGTGTGAAAACCACGAAAAGCGAGATTAAGCGCAGCGGCACCTAATCTCGCTCTGGTTGTGTCGGTCTACCGTTCCATCAGACTAAGTAGAAAAGAGACAATAAAGAGTGTATTTGTGTTTGGAAACATAATTGTGCACTATATGGGTACTCTTTGTGCCCGTTGTTTAAATGTTTCTAAAGTCAACACAGAAATTATCCCTAATGCGTTGTTTTTTATATTTAAACAAATCCTTACTAATATTATAAATGCGAATGAGAGTTTGTTTGTTACGCTTTTACGCCTTAACTACTCTGCAAAATTTCATTCATTCAAAATTTCGCCTACACTTTGCCGGGGGTACAAAATATGACATAGAGTACATTTCATCGGGAAAACAGTGCTATTCCCGAGGGATAGGCATTTATTGAGAAGATCTAGATTAACACGATCGAAGCAGCGGGCAAAATCATTTATTTTTTTATTTTTTATTTATTTAACTCAAAGAAAATGTGCTACATTTATCCTTTTACATAACTTCGCCAAACTGTGTAACAGTTTGTTGGCGAACACTGCACTCACTTAAATAATATTTCCTCCGCAGATGACTAGTCACACCAGTTCAAAAGACATTTTAGTCTTTATTCACACTTACGTACGTACTACGAGCGTTAGTAGCAAGAGGCGTGATGTATATTTTTCTATCGGATCTAGTATTGTAAGAGAAATTTTGATAACTAGCTCCTACATAAAATTGATATCCCGCTTACACCACTGCACTGAACTTATCCCTTGAAATAAAACGCACAAAATAACTAACGTAAAGTAGTTACAAACGCTACGAAACTTTGTTAAATTGTATTAAAAGTTGAGCGTGTTACTTTTTTTGTTATTTTCCATTTAACTTTTGCCCTGAGAGGCGTTTTGTTTTTATTTTAGCGTCAGCTACGGGTTTTTCGAGAGGGGATTGAACAAATCGCCATATAAATTGGGTAGCTTGCGACTGGAATGGATGCAGTCAACTTGCGTTAGCTGTTTAATAAGCGCATATTGTTTGCACTTCGCTACAAAATCTGTCATACGAGTAGCTGATGAATCCATTAAGCCAAAAGAACTGGATAATAGTACCTTTAGACCCTAATGTATAAGAAAAAATCAGAAAAGATAAAATGAATGACTATATCTTCTAGTCATTCATTTTATCTTTTCTGATTTTTTCTTTTTGTTTTATATTTTATTATTTTACTCTCTTGCTCAAATATAGCGAATTGCTAGCTTCAAACTATGCGTAGGGACCGGTGTCTATACACAGTGTTTATTTTTTGTCATCTCTATTTAATGACAAACGTGTATAGTCTGATTAGAAAACTAATATAGTTTGAAAGCAGTAACTGAATAGTTTTATGATTGATTTGTTTCTTTAACAAATATGACAAGTAGGAAAAATAACTACAGTTCATTAATTAAAAATTATTATAGTTTACAAGACTTACAAACCGCATCATTTTAATAGTACCATAAATATCACAGACTATCCCATAAAGAATGAAATACATGACGTAAAAAAATCGTATCTCATTATTTCCTTTTAAAAGTTTTGTCCTCATATCTTTTTAAATATCATAAACCCTAATGGAACCATACCATGAACAACACTGTAGTGTGAATACAGCTTTCTTTACGCAAACTTTCTAAATTGTGATACTTTCGGGTTCAGTCGACAATGGAACGGTAATTACGACATAATTCTGAGTTAATTACGAAAAAAATTTTAACACGTGCATAAAATTTTTGCGAATATTATTTTAATTTATGAATAAGCATTATATGGCGACTGCGCGAAATGAGAAAGCGATTTTAAAAAATATAGAACAAGTTTTCGTTTGTATTAAGACATGCTTCCACTAACTAGACCGGTTACTTATGATTTTTTACAGATTAATATTCTACTGTTCTGATGATGTTCGCTTAACACAGAGAGTATATTTTTTTGCTACGATGGAGTACTGGATGAAAATTATTTAGCGTATATCTTGGGCTACGGGCTCTTAGGTATATATAATAATAATATCATATTTGCCTATTTCTGAATAGTCTGGTGGAATTGTCTAACGCTCATAACATGTTAGTGAGAGTCTGTTATATTCTAACATTTAAATTGTTGTAAATTAGTAGATTTTAAACCGGGTCAAATCAAGGCCTGTTACCGTCTTTGTCACAAACAAATCGTTTCATTTGATTCTAAATAATATATATGAACTATATATTTTAATAATTATTATTTATTTATTTAAGACGGCTGACCATAGATATTATGAATATATCGACGGTTGAAAGGCTATTAGACTTTATAAAAATCAAAAATCTGAAATATTTGCTGGTCTTGGATATGTATATAGTTATAATCGCAAAAAATAGCGCTTAAATCAAATAGCCTTTAAACTATCGCTATGATAAAAACGGTATATTTTTTTACTTTTACACTTTTCATTCGGATATATAATCTAAAAGGCATTAATTTTTGCACACGCTCTACTAGTAAGCCCACAGTATGTTACGACTTAGTGAGCAGATACCTTAACACTTACACGTATAATAAGGTTTTCAGGGATCCTGAAGGAGGTACTGCCTTATCAGCTGGACCCATTGTGCCTCAAATTAGCGATGGGTTATTATCAACCCAATTAATGCCAAGATGGCGACCTTTCGGTAAGGGCTTGCAGAACAACGTATCCTTTGTTTTAGATATTATGGTGGTTTTGTTTTATCCTGATAACAAAAATGTAGTTGGTTTTACGTAGTGATTTTTATTCATTTAATTTATGCAGTTAAATCAGTGTTTTTGTGTTTTCTGCACTCGCTGTAACATCGTTATTCTTGTTTCTTTGTTTGTGTATGTACGTATATACGTGGTTTTCCTGTAAATCGAAACAAAAGTATTTTCTCACTCTTTATGTGTCCTGGCCACTGGTAAAACAGCGACTTATTTCTGCATGGTTAGCAGCAAGTGCTTGTGCTTTGTGCTTGCTACCGAGTCGTGGAAAGAAATTACCAAATATCCAACGGCAGCAAGATGCTGCAAATGTAAAACTAACAGACATATGTCTGCAACACATTATTTTTCAAAAAAAATGTTTACAAATAGCGGTTAACTAAAAACAAATCTGATGCTATCCCTCTTGTATACGCAAAAAAGAGAGAGACAGCAAGACATTTATTATTCAGATAAACTTTATCTGGACTTGAAACAAGGCCTTAAAAAGATAATATCTATGATAATATCTAAGGAAAATTAAATATGTTTTTTGCAGATTTTAGCCGAATTAATTTTGCTTACAACTTCATCATCACTTTTCCCGAAGTTTCAAATACTTTTAGCACTGTGCAATTGATATGTTAACAGTCCAATGTTTTGAAGTGGGAAAGTACCTTAATGTTTCTTTCAGTGTATTTTGTTGAATAGTATTGTGTGTGAAACGTCGGGATAACCGCATATAAAAAGTTCTAAACAAAATGAACCGGATGCAATCTGTGAAAGGAAGTGTAATTTTAATGCGTAACAATCGCGTAAACGTAAGATAAAATCAACATATTAATAATATATTTTATAGTTTATATATTATATACTATAGGTATAGCTCGCCCGCTTCGTAAGGGATAACAAACACTAGAAAATATAACACTAATTTAGAATTTAGACCATGCTCTAATAAATCTAGACATGAGACCGAAATGCATAAACAAGTCTTAAAATTATTTAAAAATGATTCTGTAAAGGGTATCTAATACTTACTATGAATACTATAATGAAGGCACACACTAATAAGATTTATATAATTAATAAATTACTAATATTATAATATATAATTAATGATTATAAAATTTTTAATATCATTGATTTTGCCAGACAATTTAGGTTTCAAATTGCTGGTATATTTGTTAATTGTATTAAAAGTATATTTGCTAATTGTATTAAAAGCAGCGATAGCCTAGTGGGAAACCGTTGGACTGCCACGCAGAGGTCTCGAGTTCGATCCCAAGGCGCGCATCTCGGACTTTTCGAAGTTAAATGCGTATTAAATAGTTGATTATCGCTTGCTTTAACGGTGAACGAAAACATCGTGAGGAAACCTGCATGTCTGAGAGTCCTCCAATATGTTCGCGAAGATATGACAAGTCTGCCAACCCATACTAGGCCAGCGTGGTGGACTATGGCCTAACCCTTCTCATAGTGAGAAGAGGCCCGTGCCCAGC
Source organism: Catocala sponsa (assembly GCA_963564715.1). Classification (NCBI taxonomy): domain Eukaryota; kingdom Metazoa; phylum Arthropoda; class Insecta; order Lepidoptera; family Erebidae; genus Catocala; species Catocala sponsa. The sequence goes on along the minus strand of OY751344.1, from coordinate 23,642,042 downwards.
AGTGGGACAGTTTAATACAGAGCTGATATTATTATTATTAAAAGTAGGTTTAGTCAGGTCGAAATTCAATGGACTAACGACCAAATTTCAATCACAGCCGCCAATCTTAACCTGCGCAGGAGATATAATAATGCTTGTGTGCGCAAACATAAAGACACTCTTAATCCCTAGTGCTATGCAATAGGATTCTGACCCACATTCTCATCGCAAGCCCAATGACTTCTCCATTGGACCACCGCTGCTAAATTTTAGCTAGATTATACCCGCAACTCTGTCCGCGTGGACAATAATTAGCCCGCAACGTAATTAACAAGAGTGCAACATAACTCTAGTTTTACTAAATGCAATCAGATAAAACGTGGCTTAAATTTTAACTTGAACTCATACTAAACACACTGCAATGATGGCGTATTGGTTTAAGTAATTGTCATTGCAACTGCGCCGAATCTTATGGGTTACAAATCTTATAGTAACCAAGATTCCATTAAACATTTGATTATAATTTTATTGTTTCTTTCATTAACCGTTTTCTACTCGTAGGTACACAAATCGCACTAGACTTAAATTTTGATAGTGGTCCGAATTAACGATGCCAAAGAGAGTTTTCGCTGTTTCGCACCACGGTTTGAAACGACGAAGGCAAAAAAAATATTCGTCGTTTCACACCATGGTACAAAATTAATATGAAAATGGACCTAAACAGCCAATTCAAAAAACGTCCTTTTGCGATTCACACCGTGGTGTCAATCGTGGTGTCAAACGACGAAGTACCTGATCGCCCTTACACAGTAATAAATATGTATGATTAGGATTATCCCGCGGCTTCGCTCGCATAAAAATAGGTTAGGTTATGTTAGTAACAGTACCTACCTTCTTTTTTAAAATAAAATATAGCCTATGTTTTTTTTTTTCTTTATTTAAGGAGCTTTGTCACAATGTGACTATGTCGCTCCATCATAGTCACCGGGTGTGTCATTACAGACTTTTCATAATTTTGTTATACATATTATATAAGGAGCTAGCTAGCTCCGAAACAGGTTTAGATAATACACTATCGCATCTACCAATATCACGCTGCGTATTATCAAATATATGTATTCTGTATCGCTCGCCCCGGACACATTCCATTAGAATGTGTTGTACGTCCTCTACTATTCCGCAAACTTCACAATTAGGTGTTGTAGATATGCCCATGAGATAAGTAATTTTTTTGGTTGGAATGTGGCCGGAGCGAAGTCTCATAGCCGTTACAGAGTCATGTCTACTAAGTTGACAGCTATTGATCCAAGGTATAGTTAATGGCTCAGGCTGGATCGTTTTATACCAGATACCCTTTTCAACTGATTTCTGATCGAAATACTCCTTCCATGCTGAGTTACAATACTTTCTAGCTAGATACAAACAATCAGAAAAGTATGGCTCGATTGGGAGAGATGTGCCCTGAAAACAAGCTCGCTTAGCAAGACTATCTGCCTTTTCGTTACCGATTATGGCTATATGCGATGAAATCCATTGTAACCGAACCACTTTACCGTTCCGTTCTAACTCCAAAATTTGATTTATTATTATATAAGCTATCGGTATTCCTCGAATAGACGAGGTACAGCGAGCTATATGTAAAAGTGCGCTTTTGGAGTCAGTTAGGACAACAAACTCATTGTACTCGATAGAGTTAATATACGACAATGCTTCGCTGATGGCTAGTAATTCTACATATGTACATAATTGACAGCTGTACTGGGTTTATTTTAAACAATATATAGTTATATTGTTGTAGATCATAGAAGGCTGCACCGGCTTCATCTTTTTCTTTAGATCCAGCAGTGAAAATCTGATAAAAATTAGGATACGTACTGTCTAAATAACGAGAACAAAGGGTTTTTAAACTGGCTGTGTCGTAATGTTGTTGAGGTTTCTCTAAGGTGCTAATACTAGCTGTAATATTTTGTGATAAATCAAGGTAATTGACCCATTGACAATACATGAACATTTCTAAATTTTGACTACAATAAATTTTTACATCACTTAGTTGATGATGCATTATAATTAAAATAGGTTTATTTTTTCTGTTCCATGAAGTAATGTATGTGGATAGATTATCTAATATGTTAATGATTATGCTATTGTTTATTAATGATTTACTTTTTAATATAAATTTACCGGCCAAGTAACATCTACGGATATGTAACGGTTCAATACCAAGCTCACTGCCCATTACATGTATAGGAGTGGATTTGATGAAACCACCTACCACCTACCACCTACCACCTACCACCTACCACTCGCATCGGCTGGTTTTGTGTTCTTTCTAATTTAAACAGATGAGATTGATTACTATCACCGTATAAAAAGCTAGCATAATCAAAACGACTTCGCAGTAGGGAAATGTAAATCTTTCTTAAATGTTTGGGATGAATACCCCAATTAGAACCTGCCAAAAACTTAAGAATTGACAAGAATTTTGATGTTCTTTCGTTAATACAGTTAATATGTTTGGACCATCGAAGAGAGCGATCGAGCTACAAGCCTAAATATTTAAAATTTTCAACTATTTCTAAAGGTGTACCATTAATGTTAATAGAGAAGTGATGCCTATTGATACCTTTTTTAAACACACATACTTTACTTTTGGAGGATGAAATCTCTAAGCCTAACTGCTGTAAGTTTTGAGTAAACTGTTCTAAAGTAGATTGGAGTAATTCAGCTGCATGAAATATATTTTTATTAGTACAATAAACTACGAAATCATCCGCATATTGGGAGATGTAAATGGAATCATTATTAAATTGTTTACATAGATCTATTGTAGCTATATTAACTAACAAAGGTGACAGTGGATCGCATAAGATCACACGCAAATAACGCAACACAATAGGCGACCGAGCGAGCCACGCCGGCTCCGGCCGATAACAAACCGGTTACTTGTTTACCGAGTTTATTAAATTATTTGAATGCGTCTAATTAGAACGAGATGTGATTAAAGACTGATAGCCTATGTTACTTGGTAATAATATAGCTTGGTAACGTTTCGGCGCGGTCGCGATTGCATGTGAAAGCGATTCGCGCGGCCCCGCCGTCTATGGTTATGTCGAGGAACACCGTGGTAGGTTTAGTCGGTATTACCGAGGTAGGTATCTTTCCCCCGGTGAGCCCGATAAACTCTCCGTCGCGATTGCCCCGCGCGGAGAGGTATGCGTTAAAGCATTCTACCACGCAAAAAAAAAGAAAAGTTTCATAACTGTAAAATATTTTTTTTAATCGGTTGATGACTTTTTGAGTTAAATCCTTATAAGCAAATAAAAAATCTAATCTTTGCTCTTTATAATATTAGTAAAGATTTACAAATAGTTGTTTTGAGTCCGGATATGGTGTGTCCGCTGTTTTAATGTTTGTAAAGTCCTCCGGGATGCAGGATTTTCTACAAGCGCGGGAGCTAACTTTTAAAAAAAGAAGTAATAAAGAAGAATACTTAACGATAGATGATAAACGTCGGGGCAAAGTTTTAACTTAAATATAAATAGTTTTAATCAATTTAAATAGCTTAAATTGTAATAAAGTTCAATAACAAAAGTGTTCCAGTTTCAAAATCTATTCTAATACTATAAAGCTGAAGAGTTTGTTTGTACGTGCTAATCTCAGGAACTATTGGTTCGATTTGAAAAATTATTTTAGTGTTGGATAGCCTATTTACCGAGAAAGGCTATAGGCTATATAACATCACGCCACAACCCACGAGGGCGGCGCAATAACGATAAACGCGGGTGAAACCGCGGGCACATCTAGTTATTTAATAAAAGTATTTTAAAATAAATAACGCGACAAAATCCGTATACAGTAGTCTAATTTCGATGAAAACCGCATTGAATTCTGTAGAACCATGCCATTCTCCTAAACCTAATTTCGCCGATGTGCGCTAGGACAAGCTTATCGTCAAACCAGCCTTACGAACAACCGAGAGCGCAGCGCTGATTTGAACAGAACTAACACATTTATGTTTGTAGACAAACTCAAGACGTCCATTGCTGTTTGTCGGACGAATTTGGGGCATTCAGTAGAGATAACCAGTAAAATCAATGTTTGTATATCTCGACACACTACGTTTAAATATAGTGACCTTTTGCGATGTTAAGTTGTCAACGGATACAATGCCAATGTGACATCTAAATTATAAATATATTTTACTAGCTTTTGCCCGCGGCTTCGCTCGCGTTAATTTAGAATTTGACAATCAATTCGGATTGTACTCCGCTTGTAATAATATAATTCAATCATGATTCGAAAGAAACGTGGCGCCATCTATTATCATAACAACGTTTTGGTTGTTTTCCTCGGGAACAGTAATTTCTTTCGGGTAGAAAGGTAGCTTATGCCCGTTTCTGTACACCTGACAACGTATATGCAAAATTTCAGGATGATCGGTTTGTGGTTTAGGCGTGAAAAGGTACCTAACAATCAAAAAAACAAACAAACTTATTTTCGCTTTTATAATATTAGTTAGGAAGTTAGGATTAGGATTAGGATAATTTACAATACAAGTACCTCCAAATACAATCTATGATATCAAGAGTACATGTTCGTGTTTTATGTCATGGGAGATACTAACGTCTAAGATACAGGCTTAGTGTTTTAAATTGATTCATTATTATGGAGCCGCATCATTAGTTGTAAGACATATTATTGAATTTTTCAATTCGGGCCAATAGTTCCTGAGATTAGCGCGTTCAAACAAACAAACAAACAAACTCTTCAGCTTTATAATATTAGTATAGATATGGCATCACCCTTAAAGTCACGTGAGTGAGCAGTAATAAAAACGTGAGTGCACCCACAGAGGACAGCTACGTATAAATAAATAAAATGCCAGTTCCCGCGCTTGTAATGTGTTGTTGTGTTATTTTAAACATACAACTTCTGCACACTTCTTTTATTCCGTGTCTATACAAACATTAAAAGAACATACACTAAAATCAACCAGACTCGAGGGAACTATTAGTGGAAAACAAAATCTTTTGTTTGTAGTAGAGATCGAACCGAAAACACATGTTGAAGTGGATGGTCCTTAGGGGTCTGGAACACTCCACGAAGTTCATTGCAAACGGAGCCACAGGCTTCACCCGGAAGTTCTGTGGATATAGCAAGAGCCAAATGTGCCTGCTCACAGGAGCGTTCACTGGCCATTTTGGCACCAACGACTTCCTGTGCAGATTGAGATTGACACACAATTCGATCTGCAGAGCCTGTGGTGAACAGGACGAGTCCATATCGCACCTATTGTGTGAATGCGACGCGTTGGCTGGACTGAGGACGGGTCTGATGGGGGTGGCATATGCAAGTCCTGAAGACTTCAGGCTTCTCCCGCTGAATTGTACACTGCGGCTTATGCAGTACATTCATAAGGAGATAGCTAAGGGTTAAATCTTGGGACCGACACCGAAGATCCCACTGGGTCGAAGTGTCGCCGGTCTGCACTGACTGGCCCCCACACATAAGATAAGAGATCGAACCGACAACACCCGGCGCAGTGACCACGGCAAGGCGACTACTTAAACCACTACGCCATCAGTGCCATAAACTATTAGAGGTCACCAAATCCCAAAATCGTGTGTAAATGTGTTTTTTTTATTTTTTTTTATTTTACTCGTCAAAATGACCACACTCCACCTGATGGTAAGCAGTGGTGTGGTCTAAGAGCAGTGGCCTCCACATCGCCCCCACAGTAGCCGAGGCGATGTTGAGGTCTCTACTTTGACGGCCTGAGAAGATGCTTTTTCACGCCCCGCTTAAAGAACCCTTTTTCTATTACAGATATTCTTCGTTATAGCTCGGTGTTTACACTGAGCCAGGTCAATAGCTTTAAGCCTACCCTATTACGTGGATTTGAAACCCGTACCGGGGAAATGTGACCTCACTACACTATAAGATAGATTAAATCAGAAAGGTTCGCCGTGATTCCCGCAAAGTGCGTGTTCATGGATACGTGTTGAAGCACAGTAAGCTTCGGTATGTTTAATATACATAGTATAATATCAGCCCTGTATTAACGCCTATTTAAACCTGAGCGGTATTCGCTGCCGCTGTGGATAGAGGTATATACCGGGCGGATTTCGCTTAGGTATTTAGTACCAAGTTCCGCGGCTAGAGCGATTTGAGCGGTATTCGCTGCCGCTGTGGGTAGAAGTGGCTGCCGCGCGGGTTTCGCTCAGGTATTTAGTATCAACTTACCCACAAGGATAGCGAAATCCGCTTTGCTGTGAACAGTAATATTACCGCATACACACTCGGTTTTCTCTCCCTCAGACGGTAGCGAATACCGCTTAGGTTTGAATAGGCCTTAAAACTGGCCCATTGCTGGGTACGAGCCTCTACCAGTGTGAGAAGGGTTCGGCCATAGTCCACTACGCTGGCCCAGTGCGGATTGGCGGACTTCATATGTCTTTGCGAAAATTATAGAGAACTGTCAGACATGCAGTAAGCCCCATATTGTTTTCTTTCACCATTAAATAACTTCCAAAAGTCGGTTTTCTGCTAGGCTATCGCTGCTATTTTAATTATATAAATTATATTAAATTATATACATGTGGTGTTTAAAGAAGCGATAGCTCAGTGATGAGACCAACAGACTGCAATGCAGAGGGTCTCGGGTTCGAACCCACGTCGCGCACTTCTGACTTTCGGAAGTTATATGACTTTTCGAAATTAAGTGCGTATTGATGGACAATTATCGCCTGTTTCGTGCCTCGGAGAGCACGTTAAGCCGTCGGTCCCGGCTACCATGAACATCTATGGCAGTCGTTATTGGGAAGTCAGTGCCCTCTAATATCCTGACACTGGTCTAGCCTTAGGGTATCGTTAGCCTTCGGGTTGCGGAGGTCAGATGGCAATCGCTCCGTATTAAAACTGATATTCAGTCAAATCCGGTTAGACTAGAAAGCCGACCCCAAGTGACTTGGGAATAATAAAGGCTAGGGAGAAGAAGATATTAAATTAAATGCATGTGGTGTTTACCTACATAAGTTGTGCACTTAGATTAAGCATAATACTATGTTCTGTTTTGTAATGAATGTTTTAGTGTAATAGCTTCTGGTATAGTGGGAAACCGTTGGACTGCCACGCAGAGGTCTCGATTTCGAACCCAAGGCGCGCATCTCTGACTTTTCGAAGTTGTAAATAGTTAATTATCGCTCGCTTTAACGGTGAAGGAAAACATCGTGAGGAAACCTGCATGTCTGAGAATTCTCCATAATGTTCGAAGATATGTGAAGTCTGCCAACCCACACTAGGCCAGCGTGGTGGACTATGGCCTAACCCTTCTCATAATGAGAAGAGGCCCGTGCCCAGCAGTGAGACAGTTTAATACAGGGCCGATATTATTATTATATTAGCTTCTGGTAAACCAATAAATAAATAAATACATAGACTCATGCCTATATTACATCCACATTTCGACAATCATGGTTTTTGAATCCATGTAATAGATTATTTTTTTATACCTCTAAGGTGACAAACAAGCATACGGCACACCTGATGTAAGTGGTCACCGTAGCATATGGACGCCTGCAACACCAGAGGCATCACTTTACGCATTACCGACCCTTTAGGAGAGAAAGTGGGAAGGAGAAGGAGCGGGAAGGGGGAAAGAGGGTGATTGGGCCTCCGACACTCTCACTCACTGAACGAAACACAACATTAGGAATACTGCTATTTCACGCCGATATTCTGTGAGAGGGTAGTCCTGTGGGAACACATGTTTATGTATACACATGATACTACTTACCTACCTATGTACGTTGCATGAAGTTATGCACTTGCTCAGGCAGTCACGGGATTGTCGGGCTGCGAGCGGGTCGCATATTTAGTATAATTGCATTCTTGAACAATATAAGTGTAATTCTGTCAAGGACATATTTTATTTATAAAACCCCGAAACCCCAGTCCTTCTCCGGTCGAGCCGGCCCATTCATGCTGAAATCAGCGAGGCTTTACTACTCAATAATTGTGAGCCTATTGCAGTTTATCGAGTAGGTACAGTTTCAGACTACACACCGCTACTGAGAATTTTATACGGGTTGGGAGCCTTCTACGCTGATCCATAGCCAGCGTAAAGTTATCAAAGTCATTTAAGGCCAACAACTAACACACACAAAAAGACAATTTTAGTAGAAACAGATAAATTATGAAAGCAATCAATATTCTAATCCATTGCTTACATAATTTATTTGTTTTGTTCTGTCTTTTTTTTGCCATTTGTGGCAGACAAACAAGTGTCCCATCTGATAGAAAGTGGTAACCGCTGCTCATGGACTTCAGCAATGTCAGGACACAGCAAAGCCGCTGCCAGGACATATCATAGCGCTCAGGCAATTTTCATGTTTCATTTATTTTTTATTTTTATGTTTCATTGACTTATATGATTTTTCTATTATTTGATGTATACTTAATTATTCTAATTGATAATAATCATAATCATAATCATCATTGACATTGTTGTAATGGTGTAATATCTGAACTTTATATTACGTGTCCTATTTTATTGTAAATCTGCCTTGTAATTATTATTGATGTGTATATCTTGTAGGAGATTCAAAATTAAATACAATAATATAAAACAGTCTGTCAAAATATGTACTCACAAATTATTTGAATACAGAAACACAGACTGAATGGGTAACAAAGAATATGCTGATTCAGTATTCATAATGAGAGGTTGGAATGTTTTGTAAAATAATACCGACATGAAACTGACTGGTGTGTTCAGTGATGTATGAGAGCTTGCGCAATCCAATCAGCAGTTTCGGATTCAATTAGTGGGTCAGGCGAAATTGTATTTATTTTTGGATATTCACGTATCCAGTCTTATAGTAAATGGTAAGGGCCACTGCCTGCATGGATAGCGTAGTGGTTTTAGAAGTCGCCTCGCTACTTGCTAAGTACGAACTGCTGTAGGTTCGATCTTATTACACGAGACACAAAGTTTGACACACAAATAGATGTTTCGAGTCTGGGTGCTCTTGGTATCCGTTGTTCGTTTGTTAAGTTCCCCGCGACACAGGACGTGCCTACACCTCAGGGATATAAGTGTGAAGCTATGCTATGCTAAACATAGCTATAAAGCAAATTCTAACTTATTATTATAAATGCGAATGTGAGTTACGCTTTCACGCCTTAAGAGTGCGCTGAGCAAAATGTGCCAAAACAGGCGGTCACAGTTAAGACTGCGCCGAGCGAAATGTGCCAAAACAGGCGGTCACAGTTAAGACTGCGCCGAGCGAAATGGGCCAAAACAGGCGGTCACAGTTAAGACTGCGCCGAGCGAAATGTGCCAAAACAGGCGGTCACAGTTAAGACTGCGCCGAGCGAAATGTGCCAAAACAGGCGGTCACAGTTAAGACTGCGCCGAGCGAAATGTGCCAAAACAGGCGGTCACAGTTAAGACTGCGCCGAGCGAAATGTGCCAAAACAGGCGGTCACAGTTAAGACTGCGCCGAGCGAAATGTGCCAAAAAAGGCGGTCACAGTTAAGACTGCGCCGAGCGAAATGTGCCAAAACAGGCGGCTACAGTTAAGACTGCGCCGAGCGAAATGTGCCAAAACAGGCGGTCACAGTTAAGTGAATAAAATCAACACTTTTTGTTTAATACAAATATAAAATATACATTTACCATAACAATGAATGTGTTTACAATTACTCCGTGTAAAAGGCTTAAAATAATTAATATTTTCGTCTACAAAATTACGTAAATGTGCACGAAAAATGCAAAAACGTAAGCTCGTGTTACGTGATTTTTAGATTATAACAGTAGAAATCTATTCTACTTTACAGCTTAAACGAAACATAAATAGTTATATAACAATTTTTCTGTCCCAAATATTTAAGTTATTGGTTGACAATAACTTCAAATCCTCCATACAATTTTACTATGGCGGCCGCGTGCTGATTTGTATGTGCGCCGCACGAGCTCTGGCATTATCTGTCTTAAGTTCGGCGCAGTCTTAACTTTTCGATCGTTTAGGATACTTCGTATACACGTTGTTAGGGGAACAAAAAAGGATGTACTTAGGGTTTCTTCTAGCCTACCCTAACCTACATTTATGGGAGCGAAGTTACGCGCAAAATCTAGTAGGTAATATTATAAAGTCGAATGTGCGTTAATTTGTTTGTTTGTTACACAACATAACACGTTGTCAACCTACACTAACGCGGGCAAAATTTTGTATTATATAAACGCAAATATTATATAAAATATTATACTTCTATATCAAAACATTTCGAAAGATACAAATGTCCAAATACTTTTGGAACAACCCACAAAATACACCCAATACAATTAAACTTGCGGCCGCTCTATAAAAGTTTTAACCATTTCCTGTTGGAAAAGTTTTCAACTTTATTGATAGTCTCGCGCGACTAAAGTTTATGTGGACTAACCGAGCTGGTTAGTCCAATTTAACTAACGAAAGTCTAGCTTATGAACTGGACCTATTTATTCGAAGTAAGTTGTTTGAAGCAAGTTTGTGCTATATTTGTCAATATTAATAATTTACCAACTTTTAAAAAGAAAATATTATTATCACTAAGCTGATATGCAGTAGCATAAAGTTTTGTTCTTTTAGTATATGCTAACTATGTAAGAAATTGTTTATATAAGGTTTTTTTTCTTAGTTCTGGGTAGCCTTATGCTCCCAACTATCGTTTGTAATTTGCTTTCCGTGGCAACCTGTAATTAACGCAGTACCAATACTCGTAAACCACTAACTTTGAAACTTAGCTTTTAAGGTGTATGTTCTTATTGGTTGTCCAAATAAATAAATAAATATATTAACGTGGTAATTGCCGTCTACCAGAACAGTACATCGCTAAAAGGCCATTGACAGAAATATGTCTGGTAATTCAAACAATCATCTATTCAAATATAGAGGAAATATTTGAATTTTTGTTTCTTTGTTTGTAAGAATTTAACTTAAATGATTGACAATTATCGCCTGCTCCGTGCCTTGGAGAACACGTTAAGCCGTCGGTCCCGGCTGCCATGAACATCTATGGCAGTCGTTATTGGGAAGTCAGTGCCCTCTAATATCCTGACACTGGTCTAGCCTTAGGGTATCGTTAGCCTTCGGGTTGCGGAGGTCAGATGGCAGTCGCTTCGTGTAAAATCTGATATCCAGTCAAATCTGGTTAGAATAGAAAGCCGACCCCAAGTGACTTGGGAATAATAAAGGCTAGGGACAAGAAGATTTTCCTTGAGAATAACTTGTAAGCCTTGCGTCGTAATTCTTTTTAAATTCAAGATATCTCCAACATTAAGACTCTCTACTCAATGTAAGTCTTCAAAAAATGAAGATAAATCACAAAACATCGACTAAATCTCACACTGACAAGGATATTAATGCGAACGCGTGTGCCGCCCCTCGAGGCTCATGACTTAAGCGCAGGTAACCGACGTGTTATATATTTTATACGAGTTACTTACGAGTTACACCCGCGGTCTATTTTGTTTCATAATATGAGAGAGATTCGTGCATTTGTGATGGCAGCAGTTTGATAGTAATAGGATTTTTTAAGTGAAAACTTCTTTAGCGGCGTTGTGCACTTTTTTGTGATGGGTAAAAAATCTTAAACTCTCGTCAGGACACGTGACCTGATCAAAAATTCGTAAGACGGAGGGAGAATTGTCATGTTTGTGTACGATAGCGCAATAAATGAATATTGTATTTTACTACATAAATTATACTACTTTTATACTGATAATTAAAGCAATTCGTCCAAAATTATTATTCCCTAACCGTTACAAAATATCAAAAATGCACAACGTTAATATTCTAGTTTTCACTTATGCCGGCACTCCCGGAGTGCAACCCGTTGTTATTTTTTATACAAATACGATGGCAAACAAGCATACGGCCCACCTGATGGTAAGTGGTCACCGTAGCCTATGGACGCCTGCGACAACAGAGGCATCACTTGCGCGTTGCCAACCCTTTAGGAAAGGAAGTGAGAAGGAGAAGGAGCGGGAAGGGGGAAAGAGAGTGATTGGGCCTCCGGCACTCTCACTCACCGAACGAAACACAACAGTAGGAATACTGCTATTTCACGTCGATATATGGAATGTCGTACTTTCGGTAAGTATAGTTTTGTTATGAAATATTGATTATATTTTGTTGAACATGGCGCTTTAAATAATATATTTGAAGATATTTTCGTTTAAATTTAAATGCATGTATTACGCACCTGTCCCACTCACTCTTGCGTGCGCTGCCCGTAAGCGAGAGCGAATTGACACCTCTACTACGGTGGAGACCGTACCATATACTTAGTACGCTTGCGTATCGCGAGTAACACACTTAGGACGCTTTAAATTGACGCGTTTTAACTAAACTATTACAAAATGTTTCTCAGTGGGCGTTCAATGGTTATTCCGGTTTATTGCCTGGATTGCATAATAAATGCAGACACTTATAACTAAGTAGTACCTACTGGTCAGTGCCACATATTGACGCGGCTTATTGTATGAGAATGTGCATCTATGGTATATTTGATTGATGTGTAAAGGTATCATTTTAACAATTACGTTCTCGTTTAAATCAAAGATCTAACTAGAAAGCCCAACTATGGAAGGAACTCCGTCCTACAGAAGACGGCAGCTGAAAAGAACATGGGAGGTATATTCCTGAGATAAATAACGGTTCGAAAATCTTTAATAAGATACTGACTTTCGTTTTAGTCTACTTTTTTATTAAAGACAGCTCCCGCACGAAGTATAGGTCTTTCTCTCTGTCTGTCGTTTGATCTGATAGCACAATGTCAACTTTTTGTAAGAGCATACAGCGCGAATATTATAGAATTGTAAACTCCCTTAGGCTATAAGTATTTATAATAATTTATTTATTTACAGAAATGAGATTGTAGGTTAACATTGACTTAGGCTATTTTTACTTATTTATTGTAAGGAAACTACAGCTTTTTTACACAGACACATTACAAATTTTCTTAAGAGTAACTCTAAGCCAATTACAGAGTTCCGCGACAATCAAATATGAGGTGCAAAATTGTGATTTACGACGATTAGGTCACGAATAATGCTATTTTTAAATGTATTTTTAGACAAAAAGAAGATATCAATTTTGCTACATATATTGTTGTAAGTTCGAAGTAATCGCGCTGCAAAATAATAATAATAATAATAATAATAATATTCTATCACATACACACAACTCCATCTAGCCCAAACTAAGCAGAGCTTGTACTATGGGTACTAGACAATGGATAAACATACATATATCCTTTTTTTTTTTGTAAATACATACATATTATACATAGAAACACCCAGATCAAGACAAACATCCATGTTCATGCACACAAATGTTTGACTTGCGCGGGAATCGAACCCGCGACCTCAGGTGTGGCAGTCGGTTACACTAACCACTACGCCATCGAGGCCGACAAATAGTAGATTTAAAATTTACCACTTACATCACATTACATTTTTTATATAGTAAGAAGTAAGCTGGTTTGGACATGTAGAAAGAATGGACGAGGAAAGACTGACTAAGAAAGTTTATAAGGCTAGTGTGAATGGAACAGTCGCAAGAGGAAAACCTAGGCGAATGTTTCTCGATCAGATCGGAGGCGTTCTGGACAAAGGCCAGGTTAAGAGCTCCTTGAACCGACGTGCGTGTATGAGGACTGTGATGAAAGTGAATGAAGCCAGAAGTGTGTCAGGATCGTAGCAAATGGGAATCCGTAGTCTCTGCCTACCCCTCTGGGGAACAGGCGTGAATCTATGTATGTATGTATGTACATTTTTGAAGAAACACTTCATCTTGGTTAAGTTTTAGTTTTTGCATGTTGTCTACCTGCCAGTGCTGTGCTAACACATGCACTTGGATAATTGTTAATTATATGTGAAGATCTGGTTTACCCTGTAAATATGCATAAATCTATACTAATATTATAAAGCTGAAGAGTTTGCTTGTTTGTTTGAACGCGCTAATCTCAGGAACTACTAGTTCGAATTGAAAAATTCTGTAGTATTGGGTAGCCCATTTGTCGAGGAAGGCTATAGGTTATATAACATCACGCTACGACCAGTAGGAGCGGAGCAGCAATGAAAAATGTTGCGAAAACGGATAAAATTCTCCTACATGATGCAGACGAAGTTGCGCGGGACAAGTAGACTAGTAAACAAATAAAATTGAAATAAAATTACAATTTAAGCGCTGCAGTAGTTAAGGCATCGGTATGTGACTGATATATCACGTATTAATTCTCCACCATAAACCAGTAGTAATCAAAATAAAATAGTAATTATATTATATTGTCTTCTGTTTACGCGAATGTTATTCATTGAAATTAAACTACAATTAGGTATCAGAAGTGAAACTGTTTTAAAAAAAGAAGATAACAAGTACACTTTTATTTTCAAGTGATTATTTAAATACACACAAAATGCTTCTTCTAACAATTAATTTAATAAGATACACAAGTTAATGAAATCAGTTATACAAACTACTAGAGAGCAGTAAATAACTTTAAAGATAATAAAAATACGAGAGCACCCGACAATGATCAAATAGTACGTCCGTTCCGCACGCTATCCGTTGAGAAAAAGAGGCCCCACTGCGCGTCGAACTCGCTTTTATAGCTCGCTCAGTCGGCCGGCTGTGACGTTATTCTTTAGCGTCGCATTCCGCAACCAACACTACTATATACGGATTCTGCGTAAATAGAAACACCCACGATTAAATTATGTTCGGGTACTTTGAAATAACTATACTGGAACATTGAGACAACTGCCATCTTAGTCTCCCTGTGACCATGGCTGCTGAAAAGTAACCGAAACGTCGGGGAAAGTGTAAACACAAATATAAATAGTATAATATTATAGTAATAGTATAAATAGTTTTAATAGTTTCAATAATTTAATTAGGTTAAAAATTTGTAAAGTTTAATAGTAATAGTAGTGTAACAGTTTTCAAAATGTTGTAATAAAGTGTCAAATAAACAACGCGATAAAATACGTATATTATGTAGTAGTTTAATAATAATTATATTTTCAAGGGCAACCATTTTATTCCATTTTCTTCAATTCAGTTCTAAGTACTAGTGAACGGTTATGATTAGAAACTACTGCTTATAAAATGGCTCGAGGGACATGTTGAAACAGTAAAACATTCGTAAAAGTTTACTGCACTCTATGCGCATGGAGCGATTAATTGGCGAGGTCAAGTAAGACTTTGAGTGACTTATTATGACTAGAGGGACTCTATCGTACACTCAGAGTCTTAAGTCAATTAACATTTGCTTGACTTTAAAGTCTTTAAACGGTATTTTTCGTTTTACTTGATTTTATCTCTTGCACTAGTTCTGTTTGCTATAACGCGGAGAACTTTACAAACATTGAAACAACCGTCTCAAAGAATACCTATTTTTTCAATGTATTCTTTTAATAAAATAGTATATATTATGCCATATTTTCTTTCGTGGCTATCTATTTATGTATTATTTATTTCTTTATTTTTCTTTTTATTTTATTTATTTGGTTCAGCAACAGCTGTATACACAATTACTTACACTTAATACAAACTTATAGAAAATAACATTGTGTAACAATTATTTATAGGTAAACACCACATGAGTTATTTAAATGTTAACAAAATAAACTTATAAGTAATCTAAACACGGTAAATTTTGAGTGCACTATTGGCGGACCAAACGTCAATAATTGTGGTGTTCGCTGAAAATCAGCGCTGTGTAGTGCTTGCAGCAATGCAAGTGCCACAGCATTATGCTGAGCGCATCACCGTTGTTTTTGTGCCGGTGGGACGTGCATCTGCACATACACGTATTAATTGTTTTTAAAATTTCTTTATATTTCATTTTACTCGATAAAACTATTTAAATGTTTCATCTTCAGATGTTTGTCCCATGTAGGTATTGAATCCATATCACTTTACGCCGTGGTAATGGTGAGTTGACCACTTAAACGCTTTTTTGTAAAACTGTTTTGAAAAGATCAATTGCACTACTCACGTGTACCTACCTATGCTTAGCACAAGCAATTTTACTTAACAGTACTACTCGTAATTAATAATAATAATAATAATATTCTATCACATACACACAACACCATCTAGCCCAAACTAAGCAGGGCTTGTACTATGGGTACTAGACAATGGATACATACTTTTCATACATATATACTTTTCTTTTTTTTGTAAATACATATTATACATAGAAACACCCAGACCAAGACAAACATCCATGTTCATGCACACAAATGTTTGACTTGTGCGGGAATCGAACCCGCGACCTCAGGCGTGGCAGTCGGTTACACTAACCACTACGCCATCAAGGCCATTCAAACTACTTTTTTTTCTTAATAATAATAATGTATGTTGTGTGTATTCAATATTTAATCATCGCTCACTTTAACGGTGAAGGAAATATCGTAAGGACACTTACATGTCTGATAGTTCTCCATGTTTTCAAAAATACGTAGTCTGTCAACTCGCACTGGGCCAGCGTGGTGGACCGGCCTAACCCTTCTTACATTAAGGTCCAAGCCAAGCATTGAGACATAGACAATGCTGATATTATATATATTATGTAAACCTTTCCAGTGCATAAGCGCAATGAGCGAGAACTGGCCGAGCGGAACAGTCTAACTAGCTAAACTATAGGTTACCTTCAATGAGAAAGGGATCTGGCCACTTATTTTATGATTTCATGAATAAAACTACATAAACTAACTCGTTTCTAACTATATTTACGCTTTCAAGCCTTCTTCCCTAGACTCTTGTTTAAATATTTATATAAAGAATAATGTGGTGTGTTATACAAAGTCCATACGAAGTTCACTCCGCTCGCATTGGAGGCACGGCTTAATATTTAAAAGACTATCGTTAACTATATTACGGCAAGTAGCCTTGTAAGCTACCTCCCTGTTACGTAGGACCAGGTAGTAAAGCGTAGCTGTTGAAACATGGGTGTAATACCTGCAAGGGTAAATAGACGTGAGCCTGTGTGTATAAATATTCATCAAAAAATTTGAACAATAACAAATATTTTTACATTAACCTACTAGCCACCTACGAATCACAAAAGTACCGGTAAGCATGCCACATTTACCGCTACAAGCTTATCTTTGTCACGGTATATCACAATTGGGCCGAGTCATCAGCCTACAAATAATTTTAATGCCTCACATTTTGACATAATGTCCCAGTTTTAGCGTGATAATTGACTAATTTATAAAGGTCGGAAGTTTGTAACGATATAATTTTTCTTTGTGTGTTTTTGGGTGAAGGATATATGTGAAGAGATGAAATATTTTCAGCAACAAAGTGTTTATAAGGTCAACTGAAATTAACCTAATTTATACGGATTTTATCGGCTTACATTGTCTCGTGACCATGGTTGCTCTAAGGCAAACTAAAATGTTTTAAAAATAAATAATAGATTCAAACTTTTAACTAAAGTTAACCACGAAAAAATCGGTACAAAGCATTTTAATTTCAGTATGTAAAATTTGCATATTACTTTATTTATTTTTATAGACTACTAGCTTTTGCTCGCGGCTTCGCTTGCGTTAATTTAGAATTTGACAATCAATTCGGGTTGTACTCTCCTTGTAATAATATAATTCAGTCATGATTTACATATTTAGACACGTAGCGCCATCTATTATCATAAGAATGTTATTGTTGGTTTCCTCGGGAACAGTAATTTTTTTCGGGATGAGAGAGTACACCTGATAACGTATGTGCAAAATTTCAGGATGATCGGTTCAATGGTTTAGGCGTGAAAAGGTAACAAACAAACAAATTCATTTTCACTTTTATAATATTAGTTAGGAAGTTAGGATTAGGATTAGAATGGCCATTATTTTACTAAAAAGAATCAATGTCCTGTTAGCTTACGTGGCAAAGGTCACTCTCTCGTGCCCTTACTCACAGCCCGTCTCTTTACGAAGTCTGGAATCCCTTCTTATGAACACAAGCCTCTTGTTAAGCCTTACCTTGTTCTTTTAAAGACAACTGCCGCACAAGGAATAACTCCTATGACATTTAAACAAGTAACGTAGATCTCCAAGACTCAAAACAGCTGTTTTTATTATCCCGTATAGGGATCGAACCCATTACACTCGGCGCAGTGATATTAAATGTGTCCAAACTAAGAAGAGAGGCATAATGAAGAATAGTGTACAATATTTAAAATAAGCAAACGTAATAATCACATTATATTTATCATCGATCAAATAAACCATAGATGCACGATCGTCGCTCGAAAAACGGCCCCAACAAAACTGTGCATAAATCAGTCGTATGCGCTATATTATGCACCTGTCCCACTCACTCTTGCGTGCGCTGCCCGTATTCGAGAGCGAATCGACATCACTACTACGGTGGAGACCGTACCATATACTTAGTACGCTTGCGTATCGCGAGTAACACACTTAGGACGCTTTACATTGGTGCGTTTTGACTAAACTATTACAAAATGTTTCTCAGTGGGCGTTCAATGGTTATTCCGGTTTATTTCCTGGATTGCATAATAAATGCCGACACTTATAAGTAAGTAGTACTGGTCAGTGCCACATATTGACGCGGTTTTTGTATGAGAATGTGCATCTATGGTATATTTAATCGAAGATATTTATGATTAAATTTTGCCCGCGATTTCGCTCGCATAATTGTAGGTTATATCTATTTTCTATCCCTTGGGAACAGTACTTTTTCTGGATGAAACGATACCCTTTGTCCTTTTCTTTACCCCTGACAAAGTGTATGCGAAATTGCATGATGATCAGTCGAGTAGTTAAACAAACTCACATTCACATCTATACTAATATATTATAAAGCTGAAGAGTTTGTTTGTTTGTTTGAACGTATTAATCTCAGGAACTACTGGTTCGATTTGAAAAAATATTTTAGTGTTGGATAACCTATTTATCGAGGAAGGCTATAGGCTATATAACATCACGCTATATGACCCACGGGGGCGACGCAGTAACGATAAACGCGGGTGAAACCGCGAGAACATCTAGTCTATAATACCTATTAAAGTTACGACTATGAGCAGAGCAGCGATAGCTCAGTGGGGAGACCAACAGACTGCAATGCAGAGGGTCTCGGGTTCGAACCCACGTCGCGCACCTCTGACTTTCGGAAGTTATATGACTTTTCGAAATTATATGCGTATTGATTGACGATTATCGCCTGCTCCGTGCCTCGGAGAGCACGTTAAGCCGTCGGTCCCGGCTGCCATGAACATCTATGGCAATCGTTAATGGGAGAGTATCGACACAAAAGATCCCACTGGGTCGAAGTGTCGCCGGTCTGCACTGACTGGCCTCCACATAAGATAAGTAAGATAAGTACGACTATGATATCATGGTTAGCATTGTGTGTCGGTTAACAACTTGACGTCCAGAAAGGTGACCACTAGGCGTGAGGACATCTAAGATTTTAATCTTATTAATTTTTATTGAAGTATCCCATACTTTAATAAAAAATATATATAATCGTTCAAATCAACTACTTTAATGCATACTTTTAAAGGTAGCAGAGCCTCGCTGATTTCAGCATGAATGGGCCGGCTCGACCGGGGAAGGACTACCCTCTTACAGAATATCGACGTGAAATAGCAGTGTTCCTACTGTTGTGTTTCGTTCGGTGAGTGAGAGTGCCGGAAGCCCAGTCACCCTCTTTCCACCTTCCCGCTCTTTCTCCTTCCCACTTCCTTTCCTAAAGGGTCGGCAACGCGCAAGTGATGCCTCCGATGTTGCAGGCTTCCATAGGCTACGGTGACCATTTTCCATCAGATGTGCCTTATGCTTGTTTGCCATCTTAGTTGTATAAAAAGAAATAAAAAAATTCTTATTACCAAATAGCACTTACTGTACCTGTATTTACCCACCGGTACATTATTTACGTTTACTAAAAGCTGAAACACTAAATGAATAGCTAACATAGTGAAGCTAAGTTGCCCTCCTTACTATAATAGTACCACAAGTTTACCGCATCGGTCTCTTGGGAACCCACACTGCTGTACGGTACATTATATAAATCAACTTAATAGAGTACTTTCTGCCTCTATGATGTTAGTAGAAATCCTTTAGCTATTACTTATATATAGAGACTCAGCTTTTATCTTCAAGGGTATAAGCAGGAGTCTATTAGATATCATATAATTATGTTTTAGGCAATAAGCAATGCCGGATTTAGAGGTCTGGAGGCTTCGGAGCAACAAAGAAGTGGAGGCCCCCTGGCCCCAAATTATTTTCCAAATAAAATGGGATTTTTTTTTCAGTCGAGTTGTCCAATAAATAATTTAGCAGGAGTCTATTAGATATCATATAATTATTATGATTTAGGCAATAACCAATGCCGGATTTAGAGGTCTGGAGGCCTCGGGGCAACAAAGAAGTGGAGGCCCCCTGGCCCCAAATTATTTTCCAAATAAAATGGGAATTTTTTTTCAGTCGAGTTGTTCAATAAATAATTTATTGTGAAACCAAGTATATCAAATATCAAAGGAAAAGTTGTTTACTAGTGTTTACTAGCCTGAGATTTTTTTTTCCGAAGTCTGTATTGTAGGGACTCCTCTTTTGTGCTTGTGCAGTGTGTGTGCAAAGCTTTTCCTTATTTCCTAAACCCTTTAATCTCTAATGCTGGCGCCACACTATCGCGCTAACGCGAAGATTTGCGTTGTCGCGACACGTCTGGCCAAAGTTTTCGTCCTATCGCGAATCATCTTCGCGAACACGAATGTCCTTCGCGCGGCTGTCGGTAAATTGCCGCACATCAAAGGGTTTTGTCGCGACAAAGTTCGTGCGGTTGGCTACATATCGTGCGCTTTAGTTGACTACGAGACTCCGAGCGGTTTGAACGTGTTTCATTGAACTTGTTAGTCATGGATTGGAGTAATGAGAGGATATTAGAATTTACATAGAGTCTGGTTTTTGGCTAATTGATAAGTTAATTGTGTAACACTTTTTTGCACACACATAACCCTTAAATAAAGGTCAAATCCCTGTTCGTGTCGATAATTTCTTCTGTTTAAAAGAAATTATTAGGGTAGCGATTTCAAGGTCCCCGCGTATCCCTTTTTAGGGATCCGTCAAAAGGCTTATAGGGCGTGGAAGGGTTTCGAAAGTGTATTTAGATAAAGGACTGGGATTGGCGTCGCGGAAAACAAATATGGTAATTTTCTATGTGAATTGGAAGCCTTTTTGTAGTCAAAGTGATGCGTTGAGTACTCAAGGAAGTTTATTGTTGAGATTGTATGTTATTTTTGCTTTCTTTTGTATTGTATTGTTTTTAATATACCGTATGTGCACAAAATACTTTATGTACAGAAGATTGATTCTATTCGCTTTAACGATTAAGTATTAATATACATACAAGGTTGCTATGACCCATGGGCATTAAATTGGACAGAGTATTCCATATCGGCTCAGTGTTAATTCGAAACGGTTAAAAACTCGATAAAGATAAAAATAGAAAATCACTTTTTTTAAACTATTTAAATCAATTTAATACGCAAACAACATATTTTATAAACATCTGTTGTCTGTCATTGTTTCATTGTTGTTTTTCTTTGTTTGTTTCATTGTTGTCACGGGTTGATTTATTGCTTCCTTGTTTGTGTTACAAACTAATGGTGTAAACTAGTGGTGAAAACACAAGCATAACATATGCTTGTGTTTTCGTTCTTATTGCGCTAAGATTAAGACTAACTTTGGCGTGATTGATGGCTACTGTAATAATGTATACTAAGTATCAGAGCGGCAAAGTTTCCTACATTTTTGTCGCTTTAAGGTGCATGACCTTAGATACCTATGCGTAGACACTCGGTCAGCTGTTAGGGCAAATACAACCCGTTGCAGTCTGCAAAAACTAAAAATCTATACTGTGGCTAAACTACTGGTCCTATTGAACTGAAATTTAGTGTAGAGCTTGTATGTGGTACATACTATATGTAGATAGAAATAAAGCCTTTCTTTTCAACCTTGTATACCTAATGGTTTTCAGTCAGATAATGCTTAATCAATTTTATTTTATTCCGTTTCTATATTTTTATATTATACATAAAAAGTAGTTATATCTGTATATAATGTCTGTTTCCATGCTAAGCAGGTAAATTGAAAGTATTTAATTATTATTTGGCATTTAAACAAAAACAAAATTACAGTACTTACTACTAGTAGTAAAGTAAAATGCCCTATCAATTGTAAACCATTAATTATTAGAACAATAGATCTTTAGCCTTTTTAACACGCTTTTATTAGCTTGGTATGTATGTACTCGTATCTATGTGTCTATGTATCTATGAATCTATGTAACGGAATCTTTGAACGTAATTTTCACCCCTTTCAAACCGTCGGATTGATTTGAAACTTTGCACAAACCGATGACATTACAATAAATAATAACATATAAAAATATTATATAAATAAGTGAATAATAGTTTAAAAAACTAAAAAACACGCTTTATTAAAAAACCAAACTAAAAAGTAGAAAATAATTTAATAATTTTAAAGTAAAGTTTAAAGTAAAGGGTGCTTTCTAAGATATTTTGATAACCCCCACCCCACGCATTTATTACACAACCAACATGGCAAACAGGTACACAGCTCATGTGATAGTAAGCGGCAATTAACCCAGCAGATTCTTAGAGTATACAATATCACTTACACATTTCAAATATTTTCTCACTCTATTGCCAGTCAAGAAAATCAAGATGACTAATCCACTCTCAACAACACGGCGTTTTAGGAAGCCAGAAAACTCTCCTCGCCGCAAGAACACAACAGTCTTAATGAAATCGTATTGGTTGAGCTAATTACATCAGCAACATTTTGCCGCAAATATATAGCACGAACGCAAAGTAATTTAACAGAACAAAGTGCAAATAATCAGCACTTTATATACATAGAGGTATCCCAAATTCACTCGAATACTCCATCGCGATTTTTGAACCAAGCCGCGACCCAATTCTAAAAGTTTGGGGCATACTCATTCCTTATTGTAGGCTACGAGGCCACAATCAAATTTAGACCTTATTTCGGATGTGAAAGGTTGAATTTTCTTTGCAGAGTGGGATTACGTCATTGTTCAGGATGGTCTTACCGAAGGCGGTTATCGAGTGGCGTCATGAAAAGTCTTATGTTATATTGATTGGTAGTCTGTGAATATGTGGCGAGCTGAATTCATATTGATGACGAAGTTTGATGTGAAAGGTTCGTGAATTAACCCAGAGCTCTTGACAATTCAAGTCGTCCTCAAGTGATTAATATTCGTCGTCTTCAGCAGGCATTGTTACGAAATTTTACAGAATTCTCGGATGAAAAGCAGACTAATTTGTTCCCTTATAAGCGAAGTACGAGTATAGATTTAAAATTCGAATCAATCGAATATTTAATTCAATAGATTTATTGTACACATAGATAAATATTTAAAGATTATTTTATAGTTGATATTGATTGATAATTAGATTACGTCTTAGCAAGGAAGATCCCAAAAAAGGTCATTATTTTTTGCACGTTTGCCTGATCAAAAAACCAAGTTTCGAATTTCGATTTTAGTTCGAATTATAACCAGATATAACAGTAGCCCAAGTTTTAGAACACGTCACGAACAATTGAAGATAAATCCTTGTTCCATTTTATTCTTCAATTTCAGTTTCATACTATGGATGAGCACGAGAACTCTGATGGCATACTGGTGCTTCATTCAAAAACATGAATATAGCTAAGTTTAATATGAAAACTCTTATATACTTATTATTGTATGAGCATTTTAGTAAACTAAGCTGGGTTTTGCACGGAGTGACAACTAATTTTGGAATGTTTCAATTTCTTTTTACGTAGCAATTGTGTCGAAAACAGCTAATTGTCGATTTTCAATTGATTCCGATAATATGATTTTAAGTATATAACATAACGACCCTAATCTAGGTATTAAGTTATTATATGCTTATCGATATAGCATGATAATTGAATCGATGCATAATGCAATCATTGATATTACTCAGTGATGGCTCATCCAAATTAGGGACGATTTCAAACTAGAACTACATGTACCGACGATCATGCGGCAAAGACGACTATAATAAAAGCAAATACAGGACGAGGTATTTTACGATCATATCATGAAGTTATTCATGGGAAAGAACCGTCCAACCTTCAAGCAAGACGAAGCCGTGAGTCTACATGCGCCCAAAAACGTCGATTTTTGCTAAAAATCCAAAGAGGAAAACGTAACAACGAGAAATGAATTGTACGTGTTCGGAGTTGAGAACACAAAATATATGTGAACGAAAATATCATAAATAAATCAGTAATATCCTTCCTTCAAACAAAGTCTCTCAAAAGAGAGAAAAATAGTTATTTATTATATCATTTGCGGTTTAGGGTCACTGTGCAGTGGGTCAGGGCCCCTCGTAAAATCCTTACGGATAGAAGCCCGCCCTTATCTTCGCTCGCGCTAAGCTCCTTCAATTTTTATGCGTTCGTCGCACAAAAACAACTGGTTTTGAATGTTTGGATAAGCTTCAAGGACGCTTTTCTTTGTGGAATGGCTTTAGATAGCTTCCTTCTTCAATACTTACATCTAATCTTTTAAAATTGTAGACTTACTATAGCACATACGTAGTCTTACGTCTGTTTATCTAGAAAGTGTAGTCAGAGGTGTACCCATACCTACATTTTGCTAACTATGGTTTTAATTCGTACGTAATAAAGGCATGCTTGTTGTCATCTAGTAATAAGTAGTACAATAGGTGTTAAAAGAAAAGACCGAGAGAAATTAAAAGACATTAAAAGAAAAACTAAATTCAAGAATGCATACATAACATATAAACAACTAAAGTGGAGATGGACAGGACATATGACAAGAGAGAAGAAGGAAAAATGGACAAGACTAATAACAGAATGGTACCCACTAGACTGCAAAAGAAACAGAGGAAGACAAACTAAGAGATGGGAAGATGATATTAGGAAAATAGCGAGTCTAACATGGACTCGAACGGCAAGGGATAGAATTGAATGGCGATCTTTAGAGGAGGCCTTTGCCGGAAGACATGTTGAGGAGTAACTACCGTTTGCCGAATTAGAATCAGTTAAACATAAATAATTAAAGTTAGTATATTTGTTAGTAAATTGGATAGTAGTAATGAGTTCTTAGGCATACTTACAAAACTTTTTTGTTATTTAAACTAAGATCAACAATAAAGGCTTTCTTTTTTTTTTTATTTTTTTTTATTTTTATTTTTTTTATTTTATAACAGTTACTCTCTGCACTAACAGGTTGCTTTCCCAACACTTGCAGAGAGTCAAGTTTAACAATTACAAATTATTACATGGATAAGAAAATAAATATATACATTAAAATTAATATCAAATAATAACAGATTCAAAATAATAATAAAATAATAAATATATTAATAATAATTCATTAAATAAAACTAATTAAAAATTCATAGCAATACTTTAAAAATTGATGCATTCGATTAAAAAATAAGTCAACACTTGGTTGGTTAGCGATCAGAGCATTGAGTGTAGAAATGGCCTGACAAGTAGGAGCGAATTGTGCGGTGCACGTGCGTACAGTCGGCGCCGCGAGCAAACGGCGCGAGCGCAGTCGCAAGTACTGATTCGGTGCAGACAATCCGCAACGTGATAACGCTTCAGGATTGTCTATCTTGCCATTGAGCAACAAATAGTAATGAGCCATAAGGCTCAACTTTCGTCTCAGTTCGAGAGTATCAATTCCCACCATACCTGACACAAACAGAGACGGGTACAGGTATGGATAATATCCGTACAGTGTTTTATAAAGAAAACGGGCGAATTTTCGCTGCACCCGTTCCACCAATAACTTATATTTAATTTCGTGCGGGTCCCAGATGGCAGAGTTATACTCGAGCTTGCTACGAACAAATGCAAAATATAATGCAGTAATCGCTTCCCTACTACTGAAGCGAGCAGACTGTCTCATAACAAAGCCGAGCGACTGCATATCGTTGTTATATGGCCATTAAGTGTTAACTTCATATCAATAACCAAGCCCAAGTCGCGGATTTCCGCTACGTGCTCCAACGCAGCGCCTGAGAGTGTATACACAAAGCAGATTGGTGCAGGTGAGCGAGTAAGTGTGATGGTTTTGCACTTTGATACATTAAACTCTAGGTGGTTGCGCTCAGCCCACGCTACAACACTGTCAATGTCTCGCTGAAGCGCTTCGCAGTCATGCGCGCTTTTAACACCTAAAAACAGTTTCAAGTCATCAGCGAACATAAGGCCCCGTGCCGAACTCACTACCTCCGGCAGGTCATTGATCATAATCAAGAATTGTGTCGGTCCCAACGTACTTCCCTGACTCACGCCAGAATTTGTCACATAGGGTTCCGACTGAGATCCTAACATTTGAACATATTGTCTTCTATTGTCAAAATAGCTGTGAAACAATCGTAATAAGCTAGGAGCAAACCCTACAGCTGCAAACTTTCTTAAAAGTACATCATTTCGGACGCGGTCAAAAGCTTTTTTGAAATCAAAGTATGCTGCGTCCACTTGCCTATTTTGATCCATTTCTGTGACGGAATAATCAATGAAATTAATTAGATTAGTGGTAGTTGACCTACCTGATCTGAATCCATGCTGGCATTCGGACAGTTGGTCCCGCACCTGATTTGTTATATGGCGATTTATAATGGATTCAAAGACCTTACCGAATGCCGAGAGAACGGCAATGGGCCTATAGTTCGTGATGTCTGATTTTGGGCCATCCTTATGTATGGGTGTAACTCGAGATACCTTCCAAAGCGCTGGATATGAAGCTGTTTGCAAGGCCAGGTTATAGATATGCAGCAATGGTTTCTGAAGCACAGATATACAATCTTTCACCAGAAATGGAGGAATTCCATCTGGGCCAGTAGATGAATGAGCCTTTAATCTACTTACTGCATGTTTTAAGTCGACGCTATTTATATTATCCAGTGTGATGCTGGGAAACGACCTATTAGTAACGAGTTGCTCGGCCATGTCATGAGACCCTGCCGGCCCGTCAGTGTTGAATACAGACTTAAAAAAATTGGCAAATGCATTTGCGGCTTCCACTCCAGTCACAACTCTCCCATCGTACTCATAATCTTGACAGGTATTCCTAGACGATCTTTGTTCTTGCACAAATGACCAAAATCGCTTTGGTTCTGATTTTATATTCGCCTCTGCTTGTAATATATAATTTTTATAAGCCATATTAATTAAACGTTTAACCTGTTGTCTATACAGTTTGAACATAACCAAACAGTAAGCATTTTTCGACTGTTTATATTTTTTTTAAAAGTAATACTTGTCCTGTATTAGCTTAATAATCTCAGCAGTGTACCATGCTGGGTATTGATATCTCGAACGAAGATTAGATCGTTGTTTAAGCGGCACATGATTTCGTAAACAGTTCCCAATAATAGTGTAGAAGATATTCACGGCTTGATTAACGTCCTTAACCGAAAATAGCTCATCCCATGTTAATGAGGCAATACCCTCGTATAGTTGATTAAGATCTGCTTTCCTAAATTGCCAATCCTGTAGCGCATCACTGAGCGGGGTGGGTGCAGCCGAGCACGGCAACGGCGATCGCGCCGTCGGTCGCGTCACGCGCAGCGCGAGGCCGAGCGGTGGAATGTGTGCGTCCGGCGGTACAAGTGGCACTGTATCCTCCCTCATGTGCACACACTCACTGCTCAAATCGCTCAAAACCAGATCCAACATGTTTCCATGTCTTTTATATATGTTATTATATTGTTTTAATTTTCCAAATGCTAGAAGATGAGAGAATTCTAATTTTACATGTCCACTAGCAGAATTTAAGTTAAAATCGCCCAAGATGACAACGTTATGCTTAGCATATTTTCTAATTACATTTTCTATTACTAAGAAGTAATTCATGTAATTTATATCACTTGAATTAGGCGGAATGTAAACTATACAAAGCAATATTTTTTTATATTTAAAACATATAGTAGCCATCACAAGTTCCATATCGTCAGTATACCCATCAACTTTAACGATTTGCTGTACCTGATATTGGCACCGCACCGCCAATAATACTCCTCCCCAACCTTTATCGTTAGCTCGGTCCCTACGTATGACGATATAACCTTGTGGAAACACCTCCGCATCGTTTACACTACTGTTTAAAAACGTCTCAGTGAGAGCAAAGACATCAGCTGATTCATTTAATATAGACAATTTACAAACATCTAATTTCGAACGTAATCCTCTTACATTTTGATAGAACAATGTAAAGGTTTTAAATTTGGACGGTTTTGTCAATTTGCTTGCGAAACCCATTGCGCCAAGGTTTTATGTATACATCTTCTACCCAGTTTTCTGGTGCTAAATACTTCGCACAGTGTTTTGTAGGTACACTTAATTTAAACGATGCATAGTCGCCCCTTGGCTTCAAAGCCTCAACAAAACAAGTGTCTTCTGGACAAATTTTTATTAAGTATGCGGCCACTTGATCAGCTGTTGTCCCTACCTTAACATAAGTGTAGATATGTTTTTCGTTCGGCCGCCGCTAACAAACTCGTAGACTCCGGGATAGCCGTACCTCGGGTAACATTCTCGATCGAACGTCGATTGCTTCGACGACGCACCTCGATCCATTCATTTGCGCGAGTATTTGACGTGGGATCCGTTTGCACATCGATCGGTTCTTTCTCTACAGCAGCGGGTTGCGACAAATGCGACTTCGTCACGGCGCCGGCGCTCGTAGTAGGGAGCTCCGCTTGTGACATCGTTGCGCGGTCAGTAGTGGTGGTACTAGCGAGCCTGGCGGTCGGCTTACGAGCGGCGGCGGAGATCGCCGATGCAGCCCGACGCGCGCCTCGCGCACTGGTCGCGGGGCCAATTCTGTTGTCGAGTTACCCCCAGCGCCGGAGTTGTTAATTTGCACTGAGTCACTATTTGCACTGATAAGTTTTTTTATGAGCTTATTTTGCTCGTTAACAAGCTTTTCTAACGATTCCACTTTACTACGTAGCGAGAGCACGGTTTTGGTTAACTCGCGAATAGCAATTTCGGCACTTTTATCAGACATTTCTATTTTTAAACAACAAATAAACTGGAGACACGGTTATACGTTCACTGTTCAACGAAAGTTGTCATCTAGATACATTACTCATTGCCGAACACTTTATTGCTACTGAAAACGATATAGTTAATGTCATGGGTATACTCAACTACTATACATTTAATACTCTCTTTAAACCTGTTCTATAAAAGAACTAGGCCGTATGCCATGTTTAGTGTTCTCTTTACCGAATTATTTACAGTACTATCAGTATTGCTCAACCGAAGAAAGAATTGAAATTGACACTACTCTTACATAATTTTGAAACTTTAAACTACTATTGTTTAACATTTTCACTAGTTACTGTTTACTTCTATTTAAACTATTTCAATTATAAAAACTATTTAGATTTAGATTTAATATTACAGTTTCTCCAACGTTTTGGTTGCTTTTCAGTAGCCATGTTCACGGGGAGACAATATTACGAAGAAACAAGACAGTCGGCCTCGATGGCGTAGTGGTCAGTGTTACCGACTGCCACGCCTGAGGTCGCCGGTTCGATTCCCGCACAAGTCAAACATTTGTGTGCATGAACATGGATGTTTGTCTTGGTCTGGGTGTTTCTATGTATAATATGTACGTATTTACAAAAAAAAGTATATATGTATGTTTATCCATTGTCTAGTACCCATAGTACAAGCTCTGCTTAGTTTGATCTAGATGGTGTTGTGTGTATGTGATAGAATATTATAATATTAGAGACCTCGTAATCAATAGAAAAAAATCCCATAACAAGATACTTTATTTAACTCCATAACCAAAGACAAGTCCAGATTGGTAACTCTACCACCGCGTCGTTACTAAATAAACAAGAAAAAAGCTACCCAAATTTAATTTAGTCATACGCGTACACATCAAAAGCAAATTAACCATAATAATACAAATATAATCCTTTCCTTCCATACACGAAAGCCTTGTGTTTTTACTCCAAGAAAATGATTTATTATCCACCAACGTTAGCGCGGTGCTTAATTTATAGCAATGTTGAATACCTCCGGCGGATTTGTTTAGTAATTACACTCAAATATAGTGTAAGGAACTTGGAATATTTTGCTTCGCTTTTTTAAGGTTAACTTGTGTATGTAGCACGAAAAATGTTAAATTACAAAAGCGTTTAAGGAGACAGCAAGAATCTGTTTAAACTAACTACATTTTGTTAACTAGCAAGTCATCGGGAGTAGCTCTGACTTACAGCAGATTGCAGCCAAACAACCATATAGTACAAGATCCCAAAGCCAACAGTAGGTTTTACAATGAAAATGCCTATCCGAAAGTTCAGGCGAACGAAATATTAAAAATAGTTTGCCTGTAAGATATTGCTGATATATGTCATTATATATTGATATATGTAACCATAGTTACGCGCTTCGACTGCGTGTATCAAAAGCATGGTTGTGTGCATGTAGTGCTCTTTCATTAATTTAATGTATTTCTAATGCATATTTTATATAAATATTAAGATTCGCCCCTCCTTCTCCAAATAAAATTTAAGTGTGCCAAATTTCATACTCCTCCATCCGCGCAATTTTCGTAAAAAGGGGTACAAAGCTTTTGCTTCACGTATTAATATATAGATACCTACCGCAAAGTTTCTTTGGATTTCTTTCTTATATTACTCCGTTGTCCAGGCCATTTTAACGTAGAGTGTAAGATGATTAAAGCGTCAATTCATGTGTTTCATAGTAATAATTGTATCAATAGGCCCGAACCTTCGGCATCCCCTTTTCAAGATAGGCCTATAGATCTCTGGCATATGAAAATTCCCCTTGACACCAATGGGAGTGCCATTTGGTGGTATCATGGGTAAAGAACGCATCTTGGTCCATTGACTTGTGTTCTTGTGGTAAGTGAGTTATCCAGGCGCCTTAAAGAAACGATTTTCTAGCAGAAGAATCAGTATGATGACTAGTAATAGTAGGACGGCGAATTATATTTTCAGTAATTTGCTACTTGCTAACGACGCTTCCGGTGTTGTGTGTTGTGTTCTTTCCGGTGTCTTCCGGTGGTGTACGCTTCCGCTTCGGGTGTATGGGATGACCGCTAGCCGTATGTTTGACGACTAGTCTAAAAAATACTTTCTATCTGTACGAAAGAGTCTTAAACGATTTACTTTAGATGAAATTCACCATCATAATGCAAAGACTTCGACCAGTAAGTTTCATTTCAGATAATTTTTCATTCCGGCTTGCCTAATAACTTTAACATAAAATATAAAAGATATTGGTCCTTAACTGATTTTTAATGCATTTTAAATTATACCCTCTATAATATCGGTTATGACTATCGATCATCGATCTTTGGTAATGTCATTCGGAACCTCGTTGTGGCTTACAGAATAATGGATTTTCAAGGTTTTATATATTTGTAACAACAACATTGATTTTGAACAATTTTCGTTAAACTTTATTGCTTCACTATTCGGGAAGTACCTATTATGTAAAGCAGATCAGACGCCTTGTTTTATTATTTAAGGAGATCTTATAGCACACACATATCTTGCAGTTATTTATTATTGCACCAAACATAGCCTGTTTTGCTTCTGTGCACCAAAAGACTAGTATATTTTTTGTTTATTTTGCTTCTCAAAATCTTGTTTGTTATATATTTAAGCCTTACTATTTGGGATGGCATGTTTGAACGCTTATCTTGTAAACACAAATCCTAATCCTAATCCTAACTAATATTATAAAAGCGAAAATGAGTTTGTTTGTTTGTTTGTTTGTTACCTATTCACGCCTAAACCACTGAACCGATCATCCTGAAATTTTGCATATACGTTGTCAGGTGTACAGAAACGGACATAGGCTACCTTTCATCCCGAAAAAAATTACTGTTCCCGAGGAAAACAATAATAACGTTCTTATGTACAATATTATTGTTCTTATGTAACAATATTATATTTAGTTGTTATTACTTACAATGTTTTGGTCACACGACCACCGTGTTGATGCAGCGCCGGCGCGGCCGCCAAATGAATCATGCGAGCTCCTCGCCCACCGCTGCGCCGTCGCGTTGCCGGGCGAGTGAGACACCATTAGTTATGTCGTATACCGTAAGTGCAAGTGAGACGGTAATAATACGGATCGCTAAACCGTTAATGGCAACCGTTAGTAGGTTATTATTATTATTATTATTATTATTGAATATTAAATTTATATACATTATACTATTGCACCAATTTATTTAATTTATATTTGATATATATCAATTACATACTCATCAATTATAATTTATATATATATATATATATATCTTACGTATGTATTTTTTATTTCTTTTATTTTTTTAATGTGGTACATGTTAAAGAGTAGCTGATGTACGTCCGGGCGTCACTTGGGGTTACCACATAACATCAGGGTTGGTTTGAGGTATTAACCGCAAACCAACAATAAACCTGAGTGGTAACCTCGTTTTTCATTATGTATGTACTATTTTTTTTTTTTTTTTTTTGCTTTTTGCTGTGTTATAATATTTGTCTGTATTTTGTGTACGTATATTTTGAAAAATAAAATTACTTACTTACTTACTTACTTACTTACTTATGATAATAGATGGCGCCACGTGTCTTTCGAATCATGATTGAATTATATTATTACAAGCAGTGTACAACCCGAATTGATTGTCAAATTCTAAATTAACGCGAGCGTAGCCACGGGCAAAAGCTAGTAGTTAATATAAGACTGCGATTATAAATATACATGGGTGTTTAAAATGGGTGATCAGACCAGTGCGAAGCTGCTACTTATATAGGTACTCGCACACTATAGTGTATACTCTAAGGCATTAGGCTTTTTTCTCATGTGGTGTTTACTTATAGGTAATTCGCTGGTCCAATATTACAAGGTCCTACGTTACATTTTTAAAAAAAAAATTGTTATATATATTACATGGTACTATATGTCATTCCTTTTTGTTTAGACTAATTTAGTAATAGATGGAAGCACTTACCACCTCACAATATTAGATCGCAAATAAGTTATTTTTTTACGTTATTTTTACTGATATGCAAATTTTAAACCTCATTCCCCCAAAGTAAAAAAAAATAACACAGAATCTTGTAATAGTAAGCCAGCGAATTGTTATACAATGTTATTTTGTATAAGTTAGTATCAAATGTTAGTAATTGTGTATATAATTGTTGGTGAATCAAATAATAAAAAAATTAAAAATTAGTCTGTAATATCCAACATTTGAACCTTGTGGGACTCTATAATTCGATTCTGATAGATATTAATGAAAGTTGGAGACGATGGCGACAACAAGTTTCGAGGCACGATGGAGGCTGAGTATGTAGACTCTTCCATGCATGAGAGCATGACGTGGTTATACTAGAGAAACGATTGATTCGCAATGATAACTTCATTGCGAATCAATCGTTTATCTCTTCTTCAACAAACCCTGTTATCCAGGATATCGAATGAGAAATATATACAGTCATAACTTTAGTTATAACTCGAGGCAACAGTATAATGCATATCAAATGCTCATTTACCAGTTTTTTTTCGGAGTTTACTCTTTCAAACAAGTATGGCGCATATAAAATTAAATTCTCACGCTGAAGGGAAGCGAGGCGGGCCGCGCTTTAATAATAAATCGGTTAGGTGTGATGCGAGCGAATGGCGACAACCGCGAACATCTGTCCGCTCACCAGCTGCGTGGAGCACTGTGTAATATCTTTATTGTTTCCTATATTAACGCGTTCATAAATGTGTTAATAAAACTGAGGATTTTAATATAAAGAATGAAAACTGAGGCAACATTATGGTAAGAAATATGACAGGCAAAAAGAAAGAATTCAGGTGCTGTGTTTACGAAAAATTGTCATTAGTCTATCCAAGTGAAAAGGCTCGTCCTTTAATACTGATAATTTTAGCTGATTCATGAAATGTGGATGTAATGCATCTAGAAGATATAATTTCCCTTACTTTTTCAGGTATGTTTTAGGATTTCTGCGCTATGAAGGGTAACCTTAATATCGACAAGTAAGTTAGTTAGTTCCACTGAATTTTCCAGAATAAATATCACTTTGAAAGTCTTTGGGACAGACCGGTACCAAACTAATCGAATTTATGCATCCATCCATGGGTCCGATGCAGTCTCAAAATTGAGGCGCTCATAGCCAGTCGCACTCACTGACCAGTAAACGATTAGCGAGGTTAAACAACGTTGGGTGCGGTCAGTCTATAGATGGGTGATCGCTTAGTGGTATATCATCTGAGCGTATCCGTGCTTCGGAGGGCACGTAAAAGTCGGTCCCGGTTGTTGTCAAATTGACAGCAGTCGTTAAGCCATGTCAGAGACCTACAGGCGGCTTGAACAACTCTTGACAACAGGTTGGCCACTAACCACACGAAAAGAAAAAAGAAAGAAGAGTCTCAAAATTATTCCTAAAGCTAGAAAAACAAAAGCCTCTTTGAAATATAGCTTCTCTTTGCATACTGCAAGTATTTTCACAACACACAACTTAGTTCTTTTTCCTTTAGACACAGATGCATCAAAGAGGCTAATTAGCGAATGACTTTTTGAGAGTAAAAAGGCTTTAGATATGCTCTCTGAGTAATAGATAGCGGAATAACTCTGACATTCGCGAATATCTTTAGATAATGAAATTAGGACGCAGTGCTACTAAGGGTCAACGCCGACGGACGGAGTGGCGGCGAAGAGACTAATTCAGTAATAATTTAAATTCAACCTAATGTGCTTCAGAATACGACTGTATTTGAAATAAAATGACGGCGAGCAACTCAAAGCGCGGTCAT
The DNA here is from genome assembly GCA_963564715.1 of Catocala sponsa. Taxonomy (NCBI): domain Eukaryota; kingdom Metazoa; phylum Arthropoda; class Insecta; order Lepidoptera; family Erebidae; genus Catocala; species Catocala sponsa. The sequence goes on along the minus strand of OY751344.1, from coordinate 23,607,145 downwards.
TTTATTTCGTTATCGGAAGTGCAATGGGTGAGAATCTGATTCAGGACTTCTCGAACGCAAATCCGAAGCCTTATCCATTTAGCTACCGCCATTTAAAAAATATGCGCACCGCTATTTCAACGGCAAAATGGTTATGCATAGTACCTAAACATTGCCGGCAAAACACTTTTTTTTTATCTTTTTAAATTTAGAGGCTTTTATTACAAAATAATATGTTAGCCCCATCGTGGCTTATTTTAAGATAATTACTTACTATGTAATGATAGGAGACAGACGAAGTTGTTGATCTACATATATTTCAAATAGGTCTAACGCCGCATTTGAAGTAAGGTCACTTAGAATACTTACATCGTACACGTTAAGATTGTATTTGAACATCAACTAGTTAAAACACACTTAATTTTGATGCTATGATGATACTTGCCTGAGAAGCCTTACAGGAATTTTCATTTGCTGCTGCCGTGGCATTACTGAGAATAAATTACTAACACAAACACGCATTTGGAGTCAGGGTGACACTTGTTTATTTATTTATTTATTTATTTATTTAATTATATGGTAAATCAACAGCTGTAATTTACAAGTAAACAAACAAGATAATAACATTGAGCCACTTACAGATTCACACGAATAGAAATTATGTAAGTAAAAGCTAAGACAAAAATAGACATATACTAACAAAATAAGAATGAGAGTGCGGAAATGGTAACCAGAATTTATATACCTAAAGCCTAAATTAATTACAAAAAGAAATCTTTACTTAAAAGTGTTCTTGCATTTCTTATGCTTGTACAAAAAATGTCAATATCATGCTTGTCACTGACGTCGTTAAAAGCGCGACAAGCTCGCCACAAAAATGAACTTTGTCTATAATTACTATTTGCTGCTGGAATACTAAGAGGTGTGTGTTTCCTTAAAGATTTTGTAGGGATGTTAAGTGACAACTTTTCAAGAAGTTCAGGGCAATCAACTTTATTACTTGCTATGGATAAAATATAAGTAATATCGGCTATGTCACGACGTTTATATAGGGGAAGAAAATGAAATTTTTTACAAAGGTTAATGTAATTATCATAACCAGTGTAGAATGGAGTGCGTAAGCGGTAGCACAGAAACCTAATAAATTTCATCTGGATCCTTTCGATCCTTGAAATATATTTCTCATATCGGGGATTCCAGATTTGAGATCCATATTCAATAATGCTACGCACATATGCGCAATATAAAATTTTAAATGTTTTGGCATTCTTAAATGGTGCCTGATGTTTCAATGTTTGTAAAGATTCTGAGTGCGTGCCTATTATATGTTAAGAAAAATGCGTATAAAGTATGAAAAAATGTATGAAAAGTAGTGCGATAGCTCAGTGGGGAGACCAACAGACTGCAATGCAGAGGGTTTCTGGTTCGAATCCACGTCGCGCACCTCCGACTTTCGGAAATTATATGACTTTTCGAAATTATGTGCGTATTGATTAACAATTATCGCCTGCTCCGTGCCTCGTGGCAATCATTATTGAGAAGTCAGTGCCCTCTAATATCCTGACACTGGTCTAGCCTTAAGGTATCGTTAGCCTTCGGGTTGCGGAGGTCAGGTGGCAGCCGCTCCGTGTTAAAACTGATATCCAGTCAAATCCGGCTAGACTAGAAAGCCGACACCAAGTGACTTGGGAATAATAGGCTAGGGAGAAGAAGTTAATCACCAGTCAGTTTAACGATGAAAACAAATATTGTAAGGGAACCTGCATGTCTGAGAGTTAATAACGTTATCAAAGTTCAATAAAGCCTGCAAACCCGCACTGAGCCAGCCTGGTGGACTATGGCCTAACTTTTCTAATATTGAATATAAGCCTGTACCTAGTAATGACACAGTTTATACAGAGGGTTGATATTACTGTAATTACTTTACGTTTCCTAAATTTACTTCCCAAAATTGTTTTACCTAATATGTACACAAGTATCATACGGGTAAAAATATGTGTAATATATGTATACCCTTATAAAATTACCTGCAGAACACGTGCCGCATTCTTCCACCAACACCTTCCCTAAAGGAAAGCGTCCCTGCATGCTCTGAATAATGCATATCGGATATTCCACTCCCTCCTTCCCCCCACTCCGCACCTGCGGCTACGAGCCTCGAACACTTGGGGAAATCGTTGAAAAAATTTTAAACAGTCTCTTGACAGAACACGTGAAGTTTTACATTCGGAAAAGGTTTGAAAACTTCGATATTTTATATCGTATATCGTATCGCGTGCATATCTACGTATGTATGTATACCTACGGGGTAAGCAGAGGTGTGCTACGTGGACATATCATCAGATATGTTTTAGGTTTCAAGTAACACAAGAGCCGAGCGAATAAACGATTGCCGTCTACCACGCAGAAGCCGGTCTCAAAGGTACTTATATATTTTTGAAGTGAAATCTTCTTTAGGCGCACTTCTAGCACTAGCACTTCTTGGGTGAACAAAAATCATAGAACTCGCGTCATCCTCACGGTTCGTCATCGTAACGCTTTGTCATTGTCACGCTTCCATGCTTTCCATTATTTAATTATTTTAGAATATTAACAATATCTCAGAAATGGTTCGTCCTACGCAAAAAAATAACGAAATTTTGACCTCCTTAATAACCACTAAGAGAGTATCAGGAATCCGACCCGCCCCCTATTGTTTCTTTTTTTTGTTGTTTTTGTATAAAGAACTGTTTATGATCAAGTATTAAAGTTTTCACTTCTATCGGCAGTCCCCAAAGACTGCCCCAAGTTTTTTTTTTTATTACCATACCTGCACTAGGTGTTATTCCTGTGTCGTATGAAATTATACAAAATGGCAACTACGGACACAAAGTACACCAAGACTTGGAACAACTACATATTTGTGGACTGCATTTGTTGTCCGGTGTAGAAATTGAAACCACAACACTCGACACACTGATAGTGGCATGTGGTCAACTTAGATGTCTACGCCATCCATGCAACCAATTTCTATGAAATTCAATTTGATTAAAAGCCCTGGTTTGAGTGATCTTATCTTAATCTGAGTCCAGTCAGTGTACACCGGCGATACTTCGACCCAGTGGGATTTTATGTGTCAGCCCCGAGGTCTATCCCTTAGCTATCTCCCTATGATTGTACTGCATCAGTCGCAGCGTACGCTTCCGAGGGAGAAGTCTTATGGGATATGCCAATCCCATCAGACCCATTCTCAATCCAGCAAACGCATCACAGTCGCTGATTTCAGCATGAATGGGCCGACTCAACCGGGGAAGGACTACCCTCTCACAGAATATCGACATGAAATAGCTGTATTCCTACTGTTGTGTTTCGTTCGGTCAGTGAGAGTACCGGAGGCCCAATCACCCCCTTACCCCCTTTCCGCTCCTTCTCCTTCCCACTTCCTTTCCTAAAGGGTCGGCAACGCGCTAGTGATGCTAGGTTTTAGTGATAATCACACTGCGTTCTATTCCTCTTAATATGCTTACAAATGGAAAAAAACAATGCCTCCCCTCCGAAGTCATTTAAAAAACCCATTCAGTCGTTATTTGTAAAATATACGCCATCTTATAAAATTTTACTAACCCTTATTGCTCTAATAGCGTCAGGCACTGCCACTAAATTGTAATTGGAGATTTTCGCTCGAAAAATTCTGAAATGGGGTTGCTGTCCTATAAATTTAAGAAAGCTTCAGTTCCAATTCATTGTGTAGTAAATTATTTGTGATAAACTGCATATTTATTTGACTTGCCTTCTTTTTTATATATTTTAAGGTCTGTGGATGAAAAAAAGAAAGAGTTTATTTCGATTCATATCTAAAAATTAATTATCCTTTTGAGTCACAGGTACACCGGCGGCCAGATACAATAGCTTTTAAACACGCTTTTATAAGCTTGGTATGTATCTAGGTATCTATGAATCTATGTAACGGAATCTTTGAACGTGATTGTCACCCCTTTCAAACCGTCGGATTGATTTGAAACTTTGCACACACCGAGGACAATACAACAATTTAGAAAAAATAATAATTTAATAATTGTTTAAAAAAATAAAAACTATAGTTAAAAGAACTAAAAACGCGCTTTATTAAAAAATAAGGAAATAATTTAATAATTTTAATGTAAAAAAGCGTGGGGTGCTTTCGCAGATATTTTTATAACCCCCACTCCACGCACAAGACTCGACAAGTTAAAGAGTACACAGTATCCTTATCTACTAATATTACAAATTCAAATGTGAGTTTGTTATGCATTCACACCTTAACAACTCGACCGCTCGCTCGCTCATGAAATTTCACATACGCGTTTGTCTGGATCTGGTCATTTGGTTCTTGTAGAATTATTTTTCTTCACCATTACCAGTTATTTAGTGACAGTACGGATAAGTTGGAATGGTTCTACTTACATACAGTAAACAAGCGCAAAAGTCGCAGTAACTACGTTTGAGTAAGTAAAACAACGAAAACATTCTAAGCCGATGTATTCAAGAATCGGAACGGTCACTGTAATAATAATAATGTCCTGCAGGCCGAATTTCGGCCACGGCGGCCAGTCTTAACGGAGACTACCCATCTGCGTAGGAGATATTATGGTGCACAAGTGTGTGCGCAAACACAAGTGCACTCTCTGTTCACTAACTCTCATGATCCGATAGGACGGTAATTCGACACGACCGGAGAAAGATCGGGCGCAGGACCAACAGCTTTACGTTCTTTCCGAGGCACGGGGTTGTCTAACACCGCCAACTTCCTAACTCCGGGCTGCTATTGAGATTTCTTAACAGAAAAACCCAGTAACTTTTTGTTGGCTCGACCCGGGATTCGAACCCAAGACCTCACGCACAGCAGGCGCATTCACTATAGCTGCGCCACGGAGGCACTGTAATACGTTAGCAACATACCACGGTTACGTCAAGATCGTCAACAAATACAAGAGTATTTCCAAGAGAGAGTGTTGGCTAGATAAGAAGATTATTAAATCAGTTCACTCAAACCAAGAGCAGGCATGGTTTACACTGAGTAAACATACCAGAGCTTTCAAAAGCTCGAGACAATGTATACGAATTGCACAGACTAACAAATTGAATTAAAACGAGAGGGTATCGAAAACACATAGTAGACTTGGTTAAAGCATTTGAGCCCAGCCTGCCCGGGATTTCCTGCACCGAATTTGTCACAAAGAAAACTCGACGTGCATTCAGTTCTACCCTGCACGGAAAACTCAATCTTAACCGAAACACATAGAGCCCAAAATTGTACACTACAGACCAGAGGGAATTGTTTGACCATTAAGGAAAAATAACATTTAAGTCGTTCGCATAGGGATGAAAATTGAATGCACATGTTCTCGGTTTTCAGGTTTACCTCTGTCTAGACAGGTTATATCAATAATTAATGGCTTCATAATGCTTGTTATATACGAATATGCATAGCTTACGGAACATAAACTTAAGCGTGAAAATGGGGCGTTATTTATACGCGAGACGGCGCCACTTTCGCCTCAGACATTGGTCGACATTTTATTAAAGTTTGGTTTCTTAACATATTGTTTTGTGAGAGTAAAAGTAAGAAAATGGTTGCCTGTCGTACAGACATGATGACAGAATTATTTATTAACAATATTTAAACTAATAAACATACATACAAAGACTCATGTCTCTATAAGGTAAGCAGAGTTATATTACAGCTACACAGTCTTTTCGACTACCTATTTAGGTGCAACATAAAATGGATGAGCTTATTATTTTCGTGTCGATTCGGGGTGTTTTGTAACCTTAATGATAATGTAATTTGGAAAATTTAATCATGAGTTACAAGGGACTAATGTAGCAGTAAACATATCACCATCTTCTTACAGAAAACCGCCGTAAGAGTAGGAATACTACTACTGCTCTGTGCTCGGTAAGTATACAATAGCTTTGGAGACTCACATACCTGTATTTCACACTTCTTCATATTAAAGTACTTTGCCTGGGTTGTTCGAATCTGTTGCCACGGGGTGACAAAACCTACGAGCAGAGGTCTTGCAAGCATCCAGTAGATAACCGCTAACCACTTCACCTGATAATGAACTAACAGGTGTTTTCTACCTAATTTGGTATACAAATTATATAATTATATAAAACCTTTATCATATCGAAACACCTCATTAGTTAATACTGCTTTCATGCATTATGAAATATGACAATGTCAAATTGCTTTCCACGCAAATTTGTATATATTCTTGCATTTTGATTTATTCAACTATTTAAATTATTTATTATTAATATTCAATATTATTTGCATTAGTATTAGTTATATAGTTGCTAAAAATATTTGCCGATTGAATGGATGCAGGTGAGAAATGTGAAAGCTTTCGAAATAGATTTACGGCTGGAACTATTCTCAATATAACGTTTATTGAACTGATCTAAAATAGAGGTCATTCATTGTCGTCTTTCATTTATATTCAGGTCTGTTTGTGTTATGAATCTGTCTAAAAACAGCTGAAGCAACTGAAGTAATTGTAACTTTTGATTTTTGTTGCGGATTCCAAGACAACTTAGCTTTCCCCGGAACATCACGAGTGTCTAAACTCAGGGTTTTCCATAGTCACCACTGCTGACCCTGAGTACACAAGTGTAACAGTGGTGGGAGTGTAGTCAGGAATAAACCCAAAATGAAAATATGGTTGATAACAAATTATTGTTTCCAAGAATAGCAGTATTTGAAACATCGTTCGAGACTAAGGCAGCCGCAGTGGTCCGACCGCCAACGATGAACGAGAAACGAATAAAACTAGAAACTATAAACGACTTGACGATCAGCGGGAAGCAACTGTGTACTTTCGATAGTTTTGTCGCCGGGCTATAAGCGAGTGTGCAAGTGCGACGAGCGATTACTCGCGCCACTGGCCCGCGGTCGCTCAGTCCTGTGCAAACCTGCGCGCGGCGACGAGCGAGCATCGCTGAGCGAGCATCGCTGAACGAGTATCACTGAGCGAGTTTATTTTTGAAAGCTCTTGTCGCTCAGTGACAAAACTAGTAAAGCGAGTAGTCGCCGGCAGTGTGAACAGTCAGCGAGCAACTTTTAATATATGCATCTCTTTCGTTTTCACGGAATGTATATTATTTGTGCGTTTCTTGAGAGAGAAAATCGCCGACAGTTAGTCGTTTTCTCGCCGGCGCGGCGGTCGGACCACTGCTTTATTTATGGAGTTTTTCTTGCCATAAAACTAACAATTATTTGCCTGATTAATTATTTAAAATCACCTGCTCTAGGAGGTCTCCTTATAGAAACCAAACATAATTTTAAGTTTTGCACCGACTTACTCAAGTATTTTAATATCAAAACTATTATAAAAATTCCGCAATCATAGCATACCTGAACAAACTCTCTATAAAGGAAATAAAATAACAGTTAGACGATGAATCTATACTAATATTATAAAGCTGAAGAGTTTGTTTGTATGTTTGTTTGTTTGAACGCGCTAATCTCAAAAACTACGGGTTCAAATTGAAACATATTTTATTGTTGAATAGCTTATTTATGGAGAAAGGTACGACCCAAGGGGGCGGCGCAGTAACCATAAATGCGGGTGAAACCGCGGGCACATCTAGTAATAAATAAAGTCCTTTCCCCACAGACTGGAGTGCTCCTCTCAAAGAAATCAACGGCATTAATTTAACTAATTACTTCCCTCAACGTCGCTCATACAATTCAGTTGTGTTCGTGCACAAAAAATATCTAGAAGAACATAAACCTACTGAAGAAAAGAAAGAGAAAGTTAAGACGAAAAAAGATAAGAAAAACAAACAAGACAAATGCCAACAGGTCAACTGCGATAAATATAGTGAAATCTCCAGAGATAAGGCATACAAGTTTAGCTATACCAATGATAATTCTATTCTGGAGCAAACCATAAGATTTGCCAAAAACATCGTCCCTCTTGTGATACCACCGAGTGAGGGTAAATCCAACGTATTTTATACAATTAAAACATCAAAGAAACATAAAAAGAAAGACAAGAAACACCGAGAATCTAGCTCTGATCATCACGATTCACCTGAAAGAGAAGATGCTACACGAGAGCCAAAGAAAGTAGAAACATATAGAAAAGTAAAAAAAGAGAGCTTAAGTGTTAGAGAGTCTATCAGTCATTCTTCTAATAATACTTTAGATGATTTAAATATTAATCAATCACTGTGTTGTACTTTTTCTGAAGTGTCCGAAAAGAAATACCACAAGAAAGATAAAAATTATTCTAAAAAAGTAATTCACGGCCAAAAGTACGCTATTTCTGAATCTTTTGAAGCAGTTGCGACTGAAAACGCAGCCGGTGATGCACATATTAAAATACATCTAATGAATGAAAAAGAAAAGCATTTCCTTAGTGATAGTATTAAGGAACCCGTTTTAAACGCTATCAGAGACTGCATATTGGAAATGAAGAATAATAATAATATAGACATCACTACAGTGCAAAAATGCGTAAAGTGCAATTCACAAAAACTAGATAACATTCTAGATAAATTAACATGCATTGATAATAAACTGGACACTCATGAAAAGAAATTAGATATTCAATGGCAGAAGTTAGAATCTCATGAAACAAAAATTGATGATTATGAAAAGAAATTGCATAATCATGAAACGAGAATCAATACTTACGAAACGACGTTAGCAGATGTGAGCGAAAAAAAGAGTGATGCTCAAATCGAAGTTAAAATGGTTCCACTACCAAAGGTGCAAGATTTCAAGCCTAAAGCTAAAGCATCTACGTTGGAAGAATTAGGACAAGATCTCATTGAAGTCAAAGGAGAATATAGCTCGGAAGAAGAATTACATCAGGAACTGTTGGATCGAAGAAGTAAAAGTTCAGTCGTATTTGAGTTGGAAGCAAAACATAAAGAAGATAAGAAAATGGAGTTTCTCGGAGGTGGAGAGTTGGCTCGTTTAGCCAAAGGTTCTGCATCAGTGGGGACTAAATTGGAACGTCCTAATAGGATCCCAGCAAGGTTTTGTTGGACAGATGCAGCAAGAAAGAATTAATTTTAGTACTTATTTAGCTTTATTACCCAAAAGTATATCTTTTCATTTGTTAAATAATTGTAGATCTATAAAAGTTAAATAAAGAAAAATATTTTTATTGGTCAACCAGTATAATCCATAACAAACAAACAACTAACCCAGATATCGTAAACTAAACAAAACTTCCTAATGCGAGGCTATCACGCACATAAATTACTTATTAATCGATTATGAATCGACACTATCCAAAACATTGTCGATTTGCCTGCGATTCGGTTCGCGTGCCTAGCGCCCATGAATCAAATACAATCGATATTGTTACTCGACGATTCCGAGTTATTCGTGGCATGTATCGAATCGGGTCAGTGATTTGCGGGGACGGTATCGTATTGCAATAGAATAAATACATTTCATACATGAATGGGCCTTTGTTTGTGGACATTTGTACCTGGCATTCTTGAATGGAAGTTTAAACCTGTTTATTTTCTTTTTAGTTTTGAATTGTTTACATACATTGTTCTATTGTGTTTCATTAGTGAATAGAAGGACTCGGAGCTTTTTGTCAAATCGTTACACTCGCTTGTGTTTTAAGAGGCTAGGTATAATAGTGCCATTACATGCACGATTAGCTTGTAATAGTTGTAATATTTAGATGCGAAGTAGTATAAGGTAACTTAATCTTATCTTATCTTATGTGGGAGCCAGTCAGTGCAGACCGGCGACACTTCGACCCAGTGGGATCTTTTGTGTCGAAACTCTCCCAATAACGACTGCCATAGATGTTCATGGCAGCCGGAACCGACGGCTTAACGTGCTCTCCGAGGCACGGAGCAGGCGATAATTATCAATCAATACGCACATAATTTCGAAAAGTCATATAACGTCCGAAAGTCAGAGGTGCGCGACGTGGGTTCGAACCCGAGACCCTCTGCATTGCAGTATGTTGGTCTCCCCACTGAGCTATCACTGCTCTTAAGATGACTTTACTTTCATCAATAATAAGTATTTAGCTGCAGATACAGTCCTGGTACTTCAGCGTTCGTTTACCAAAAAAAGTTATAATAATAATTCGCCTTACCTGGCTGTTAAGCTAAAATTTAACTATAGTATGTACCTAATTTAGAATATTTTCTTATAAAAAAAGAATAAAGTTACTGACACCGTCAAGGCAATTACGTGCAAGCTCTACGCTTTGATACTAAGTCGAGACAATAATCATCTATTGAGTCCATCGCACAATCTCTAAACATTTACTCGTATTATAAAAATAACGTGATAGTTCGTAATGCTAAAATGTTTTTTATTCAGTCACAGGTAATGCACTGAAATTATTTGGATGTCACACAGATAACTTATCTCCTGAATTAGAATATAATATGCAACTTTTATCCCGCTCATACGTCCCTGTAGTAGCCACCAGAGTGAAATCGTAGGGAGAATCTATTGTTACTATAAATTTGAATATTTTGTATGTTCGTAAGTGCTTATAACAAAAAGAACAGCGATAGCTCAGTGGGGAGACCAACAGACTGTAATGCAGAGGATCTCGGGTTCGAACCCACGTCGCGCACCTCTGACTTTCGGAAGTTACATGACTTTTCGAAATTATGTGCGTATTGATTGACAATTATCGCCTGCTCCGTGCCTTGGAGAGCACGTTAAGCCGTTGGTCCCAGCTGCCATGAACATATTCTATGGCAGTCGTTATTGGGAGAGTGTCGACACAAAAGATCCCACTGGGTCGAAGTGTCGCCGGTCTGCACTGACTGACCCCCACATAAGATAAGATAAGTGCTTATAACAAATATTTTTGTATTACAAAGCCCGTTTAATATGTACAAGGTTGATTAAACAGTAAGGCTTTATTTCTATTTACATAAAGTATGTACCACATACGAGTTCTACAACAAATTTCAGTTCAATAGGAGCAGTAGTTTAGCCACAGGATAGATTTTTAGTTTTTGCTAAACTGCAACGGGTTTTATCTGCTCTAACAGCTGACTTAGAGTCTAAGCATAGGTATCTAAGGTCGTGCACCTTAAAGCGACAAAAATGTAGGAGACTTTGCCGTTCTGATACTTAGTATACATTATTACTGTAGCCAACAATCACGCCAAAGTGAGTCTTAATCTTAACACAATAAGAACGAAAACACAAGCATTATGTTATGCTTGTGTTTTCACCACTAGTTTACACCATTAGTTTGTAACACAAACAAGGAAGCAATAAATCAACCCGTGACAACAATGAAACAAAGAAAGAAAAACAACAATTAAACAATGACAGACAACAGATGTTTATAAAATATGTTGTTTGCGTATTAAATTGATTTAATTAGTTTGTAAAAAGTGATTTTCTATTTTTATCTTTATCCAGTTTTTAACCGTTTCGAATTAACACTGAGCCCATATGGAATACTCTGTCCAATTTAATGCCCTTGGAACATAGCAACCTTGTATATTCTTTATTTATTTTGCGCGTCACAATGACCACACTCCACCTGGTGGTAAGCAGTCGTGTGGTCTAAGAGCAGTGGGCTCCACACAGCCCTCATAGCAGCCGAGGCGATGTTGAAGTCTCTACTTTGACGGCCGAAGGAAGAAGGTGCTTTTTCACGCCCCGCTTAAAGGACCCAGGATTGAAGGAAGAAGTAAACACGTGCCTTGGTAGAGAATTCCATGCCTTGGTCGTTCGGCAGAGGTATGAGGACCCAAACTTGTTGGTACGCGCTATTCAGAAAACACTATAGGCTAAAACCAGTGATACTATAAATTAAGTAGGTTTTGTGATAATCAAACATTAAAAGTCTATAGTCGTGAAATAATCCTATCTGCGTATTGTAATAGCAAACATATTATATTATATAGGAATAGGCTATGGGTTTACATGCACATTGTGTTAGTTATCGTGATACCACATCATGGCGACCGGGTACAATTCCAATCTCCGTGCTACTAGGTACCAAACATTTCTTGACATAAAACAATTACCCTGCCCGACCCGGGATTTCATTCAAAGCAGTCACACTCACAAACACTGCGCCAATAAGGCGCTGCTTACTAAATTAGCCCCATAACTTCCAGACTCTAAATTAAAATATGGGCCTGACGCAACTAAACTAAAGTTTTCATATAAAGGGTCGACAAAAAACATAAAATTACTTGAAACTTGTCTACTAAAGCGAGCATAACTGCTTACCCCTTTTTAAGGGTGAGGAATAATTAAAACTGTGAACAAAAGGAGAACAGAACGTAAGCTTTGAATGGCTCTTTGGTAGAGTCTTTAACTTTCACAGCTTACGACGTGAAATGAATTGATGACAGAAAATGAACTTGTAATTAAATGTATTAAGTAAGCCATAAGGAACCTTAATTTACGTTATTTTAATAGTGTTTTCGTTTTAAATGTAACGAATCTATACTAATATTATAAACCTGAAGAGTTTGTTTGTTTATTTGTTTGAACGCACTAATCTCAGGAACTATTGATTCGAATTGAAAAATTCTTTTGGTATTGGATAGCCTATTTATCGGAAGGCTATAGGCTAAAGGTCATCAGGCTACGACCCACGGGGGCGGCGCAGTAACGATAAACGCGGGTGAAACCGCGGGAACATCTAGTCTCTTATAAAATCATTATTTTCTTGAAGATACAAACATCGACCAGATACAAATTCCTAAACATATTTTATCTTCACCTCTTTCAAACGTACATAAAATATCACCAAATGTAATATAGATAAATTTGCCAAGTATCCTTATTCGACATCTGAAGGGTCAATCCAAATTGCCAAGTAACGGGAACCTTGATTTGTCTGCCAAGAATCACATTACAACTATCGTTTAGTGACCTTAGAGGGTGTAAAATTAGGCTTCCTCCCCCCTCTCCCTTCCCTAACCCCACCCTTCCATTAACAGGGTGAATTAATCATTCGAATAGGAAACTTGTGACTTGCAATTTGGTGATTATCAACGGGTGTTGAGGGAAAGGGCTATTTGGTGATGTCAGATTATACAGTGACATGGTCGTGAGCTTGTCTGGATATAGTCCGATTTAATTGGTATGAAATCTATGTATTGTGGGGTGATACTACTAATAGTATAGGGATTATGGGCAATGAAATTGCCTTTTGGTATGAGGACAATCGGTAACGTTGTGTTTTTCATAAAACTATGCATCATTTTCTACTTAATGAATTTTAATCCTAACTAATATTATAAAAGCGAAAATGAGTTTGTTTGTTTGTTACCTTTTCACGCCTAAACCACTGAACCGATCATTCTGAAATTTTGCGTATACGTTGTCAGGTGTACAGAAACGGACATAGGCTACCATTCATCCCGAAAAAAATTACTGTTCCCGAGGAAAACAACAATAACGTTCTTATGATAATAGATGGCGCCACGTGTCTTTCAAATCATGATTGAATTATATTATTACAAGCAGAGTACAACCCGAATTGATTGTCAAATTCTAAATTAACGCGAGCGAAGCCGCGGGCAAAAGCTAGTACACTTATCAGCTATGGTTTCAGGTCCCACGTAATGAAGAGTAGATCGTTAACCGGAGACACATTCAGACTCAATGATACAATGAAAATTTTATTGTCAGAAAAACTGAATAGCACTCTGCCTAACCCAGGAATAGCACGTGAGACCTCATCCATAGCAGTCGTATATTATTATCTGCGCGAATTTCGTCAACTTGTACCAAATCATCCAACTTATTGATAAGAGATAACTAACTAGCCAAGGTTTTCCAAAACATAATATTTATTAGCTTTATTTATTACTTAAGAGGAAACACAACGGCGTTTTTCCATACAAACGTAGTCCCCTGTTTCTTCCCTGGATAATGCCAGTAGAGCAATTTTTTCCAAAAAATGTATGGACTCTATTGGCATGTCTCTATGTTTTCCTTTTTTTCATAAATTAATTATTAAAAGAGACATGAGCCTTCAAAAACCTCAAAAATTGACTAGATTTTCCGCTGTGTTCAAACATCCATAAAACAAATTTGACTAGATTATATAAAAAAAGGAAAACATAGGAACACGGCCAAAGTCTTTCTTTTATTTTAATGAAAGTAGTTAAATCGGTCAAGTTTGGAGAAGGAATCAGGAGACTACGAAAGGTTGATTTTGTGTGCTTTTAATAGATATTTTCGGTCGAAGCTGCAGTTGTCTCTATCACGCTCATGATACTGTACATGGCACTACGTGACAGCAATAGATTTTACAAATACCTATTTTCAATTCTCTCGCCCTTAGTGTTTCCTCTCAATCAGTCTAGCTTTATTAAATGATGCAGTCTACCTTATCGACTAGGCTATCTTAAAACATTTATTTTTACAAATTTTTGCCGTCGCTTCGCTCGCGTAAATATAGGTTAGGTTATGTTATTAACAGAAATTTTTTTCTGGATGAAAGGTGTATGTATGTAAAGGTATGGCCTTTTTTGTACCCTTGACAACGTTTATGCGAAATTTCATTATGATCAGTTGAGTAATTAAGGCGTGAAAACGTAACAAACAAATAAACAAACACACATTCGCATTTATAATATTAGTTAGGATTGTAGCCAGTAATAATTACTGCACTCTGTCTGACTTTAAGCAGTCATGCAGTCTACGAGCAGGGCTCTCCAAACCACGTCCTCACTACAGTGGAAAAGGTGCCGAGATCTTTTAACGGCCTAAGGAGATCATGATGATCTGTGCAAAAATTTATTGGCAAGGAGTACTTACTTAAATAAACCAAAATTTAATAGTTTACAATTATTGGTGTAACTTGTAACATCCTAATCCTAATTCTAACTTCCTAACTAATATTATAAATGCGAAAGTGAGTTTGTTTGTTTGTTTGTTACGCTTTCACGCCTTAACTACTCAACCGATCAACATAAAATTTTGCATAAGTACACGTTGTCAGGGGTACAGAATAGGACATAGGGTACCTTTCATTCAGGCATAATAACTGTTGCAAACCTAACCTACATTTACGGGAGCGAAGCCGCGGGTGAAAACTAGTATAAAATAATTTGAAACATATCATTTATCGGTAAGAGTTACCTAACTACTTAGCCTTTACTAAAACACACAATTTATTGCCAAGCACCTACAACAACAATGTGTGAAAACGTTATAAACTTTATCAATCATGGGCGCCTATCTGTAAATCATAATATAGCATTTTGATCAGGTCACGCTCGGCTGGGTGCCAAATCCGGCAGACCGGACGTATTTTATAGGTCAGGTATAATCGCTGATAAATCCTATCAATCCGGCAGCAGCGCAGCCGTTGATTAAATCATTTCGCTGATGACATATCACTCCGTATTATTTAATATAATTTAGGTAGGAAAAATCGCAGTTGCCTAGTATTGATCGTGCTGAACGGTATTTGGCTTTTCTATTACGAATTTCGCCGTAGTATTTCATATATTGATTACGATACAAAATTGATTCGTCCTGAAGTTGTGTAGAAAAAGAGAAGATTTGCATTTTTGTTTGTAATGAATAAATTCAATAAATACCGGACAATCTATACTAATATTATAAAGCTGAAAAGTTTGTTTGTTTGTTTGTTTGAACGCGCTAATCTCGGGAACTCCTGGTTCGATTTGAAAAATTCTTTTAGTGTTGGATAGCCTATTTATCGAGGAAGGCTATAGCCTGTATAACATCACGTTAAGACCTACGAGAGCGGCGCAGTAACGATAAACGCGGGTAAAACCGCGGGAAAATCTAGTTTTTAATATGTTTTAAGACAACAGAATAATAATTGATTTCAGCGTAGATTATTAACTGTAAGCAAGTAAATTCAGTGTTTTAAATAAATTCAATCCAATAAATTTTCACGTACCTACATAAGTAACAAGATTTAGTAACTTAAATAAACTTACTAACCAATAATCTTTCACGTTTATAAGTGTTACTTTGTGACGTAAATCCTAATCTTAATCCTAACTAATATTATAAAAGCGAAAATGAGTTTGTTTGTTTGTTTGTTACCTTTTTACGCCTAAACCACTGTACCGATCATTCTAAAATTTTTCATATACGTTGTCAGGTATACAGAAATGGACATAGGCTACTTTTCATCCCGAAAAAAATTACACTTCCCGAGGAAAACAACAATAACGTTCTTATGACAATAGATGGCGCGACGTGTCTTTCAAATCATGATTGAATATAATTATATTATTACAAGCAGAGCACAACCCGAATTGATTGTCAAATTCTAAATTAACGCGAGCGAAGCCGCGGGCCAAAAGCTAATACAAAAATAAATGAAGTTTAACTTTGATTTACCCATACCGCATTATAATGAGGCCTGAAAAGTAATGGAACTCTCTAATAGTATTAATATGAAACTATGAATTGTTGTTTTTCACGGAGTAACGTACGGATTCTTTTAATATGATAGAAAGCATGGTTCTTGGTCTTTAGTAGCAAAGTTATTTTTATCATTCTAATCTATATACATATAATAAAATCGTAGGAAAGTCAAAACTGTACATTGAATATTTTTTTAAAAGAATACTTGGGGCGTGATCTACAATCGATATCGAAGCCAAAAATATAGTTTTTAGAATTTTTGTCTGTTTGTCTGTTTTTATGTTTGTCTGTTTGTCTGTATGTATGTCCAGGCTAAAGTCAAAAAGTACTGCATGGATTTATTTCAAATTTTGCATGAATATTACTAACATTACTAACTACTACTAACATTTTAGTGGACTAATTAATTCTCATACAGAGACGCCTTGCATAAATATTTGTTCCCCTGGGGCTAGGTTAGGTTCTATAATTGATAAGTTAAAAACTACAAAATTAAATGCAGAATCAACAGTAATATTTCTTTATGGTGACAGCTTATCTGTCACTAAAAAAGAGGCAATCCATTTGACAGAGGTAATAGAATCATTACATTATAAAGTAGGGTGTAACTTTATTCTTTGTGCATTACCATATTCCTATGTACTAACAAATGAACAAAATAGGAATATTGAAAAACTTAATTTACTTTTTTATAACAGTACATGTTACAACAATTATAGTTTATTTTTTGACACTAATAAGTTTATTAGTAAATTTTTATTGACTAAAGATACAATGTATCTATCTTCTTTTTATAAAAAGCAACTTGCTAAATTATTAGCATTTAATATAATATGTAGCGACTCAGGTACCAGTAGGGTAATTAAGGTTTTAGGACATAGTAGTATTTCTACTACAAATTCAAATATTGACACTTCTAGTAGTTTAAACTGTTAGATGAGACAAAGGATAGGCATACACACAGTATTAGACTAATTCATCAGAATATTCAGGGTCTATCCGGCAAGGAGTTAGAATTAGATTTATTTTTTAAACAACATAATATTCAAATATGTTGCATAACAGAACATTGGTTAAGAACTAATCAATTAATATTTAATAACGAATATTATTCAATTGTAAGTGCGTTTGTAAGAAAGAATTCTATACATGGTGGCTCTCTAATATATGTATGTAACAATCTAAAATGTAAAGAACGTAAAGATATAGTAAATCTTTCTATCGAGCGCACTGTTGAACTATCCTGTGTGGAATTAGAGCAACATGTCATAGTTTGTGTATACCGACCACCGCAAAGTGATTTTAGTGTATTTGAAACCGTAATAGAGGATATTTTAAAACGCTTGAGTTCTAGTAATAGGCATATAGTAGTGTGTGGTGATTTTAATGTTAATTTACTTGAGCAGTCAGCTGTCTCTTTAAGACTTATTAGTTTATTTAGATCATTTAATTTACAGCATTTATTTTCTGAACCCACTAGGATCACTTCACATTCTGCTACCTGCTTAGATAATGTATTTTGCGACTGCCAATTTCTAAATAGGGCCATATTGAGTGAACTTACATCTGACCACTGTGGGCAAAAGGTAGTATTTCCTGTGAGTACAATTCATAAAGAGAATAAGGTCACATGTAGACCGATGACATCTAATCGCTTAAAGGAATTTAATGATAACATAAGTCTCAAAGTTGTCAATATGGACCTTTCTCTGGATAATCCAGACGAACTATATGAGTCTTTACTTAACATAATTACTTTAGAATATAATAATATTTTTAAATGTAAGACCTTTAGTCAGATTAATAGGATTAAGTTTTGTGACTGGGCAACATCTGGGATATATAAAAGTAGAGCAAAGCTATATGAATTATATGGTATGAAACAATACAATTTCGATCCAAATTTTATTCAATATGTTAAAAATTATTCAAAATTATTTAAAAAGACTTGTGCCACTGCCAAGTCCCTTTACCTAAAAACTAAAATTCAAAAATCTAATAATAAAATTAAAACTACATGGAACATTATTAACAATGAAACAGGTCGCAGCAAGGTGCGTGATAATAAATTTGAACTGAATATAAATAATAGCGTAATTTCAAATAATTTGGAAGTAGCTGATACATTCAATAACTACTTCGCAAAAATACCTTTAAACATAACTAGTACCCTTAGGTCTTGCCCAGCTCGAGCAGAATACTTAGTTAGGTGCAACGTGGAAGAGTGCAAGATACTATTTAGTTTTGAGCGTGTACATCCGTATGATATAATTAAAGTATTTAAGTCGCTTAATTCAAAAAAATCAGCTGACTTCTGGGGTATTTCGGTAAAATTAGTTGATAGTATTATTGTTAATATAGCGCCACACCTAGCCGCAATATTCAACGGATGCATTGATGTGGGCATTTTTCCAAACTTAATGAAATGTAGTAAAATAATACCTTTATTTAAAAATGGTTGCAAAAGTGACCCCAGTAATTTTAGGCCGATTTCAATATTACCTGCTATTAGTAAAATATTTGAGAAGATTATATTACAGCAATTAGAGAGCCACTTCAGTGTAAACAATTTATTTCATGCAGCTCAATATGGTTTTAGGAAGGGCCGTTCTACGATAGATGCGGGTGTTACGCTTTTAAAACATATATTCAGTGCCTGGGAGAATTCGCATGATGTCATTGGCGTATTCTGTGATCTCTCTAAAGCCTTTGACTGCGTTGACCATCAAACGCTGTTGCGAAAACTCAGGCATTATGGCATCCGAGATACTGCACTTGACCTAGTTGATTCCTACCTAAGCGATAGACTACAACACGTTGATATCAACGGAAGTAGATCTTCTGGATTACCAGTCACAATGGGCGTGCCACAGGGCTCGATTTTGGGACCCTTTCTGTTTTTAGTGTACGTAAATGATTTGCCGTTCTTTGTTCAGCATTTGTGTGACATTGTTTTATTCGCGGATGACACATCCCTTATTTTTAAGGTAGACCGAAAAGCACCAAATTTACGTGCTGTTAATGATTCACTCGCGGAAGTCCTGGACTGGTTTACGGCGAATAATTTACTACTTAACTCTACAAAAACTAAATGTATCAAGTTTACATTGCCAAACGTAAAGAGTCCTAACGTGAATATAATTTTAAATGATGAAATTATTACTTTAGTTCAATCAACAGTCTTTTTAGGATTAACTTTAGATCATAAAGTTCAGTGGGGCGCTCAAATATCGTGTCTTGTAGGGAAACTTAGCTCAGCCGCATACGCAATTCGGAAAGTAAGACAGCTTACTGATATAGATACTGCAAGACTAGTATATTTCAGTTACTTTCATAGTGTCATGTCCTACGGTATATTATTGTGGGGCAAGGCAGCTGATATTGAGACAATTTTTATTCTTCAAAAGCGTGCAGTACGTAGCATTTATAATTTAGGACCACGAGTTTCCCTGAAAGATCGATTTAAAGAAATTGGCATACTTACTGTTGCGTCGCAATATATATTTGCTAACATTATGTTTATTAAACATAACATTTACTTATATAATAAGAATAGTGATATCCATAACGTAAACACTAGAAATAAGCATAAGTTAGTAGGCCCATATCATCGTTTACATAAAGTTCACAATACATTTGCGGGACTCGGTATACGTTTTTTTAATAAATTACCTATTACTATAATTAATTTACCATTGTTTAAATTTAAAAACGCCGTTAAAAAACAACTTATTCGGAAGGGTTATTATTCAGTCAACGACTACTTAAATGACAAAAACTCATGGAGCTAGTTGCTTGTTGCATACAGGATTCAAAGACCTGTATTACTTATAAGTCAATTTAAGCCTTTGCATAGTCACAAAGTGTAAGTGTATGCGCCATCATGCCATCTTACTGTCTATTTTAGATTTATATTAAATAATATATCTTAGCTCAAATTATTTCCTCTCTATAATATTATTAAGTTATTATTGTTATTATCTTTAGTTTTTTATAGTCAGTAGTATATGGCATAATGGCTGTAACACCTTGTTAATCTGAGTTGTAAAATACTGAAATTATATTTAACTGGCGATTTAAAAGAGTGGCCGTGAGTTTCTTGCAGGTTTCTTCTCATAGGCTCTACCCTTTGCCTGAACCTAGCAACTAACCTAAATGTAGCTTCAGTAACTTAGTAAACTCACTAACCTTTGACGTTCATAAGTGTTACTTTGTGACCTAAATGAATAAATGATTTTTGACTTTGACTTTGACTAACAGGTCGGGTCAACATATAGGCTACATATTATCGCGCTATCACCTACGGGGGAGGAGCTGTGAATCTTTATTTTTCTTACGCATTCTGTGACAGCGTGTAATCTAACGACGCATATTTAAATGTTGTTTTTGAGTAAGCCATGCTATTATCTAGCTTTACACTATAAAAACTACGCCATTTAAGTAACTTGGGCAGAGAAATATAGTTGGGTTCCGCGGCGACAAACACTTTTTAGTTAAAATCTACGCGGACGAAGTTGCAGGTAACAGCTAGTCCTTAAATATACCGCTAACTTGGTACATCTTTATTACAAACTTCTTCTTCACATGGTATATGCTACGAGACCGAAAAGTCAAGCGTTTCCTGAAGGTACATACCTACGTAAAGACTTAACAAGTTCGCATTAATTCCTATTACTTACATCAAACATGCAACGCAAAAGTGTCAAATATATTATTGCACTCCTGCCTATATAAATAAATATATATATATATACCTAAAGTTCAGCTTCATTCATAAGTACTTTAGTTTGTGTATGTAAGTGTGTGAAAATTTAGACTTAAATTATAATTCACCGGGTTGCCAATTTACAAAAATAAATATAAGTTTAAAGAATAAAATGAATATATTATTAATTTTATAAAAGCGGAAACTTACCTACCTAATAACATCTTAGGCTTAGGTTTTAAAGCGGGAGTTGTAATAAAACATATTGATTGTTTTCATCTATACAAATAAATAAAATTGAAGTGTCTGTTTGTAATGTCAAAATAACAACTTTTTATCTAATGCATATGAAAGTATATAAGGTACCTATACGAAAACATCTATTTTTAAAATTTTTGTCTGTCTGTCTATCTATTTGTTCCGGCTAATCTCCGAAACGGCTGAACCGATTTTGACGGGACTTTCACTGATAGATAGCTGATGTTATAAGGAGTAACTTAGGCTACTTTAATTTTAGAAAAAAATAGATTTCCGCGGAGACAAACACTTTTTAGTTAAAATCTACGCGGACGAAGTCGCAGGTAACAGCTAGTTTTCAATAAAATGCATTTTAAAGTAAAAAAATAAGCAAACGAGAAAAGGCTGGGCTAGCTCTCCAAATATAAAACATATTAAAATTTTAACGGTTTCGGTGAGATAATGGCTAAATCGTTATCTACCAAAGGCACGATATCGTGTACCTTCCTTAAATAAGATGATGATTCATGAGTCTCCATGAGTCTCTCTTATACATACCTAGCCTTAAGCCGCCTACCAAAAAAAAACGTTACTATGTAGGTAATAAGCATTTTGATCAGCCTGCCGACAGCAAGACACAATAGTTAGTTTGATATTTCAGGAATGGACTGATTAAATAAAACTGAAGAATCTAATACTTGTGACTTAAGTCAAGAAAACACGACTCAAATCAAAGATTGATTAGCATGAGTCCGCGCGTACTCAAATCATTGGGAAATAACAAAATGGCCGCTGTATAACCAAAGCCTCATATAAAATGTATGTCTGTAATTGAATAATGTAAATAACTAAACTACGAAATGTAAAGTGTAAGCGTATAAAGTAGAAATAAAGCGAAATATGAAGAAAATGAAATCATTCAAATTGCGGACGGAGCAGCATTGGAAGATCACTGCAATGTTTGTTTTGATAAAAGTACGTTTTTACACTGAGAGAGCGGCAAACGACAGCGGCAGTCTGCAATGGCATCTGCCGTGTTCCCAGACGGCATTATTTAGTAATTACAAGTTTGTGTATAAATTGTTTGTAAGACTAATCTTTGAGTGTCACATACACTTGCAGTTTTGTATCGGAAACAAACTTATACAAACTAACATATCAAATAAAATCGTCTGCCATCGCGGCACATACTGTTGCTGTCTACAGCCTCTATGTGCGGTCTGCTGTTGATCTTAAAAACGTACCTTTATCGTTTAAATATTTCGCTTTCCGACCGCAGTTTGAACAGTGCTTTAAAAAGGAAAAAAAGAAGTGCTGTATCAGGCAATCACTCACCAAGGTTTGAGCAGCCGTCTGGTGCTGTAAAAACAGGCTTCAGTCAGTTAAGCCAGTAATAGAAGAGTCATTTTAGAGTAAAGCAGAGTGACAAAGACAGTTACTGGTATAGAGCGGCTAGTGATTTGTTCAAACTGCGGGCTATGAATCGGCCGCGTGAACAGATTAGTGGTCAGACATCGGATGGGATCGAAAGGCCACATACCCGAATTTCGGTCATACAGCCAAATTTCGATCATGTGGTCAGATTTCGGCATCATGATCAAAATACAGCCATGTGACCAAATTTTGACCATACGATCAAATTTTGAGTTTAGTCAGATATAAGCTAGTCTTTCGATCATATGATGTTTAATATCAGCCGCATAGTGAAATTTTGCCCATGTAATCAGATTTTGACCAAGTGGTCAGATGGGACGGGCAGCCAAAATCGGTAAAATGATCAGATTGCCCGCGACGTGTGATTTCAGTGTTGAGTTTGTATACATTCTTTAGATGAATCTATTTTTATGTTTGTATGTACAAAATCAAAAAATGTTTCCATGTAGAATGTTATGTATGAGTTATGACTGTATAGCTCTTAGAATAATGAAACTAATAATGAACTATACTATTTTACTTAATTAAACTTAATTCTTAGTTATAGTACTAATTAATTAGTTTGATAAAATAGCTAAAATTCGTATATACTAATACAACAACATAAAAACGATACCTAATGTTCTATTACCTAACAGTATATTATAAGCTTTCAAATGGCCTATCGATGATCCAAAAATATAACTTAAAATAAACTACCTAGAGAACAATATAAGTACCTAACTAATTTCTAAAATTATTCCACTATTTTCTTTAGAGTTTGGATGTTGTGTTTAGATCGCTTAAAGAATTTAGATGAGTCGATTCAATTGAATTCATTATTAAACGCAAACAAGTTCGATGGCTTACAACTAAATAAATGACTTCGCTCAATCTGTGCCCATAAGTGGGATTACGACAAAGAAGGCACTTCGATATTGGCAATAAAACGCTGAAATCGCTTCGAGACAATTTATGATTGAAGGAAAGCAATATGAATAAGACAACATTGTAGTAGTTTAAGTGCTAGCCTTACTACTGCCAGTGAACTGCAGTCTAACAAATATTGTTCTTTATTGCCTTAAGTGCCAGATATGTCTGCTGTCAACTTGGTGGTAAACAATAACACACCGGCTTACCTGTGTAGAGCACAGCGGTTAGAGTCCACGATGCCTAGTGCGACCTATTGTTACGTTAACGCGATCAAAACGTTTACTGCGTTTGGCTCTCTGATTGTTTAAGAGCTTGGAGCGAGACAATCGGAGCGCCGAATGTCAGAAATGGGTAACGTGTTCACGTAAAACAAACTCGCACTAGGCCCTCTGATTTGCCGAGACCCTGAGTTTTTTGTTTTAATGTTTTTAACAGCTGGTACAGGAATTTTCCTCAGTGTGGTATATCGCTGTAGGAAATACCGTAAAAGACCTAAACTAGCACTTGGAGTCAACAAATTGAAAAGAGAATGAACAAACTAGTCTAAATTGGTATTTGGACTAGTTTGCTCATTCCTTTTTTGGTGCAAAGGGCTTTGCTCAACGTGACCGGTAGCTACCTATGAAATGCAGAAAGAATTTAAGAATCTTTGTACATCATTTTATATCCTCTTAAAGAATATAATATACTTATATTTAAGCAGCGATAGTCTGATGAGAGACCATTGAACTGCTACGAAGATGCCTCGAGTACGATACCAAGGCGCGCATCTCTGACTTTTCAAAGTTATGTGCATATTAATTAGTTCATTGTCACTCGCTTTATGGATGAAGAAAAAACATCGTGAGAAAACCTGCATATCTGTGAAATCTTCATAATGTTCTCGAATATATATGAAGCCTGTAAACCCGCCCGGGCCATCGTGGTGGACTATGGCGTAAACATTCTCATACTGAGAAGAAACCCGTACCCAGCCGTGGGACAGCTTAATACAGGGCTGATATTATATCAAGACTATAGTGACGAGCACGCCGTTATATCTCCAATCAATTGAGCATCGCATGATAATCATTTACCAATTTTATGAGCAGCATAATTTGATTGTAGCAAATAAACCCGCTGCCGCTATTGTTCAATTAGCCGATTGCTCAATCGGCTGAATTATTTATTTACAAATAGGTGCCGCGAGTATTTGAGGGTAGTGTTTCGCTCAACGAAATGGCTACCCGCATACCCATTTAAGTGCATGTTGTTTACACAAGTACTACAGCATGGTATTTTAATTGCAATTATTGCTAATGAAAGGAACGTAATAAGCTGGTTTTCCGTGTGAAATGTGTAAATTAATTAATAACTGTATTAATTTAATTAGTTCCGCATACTATAAATGAGCGCACAGGCCACCAGTGAGTACGAAAACATACGTACAAATATACATAAACACACGCCGGTATCCTAACTAATATATAAATGCGAATGTGAGTATCTTTGTAACGCTTTTACACCTTAACTACTCGACCGATCAGCATGCAATTTCGCATACACGTTGTCAGGTGTACAGAAAAGGACATGAAGTATCTTTCATCTAGAAAATCTGGATAAACGCGAGCAAAGCCGCAAGCAAAATCTAGTCCTAACTAATATTATAAATCTATACTAATATTATAAAGCTGAAGAGTTTGTTTGTTTGTTTGAACGCGCTAATCTCAGGCACTACAGGTTCGATTTGAAAAATTATTTTAGTGTTAGATAGATTATTTATCGAGGAAGGCTTTAGGCTATATAACATCACGGTACAACGTACAGAGGCGGCGCAGTAACGATAAACGCGGGTGAAATTGCGGGAACATGTAGTAAGAATATAAGTTTGGCTTTTTGTTAACCTTTTACGCATTAACTACACGAACGATCGTCATCAAATTACGCAAACACTTTGTCAGGGGTACAAAAAAGGACATAAAGTACTTTACATCCAGAAAAAAGGACTGTTCCCGTGCAAACGAAGCCGCGGGCAAAATCTATTGTCGGTCGAGAATAATACATTTAATAGCATGACGAAGTTTTGTACTTATGAATACGTAAGGAAATCTTAAAGAGTTCTTTGTAAAATGAAAGTTGAAATATATGCTATTATACGAATGTGGCGATACAACATATCATATATGAATATTGTAGTAATAATGAAAATGCGAGAGCCTGTAAACAAGCGCGGGAATGCGTGGCGCGCCTAAAGGTCAACAATAGGTCATGACCGACATTATTTTCAAGGCTTTATTGTGAAAATTAATACATATTACTGTTACAAACTAATGAAATTCGCATTCATATACTAGCTGTTGCCTGCGGCTTTCTCTGTGTAAAATTTCAGGAATTCTTGGTTATTGAAATAATGCTCAGTAGCCTAATTTATGCTTAGCGTATGGCCCCTTACTGATTTGTAAAGTTATATTGCGATCGGATCAGCCGTTGTGAAGAGACAGACAAAAAAACAGACAGGCAGTGAAAGTTATAGCTTATTTTAAGTAACTTGCAAGGTGTACTCATCTTAATACAAAGTATTGAACTCAGCATTACATCTATACTAATATTATAAAGCTGAAGAGTTTGTTTGTTTGTTTGAACGCGGTAACCTCAATCGGGGTATCCACTATGTTCGCGAACCTGTTGCGCTCTGCGCTCCTGCAACTGCTCCCCATAGTGGATACGTTCGCGCTCCTGGAGCGTGCACGGTGCGCGCTCCGTGCTCAGCGCTCCAATCGGTGGCGGTTTTTGGGCGAACACAAAGGGGAGCTCAGTCTGTTAGTGGACGCGAGCAAAATACCAGGTTTAGTGCGTACGTGTCGTGTATCACGCTCCACGCTCGGATAAATGGAGTGGTCGGATGAAAAATGTTTAACTCTTTATGACGACATGTTCGCTCAATGTTCGCAAGGGGACTGTGGAGCATGCGTGTTTCTTATGGAGATGCGCGTACCGTCTCCATCAGAGCGGTTGCAGATGCGCGGAGCACAGTTAGTTCGCGAACGTAGTGGATACCCAGCTTCAGGAACTATTGTTTCGATTTGAAAAATTATTTTAGTGTTGGATAGCCTATTTATCGAGGAAGGCTATAGGCTATATAACATCGCGCTACGACCCACGGGGGCGGCGCAGTAACAATAAACGCGGGTGAAACCGCGGGAACATCTAGTAAAATATAAGATAAGATTGAATTTATGAGAAGATAAGATTATAGGAGCAACGATAACCTAGTAGGAGAATATTATCCTACACCGCAGAGTTCTCGGGTTCGATCCCAAAGCACGCACTGAGAATTCAAAGATATGTGATTATTAAATAACTAATTATCGCTGGCTTTGACGATGAAGAAAAACATCGTGGGAAAACCTGCATGTCAAAAGGTGGGTCTACGCTAAAGGATCCGAGCACGAGCTGAGCACAAGCCGAGCCGCATACTCGCGGTGTCAAGTGTGGACGTACAACGAGCCTAGAACAATCACTGTCCTCGAACGTAGTGAGCGCGATGCAAATCCCTTTTGTTCGTCAAAAAACCGACGATAGGCGGAGCACAGTCGAGCACGAACCAAACGCTTGAAGCGCGCTCGTTCGAGGCTTGTAAGTCGGTCCACACTACACGAATTTGTGCTCGGCTCGTGCTCCGCTCGTGCTCGGTTCGTCTAGCGTAAACCGACCTCAACACTTCTCACACTGAGAAGACGCCTGTGCCCAGAAGTGGGACAGTTTATATACACGACTGATATGATATAAGATAAGAATTATAAGAAGACTAGATGTGCCTGCGGTTTCTCCCGCTTTTATAATTACTGCGCCGCCCTCGTGGGTCGTAGCGTGATGTTATATAGCCTCGATAAATAACTTATCCAACAAAAAATATTTTTCCATTCGAACCAGTGGTTCCTGAGATTAGCGCGTTCAAACAAACAAAGAAACAAACTCTTCAGCTTTATAATATTAGTATAGAGAAGATAAATAACGTTTGTATTGGATACATTATAATTATACACTACTGTTATCAAGTGCTCAATAGTCGCACACGGTTGTGACGTATTATATTGTTTTAATTGTTATGTTATAATTTTATATTTACATTTGATTATTTCTATAATTAATAATTATCATTGTTATTTGTTACTGTACTAATTTTACACCTTAAAATGTAATTAATCGATATTTAACTCTCCATTTGATACATTGATGAAAATATATAAATAAGGTAGGAGATTAACAAATATTCATTCTCGTTACAACTGTCAGTTAGAACGTTACTCTGCTGAAATATATACTGGTTGTGTAAAAAATATCTCGGCGTTTCATTGTGCAAGAACCACGACTGCGTAGTACTACATATAGTTCATAAACATTGTAAGAACAGCCTCAAAGAACAGCCTTTACATCAGCCATTATATTGACACCATTTTTCTACTCTCTCCGCGCAGACACTCCATCTTTCTCTTACAAACATGTATCACGGCAACTAAAAACAATAGTCGTAATTGCTAACAATTAATTTCAAGACCAGAGTGGAGTCGCTTCGCCTAATAAATTTGCTTTAATGAAACCAAACGGTGCAATATAAATGTACAAGATTACTTCATGAAATAATTCAAGTCGTTGCAACACAGGCGAGCACGATAGGGTTTCCACTTATAAGAATTTTAAATGCAACACCTAAAAATATATTAAATTTTGTATTAGCTTTTTTAATCAAAACCTATATGAAATTTTATATTAGATTTTATTAGTACGTAGTATTCGACTAGGCGGTACGCTTTATCCGCGATCTATGGAGGCTTGCATTGTTAAATATTTCGTTTTTGCGTTGCTAACCTTGCTTTTATTCTTCTTCTCCCTAGCCTTTATTATTCCCAAGTCACTTGGGGTCGGCTTTCTAGTCTAACCGGATTTGACTGGATATCAGTTTTTACACGGAGCGGCCGCCACCTGACCTCCGCAACCCGAAGGCTAACGATACCCTAAGTAAGCACTTTTGTTTACACATACTTGTACACTATAATATCTCCTGCGCAGATGGCCAGTCTCCGTTAAGATTGGCTGTGTTCGAAATTGTGAAATGTTTGACCTTATCTTATCTTATGTGGGGGCCAGTCAGTGCAGACCGGCGACACTTCGACCCAATGGAATCTTTTGTGTCGACACTCTCCCAATAACGGCTGCCATAGATGTTCATGGCAGCCGGCACCGACGGCTTAACGTGCTCTCCGAGCCACGGAGCTAGCGATAATTGTCAATCAATACGCACATAATTTCGAAAAGTCATATAATTTCCGAAAGTCAGAGGTGCGCGACGTGGGTTCGAACCCGAGACCGTCTGCATTGCAGTCTGTTGGTCTCCCCACTGAGCTATCGCACTACTTGCTTTCTCTCTAGACTTGTGTCAAAGCCACGCGGCATCTGACTGTCAGTGACATCGCGAACTTTAATAATAAAGTAACCTAAAAATATATTCACCCATATTCAGTCTTAAGCGAAGGTCGAGGGAACCACATTCTGCCAACCATGGCGATTCTATTGCTAGTTGCACAGCTCCGAGTGGGTACTAAGAATATTGACAGAAGTCAAAAACACTTAGAATTGCAGGATTTGCATATAATACCGGTGCGCCATCGAAGTAGGCCAAAAATAAATATATAGTAGACTTTTGTAATGCCCTTTAAACTAATCTTAACTTAAAATATTATTAAATACTAGCTTTTGCCCGCGGCTTCGCTCGCGTTAATTTAGAATTTGACAATCAATTCGGGTTGTACTCTGCTTGTAATAATTAATAACATGATTCGAAAGACACGTGGCGCCATCTATTATCATAAGAACGTTTTTGTTGTTTTCCTCGGGAACAGTAATTTTTTTCGGGATGAAGGTAGCCTATGTCCGTTTCTATACACCTGATAACGTATATGCAAAATTTCAGGATGATCGGTTCTGTGGTTTAGGCGTGAAAAGATAACAAACAAACTCATTTTCACTTTTATAATATTAGTTAGGATAATAAACATTATATAAAAATGTTTATCTTCAGACTGCATTTGTATTGCAATTTCAGGAAGACACATGCCAGCGTAATCTTTCTTTTTCGTTCTTTTCTATGTTTATTGATCTTAAGTCTGCGCCGAGCGAAATGTGCCAAAACAGGCGGTCACAGTTAAGTGAATAAAGTCAACACTTTTTGTTTAATCCTAATCCTAATCCTAACTAATATTATAAAAGCGAAAATGAGTTTGTTTGTTTGTCACCTTTTCACCCCTAAACCATTAAACCGATCATCCTGAAATTTTGCATATACGTTTTCAGGTGTACAGAAACGGACATAGGCTATCTCTCAGCCCGAAAAAAAATATTGTTCCCGAAGAAAACAATAATAACGTTCTTATGATAATAGATGGCGCCACGTGTCTTTCGAATCATGATTGAATTATATTATTACCAGCAGAGTAGGTACAACCCGAATTGATTGTCAAATTCCAAATTAACGCGAGCGAAACCGCGGGCAAAAGCTAGTACAAATATAAAATATACATTTACCATAGCAATGAAAAAACTTCTGTGTAAAAAACTTACAATATTTAATATTTTCGCCTACAAAATTACGTAAATTTGCACGAAAAATGCGAAAACGTAAGCTCGTGTTACGTGATTTGTTTGATTATAACAGAAGAAATCTATCCTATTTTACAGCTTAAACGAAACATAAATAGTTAATATAAAAATTTGTCCGTCCCAGATATTTAAGTTATTGGTTGACAATAAAGATACATATTTATCAAAAAACCACTTCACATCCTCCATACAATTTTACTATATCGACCGCGCGCCGATTTGAATATGCGCCGCACGAGCTCTGTCATTATCTGTCTTACGCTCGGCACAGTCTTAATGACATTGGCACCATCTTTGGAAGGCCTTATCTTCTGAAAACTTAACGTAGGAACAACACTTTGTTCAGTGAAAATGCATGCATCCTTTGGCGTCATCGCTTCGTACAAGACACCTTCTTTTTTTTAAATTACATCTCTCACACTTGAAGTAATTCCTGTGTCGCGAGGACTTTACAAGCAATCAAACAATGGACACAAAGAACACCAAACTTGGAACAAATTTTTTTTTTATACAACTAACCTGGCAAACAAGCATACAGCCCACCTGATGGTAAGTGGTCACCGTAGCCTATGGACGCCTGCTATACCAGAGGCATCACTAGCACGTTGCCGACCCTTTAGGAAAGGAAGTGGGAAGGAGAAGTAGCGGAAAGAGGGAAAGGGGATAATTGGGCCTCCGGCACTCTCACTCACCGAACGAAACACAACAGTAGGAATACTGCTATTTCACGTCGATATTCTGTGAGAGGGTAGTCTTTCCCCGGTCGAGCCGGCCTATTCATGTTTTATGTTCCGTGTGGGGATCGAACCCACAAGACTCAGCGCGGCGTCAGTGGCGAGGATATTTTGCAGAAGTTATATTCCAGCTTTGTACTTGTGGTAACCCTATACGAGTAGACTGGTACAAATTGCAGCTAGAAAGATACCGTGCTCTGTGTATACTGTCTCATTACGTTTTGATACGTGTTTGTTATTAATGCTTAAAGAATTCACTACGTTTACAGCATTCTACTCGTTTGCTTTGATCAAAGTGAGTGGGTTGCAGTAGAATTATGTATTAATTTATATATTTGGATTATGCAGGTTATATACAACGTGGGGTGCAGGTTATGTAAAAGTGAATGATGAATGGAAGAGCGCGCCTTGAGAGATTTGTTGGAAATTGGAGTAGTAGAGCCTCGCTGATTTCAGCATGAATGAGCCGGCTCGACCGGGGAAGGACTATCCTCTGACAAAATATCGACGTGAAATAGCAGTTTTCTTACTGTTGTGTTTCGTTCGGTGAGTGAGAGTGCCGGAGGCCCAATGACCTTCTCCCCCTTCCCACCCCTTCTCCTTCCCAGTTCCTTTCTTAAAGGGTCGGCAACGCGCAAGTGATGCCTCTGTTGTTGCAGGCGTCCATAGGCTACGGTGACCACTTACCATCAGGTGGGCCTGGGTATGCTTGTTCGCCACCTTAGTAGTACAAAAAAAAATCGCCATTTGTATGGAGAACATCGGTGACGTTATGTTTTTCACACAAACTTTATAAATATTGTAATGGCATTCTTGAATCCGATGATGTTTTGCGTGTATGGTTGCTTGGCTTTACGTATGCATGGTTTGTTTGAAATTAAATTATCAAACACAGCAACAATCATTTAATTAATTATAATCTATATATCGCAAGGAACTTACAAACAAACAACAGACACAACCAGATGCATGCACATTTTTGAAGTCAAAAATTCTTTAGGCGCGTCGAGCACTTCTTGGGTGAACAAAAATCATAGAACTCGCGTCATCGTCACGCTTCGTCATCGTCACGCTTCCACGCTTTCCATTTTTGAAGTATTTTAGCATATTAACAATATCTCAGACATGGTGTGTCCTACGCAAAAAATTACGATTTTGACCCCCTTCATAACGCCTAAGAGAGTACCAGGCATCCGACCGGGACCTTATGTTTTTTTTTGTAAACAAATGTTTATGATCAAGGATTAAAGTATTCTATCGGCAGTCCCCAAAGACTGCCCTAATTTTTTTTTGTGGTTCACAACAAATTTTTATCTGATAAGAACCGAACTCACAATACTTGGCGCACTTAGAGACAAGATGACCATTTTACCACTGTCCCATCATTCGCCAAATACATACATAAGTACATATGTTTTATTTTGATTCACAATTCAATCTGCCTGCTCCTTCAAGTATAGAAATTGTATTAACGTGTAAGTAAGTTATATAACGTAATACTATGTTATATTTGAACAGAAACTCAATATTGAACAGAGTGTAACATTAATTGTAACATCAAACAACGTCAGTCACGCATCAAGCCGTTACCGCGAACTGTTTCAGTTTTGACAAACTTGTTTGCGCGCGGAAATAAATGTTTTATTCATGTATGTTGGGGTTTCAAACTATTTATTCTGAACTAACTTTGCCACGTAACTTTGCTATCGTAGTTTTAAGAGTGTATCCTACAGGAACCGTGTATTTTTCGCTTTCCTATACAAATCTATATATCTAAAAAAAAATCGTGCATATTTTCGGAATGAAATTTAATGTCTATCTCGGGTCTATAACTATGTAAAAATGTACTATACCTGTCTGTACTGTCCCTCAAGGGGACAAACAAGTGAAAAAATGGCGATCTGTCCCCATTTATCACCGGCGAAAAATAACTATTTTGCTTACATTTTTTACGTGTTGTAGATTTTTGTGATTGTCGTACCTATACAACTTCTGTAAAGTACCAGGTTTGAGGAAAACAACGCGGTGCTTGATTACCTAATCTATACTAATATTATAAAGCTGAAGAGTTTGTTTGTTTGTTTGAACGCACTAATCTCAGGAACTACTCGTCTGATTTGAAAATTCTTTCAGTGTTGGATAGCCTATTTATTGAGGAAGGCTATAGGCTATAAAATATCACGCTACGACCCACGGGGGTGGCGCAGTAACGATAAACGCGGGCGAAACCGCGGGAACATCTTGTCTATCATAAAGAAATCGTGTATTTTTTCGGGATAAAATCGTATGTCTATCGCGGGTCTATAAACTATGTATGCTATAAAGGTAGGTACTATGACTATCTGTACACCTTATATTTTCTGTCTGGGGGACAAGCAGGAAATTACACACACACAAGAAATTTCTGCATGGCAATCAAACTAAAATATCACAGCACTCTTATTTTAAGGTGCCCAAAATAAGGAAATCGCAATAATATTATTAAGAACTGATATAAGTAATACTTTCCTAAAATAAAAACATATATTATAGATAGCAGCCATATTAAAAGATTGTTGACTACAATATATACTAACAACGTGTTATCGAGAGAACATCGATACTATTTGCCGTTTCGATCAGACCTGTCATATGCAGTCTGTGGTCGCGAGTGCGCGGGAAGTGCTGTTAAACGATTTATTATGGAGCGAAGCAGTTTATTGCTTCACAACGTTTCTCTCATGTTTCGCTTCTTTGTGTTAGAACAAAATAAGTTATAGGCTATTTAGTTGTCATATTATCTTTGTCCTTTAGCACAATCTGTTATGATGACTGTATTATTTAGACGGTAGCATAGGTAAGGAGATATCGTTAAGTACGGGGTTCAATGTCTAAGTTGGGTATTGGATTTTTGTTAATAAATATCTATACAGATAAATGAAATTGAATTGTCTGTTTGTAATGCCAAAATAACAGATTTTTATCTAATGCATATGAAAGTATATAAGGTAGGTACCTATACGAAAACATCTATTTTAAAAATTTTTGTCTGTCTGTCTGTCTGTTTGTTCCGGCTAATCTTCGAAACGGCTGAACTGATTTTGACGGGACTTTCACTGGCAGATAGCTGATGTTATAAGGAGTAACATGGCTACTTTGATTTTAGAAAAAAAATTGGGTACCGCGGGGGGACAAACACTTCTTAGTTAAAATCTACGCGGACGAAGTCGCAGGTAACAGCTAGTAGTAAGTAAAACGCTCTGGAAACGTGTTATCGGATTCTACTGCAAACTTTTTTAGTAGCAGACTCCGTCTGTAAATTGCTCTGAATGACGTAATAGGTTACGTAAAACCTAAAACTACATCTGTCAAAATGTGCATGCTATACCATCTCTGCCTACCCCTGTGAGCAAGACAAACCAAGACGAGGTAAAACTTTTGTCGACTGACAACATTACTCGCTTTGCAACAATTTGACTGAATCAAGTTAGCTCCAGTCTCTCGTATAAGTGTTTATCCATCTTCTACAGTGTAAAGACAGTTAAACAGGACAGCTTGCATTAAGCTGTGAAGGTTTATTGTCTATTAACAGTTAAACTGTTCCCTCATGTTGTATGTCTAGCTGCCTCCGTGGCGCAGCAGTAGTGAATGCGACTACTGTGCATGAGGTCTCGGATTCGAATCCCGGGTCGGGCCAACAAAAAGGTATTGAGTTTTTCTGTTAAGAAATCGCAATACGAGCCCGGAATTAGGAAGTTGGCGGTGTTAGACACCCCCGTGCCTCGGAAAGCACGTAAAGCCGTTGGTCCTGCACCTGATCTCTCTCCAGTCGTGTCAGATTACCGTCCCATCGGATCACGAGAGTTAGGGAACAAAGAGTGCACTTGTGTTTGCGCACACACTTGTGCACTATAATATATCCTGCACAGATGGCCAGTCTCCGTTAAGATTTGCCGCCATGACCGAAATTTGATTGACATGACATTATATTTACAAAGTCCTTTTTTAAGGATAGCAAATATGGTTGGTAGTGGTTTAAATGCCTGCGCCCAGTGTTGTGGGTTCAATCACAACGCGCGACAAAAAATTGTGTGATCTATTAGGTAATAGTTGTTCTCAATCAGAATTTTCTTTGTGCCCGTTATTTGAATGTTTGCAAAGTCCCTCGTGACACGGGAATTGAGACAGAACATGAAAAATACTAATGGTGTGTTGCCTTAGCTTAAAAACCGACAGAAAAAGAGGAGATTCTCAATCAGTCAGTGCGATGTAATAATATTATCTTTGTTGTCTGTTTAACACTGACCAAAGTTTTTTTTTTGTACAACTTATGTGGCAAACAAGCATACGGCCCATCTGATGGTAAGTGGTTACCGTAGCTTATGGACGCCTGCAACACCAGAGGCATCACTAGCGCGTTGCCGACCCTTTAGGAAAGGAAGTGGGAAGGAGAAGGAGCGGGAAGGGGAAAAGAGGGTGGTTGGGTGATTTCCCTTTTGGCGTATATCACGCGTATACACCAAAAGGGAAGGCAGAGGTCAGATTCATTCAGATTTAACCACCTTCAGTTTCACGTCTTACGAAACAGAGGGCGAGCTTACTGCCGTCTATCGGGCACGGTTCCTGACACTGTGATGTTTTTGTGGATTACTTAACCGAAAAACCCATTACACTTTGCACTGATCTGGGTATCAGACCTGAGACAGCAAAACAAAACTCTGACTCATGCACAGTAATCGCATTTAATGCGCCACAGAGACAACCACGACAAAAAAGGCTCACTTGAAACCATCATACATTATCAGAAATATACATCCGACAAAACGACAAAAAATAAAAAAATCTTTTTATTCGGTATATTGCCTACCCCTCTGGGAAACAGGCGTGAATCTATGTATCTATGTATGTATATAATGGACAACGACAAATATCGGAACCCTTGCCTGCTCATATCGGCAGTTAGTTAGATAAATAGGACGGTCTGGCGTCTAGCCAGTACATTCTACTTGCATGTTTCGGACGATTAAGTACCTATGAAATTGTCTACATGCTTTAACGATGAAGGCAAACAAGTATATAGACACTAAAGATGTTGAGTACGGATGTACCACTTCTCAAACAAAGACTGATTGTATAAATTCCTCTATACTACAAAGTAATGCAGCCAAATAGCCCTGTGGCAAATTTTACCATAAGTGTTGTGGATTTAAATACCCTTTGGGACAACTGACCCTATAGATTGCAAGGATGGCGTAATTAGTTTAAGTGGTGGCCTCGCTAGTGCCACCGCACCGAGTGTTGTCGGTTCGAAACCCACACGAGACACAAAATGTGATCCATAAATGGTTGTACCGAGTCTGGATGTTTTTGTGTCTGTTGTTTGAATGTTTTTAAAGTCACCCGCGATACAAAAATTATACCTAGTAATTAAACTACTATATACGGATTTTACCGCGTTGTTGATTTCACACTTTATTACAAAATTTTGAAAAACTGTTACACTACTATTACTATTAAACTTTACTAATTTTTAAGCTAATTAAATTATTGAAACTATTAAAACTATTTATACTATTACTGTACTATTATACTATTTATATTTATGTTTACACTTTCCTCGACGTTTCGGTTGCTTTTCAGCAGACATGGTCACGGGGAGACTAAGATGGTAGTTGTCTCAATCTCTGAATGTTCCAGTGTAGTTATTAACTACAATTTTTTGAAAAATTTTTCATAATTTTGTAATAAAGTGTCAAATAAACAACGCGATAAAACCCGTATATAGTAGTTTAATTTCAATGAATAACATTCGCGTAAACAGAAGACAATATTATACCTAGTATATAAAATAAAAAGAAAAAAAAAAATGTTGTCACACAAAACAAAATTAAGTTTTGTAAATTATAATTCTGAGTATAGGTGTACTCAATGTTAGAATGTTTGCATAGTCCCACGCGATACAGGACTAGATCCTTAAAGCAGGAGTTGTCTTAAACCAGTGCTGTGCTGCGCAAGGTCTTGGGTTCAATTCTTAGGTGGGGCAGTGTAATTAAGATTTACTTTTAAGACATTTTCAGTAATAGCACGAAGTCAGGAACTGTGCCTGATAAAAGGGCAATATGATCACCTTCACTACGTGAGATCAAAAACCAGAGTTAGCGAAATGACTATACCCTTTGCCTGCCCTTTTAAGAATATAAGCCTAAGACTACATATGATGAAGTTGCAGAGTTTTCAGCACAAATTCAGGATGTATCCAATAAATTGTAAATTTTACTAATAGAATAAGTAATTTGCCCAACCCAAGTATCGATCACGCGCAACAAGAGCAAACTTTACCAACGTCACAGAAAAATTGTCAATGCGTAAAAAGGGAAAATTTAATTTGTAAAACAAACTTATTACAATTCCCAGTGCATTTACGTTTGCAAAGCACTTACAGATTAGTTCACGAACCGCGGACACAAAATGGCTTCTTACAAAGACTAATTAGTAATTATTTATTTTGCAACTGCGGGAGCCATAATGGAACCACAATGGAACAGTTCTTATTGTTTTTTTAAACCCTAACTTCTTCATCCGTGTTCTTTCTATAAAGTAATTATGTTGTGACTTTAAAATTCATTGTAAGGAAAAATTGTTTGCGAAAAATTTCAGTTTTTTTTGTTTCTTCGTATAAAAATGAAACGGGGTTTTCGCAGTCGCTCTCTCCAAGGCCCCTTTGTTCTGTTTTCTTTTATAACTCTTTCAGGTAATACAATGGGTGGACAATGAATGGCTGTGTTACTTATTTAAAACGTTTTTGTTTAAACCTTATGATGGGTTTATATCGAAAATTATTGTCTTTATTCTGTTGAAAGGAGAATAATCGATGAAATGGTGAAAATGTGAGACAGACGACGACCGACCCGCTTTTATGAAAATGTCTACGGGAATTTTCAACAATACGGTGAGCATATTTATACTTCATTATTATTATTTCAGCAGCGATAGCTCAGTGGGGAGACCAACAGACTGCAATGCAGAGGGTCTCGGGTTCGAACCCACGTCGCGCACCTCTGACTTTCGGCAGTTATGACTTTTCGAAATGATGTGCGTATTGATTGATAATTATCGCCTGCTCCGTGCTTCGGAGAGCTCGTTAAGCCGTCGGTCCCCGCTGCCACGAACATCTATGGCAGTCGTTATTGGGAAGTCAGTCCCTCTAATATCCTGACAATGGTCTAGCTTTAGGGTATCGTTAGCCTTCGGGTTGCGGAGGTCAGATGGCAGTCGCTCCGTGTAAAAACTGATATCCAGTCAAATCCGGTTAGACTAGAAAGCCGAACCCAAGTGACTTGGGAATAATAAAGGCTAAGGAGAAGAGATTTATACTGCTTCTAATTGTTTCTTAGTGATACAGAAAAGGACATCGGTCACTTCTCATCCAGAAAAAGTACTGCTTCTGAAGCGAAGACGAGCAAAGGCTAGTATTCTATCATTTTCTGATTTAATAAAATATTTTACGTGTTCGAGTAATGATTGAATCTACCACACAATACTGTTGTAAACTTAAGTACGATGAATGTTATTTTTTTTTTCAAATACAAATGCATCCACAATGTTATTATGTTGTTATTTACTATTAATAATCTAAGTTTTCTTACTGTACGCTACGAAATTAAACGAAAAAGACAGGTTAAATATATAACAAAGCGATTTCTTTAAACTAAAACATGAACTCTGCCAGTATCACCTCCACTACACGGCAATGCGGTCCAATTAGAAGGGCCTACTCTTGCAAAATTGCATCCTTTTTGCTCATGACAGCCTTAAGCGCTCCCTTTCTGAGGGAGACAGCTGCGACTAAAAGTAATTTTGCGAAAAAACTTCACATAATATGGCGAGCTAAAAGGTGTGTAGGAAAGTTCCTTTAAGAATCGACCAAAACATTGCTTGCTTCAATTTTCAGTATTTGTTGCTCTGGGGTCAATTAGAGAAGCGACTACGGATGCAAATTAAAATGTGAAATGAATGAAACTTATGTTCATAGTCGAACGGATTTGGATGAAACTTGGCATACGAATAGAAAATAATATTAATATAATATCAGCTCTGTACTAAACTGTCTCACTGCTGGCCACGGGCCTCTTCTCAGTGGGAGATGGGTTAGGATAGCCACCACGCTGGCCCCGTGCGGATTGGCAGATTTTACATATCTTCGATAACATTATGAAGAACTCGCAGACATGTACAACACATTAACATAACATAGTTAATAAATTATATTATAAATACTAACACAAAGTTAGTCTATAAGGAATTTATCTATGCATCTGTTTCTATGTAGGTATAATATGTATGTATTTACAAAACAAAAAAGTATATATATGTATGTTTATCCATTGTCTAGTACCCATAGTACAAGCTCTGCTTAGTTTGGGCTAGATGGTGTTGTGTGTATGTATTATAAAATTTTATAATATACAAAGTTAAGGTATTTATCTACGGGCCTATGCAGCCCGAAATAAATGATTTGATTTGATTCCTCATAATGTTTTTCCTTCGCCGATAAAGCGAACGATAATAAACTATTTCATACGCATATCACTCCGAAAAGTCAGAGACACCTTGGTATCGAACTCGAGACCTCGGCGTAGCAGTCCAACAGTCTCCCACTAGACTGTCGCTGCTGGACCTTATTCTGGATTAATACGTAGGTAATTTTTTATCTAGGTAATGTTATTATCTTATCTTATGTGGGGGCCAGTCAGTGCAGACCGGCGACACTTCGACCCAGTGGGATCTTTTGTGTCGACACTCTCCCAATAACGACTGCCATAGATGTTCATGGCAGCCGGGACCGACGGCTTAACGTGCTCTCCGAGGCACGGAGCAGGCGATAATTGTCAATCGATATGCACATAATTTCGAAAAGTCATATAACTTCCGAAAGTCAGAGGTGCGCGACGTGGGTTCGAACCCGAGACCCTCTGCATTGCAGTCTGTTGGTCTCCCCACTGAGCTATCGCTGCTCTATCTAAGTAATAATATGTCCTCGTCTTCTATCACCAACGTATTTATTCTTCTCAAGTAGCAGTGTACTTCAATGTAATCCACGAATCTTTGGTTTTGAAAACCCGGTGGTCCCGCCTAAGTATGCATTTGTAAAGTCCCAGATTCGATACCTACCTGAAGTAAAAAGAAAGTCGCATCATAAATGCCGATTTACTATTTTGGTACAAAACCCTAATTATTCTCTTCCACTTGTTGATCGTACAAGTTAATTTAGTCGTCATGTTTATTTTGATTTCTAAATTTACGTCTGAAATGACCTTTGACTTTTCGATACCACGTAGAATATCTACGTTGCCAGTTGCTTTTTTTTGAGTTGGTAAGCGTTAATCACACTCCTCCTGGACATATTACTATTAGGGGACCAGTAGTCTTTATTTTGTCGCACTGGTAGCAGAACATTTTTCATGATTCATTCAAAGTGTTTAAGCGAAAGATTTGTTGTTTTTTGTTTTTTTTTTCTTTCTATTTTGTAAATTGTTAAATTTGTATTAAGTTCTGAATTTATGTTTAATTTTTATTCTTTATAATTTTGTACAGAAAATGTTGTGTACATCTATAATAGATATATCTACATATAAGTTTTTATTTTCATCTTCTTATGTAAACCGATTTTGTGTATGTATGTTGTTGATGTACCTTAAAATAAATAAATAAATAAAAAATTAGTTGTCTGTAAAGTCAGTTTACGGACGATAGATTAACGTGACAACGTCATAACAAAATTTCTTTCCCGTAACGTTACAATGAGCGTAGCGGGACAATGAACGTAACGGGACAATGAGCGTAACGGGACAATGAGTCATCCTTTTTCGTGCGTGCAGCCGGCGTTCATCGATTTATTAGACGTTGTCACGTCAAAAATATGTATTGCATTGCCGGTGACGCATAAGCGATAGCCGGTTAGTTGTCCTTGTTCATAAAGCTCTACTGACAATCAGGTGAGCCATATGACTTGGTCGCCTCGCCAATGCAGCCGCGTGCCGCGCGTCGCGCTTTTTTTTGAGTTTTTAGGCAATGAATGATATGATACTCTACAGAATATTATACTCTTATAATATTCTGTGTTCTTAGTATATGTACAACAACTGATAATGTTAAACTGGCAAATCTTATCACGTGGCAAAAAATATATCTGGTGAAATTTAGTGCTGGAAAAGCGCATTGACGTTTGTAAAATCACAGGCTATACAAGATCCATAATACAAAAAAGGAAATTCTATAACGATAAACATCTGCTTATCTTATCTTATCTTATGTGGGGGCCAGTCAGTGCAGACTGGCGACACTTCGACCCAGTGGGATCTTGTGTCGACACTCTCCCAATAACGACTACCATAGATGTTGATGGCAGCCGGGACCAACGGCTTAACGTGCTTTCCGAAGCACGGAGCAGGCGATAATTGTCAATCAATACGCACATAATTTCGAAAAGTCATATAACTTCCGAAAGTCAGAGGTGCGCGACGTGGGTTCGAACCCGAGACCCTCTGCATTGCAGTCTGTTGGTCTCCCCACTGAGCTATCGCTGCTCTTAACATCTGCTTAACTTTCAACAATAATAATAACTTGCCTTGTTTATTAACTACTAGCTGTGCCCGCGACTTCGTCCGCGTGGAATAGTGACTTTGGGCAGCATTTTTTGGATATATCTTTTGGTTTATTTTGGATTATAAACACCGTCGTTTGGGTATTTTAAAAAATCTACTTTACAGTAATGCTTCTCTATACATGATATTAGACGTATAGCCATCGGGGATCAAAGCATACAGGCTGCTAGGATTGCTAACACGTCACAGAGCCACATAAAGCTGACCGTGCGAAAAACAGCTAATACTTAGATCCACACCCACAACTTTTAACGTCTGACCTTGGGCTTTATTAATTGTCATCGCAAAACATAAGCTCACTGGAAACTGGACTCGTTTAAAACTAAAAGGAAAATTGTTTCGAATGAGAGGAATCCGAGGAATAAAAACACTATCACCTATTCCGCACCCTGTTAAAATCTCTGCTTCGATCAGGTTTCGTTGTAAATTGGTCACTTTTAATCTGGTACCGTTGCAAAGTTTTGGCGGGCTTAAATTTCTAAGGAGCATTATGGGTACGTCGACTTTTAAATTTATTTTATGAGCTGGTAGTCCAGCACTGAAGGATTCTAAAAATTCTACCGAGTAGCTGGTAGATTCTTCATCTTTCATAACTCTGTTAATGGAGATATACTCTACAATTCTACATTATCCCTCGAAACAAAGCTCAACTTCAAAAATTCAGACATGCATGCCTTGGTATCAGTCGAACTCGACGCTTAGGCGTGGTAGTTTAACGATCTCCTGCTGTAGCTGATAGCTTCAGTGATAATAATAATATTCTACCACATACACACAACACCATCTAGCCCAAACTAAGCAGAGCTTGTACTATGGGTACTAGACAATGGATAAACATACATATATATTTCTTTTTTTGTAAATACATACATATTATACATAGAAACACCCAGACCAAGACAAACATCCATGTTCATGCACACAAATGTTTGACTTGTGCGAGAATCGAACCCGCGACCTCAGGCATGGCAGTCAGTTACACTAACTACTACGCCATTGAGGCCGACATAGATAGCTCCTTGAGCGATAATATAATACTACATGCCTAGAAGTATAAATCGCTAGTATTATCCTTTTCCAATCAGCAAGTCATATACATTAATATTATGAATACAAAAGATTTGTATTTTTGTTTTGATGAATAAACTCAAAAACTACCAAACCGATTTTAAGAATTCTTTCTCCATTAGAAAGCTACTTTATCCGGAAGTAGACCATATAACATCACGCTACGAGCTTATTATAAGCGGTACAGTAATTACAAACGGTGGGTAAAACCACGGGGCACACTAGTTGACGAAGAAGTAAGTTAAGGGGACGGCTGGCATCAGTTCTGCGTCAACCCTAATTATCCAATACATTATGTATCGCAATAGTTAAAGTCCCTGCCTGGTCAGTTATCGGACAATAATTATAGAGAGTGATGTATAATAACTGCAATTTGAGAGGTAGTTGCGGTAATGCACCATACCCTAGGTATAAAGGTGCTAGTACCCACGGTAGTAATACATGGACATGGCGGCGTCACTTTTCACTTAATATAACTAGACACGCGGCAGCGTGTCAAGCCAAGTTCAAGCAAAGGAACTGGCTAGCTAGCGCCGAGTGTAATATTACACGAACCACTTGGTGCCACTTTTGACCCTTCTATAACTCAAAACCTCTTTAACATAAACACATAAAACTACGTGTGTTTAATTATATCTATAAGGACATCTAGAAGCCCAAATTTCATGAAGCTAGCTCACACGGTTATAAAGATATGAAGGTCAAAAAGTCGTAAATATTAGCACTGACTGACTGACTGACATATAGTACCTAAATCTAACCTACTTCCAGATGACCTAGAAGGATGAAATTTGGAATCCAGCTCGGTAATTGTGTGTAGGCGTAGGGAAAAATCTAAAAATAAAAAAAGTTAAAAAATAGGAAGGCTCCACATACAAAAAAAATTTTTAATTGTAGCGTTGGAACCGTTACAATCAGATATTTGAAACTATCTCAATATATGTATTATTATATTTGCTTTATAACAGAAATATAAAAATAAAGTTAAGTCAAAAAATAAGTGGTAACAAAAAATATGTAATACGCGCTAAACAATCGGCCAACGGTGAGTCGTCGGCGGCGCGCGGCACCACATAATTATACACAGAACAGAAGTAAATCTACATAAAAGCGCTCCCGAGCAACACATAAACATAGGCACCGCTTACAAATACCGATTTAGTTATTTATTGTTTTATTACATTTATGTTCATCCTGCTTCTTTCTCAACGATGAATTAAATGATTGTCATACTATAACCACAAACGTTCTTCGTACCTAAACCAGTAAAACTATAAAAGTGAAGTACATACATGAGATTCAATGAATAAATAAATACTTTATACAACCCGTTCGCTATAAGTTTGCCGCTGTGAATGAGCAATGCGCACTATTATCTCTAACATTCAAGAGAATGTAGACAATAGCATAAAAAAGAAAACCATGCAGCGAAAACGCAGGAAAAAACATTAAATCTCAATACCTGCCTAGCTTTCATTACAAAAAGTAATGATATCCCACCAAAAACATAAATGTAAAAGGTAGAGCCAAGTTCAGTACAAAAATTATGCTTGGCTGTGGGCTTCGCCGCAAAAAGAATGGAGATCTAAATGAGTGCCAAGTTCTATGCAAAATCCAAATATGTATTAATAGGAACAAAATAACATTATGAACAAGTATTAAACTCTATTTCTTTGCTTTATTGGATACCTATAACAATTGCCGTTATTTAAAAATGTGAGATCTTAAAGTAGGTTAGATTTGACTTGGCCAGTTTTCATCAGAATTAAAAGATATATATATATATATATATATGTTGAATAACTTTATAAAATGACTGGTGTAATGAAAACTGACCAAGTCAAATCTAACCTACTTTAA
This sequence comes from Catocala sponsa, assembly GCA_963564715.1. Taxonomy (NCBI): domain Eukaryota; kingdom Metazoa; phylum Arthropoda; class Insecta; order Lepidoptera; family Erebidae; genus Catocala; species Catocala sponsa. The sequence continues at coordinate 23,562,574 of OY751344.1, read as the reverse complement.
GATCTCACATTTTTAAATAACAGCAATTGTTATAGGTATCCAATAAAGCAAAGAAATAGAATTTAATACTTGTTCATAATGTTATTTTGTTCCTATAAATACATATTTGGATTTTGCATAGAACTTGGCACTCATTTAGATCTCCATTCTGTAATCCCAACTCAGAAATTAGAGGGTTCGTAGTTTCAAACAAAACACTTAATACAAATCACCAATATATTTATTTCCTTTTCTACAATTTTATGCAAACACTTCAAATTCACATTGGGCTTGTACTTACTTGCTAGGTTTTTATTTTAATCCAACGGTATTCTCACACGACGTTTATTACACAACCGTTCACTTCAACGCTCCGCACAAGAATGCCGTGCTGTCAGTTCCGTAGCCGTCAGTTGCACGTTTTAATTAAAAAATATAAGATGGTGTTGCCAGAAATAAAAATGTAAACCTAATAGCATAATAAAATATTCAGAGTTACCATTAGTCATAAATATAGGCTAACAATTCATTTTGCGGCGAAGCCCACAGCTAAGCAAAATTTTTGTATTGAACTTAGCTCTCCTTTTTTACATTTATGTTTTTAGTGGGATTTAATCTATACTACTATTATAAAGCTGAGGAGTTCGTTTGTTTGTTTGAACGCGCTAATCTCAGGAACTACTGGTTCGATTTGATAAATTATTTTAGTGTTGGATAGCTTATTTATCGACGAAGGCTATAGGCTATATAACATAACGCTACGAGCCACGGGAGCGGCGCATTAACGATAAACGCGGGTGAAAGCGTGGGAACGTCTAGTCGTTTAATATAATTTCATCGTCTAGATTCAGTTACAGGCTTAAGTCGATACATGTTTTATAGACACAGTCACTACTTATCGCCTTGCCACTGCGATTTGGCCAAGTATAGGGTCGAACCCCACACGGGACCACGAATAGTTGTGCTAGGTCTGGGTGTTCATTGTGTTTTTTTTTTCTGTCAAGTTTGAAGGTTTGGCGATTAAAAAGAGTGGCCATAAGTTTCTTGCCCGTTCTTCTCACGAACCCTACACCCTTGCTTTGCTGAACGTAGCAGTAAATGTAAATTCACAGAAAACACGAAGTACAACACTTTTTTGAAGTGAAAACTTCTTTAGGCGCGTTAAGCACTTCTTGGGTGAACAAAAATCATGGAACTCGCGTCATCGTCACCGAACGCTTTCCATTTTTGAATTATTTTTGGTTTATAAAGAAGTGTTCATGAGCAAGAATTAAAGTTATCACTTCTATCTATCGGCTGTCCCCAAAAACAGCCAGTAACATATTTTTTTTAAATTGAGTCTCTCATATTATGAATAACTAATATATGTGTTGCGTGAGATTCTATATTATATCTTAAAACAACGCACACATAGTACAACCAGAATCAAAACGACAAACAGCTCACACTTGTTCCTAGTTCATCTCATTGGGTCTACGCCCTTGCTTTGCTGAAAATGCCAACAGGTAAATGTAAATGAACATTAAAATAACTGTAAGTTTGAAGTTCATAAGTGTTATTTTGTGAACTACATAATAATAATATTCTATCACATACACACAACGCCATCTAGCCCAAACTAAGTAGAGCTTGTACTATGGGTACTAGACAATGGATAAACATACATATATACTATTTTTTTGTAAACACATACATATTATACATAGAAACACCCAGACCAAGACAAACATCCATGTTCATGCACACAAATGTTCGACTTGTGCGGGAATCGAACCCGTACATGAATAAACATATTTTTGATTTTGATTTTCACCCGCTGCGATGTTGAAGCAAGTTGGCCTCTTAAACTATTGCGCCATTGGTGTATATGAGGATATTTATAAAACTTAAAAATAACAAAATACTTTTCCCTAAAAACAGTAATAATTTTAAAAGCCGTCCCGTGTGCCAGTACAGACAACAGTCAGCCAGGCTCTATCGTGATTGCCAGTTAAAGCCCCTGGCGTCATGCCAGAGAACTATGAAATATATGCCAACAAATGATTTTTAATATGAACGCTGTCCAATGCAGGCGACCTCAAAATTATACAGTACATACATCATTGCTGCGAGATAAAATTAAGGCCGGAGCATTTTTATATAATGCCTTTTTATATATTTTGATGGCGTTTTCTGATGATTTATATTCGAAAGCTGTTGCCTCTCTGGACCGGTGGTATTCGTTTTTTCTTACGCTTGTTGTCTTGGACAAACAGTTATTGAGTTTACTATAGTCCTATGCCTCAATCTCCAAAGGAGTAGACAAATTAGCTGTATTAAAATAAGTATGATAAATCTATTATCCTAACTATCTTAATCCTAACTAATATTATAAAAGCGAAAATGAGTTTGTTTGTTTGTTTGTTACCTTTTCACGCCTAAACCATTGAACCGATCATCCTGAAATTTTGCATATACTTTGACAGATGTACAGAAACGAATATAGGCTACCTGTCATCCCGAAAAAAATTATTGTTCCCGAGGAAAACAATAATAACGTTCTTATGATAATAGATGGCGCCACGTGTCTTTAGAATCATGATTGAATTATATTATTACAAGCAGAGTACGACCCGAATTGATTGTCAAATTCTAAATTAATGCGAGCGAAGCCGCGGGCAAAAGCTAGTAATATTATAAATGTTTATTTGTTTGTTACGCTTTCACGCCTTAACTACTCGACCGATTATCATGAAATTTCGTATGCACATTGCCAGGAGAACAGAAACGGACCTAACATAACTTTCATCCAGAAAAAGGTACTATTACATAGAGACAGAAATTTATAGACAAAATCTATATAAACGCGAGGGATGCCACAGGGAAAATCTAGTAGTCTATGCAATCAAAATTTGTATTAACTGTATACAGTTAATACAAATTTAAAACTTATAGTATCGAACAAAGTCTTTGTATATTTATTAGAGGCACAAGAGCTGGTGTGCGCAATTTCGGAGCAAGTTCTACAGCTTATGTAATTATTCGCGTCTCGGTCTGCGGCCGCAGTGTGCCCACTTCGTAATTAACTTAAGTAATTTTAGTGCATTTCAGTATAATATGAAACTAGGTTCATGTTGCAAGAGATTGGTCTACACTTGATATGTGGAATAATTAAATAATTTCAATTCCATTAATGTCGAACCTAGGAAATCAAGAGTTGGAAAGAAATTTCTTCGCCCGCCTTTTTTATGTGACCTTAATATCATAGCTTGTGGGATGTGGGTGTAATACACCCATGCATACCTAAACCTACGGAGATATGGACGTGACACTGTATAAATATTATTTTAGCGTTATATCATTTTTTTATACATCTATGGTGGCAAACAAGCTTACGGCCCACCTGATGGTATCTTATCCTATGTGGGGGCCAGTCAGTGTAGACCGGCGACACTTCGACCCAGTGGGATCTTTTGTGTCGACACTCTCCCAATAACGACTGTCATAGATGTTCATGGCAGCGGCATGGCGATAATTGTCACTCAATACGCACATAATTTCGAAAAGTCATATAACTTCCGAAAGTCAGAGGTGCGCGACGTGGGTTCGAACCCGAAACCCTCTGCATTGCAGTCTGTTGGTCTCTGTATTGAGCTATCGCTGCTCTCACGTGATGGTAAGTGGTCACCGTAGCCTATGGACGCCTGCAACACCAGAGGCATCACTTGCGCGTTGCCGACCCTTTAGGAAAGGAAGTCGGAAGGAGAAGGAGCGGGAAGTGGGAAAGAGGATAATTGGGCCACCGGCACTCTCACTCACCCAACGAAACATAACAATAGTCTATCGAGCCGGCCCATTCATGCTGAAACCAGCGAGGCTCTACTACTCATTCATCATTAAATGTATATAGACCAAAGCGTCGATAAAGGGATGAATTAATTAGCTACAGGACAGACTGCAAACTAGCGCATATCAGGGATATGTGGCAAAGCGAGAGGAGGCCTTTGGCCTACAGTGGGACAATAGAGGCTGAAATAATTTATCCATAGCATTCGTTTGTGCTTATGTCGTCTTTAAGTTGAGTTTCTTGCAGGTATCTTCTCATAGGCTCAACCTTTTGCCTGAACCTTGCAACTAACATAAATGTAAATTCAGTAAATGTAACAAACTCACTAACCCCTTTGACGTTCATAAGTGTTATTTTGTGACCTAAGTGAATAAATAATTTTTGACTTTGACTTTGACTAAGTAGCAGCGGTACACCGGTGGCCGATCTCAATCGATTTTTAATTGAGTAGTTTAGTTTCAAAATCCTCTAAAATACTTTTCACCAAATAATGGTAAATCTCAAAAAACCAGTTAAGACATAATATAAATGGACTATTTTAGCGGTGTTTGCAACAAACTGCTACTTTTGTGAGCTGATTTAATAGAATTTTGGTGGGTTTTGTTGAAAACTATCAGTACAATGTGATAGAAGCAACGAAGGAGTTTCATATTCAACCGAACATTATTTTTGTTCTGATATCGCTTTGGCGGGTTTTGAAACTATACCTACTGCTCAATTATGTCTGTGAGTCTTGAGAAATTTATCGTAAAGCAAAGCTTTCGTTTCCTGCAATCAAGCAGCGTTTTTTGTTACAATATTCTCAGTAGAAACACTGGAATCTGGCAATCTGCCAGAGAGAGACGTCGATAGGTTCGCTGCCTATTTCATACGACCTAAATACAAACATCGCTAGCTAAAGTGCGTGTTATAATACTGACATGACTGCTTACCTCTTTTGAAAATACATAGGCTTAAGTCTGTATACCTTAACTACTTCTTTACCTGATTGTGCGATTTATTGTATTAATAGCTTTTGCCCGCGGCTTCGCTCGCGTTAATTTAGAATTTCACAATCAATTCGGGTTGTACTCTGCTTGTAATAATATAATTCAATCATGATTCGAAAGTCACGCGGCACCATCTATTATCATAAGAACGTTATTGTTGTTTTCCTCGGAAACAGTAATTTTTTTCGGGATGAAAGGTAGCCTATGTCCGTTTCTGTACACTTGACAACCTATATGCAAAATTTCAGGATGATCGGTTCAGCGGTTTAGGCGTGAAAAGGTAACAAACAAACTCATTTTCGCTTTTATAATATTAGTTAGGAAGTTAGGATTAGGATTACCATCCTCTATAAATAGGCTATCCAACGCTAAAATAATTTTTTATTCGAACTATTAGTTCCTGGGATTAGCGTGTTCAAACAAACAAACAAACTCTTCGGCTTTATAATATTAGTATAAATTTATTGTGTAACATTCGTATCCTTACTAATTTTATAAATTCAAATGTGAGTTTGTTTGTTTGTTATGCTTTCAAGCCTTAACTACTCGACGGGTCATCATGAAATTGTGCACACACGTTGTCAGGGGTACCTTTAATCTAGAAAAAAGTACTGATACATTACGCGAGCGAAGCCGCGGTCAAAGTCTAGTACAATATAAGTCAATACTATCTATACAAATAAATAAAATTGAAGTGTCTGTTTGTAATGTCAAAATAACAGCTTTTTATCTAATGCATAATAATATGAAAGTATATAAGGTACCTATACGAAAACATATATATTAAAATTTTTGTCTTTCTGTCTGTTTGTTCCGGCTAATCTCCGAAACGGCTGAACTGATTTTGACGGGACTTTCACTGGCAGATAGCTGATGTTATAAGGAGTAACTTAGGCTACGTTGATTTTAGAAAAAAATAGGGTTCCGCGGAGACGAAAATTTTCAGTTAAAATCTACGTGGACGAATTCGCAAGTAACAGCTAGTCCTAACTAATATTATAAATGCGAATGTAGGTTTGTTTGTTTGTTGCTCTTTCACGTTTTAACTACTTGACCGACTGTCACTAAATATACAGAAAAGTACACAGGGTATATTTTATCGACAATAAATAATTAGATTAAAGAATTGAAATTAAACTACTATATACGGATTTTATCACGTTGTTTATTTTTCATAAGACATTATTATTAAATAATTTTAAAACTTTAAACTACTATTGTTAAACACTTTTACTAGTTACCGTTTACTTCTATTTAAGCTATTTAAATTATAAAACTATTTAGATTTAAATTTACACTTTCCCCGACGTTTCGGTTGCTTTTCAGCAGCCATGGTCACGGGGAGACTAAGATGGTAATAATCTCAATGTTCCAGTGTAGTTATTTCAAAGTACCCGAACATAATCTAATCATTAGTGTTTCTATTTATGCAGAATGAGCTCGAACTATCATGAATTCTAGCTGTGGTTTGCTTCTTCTTGGGTTTAACCATTTGAATTACTGGATCCCAAGCTGGTGGTACATTCCAACCATCTTCTCTATTGAATAAGTAGATTAATTTATTTTGTCTTATCTACTTGTTGAAACTGTATTAGAATTTGCATGAAGTGATCATTGTAAAACTCACTTTCAATAACAACGTTGTGCTTACCTTTAATTTAAAAGCTACGATGATCTGATGTATTTTGTGTTATTTTAAATCAATATTCTGTATGTATTTTAGTTGGTAAGCATACATTTAAATAAATAAATAATCTTATTATTGACAAAATCTAGATCAACGCTAGCAAATCTGTCAGCAAAGTCTCGTAATAAAGTAACGCTGAAGAGGTTATTTTTCTTTTTTTCGTTTAAACGCGCAACAACTAGCCAGACTTAAAACAAAATCTATTGATAACTTAATTCTTAAGGATAATTGGACGTAGTTATGCAAAATGGATCCAACCCATACGTCTAATTATAGACTACTAGCTGACTAGCGCAACTTCATCTGCTTCACATAAGAGAATTTTGCCCGTTTTTGCAACATTTTACATTGATGCTCCGCTCCTATTGGTCGTAGCGTGATTTTATATAGCCTAATAGCCTTCCTCGATAAATGGGCTATCAAACACTCAAATAATTTTCAATTCGAACCAGTAGTTCTTGAGGTTAGCGCGTTCAACCAAATAAACAAATAAACTCTTCAGCTTTATAATATTAGTATATTATGTAGATAGTATATGTATAACTTCACGCTGCGACGGGAGTCGAGCAGTAATATTACAAATTCGAAAGTAACTCTGTCTATCTGTCCATCTGTCTGTTACCTTTTCACGGCTAAACCACTAAATCGATTTGAATGAAATTTGTTAAGATAGTTTAGAACCTGGGGAAGGACATAGGCTACTTTTTATTAATGTAGGTACCCCGCGGGCGGAGCCGCACGCAAAGGCTAGTTATCGATACAATTAAAAAAATACTGAACCCATTTTAATAATTCTTTTACTATTAGAAAGCTTCTTTATCCAAAAATAAAATGGCCTCTATAACATCACGTTACGAGCGTAATCATTAAAAGTGAGTGAAACCGCGGGAGACAGCTAGTGATATATAATATTTATCTAACATCATGATGGAGGTCAGTATTTGAATCAGGACAGAACCTCCGTCGGCCATAAAATGTATTTCGATTGCCAAGGGGCTTAAAAGATGGCTGCCTGTTTTGGTATCCGATTAAGATGGTCTTCCCATGCGTATTGTTCATAACACACAATACATTATCTCGTAGATTGGTTGTAGCATCTATTTTTCTGCTATTTGCTTCACGCCTTTATACAAGACTAGATGTTCCTGCGGTGTCACCCGCGTTTCTCGTTACTACGCCGCCCCCGTGGATCATAGCGTGATGTTATATAGCCTATAGCCTTCCTCGATAGATAGGCTATCCAACATTAAAATAATTTTTCAAATCGAACCAGTAGTTCCTGAGATTAGCGCGTTCAAACAAACAAACTCTTCAGCTTTATAATATTAGTATAGATATATAAGAGACTAGATGTTCCCACGGTTTCAACCGCGTTTATCGTTACTGCGCGGCCCCCGTGGGTCGTAGCGTGATGTTATATAGCCTATAGCCTTCCTCAATAAATAGGCTATCCCAACACAAAAAGATTTTTCAAATCGAACCAGTAGTTCCTGAGATTAGCGTGTTCAAACAAACAAACAAACAAACTCTTCAGCTTTATAATATTAGCATAGATATATAAGAGATAAGCACAGGTGTTCATCATTTTCTATATTAACTGTACCCTGCGGTTTAATCCGCTTCACTATGGTCGAGATGCAGGTCACCTATAATATCTTTCTTCAATAAATTCTAAATAGTATTATAAATTATTGTTTGTTATGCTTTCACGCCTTAAATACTCGACCAATTATCATAAAATTTCGCATACACGTTGCAGGGGTTCTGAAAAGGACATAGGATACCTTTCATCCAGAAAAAAAGGACTGTAGGAACACAACGCAATATTGTGTGCCTGATCTTCTAAAAGGGGAAGATTTATTCTAGATTATTTAATATCGCATGATAGGGCCTATATTAATTTGTTATACCACACATGTTAATTTTTAGCTCTACTCTACTTAACCGTTATCACTTGAACGAATTGCTTACGAGATTGATAAATGATAGTTACAATGATCCTTTTTCTTCCTTGTGTATACTTTTGATTACATTCGTGGCAGATCCCAAGACGATTTAATTTGGCCGAGACTTTATGTGTGTCAACTCGTTGTTTACTATGGTCACTTCCGATCCTGGCTAGACAGGTGCTACAATATATATTCTATCACATACACACAACACCGTCTAGCCCAAACTAAGCAGAGCTTGTACTATGGGTACTAGACAATGGATAAACATACATACATACTTTTTTTTTGTAAGTACATACATATTATTCATACAATCATAGAAAGGTGATTGGGACAAGACCCTATAAAAGCAGTTAGGCACGGCGTCTACGATGCAACTCCAAAGAAACCATTTAAAATCTCAGGTCACCAATGAATGGCTAAAATGTTGGGCACTAGTATTTCAATGGCGGTAAGTAAACACATGCAATCTAGTTTGATTCGCATTAGTAACTAATCACTCGCGAGTCGACGCTATCGGTTTCAATCGATTTAGAAACTGTACTGCGGTAAAATAAACCAACAATTAGGAAAAACAAGGAAAACAGATGGCGTATTTAAAGTGCTTGCTTCGCCATTCACACACAAAAGAAAAATTAGTTCAACTAACAAATATTTGTTCCAAATTAGGTATTCTATGCGCCTTTGAATTAAGAAGTCTTCTGTAACACAGACACAATCTAGAATGCAGGCGTATTCTTTGAAAAACTTTTCATGTTTGGGAAATAAAAACGCTCCCGTGTTTGTATATTTACAATTGAATACTTTGAAACATGCTATATAACAAACAATTGATAGCCAGTAATTCCCGTCAATTCAAATTTGATTTGAATGTAACCGTTTGTACATTTGATAGCCAATGGTAGTGTTGATTATCAGTGATATGTTGACGCTTTTGTGAATGGATAAACTACAGGCTTCGACAACACGCGAACGATCGGTTCAATTATACTGACGATTACATCAGCAGAGGCGTGACAATAACACGACATGGACCGATTATTCATTTAAAAGAACTTCGAAATAAAACTACTTTATGTGGATTTTATCGTGGTTTATTTTATTTATTTCGGCTATCGGCGTATGGTTTTCGGCGTATACACAATGCTTGTATGGCTATGTCTCGATATGATTCGACTGACAGGTAAATGCGTGATTGTTTTTGGATATTCTGTTAAAAAACGTTTAATAGCAGCAGAGAATCTGGAAAGTCATAGCAGATTTCAAAGTTACTTATATGTTTTTTTTTTATATGTACAACATATAAAAATAATTATTTTTTGTATATGAAACCTTCGTCACAAAGTCTACATGCCAGAAACATATCTTTAATTTTATTGATTGATGTTAGGCTTCTTATTTTGTTTTTATTATTCTGTTGTGTCATACAAGCATGTTATCCAACCGATTGTAAGCAATTACTGAAGACTATCAACGCATACAATACCAAATGTATCACACATTGACTTTTTGATAGGACGTCAATTAAAGAACTCACAGTGCGGCTAGTGTATGACCAGCGAAGTATTTGCTACTTCGCTGGTCTCCGCTAGTGATAACATAGTAAAACTCTTCTTACAGCACGGACACGTTTCATACCCACATTTCGCCCGACTTGGTTTTAGATGCCACGTTATACAAGACGAGCCTGTTCCAAACTCGGAGCTGCTACTGAAAATTTCTTAACGAATATATCGAATAATACTTTGCCGAACTCGGAAAATTAACTCGAGATCTACACAATAGTCGTATTCACTCTTACTGTGCCACTAGAGCAGTCCATCAATCGAATATACCATAAGTTGTGATTTTTTTATTGTGTCCTTTCGCAGAAATCTATACTAATACTATGTATAAAGCTGAAGAGTTTGTTTGTTTGGTTGAACGCGCTAATCTCAGGAACTACAGGTTCGATTTGAAAAATTATTTCAGTGTTGGATAGCCTATTTATCGAGGAAGGCTATAGGCTATATAACATCACGGTACGACTAATAGAAGCAGAGCAGCAATGAAAAATGTTGCAAAACGGGGAAAATCACACTAATATTATAAAGGCGAAAGTTTGTGAGTGTGTGAGTGTGTATGTTTGTTACTCTTTCACGCAAAAACTACTGGACCGATTGCAATTAAATGAATGTATGTAGATAGCTGGCGACCTGAATTCACACATAGGCTACTTTTTATCCCGATATTCCCACGGGAACGGGACTTACGCGGGTGAAACCGCGGGGAAACACTAGTTCTTTTATATGAAGCAGACGAAGTTGCGCGGATCAGCTAGTAAATAAATAAAAACGAAATAAATGTTTCTTTCATACGTAACAGTGAGTCAGTTTATAAACAAGTCTAATGTTACAATTATTAAATATTAGGTCGTGTTAACTCTTTAATAAATAATGTGCTGGTAAGAGAACACCCTGCTTAATATCTCCACAAGATTTATATTCCAATTACACCGCGATTCAAAATGGCGGCGATGATTTATTATTTATTTTTCGCATCGTCACAGGCACAGGCAACGCTGTGTTGAGCCTCCTATGTCACTTGGTAAGTAAAGTGAGGAACGTGATAAGCAAAACTTTTGTGGTTATCTAGACTTAATGAGTTTAGGAGTTCATTTTGGTTAAAGTATCGCACTTGTTATGTCCCTGAGGATAGGCAGCGGTCTATGGCAGACACAATACGCATGATATGTTTAAGTACCTAGGAATAAATAACAGTAGCATAGACTGCTTAAGCAGCAGCGATAGCTCAGTGGGGAGACCAAAAGACTGCAATGCAGAGGTTCTCGGGTTCGAACCCACGTCGCACACCTCTGACTTTCGAAGGTTATATGACTTTTCGAAATGATGTGCGTATTGATTGACAATTATTGCCAGCTCCGTGCCTCGGAGAGCACATTAAGCCATCGTTCCCGCCTGCCATGAACATCTATGGCAGTCGTTAATAATAAGTCAGTGCCCTCTTATATCCTGACACTGGTCTAGCCTTAGGGTATCGTTGCGGAGATCAGATGGCAGTCGCGCCGTGTAAAAACTGATATCCAGTCAAATCCGATTAGACTAGAAAGTCGATCTCAAGTGACTTGAGAATAGTAAAGGCTAGGGAGAAGAGACTGCTTAAGCAAAAAACATTTACATACCCGGCGTTTCACCTAATTTTTAAATAGCAATACCGTGCGATATATTTTAAAAAGCAATTCCCGGTTTGCAAATATTAGCTAGTATCGCGGGGGACTTTACAAACATTCAAATAACGGTTACAAAGAGCAACCGTACTTGGAAAAACTATTTGATGATAACACAATTTTTGTCCTATGCGGAGAGCGAACCCACTACTATTGGCGTGTGGAAAGTGCAGACCAATCGGAAGCAAATTAAGCGTACGCAACGTAAGTTTTTTTTTTTGTTGACTCTCGAAAATTTGCAATCACATTCCCCATCGCCGGATTTAGGGCGGGCGATGTAGATATGTCGGGATCCAGCCCCTAAGATGAATTTGGGCTGAACTGACTAAAACCACCGCGGTGTTCCTCACACCTTTATGGTGGGGCCGCGCGAATCGCTCTCGCATTCGAATCGCGACCCCGCCAAAGATTCGACCTGCCGATAGACGTGGCGGGTCCCACACAACCATCACACATAATACAATTGGGGGACCTAGTCCCCGACGACAAAGCGGGGGACATATTCCCCCTTCCGACATCGGGAGGCGTACGCGGAACACGAACGCCGCCTACTCGGACCTGCGCTGATCGGTGGTGGACGGCCCCAATGGGTCCACCGCCCGCAGGCTTCTACTCAAGGTGGCTGGAGGTCGTATGTGTACTAAGTATTTCAAATCTCTATTAAGCTACAATAACTCATTATCTTTTGGCGGACGATCTGCTTTTTTGACACCTTGGTTACAAAAAATATATAGCCTTAAGTTTGACAGTTTCTATGTATGTACGGTGCAACCGTACATTGCAAATTTACTTTATGTTATGTCAGCATTTCCGTCACAACGCATTCGTAATTCATTAGTTACCTATATATAAAAATAACTAAGAAAGTAACTAGACTGACTAAGAAAGTTTATAAGGCTAGTGTGAATGGAACAGGCGAAACCTAGGCGAACGTTTCTAGATCAGATAGGAGGCGTTCTGGACAAAGGCCAGGTTAAGAGCTCCTTGAACCGACGGGCGTGTATGAGGAATGTGATGAAAGCGAATGAACCAGAGAAGTGTGTCAGGATCGTAGCAAATGGAAATCCGTAGTCTCTGCCTACCCCTCTGGGAAACAGGCGTGAATCTATGTATGTATATAAAAATCAGCCCACTACCGGTCATCAACCGCGTCGCGTGTAACTCACTATCATTATAATTATTATTTTCTATTAGTTTGTACTTAGCATTAGAACTGAATCAGTAATAAACATATAATATTCTCTAATCTATCTCCTCGTATCATTCAATAACATCGTATTAGTCAAAAGGTGTTTGGTACCGTACCGCACAATGTACTTTTGATTATATTTTGTTTATATACGCCGTAAAACACATAATGCCTTGAATGACTCAAAGGTCAAACTCAGGGTTTCATCATTCGCCTTTGTGCCTCTTGATTAACTAACAAATCTCTTACCAAAGAATCTATTAATTAAAAACCTGATCACATTTATACTAAATTGTTACATTATATTAATTAACAGTCCACTGAGTACATTAATATTCGTTTTTCGGGAAGAAATGAGATTTTCCTATTAAAGCCCATCGATAGCCAATCAACTTGAGTTTACCCCATATCCAATCTTGCCCCAAATTGTCACTACATCACTGACCTTTTTGGAAATATCCTTTTTGGACTTATATTCTTTGACATTCGACGTCTGCATGGATGACGTTGTGGTTTAAGGGGTCGCCTCACCAGTGCCGTCGCACCGAGTGTTGTGGGTTCGATCCCCATAAGGGACAAAAAATTGTGTGATCCACAAATGGTTGCTCTGTCTGGGTGTTCTTTGTCTGTTGTTTGAAAGCTTCCAAAGTCTCCGTGACACAGGAATTATTTCTAGTACGGGCGGTTGTCTTATTAAAAAACGAAAATAGTACAATAGTATGTATAGATACTCAAAAACTGTCTAGTCTATAGTCTATGTTAATTCTGGATAAAGTAGCTTTCTAATGATGCATGAATTATTCAAATTGGTCCAGTAGTTTTTGACTATATTCATACACACAAACTTAATTCATTTTTTATATTATTAGTGTAGATGTACTCGTAGATATTGACGAAGCTGAGTGAGGTGTCGGAATTAATAAACAGTCATGCCAAAGGTACATTTTATTATTATACGGTATCTTGGTGTACATTTTTAAACGTCAGTGTACACAAATTGAAAATTTATGTACACATGTAGAATAATTTTCAATTGATGTGCATATTTGACGTTAATTTTAATTTATGAGAATACTATTTGTGATATTTTTGACATTGAGACTAGATAAGAATTCTATTTTAAATAGATTGTATTACAAGAATTCGCCCTCTTGCATAGAATTCCTACTAGAGATGACTGTGATTCTACTAATATTACAAGCGTGACAGTTTGTGAAAACGTTTGGATGTTTGTTACTCAATTATGCTAAAACTGTTTAACGGATTTATATGCAATTTGGCACGCAAATAGACCATGTTTCGGATTCCTTATTCTTTAAAAAAAGCTAAACAAGAGTAAATCCTGTGGCGCGGGGGACTTTACGAACATTAAAACAATGGATACAAAGAACACATTTTTTTCCCGTGTTGGGATCAAACCCACAAAACTTAGAGCGGTGGCAATGTTGAGGCAACCACTTAAACTACTATGCCATCTGTGCAGTCAATTAAGATTCACAGTATTTATTCCAGTATTCGATTCAGTATGGCAAGTTACACAATAACATAAAAGATACATGTAATAACGTTATACCTTATTCAAGCTTTTGTAAATAGGCGTTATATCCTAAATCGTTGGCACTTTACATAATTCACTCACACACACATATACACATACAGCCTGCCTCTGTATACATCGGTGTATTATTATTGAAACTGCAGCATCCACGGCATTTTGGCATAAAGCCAATGTTCACCTAGTGTTGGGCTTTAAGTTGGTCGGTGTTGGCTTTGTGCTGGCCGGTATTGGGCTTATGGCTCTTATACTACGCAGTACTATATGCAAGATAAGATACTTGCATGTAACTCGTGTGATTAATTTACGCATGTCACCCATGTGAAAAACTTATCCATATAGTCCGCGACCGCTACTTGCGTCTTGTACAAGATGATTCTTGGATTAGGTAAGCTCAGGTATGTCAGGGTATCTAATATATAATATTAAGATTATTCATAAAGAAAATATAATAATCAAGTATTTAATTTCCTGCCTGCTAAAATTGTAAAATAAATTACACAATCTTTTAAACACTTATAAAATCTTACTTGCATTAAATGTAATCTTTCATGTCTATCTTCCACGTCCCTCAGTTTGTCACGCAACACTTTGTTAAACAAAGAACAAAATATTTCAACAAACAAATAGAACAATGGTTACGGTACCCTAAAAGCCTCATCCATTTCGTTTCGTCCAACAATACAATGCATCATTTTTAATAGCGCTACGTCGTAGCTATTAGCGTAGAGCGCCGTAGAGCTATCTACGAGCGTAAACCCGTAGCGTTGCAGATCGTAGATTATGTTTTAAAGGTAAGTCGCGGCCTTGGTTACTTGCTATATTAAGTATATGGATGATGCAATGGCAATAGGTAGTACCTCGGTACTACCTATGCGACGAGATTTGTAGTTCAAGCCCTACACGGGCCAAATGTTAACAAATAGATGAATTCCATCACTATTTTTAAATATTCCACACCACATAGGACATAGAGTGACTAGAATTTCCTGTGCCAAGCATTAAATCAACTTTTGCGCAAAGACATTAGAACTTTTTAGCTCCCTTAACATATAATATTAGTAACAAAATTTATAAAGTGCGCTCACTAAACAATAGTAATTTCAAAAAAGTCACATTGATCTGGTTGAAATCAATGGACTATGATGCAGTAAAACCCTTTTAACAGTATCATAAACATATACCAGTGGCTCACAAGCACACACACACACACACACATACGCACACACATACACCGCATGCATGCATCCTTTGTTCGAAATAATTAAATTAAAATGTGTAAACAAAACCATTGTTACAACCCTAGTTTACATTTACAATTTTTATCTTCGGCTTCTTTATTATTTTTCTATCATTATCTTTGTTGATGTAATAAATAAAATTGTCACTATACAAGGGGAACACGCTGGCACCTGCAACACAGTGTTTACTAGCGCAGGTGTTAGGGAATTCTGTTTTAAACTGTATCAAACTTATGTCAATAAAGTTTATTATTATATAGTTTACATTTAAAATCAAAACTGTCTAGAAACCCTCCTAACCATACGAATACAACACAAAGTTTTTGGCTGCTATCTTTTGTATAGTGAATGTCACGCACTCAAGTTGCCTTAGTTTGAGCGAAATCATTTATTTAAGGGACGATTACGTGTCCTATCTCTCTGAAATGGTAATGTAACATACATATAAAGTCGCATGCTTTTTTCGCGGAAGAAGTAGCCATCCACATTTCGGTAGATTTTTAAACCCCACGAGATACAAGTCGAGCTTATCGTAGTATACCGGGCACAGTTTTAGACTCCTTGCTGCTTCTGAGAATTTCTAAACAGAAAATACCTATTGCCGACGTAAGAATCAAACCAAAGACCTTAAATATATCAATTGCATATACTACCACTGTGCCATTAAGGCGATTAAACGATTACCTACTAAGTACTATATCATATAACACTTCTAAAGACTTGGTCTGGGAATTACGTTCAAGCAAGTATACCAATATACCTCTTTTAAATTATTGCCACAAAAAAGTCAATCACACTTTTGGTCGGCTCGGGAAATCAGGCTAGGACATCACTATCGATAATTACGAATGCTCTCACAGTCACACCAGTAACGGAACAACGTTATTGAAAAACAATATCGCTATATTTATTTTTGTTTTGACAGAGGAAGTCGATGAAGTAATTTCGGTGTGAAATTTTCTTTTGCCTGATATAAATTGATGCAGGAATTTCCAAAGCCTCATGATAGTAATTTATTTACATAAATTTAAAATACTCCAATATTACAGTGATATTCTAGTAGGAGGCCGTTGGACTGCCACGCAGAAGTCTAAAGTTCGATCTCAAAACTCGCATCTCTGACTTTTAGAAGTTATGTGCGTATTAAATAGCTAATTATCGCTCGCTTTAACGGTGAAGGAAAACATCGTGAGAAAACCTGCATGACTGAGAGTCCTCCGCAATGTTCTCGAAGATATGTAAAGTCTGCCAACCCACACTGGGCCAGGTCAAATTTAAAATCCTAATTAATATTATAAATTTGAATGTGAGTTTGTTTGTTTGTTTATTTATTTGTTTTTTTTTTTTGTAACGCTTCCACGTCTTAACTGCCTGGCCGATCATCATGAAACAGAAAGCGACGTATAGTACCTTTTATCCAAAAAATAAGTATTTCCTAAGGATAGGAATTTATTAACAAAAGATATTAACGCAAGCGAAGCCACGGGCAAAATCTAGTCTGACATAAATTTAGAAATACATTTGGGTTATGAAGGTAGGCTCTCTATGGAAACCCTGATATGAATTCATATAAACGTTGAATAAATTCGTCTACTCTGCATATGTGACTCTATTACATGGGTCTTAAAAACATACCTAGCGAAATGCGGACGTGCTATACATCTCTGCCTGCCTCTTGGGAATATGCAGGCGTGATTCAATATAGGTCACAGGGTTCACAGAATATTGAGACCAATGCGATGGAAGCGGCAATGTACTTCGTTGGCAAACAAGCGAATTGGCAATTCTCAACTTGCAATGTTTTGACGTAGAGCTAGGGGAAGGGTTAGGCTTGGTTAGGCTTGGCTTACTTGCAATACAGGGATTGAAACTGTTACAGACATAAAAATAGAGATGTGGGCTGCAGAGTTGGTGTAGTTATCACCTTTTAATGAATTCAGATATTTTTTTATTAAGATTTTACTTTTTGATTTTTGTTACATCTACACTAATATTATAAAGCTGAAGAGTTTGTTTGTTTGAACGCGCTAATCTCAGGAACTACTGGTTTGATTTGAAAAATTATTTTAGTTTTGGATAGCCTATTTATCGAGCAAGGCTATATGCTATATAACATCACGCTACGACCCAAGGGAGCGGCGCAGTAAAGATAAACGCGAGTAAAAACGTGGGAACATCTGGTTATCGATATAAACACGGATATTTTCTGGAAAATTCAGGTATTTACTATTACGATTCAAAAGGCCTTAAAAGGTCTTTCAGATACGATAGATAGGTATTGCGCCGTTGAATGCACGTACGATGTAATAGCGTTAATGTCCGCATCACTATTAGCACTGCGCCGAGTGTTGTGGGTTCGTTCCCCATTTGAGACATACATACATGCATACATTTGTTTGAACAACAAATACTTATAGTTGTTTCAGGTATTAATGTTCTTAGTGTCCGTTATTTAAATATTTGTGCAAAGACCCCACGACACAGGCATTATTCATAGAGCGAGATAACTCTGTTAAAAAATGTCTCTTACCCAACAATATAGTCATACCCTACAATTATTTAAAAAAATAACACTATTATTATGTTACCTAATTTCGCCTCACTACTTTGGCCATAACCTAATTCGCGTGTCATCGTAAGGCCCGCGTGTCCCGAAACGCAACTTTAACATAAAAATACTAAAGTCTACCAACTCGTAATCGTTCCAAATCACAACGATTACACACGTGATCACGCCAACCCTATTGCGTAACGCTAGTGTTGCCAGCCTTTTTACGTTTCTACTATTTCGGATAAGTATAGTATCGTATACCATCGTAGCATAAGAGCGTTACTCTTACATAATATTTAATAAGAATATTTATATATGGTGAAGGAGATAGTGTACATCGGTGTTCTCGCCTAAAACTATGATTGCAATTGTGCATCCGACGAAGAAATTAATACCTACCTTACAGAAAATCAGACAGATAGTTTGCCACCTTGCTTGTATAAAAAGGGGTTATTTCGTTATTTACTATATCAAGGTTCTGTAGTATAATAATAATAATAATAAGTATATGGAACATGATGGTTATTATGGTTAACTCCCAGACATACATATTTTCTCACGATGTTTTCCTTCATCGTAGCTAATTCTATTATTACATTGCAAAAACATTTAACATGTTTGTCTCCCGATCTATCGCTACATACCTTCAAAATGGCTAGACCAATCGTAATGATACTTCGCAAACACCATAGGTAAAAATTGCTTAGATTTTAACCACGCTACGAATTTTGATAACTCATTAAACAATTTGCTCTAATATTTGAATTGAAAGCTCTGCGAACTGAAGTTAATAGAATACAATATCATTTAATTAAAATATATGTAGCATTCAACCATAACCGAAACTCTCATCAATGAAAGGCCTACAATATAATCAACAAATGATACTGTAATATATATTTTGGATGGAACCGTCGAATTTTAGCCCCACAATAGCATGCGTTGTTGTCATAACAACAAGGTTCAAACAATCTCGTCTATTTACTAAAAACATGTTATGGCAATACACAATTATTGTACTACTCAATAATGAACCCTTCCCTTCCCCACCTAGCTTCACCCAGTCCCTGCCCTTTACAAATATTATGTACGGAAATCACGGACACAAAAATGAGAACTCAATTGTACTTAAATATGTTTAAAAATTTAGGGTAGTTTTGTAATAACTTGGTGTTGAATATGGTTGCAGGTTTGATTGGTTTATGTGGGAATCTTGTCAGTGATACTACGTGCAGTGTCATGGGTTCGATAATTATAGGTAACAAATATAAGTATAATAATACCAGCCTTGTATTAAACTGGCCCACTACTGGGCATGGGCTTCTTTTCAGTGTGAGAAAGGCTAGGTCACACGCTGGCCCATTGCGGGTCGGCAGACTCTACATATCTTCGAGAATTCTCAGACATGCAGGTTTACTCACGATGTTTTCCTTCACCGTTAAAGCGAGTGATAATAAAGTTTTTAATACGCACGTAACTATCAAAAGATTTTAGAAATGCGCGCCTTGGGTTCGAACTCGAGACCTCTGCGTGACAGCTACACGGCCTCCCATTAGACTATCGCTGTTTATGTGTGTGTGAGTGACTGTGAAACCACATATGTTTCTAAAAAAAAAATCAACGGGTTGCACTCCGGGAGTGCCGGCAGAAGTGAAAACTTGAATATTAACGTTGTGCATTTTTATATTTTGGAATGGTTAGGGAATAATTTTGCACGAATTGCTTTAATTATCAGTATAAAAGTACTATCATTTATGTGGTAAAATACAATATTCATTTATTGCGCTATCGTACACAAACATGACAATTCTCCCTCCATCTTAAGAATTTTCGATCAGGTCACGTGTCCTGACGCGAGTTTAACATTTTTTACCCATCACAAAAAAAGTGCACAACGCCGCTAAAGAAGTTTTCACTTCAAAAACCTTTGTAAAAATATCCAAAACAATTCTAACCCGGACATGACCTTAGCATGATGTTATGTCATATAAGGTAGCAGTCGACATTTAAATGATTAATATACGACATCTGTTCCGCGGAGCTACCGTTTTAAACCGTACCGGCATACAAATAAGAAAAATATGCCTCGAGCCAAGCAGCTATATTTTATAGCTTGTCAAAATGTGAATGGACTAAAGTCAGGCTCGTGATTCGCGAAACAATAATTAAATTGATCAATTTTGATTTCGGAACACAAATAATAATTTACATGCCTGTCAGTTTTTGTATTTGAAATTGAAATTTAAAAAAAAAGTATGGCTAGAGCATTCAGCCTGTGCCACACTTTCAAAGCTTGTTAAAACTTTGATTCGAAATTCGAACTTGTTGTAGTATGAACTCGGTGTGTTGTGGGGTGGCTGTCAATTCCAATGTATCAAAATGTGAATACATAAAAATAATGAATTTCAGGAATTTCTCGCAGCTATTTCACAGATTGTAAAAATAGATTTGAAGTTGGAAGGGATAAGGATGTCCTGAACGCCGACATACTCGTACTAACTGAACACTTCTGTCAAAATAGGCAGTACAAAGTAACTACACTAAGCCAAAACATTTATAGAGAAGTATTTATATTTAATACTAGCTGTCCCGACAGACGTTGTCCTGAACACATGAAAACAAAAAAGAAAGAAATCCAAACCATTCTCGCATCCACTTGAACACACACAAAAAATTACATCAAAATCGGTCCAGCCGTTTAGGAGGAATTTAATTACAAACACACGCACAGAAGATTTATATATATAAAGATATAGGTATGTATTGTCCACAATAAAAACTAGCATTGCCGGCATAGGTCTCCGGGTAGCCGAACTGCAGATGGGATATTCTGAAATGGCGGCCACGCACCAGAATATCCAGCAGACGTAGGCTCCCCACAAGGTGGACTAAAGACCTGGTAAGTATCGAGGGAAACGGTTGGATGCGGGTGGTTCAAGATCGTTCTGTGTGGAAAACCTTGGGGGAGGCCTATGTCCGTCAGTGGACGTCTTTCTACTGAGATGATGATGATTGTCTACTTATTCTACTTATTCTCCCTAGCCTTTATTATTCCCAAGTCACTTGGGGTCAGCTTTCTAGTCTAACCGGATTTGACTGGATATCAGTTTTTACACGGAGCGAATGCCATCTGACCCCCGCTACCCGAAGGCTAACGATACCCTAAGGCTAGACCAGTGTCAGGATATTACAGGGCACTGACTTCCCAATAACGACTGCCATAGATGTTCATGGCAACCGGGAACAACGGCTTAACGTGCTTTCCGAGGCACGGAGCAGGCGATAATTGGATAATTGTCAATCAATACGCACATAATTTCGAAAAGTCATATAACTTCCGATAGTCAGAGGTGCGCGACGTGGGTTCGAACACGAGACCCTCTGCATTGCAGTCTGTTGGTCTCGCCACTGAGCTATCGATGATGATTGTCTACGATGTGTATATATATAGTTTAACGCTAATATACTCGATGGCATATTGGATCCACAGTTTACTAGTTTGATCCATATTTTACTTTAGCTATGATTTACGTCGTATGGAAAACACGGCGCGTCTATAATCGTCTGCCGCGCACAATGCCAAAGTCCTTGCTGCTCTTGAGTATTCCTTAACGACTGCGCCGAGAGTAAGACGCGGTCGGACTGAGTGACAGAGCTCGATATTCAAATCGGCGATCGGCCGCCATAGTAAAATTGTATGTAAGATTTGAAGTGCTTTTTTGATAAATATGTATCTTTATTGTCAACCAAGAACTCAAATATTTGGGACGGACAAATTGTAATATAACTATTTATGTTTCGTTTAACCTGTAAAATAGGATAGATTTCTACTGTTATAATCTAAAAATCACTTAATACGAGCTTACTTTTTTGCATTTTTCGTGCAAATTTGCGTAATTTTGTAGGCGAAAAAATTAATTATTTAAAGTTTTGAACACGGAATAATAATTGTAAACACATTAATTGTTATGGTAAATGGATATTTTATATTTGTATTAAACAAAAAGTATTGATTTTATCAACTTATCTGTGACCGCCTGTTTTGGCACATTTCGCTCGGCGCAGTCTTAAAAGAAAAACGCAATAGAATTACTTGATCGGAATTTTATAATCGAATCTTATGCAAAACAGTCGATTTCACTACGGATATATAATAAAATCATTATATAGCCATAGTGAATTCGAGAAAATTAGAGTAATAAGATTTTATTATATCCTAATCCATCGCTTTTATAATATATAAAACTAATATTATAAAAGCGAAAATGAGTTCGTTTGTTTGTTTGTTACCTTTTCACGCCTAAACCACTGAACCGATCATCCTGAAACTTTGCATATACGTTGTCAGGGTGTACAGAAACGGACATAGGCTATCTTTCATCCCGAATAAAATTATTGTTTCCAAGGAAACGTTCTTAAGATAATAGATGGCGCCACGTGTCTTTCGAATCATGATTGAATTATATTATTACAAGCAGAGTACAACCCGAATTGATTGTCAAATTCTAAATTAACGCGAGCGAAGCCACGGGCAAAAGCTAGTACTCTATAAACCATAGTTAAGAGTACTAAAACAGGTATCTATTCGACTTAAAACTAAGTGTATAAGTCGAGGGTTATTCTTAATTTATCCGCATAACATCTTATATCGTATAGTTAAGCTTGGAATCATTCCCGCGGGTCATATAGAGCTTTATCAAACCGCTACGGTTGTTTAGGGACGTTATATTATGTATCTGGTAATAGCTTTCGACGTTTCAAATAAAATATGTTTTCCTCGTAGTAATACTATAAACAAGCTGTCCCGTTTATGATCACTGCTCCGCTCCTGTGGCTCGTAGCGTGATGTTATATAGCATATAACCTTCCTCAATTATTAGTATAGATTTATGATTAGTTCTTCTATACTTAATGATCCTTTGTCCACCTTCAGAGTTCAAACTATCTTCAAAACAATACCGTTTCAGCACGGAAACTTAACTGACAAAGTAGCGTTGCTTTTTATAATATTAGTAAGAATTTTGATGTACCTCTCATGTTTAAAGAATATATTTTACAATAAACATTTAAAATGATTACGATTTCAACTCACGGTATTACCTTCAGTTGGAACAGTGAGTTGATTCATTGAAATCCAAAGATTCCGTGTCTTGCCATTGTTTTATCATAAAGCATTTGACAGTATTTCAATATGAGTGGAATTCAAAAGAACAATTTCAGTGTCGTTTTTATTCATTCGCGTGTTTTTGTAATCGTTTCGAACTTAGATGGATGGTATTTGTTTTATTTAAAGATGGGTACGCTGAGTATACCTATTGCTGTTGAAATGTTATTTGTTTGTATTAATCCTAGCTAGTAATGAAAAGAGAAAGACCTGGGCCAATGTACTTAGAGACTTTCCGGCAAAACTATAGCGGTTACCGGTTATGTTAGAGTTTGTATCGTGCGTCCTTTTTCTATCATTTGACAGAATTACCTCTACTCTTTGAAATGCTTGTATGTTATTCATCTTTGAGTAGATTTCCAAAATTCTTTATATTTTGTATTTAATGTAAATAATTGACTTTAATAATAAAAATGTGAGTCATCTACCCTATTCGTTATTTCATGAAACGACTATCTTCATAAACGAAAAGAACTTCTTAGTTTAGTCGGATATCAGAGTCAACTAACGTATTCAGAACCAAGATCGAACAATTATAACTTTTAAACTCAACCAAAGATTTTTCTGCCTCACAAACGGAGACATGACATCGCCGCACCAGTCAGCTTGTGACCATGTTCCCGTGACGTATTTCTATACTAATATTATAAAGAGGAAAGATTAGATTTTTTATTTGTTTGTAAGGATTTAACTCAAAAACTACTCAACCGATTTAAAAACGTCTTTCACTATTAGAAAGCTATATTATCACTGAGTAGCATAGGCTATATTTTACTTAAAAATAGTACTATTACTATCATAACCTAGCCTACTTTTACGCAGGCAAAAGCTATACTTACATATAAGTTCGAACAAATTGTGATCTCTACACTGAAATTTCTATCGTTGAAAATTGGAATGAGATTGTTCAAAGCAAACTTGGATACGTAAGTCCTTCGAGCCACGTTGAGTATCGTTCGTGGGGTGGAAAGCGGCTGCCTCCACACTCCTCGAGACTAGAGCTCCTCATCCACAGTACAAGTGTGACTTAAGTTATTACGGCGACGGATTTTTCTTTTGAGGATTCACACAAGAGTAAGATAGGCTACAGTATCCTCTTAACGCTTACAGCATCTTTGTAACACGCCATGTTAGATTGTGTTGGAATAAAGCCGGAATTTATGATGTGATTTTTTTTTTTACATACATAGATAGTCTTACTCCTAAATCTTCGAAGGCCAATGTGTATTTGTCAGCTATGGTATATGGTGGTACCTACACCACGTAATAGGAGTCGAACCCATCGCCATCTTACTTTTCTCTTCTTAACTAAAAATTCTAATAACAATTTGGCCGATTTAGATGTTGAATCTAAGACCACATACAGAGCTGTGTTATTTGTTATCGCTGTGTTACTGAGGCAGTCTTTACAAAATAAAATTATAACTTTCTAAAATTAAATTGATTTAATAATCTGGTCAATATTCTAAAGTAGTCATCAATACATACTTTTATACATAGTACTAGCTTTTGCCCGCGGCTTCGTTCAAGTAAATGTAGGTTAGGTTAACACCCTAATCACCTAGCGGTATGAAATATATAATATTCTACCACACACACACAACACCATCTAGCCCAAACTAAGCAGAGCTTGTACTATGGGTACTAGACAATGGATAAACATACATATATACTTTTTTTTGTAAATACATACAATATACATATTATACACAACACTCAGACCAAGACAAACATCTATGTGCATGCACACAAACGTTTGACTTGTGCGGGAATCGAACCCGCGACCTCAGGCGTGGCAGTCGGTTACACTAACCACTACGCCATCAAGGCGTCTTATACTAATATACTTTAGGACCTATTCTCATAACTACCAAAGACATATAAAATTTAATAAAAATTGGATGAGCTGTTTCGGAGGAGTGTAACCACAAACACCGTGACACGAGATTTTAATATACATACTAGCTGACCCGCGCAACTTCGTCTGCTTCACATAAGAGAATGTCCCCCGTTTTTGCTACATTACTTTCATTTATGCTCTGCTCCTATTCGTCGGAGCGTGATGTTATATAGCCAGCCTTTCTCGATTAATGGGCTATCCAACACTGAAATAATTTTTCAATTGTAGTTCCTGAGATTAGCGCGTTCAACCAAACAAACAAACTCATTAGCTTTATAATATTAGTATACTTAGATTATACATAGATTATTTATAGATAGACTAGAAATAGGTACCAATATGGTCTTTATTAAATGGCATCTAACGCCATAGCCTACTAAATCTAGGCTTAATACACCTTCATCTTCCCTTGGGAGACATAGTCGTAAGACTATTTAGTCTTAGCTATATACATATACATATAATATATGAATAGTATTGACACAGTTCCCATTGTTCCCTTCTGTTTACAATTTTAATAGTGACGGCATTTTTATAAACAATTGTCGTGTTTGTTTGTAAAGCAATTAATTGCGCTGGCCAGAACAACTTCCTGAAATAATTTATTTCAATTGTGCACAACTCTATTGTTGACGGAGAGACGTATAATGACAGCATAGAGCTACATTCTAATGAATGAATGAATTTATAACCAGTCTGGTTAGACTTACGGTACGAGATCGAGTTTATGGGTGCTGATAATTATGAGGCCTCGACTTCGATTCACCGGTAGAGCACGGCCCAAAACTAAACCTAAATCCCCACGGCATTGAGGTTTAGTGTAGTTTTAGAATACGAAAAATAATTAAAATCTATTGTATCTTGCCACCGGGGTGCCTCTGCGACTCAATAGGTTAATAGACGTTATAAGTTCATCCCTATTATTTCTTTCTTTTCGTGTGGTTAGTGGCCAACCTGTTGTCAAGAGTTGTTCAAGACGCCCTTAGGCCTCTGACATGGCTTAACGACTGCTGTCAATTTGGCAACAACCGGGAATCGACTTTTTACGTGCCCTACGAAGCACGGAGATGCTCAGATGAAATACCACTAAGCAGTCACCCATATATAGACTGACCGCACCCAACGTTGCTTAACCTCGCTAATCGTTTACCGATCAGTGAGTGCAACTGGCTATGAGCTATCCCTATTATGTAGTCCTTAAACTATAGCCAGCGCAATGAGTGTGTAATTGAACTTAGACTTGCGATTCAGAGCACATGGGTTTGATTGCCAGCCGCTGCAATACCGACGTTTGAACTGCACAGATGGCGTAATGGTTTAAATGTTCGCCCTATAGGGAACAAAAATTTGTGTGATCCAAATAATTGTTCCTAATTTGGGTGTTCTTTCTGTTGATTGAATGTCTGGAAAGTCACCCGCGAAACAGAAATTACTCTTAGTTCGGGAACAGTCTTCTTTAAAAGGTAAAAATACATGAAACCTCTTCTAATCCAAATTGTTTACAAAAAAAAGAAAGGTTTTAAATACGATCTTTTTGTATGTTAACATTAAACTCCTTAGAAGGCTCCATGCTTTCAGCAGACTGTAAGATCGTTGGTAAAGCAGTAAAGATACTTTTTGTTCTTAAGACTGCGCCGAGCGTAAGACAGATAATGACAGAGCTCGTGCAGCGCATATTCAAATCGGTGCGCGGCCGCCATAGTAAAATTGTATGGAGGATTTAAAGTGATTTTTTGATAAATATGTATCTTTATTGTCAACCAATACCTTAAATATTTGGGATGGCCAAATTGTAATATAACTATTTATGTTTCGTTTAAGCTGTAAAATAGGATAGATTTCTACTGTTATAATCTAAAAATCACGTAACACGAGCTTACGTTTTTGCATTTTCCGTGCAAATTTACGTAATTTTGTAGGCGAAAATATTAATTATTTTAAGTTTTTTACACGGAGTAATTGTAAACACATTCATTGTTATGGTAAATGTATATTTTATATTTGTATTAAACAAAAAGTGTTGATTTTATTCACTTAACTGTGACCGCCTGTTATGGCACATTTCGCTCGGCGCAGACTTAAAGGTTTGGTAGCCGTGATGCAAGCTTCTACGGTAACCGCTGAACTATCTATCAGGGAGAGTCGTATCACGTGGATTTGTTTGCTATCTGGTTAATCTTCCTAATATTATAAATGTATAATTTGTGAAGATGTTTGGACATTTGTTACTCAATTATGCTTTTAAACCGCTGAATAGATTTCGATGAAACTTAGTATACAGACAAACCATATCCAAAATTAACAGCAATCATTTACCGTGGGTTTTAGCAGGCAAAACCGCTATGTAAACTAATTTAGCTATTGTCGTATTGCAAGAACCCCATCAATTCTACAAAATCTTAGACAGCCATAGTTGCATTTACAATAATGCTCAGAAGACATGAAAACCAATAAAAAAGGCAAAACGACTTAAAAGTTGGCGGTGACTAACACCGCCAACTTCCTAACTCAGGGCTGCTATTGAGATTTCTTAATATATAAACCCCAATAACTTTTTGTTGGCCCGACCCAGGATTCGAATCCGAGTCCTTATACACAGCAGTCGCATTCACTACCGCTGCGCCACGGAGGCAGTATGAATAACGTACTACGTAATAAGCCGATAACGAACAAAAAGACAAATTATTTACATTAAAGCTCTTTTAAAAAATTCTATTTCTAGAAAGAGCTCAACTAGCATTACCCTAAACCAGAAAGAATGTCTTCCAAATCGTTTACTTTTCTAGTATCATCTTTTCATTATGCTGCCTAAGAAATAACAGACCATAGACACACCCATACTAAGGAGGTCGCTATAGAATAACTACCAAAAAAGAAAATGACAATTTTCGATGATCTTAATTTCTTATTTGAATAACCTTAAGATCAATATAACATGTCTACGAGATTTAATAAATGCAAAATAAATTAACCGACAGAAATA
This sequence comes from Catocala sponsa, assembly GCA_963564715.1. Classification (NCBI taxonomy): domain Eukaryota; kingdom Metazoa; phylum Arthropoda; class Insecta; order Lepidoptera; family Erebidae; genus Catocala; species Catocala sponsa. The sequence goes on along the minus strand of OY751344.1, from coordinate 23,534,332 downwards.
TATGAGCGCCGTATCTATTTTATCTTTTTAATGTAAATGACAGTGATATTCATATTTCAGCTTTATTAAGCTTGCGTGATATGTCGTCTGCTGAAATTTATGCACGACTTGAGTGGTTTTGTATGCTTTTTATGTTATATTTTGCATAAAATTATATTCGTGTACCTAACTTTTTTGTAAGTTACCGAACTGTAAATTCTACATTACTCTATGGTTATTTGACAATAGGTCGTAAAATTGTATCATTATGATAATTACTTGGCTTAACTAACTATTAAAACATAAAATGCTTGTTTTATGAAAATGTATATCTTAAAATTCTTCTTCCTTCATCAAACATAACTCGGAAAGAACAACTCTTAATATTATGTCGAATAAAATAATCGCGTTCATTCCAAAATTAAATTTTCTCTTCTATGAATGAGAGGAAAACAGCTCACATAATTACCAATACTCTTGATATGTTAGCATTCCATTGCAGTTTTCGATAGGCACATTGTTGTGTGCATAATAGAAATATTGCGATGAAACGTAACGTTACGTATTGACGTAGTAAATACCACTTATTAAGTGATCGCCAAAATTTGGCATTCCCATTTTCAATCGTCCGAATTTCAAATCGACGGGATGCCCTCGCAATAAATTATTTTACTATCTGTGGCAAAAAAAATAATTACTACTTATTATATATTTTTTATACCATTTCTTCATAAATACTTTATTTACTTTTAAAGAATCGTTTTAATTTTTTAGTACTTAAATCAAGAATGAAATTTTTGTATTTGTAACCTAAGAATAATTTCGAACTCCAATTTCTATATGAATTATTCAAATCTGGTATCTTTTACAATTATTTTATCTGAAAGGCAAGGGTGCGGGCTTAATATCAGAGTACTACGTTGTTTGTATCGTGAAAGCGATCATGATAACCCCCTAATAAGCAATTACAACGTAGATGTAGGCGATACCAAATATCGTTTAGTCAAATACGTTTCTGCGTCCAAAATATGGTAAATCTTATATTAGGTGTAATTCGTTCATGTGAGGTGACTCTAAACACAACTATGTACATTGTACCTACACAAACTATTCCACATCTAACTGTGATGCACTATTTGGACGATAAAGGAAAGGGAAGTCTTTGAGCTATACGTTCAGAAAGTTTCAACACATCGCAGGCTCTATAAGTCGATACTCTAAGCATTGGTGCAGATTTGGTTACAACCCAATATCCAAATTTCGTTAAAATCATGAATGAAAGTTGGTGTTTTTGGAGCAGTTATACATTAGATCGATGTTTCTGACTCAATATTGGGCACGGGAATGGATATTCGACGTAGTACAAAGTTGAACGCTAGCCAAATCTGCGCCAAGCTGCAACACAGCATGCGGGCGGGAGGTAGTGCGGGCGAGCTCACCGTTGGCATCAGCTGGTCAGTACTCCGCACTCGCGTCACCTTGTTCTTGTAGATGACCTTCTTGAAGGCGCGCTCCACGGGCTGGTTCCACCGCATGAACATGACGTAGGCGCCGTACAGCGAGAACAGCACCGCCGCCTCCTGCCAGTATATTTCACTGTCCCGGAAACAGTATATCAACACCAGCAAGCTGATCGAGTAAAAGCTGCAGTCGCGGAACAGCGGCCACCAGGTGAGAGTCAGGGTGGTGCGCGAGAAGAGCGCGCACGCACCGATCACGAACAATATATTGAACACCGCGGAGCCCACGATCGTCCCGATGCCCACGTCGTCGAACGACACAAACACTCCGATGATGGAGGTGAACAGCTCCGGCGCCGAGCCGCCCGCCGCCATGAACGTGGCGCCGGCCACGTCGTCGCGGATGGCCAGCCGCTCGATGATGACGTCAAGGGCCGGCACGAAGAACTCGTCGCAGACGATGGCGAGAGCCACGAACATGTAGCCCATACCGACGACGTGCAGCAGCACCGCGCCCGAGCGCCGCTGCTCCTCGGAGAACAGGTCCACGGGGAACAGCGGGGTCTTTTCCTCCTCGGCGGGTGGCGGCGAGGAGCCGAGCGTGTCGAGCGAGTCGAGCGAGTCGGTGGCGTTGGGCTCGCCGGCCCGCGCCGCCGCCAGCAGCGCCAGCAGCAGCGCGCCACCCATGCCGCGCTCCTGGGGGCTCCGAGCACACTGCCGCGTGCCGCCCGCCGCTGGGCCCGCCGCGCCCCGCGCCCCGCGCCCGCGCCGCCCGCACCCCGCTCCGCCCGCGCCGTGCCCGCTCGATAGCGCCGCACTGCGCCGCGCCGCCGCCACACCACCCGGCCACCACGCTCCGCTCCACAGCCGCGCACTCAGACCTCAGCTATCACTTATCTGTGTAACTGCCTCAAATTAATTCACTAAATACTTGCATTAAACCACTTAAACATCCTTCGAGATGATATCGATTACGTTTGCTAACCCAGCGGGTTGGTCCATTGCTTGATCATTGATCCTATACAGTTAGACCGAGTGAGTTGCTAAGATGTTGGAGAGCATGTTTGAGTTATCTGGTTGGCGCAAATGTAAACATACGAAGGTCTGATTACTATTAATGCGTTTGTCCATAACCTAGTACAAGGCGGGCGAGTCTGTGAAGCCAAATTGTTTCCGAAACAGCCGTTGTCAGCGCTGTAAGAGTGAGGCTTACTTGTAAGAGCCCCCTCGGAATAATTGCGAAACGTTTTGCGTTTGCTATCACACAGACAAAATCCAAGAGGAAAGAAAGGAAGGAAATAAAGGAGAATGTATGCTCAACGTAGTACTATTTTATGTTTGCAGGGTAAACTGTAGTGTGAGTATTGGAGGCTCGACGTGTGCTCGGTCCGGAGCACGTTCGGCAATAACGACGGGGGCTTAAACAAAGCTTAATGACGATCAAATAGCAACGTCGCCTGAGAGCTTAATTCTTTATTGACTGCAAATATTTAAAGTACTTTATTTAAAGATTTATCCACTCAATATCATGTTACTTATATAGTCTGAATACCTCTTACTATATGAAATAATAATATCTGACCTGTATTAAACTGTCCCACTGCTGGGCACGAGCCTCTTCTCAGTGTGAGAAGGGTACGGCCATAGCCCACCACGCTGGCCCAGTGTGACTTCACATAATCTTCGAGAACATCAAGGAGAACTCTTAGAGATGCAGGTTTCCTCACGATGTTTTCCTTCGCCGTTAAAATGAGCGAAAGCCTCGATGGCATAGTTAGTGTAACCAACTACCACGCCTGAGATCGCGGGTTCGATTCCCGCACAAGTCAAACATTTGTGTGCATGAACATGGATGTTTGTCTTGGTCTGGGTGTTTCTAATTATAATATATAATTAAGTATTCACAAAAAAAAGTATGTACGTATGTTTATCCATTGTCTAGTACCCATAGTACAAGCTCTGCTTAGTTTGGGATTAAATGGTGTTATATTTATGTGATAGAATATTGTATTATATTATATAACTAGCTGTTACCTGCGACTTCGTCCGCGTAGATTTTAACTAAAAAGTGTTTGTCTCCGCGGAACCCTATTTTTTTTCTAAAATCAAAGTAGCCTATGTTACTCCTTATAACATCAGCTATCTGCCAGTGAAAGTCCCGTCAAAATCGGTTCAGCCGTTTCGGAGATTACCCGGAACAAATAGACAGACAGACAATAATTTAAAATATAGATGTTTCCTTATAGGTACCTTATATACTTTCATATGCATTAGATAAAAAGCTGTCTGTTATTTTGACATTACAAACAGACACTTCAATTTTATTTATTTGTATAGATTTACTATTTAATACGCACAGAACATCGAAAAAATTAGAGATGCGCGACCTGGGTTCGACCTCGAATCCTCTGCATAGGAGTCCAACGGACTCCCATTAGGTTATCGCTGCTTATTACCAGAAATATTAAAAAGGATTTAAACCCATTGGAATAAAATTTTAAAATCAGTTTACCTCGGATCGCTAACCCGGATAAAAATGCTGACAGAGACACTTGGTGTTACCTAATTTGCAGTTGTCCACTTTCGAAATTAATAATATGATTTGACACTTATTTCTCGTCTACTTTACAATGCAAATGAGAAAAGTATTTCTATGATGCTTTCAAAAAAAAACCGTAAGTTTAAAATATTATACTTACGGTTTTTGTTTTTTAAAATATCTAGGACTTCATCATTTTTTGTTCAATAAACTAAATAAGTTATTAGATATATACATACCATTAATCGTAATCAATGTTACATAGTTTTAACAAAGTCCCTAAAAACGCTTACATATTCAGATACAGAGAAATTGCTAGTAGTTATAAAATAACTTCTTATTGTTTAAGCAATTTTTTATTTATAATTGTTATTGTTTAAAACTATTTTAATTGTAGGTATACTTAACTATGTATGTTTGCAGTACATGTATAAATGTTTTTTGTAGACCCTGACTTTATTAACAATAGAATAACAATGTAATATTAGAAACAGCCTGAAACAGGTCTCTGACCTAGTTCAGGTAATAAAATGTAAAAACAGATTTCAAGACTTTTTGTGTCCAATATTTAAATTGCAAATATTTTCCTTTAGATTAAATATAGTTTTAATGTGAATTTAATACAATAAGTAGCCTGTAATGTGTTTTATAAAGACTTTTATTTATTAAATAAAAAGTTAAAAATATTATACTTGTGTCATGATTTCTTATTTTTGTTAATAATTCTGTTTGGGAGTTTTTATTTACTCAACTGGCAACACAGCCAACCATCATTTTTAAATAGTGGGGTTATTGTGGAAGGGAAAAATAACTCGTTCTCTCGGCGAAAGATCGCTCAGCATTAAGGAACTAGCATTCAACTGAGTAAGACGTTCTCAATAGTCCGTGTAATCGCTGTGAGTTTGGTAATATAGTCACATAATATTTTAGACGATTGAGTTTCATTATACTTGTGTCGCGGGGACTGTACAAACATTAAACAACAGACACTAGAACAATAATTTGTAGATCATGTAAACTATTTGTTCCGTTTGAGACCCACAGCACACGACACAACGGCAAAGCGACTACTTAAACTGCTACGCCATCCGCGCTGTATGTAGATGTATCGAAATTCTTGAACCCCTCTACCACTAGTCCAGTTTATGATATAGCGTTCCCCTACACCATCCATTAGGTCTTCTTCTTCTTTTCGTGTGGTTAGTGCCCAACCGAGGCGTTCATAGCCAGTTGTACTCACTGACCGGTATACGATTAACAAGGTTAAGCAACGTTGGGTGCGGTCAGTCTATAGATGGGTGACCGCTTAGTGGTATTTCATCTGAGCGTGTCCGTGCTTCGGAGGGCACGTAAAAGGTCGGTCCCGGTTGTTGTCAAATTGACAGCAGTCGTTAAACCATGTCTGAGGCCTACAGGCAGCTTGAACAACCATTAGGTTATAATAGTGGGAGCCGCTGCACCTTCCAGTGCCCGAGAGCACCTTCCAGGACCAGTTATAGACAGGTCTTGTCCCCAAATCTCCATTTCTCCAACTTAACTCCAGAGCTCCGTTTCTCGTAAGCGAGCTACCTCGTGCCCAAGAGGCACTACCTATTCTCCAGATAGGTGCCGGAGCAATAAAGCCGCTTCTGAGAATTGCTAACGAAAACCTCGCTGAAGCCGACGGAGAAGCCGCCTCTCATATCTTCAGTATGGTACCGAAGCTGTATAACGCACCCTCATTTCCCGACGTACATCCATACACCTAACCAAATAGGCCTACAAGCCGGGTGTGGCTCGAGTCACTCTAGCTATGACACTTACTTGCTGAGCAGGCAAGCGCCCGAGATAAGTTGTGGCAGCAAAAATACGCCGCCACTTCGCTAAAGACAACGCCGATAAACATATATATATACTTTTTTTAATACACACATATTATACATTGAAACACCCAGACCAAGACAAACATCAATGTCCATGCACACAAATGTTTGACTTGTTCGGGAATCGAACCTGCGACCTCAGGCGTGGCAGTCGGTTACACTAACCACTACGCCATCGAGGCCGCCACGTGTTACGTGAGACCTAAAATCATAATTGGTGAATATAACAGCTATTTCTCTGACTACCTTATCAGTTATAGAGGCGTGACGCTATATATCTATGTAAACGTACATTTGTACATTACATAAGTAAGATTTGCATTATTTATATGAATGAATTTAGTAGTAGTAGATCCTGGCTGGTTTCAGCATGAATGGGCCGGATCGACCGGGGTAGTACTACCCTCTCACAGAATACCGGCGTGAAGTAACGGTACCCGTACTGTTGCGTTTCGTATCGGTGAGTGAGAGAGCCGGAGGCCTAGTTACCCTGATCCTTTTCCTATCCTTTCCCTCCTTCATTCCTTTTTAAAGGGCTGTCAACGCACTTGTAACTCCTTTGGGGTGTCCATGGGCGGTGGTAATCGCTTACCATCAGGCGATCCGTTTGCTCGTTTGCCCCATATGCCATAAAAAAATGACAATTAAATCGCCTGCTCCACGTTAAAAAGCCGTCGCGTCGGTCCCGGCTGAAATATATGAAATATACTTCACGACCTATTCTCATACCTACCAAATATACATAAAAAAATTCATAAACATCGGTCGAGCCGTTTCAAAGGAGTGCGATCACAAACACCGTGACACAAGATTTTTATATATAGAGATAATGCTTGAGTTAAAACATTTAAACAACGGAATTAAAGAACACGCAGTTTTGAAACAACTGTCTGTAAATGACACAAACTATCATGCCGTGTAAAATTCGAACCCACACTCACACACAACGCCGCACAAACACGACTGCACTATCCGTGCATAATGCATACGAAATATCTAAAACATACATACATACATAGATTCACGCCTGTTTCCCAGAGGGGTAGGGAGAGACTAGATTTCCATTTACTACGATCCTGACACATTTCTTGGCTTCATTCACTTTCATCACATTCCTCATACACGCCCGTCGCTTCAAGGAGCTCTTAACCTGGCCTTTGTCCAGAACGCCTCCGATCTGATCGAGAAACGTTCGCCTAGGTATTCCTCTTGCGACTGTTCCATTCACACTAGCCTTATAAACTTTTTAGTCAGTCTTTCCTCGTCCATTCTTTCTACATGTCCAAACCAGCTTAACATACCCTTGTCTATTCTTGTCACTATATCCACTTTCATGCCGCATCTCTCTCTAATCACACTATTCCTTATCCTATCTTTCAGAGTCACACCACATATGCTCCTCAGCGCTCTCATTTCTACAAAAACATAATACATAAAGATAATTGTTAGCACAGTTACACTGCAGTACTCGAAAGAATGCATTAAAATCGATTTCTTACGTCTACAGATAGGATGCAGGCAAACGATTCCAAACTTTCTGCGACGCGGTTAAAATGGATGGAGTTTTCCCCAACGATCCGTATTCTAGTTATTTTTTAATTGCTTTCGATCTCAGAGGAGTCGGCCACTTGATAGTATGGCTATGTTATCTTGGCACGCCAGAAACACAGGCTACCGCTACCTAATGTCATAGAAGGATCATTGCCAACTTGGGGTAAACTTGGTGACTTAAAAAATACTATTTTGTATGGTTCCTTGACACATATAGATATAGTTATTTCTTATTTAATACATACAGTTTAATAATTAAAATGAAAAAAATAATAATTGGAATCACTTGATCTATTAACCGACACATAACTAAAATAAATGATTTAATATTCTACCACATTCACACAACACCATCTAACCCAAACTAAGCAGAGCTTGTACTATGGGTACTAGACAATGGATAAACATACATATACTACTTTTTTTTTGTAAATACATACATATTATACATAGAAACACCCAGACCAAGACAAACATCCATGTTCATGCACACAAATGTTTGACTTGTACGGGAATCGAACCCGCGACCTCAGGCGTGGCAGTCGGTTACACTAACCACTACGCCATCGAGGCCGACAATTTAAAATAATATATAATTTAAAATAATAATATATGATTGACTACATGTTCCCGCGGTTCTGTTGGTCTATCCATTGTGCTATCGCTGCCTTTTTTTTAGAGAAAAGAACCGTTATCAGTTACTAAATAGTGTAATACTGAACATATTAAACTAACTGGAACTACTAAATGAACTTTCTCTTCTCACTCACGTAGCAACCATTACACTTGTGCAAGTGTACCTACAAAACCATACACTCACTTCGCGTCCCGTCTGCCCGTAATTCCGTGTGTGCTCGCAAATCATCTATAAATAATAATAATAATCTTTATTTGCTAGAAACACGGTTACAAAGATGTTTAAATAATAAAATAAGCACAGCATGTCTCACCGTATGAACTGTATACAAAAATTAATATTTATGATTAACAATAATGTGAATATTAAATTACATTAAAATAACAATAATACTGTCTGAATAAAAATAAATATTGTCCTTAAATAATTAGTATAGTGAATTTATGTATACTAATATTATAAAGCTAAAAAGTTTGTGTTTGTTTGAACGCGCTAATCTCAGGAACTACCGGTTCAATTTGAAAAAAATCTTTTAGTGTTGGATAGCCTATTTATTGAGAAAGGCTATAGGCTATATAACATCACGCTACGACCCACGGGGGCGGCGCAGTAACGATAAACGCGGGTGAAACCGCGGGAACATCTCTAGTATAATATTTGTTATAAAAACATAACATTAGGAATTGAACCGTGTGTCGTGAAGGATTTTATAAATATACCGGGTCACAAAAACCTACAACCAAACGCAAAAAATTTTATGTGACAAATGACAACTAATTGTTCCATGTGCAATTCGAACCCGTACACAGCGGCAAGGTTGAGAGAACACGCCACTGAGCGCCATTAGTGCATTTTTATAGGATTAAATATAATGACCACCAAAAATACTAATTGCACAGCTAAATATACTTACTAAAATATGTCATAACGAGCACCTATACGCCTCAAATCACTGCATTCCGTCTCGGAAGGATTAGGTTATGTTAGGTTCCTTCTTAAACTCACCCAAAACTAGGAGCTCCGTGAACCGGGGCTTCGTCGACTTAGTTTGATCTCTTTAAAATATTTTAGTTAGCATATCGATACCTCGGGGCTCAAAGGGCGTAACCACCATTTTGGCGAAATTGACTTTTTAATGCAGCTCGACTCATTTTTTTCTCCTCTATCGATCTGTGTATTTAAAGTCTTCCAATTCCCCAAAAAATGGTGGTTACGGCCCCATTTTTTGTAGGAAATAAAACAGGTATTTTTATTTTTTGTGTCGTAACAGCAACCACTGTTAATGATTATAAACGCGAGGGTAGTAAACGACACCGTAGATGATACAAATGTCTTTACGCCTAACAGTTTACATCGAAATATTATTAGTATTGGGTCGTAAGAGCAATCATTCATATTGATCAAGAAATTTGAGGGTAGTAAATGACATACCTAGTGGTGTAAACGACATACCTAGTGTACTATAATGTTGCTTACGCCCGAACATACCTATCCATTTTTAAAGAATCAGCTTGCCCGATACACCCTTAAACATTTATGTAGGTACTTATTATAATTATTTTAATGTGTAATGTACGTGACGCAATAGTCACCAAATTTCTGAATTTATTGTTGTACCTGAATCCTGGTCGATTTCATAAGTTGATTTTGTTTACCTACTTGTTTTTCTAGTTGATTTTTAATAGTATCAGTTGTTTTATTAGCTACACAGAAGATTTGTTTATCATAAGTATTTTTGTCAAAACATTTATTATTCAAATAAGGTTAAAATGAGACTGCTAAATTAATATAGTTTTTTATCACTGTATATTTATGGAGACCTAGGTATACCTATGTAGATTTAAGGTACCTTACCTAATAACCGGTCACCAAAAGACTTAAAAAATTATATAAAATTGATCTCAAGAGTTCCTTGTACTTATTTTCTATTAGTTTTAAATGTAAGATGGTTAGTTATTAGTGCTAAATTTTGTGGCGATACCTAAGTATTTCCGATATTAGTACTATTTAGTTTTAGATGTTTATCCTGCATAGTAATACAAGATGTATCGTTACAACTGAAATTATATAAAATAAGAAAAATATTCATACTTTGATTGTTTAGTAAATAATATTTTTATTAATCCACGTCGCGCATCTCCGACTTTCGGAAGTTACATGACTTTTCGAAATTATGTGCGTATTGATTGACAATTATCGCGTTCCGTACCTGGGAGAGCACGTTATGCCGTCGGTCCCGCCTGCCATGAACATCTATGGCAGTCGTTATTGGGAAGTCAGTGCCCTCTAATATCCTGACACTGGTCTAGCCTTCGGGTTGCGGAGGTCAGATGACAGTCGCTCCATGTAAAAACTGATATCCAGTCACATCTGATTAGACTAAAAGCCGACCCCCAAGAGACTTGGGAATAATAAAGGCTAGGGAGAAGAAGATTTTCCTTTTGTAATGAATAAGATAAGTTATTGAATAGTTTTTAGGTAACACAAGCAATTAGGTATAAGTAAAATCTATAATTATTTGTATAATTAGTTATCTGAGTTGATAAATAGGTATGCTAAGTTAATAAAGTCCATATAAAATTGCAATTAAATATCAAGTAGAAAGAGATACGAATTTCTTCTTTTCTCTTTACTTGATACTGAAGAAAACAAAGTAACTGTTTACTAACTGATAGAATTAGTGGCAAATTGACGGTTACAACCATCATTCATCATACATCTATAGATTTTTGGGGTGTAAACGCCCCGCCCCAAACATGCAATTTCCGGGGCATATAGGAAAGTTATTTTTGTTACTTTTAAATTTATCTCAAATATAAGTTTACAGTGTTCTGCATCAAAAAAAATTAAGACTTTTGGTCTTTGAATGGTTTATTTAGGTCAAAAATCAAAAAAGTTATGTCGAAAATAACCTTAATTATTTTGTTTTTTGTCTCTCCTGTAAAATCGAATTTTGGTGCTCACGCCCTTTGAGCCCCGAGGTATCGATATTTTGGTGTGCAATTAGTATTTTTGGTGGAACAAAGGCAAAAAATTGAGGAACAGTTAAATACTACTCCATTTTTATTTTTGAACATTCGATCTATGTTCTTCCATGTTTTAGGAGACAATAAGTTATTGTCCTTAATCTATCAAGTCTAAGAATACCAGACATCATTAAAATATAGTCGGCCTCGATTGCGTAGTGGTTAGTGTAACCGACTGCCACGCCTGAGATCGCGGGTTCGAATCCCGCACAAGTGAAACATTTGTGTGCATGAACATGGATGTTTGTCTTGGTCTGGGTGTTTCTATGTGTAATATGTATGTATTTACAAAAAAAAGAAGCATATATGTATGTTTATCCATTGTCTAGTACCCATAGTACAAGCTCCGTTTAGTTCGGGTTAGATGGTGTTGTGTGTATGTTATAGAATATATTATACGGAATAGTGAAATGATAGCTCGCCTCCGCCGCCGCGCCAAATGTCGTGGGTTGAATGCCCATGAGAATTGGAAAAATAATATGTGATCCACAAACAGTTGTATGGAAGAAGAAATGTTGCTGTATAATAATCGTTGAAAATCCTTCCACGACACAGAAATGTATTAAAGTCGTCGTATGGAAAAGGCAATTATTCGACCGGCTATTTTTTTTTTTTCTTTTTTTATTCTACTAGGATGGCATACAAGCATACGGCCTACCTGATGATAAGTGGTCACCGTAGCCTATGGACACCTGCAACACCAGAGGCATCACTTGCTCGTTGCCGACCCTTTAGGAAAAAAAGGAAGTGGGAAGGAGAAGGAGCAGGAAGGGGAAGGGTGATTGGGCCTCCGGCACTCTCACTCACCAAATGAAACACAACAGTAGGAACACCGCTATTTCTCGTCGATATTCTGTGAGATAGTACTTCCCCGGTCGAGGCAGCCGGCGGCCCATTCATGCTGAAATAAGCATGGCTCTACTACACACAAATCTTCTAATAATAATGCCACATATTTAGGTTAGGAGAATAATTCACAACAAAATTTTGATATTATCTTATATTAAAATCTATCTATCTATATATATAAAGGAAGATGTCCTGACTGACTGACTTAGAGACAACGCACAGCCTAAACCGCTGGTCGTAGAAACTTGAAATTTGGAGAGCATGTGTGTTTTAATTTGTAGGGGTGTACTAAGAAAGGATTTTTTGAAATTCCATCCCTAAGAGGGTGAAATAGGGGGGTAAAGTTTGTAACGAAATTTTCTCATTTCTGGACTTAGCAGTATGAAAATTGGTACATAAGTTTTCGATTACAATTGAAAAATATCTTTATAGGTGAAATGGATAAAACTCTCCCCTAAAGGGGCGGAAAGGGGGATAAAGTTTGTATGAAAATTTTCTCACTTCTGGACGAGTACGACCCGAATTGATTGTCAAATTCTAAATTAACGCGAGCGAAGCCGCGAGCAAAAGCTAGTAATAAATATTAGATCATTAGAAATAAGCGTACACATAATTAGAAAATTAAATGTTTCTTATTCTTTTGATACATTAACTCCAAGGAATTAAAATTGCCATAGTAAAAATATGATTTATGAGGAACATGCTCCCCTTACGCTCTCCTACGTAATGCTACGCCTACTCGCGTAGCGTTACGCTTTCTTATACTACGTGCTACGCCCCCAAACTGGCTTTCTTTGATAATAATAATATGTTATTATCCTATAACAATAGTAAACCAGCTACATGGACATGATTTTCATAAACATTTCATAGACCTTTATTTTTATCATGAATGCAATATACCTAATAGCTTTCTACGATAACAAACTATTCACCCTGAGAATGAGTGTTTTGAGCAACTGCTTCCATGAGAACAAACCAAGTAACCAAATTAATTATAAGCTAGCAGAGCCTCGCTGATTTCAGCATGAATGGGCCGGCTCGACCGGGGAAGAACCCTCTCACAGAATATCGACGTGAAATAGCAGTATTCCTACTGTTGTGTTTTATTCGATGAGTGAGAGTGGCGGAGGCCCAATCACCCTTTTTCCCCTTCCCGCTCCTTCTCCTTCCCACTTCCTTTTTCTCTTGTTCCTTTCCTAAAGGGTCGGCAACGCGCAAGTGAAACCTCTGATGTTGCAGGCATTCACAGGCTATGGTGACCACTTACCATCAAGTGGGCAGTACGATTGTTTGCCACCTTAGTTGTATAAAGAAAATGTTGTCTGTCTTACTTATTGGAATTATCCGTAAAGTGTTTTTATTTTAAACAATATCTTCCTAAGTCAACATAATTTTGGCCACGGTTAAAAGAAATACAAAGTTGTTTTAAAAATCGAATACCTATTATTAGTTTTCTCATGCGAACGATATCTAATACAATGTGATAGAGCCAGGCTACATAACGTATTATTCATACTTAAAATAATAACATGATGTATATTGCAGCGGGTATGTTTTTGTTATTTTAATCCCTTGGTAAAAGTTGAACCTTAATGATATTATTCTTGCGTAAAACAAAACGTAAAACTTACTTTGTCACCCACTAGTGATGTACTAGTTAAAAGAATTTAGTAACATTACAGTAACAAATCAATTAAATATTCAATATAATTTTATTTTTGTCTGATTACATTAGACATAAAAATTGTGTTACATTATACGACTCTTAGTTATGTTGTCTGCATGGTTTCAAATGGTATAATGGCAATACTTATTATAGTAATATTTTACATAATTTGATACTTTTAATTAATTAAGGTACAGTATACATTTTTAAACGAGGTACGAATTCAAGCCATCATTAGTTCATGATTACATGAAACTAATTCAAAATGAGCACATTCACGTGCTACGCACATTTCCATCCGTTTGCTTATATTGTATTTCATTAACGCGATTTAATACGAAAGGATCGCTGGGTCAATGATATGCACCTTCAACTCCTCCTTGTTAGATTAGGTACCTATGCCATTACGTACACCAGTCTCTTCACATCACCCTTTAAGAAAATATCGAACGGGATGAGAACTGAAGTACAAGCTGGCCACCACGCCACGGAGCCTCCGCGGCCTAGCTGCTTATTATCACCAAAGTAATCACTAGATCAGTCAGAAACTCTCGTATTCTTGATAACGCGGGAGCTCTATCGTGTTGGTAGTTTTGGTAAACACTAAGGGGCACATCGTACAACATTTTATTCACCACACTGTTTTAAATGCTTAAGTATACACTATTTAGTCGTTCATCGATAAAATAAGGGCTTACCAAATAATTGTTTAAAATGCCTGCCTGATAACCGTCCTATCGCGTAGCATAGGGATTCTTATTACTCCACTAATATTCTATATTATCGATATTAAAATATATTCCCTTTTTGTAAAAGTGTCTACGTCCGTAAACAAATTGTTGAAATGTATATTTGCAATAAACCAGCGACAAAAATTAACGAATAACGTTTGATGTGAATGTTATGCATCATATTATATAACGTAGATAATAAAAAAAATATAAACACATTATCAAATGTAATTTAATTTTGTAATTATAATAAGTCGACTAAATATATATTAGTATTACTAAATAGAATGCCTGCGTCACTACTGTCACGCAAATGGAATGTCATTGACCGACTTATCACACGTAGGGTTTCTAATTGGATTTTGGTTATTATTAAAAATCGGTTTTCGTACTAATTTTGTTAACTGAAAATATAATTAGTCACCAATATGTGGCTGGATGAAGCGGACGGCTTCGCCGAAATATTTAGGGGCTATTTACCCTATTATTTGCTGGTAGCTCTACCTATTTTTATCATAATGTCCCCAGTGAACCCGGTTGCTGCTTCCCATGAGTTTTCGGTGTACAGAATGCAACAATACGACTTACACACTGTTCCCCACGGTGAGTACATAGAATAAGAGGTAATCTCATTGATAAAGTAAAAAATCGATTATGATACATTTGAGGTTATTTTTGGATTTAGAATCTACTTTTTGGTAACAATGCTTTGCTAGCGTTTAAAAACAAGGCCAGAGTTAGATTTTCTCCTATATCCAATATCCTACAATAATAGAAGACATTCAAGTAACAGTAAGAAACTGAGTTATCAGTGATATAAATAAAAGCCTAAGTATCAATTATTATAGGTACTCAAGCTTTTAACGATGGGGTCCATAACTGCTCTCTCTAGATTTATAAGACTTGTTGAATACTTGACTACATTATGGAGTACAATAAATGAATTGAATTGTTATTGTAAGTTATAAGTTACAATAATATTTTGCTTTGCTAAAGGTCTCATTATGTCTTGTTATGATAGTAATAAATGTCCAGAAAAATATTTACATTAACTGAACTGTACGACAACAAATAAAAAAGACTGTAAGAAACAAGTGTAATTCTGACTAAAACACTAAGGATATGATACGTTACAAGAAAACATAATGAAAATTATTTTATTTAATGCATTGCTTGAACAAAACCATTGATTGACACATATATGAGTGTCCAGTGTATACTAGTTGATAGTCCTTCCATTTTCAAGATTTTCAGATCGCAGGTAGTGTTGGGATCTCTAGATTAACTGAAGCGCCACAACAGCATCCACATAAGCAGGGGTAGCAATCTTGCACACAAACAACCATATATATAAATATTGATGTGTTGATGACTTGGGTTGCCAAGTTTCTTATGGACCTTTATTTTTATTATTTTTTTTAAAAGGCAATTACTTCAGTAGGAATAATTCCTGTGCCATGGAAGACTACAAATATTGAAATCATCTGACATAATGCACACCCAGACTTAACAACCACTTGTGGATCACGTACATACTCTTTGATTGCTTGTGTCCAAGGGACCGATTCGAAGGGTGTTTTATCTAAAAAATCTTTGCCCATAATATTCGATGGCGTAGTGATTAGTGTAACCGACTGCCACGCCTGAGGTCGCGGGTTCGATTCCCGCACAAGTCAAACATTTGTCTGCATGAACATGGATGTTTGTCTTGGTCTGGGTGTTTCTATGTATAATATGAATGTATTTACAAAAAAAAAAAAAAAAAAAACGTAGTATATGTATGTTTATCCATTGTCTAGTACCCATAGTACAAGCTCTGCTTAGTTTGGGCTAGATGGTGTTGTGTGAATGTGGTAGAATATATTATTATTATTATTATTGATAAATTTAGAAAATAAAATTGTTATCCCACAGGATGCCGCAGTGCCAGCTTCAACCTGGAAGGACGTTCCCTGACATCATGGAGCACATCCCGCCACTGTGTTGTTGCCAGAGTCCAAGACATTTCCATTGACCAGTTCATGGAGATCCGTGCTAAAGCTGGTGCACTGTTGCTAGTGCTGCCTAAGAATGACACGGTTTTAACTCCAGATGAGAAAGAGGTATGATGAACCTATAAAATTGATCTAAGTATCCATTGATCACATTGCTAGTCATATTTAAAGTTAGTGTAAAATAAAAAGAAACTTGTTTGAATTTAAGCTGCAGTAGATCAATGTTACAATATTGGATTTGTGATTAAGTGGTTGTGCGTTACTGACACGAATCCATTCTTATCCTTAACGTTTTAGTTTAGCTGTCCGCATTAACATAATTTATGTTATTGTATGTTTACGAATGTACCGGACGGGCGAACTCGGGGCTTCGTTACTATATGATGATGGTTACAAAACAGCCGTCGAGTCGCTGACGTCCTGTACACGATGTGTAGACTGTACTATATGGCGATGACTGGTTACTATGTCGGACGCTCTGAAAGGCTTGTTGTTGCGGGTTCGATGTGCGGGTCAGGATCAGGACTTTAAATGAATAGAAACAAGCTTCATAGTTCAGTTGGTTGAAGGCTTCTGGCTGGCTCCGTTTGGTTCTTGAGGCTTGAAGATGAGGTTTCTTGAGCACCTGCGGTCGATCGATACTGTACCGCTTAAGTACCTCTAATCTTTACCGTAACGAGAGCCGGCCAGAAACCTAGGTCCACAAGTTTATTTTTAATTATGTATGGTACACATTTCTGCTTATATCTACGGAACTATACTAGTTAGCGTGATGGTACAAAAACTGCCGCGTAGGGCACGATGAGACCTATCTATTGGTATCTGTTTTATCTATCGGAAATTAGGTCTAGATATAATTATTCTAGGTTTTAGGCTAAAAATCTATTTTGCTGTAACATTTATATCAGAAAAAGTGTAATAACTTTTTAACTATATTATGTAGGAATATGATTCCTTCAGTATGTTGTAGTGCTTTTATTAGTGTATAAAATAAAACACACAAGTGAAACCTTTTATTAAAAACTTAAGACCTAGGAACCCTAACATACCTAACTTGAGGTAAAATGCATTTTATTGGCAATATTTATGCTTTAAACATGATATTCTTTAAACTATATAAAAGAAACATAATATTATATTACTTACACTATTTATCTATACTTTTCAAGTCTATATATGACGTAATTCGGCACTATTATAACGATAAACTTTATACGTCACACTTATGTATTCACTCACTATAACACGATTCAAGTCAATATTAACGTTGTCGCGAACATAATAGTACAAGTAATTTGTTTTTAAGTACTTGTTGTGGAGTACACGCTGATTTTGCTGGCTATTGCAGTTTTACTAAAAAATTATCTATGGAACAACCTAATAACATTAAGGTCAACCCAGGATCCAAACCTAAGATCTCACACACAGCAAATAAAGCAACAATGTGAAAGCTATTTTTTAAAAAAACAATAAAGAATGGATTTTATTTATAGTCTGTATAATTTAGTTACAGTCAAGAGTCAAAGTTATTACCTACAGAGCAGTGTTTTAATATTTGTATCACCTATGTGATTTTAACTGTACATTGAGAAACAATGAGGAAATATATTTATCTTATTATTGTTTTACATTTTCTAACAAAACAAATTCAAATTATGTGACATCTGTATTTAATCTCTACACAGAATAAAAATGTAGTAGTGTAATCCAGAAACTGTTCTGATTCTGGTTGTTATTTGTTTGAATATTTGTAAAGACAACATCTTTTGAACTAGGGTCCCTGTAAAACTCCTGTTTTACAGGGACCCTAGTTCAAAAGATGTTGTCTTAAATAAACAGTACTATTACCAGATTTTACCAACTCCAAAAGGCAAGAACAATTTTCTATAACTAAATTTATGCATGGTTTACAGCATATCCAGTTCCTGGAGATGGCAATGATACAGCAAGAAGTGAACGCTCCGGTGTACTTTGCTCGCTGGACTCCAGACTTCGAGGATATTCTCCGAGACCTACAGCACAGCTTCATTACTGATGATAAGTCTGGCACTGCATTAGAAGCCATGATGAATACTGTATCGTCTAACGGTTATCAGATTGGTAAGTTTATTATGCTAGGTACCGAGTATGGTACCTAACACCCATACAGACACAAAATACACATGTACAGTACTATAGAATATAAGATGACTACTGCAGTCTAATGTATTGTTAAGTTTTAATATCAGCCCTGTATTAAACTGTCCCACTGCTGGGCACAGGCCTCTTTTCACTGTGAGGCCATAATCCACTATGCTGGCCCAGTGCAGTTTGGCAGTCTACTGGCAGTTCAAAAGTCTCTCACTAGACTATCGCTGCTTTTTTATTATGTAACTAGCTGTTACCTGCGACTTCGTCCGCGTAGATTTTAACTAAAAAGTGTTTGTCGCCACGGAACCCAACTATATTTCTCTGCCCAAGTTACTTGAATGGCGTAGTTTTTATAGTGTAAAGCTAGATAATAGCATGGCTTACTCAAAAACAACATTTAAATATGCGTCGTTAGATTACACGCTGTCACAGAATGCGTAAGAAAAATAAAGATTCACAGCTCCTCCCCATAGGTGATAGCGTGATAATATGTAGCCTAAATGTTCACCCGACCTGTTAGTAATATTCATGCAAAATTTGAAGTAAATCCATGCAGTACTTTTTGAGTTTAGCCCGGACATACATACAGACAAACAGACAAAAATTCTAAAATCTATATTTTTGGCTTCGATATCGATTGTACATTACGCCCCAAGTATTCTTTTAAAAAAATATTTAATGTACAGTTTTGACTTTCCTACGATTTTATTATATGTATAGATTAAGTTCAAATTTACAAAGACTATGAGATACTTACTGACTAACCCTTTCTCTAAATATTTTATGAAGTCGACACCTTTGCCCAAGTGCCATACAACGATTTAAATCTATACTAATATTATAAAGCTGAAGAGTTTGTTGGTTTGTTTGAACGCGCTAATCTCAGAAACTATTGGTTCGAATTGGAAAATTCTTTTAGTGTTGTATAGCCCATTTATCAAGGAAGGCTATAGGCTATGTAACATCACGCTACGACCCACGGGGGCGGCGCAGTAACGGTAAACGCGGATGAAACCGCGGGAACATCTAGTAATTAATAAAATCTGGCCATGAATAATAATTAATGTTCTTTAACATCATTATACATACTTACTTAAATTCTATTGTTAACAGACAATCATGAGAAACCAGTCTTGTGTAAATATTAGAATATTTATATTTTAGTAGCATGAGACTACATAATACTGCAAGCACGAGTTCTTATCAACTGTTTGTATAATAATCTAGGCCATGACATGAAGTATGAAAAAAATTAAAATGTTGTACTTTTCTTTAACTAATAATTTATCACTATTTATACTTGGATTTGCCAGAAGGTTAAAGTTACTCTGTGTATAATAAACATGCTTCTATCAGCGGCATTACTTGCATAATAAGTATTATTAACAACATATATCGTTTAAGTATAACTAGTTTTTCTCCGCGGCTTTGCTTGCGTCAATGTAAGTTTTGGTAAAAATATTCTATCTCGACAACAGTACTTTTGATGTGAAACATCTATAGCCTCACGTAAAACCGATTGCTGGCGTGCCGACGCATGCCGTGATAGTATATATATATATACTAGATGTTCCCGCGGTTTCACCCGCGTTTATCGTTACTGCGCCGCCCCCGTGGGTCGTAGCGTGATGTTATATAGCCTATAGCCTTCCTCGATAAATAGGCTATCCAACACTAAAAGAATTTTTCAAATCGAACCAGTCGTAATCACGCAGAATAAACCAGGAGAAACATCGTTTGTACTATGTCTGTAATGGGTAATTATTTTGCTGCGATGTTATTTTAAAACTGCGATATCTCCTAAGATATTCATTGAAATCGAATGATGTAAAAGGCAATTTTGTTTTAAATTAAATACTTGTGCTGAACAACGTATTTATTTGGATAAGGATTAATATCATGTTTATAAAAATACCTTCGCAAATAATGCATTATTTTAGAACAAATTTGGTTAGCATAAAAATGGTTATAGTGAGCCAACCTTAAAAGATAGACATATGCTGTCGCGGACTTTTTTTTAGATCTTTTAAAGGGGAACAATTCTGTCATACATGATTTTTGCGAAACTTTAACTGTTTACGCAGTGCACGCAGCGGAAGCTCTCAAAAGGAAAAAATACCCTCCGATTTTGAAACATTCTTCATTGGTGCGCCGCTCCTAAAGATCTTAGCGTGATGATATATAGCCTATAGCCTTCCTCGATAAATGGGCTAGCTAACACTGAAATAATTTTTCAAATCGGGCCAGTAGTTCCTGAGATTAGCGCGTTCAAGCAAACAAACAAACAAACTCTTCAGCTTTATAATATTAGTATAGATATATACAGGCTATGTGTAGCAGTGTGTGTTTTGTATTTAATGAAAATAAATGTTTATTAAATAAACAATCATTGAAATTAAACTACTATATACGGATTTTATCGCGTTGTTTATTTGACACTATTACAAAATTTTGAAAAACTGTTACTCTACTATAATCACTATTAAACTTTACAAATTTTTAAGCTAATTAAATTATTGAAACTATTAAAACTATTTATACTATTACTATACTATTATACTATTTAGATTTATTTTTACACTTTCCCCGACGTTTCGGTTGCTTTTCAGCAGCCATGGTCACGGGGAGACTAAGATGGTAGTTGTCTCAATGTTCCAGTGTAGTTATTTCAAAGTACCCGAACATAATTTAATCATGGGTGTTTCTATTTACGCAGAATGAACTCAAAGTATCATGAAGTCTAGCTGTGGTTTTCTTCTTCTTGGGTTTGACTAGTTGAATTACTGGATCCCAAGCTGGTGGTACATTCCAACCATCTTCTCTATTGAAATTAGGATGTTTCTTGATTTCAATAGCCTCGCGAAGCATCCTTGGTAGGAATCGGTGTTCTTTAGCGAGCATCTGTGGTTTGTCAAATCTCAGGTAGTGGTTGGTCCCCTGTTGCACATGTTCACACACAGCAGACTTCAACGAGCGTTGGTGTTTTACATCAGCTATGTGTTCTTTTATGCGGGTGCCTATGCTTCTCTTGGTTTGACCAATGTATGAGAGTCCGCAGTCACAATCTATTTTATAGACCCCTTCATCTTGTAAAGGTAGTTGGCACTTGACGGATGGTAAAAATTGACTTATCTTCGTTGGCGGCTTGAAGGACCAACCACTACCTGAGATTTGACAAACCACAGATGCTCGCTAAAGAACACCGATTCCTACCAAGGATGCTTCGCGAGGCTATTGAAATCAAGAAACATCCTAATTTCAATAGAGAAGATGGTTGAAATGTACCACCAGCTTGGGATCCAGTAATTCAACTAGTCAAACCCAAGAAGAAGAAAACCACAGCTAGACTTCATGATACTTTGAGTTCATTCTGCGTAAATAGAAACACCCATGATTAAATTATGTTCGGGTACTTTGAAATAACTACACTGGAACATTGAGACAACTACCATCTTAGTCTCCCCGTGACCATGGCTGCTGAAAAGCAACCGAAACGTCGGGGAAAGTGTAAAAATAAATCTAAATAGTATAATAGTATAGTAATAGTATAAATAGTTTTAATAGTTTCAATAATTTAATTAGCTTAAAAATTTGTAAAGTTTAATAGTGATTATAGTAGACTAACAGTTTTTCAAAATTTTGTAATAGTGTCAAATAAACAACGCGATAAAATCCGTATATAGTAGTTTAATTTCAATGAATAACATTCGCGTAAACAGAAGACAATATTAAATAAACAATCATCATTTTCTGGACAAATTCGTGATATTTTATTTTTACATTATGCCATATTCGTTCCTGTCGTAAGCTGTTCTTTTATGCATATTACTTCTACAAAATATTTTCGATGTTTCACATCTGCCAGGCGTCCCGTGACGGCTCACAATTATTTCTGGATGGAAGGTGCCCTTATGTCCTTTTCTGTATCCATAAAATCGTGTATACAATATTTCGTGATGGTCGTAGACTCGTTAAGGCTTTAAAGGTAACAAACAAACGAACTTACATTCACATATATAAAACTAGCGACCGGCTTCGCACGGGTAGTACCAAACAAACAAATTATACACCTAAACTTTCCTCATTAATCACTCTGTCTATTGGTGAAAGTCGCACGAAATCTGTTCAGTAGTTTTCGAGTTTTTCGCGAACTGACAGACGGAAGCGACGGGAGAGTTTGTTTTATAATATGGTGTGATTCATTTTCCATATTCCTATTATTTCTTCTCTGGGTATTCATGGGTTTTTCAGTTATTGTTTTTTGTGAGTTATTATTACTGTTAATGATAATATTGTGTTGTTCTTGCACAGTGGTGTCAGCGTCGGCGCCACAGAAGCTGGACTCCAAACCTGTGACCTTGCACGGCAAGCTCGTGGGACGTTCAGGCTCTGCGCAGACGATCGTCATCGCCGCACACTACGACGCCTCAGCTATTGTACCTGTAAGTTTACTCGTAATTACCATGTGAAGCGGATGGATGATTTATTGGATCTGCGATCAATTAGTCCTAGGTTTGAATCTCATCCATAGCACTGCCGACATTCTCGGAACAAGCATTCAGCTTAGCTCGAGTGGTTATCATCAATATTTTCAAGAGATAGTTTATAAAAAAAACGTTCCGCATACGCAGAACGATGTAGCCTAGCTATTGTAGCTCGGTAACGGTGCAGCGGTAAAGAAGAAAGAAAGAAAGAAAAAAGAAAATATTTTGGCACACAAAGGCACACGCAAAACACGAAGAAAAAAAATAAAAAAAAAACAAAGTATATAAATTACAAAAAAAAAAAAAAAAAAAAACAGAACAATAATAAAACTAACACTATAATTTAATTCCTGCTCACTGGCAACACCACACCTTGTCACCAAGTGTATAAGACTGCTGTGCATGAAATCTTGGCATCGGTTCCCGGTTCAAGCCAACACAAAAGTGTTTGACCGGACTTAAGAAGTTGAAGGGGAAGCCTTTGATCGTACCTATCGGATTGCCAATCGGACTACGAAAGTGAGGAAATAGAGAATGCACTTTTGTTTACACATACTTGTGCACTATAATATCTCCTACCTCCTATGCAGATGGCTGTCTCATCGATCAAATATACCATAGATGCACATTCTCATACAAAAACCGCGTCAATATGTGGCACTGACCAGTACGACTTACTTATAAGTGTCTGCATTTATTATGCAATCCAGGAAATAAACCGGAATAACCATTGAACGCCCACTGAGAAACATTTTGTAATAGTTTAGTCAAAACGCGTCAATGTAAAGCGTCCTAAGTGTGTTACTCGCGATACGCAAGCGTACTAAGTATGTGGTACGGTCTCCACCGTAGTAGTGGTGTCGATTCGCTCTCGCTTACGGGCAGCGCACGCAAGAGTGAGTGGGACAGGTGCATAATATAGCGCATACGACTGATTTATGCACAGTTTTGTTGGGGCCGTTTTTCGAGCGACGATCGTGCATCTATGGTATATTTGATCGAAAGATAGTCTCCGTTAAGATTGGCTGTGTTCGAAATTCGGCCCGGATGACCTTACTGTTACCTAAAGACTTATCACTTAATATAATACTATATAACTTTATAACTTCACTATATAACTTTGCTATATAACTTCTTAATCACGATGAAGTATTTAAAAGATAATAAATAAATATCTATTGATTGCCCAACGTTTCGACCGACTTGCATCGATATCCTACATTAGTAGGATATCGATGCAAGTCGGTCGAAACGTAAAAATGTCTCGTGGCATGTGGCGGCCTGCCACACCTGACGTCGCGGGTTCGATTCCCGCACAGGTCAAACATTTATGTGCATGAACGTCGATGTTTGTCTTGGTCTGGGTGTTTCTATGTATAATATGTATGTATTTACAAAAAAAAGGTATTTGTATGTTTATTCATTGTTTAGTTCCATAGTACAACTCTGCTTAGTTTGGGCTAGATGGTGTTTTGTGTATGTTCATGCACGCAAATGTTTGACTTGTGCGGGAATCGAACCCGCGACCTCAGGCGTGGCAGTCGGTTACACTAACCACTACGCCATTGAGGCCGACAAATTATATTAAGTACCTACGTATACAAATCGCGAAAGTCTAAAAACGTTTACATAAAGACTCACCCTTATTATTTTTCTTCTCAGGAGTTATCCCAAGGAGCAGACTCGAATGCATCAGGTGCAGTTGCCGTGTTAGAACTGGCGCGTATATTCTCCCGCCTGTACTCTTCAGCGTCAGTCCGAGGTGGACCTTCACTGCTGTTCGTGCTCACTTCTATAGGACACTCGCTCAACTACTTCTCAGCTAAGAAGTGGCTGGAGGAACAGCTGGATTCTACTGACGCTGCTTTGTTGCAAGTAAGTTTTGTTTACTGTATGAATGGAATGGCACATGTCCAGACAAAAGACTGAAAACCAGTACAAATTTGGGATCTTGTTCGTTCTCATCAGTACAGATAGTTTTTGGTTCCTAATAATGACTATGCTATGCCGGTTGCTTAGCATATTGGATGCTAAGCAACCGGCATAGCATATGAAAGATTGTATAAAAAAGATATTTAGAGAAATATATTTGGTTATTCAGTAAAGAATGGGCATGATATACATTATTGTTTGAAAATTCGACTCGGAAAGGAATGAACTCAAAATAATGCAATAATATTTTAATTTTAAAATGAATTGTAATGTTAGTAAGAAAAAATTACAAGCATGAAATTTTTTGTTTGAGGTTGCTCTCAGTTCTTTATCTGAGAATGACCATTCTACAAACCTATTAATAGTTTCAGAAAAATGCGTGGCAAGCATACATACATACAATTCTATAAACTTATGTACCGTAAATTGGGGTGTATTGCAACTACTACCGGAGGCCCAATCACCCTCTTTCCCCCATCCCGCTCCCTTTCCTTCCCACGTCCTTTCCTAAAGGGTCGGCAACACGCAAGTGATGCCTCTGGTGTTGCAGGCGTTCATAGGCTACGGTGACCACTTACCATCAGGTGGGCCGTATGTTTGTTTGCCACCTTAGTTGTATAAAAAATAAAAACTACTGGGGTGAAAAACAATATTCTTTTGAAAACAGTTCATCTTTATAATGACAACATTTTACATTGTCTATAGTAAAAATTAATATGGCAATATTTGGTTTTAATGTAAAATTTTAACGTTGGCAGTACTGAGTTACGTCATTTGATCAAATGTGTTGTTTTCGACCCCAGTAGTTGGAATACACCCCAATTTACCGGTATATTTATTTATAAGCACTAGTAAATTATCTTATGTGAATATATTGGAGTTCTAATAATATTACATACATAGTTTCAAGTTGGTTAAAACCATTCTGCATCCCGAAAATCCTAATTTTGACTATTTAGGTTCATGAATTATAAATTTGACATCTGTTTACAGAGATTCCACAATAAATTTGGGTCAAGTGCAGTTTAAAAAAATATCTAAACCGTATCTAAATCCTAAAATTAGAACTATAATGATATGTTCAATGTTAGAGGCACGTTCCATAACGGCTAAAGTATGTGCTTGTGTCTCTCAAGCATCGATCCGAAACGATACTTCCGACGATATACAAAGACTAGCTAATTGAAAGCGCTCCACTCAAGTGAGATGACGGAAACGAAAAGATACGTAGACTCATGCCCATATGTCCCTGAAGACTAGGCAATGGTGTATGATACCTAATTTTGACAGTTTTTTTTGGTCCCACGTTTCTTTTTTCTTCACCATTCTTTCTTTTTTCTTCTCGGTAACGCAGCGGAAGTGTATAGTGTATGGGCTCTCTGGTTCGAATCCCGGATCGGGCCAACAAAGTTATTGTGTTTTCTGACGAGAAATTCTCAGTAGCTGCCTGGAGTTAGGAAGTAGTGGGTGACACACCACCGTACTTCGGATAGGACGTTTTGTTCACGGGTATACCCGTTTTAAAATAAAAACTCCGATAAAATCTGTATAAAGTAGTTTAATTTAAATTAATTAATATATGTTTTTGACTTTGGCTTAAAAAACTGTCTTTGTCCCAAGGATGTATCTTTCGTCATGTGCCTGGACTCCATTTCCTCGTCTACTTCGATGATGATGCACGTCTCGAAGCCGCCGAAGCCGGGCGGTGCTGCGCACTCCATCAAGTCAAGACTGGGAGTACCCATCAACCATAAGAAGATCAATCTGGCTGAGGAGTTGCTGGCGTGGCAACACGAGAGGTTCAGCATAAGGAGGATGACCGCGTTCACACTCAGCTCGTTACAGGTAACTGTAAAGATATTCAAAATCAGATTAGTTTTATTATGTAGGTAAATGTTAGTTTTGTAAAATGTTTTTTCCAACATAAAGGGAGGATCCTCCGACCAGGCTGGGTGATCGTGCCGCGCCCAACGGTTTTTGTTTATTATTTATTTACTACAATATTATAATTTATAACTATAAATATATAGCAAACTTGGTTTATTTATTTATTTATGTATTTGGGCTAACAAACAGTAGTACAATATTATTGAAAATTACATATTATCATTAAATATAAATGTGCTAATTATACTACCAACAACATTATCCACTGATTACTACACAATATTATATAAAAATGGAGCATGCTACATGCTATGAAAAACAAAGAATCATAATTATATATGGATAGATTCAATACATTAGTTATAAATTAACTAATTAATTAATAGCCTTCAGCGACTGGCAGATTTAGATATATTTGGTGACAACTTCTTTAGATTTAAGAAAAAAATCACTGTATACCTGGGTTCCAGGCTTCGGTAATTATGATACCATACTAGACTAAGTATAATTTCCCATTTTTACTATAACTTTTCTATTTCTTCTTTCTTTTTAATTTCAATATAATTTTAATTTTAATATTATGTTAATATATAAATAAATAAATGTATTTAGAGTGTTTTACTTAGTTTTTGTGGCGAAATTTTTTATTTTTGTTAGATGTGGTTGCCTGTAAGTGAATGAGCACAAGGCATGTCTGTAGGTGTTCTTAAACCTGCGTTAGTATTAGGGACATGATCAGTGGTAATCGCTAAGAGACGATGCGGGCGAACCTGCCTTTGCATGACTGTTCTGGGGACAATGTAACACAGTTTATTTGTTAATTCTAAACAGTCATACCTGTTATGAATGATGCCGTGCAAAAACATAGTTCCCAGAGGAAGCCTCCTGTCTCTCAACGACAGCAAATTGTATTGTAGAAGTAGATAATTATATGACTGATAGGTGTGGCAGCATCTATAATGAAGTGTTCGAAGGAATTTCGGAGAAATTAATGAAGTGTTGGAAGGTTTGCGTGATTTAGGTTTATGGAGTAGTCGTTAATTGTTTACAACGCCATCTGTTGTAGTCAGTCGTAACTTCTTCGTCTGTGTGGAGTCGTTATATTATAGTAAGTCGAATTAAGTGTTGCTGTTACAAGTTGAAGGTTGGTTGCAGACTAGCACTTGTCACGCGATGAAAATATACTATCGATTCGTGCTTGTTTATTCCCGAAGGAATAGTCCAAATTGCATTACACTTGTTTTTTGCAAGATATTTTCAAGGTTCTTTTTGTGCAAACAGTATCAAAAATAGTTGAAAATTATGTATTTAAGAAATGGGAGGCTGTAGTATCTCGTATTAGTTCGTGTCGTGCAACCTTTCTGCGGCGCTCATAGCCGGTTGCACTCACTGATCGGTAAGCGATTAGCCAGGTTAAGTAACGTTGAGTGCGGTCAGTCTATAGATGGGTGACCGCTTAGTGGTATTTCATCTGAGCGTCTTCATGTTTCGGAGGGCACGTAAAAAGTCGGTCCCGGATGTTGTCAAAGTCGTTAAGCCCTGTCAGAGGCCTACGGGCGGCTTGAACAACTCTTGACAACAGGTTGGCCACTAACCACACGAAAAGAAAAAAAAGAGAAAGTGAAGACTTGTCAAGTGACAGAAAAAGTCTGTCACTTGACAATTACTCGACTATCAGATTTCAAACGCTTGTAACTTATTTATTCCAGAGTTGATTTTAGAAATTCTTTGTATTTTGGAGTTTATTTATTCATTTATTTATTTAGGGATAACAAACAGTTGGTTAATATAATAATCCAAAATTTTCATTTATGTTGTTTATGCCGAAATTATTTGACTTAAATAATGAAAAATAAAAAAGAGTTAGCTACCCAATTTTTTAAGTTGTTTCAGTATATCGACTGTGAACTGGCAACCGGTCCTATCTCAATTTTGACAACTTTACAGGCTGAAGGGAAAACGTGTTTGCGTCATTTCTATAGCAAATGATTTATTAAATAAATATAGGTAGTTATTAAACGTAAACAAATTTAAACGTATCTGACATGGGATTGCTTGCAACGCTGCGGAGTATGATATAGTATAAAATTGTCTATGTCAATTTCTATGTCAATAAACATTATTATTATTATTATTTTCTTTATTACTTATTTTCTCTAATAATTACATTTTTAAATATAAATATAAAAGTTATACATATTTAAAAATATAAAAACTGAAATGACCCACCGGTATCGGGTGCAGGGACCAAGCTATCGGTGGTTAGGGCTCCAGAGAAAGGAACCTCCGCACTATGCGCGCCGTGTCGAGCAATACTGCCTTCTGAATCGTGGACTTGACCCAGCTATTCAACGCGAGCCTCTTAAGATGGTGGTCAAGGCTCTTGGCAATTAATCCGTTTACCGAAACGACTATCGGTACAATGATCGCCGAGCCTACATCCCACATGTCGACAACCTCGCGAGCCAAGTACAGATTATTAGTATTATTATTATTGTATCAAATAGTGAAATCTTCAGAAAATTTAGATAGGAGCGGTTGCCAGTTCACAGTCGATATGCAATACCTTTTAATTCTAAGTCTTCCTTAAAATAACTAAATTAAGATAAAATATTTCCATTCCAGAGTCACAAGGACCCATCTCGCAGTACAGTATTAGACACAGCGTCGGAATCCCACCTGAACAACTTAGTGTCGAACATCGCGGTGACGGCGCGCGCGCTCGCGTCCCACGTGTACAACCTCACGGACGAACTTAATGATGAAGACGCCGCGCTATACAATGATGCGCTGGTGAGTTCCTACTTTTATTAAAATTTTATTTAAGACTACTCCAGGAATTCCTGTTTCGTGGGAGGTTACAAACATTCAAACAAAGAACATCCCGACTCGGAACACCTATTTGTGGATCACACAATTTTTCGCCCTGTGAACATCAAATCCACAACACACACATCCCTCTCACAGAATATAAGAGTAGAGCCTCGCTGGCCAAAGCACCCTCTTTCTCCCTTCCCGGTCCTCCTTCCCACTTCCTTTCCTAAAGGGTCTGCAACGCGCAAGTGATGCCTCTGGTGTTGCAGGCGTCCATAGGCTACGGTGACCACTTACCATCAGGTGAGCCGTATGCTTGTTTGCCACCTTAGTTGTATAAAAAAAGCACTCCCTTTCCCCCTTCCCACTCCTTCTCCTTCCCACTTCCTTTCCTAAAAGGTCGGTAACGCGCAAGTGATGCCTCTGGTGTTGCAGGCGTCCATAGGCTACGGTGACCCCTTACCATCAGGTGAGCCGTATGCTTGTTTGCCACCTTAGTTGTATAAAAAAAGCACTCCCTTTCCCCCTTCCCACTCCTCCTTCCCACTTCCTTTCCTAAAGGGTCGGTAACGCGAAAGTGATGCCTCTGGTGTTGCAGGCGTCCATAGGCTACGGTGACCATTGTGTGTTGATACTTCACCCAACCTATGTTATATAAATTAAAATTACAATTTATACTCTAATAATTAATTCACAATGACAGTATGAATCTATAACAAATATCTTTCTAGCGTGGTTTTATACGGCTGGTTTTTTAACATATTTATTTACTATATCTTCAGGTAAACTATTCAAGATCTTAGGAAGTATGTATCGACATATTTTAGTTCTATACAAATTATTAACAACATTGTTTTGTTTTATCTCAAATATATCTGTTTGTATAAAATACTTCACTTTAATACTTCTTACCCATATTTACTAACTCTGCACCACAATTACTTTGGGTATTTGATTATTTATTTTATAGAGTATTTCGATAAAGTTACAGTCATGCAAAAGTTCTCTTTATAAAATATTTTGAACTTCTACTAATACCTTTTTAGAGTTCGAAAAAACTCTTATACAACAGCTTTGTCCGTCCGTCTGTCCGTCCGTCCGTCTGTCCGTCTGTCTGTTATACAACTTTTAACTCAAGAACCGTAAGAGCTAGAGACTCACGGTCAGCGCCATTCGACTCAGCATAATCGATATACCCCCGAAATGACTATGACCTTTGACCTCTGACCTCAGGGTCACGTGGTATCACATGACCTTTGCATATTACTTGTACCATTTTTTCGAACTCTAAGATTTACGACAATTCATTGCTGTTTCTCACTTGTTATTCCTTAATTCTTTAGAGCGTGCGTGCGTTTTATAAAGCTAACTTTTTTAACGTAACCTTCTTCAATTTTGTTACTATCCATCGTAAAATAATTTTAAATAATTTTAGGTTATTGTAATTTTCGCGTTCTAACATACAACCTCATCAAATTTTAATGTGGTTTGTTGTAGGCTGTTGACGAGGCTTCAATAAGGCACTGGTACAAATACCTATCATCTCAGTCGAGAGCACCGCAAGTCATCACCGTCTCATCACCTAACCAAGGTAAGGTCCAATACCAAATATTATCTTGAAGGTCTTAACTAAACTATATATGAAAATCTTAAGAATCACTTTTCTCGCTTGAGTTTGGCAAGGCTTTTGATACTGTATATTTCAATGTCTATTTGGTATACTACGCTTTATTAACACATTTCTAACAGCGATTGATTGATATCCTAGTGGCCTATTTAGACCTAGAATCTTTTACGCACGGGTGATTATTTCTTGTTATACTGTAATATTTCTGTTGGTGTACCACAAGGCGACATTTTATGCCTTTTTTATAAAATTCATTTCATAATAGTTCTGACTTTCGGAAGTTATATGACTTTTCGAAATTATGTGCGTATTGATTGACAATTATCGCCTGCTCCGTGCCTCGGAGAGCACGTTAAGCCGTCGGTCCCGGCTGCCATGAACATCTATGGCAGTCGTTATTGGCAAGTTAGGGCTCTCTAATATCCTGACACTGGTCTAGCCTTAGGGTATCGTTAGCCTTCGGGTTGCGCAGGTAAGATGGCAGTTGCTCCGTGTAAAAACTGATATCCAGTCAAATTGGAATAAACTAGAAAGCCGACCCCAAGTGACTTGGGAATAATGAAGGCTAGGGAGAAAAAGAGAAGAAGAATAGTCACCGCAACCTCTTATGTTGATAATATTTAAACCTATATTCAAGTACTACTTTAAATGTACTTAGTAAGTTGTTTAATATTAACCAGTTATTTACATTTATTTTTAGCAAATATGAATGTAATCATTTTGTAATTTCAGTTAATATTCCGTACATAAGTACTTCTGTCCCAGAAGAATGTCACAAACCGTCAGAGTAAATTTCTCCTATATTAGCAATAGAACATTTATAAATTATCAGTGTGATATACCACCAACAAATTCGTCTAAAAGGGCCCAAAGCAGGGAGTCAGTTTGACGTCTACTGCGAGTTTTAACAACCTTCGGTAATTACGTTCGACTGCCACTAGAGTTGCGCTATGCAATGTGAACCATCTTAACCTACCTAAATTTACCGTGATTTAATGTATTCTTTTCAGGGTATTACCTAGATTGTATGAAAACTATTTGATTATATCTATTTTCTGACTGAAATTAACTTGTATTTGAAACCTGTTTACTAAATAGCATAATGTAACGTCCGCAGGAGTGACAGGCGCGCTAGAGCGTGCGCTGTCCCGCTACATGGAGGTGACGGTGAGTGCGCACGCGCTCGACAAGCGCGAGCCCGAGTACTCGCTGTACGGGGCCACCGCCGCCTCGCTATATGTGTACAGGTCAGTTATTACTATTTTTTTATGAGTTTATGATTACTACATTTGTATAATTGCGCATGATGTCTCGTGTTTGAATCCCGAATCGGGCCAAAGTCATAGGATTTTCTGTCAAGAAATTTCAATAACAGCCCAGTGTTGAACACCCTCGTGCCTTGTAAAGCACGAAAAGCCACCTTTTTTTATACAACTTAGGCGGCAAACAAGCACACGGTCCACCTGATGGTAACTGGTCACCGTAGCCTATGGACGCCCGCAACACAAGAGACATCATTTGCGCGTTGTTGACCCTTTAGGAAAGGAAGTGGGAAGGAAAGGGAGCAGGATAGGAAAAAAGGGGGTGATTGGGCCTCCGGTACTCTAACTCACCGAACGAAACACAACAGTAGGACTACTGCTATTTCACGTCGATATTCTGTGAGAGGGTAGTCCTTCCCCGGTCGAGCCGATTCATGCTGAAATCTCCGGTCGTAGTATCAGATTATCGTCTCAACATGAGATCGTCATCGTCGTAGGATCGTGAGAGTCAAAATGTATATAATATAGACCCTGTATATAATTTATCCCCCTGCTGGGCACTGGCCTCTTAGTGTGAGAAAGAATAGACCAAATTGAATAATCTTGTTTTTTCCTTCCACAGTGTAAAACCGGCAGTATTCGACCTAATACTGACGCTTGCGATCGTCGCCTACCTATCCGTGGTGTACTTCGCCATACAGCTGTTCCCGCGCTTCTACGAAGAATACGCCAAGCTTGTGACGGGCAAATCCAAAGTACATTAGTAGTAGTTCACTGTGGTGTGGTCAAAAATATCAATAGTTATAAGTGCTCTTCTACTCACACTTGTAGAACTTCGCTGTTGAACGAGTGAGTGATCCGATATATCACTCGGTAGAATTATCTATGACGTCATTGGACATGACGTAAGCTATTTTTCTCCAAAGCCATCATTTTTTATAGTTTTGGTATAAACTTGACATACGCAGGCGCCTCATCATTAGTAGACTGATTGTCTTTTTGGTCTCGCGCCATAAGTGTCCTTTGGTAGTATGTTGTAGTCGTGAACAGTTATTTGCATTCTATGGTGTATAGATAATTTTGTCGAGTATTTTGTCTGGTTGGATTTTGAGCACTGTGAGACCAGCATTGAGTATAATAGGCTACCTAATAACTATATTTAGGCAAATGAAGGTACATAATATTATCTTATGTTAACGCGAATGTTATACATTGAAATTAAACTACGACGCCTACGGTAACTGCTTACCATTATGCCGCTAGTATGCTTGTTAACCATCTTTTTTGCATTAACAAAATGCAAAGAAAATTATTTTTGATGGTATATTCAAAATATGTATCAGAGATTTTATTCTTTAAAAATACATCTCCCGGACTAGGAATAATTTTTGGTCCTGGGTGTCCTTTAAACACGTTAAAATAACGGCCACAAAGAAAACCAACATTGAAATACAAAAATGTTGTCTCGCGTGGACATCGAACCTGCAACACTTGACCCAGTAGCAGTAGCGAGGCTACCTTATAAACCCCAATACCACCCATGTGGACAAAAAGACATGGCTATCCTGCCTATATACAGTGTGTCTGGTTAAACATTGTACATACTTAAGGACATGATAATTTATGGTAAGACGTAACGTATAAAAAAGAAATAAAAATAAAATCTGTATAACTTGCAAAGAAAACCTTTATTTTGTATGAATTATCCATAAAATGTGGACACTGCGCACACAGCTGTAGAGTCTAATGACCTTTGATAAGAAAAGGACGGGCGGGGATGCAAATTCGGGAGAGTGCGGGGTGCGGTAGCTGGGGGCGGGGGCGGAGGTTTTGTTTAGCTTTGGTATATGCGCAAGAGTGTCCGCACATTAACTTTTTATTGGATAACTAGTGGTATATGCGCAAGAGTGTCCGCACATTAACTTTTTATTGGATAACTAGGTCAAATTTACAAATTTACTTACCTATTTTTTATTCGGGTTCAGAATCGAGTACTGAATTCCTTCAATATGTCCAGTCTTTTACCAATCAGCCTGTATGTCACAATTCCGATGATGAAAGCTATGAAAGATGCATTTCCTATTGTAAGTAAATTTCATTTGCCTTGTAGTTGTGTAGTTATCAGGTAGCAATAAAGTCCTAATGAAATTTGCAATAAACCGTTGACCCTACTAATATTATAAATAAGTTAGTAAGATATTTAGAAGACTCGTTTAACGTGTAAACCGTTAGACCGATTTAAATAAAACTAGTCACACAGTTTCAGACTCTAATCTGCTACTATACAATTTATAACTGAAAAACACGATAATACTTTCAACTACTCGGGAACTGAACTTGTGATATGCTCATAGTCCAGCAGTCGCATTCACTTCCGCTGTGGCAATGAGGTAATTAGCAAAGGCACCAAGCTCGCATAAAACTGCAAATTTCATTAGAACAATGCATTTATTTCAATATAATAGAATGGTTGTCTAGTTCTATGAAAGAAAATTTACCCCTCGCGGTATAGCATTCATTGTATATGATCCGATGAACTGACGATATCATATATTATTAATCGACCATTATAATAAAACAAGCCACCTCTGTTCTATTGACATCCAAAATTGTACGGAAAAAAAAATACGCTCTATTATGACTGCAGAGGTCATATTAATTTAAATATATTAATGAGTCATCATATGTATAAAATATGTCATATCGGCATTTTAAGTTAAAGGTCAAGGTCATTATTTGACCTTGACTGTGAACTTGACCTTGACCTCTAATAAAATATAGTTATACTAATTTTCATGCATTTCTTTGAATGGTAAAAATGTAGCGATAGGGCAGTGCTAGAGGGAAGAGAGGTTGTGCTTGTCTTGTTATAAAGGTCACATGCAACACTGTTACCACATAGTCACACCACAAACAGTCAAACCTAGTGCTTAAGTGTTGAACAACTTGATTTACATACTAAGTCGTAAGTTCTCACAAATAATTTATCAAATAAAGGAATAATAATTTTCAATTATTTATTTAAATGAGAAATACCTATCTATTTTGTTACTCAATTGACGGAGTGAATGATTGTCAGTTGAAACGTTTATTTATACACATTTGAGTTCAACATTATTTAATCAGCCTGACATAATGAAAGACAGTCAAGAGTATAGGCTGATTACTTTATATCAACCAATCTAAACCGGTCATCCATTCAAAACCGACCGAGCTTTATTTGGCTAATCATATGATCGTAACTAGCTATAAAGATTTGAATGAATGAAAAAACGTCGGATTTTAATGACTTTCGACTGACAGTACATTCACTGTCGCCGCTTGTGAATTATTACGGCTAATGTTTACATCGAGAAAAATATCTTGAATAGATTAAGATGAAAGCAATATTTCCATGTTTATAAAATTAAGGGCCCGTTTTACAAAATCCGAATTAAAATTATCCAGAAGCATTTTCCTCTATTTACTATAAAGTGAAAATTGGCCAAGTATCTAGGTAACTTTGACGAAGTATTGTGAAACGGGTGATAAGAATAATTTGTCAATAATTTATTGAAAGTGCGTAACTATCTCGTCCCCTTAAGTATTAATCAAATTCTAAGATTTTTGTTTTATATGCCAAATGTTTTATTTACTAAATTATTGACAGACCATATCTTAAATTGTTTATTAAGTGGTCTAAGTTATGGTAGTGTACCGAATTTTATTTAATTATTCTCTTAAAATATTGAAATAAAACATATAACTTTTGAAGAAGAGAATGAATGTCATCAGCATAGTCAACTGATGAAATACTTATTCAAATTTACATTTTTCACAGAGTAATAATTTTAATAATAATATGTAATCAATATTTTTAAACATTCGCAACTTTTATGCATATTACAATAATTATAGATATTTGGATTAGAACTTTGAAATCCAATTCAATTAAAAACAAGGTCATAAGTTTGACCTTGAAATATTACAGAACTAAAGGTCAAGGTCGTAAACTTGGCCTTGAAATCTGGTGTGATTAAAAGACAAGTTACTTACACTTTGAATTTTTGATTCACATGGTTTCGACTGTGGTAAAAACTCGTCTAAAGTTTCAATATTTTTTTAATTTTAGATTTTTGAGAAAATAAATCCATTGACTATAATTATTGTAATGTGTAAAACACGTAACTCGGCAGAAACAATTGTGAATTACATGACTCCTTTAACTGAATAAATACTCGGTACTAGTCAGTGAAATCGAAGCGAGTAAATCAACGCAGTGTTGCACACACCGAATTCATATTCCTATTTTGCTAGCTATGTCCAGCAGAGTTACAGATTACATATATACAGATATACCGGTATTCCACGACCAGTACACCGATTTTTGATCAGTGGACCGAATATGAACTACACATATTTTGCGTATATGACCCAAAAACGTTGTACGAATGGATCAATGTCAATGCCTCAATTTTGTCGCATTGTATTTAACCGGCGTTCTGTACTTTACTGGTTTGTGCCAGATAGGAAGAATACTAACCCTTCTCAGTAGTTGTAAATTCTACAGTTATTTCAGCCGAGTATATCAGCCAATGCTTTTGTTAGCCGTCCTGAATGCTTGAAGTTCCTTGTATAGAAAAGAGTTTGTCGTACATAATGTAATGATTTCCGATTTATATGAATATTATTTCCAATAGCTTGGTGTCCACTTCTTTAAGTCAACATAGGGACGATTCTTTTGGATTGATTTATAGACTACTTTGCTTTTCTATTGAACTGTACCTCTAAAAGCAAGAAGTCTAGAACAGTTTGACTGGAATTTGGAGAAGATCATAGTCAACTAATCTTGTGTTCCTACGCTAAAGAAGGGTTTCCAGACTCCTTATGGAGGGGCTGTGCTGTCACCAGTCGACTATTGTTTCTAGGGCTTTCACTTAGCAGCATATATTGGCATTACAAAGAGGAAGAGAGGGCAAGTGGGTCATACCTACCCTTGAAATGCCTGATGCCCATCTCAAAATATAATATTTCAACCCAAAATTTCAGTATTGCATGTATATGAGTATGACTGATTAGGGGCCAGCTCCTCTCTGAGAAATAACTCTAGACACGCCAATTCATACTATGCAGAGTGGACTACGCCCAAGATATAAATCTGGTGTTACAAGCGACCATAGGCTTCGATACCCATTGATGTATAATGAGCTGGTTGGCTGTGGCCACTCTAGAATTGTTCAGTGCCCATCCTAAAACGTTAGGGTTCATGTCAAAATTAGGGTTGTAGGCCATCACTATTTAGAGACCCTGGAAAAACATACCAGGATTTGTTTTTATTGATTTTAATAGGCTTGCATTTCACTGCGATCTCACCTGATGTGAAGTGACGATGCAGTCAATGATGGAGCAAGCTTGCCTAGAAAATACTTATTCACTCGCGACTTGAAGACACCCAGATCACACTCATCGGGAAATACATACTTAGGGTAATGAGCTCCACTCCTTACCGGTACGCATTATGACAGTACAAGCAAAGCGCTTCGTGCGTAAATGTGATATGTCCTCCTGTGTGTACCTATGGCGGTGGTCCGTTAGTCTGGTCGTCCGATGGTAGAATGGATACGGCAAAACGCTTATCATCAGGCAGCCCGTACCCTTTTCTGTGATTATAGTCAAGTGGACACCAAGCCGACCCGAATATTATGTGATAAAATATATTGTTTTATTTATGTATCGAACTGTTGTGTTTATCGATCAGTTTTATCGATTTAGGCTAAGATTTAATATTGTATGGTTTTGGGTGCATCGACCATAATGGTTTAAACGATACTGCTGAGCAAACTTCCTTAATTTTCTGATAATAGCAGTTTTATTATCATTAAAGAAAACATCAGGGATAATCCCTGTGTTGCAGAACCTACTTAAGCAACGTTATGATGATGGACAAACTCGAAGCATACTTGCTTTAAGTCTGGGGATTATATTTTAATAGCTTAGTGCAAGAATCGAACTTAAGATACATTTGCAGTGGTCAAGTAAATATCAAAAGCTTCATAAGAAGAGTAAATGTTTTTTTTAATAACTTATTTAAGTAGGTACTCTAAAATGAAGTTATGTTTTACATTCACACGTGTGAATGTTCGACATGTTGGAAGTATAAAGCCTGGACAGAAAAATAATATTACGCCATGTTGTTGAAATATCGGTGCTAATTTTTGACAGCTGTCAAAGTCGTCACAGGCGCTACAGATTATATTATTATTTATGTAGGTACCTATAAATTAAAATAGTTTAGTAAAGTACTTTTTGAAGGGAAGTTTGACCAGCGTGTGTCCAAGAATTAAATAGTGGATATTTCAGAACAAA
Source organism: Catocala sponsa (assembly GCA_963564715.1). Taxonomy (NCBI): domain Eukaryota; kingdom Metazoa; phylum Arthropoda; class Insecta; order Lepidoptera; family Erebidae; genus Catocala; species Catocala sponsa. The sequence continues at coordinate 23,495,554 of OY751344.1, read as the reverse complement.
TAAACTGTTTGTGTTTGTAAGCGAAAATGGTGGACGCTGCATGGAATTGAATAAATTTTGTTTTAAAATATTGTTATTTTTTTTTACACACGCTTTTCTACATATGGCTGTAATAAAATGTTTTTGTCGAATTTCAAATTTTTTAACAGGACATCTTAATAACACTACTGGGGATCAAAACCGAGATGCATTATTTCCCGGAACCAATGCCATCCACAGGTAAATAATACACTAGCAGTGTCTATAATAAATAACAAAACCATACATGTTATATAAATTCTCATTTATTAAAATATAAATTTATAAACATTTCTTATACTGAAACAATCATTAAAATATATATTGCATTACTTTTAATGTACTTCTTAAAATATAATTTATGGATAAAGAGCTACCTATAAAAATGCTTCAGCCAGGCATGGCACAGACAAATTATAAAAAATATAATAAAATAAAAAAATATTATCATACGACTTGAAGAATAATATCTTATTCAATACTTAGCTATGTGCCGTTATACGGCGCTGCCTTATAATTATAAAATCCTACTAATTTAAAAGTTTCAATACCTATGTCAACGTTTTTAAAAAATATATTTTTGTTTTCTTTAGTGGTCAAATATTTACAAAAGTGATAACAATTTAATGCTGTACTTTTATTAATTCCAAATAATTTTAATGTAATTCAAATATTTCAATAATCAAATATAAATCATGAATGCGCCCACGTTTAATAATGGTCACTTTTCTGGATCGTTAAGTTGCCATCTGATACACATATATAAATATAGTATCATCACGCTCACTCATATTGAAGCTACACTATCGTTCTTTATCTATCGTGTGAGCTCACTCTTCTTAACGTGGACACTTTTTCGTACGATCTAAGTACTGTGACATCTAGATTTAAATCTGTCAAAACAATCATAAATGATGTTGCCACAGTTAGGAGTATAAAATATTGTTCAATAGGTAATTGAGGTCTTGGCTCTTACCAAGTTTCTTTAGATCTTAATTCAATTAACATATAATTACTAGGTAATAGACATTATTTAGGTACCTATAATAGCAAATTAAATTTTGCTTAATTATTACACACACTTATTGGAAGTTGTGTAAATCAAAACATCAGCATAAAATCAGAAAACCAATTGTCGTAATAAAATATTTTCAACATAGAGTTCCGATATAGTCTAATAAACGTCAAATGTTAATTGAAATGCAATCTATGTTCAATTTTGTAATATGTTATAATACAAACTAGATCGAAACTCCACTTTGAATAGTTTTATTGAAAGATTTGGCCTTCTGATGTATTCAGATCTGTAACATTCTTGGTATAACCAACAGACTAAGGCTGAGTACAAAGCAAACAGATCCTTATTCTGTTATCAATAAGGTTGTATTATGCGTCAAAGACTTCCACACTAGCTGCTCCGTTGATGTCCTTCAGTTCAGCCGACTTGAATGTCGCCACGAAGCTGATCTTGCCAACTTTCTGTTGAGGTAAGAGATAGAAATTAATAAGGATACATAGACCCACGCAGTGGCGTATTACACACACATATCACCAGATGTGTGCGGGTGAGCATATTATTTGACGTCCATCGGGCACAGTCAAAAAGTCCAAAGTCGAACATTGCTGCTAAAAATTTCTTAACAGAAAAACCTAGCCCAGGAAGCGAATCCGAGATTCGATCTACAGCCGTTACATTTACTACCGTGGCACCAGTAAGGCAGTCTAGCAGCTATGTCCACCCTTGATAGTTTGGTGTCCACCCTAGGACAGTCTAGTATCCACCTTAGGACAGTCTGGTGTCCACCCCAGGATAGTCTGGCGAGTAAAGTAAGATTTCAGCATTCAGATAACTATCCTTATAAGATATGCCAATGCACATCCATGTATTTAGCCCTACAGACACTACATCAAGATCTCTGAAGAAGCTAAAGAACTTACTTTAGGTTGTATGGGTAGTTCTGCCTTAATGAGCTCGAGTGGTCCCGCGCCGCCCACAGGCAGCTTCAACGTGCGACCAACGATGCCTGATGACGTCACACGGAACTCGCAGCCAGTCAGGCTTCGCTCCAAGGGGTTCGTGAACGAAAGCACAGCCACACCTGCCTGACCCACTATTAGATCGTTGTTGAACTGAAAATTCAAGGTTATGGTTTAACTTAGTTATATTTGCATATATTTAAATACAACATTGTCTGCACGGATAACGTAAAATGGTTGAAGTGGTCGTCTCGCCACTGCATCTGCGCCGAATGTTGTGGTCTGAATCCCGAACCGGATCAGTAATTAATTTGTGTGATTCACAAATAGTTACACCGGGACTAAATGTTCTTTGTTTCTGTTGTTTGAATGTTTGTCCATTGCGACACAAGAATTATTGATAACTAGCTTTTGCCTGCGGCTTCGCTCGCGTTAATTTAGAATTTGACAATCAATTCGGGTTGTACTCTGCTTGTAATAATATAATAAAATTCAATCATGATTTGAAAGACACGTGGCGCCATCTATGATCATAAGAACGTTATTGTTGTTTTCCTCGGAAACAGTATTTTTTTCGGGATGAAAGGTAGCCTGTGTCCGTTTCTGTACACCTTACAACGTATATGCAAAATTTCAGGATGATCGGTTATTTTCGCTTTTATAATATTAGTTAGGATAGGATAGTTAGGATTAGGATGATGATGATGAACGCTGGAGTTAATTTTTAAATACTACAATGTAACTTCGCTTTATCTGTACGGTATCAGTGCAGCTTAGTACAGCAGTTTACCTATTACCAGGTTCAGCACAGCAATCAATTCAATCTGGCAAGCCACAAAACTACATTTAAAAAAGTAAGTTACCTTAATATTGATATTTGGCTTGATGACTTGGAAGTCGTCGTCGTCGGCCCAGGACTGCTTGGTCTCTTCTACGATGGCCATGGCGGATATCTTCATGTTGCAATACTCCACTAGCTTCGGTAAGTAGTCATCTGATTTCACCAGGAGACTTATCTGATCCTCTGCGAATATAAATGTTATTTGTATATTCATATGTAATTATTTAGATACTAGGGTAAGATACCTACAGTGGTCGAAATTGTACCACAGTAAAATATACTTTATGAAAATCTAACGTTATAATTTTTTTGAAGTTGTTTGTTTTTGCAATATTTCTCCATATAAACTTCAACTAATCCAAATTGCACAATCCTGTATGTCATGTAATATAGATTTTTGTAAACACTTTTAGCTAAACTAAATGCTTTTGTTATAGACTATAATGGCTTTATGCAGATGATTGACTTTAAATACCTACCTAATTCCTATTCTAGGCAATCGTTATTTAATTAAACAGACAAAAACATTAATTTGGCTGCCTGTGTTTTGTGACAATATCAATACCTAACAATTAAAGCAGCAAAATTAAGTATTTTATTATATATATTTTATATATCTGTTATATTTTATGTATTCTACAAAATAAGTATGTAAACAACGAAACAACCAAATACCAAAATAAACTTAAATGCATAACGTTTAGGTTTAATTTTGTTCATCATAACTATCAATTCATATATGTATAAATAATAATATTATTTCAAATACTTTTAATAACAATACTCACTTTTATTGGGTCCAATAAACATTTTGCCCTCGGCCTTCTTCACGACTCCTGCTCTCACTCCGTTGTAGAACACACTGGTTGTCGACAACGATGCCTTTATGTTGCGTGGCTACACAGAAAATAGTACTGATTATAATAAACCATATCAATACACTTGTGTATGGGCAGAGATGTAGGTATTATCTGTACATTTCAGGTGATCGAAATCATAGAATTTATCTCTGTAAGCGAGGATCGAAGGTAAGGCCACAAGCCGGACTTCCACTGCAAGCAGCGGAAGGTAGGCAGGTAAGGCAAGGTATTCACTCTGTTTTATTTGCAACTTTACTTGATAAAAGTACACACATATACATACATAGATTCACGCCTGTTTCCCAGAGGGGTAGGCAGACACTACGGATTTCTATTTGCTACGATCCTGACACACTTCTCTGGCTTCATTCACTTTCATCACAATCCTCATACACGCCTGTCGATTCAAGGCGCTCTTAACCTGGCCTTTGTCCAGAACGCCTCCGATCTGATCGAGAAACGTTCGCCTAGGTTTTCCTCTTGCGACTGTTCCATTCACACTAGCCTTATAAACTTTCTTAGTCAGTCTTTCCTCGTCCATTCTTTCTACATGTCCAAACCAGCTTAACATACCCTTTTCTATTCTTTTCACTATATCCACTTTCATGCCTCATCTCTCTCTAATCACACTATTCCTTATTCTATCTTTCAGAGTCACACCACATATGCTTCTCAACGCTCTCATTTCTACAGCATTTATTCTGCTCTCATGCTTCTTTCGCCATACCCAACTTTCACTTCCATACATATATATTTAAAATAAATACCAACAAATAGTCTAGCAGAAAAACAAAATAGACGAACTCATTACAACTTTTACTAGTTTTACTCGTCACATCATAAGAAATATTAGGCAACTCATAAAATGGTCATAAGTCTTTCTTAGTGGAAGATGTATCTAGATAGACCTATATTTTAGCCAGAAGAACTCCTTTCCTCTCGACTATTACACTCTCATGGAAACCCAGCATCACATTCAGTAGGTAAGCATACACTTACGCTTTCATTGGACAAGATAAGATAAGTATATTTATTTGCTTTAACATGTGTATAATATAAACAATCACATGCAAGACAGAAGACAGACAGACAGAAGTCTAATTTCCGTAGTTTGTACCAAAATGTTTGTCTTTTACGTAAATTGGATGTAATATAATACAATACTCTATCACATACACACAACCCCATCTAGCCCAAACTAAGCAGAGCTTGTACTATGGGTACTAGACAATGGATAAACATACATATATTATACTATTTTTGTAAATACATACATAATTTACATAAAAACACCCAGACCAAGACAAACACCCATGTTCATGCACACAAATGTTCGACTTGTGCGGGAATCGAACCCGCGACCACAGGCGTAGCAGTCGGTTACACTAACCACTACACCATCGAGGTCGTTCATAAACAAGGAGACTATAATTATAAGACTTTTTACCTCACTAGATAAGTTTTCAATGTCAACGGTGACTCTGAAGTCCTTGCCAATTGGGACCGTATCGACGTCACGCAAGTTGAACTGTACATCATTTTGTGCTGTGCTCAGCATCTGGTAATACCTGCAATGACAAAAATATAATGAATAAAAAAATTTCGGCGTGATCTTCACTACTGCACGGTTAATATGGTTCCCTCATTGCTGTCACTGTGCCAAGTGGGTTTGAATCCCACACGTGATAAAAAATTGTTTGACTTACAAAGGGATGTTCCGAGAATGAATTTTATTTTGTAGGTTTTCTTTTTTTTTTTTAGCATCCCAATTGGCAAACAAGCATACGGCCCACCTGATGGTAATGGTCACCGTAGCCCATGGACGCCTGCAACACCAGAGGCATCACTTGCGCGTTACCAACCCTTTAGGAAAGGAAGTGGGAAGGAGAAGGAGCAGGAAGAGGGAAAGGGGGTGATAGGGCCTCCGGCACTCTCACTCACCGAACGAAACACAACAGTAGGAATACTGGTATTTCACATCGATATTCTGCGAGAGGGTAGTCCTTCCCCGGCCGAGCCGGCCCATTCATGCTGAATCCCCGCAATTCAGAAGATATTCCTAGTGTAGAAGATGTTTTTAGTGCAATAGAAGAACCAACTGCACGGATGGCGCAGTGTTTTAAGTGGTTGTCTTGACGCCGCCATCAGCGTCAAATGTTTAATTGGGTTGATTCCAACACAGAACAAAAACAACAAGAACATCTTTGCTTCTTACAAGAGTACAGCATGGTATTCTTCAAAAAGGTTTTCCGTATCATCAACATACGTCTGCCTTGTACCTGATGTTCAAAATGATTTCGGTAACCACTTACCGTCACTCGGATCCTATTTTTGTGTGCCACGGTTAAGTTTAAGAAAAAATGTGCCGAAAATTACCTTTTAGCTCTTTCCGAGAATCGTACTCCGTTCATGAGCGCCAGCCTCTCTGAGGGCGTTCCTTCCCTGAACTTGTATTGGTCAGTGATGTCTTCCCGATCCTCGTCACCCACAGGATCGAAGACGTATGGCTTCTTAGTGAGTAGCATACGGCCAATACTGCATAAAACATATCGTCAGAAATATGGTTGAAATACACACAATATAACTAATGTCTAGTCCATTGGTCGATTTGAACCATAATACTTTTATTTATATTTATTACAAATATCACACTCTCTGAAAAATATTTGCGTATGACACAAGGGGTTACGAAAACTGTTAGCTTCCTAGCTCCAAACTACTATTAAGAATTTCTCGAGCGAAACACCCAATTTCGTTTTGTTGGGCCGATCGGGATCTAGAACCAAAGACCTCATGCATAGCAGTCAGCTGTCATGTATAAAGTACCTATATGTAATGAGAGTAAATGAAGCAAGACTGACATGCCAGAATCGTAGCAAGTAGAAATCCTTAATCATTGCCTGGCTCTCCGGAAACAGGCAACTATGTACCTATATCTTAGCACTATTATCGTTACTGGTACTTCATTAACCACTTACTGATATTGGTTGCTGTCAACCATTGAGTAACCAGTTTCGTGTTCAGGGTCGATTCTCCAGCGCATCAGGTCAGCGTTGACCGAAGCCAGCATAAACTCGACGTCGTAGTTCATACCGATGTTTCCTTGCTTGATGGCTTCCAACGGAGCCGGTCCACACTGGTATGATCCTCGGGACAATTCTTGAGGAGTAGCGTCGATGGCTTGCCAGCCGCCGTATCCTAGAAAAAGAAAGTAAAATTTAACATAATATTAATTGTATTAAAAATAAATACAACTAATAAATTGGCGGGTGGCCCAAGACCGGTCTGTGTGAAAAACCTTGGGGGAGGCTTATGTCCAACAGTGAACGTCTTTCGGCTGAAATGATGATGATGATGAAAAATAAACTACATAATTAATTAATAATTGACATAATTCTGAAATTTTAAATTACTTTCGTTAAACACTGTTACTAGTTACTTTTTAATTCTATTTAAGCTAATGAAATTATAAAGGTGGGTCTACGCTAGACGAACCGAGCACGAGCGGAGCACGAGCCGAGCACAAATTTGTGTAGTGTGGACCGACTTACAAGCCTCGAACGAGCGCGCTTCAAGCGTTTGGTTCGTGCTCGACTGTGCTCCGCCTATCGTCGGTTTTTTGACGAACACAAAGGGATTTGCATCGCGCTCCCTACGTTCGAGGACAGTGATTGTTCTAGGCTCGTTGTACGTCCACACTTGACACCGCGAGTATGCGGCTCGGCTTGTGCTCAGCTCGTGCTCGGCTTCTCTAGCGTATACCCACCTTAAAACTAAGTATTTAGATAAATTTTATTGACTGAATGGAACAGTCGCAAGAGGAAAACCTAGGCGAACGTTTCTCGATCAGATCGGAGACGTTCTGGACAAAGGCCAGGTTAAGAGCACCTTGAACCGACGGGCGTGTATGAGGAATGTGATGAAGCCAAAGAAGTCTGTCAGGATCGTAGCAAATGGAAATCCGTAGTCTCAGCCTACCCCTCTGGGAAACAGGCGTGAATCTATGTTTGTATGTATTATTGACTGCTGCAAAGCAACCGAAACGTCGGGGAAAGTGTAAAATTAAAATTAAATCTTGTCGAGCCTGGGGAATTATGATCGTCAAATTAATATAACCACGAAGTTATGCTACTGCATCAAGATGAGGCTGTAAATTTAGATCGCAAACTACTAGAACAAAGAACTTGCCTGCGGTGAGATCAGGTCTGGCCATCCAGACGTCATTCCAGACGTGGTAGTTCCAGATGGAGTCTGCGTTGCTTTCTGCGTTGTTGGGATCGTAGCCCAGTTCCTCCATGGTCTCTGAGTAGTACTTGTCCACTGTGAGAGTGCTGTTCGCGTCGTGGGCGGACACCAGGTTGGACACCACACGGGACGGAATGCCCAGGGCACGGCAGACTGGAATAAAGTAAATAAGAGATTATAGATTTATTTATAGTTAACCAAAGTCAAAAATCTTTATTTCCATAAAAATGTGTAAACAATTCTTGGCGACGTCAATTAACTGCTAAATATATATATATATAATATTCTACCACATACACACAACACCATCTAGCCCAAACTAAGCAGAGCTTGTACTATGGGTACTAGACTATTTATATTTTTTTAAATGATATATCAATTTTGCATTGAAAAAGCCTGTTCGAGGAGAAATAAAACGGTGTAAATCAATTACGTAAATAAATTAAGCATCAGAAAGCAGGAGATTGTTGGACTGACACGCATAGGTCTCAAGTTCGTTCCAAGGGCGCGCATCTCTAACTTTCCGAAGTTATGTGCGTATGAAATAGTTAATTAACGATCACTTTTACATTGTAGGAAAATATCTTGAGGAAACCTGCAAGAGTCTCCATAACGTTCAAAATTCAAAATTTAATTTATTTGCATAAAACATGGTAGGTAACAAGATGTTCAGTAAAATATGTGTACAGCATGTTTTGCCGTGGCACACGGCGCGCAAAATAATATTAAATGAGATAAATTAGATAAGTTAATATGAATTAAACATTATACCTTATAATCAAATTAGTATTATAGAAATAAAAGTAAAGTAAATCTCAAATCAAATTAGACATTAAAATCAAATTAAAGAAAATAAGATAACTAAACATTATAATTATAGATTAAAAACAATTAAATATTAAAATTAGTTTCATTAAGGAATTCATGAATACTATAATAACATTTATAGGCTAGAATTATTTTCAATTTAATTTATTTTGTTCCCGAGCATTATGTGAAGATCTGCGATCGCTGACAGTGGTTAACAGATCTATGGATTTACTTCAACTACTCTGTTACTAACTCCTAAACACGTTACAAAATAAAACCTTTACATTATTATCTTCAACTAACACTTGCTTAACAAGAAAAGTTATTATTTATTTTAGATAAATAATAATAAAAAATTAAAATGATTTATTTTCATTAGCTGAGCTTAATCGCTTAATCTAGTTACAATATTGTTGAAGCGAGCCTTTTAAGCATAACATTGCCTGTGCTAGCATTCCCCCACGTTAAAAAAAATAAAAAAAAAAAAAAGGAGGCCCCGCTCTGCCGTGTGTAAGTAAGCATCCATTGATTAAACATCATAAATATTATTCTGTATTAAAATTGGTTAAAAGGAAAATACAATAAAATATAATAATTAGATAAGTATTCTGTATTAGTTTTTTATCTATATCCGGCTATCTTTTTCCCGCGTTTTGGTTTCCAGCCAAACCGGATGTGGTTGCCTGTTAATACATATTTGTGAACTAAAAAACAAACGTGAAACCGCAGCTCAGGAAATTTCAGATAATACGAATTTGGATTACTCCATCATTGAGAAATTATTTGGTTAGCGGCCAAGCGGTCGCCTGCCGCTAGTTGACCAGGTCACTACGATAGTGTAGCGATATATCAGGTACCATGGGTCGTGTTTGTCAAAATTATATTGAATCTGCCAAGCAATACTTAGTACCGTATCAAAGTCTGGCTCTATGCTTGTCGAAGGCAATAGTCTCGCAAGTCCATTACGTGTTACTTATGTTAAACAAAACAGAGCTCATGCTCGCGGACACCAAGCGTTACAGCTTTTGGTTTTGTGCACCATAAAATACGATATTCTCCTATTTATTTTGCTTCTGAACCCTTGACTTAGTCTCTCAAACTTTTGTTAAACACCAATTGAAATAAATAGATTCTGTTGCTATCCTAATCCTAACTTAATATTATAAAATCGAAAATGAGTTTGTTTGTTTGTTTGTTACCTTTCACGCCTAAACCACTGAACCGATCATCCTGAAATTTTGCATATACGTTGTCAGGTACACAGAAACGGACATAGGCTACTTTTCATCCCGAAAAAAATTACTGTTCCCGAGGAAAACAACAATAACGTTCTTATGATAATAGATGGCGCCACGTGTCTTTCAAATCATGATTGAATTATATTATTACAAGCAGACTACAACCCGAATTAATTATCAAATTCTGAATTAACTCCAGCGAAGCCGCGGGCAAAAGTATTTAGGTATATTAATTGCTTACGACGTTCACCTACGACAAGCTGAAGCTAAGAATTCCGATCGTAATCACTTTGCGGTAATTCTGATATTAAACCAAATCTAGATAGCCTATGACTAAGCCTACTATTGGCCATTATTAAGGCTTTATGATATTCATTATCTAGACAAAATATTAGATCAGAGATAACTAGTGTGCGAAGTTTAAATATTACGTCATAATGTTAATCTCTGAGTTGCATAAATCTACCTAACTATGCACTATGAAAAGATAGGTGATGTCATGTAATTAGGTAGAATAGTTTGTTTATGTATACACCTAGAGTGTAAAATGAGAGGTAATTCTCGCATTAGGAATAAAGTATGTGCCGTACACTTTACAAACATTCAAACAACGATCATAGAAAACACCCAGGCTCTAAAAATCTTTTCGTCATTCAGATGACTGATAAAGACTGAAACTTGAGAGTAGTAGAGCCTCGCTGATTTCAGCATGAATGGGGCTGGCTCGACCGGGGAAGGACTACCCTCTCACAGAATATCGACGTGAAATAGCAGTATTCCTACTGTTGTGTTTCGTCCGGTGAGTGAGAGTGCCGGAGGCCCAATCACACCCTTTCCCCCTTCCCGCTCCTTCGCCTTCCCACTTCCTTTCCTAAAGGGTCGGCAACGCGCTAGTGATGCCTCTGGTGTCGCAAGCGTCCATAGGCTACGGTGATACGGTTCAATACTTTGAAAAACCAGCGGTGAATGTTTTGGGATGGAGTTCGAAACCTCTTCGAGGCAGCAGAGGTCTCCCATATGCTATCGCTATTTGGAGCCTCTAGGTATTATATAAAGACGTACCAGTAGTGACAACTCCAGCGAACACCCAGCATTGTCCATAAGCTACAGGTTCCTGTGTTTCAAGGAACTGCTCTAGGATGTCCACGGATCCGGTCCACTCCGAGGGTGCTGTGCCATCCTCATACTCCCCATCCCATCGGCCCACCAGGACTCCACCGTCATCATTCTCGTTCACGATCTTGGAAATCACACGCGCCATCTTCACTGGGTCGCCACGACTAGAAAAGAATATTATAATAATTATTTAGACATTTATCTACTTCTCATGCTAACTAATAATATAAATGCGTATATGAGTTTGTTTGTTTGTTACGCTTTCACGCCTTAACTACTCGACTAATCATTATGAAATTTCGCATACACATTGTCAGAGGAACAAACGGGACACAGGGTAGGTACCTTTCATCCAGGCAACTGTACTGTTTCTGAGCAAAGCCGCGGGCAAGAACTATTATATACTCAGAATGCACCTTCAGTAGGTATTTATTTAAAGCGTAAATATTAAAATATAGTCAGTTATGTGATGATAATGAATAATGACTACTTAACTTTACATATATTTTATTGCGTTTTAAATACTTAGTGTTTGAATTATACACTACTAGTTTTCCCCGCGGTTTCACCCGCGTAAGTCCCGTTCCCGTGGGAATATCGGGATATAAAGTAGCCTATGTGTGAATCCAGGTCTCCAGCTATCTACATACCAAGTTTCATCGCAATCTGTCCAGTAGTTTTTGCGTGAAACAGTAACAAATTAGTGTTAGTTTTATTATTTTATTTTTTAATTATACTTTGTTTTTTTTATTTCTTCGTGTTTTGCGTGTGCCCTTGTGTGCCAAAATAAATATTTTTCTTTCTTTTCTTTCTTTCTTTCTTTCTCTCATACATCCATACATCCATACAAACTTTCGCGTTTATAATATTATACGTACTAAATCATGTTTTTATTGATGTCTTTATTGCAACATAAAATTAAAATAGGTAGGTACCTATTACACATATTAATTGAACGTGTAGTTTCTAATACAAAATCTATACAAATCCTTACTCCTTACTAATATTATAAATTCGAAAGTAACTCTGTCTGTCTATCTGTCTGTCTGTCGGTCTGTTACCTTTTCACAGCTAAACCACTCAATGAAATTTGGTAGAGATATAGTTTAAAACCTGGGGAAGGACATAGGCTACTTTTTATTGATGTAGGTACCACGCGGGCGGAGCCGCGCGCAAAAGCTAGTAAATAAAATTGAAGTGTTTGTTTGCACTTTCCAAATAACAACCTTTGACAACGCGTATGTGAAATTATTAAAATATAAATATTAGTTTGTTTTCGTAAAGCAAATTACGATATTGGTAGTCTATAATATTTGAGATAAAGAATATAATTTATGGTTCTGCGGATAAAGAGGTCATAAAATTTGTGATAAATATAATCTTTTAAGTATGTATCAACTAAATTGAATAAACACGTTCATTTCGTTTTACAGATCAGCCGGCTCGTTGGTCTAGGGGTATGATTTTCGCTTAGGGTGCGAGAGGTCCCGGGTTCAAATCCCGGACGAGCCCATAGTTTTTTTATGGTCAACATTATTTTTACAAATTATTTCTTTGTTAATGTATTTTCAACTATTATTACTCAAATCTGCCTATAGCATGCAGGTATTTCAAAACTTTTATTCTTTAATTTTCCTATTGGTGCCGTAGCATTAGTTTGCGAGAGATTGTGAGTTACTGGGTACGATTCCCGAGTTGGGCAAAGTTTGAGTCTTCTCCAATGCGATTTTCCGTAACAGCACGGAGGCCACTGACGCTAATAAATGGCAAAAGACACCCTATCACGTAAAACCTAAACCATAGTTGGCGATATGGGTGTAAAACACCTATACCTACTCCTTTAAGTCCTCGATGGCGTAGTGGTTGGTGTAACCGACTGCCACGCCTGAGGTCGCGAGTTCGATTCCCGCACAAGTCAAACATTTGTGTGCATGAACATGGATGTTTGTCTTGGTCTGGGTGTTTCTATGTATAATATGTAAGTATTTACAAAAAAAAGGAAGTATAATCATGTATGTTTATCCATTTGTCCATTGTCTAGTACCCATAGTACAAGCTCTGCTTAATTTGGGCTAGATGGTGTTGTGTGTATGTGGTAGAATATTATTATTATTATATGTCATGCTATTTCTGACGTCATAAGCAAAAAAACAAAATTAAGATTTTACCTATTTAGAATAAATAAAAAAGACGCATTTGCCAGTATATTTATATATTGAATCGAAGTAGGCGTTACGTGGTAGCAGTCTATTGTTTTAAAATTATTGGGAAAAGAGGAACCCGCCACGCACCCAAGGATTGACCTTTTTATTCGACAAATACATTTTTTTTGTAGATTTTTTTTTCTACAGATACCTTTTTTAAGAGAAATTTATTTTGTCAGATTCGATTTTTTTCTTCTACAGATACATCTTTTTTTTCTGCAGATACGTTTTTTTTTCGACAGATACTTTTTTCTTATGTCGGCAGATTTGTTCTTACATAACAATTTACACATAGTCATTAAGATATAGTGAAGTCAAACAGTTATAAAGATTACTGCATTGTGCAAATGTACCAGTAAAGAGTGATAGAAATAAAAATGATGTAATAGTTCGTCAACTCACTCGTCATTTCACCCTCAATAAGATACTTTAATTTTTTATGGGTAGTATTTAACTGCACAGCAAAAAATACTAATTGCACAGCAAAATATGCTTACCAAAAATACTAAAGCACACTAAAATATATTTAAAGAAATCAAATTAAGTCGACGGAGCCCCGCTTGGCGGGGCTTCTATTTTTAGGTGGGTTTAAGAAGGAACCTAACATAACCTTTTTTTTTTTTTTTTGGTACCAACCCTTCCGAGACGGAATGCAGTGATTTGAGGCGTATAGGGGCTCGTTATGATATATTTTAGTAAGCATACTTTGCTGCGCAATTAGTATTTTTGGTGGTCATTCTATTTAATCCCATTTTTATTACCGAAATCTATAGAGAATTTTAAGTTTCCAAAAAAGAATTGGGCTCGTCCGGGATTTGAACCCGGGACCTCTCGCACCCTAAGCGAAAATCATACCCCTAGACCAACGAGCCGGCTGACTTTTGAACCGAAATTAAGACTAATAAGTCAATAACATTCATACGTAGCTAACCAAAAAAACATACTGGTGCCAATTCTGTTGTCACAAAATTCTCTAAACTTAACTAAAAATCACTAAAATTTAGTTTAGTCCTGTCAAATGACATTTCGTATTCTGAAATCGTTAAAAGTGACAGGACTAAACAACATTTTAGTGATTTTTAGTTAAGTTTAGAGAATTTTGTGACAACAGAATTGGCACCAATACCTATTTTCCGAAGGCAAAATGACAAATTATTGTTCTATAGTAATAAATTGTGATTGAAATAACAATCTTTTAAGTATTATTGCAGTAAAAGATTAGGAATTATCATTATTAGGTATATTAAAGCAATTTAAAATCTTACGAATGTTTATCGATTTCTGTCGCTGACTATAGGTATTATGTACTTACTTCTTCATATTAAAACTATTTTAAACTCACAGATAATATAATTATCATTTAATTTGGGATTAATTGGTATATTTACAATTATTATAATTATTCTTCTTCTTCTCCCTAGCCTTTATTATTCCCAAGTCACTTGGGGTCGGCTTTCTAGTCTAACCGGATTTGACTGGATATCAGTTTTTACATGGAGCGACTGCCATCTGACCTCCGCAACCCGAAGGCTAACGATACCCAAGGCTAGACCAGTGTCAGGACATTAGAGGGCACTGACTTCCTAATAACGGGACCGACCGACGGCTTAACGTGCTCTCCGAGGCACGGAGCAGGCGATAATTGTCAATCAATACGCACATAATTTCGAAAAGTCATATAATTTCCGAAAGTCAGAGGTGCGCGACGTGGGTTCGAACCCGAGACCCTCTACATTGCAGTCTGTTGGTCTCCCCACTGAGCTATCGCTGCTTATTTACTTATTATAATAATAGCTATATTTTGAAATGCATATTTTTACTAACAGAAAATAATAATTAAAAACGTGGTATAAATCAATTATCGTATGTTTGTGTTCGTAAAACTCAAAAAGTAGTTGATGGATTAATTTAAAATTTTATGTTTTATTTTATTTGATTTTATATAAGAGTGTTTTTATGTAATTTTTATTCCAACTTTCCCATGGGACCGGGATATATCAAATATCCGTTGCCGAGTTTAGCGAGTATAAGGACAATAATCAAATAACGGACCTAAAATCACCCAGACTTAGAATAATTATATCTATTTGATTACACGAATGTTTGTCCTGTTTGGGAATCGAACCTACATCACTCACCACAGTGGCGTGGCACTTACACCATTACTCTATCCTTATAGTAAAAGTGAGTTCCTGGCGATAAGTAAGATTAACACATTGTATGTATAATGATACGTCTCAACATTCCCAAAAGGTTAAGCAAAGGACATCGCGAATGTGTTATGAATGCAAATATTTTAGTAGACATACAGAAAATCTTAAATCCAAATAAAAATTCAAGGCTGTACGCTTAAATTTGTCAGAAATAGATCGTTTAATAACAAATAAGTTTATCCTGACTTAGATAGATGAACATTAGACTGTTTAAATATTTAAAGCTGAACTGGTATTTTGCTGTTGTTTGAGGAAGTCTCTTATAAGATTGATTGGTAATACCTAGTGTCTAAATAACTAAATGCAGTTCACTCAATGGAACCTTGCAAAATAGACTATTGTTGAAAAACTAACAGATGGATTGTAAACACTGCGGTATATAGTACGCTTTGCAGAAAAGGCTTTTGTTTTATAGGTACACTAGATGTTCCCGCGGTTTCACCCGCGTTTATCGTTACTGCGCCGCCCCCGTGGGTCGTAGCGTGATGTTATATAGCCTATAGCTTTCCTCGATAAATAGGCTATCCAACACTAAAAGAATTTTTCAAATCGAACCAGTAGTAATCACGCAGAATAAACCAGGAGAAACATCGTTTGTACTATGTCTGTAATGGGTAATTATTTTGCTGCGATGTTATTTTACAACTGCTATATCTCCTAAGATATTCATTGAAATCGAATGATGTAAAGGGCAATTTTGTTTTAAATTAAATACTTGTGATGAATAACGTATTTATTTGGATAAGGATTAATATCATGTTTATAAAAATACCTTCGCAAATAATGCATTATTTTAGAACAAATTTCGTTAGCATAAAAATGGTTATAGTGAACCAACCTTAAAAGATAGACATATGCTGTCGCGGACTTTTTTTTAGAACTTTTAAAGGGAAACAATTCTGTCATACATGATTTTTGCGAAACTTTAACTGTTTACGCAGCGCACGCAGCGGAAGCTCTCAAAAGGAAAAAATACTCTCCGATTTTGAAACATTCTTCATTGGTGCTCCGCTCCTATTGATCTTAGCGTGATAATATATAGCCTATAGCCTTCCTCGATAAATGGGCTATCTAACACTGAAAGAATTTTTCAAATCGGGCCAGTAGTTCCTGAGATTAGCGCGTTCAAGTAAACAAACAAACAAACTCTTCAGCTTTATAATAATGAATTACATGCATATTGCCCCAGCTTTGGAATACGAACCTACTGATGACATTGTCATTGGATAATCCAGCTTCATCCATAAGGGTGCGTTTTCACTAACGCAGAGCTGGGTGGAGTTATTACAAAATTTAGAAACTGTTACACTACTAAACTTTATAAAATTTTAAGCTAATTAAATTATTGAAACTATTAAAACGATTTATATTTATGTTTACACTTTCCCCGACGTTTCGGTTGCTTTTCAGCAGCCATGGTCACGGGTATAATCTATACTAATATTATAAAGCTGAAGAGTTTGTTTGTTTGTTTATTTGTTTGTTTGTTTGTTTGCTTGAACGCGCTAATCTCAGGAACTTCTGGTCCGATTTGAAAAATTCTTTCAGTGTTAGATAGCCCATTTATTGAGGAAGGCTATAGGCTATATATCATCACGCTAAGATCAATAGGAGCTGAGCACCAATGAAGAATGTTTCAAAATCGGAGGGTATTTTTCCCTTTTGAGAGCTTCCGCTGCTTGCGCTGCGTAAACAGTTAAAGTTTCGCAAAAATCATGTATGACAGAATTATTCCTCTTTAAAAGTTCTAAAAAAAAGTCCGCGATAGTATATGTCTATCTTTTAAGGTTGGCTCACTATAACCATTTTTATGCTAACCAAATTTGTTCTAAAATAATGCATTATTTGCGAAGGTATTATTATAAACATGATATTAATCCTTATCCAAATAAATACGTTATTCGTCACAAGTATTTAATTTAAAACAAAATTGCCTTTTACATCATTCGATTTCAATGAATATCTTAGGAGATATCGCAGTTTTAAAATAACATTGCTGCAAAATAATTACCCATTACAGACATAGTATGTACAAACGATGTTTCTCCTGGTTTATTCTGCGTGATTACTTCTGGTTCGATTTGAAAAATTCTTTTAGTGTTGGATAGCCTATTTATCGAGGAAGGCTATAGGCTATATAACATCACGCTACGACCCACGGGGACGGCGCAGTAACGATAAACGCGGGTGAAACCGCGGGAACATCTAGTATAATATAATAGTGCCACTATATTGTATGTAACGTCTATAGTAATAGATCAACATAACGAAATCTGTTAAGGAGTTTTCACTTTGAAACTCTTCTAACTGAATTGCTGTGTCTGCCATTAGACAAATAATAATAACTAGCGGTCGCCTAGTGCTCGAAATTCGACCAAAGTTTGTCTGTAAGATATTGCTGATATATGTCATTATATATTGATATATGTAACCATAGTTACGCGCTTCCACTGCGTGTGTCAAATGCATGGTTGTGTGTGTAACGTGTTATTTATTGAAAATAATGTATTTTACGCATAATTTTTAAAAAATATTAGCATTCGTCACTTCTTCTCTGTATAAACTATAAGTGTGCGAAATTTCATACTCCTCCGTCCGCCCAATTTTCGTAAAAAGGTATCCAAAGTTTTCGCTTCACGTATTAATATATAGATATTCTACCACATACAACACCATCTAGCACAAACTAAGCAAAGCTTGTACTATGGGTACTAGACAGTGAATAAATATACATATACACCACTTCTTTTTTTGTAAATACATACATATTATACATAGAAACACCCAGACCAAGACAAACATCCATGTTCATGCACACAAATGTTTGACTTGTGCGGGAATCGAACCCGCGACCTCAGGGGTGGCAGTCGGTCACACTAACCACTACGCCATCGAGGCCGAAATGAAAGAGTTCATAATATTATTTCACGGTTACGCGAATTTTATTCATTGAAATTAAACTACTTTATACGGATTTTATCGCGTTGCTTATTTTAAAATAAACAACACGATAAGTAGTTTAATCTATACATCTATACAAATAAATAAAATTGAAGTGTCTGTTTGTAATGTCAAAATAACAGCTTTTTATCTAATGCATATGAAAGTATATAAGGTACCTATACGAAAAAATCTATTTTAAAATTTTTGTCTGTCTGTCTGTTTGTTCCGGCGAAACGGCTGAACCGATTTTGACGGGACTTTCACTGGCAGATAGCTGATGTTATAAGGAGTAACATAGGCTACTTTGATTTTAGAAAAAATAGGGTTCCGCGGAGACCAACACTTTTTAGTTAAAATCTACGCGGACGAAGTCGCAGGTAACAGCTAGTTTCGAATAAAGTAGTACTTCTGAAAGCTATTAAATCGCCGATCGTTACACTTAAGCTAGCATACTGCCTGGGTCTTTATAAAGATTATAGTATGGCGAATGCAGTTTAAATGTCCTTCTTTAAACATGCATCGTTGGTTTTACATCCTGGTCACGTCTTATGACGGTATACGAATCTAACCTCACACATTCGAATCTCCGTCTGTTCAGTGTCATGTTAATATGGTTGTTTTGTTGTTGGAACTATGCCCGGAGATCCCTATCAAATTAAATCAAAATATCTGTATTCATAAAAATCAGAAAGTAACGCTTATGAAAAGAGCAGCGATAGCTCAGTGGGGAGACCAACAGACTGCAATGCAGAGGCTCTCGGGTTCGAACCACCTCTGACTTTCGGAACTTATATAACTTTTCGAAATTATGTGCGTATTGAGTGACAATTATCGCCTGCTCCGTGCTTCGGAGAGCACGTTAAGCCGTTGGTCCCGACTGCCATGAACATATATGGCAGTCGTTATTGGGAGAGTGTCGACACAAAAGATCCCACTGGGTCGAAGTGTCGTCGGTCTGCACTGACTGGCCCCCACATAAGATAAGATAGGATAACCCTTAGGAACGTTT
This sequence comes from Catocala sponsa, assembly GCA_963564715.1. Classification (NCBI taxonomy): domain Eukaryota; kingdom Metazoa; phylum Arthropoda; class Insecta; order Lepidoptera; family Erebidae; genus Catocala; species Catocala sponsa. The sequence continues at coordinate 23,476,080 of OY751344.1, read as the reverse complement.
AATGTTACATTTATTAAACTACTAGATTTGGTTAGATTAGAACTTTTTCTGAATGGAAGGTACTCTATGTCTTATTCTGTAATCCTGACAACTTGTATGCAAAATTTCCTGTTGATTGGTTAAGTAGTTAAGGCATTTATAATACTGTTACTAACCAAATCTAACCTACATTTATGCGAGCGAAGCCGCGGGCAAAATCTAGTCTACCATAACCAAAGAAAGTACTTACTGGCTAAAAGGCATTTCGGCTCTGTCCAACATCAGCATGCACGCCGGCAACACGTGCTGGTCAAACTGGCCATAGGACCAGGGTTTTCCACGCGTAGTCTTGATAGGCCCCACCCACACTTTGCCCACGTCATTCAGCACGTATTCCTGGAGCAGCATTGTTTCTTCCATGTATGTCTGGTCATCTAGGAAAAGTAAAAAATGTTAGGCCACAACTTTTTTTTAATTTTTATTGTGCTCTTCAAAATGACCACACTCCACCTGACGGTAAGCAGTCGTGTGGTCTAAGAGCAGTGGCCTCCACACCGCCCTCATAGTAGCCGAGGCAATGTTGAGGTCCCTACTTTGACGGCCTGAGAAGGTGCTTTTTCACGCCCCGCTTAAAGGACCCAGGATTGAAGGAAGAAGGAAACACGTGCCTTGGCAGAGAATTCCATGCCTTGGTCGTTCGGCAGAGGTATGAGGACCCAAACTGCGTAGGGGTGCGGTGCGTTGCCCTTCGGGTACATACTAGTGCGGATCTATGTACTGCCTGATGCATAGAGTCACACTTATATTTACCAGGGTACCTAATTGGCATTGGTTTAACGTTGACGCAATCGAACCGTTTACCGCGTTGGGCTCTCTGATTGGTTAAGAGCTTGGAGTGGACCCATCAGAACGCCGAACGTCATAATCGTTTCGATAACGTTATCTTAAAACAAATTGGCACTATAGTACAGTAATTTTATCTGAAAAGTGTTTCGGGAGCTATCAAACTAAAATTCAGTTATTTCTTTAAAACATATTTTCTAATGAAATGGAATGGAATGGACGAGGAAAGCCTGACTAAGAAAGTTTATAAGGCTAGTGTGAATGGAACAGTCGCAAGAGGAAAACCTAGGCGAACGTTTCTCGACCAGATCGGAGGCGTCCTGGACAAAGGCCAGGTTAAGAGCTCCTTGAACCGACGGGCGTATATGAGGAATGTGATGAAAGTGAATGAAGCCAGAGAAGTGTGTCAGGATCGTAGCAAATGGAAATCCGTAGTCTCTGCCTACCCCTCTGGGAGACAAGCGTGAATCTATGTATGTATGTATGTATATTTTCTAATCCAGTTTACGTACTACCCCAGGGAAAGAAATATTAAACATTTGAAATACGATGGCATACTAAATGTATGACAGGCGAAATGTAATTTGAACATTTCATAAATAGAATAGTATATTAAAATATTTATACATCCTTGCCTTCTCAGTTAATTTACCAAAAAAATAGTGATTAAATGAAACAGAAATGCGAAATTGGTAGCTTACAATTTCGCATTTCTATTTCATTAAATCTGAGGAACTGCATAATCTTTTGTTTTAAGATTTATTGAATGGGGAACGATAAAGGCTACTTTTTATCCTTCAAAATTCATGGTTTCTATTGGATTTTATTTACCTTATCCAGGAGCAAAACCGGGGGCAAAGGTCATTGTAATCATACATCCCAAAAAATCTTTACATTTCTTCTAACACAATTAGGTAAGACATAGATTAATAACTCGGTTCGAAAATGCTTTAAAAGTTAACTTAACAAAAAAATACTTCGTTCAGGCGTACGTACCAGGGTTCCATGGGTTGAAGAGGATGTACAGGTCCTGGTCGAAGTCGTATATCGACCTCTCTTGAGAACTCTTCACCCTGGTCACCACTCGAAGCACCCAGTTACCGATGGGCACCGTGACCGGGGTTGACACCTGATGATAACGAGAAAAATGTTATATACTCATATAATAATGATCAGGTTACCCTGATCAATCAGGGTAGAACGAGATTTTGACGACGCTTTCACTTTACTTAATCTTAGTTTTTTTTTTTAAAAAGACATCTTCTACGCTTGGAATAATTCTGTGTCGCGGAGGACTTTACAAACATTCAAACAACGGACACAAAGAACACTCAGACTTGGAATAACCATTTGTGGATCACACAAAGTTTTGTCCCGTGTGGGATTCGAACCCATAGCACTCGGCGCCGTGGCAGTGGCGAGGCGACCACTTAAACCACTACGCCATCCGTGCAGTCACTTCTATTTCGGTTTTATGTTAAACTAGCTGTTCCTGCGGTTTCACCCGCGTTTATCGTTACTGCGCCGCCCTCGTAGGTCGTAGCGTGATGTTATATAGCCTTATATAGTTATATTCCTCAATAAATAGGCTATTCAACACTAAAAGAATTTTCAAATCGAACCAGTAATTCCTGAGATTAGCGCGTTCAAACAAACAAACTCTTCAGCTTTATAATATTTGTAGGTATAGATAAAATATTACCAGTTTTGGAATTAATTTTTGCCCAAATTTGTGCTGGATATTGTTTTACGTATTTGGCTTCTTGGCGCCCCTTTGCATCTGGTGCCTAAAGCGACCACTCCTCTCGCTCTAATCCAGAGCCGGGCTGATATAATAATTCACTGTATTAAGGCGCAGTAGTTGACATACTAAAATTTTCGTTTCTATTATAATAATAATCTCCTGAAGAAGGAGGTTCTTATCTTTGGAGTCCTAACTACCGGCAGCTTAGACCCTGTGCTCGATAGAAGTTTATAACTTGTCACACTGCTAGCCACGGACCTCTTAATAGTATTACAAGGGTTGATAGTAGTGGATTATCGATGTTCCATAAGCATACGATGTTTGCGGTCGATCACAAGATTCCAGGTTCAATGTCGGACAAAGATATTAAAATTCTTAATAGTAGCGCATTCTGGCACTATGCCCAGTAAGTGGCTGCGCATCGATCCCTTTTAGATGGGAATAAACCACAGAAGGCGCAATGTTGATGTAATATATTACAGCCATAATTATATTCTCGAAAAGCTACATGATGTGACCCTATGAAAAGATGCCCTTCGGGAATGTACAGAATAGTAACCACGTATATATTTAGCAATGCAATGAAGTTAAAGTTTTGTAGACAGTGCATTTGAGTACCTACTTTAACGGTTTAAGATTACCCATGCAAGCACTAGTGACTAGCGCATATAATCTAAGCATGACCTCACTATAAACAAGGGACTACGAGGGAATTCCATTAGACAGCGCATACACAATCAGATAAAAGTAATAAAACTATAATACTACAGCAAAATGACGGTATTTCCTCGCTATTTCACAATAATTTATGATAAAATCTTGTTCTACCAGATATTGTTAAAATAAATGGTAGAAAATTACCACAATATTAATAAATAATAATTTTAAAACCTGTATGATGAGTTTATGGTTCGTGTCTTGTAAACATACCGGTCTTGACCGACTCGGGTATGCGCAAAACTTACTAATGGTGAAGCTATAGAAATAAAGTGCTCTAGGGATTGACCACATTTATATGGCGTACTGTCAATATACTTTAGCGCTTACACTAAATGAAGTTTATTTGTTCGCTGACTGAAGAGGTACTTTTATCTTACAAGAGTATATACATAAAAGTACATATTTGTATGCCAATATTACGACAGAAATATGCATTTGTGTTTTACACCCGTATTTCACCAACTGTAGCTATATATACCACATAGTTTCAGTATTAAGCGACGTGTCCAGAGTTAAACAAGTATAGGTTGTCAAGGTCCCTGCGTTGCCTATCGTGTCAAGGGCCTAGTAGCTTTTGTCAATTGTGCTGACAACCCAACAGCTACTTTTCTACAGCATTATAAACAGACGGATAACATAATATCTGCTATTATAACCACTCTATCAATTTTTGGTTTCAAACAAGCAGCGGTATGCGTATACTTTAAGGCATGTTGCATGCAGCTTCGCTACTTTGGCAGAGTAAATAATAAAAAAATCGACTTTGACAACAGAGAATAATACTAACTTATAATCAACTTTATACTTAAAACTAGTTAAGGTGTAAAATTGATTGATGTGCTGTTTTCATCTGTCTTACCGATGTACCTGTCTAGCCTGTTGCCGTTTCTCGTGTGAAATATATTAACAAAAAATTACTATTTGTTATTATATTGCACGCGTGAAACGGCAACAAGCTACAGAGGTACATCTCTGTGCTGCTGCACAGAGTATAATTTAAAGGGAATGACTCGATTGGTCAATAGTCTGTAGTATACTTTTTATATATAATAAACTGCGCAGGAACATGCGTGAACCATATAAACGTGGTACTAATGTATTAATAAAATACAACTTATGTTATCGATTTGTAGTGTGGGGTATTTTGAAGGCATCTGATAAATGGTTTAAACGTTATTGGCGCCAGACATTTAATGATCTTGCTATAGAATTACTACTTTATATTTTATATACAGTTAACACGAGAGACCATAACATTTTAAGACGTAATGTTAAGCGATTGCTATAAGGTCATAAGATAAACAGAAATACATAGATCCACGTGTATATCTGATTTTTTGGCGGAAGAATCCTACATAACTGCCTGATCCGGGACCTCATGCACTACTGTCTCATTTTCTATCACTGCGCCACCAAAGCAGTCACAAGATTATCTTCGTTTTAGTTTTAAAAAAGAAACTACCGCTCTAGCACCGCAGGATCGTAGCTTTAGTAGTCCCTACTGTGCACAAGCTCACGGGTTCGATATCCGCGTCGGACAAAGTGTTATTAGGATATTTTGCCAAGAAATTCTTAGCAGCAGTGTTTGAACCTGTCGACAAATGGCATAGAAGGGAGCGTATATAGGCGTAAGACTATGTTCATCCTAACTAATATTATAAATGCGAATATGTGTTTGTTTATTTATTTAGCTTTCATGCCTCAACTACTCAACCGATCATCATGAAATTTTGCATACACGTTGTCAGGAGTACAGAAAAGGACAAAGCGTACCTTTCATCCAGAAAAAGTACTGTTCCCGAAGGATAGAAAATTTACATAATCTACATTTACGCGAACGAAGCCGCGAATAAAATCTAGTCCTAACTAATATTATAAAAGCGAAAATGAGTTTGTTTGTTTGTTACCTTTTCACGCCTAAACCACTGAACCGATCATCCTGAAATTTTGCATATACGTTGACAGGTGTACAGAAACGGACATAGGCTACCTTATATCCCGAAAAAAATATTGTTCACGAGGAAAACAATAAGAAAGTTCTTATGGTAATAGATGGCGCCAAGTGTCTTTCGAATCATGATTGAATTATATTATTACAAGCAGAGTACAACCCGAATTGATTGTCATATTCTAAATTAACGCGAGCGAAGCCGTGGGCAAAAGCTAGTATGTATATAAATGTACGTTGCTATCAAAACATACGCATGGATTATTCCACGTTTTTATGTGAAGTAGGTATTTTTATTGTGACTTTGTGTCTGCATGTTTACAACCAAGGTTAAACGAATAACGTAAGTGTCTAGTACTTATTTACTTAAAATATGTAGTTACTTATACAATAGCAATAGCAGTGATAGCTCATGGGGAGACCAACAGACTGCAATGCAGAGGGTCTCGGGTTCGAACCCACGTCGCGCACCTCTGACTTTCGGAAGTTATGTGACTTTTCGAAATTATGTGCGTATTGATTGACAATTATCGCCTGCTCCGTGCCTCGGAGAGCACGTTAAGCCGTTGGTTCCGGCTGCCATGAACATCTATGGCAGTCATTATTGGGAGAGTGTCGACAAAAAAGATCCCACTGGGTCGAAGTGTCGCCGGTCTGCACTGACTGGCCCCCACATAAGATAAGATAAGATACTTATACAAGAAATAGTTAGTTAGTAGGTTGTTCGCACTTAGCCTCAAAATTAGGCCATTTTTGTTTGGTTACTCATCGGTACCACCTAAGCTCCGTAGACGGTTAGTTAAGTAACAATATTTTATTTCTAGACTAGCTGTTACCTGTGACTTCGTCCGCGTAGATTTTAACTAAAAAGTGTTTGTCTCTGCGGAACCCAATTTTTTTCTAAAATCAAGGTAGCCTAAGTTACTCCTTATAACAACAGCATTCTGCCAGTGAAAGTCCCGTCAAAATCGGTTCAGCCGTTTCGGAGATTAGCCGGAACAAACAGACAGATAGACAGAGAGACAGACAGACAAAAATTTTAAAAGTATATGTTTTCGCATACGTAGGCACCTTATATACTTTCATATGCATTAGATAAAAAGCTGTTATTTTGACATTACAAACAGACGCTTCAATTTTATTTATTTGTATAGATAAAAGGTACTCTATGTACTTTTCTGTACCCCTAACAACGTGTCTGCGAAATTTCATGATGATCGGTGTAGTAGTTAAGACGTATAAGCGTAACAAATAAACAAACTCACATTCGCATTTATAATCACTACATAAAATATTATAAAACAAAATCCCCCGCCGCGTCTGTACGCGATATACTCAAAAACTACTGAACGGATTTTCATTCGGTTTTCACCAATAAACAGAGTGATTTATGAGGAGAGTTGTTAAACTTTACCGGTGCGAAGTCAAGGTGGGTCGCTATTTTAGAATATTACTTAGATTTAGCATAATTTAGGCCGTGCATGGTGGTAATATTTTATTTTGTTAAGATCTAAGCACCTTCTCAGGCCGTCAAAGTAGAGACCTCAACATCGCCTCGGTTACTATGAGGGCGGTGTGTAGGCCACTGCTCTTAGACCACACGACTGCTTACTATCAGGTGGAGTGTGATCATTTTGACGAGCAAAATAAAAAAAAATAAAAAAAAAGATTCTATCTATTTAAGAAAATAAACTTGGGTTCAGACCGATTTATGTCAAGCATATCACACTAAACTTATATGGTTTATCTAGTTTTTGCCGCAATGCAATTTTGTTGGTGTATAAATTACCACCTCAACTATATAGCTCTAAATGGAAACCTATCTACCATATTAATATAACCTTAAAAAATGGAAAATCCAGCCAAATTAGACCGTTCGTATAAAAGGCAGACGGATCAGATACCTGTATTGCGTTAACAGCATAGTTTTAAGTATATTGTTGTACATACCTATGTTTGCAAATAAAACAATTGATTGTTTGATTGAGCATGTTGAAGTAACTAATGCTAAGGATTCTGGTCATTGGTACCGCGGTAAGTTTAGGCTTGTGTTTGCATAAGTTCATGAGTCCTGGCATCGATTTCCAGATCGTGTTATAATATGATAAATTTATACATAATCTAGAAATGTGCCCGGGATAGCTGGTAAAAAGTGAGTGCCTACACCCTCATTTTACCCTTACTGTCACCTGCGTTTTCAGACGCGAACGATTCGCACGAAAATATAATATATTCCATGTATGCAAAACGATTATTAAAAATATATTATTTAAAAAAAGTGTCTTTTCGCACGATTCGTGCCAACAAATTCGTGCGAAACGACTACTAAGCTATAAAAAGACAACAATGTATGGCCAATACAATGCTGACTGCAAGTCAAACTGCAGTCAAGTACCTAACTAAAGTTTCGTGCTCTATCTCCTAGTTATCAGTACCATAGAGGGCTTACCTCAAACGTGACAGTGCTTCCTTGTACATCGAGCAGCTTGGCGCTCCACCTGTTCTTGTCCGTGACGGCATCGCGGCGCACGTACACCGAACCTTGAGTGTCCAGGTTCGGTTTATCACCTATAGATGTTGATAAGCTTAGTACACCAGTTTAAACATCTCATATATGTTCGCGGAAGATCTTAGAGCAGAGCAACATGATACTTTTATTTTGCGTTCCATAGACGCGTAGGCACATATAGGTACAACTCGTTTTAGTTAAAAAGTATTTTTAAGTTTAGTAATGAATGCATCTCAAAATCGTTATGATATGTTATTTAGACATAAGTATGCAATAATCATATTTGTATGCCGTATTTTGGAGAAATATAGTGAAACAAAATCAAATGTAAAATGTAATCAAATGTTCAGTCGTACGACTGAAACCTATATTTACAAATAAAGATTCTGATTCTGATTAGTACATAAAAAATGTGAAATGTTTTAATGCGCTCTATTTACTAAAGTAAAAGTGTATCATATATGAAATATAAGAGTAGTTTGAAATAACACTATTTAAAAAAAAGGATTGCGTAGATATCTTACCAATAATGAACACGAATTGTATCATATCCTCATTCTCGTCGAAGTCTCTGTTGAACCGGATCACTCCGGAGAACGGCTGGCCTCTCCTCACGACGGTGCACGTCGGGTTCTCTTCATTCACAACCTCGTATCTACACAACACATTCAAAACGTCAATCATATAATGTTCTCCAGACCGCATTTCGCTCGCACCGGCCAATCTTGACGGAGACTTGCCAGATTGTCTAATCGCCGTCAAGATTGGCCTGCACAGATGTGCAGATGATATTATAGTGCATAAATGCGTGTGCTAACAAGTGAATTCGTGAAGGACTCATACAAGTGCAGTTCGTAGTCAATCAATCACTAAAAGTGAGGGAATATGTAGTATGATAGGACGGTAAGGGTCAGCGCCGACGGACGGAGTGGCGGCGAAGATACTAATTCAGTAACAAATTAAATTCAACCTAAAGTGCTTCAGAATACGACTATATTTGGTACAACGAAATAAAATGGCGGCGAGCGACTCAAAGCGCGGTCATTTTATTTCGTTGTACCAAATACAGTCGTATTCTGAAGCAATTTAGGTTAAATTCAAATTGTTACTGAATTAGTCTCTCTAATTGAAAATTTCTTATAAGAATTCTTTGGAAATTTGTCCAATGAAAATGGACCTGGGAATTGATCCCGCCTCCAAAAACATAATCAGTCGCATTTACTACAGCTATCAAGGTAACAAGGCAGCCATAAATAGACTCAAGTCTACATATCCGTACCTACGCAGAATAAGACTCACATTTCGGCTGACGTTTAAGGTCATGTTCTATAGAAGTCACACTACAACACTGACGACACAAATATGACACTTATATTGTGGAACTGCTGACGGTGACACTTGCGTGTCATGTCGACCACCACAAATTACAAATTACGTACATTTATTTAGTTTAATTGGAATGGCTCCAGGCTAACAATATGAAAAAAAAAAAGTAAAACATACATCATACATATGTACATATTTCTTACTAAACTTTAAACCTGTTTACATAGTCATCGCAAATATTAATAGCTGGATCTGAACTTAGAAGCTTGTGTTAATCACTGTAAGTGTGCGTGGTACCGGAGATTTTACTCCGACAATAGTACCTATGGCAGCTAATTGATATAGGTTACCCTTCGATCAAATATACCATAGATGCACATTCTCATACAAAAACCGCGTCAATATGTGGCACTGACCAGTACTACTTACTTATAAGTGTCTGCATTTATTATGCAATCCAGGAAATAAACCGGAATAACCATTGAACGCCCACTGAGAAACATTTTGTAATAGTTTAGTTAAAACGCGTCAATGTAAAACGTCCTAAGTGTGTTACTCGCGATACGCAAGCGTACTAAGTATATGGTACGGTCGCCATCGTAGTAGTGGTGTCGATTCGCTCTCGCTTACGGGCAGCGCACGCAAGAGTGAGTGGGACAGGTGCATAATATAGCGCATACGACTGATTTATGCACAGTTTTGTTGGGGCCGTTTTTCGAGCGACGATCGTGCATCTATGGTATATTTGATCGATGTAGGTACCAATTAAATAATTGTTAAACCCTTTATTCATACTTACTTGAGTGTGTTGTGGGTCTGTGCATTCTCCCTCGGGTAGAAATACACAACATCTACTTGTAGTGGCTCCATGCTTTATCGACAACCTGTAACAAATTTAACATACTTTTAATTTCATTTGGAGATTACTTTATACACACATACATAGATTCACGCCTGTTTCCCAGAGGGGTAGGCAGAGACTACGGATTTCCATTTGCTACGATCCTGACACACTTCTCTGGCTTCATTCACTTTCATCACATTCCTCATACACGCCCGTCGGTTCAAGGAGCTCCTAACCTGGCCTTTGTCCAGAACGCCTCCGATCTGATCGAGAAAAGTTCGCCTAGGTTTTCCTCTTGCGACTGTTCCATTCACACTAGCCTTATAAACTTTCTTAGTCAGTCTTTCCTCGTCCATTCTTTCTACATGTCCAAACCAGCAATTATGTGCGTATTGTCAATCAATACGCACATAATTTCAAAAAGTCATATAACTGCCGAAAGTCAGAGGTGCGTGACGTGGGTTCGAACCCGAGACCCTTTGCATTGCAGTCTGTTGGTCTCCCCACTGAGCTATCACTGCTGGACAGTAACTAGATAAATAATAATTATAATGGATATCATAATATCACGTATCATTTTGTTCATTCCTTTCAAAGCAATCACAATGAAATCATGTAGTAGATTTCATTATAGAAATGACTGAGCTATGAGTAAAATCGCAGCTGTCGTGACTTCCTCATAATGAACAATAATTATCTGAATATACCAGCAATTACATACGCGAATAAATCTATACTTATAATAAAACTGTACAGAGGTCAATTCTGTACATTAAATATATATTCAAAATTAATATTGGAGGATGAATGGTGATCGATACTGATGACAAAAATGCAATCAGTAAATTTTTTATCTGTCTGTCTGTCTGTCTGTATGTGCACGCATGGGTCAAAAACTACTGAAGGGATTTTAACCAAACTTGGTACGATTGTAGTCCATACTCCTGGGCAGGTTATAGGCTATATAACATAACGCTAAGACACATAGGAGCTGAGCAGTGACGATAAATTTGAAGCAAGTCGAACGAAAATGCGCTTTCGAGGTCTTATCCTCGCATACGTTGATCATACACCAAAAGTATGTATTACAAAGATGATGGTCTTCAAAAGATCTACAAAAAAGTCCTTAATAGTATATATCTATCTTTTATAAATTAGCCACAATAACGTGTTTAATCGTTAGGCATTTCTTCAAAGTGTATTAAAATACATAAATATATTGTATTTCACATAGATATATCTTTATCAAACTCCCATATTCAAAAAGTACACTTTAATATTTATATTATAAAAAAAAATATAGGAATCGGTTTATAAACACACAAGATATAGATGAAATAAAACTTCCAATTCTCGCCGCGCCAGTATGGGTATGGCTATACGGTTGATTTTTGTTTAACGCGCGAAACGGCCATCCGCTGCATTTATAAAAAGGCGGAGGCGCTCACGCGCCGACTTCACTCACATTTTGTTTGTTTGGTTGAACGCGGTAATCTAAGGAACTACGGGTAAAAATTAAAAAATATTTCAGTGTTGGATAGCCCATTTATAGAGGAAGGCTATAGGCTATATAACATCACGCTACGACCAATAGGAGCGGAGCATAAATGAAAAATATTGCAAAAACTAGGAAAATTCTCTTATGTGAAGCAGACGAAGTTGCGCGGGTCAGCTAGTTTTAAATATTTGCAAAAATGTTGAGAAGATATTTTAATTTGAATGTAATAAAATAAATTGAAATTAAACTACTTTATACGGATTTTACCACGGTCCTTTTAAAAAACATTTAGATACATTTTAAACTATTACCCTGTCACTATTATTAAACTATCTCTACCATCAAACTTTACTACTATTTAAACTCTTTAAATAGTCAATCGCTCATAGCCAGTTGCACTCACTGATCGGTAAACGATTAGCGAGGTTAAGCAACGTTGAGTGCGGTCAGTCTATAGATAGGTGACCGCTTAGTGTTATTTCATCTGAGAGTCTCCGTGCTTCGGAGGGCACGTAAAAAGTCGGTCCCGGTTGTTGTCAAATTGACAGCAGTCGTTAAGCCATATCAGAGGCCTACGGGCGGTTTGAACAACTCTTGACAACAGGTTGGCCACTAACCACACGAAAAGAAGAAGAAGTTTAATATATTATGCTTAAATCTGTAGAAAGTAATTTAATTTTAATGTATAACAATTGTGTAAAGGTAAGACAATATTATAATGAAATACATAAATTATGCTGAATATTTTGCTTTTCCAAAACGTGGGTGAAGAAGTGGTGTACTCTGCGTTCTCCTTCGAGAGGTATACTAGCTTGAGGTGGTGTATTTGAGTTGTATGCTTTGTAAAAATCGATGGAAATTTGAAAGCGTATCCATGGGTTTCTCGCAAGTATTTTCTCATAGGCTCAACCCTATGCCTAAACTTGGCAACTAACCTAAATTTCAATTCAATAACTTCACTATACTCACTCACTCATAAACATTAACGTTCATATGTGATATCTTCTTCTCCTAAGCCTTTATTATTTCCAAATCACTTGGGGTCGGTTTTCTAGTCTAACCGGCTTTGACTGGATATCAGTTTTTACACGAAGCGACTGCCATCTGACCTCCGCAACCCGAAGGCTAACGATACCCTAAGGTTAGACCAGTGTCGGGATATTAGAGGGCACTTCCCAATAACGACTGACATAGATGTTCATAGCAGCCGGGACAGACGGCTTAACGTGCTCTCCGAGGCATGGAGCAGGCGATAATTATTGTCAATCAATACACACATAATTTCGAACAGTCATATAACTTCCGAAATTCAGACGTGCGCGACGTGGGATCGAACCCGAGACCTTTTGCATTGCAGTCTGTTGGTCTCCCCACTGAGCTAGTATCTATGTAACCTAAATGTATAAATGAGTTTTGACTTCGATCTAGCTGTTTTGTAAACGCGGTTACATAAGCGAAATATTTATACGATGTACGATTTAATAATATACGTACATATTCATTTGTGTTAATATTTGCTGTATCAAGAATCGAAGGCTTGATAATGCCATCTGTATAAAGAAAGAAATGCAATCTGAAGTGTGTGTAACTTTTATAGTGTAGCGACTAGCGATGAAACGTAAGAAAGAAAGAAAGAAAATACATTTATTTGCAGCAGAATTATGCACTACATACATCAGACACAGTTAATTATAAAAAAAAGAAAAACAAATCTTACTGCAAATTGGTCGCAACTCAGCAAAATGCTAGTTTTGAAAAAAATAGCGCTGGTCTTCCGTTGCGGCCATGTTTGTAGATAATAATACCTAATAAACTTAACACAAGTAATACAACAGATGATATAAAATAATATAATAGCATTAATAGCATTTACGGTAGCAGTATGATAACAATACAATATAATTTTTTTTTTAATTTTTTTTTTTTTTTGGTTTTTGCACCTCAGATAACTCTAACAAATTCAGTATTTTAAAAATAGACATGACATGTCGCGACTGTAATTTCTCTACATAGCTATTTATTAGACTGTGGTTATATAGCACTTGTGTCATGCAGCTGTGTTTCCTGGCCTTTTTGGTGATGAAATAAATATTTCTTTACTGTTGCCGTAAGACGTTGAATATGTTGCAGATTCCTAATCGGGGGTGGAATGTTGTTCCAACATTTAGTTGCAGCGTACCGGAAACTTCCCCTAAAAGCCTCAGATTTACGATGTGGGCCAGCAAGGTGAACTATGGTCTAGTCCTTCTCACACTGAATAGATGCTTCTGAATAATAGTAGAATAGTTTATATATGCAAAATTATTTAATATTCATTAGGACATTTATAATTTTAACTAGCTTTTGCCCGCGGCTTCGCTCGCGTTAATTTAAAATTTGACAATCAATTCGGGTTGTACTCTGCTTGTAATAATATAATTCAATCATGATTCGAAAGACACGTGGCGCCATCTATTATCATAAGAACGTTATTGTTGTTTTCCTCGGGAACAGTAATTTTTTTCGGGATGAAAGGTAGCCTATGTCCGTTTCTGTACACTTGACAACGTATATGCAAAATTTCAGGATGATCGGTTCAGTGGTTTACGCGTGAAAAGGTAACTAACAAAACTCATTTTCGCTTTTATAATATTAGTTAGAATTCTAATCAAGTATTTCGCATTTTAATTAAGTGTATAATTTATGTATGACATGTGTAGAATAATTTCAGTATTTTAAATACATGGTAAAATATTCAACAAGAATTTTATTGATCAATAAATCGCTTAAGACTAGTTTTAATAGTGAAAATCGCAAACAAAGTCGATGTTTAACTACTAGTAACATTAAAATCTATTTTCTATCAAGACTTCGTTCATTTCCAACGCATTTACTTGAACGTTTAACAAATATTTGAGTTGCAAACAACATAGTTAGTTGTTTTATATGGACTTCGGAATTAGAAGCTTGTTTTATGTGTCGGTAGCCGTGCCGTGGTCAGAAATAACTTTAGTTGCTACAACGAATGCCGAGGGACGACTATTTCATATATTTGAATACGATATTGGCTCATTTGTATATTTAGATGCCTGCGTGGCGCAGCGGTATTGAATGCGACTGCTCTGCATGATGTCTCGGTTTTGAATCCCGGGTCGAGCCAACAAAAAGTTATTGGGTTTGTCTGACAGGATGTCTTAGAGCGGCGATAGCTCAGTTGGGAGACCAACAGACTGCAATGCAGAGGGTCTCGGGTTCGAACCCACGTCGCGCACCTCTGACTTTCGGAAGTTATGTGACTTTTCGAAATTATGTGCGTATTGATTGACAATTATCGCCTGCTCCGTGCCTCGGAGAGCACGGTAAGCCGTTGGTCCCGGCTGCCATGAACATCTATGGCAGTCGTTAGTAGGAGAGTGTCGACACAAAAGATCCCACTGGGTCGAAGTGTCGCCGGTCTGCACTGACTGGCCCCACATAAGATAAGCTAAGACAAGATGTCTTAATAGTAGCCGGAGTTAGGAAGTTGGCGGTGTAATAGGTACACCTCCGTTACTCGGAAAGCACGTAAAGCCGTTGCTCCTGCGCCTGATCTCTCTTCGGTCGTGTCGTGAGAGTTAGGGAACAGAGAGTGCACGTGTGTTTGCGCACACACATATCTCCTGCGTAGATGGTCTCCGTTAAGATTGACCACCGTGAACGAAATTCGGTCTGGATGACATTATTACTGTAATTGCGGTGCCCTGACAAGGTTTCATGTATTAAACCATTTCGAACTGAAACACATTATTAACCTCTGAGTCTTCTTCAGAGGTTAATGAAAACACTATGTGGGTCTGTGTGTCTGTCTGTCAGTGACAGGCATAACACCGGAACCACTGGACCGATTGACTTGTAACTTGTTGTGCAGACACCTTGGGGTCATACCTTGGTCGCGTGAATATGGGCTATGTGGGTCAAAAGACCCCTGAGATATAGGGGTCACAAGGTCACATGATGTACATTTAAGACGAAGAGGTTGAATCCTGGGTTTTTTACACCCATCTGTATACATGAAACAATTAAATGGCAATATGTTTAAAAATGCCTTAAAAAGTGGCTTATTAATAATGCCTTCTATAGTCTAAGGGAATTGATTGATAATAAATAATATGTGTAGTCTAAATATTTCTTGATGTATTCTAGTAATGTACAAGCTGTTCTGATATCTTCTAGCTTGAAATGCTCTATATCTATGTATTGATTTAGTTTCCTTAAATTTAATATGAATCTAAAGGAACCATTGGGTTTAGGTAGGTACCAAAAATATGGGAGATGTAAATTGGTCTGTTGGATCTATACTAATATTATAAAGCTGAAGAGTTTTTGTTTGTTTGTTTGTTTACTTGAACGCGCTAATTTCAGGAACTACTGGTCCGATTTGAAAAATTCTTTCAGTGTTAGATAGCCCATTTATCGAGGAAGGCTATAGGCTATATATCATCACGCTAAGATCAATAGGAGCGGAGCACCAATGAAGAATGTTTCAAAATCGGAGGGTATTTTTTCCTTTTGAGAGCTTCCGCTGCGTGCGCTGCGTAAACAGTTAAAGTTTTGCAAAAATCATGTATGACAGAATTGTTTCCCTTTAAAAGTTCTAAAAAAAAGTCCGCGACAGCATATGTCTATCTTTTAAGGTTGGCTCACTATAACCATTTTTATGCTAACGAAATTTGTTCTAAAATAATGCATTATTTGCGAAGGTATTTTTATAAACATGATATTAATCCTTATCCAAATAAATACGTTATTCATCACAAGTATTTAATTTAAAACAAAATTGCACCTTACATCATTCGATTTCAATGAATATCTTAGGAGATATAGCAGTTTTAAAATAACATCGCAGCAAAATAATTACCCATTACAGACATAGTACAAACGATGTTTCTCCTGGTTTATTCTGCGTGATTACTACTGGTTCGATTTGAAAAATTCTTTTAGTGTTGGATAGCCTATTTATCGAGGAAGGCTATAGGCTATATAACATCACGCTACGACCCACGGGGGCGGCGCAGTAACGATAAACGCGGGTGAAACCGCGGGAACATCTAGTTTAAAATAAAACCTAAATATTTGCATATTTTGCTAGGTGTTATAGTACTAAATAACAAATGTATAGTTGCCATACCCGAATGGATAACTGTTGATTCTATTATTATGTAACACTATTGTACACACAGTTTTATGTAATAAATATAATTACGTCTATGTCTATGTCACAAAAAATTTAATCAATGAAATCCCTAACGCTATAACTAAACGTTTTAAAAGCCATTCATGGAATTTGATCTTGCATTCAATAATTTTAGATGCTAAAGTATTCTGTTAATTGACACACATATAGTTCCACAGTTTTACAATAATTAAGACTTGTTATTTTTATATTTTTATCCTACAGTTCTACACTTGCTTCCTTGTAATTGGACACAGCAATTATTTTTGTCTAGACACTAATTTACTGTATATATGACGCAAAAGTTGAAGTCTGGCCGCTATCAAAATAGAAATATTCTATCGTAAATAATTAACGCAATAGTTCCAGCGGACCAAGTTCTTTACCGTCGCAAAATTATTTATGAAATAATTAAAGTTGTTGTATTTATTAAATGTTTTACTAACTACAATACACAGGAAATATTTACACAATATTATATACTAGGTTAAGCAAGCAGCTTCGCTCACATGAATGTTGGTTAGGTTAGTTACAGTAGTTTTCTGGATGTAAGTTACCCTTTTTTGTTCCTCTGACAAAGTGTATGCGAAATTTTATGATGATCGGTGAAGCATTGAAAGAAGAAAATGAAAGAAACAAACAAACTCACATTTGCATTTATAATATTAGTTTGGATAATACCCTTACTTCCTTACTAATATTATAAATGCGAAAATGAGTTTGTTTGTTTGTTACGCTTTCACGCCTTAACTATTCAACCAATCAACATGAAATTTTGCATACACGTTGTCAGGGGTACAGAATAGGACATAGGGTAAAAAGAACTGTTGCAAACCTAACCTAACCTAACCTACATTTACGCGAGCGAAGCCGCGGGTAAAAACTAGTTATATTATAAATAATATTTTTAACATGTTTTGCAATAAAAGTTTCATGTTTAAAAATACCTTAAAAATTCTCTAACAAGATTTGTCATAATTATGACAGTTAGTGTGCCTAAGTAAAAATATGGTGTTCATGATAGTTTATATATTATATCGTTTAATTAGGTATTTAAGTCTTATTATTTTCTCATGGTATAAATTATCTCTATCGAATTTAATCACAATCTGTTCAGCTGTTCTGATGTTCTTGAGGAACAAATATGCAACTTCGTAATTATAATAATATTAATTGAAAATAACAGGTATTATGTGTAGTTAACTTATAATTTAAATAAACATACGTCTACCTTCAGAGATTTACGATAATTTAATGTTATGTTTACCCATAAAAGTAGTTATGTATTAGTTTGAATAAATTAACTAGCTTTTGTCCATTAACCCCGTGTGGTATCTATACTTTAGAATACATTATTTAAGTGTGATACGACAACAATCGGTGTGATATGACCTTGGTAAGTTTCTTGACCTATAATAAGGCCAACTTATAGACGTAAATCCATATCTACTAATATTATAAAGGCAAAATTAACTTTGTCTGTCTGTTTGGTACATTTGCATATTTAAAAAGTCAATATTATGTAGAGGTAGTTCGGAAGCTCCAGAACATAAAGTTAAAGTGGATAGAAATTGCAAATGCTAGCGAACTCGTATAATACCTACATATTTAGTTCATCCTATTGAAAATCAAAATCAAAAATAAATTTATTCAAGTTACAAGGTAACACTTATGAATGTCAAAGTTATACTACATTTTTTCTGTGAATTTACATTTACTGCCTCGTTCAGCAAAGCAAGGGTGTAGGGCTCATGAGAAGAACGGGCAAGAAACTAATGGCCACTCTTTTTAATCGTTAAGTTTGGCATATTGTCCTAGGGTGCGTTAGTAAAAGCGCATAAAAATGCACGGCTCTGACTCCCATAGACTGATAGGACAGCAAACCGACATGGCCAGGGAGATCAGGCGCAGTATTGACAGCTATGCTAATGAAATTTTCCTGACAGGAAATATCAATGATTAAGTTTTTGTTGACCCGAGGCTCCTTGGGACTTCATGAATCGCTGCCGTTTACATACCTATAGTAACGAAACATCTATACTAATATTATAAAGCTGAAGAATTGTTTGTTTGTTTGAACGCGCTAATCTCAGGAACTACTGGTTCGAATTGAAAAATTCAATTTTTGTTGGATAGCTTATTTATCGAGGAAAGCTATAGGCTATATAACATCACGCTACAACCCACGGGGGCGGAACAGTAATTATAAACGCGGGTGAAACCGCGGGCACATCTAGTTTAAATATATTTGTAGCAAATACAAAACCATATTGCAAACTTAGCTGGGACGCTGCCGTGTCTCTTTTAGCAACAAAGCTGCGTTAAAACTCATAAACTAAAATGATTGCCCCTGACCGACGCGACGTTGGAAGTTGTAAATAAATGATTTATACTCCCAGAATACCCGACTTGGCTTGACTTATAGCAATATTTAAGAAACAATGTTTCATTTCACAATTCCAACTGGTTAGAGTTTAATTTTGGTCAAGGATATTGGGAATATTATATAATATAGTATTATAAACATACATATATAGTCACACGCCTATGTCCTTGAAAGCTTAAGCATATTACACTTACATAAGATCCACGTAATAAAAGGGCGAGCCTTAACAAATTATATGAGCACATCTAAACCTTCCTCATGAATCACTCTGTCTTTTGGTGATAACCGCATGAAAATTCATTCAATAGATTTTGATTTTATCGGGAACAGACAGACAGACACGGGGGGGGCCTTTGTTTTATAATATGTAGTAATAAATAATATTTTGTATGTTGAAATTTTTATAATAATTGGACGTACTTTCTGAAAAACGTTCCAACCCACACTCGGGTCAAAATCGAGTTATTATTAGCAAAATAGCGACGGGGTTACTATTTACTAGCTGGAAAAATTTGGTAGCTCTACTATCACTCTAAATATGAAATCATGACTTAGTAGCCCAAACCCACATGTATGAAGAAGCAATACGGGATTGAACTTCAATCACATTCGATTATTCCACATTCGACAGTTTCGACACCAAGCAAAAATACCTATTGGTGCTGAAAGTGGAATAGCTTAGGTGCCGAAACGATAGGTGCCGAAAAAATTGGTGCCAAAAGCGGAATACTCCAATTTTTTTTGTAAAAAAATGTATATACTATACATAACTAAGTATGAATGATACATACATAGAAACACCCAAACCAAGACAAACATCCAAGTTCATGCACATACACGTTTTAAACCAATCGAAAGAATATTAACATTAGAAACATTGCCTAAAATGTTTTCTGGTAGTGACATGTTACTTTGCAAAAGAGACTGTGGCTCGCGACATGTATTGCAATAATCAATACAAATAAATAAAATTGAAGTGTCTGTTTGTAATGTCAAAATAACAGCTTTTTATCTAATGCATATGAAAGTATATAAGGTACCTACCAATACAAAAACATCAATTTTTAAAACTTTTTTCTGTCTGTATGTCTGTCTGTTTGTTCCGGCTAATCTCCGAAACGGCTGAACCGATTTTGACGGGACTTTCACTGGCAGATAGCTGATGTTATAAGGAGTAACATAGCCTACTTTGATTTTAGAAAAAATAGGGTTCCGCGGAGACAAACACTTTTTAGTTAAAATCTACGCGGACGAAGTCGCAGGTAACAGCTAGTCACCGAATAAAAAAATAATATAAAAATAAAATACCTTTGCATTACCTACTAATTCTAGATAGGATATGTCTGCCCACGGATAGCTGTACGCTGCACTATTTTAATCTATTATGTCAGTGATGCAGAACTGTCTGATCACGAGCTAAATTTGTATCTGCACCTAACCTTCAGTTGCATCTACTGATAGAAATAAATTGATCGTGTCAACATTTATTTGAACACTAGCTTCTGCTCGCAGCTTCACTTGCGTAAATCCTACTGAACATTGCAAGACAAAACGTTCCCTATGTGGTAATTCAGGTATATTGGCATAAAAAGGCCAATCGAGGATATAATCTATACTAATATTATAAAGCTGAAGAGTTTGTTTGTTTGAACGCGTTTATCTCAGGAACTAGTAGTTCGATTTGAAAAATTATTTTAGTGTTAGGTAGTCTATGCATCGAGGAAGGCTATAGGCTACATAACATCACGCTACAACCCATGGGAGCGGCGCAATAATCATTAACGCGGGTGAAACCGCGGGCACATCTAGCGGTTTATATATGTGCCAAGTTTTGTCGAGTTCCATTCAATGATTTTACGCGTGATTAAGTAAGAAACTGACAATCATACTTTAAATATAAATTAGAGGACTTTTTATCAATGAAGTTATGTCTTGTTTCGACTTTATTGTCCAACCCGCTTTTGCTCACGGTTTTGCACGGGAACAATATACTCTTTTTCTGGATAAAAAGTATCATATGTGCCCCTGGTTCCCCTGTCAACGTGTATACGAAATTTCATGCTAATCGGCCAAGTAGTTACGGCGTAAAAGCGTAACAAACAAACTCACATCTGTACCACATATGTCTTATATACGTTTAAAACATTTGTGTGATCGACAAATAATGTACAATTATTTTAACTTTTACTAGCTGTTACCTGCGACTTCGTCCGCGTAGATTATAACTAAAAAGTGTTTGTCGCCGCGGAACCCAACTATATTTCTCTGCCCAAGTTACCTAAATGGCGTAGTTTTTATAGTGTAAAGCTAGATAATAGCATGGCTTACTCAAAAACAACATTTAAATATGCGTCGTTAGATTAAACACTGTCACAGACTGCGTAAGAAACATAAAGATGCACAGCTCCTCCCCGTAGGTGATAGCGTGATAATATGTAGCCTATATGTTGACCCGACCTGTTAGTAATATTCATGCAAAATTTGAAGTAAATCCATGCAGTACTTTTTGAGTTTAGCCCGGACATACATACAGACAAACAGACAAAAATTCTAAAAACTATATTTTTGGCTTCGATATTGATTGCAGATCACGCCCCAAGTATTCTTTTAGAAAAATATTCAATGTACAGTTTTGACTTTCCTACGATTTTATTATACCTATGTATATATATATAGATAGATGTCTCACATGCTACCGATCTAAACGAACTGGTAACCCAACACGCATTGTTGGAATCTAAGTCATCAGTCATCACATCTCTGGGCAGTCATTTATTTATTGTGTTTAATATACAGGATGTGGCGTAAATAATGGATAATCCTGAAACTGTCTACTGGCCAGATTATCATCTATCATTTACCCCACTTATATCACCATATGCCCTAGACGACCAAATTATTGATATTTTTGATATCTATACAAATAAATACCTAAAATTGAAGTGTCTGTTTGTAATGTCAAAATAACAGCTTTTATCTAATGAATATGAAAGTATATAAGGTACCTATACGGAAACATCTATTTTTAAAATTTTTGTCTGTCTATCTGTCTGTCTGTTTGTTCCGGATAATCTCCGAAACGGCTGAACCGATTTTGACGGGACTTTCACTGGCAGATAGCTGATGTTATATAAGGAGTAATATAGGCTACTTTGATTTTAGAAAAAAATAGGGTTCCGCGGAGACAAACACTTTTTAGTTAAAATCTAAGCGGACGAAGTCGCAGGTAACAGCTAGTTTTAAATAAAAATCGTATTTACTCATACAAAATCAGCTGCCATTTCTACAATTGGCGACATTTTCTCGTTCTGTTTTTTTAATTCACTCCTGAATACTTGTATCATCAGAACAGTATAATTTTTTTGTTACAATCTGAGACAACTTCGCAAAAAATACTTAGGTATTCTCAAATTTTAGAATCAGAATCAAATATTTCTTTATTAATTCTATCGACAATCTGGATATATCGACCAGCGAATGACCAGAATTACAATATTATACAAAAACATAAACATACGAATATAAACATTGGCCTACTCTTTGGTTGTGGATAAATTGATACGAATAATCAAATTTTAACATGTTTTCTAAGGAATTATGCATTTTTGGGCCTCTGTATCGAAAAAAAGTACTACACTGTGTGGTGATATAAGTGGGGTAAATGATGGATGATAATCTGGCCAGTCGACAGTTTCAGGGTTATACATTATTTACGCCACTTCCTATATGTAAACGATGTGTCACAATGTCTATTGCTCGCCAGCACAATGAATTTATAACATAGAAGACATTTAAACGAAAATTTACTACGGCTATTAACATCAGTCATTTAGCTCACTGCTCATAGTATCATGCTTGTATTTGCCTGGACGCATAGGTATTATATACTGTGACAAAATATTTAATTATCTATTACTACATCCATATATAAGAGCCTCGGAGAGCACGTTAAGCCGTCGGTCCCGGCTGCCATGAACATCTACGGCAGTCGTTATTGGGAAGGCAGTGCCCTCTAATATCCTGACACTGGTCTAGCTTTAGGGTATCGTTAGCCTTCGGGTTACGGAGGTCAGATGGCAGTCGCTCCGTCTAAAAACTGATATCCAGGCAAATCCGGTTAGACTAGAAAGCCGATCCCAAGTGACTTGGGAATAATAAATGCTAAGGAGAAGAGAAGACATCCATATATAAGTCCCTAAAGATATTTTATTTTTTTAAAAGATTATTCTCGGACTAGAAATAATTCCTGTGTCGTAGGTCCTCTGCGAGTCTTTTCAGTCGGGGATATAAGAGACTATGTATGGTACAAATATTATATTATAATATAACTAGATTTTGCCCGCGGCTTTGCTCGCGTTAATTTAGAATTTGACAATCAATTTGGGTTGTACTGTCCTTGTACTAATATAATTCAATCATGATTCAAAAGACACGTGGCGCCATCTATTATCATAAGAACGTTATTATTGTTTTCCTCGGGAACAGTAATTTTTTTCGGGATGCAAGGTAGCCTATGTCCGTTTCTGTACACCTGTCAACGTATAACAATCTGTTGTAAGTACATAATTAAATCTATACTAATATTATAAAGCTGAAGAGTTTGTTTGTTTGTTTGAACGCGCTAATCTCAGGAACTACTGGTTCGATTTGAAAAATTATATTATTTTTGTGTTGGATAGCCCATTTATTGAGTAAGGCTATATAGGCTATATAACATCAAGCTACGACCCACGGAGGCGGCACAGTAACGATAAACGCGGGTGAAACCGCGCGCATAGCTAATATTATAAAAGCGAAAATGAGTTTGTTTGTTTGTTTGTTACCTTTTCACGCCTAAACCACTAAACCGAGCATCCTGAAATTTTGCATATACGTTGTCAGGTGTACAGAAACGGACATAGGCTACCTTTAATCCCGAAGAAAATTACTGTTCCCGATGAAAACAACAATAACGTTCTTATGATAATAGATCGCGCCACGTGTCTTTCGAATCATGATTGAATTATATTATTACAAGCAGAGTACAACCCGAATTGATTGTCAAATTCTAAATTAACGCGAGCGAAGCCGCGGGCAAAAGCTAGTAGATAATAAAAATAAAGACCAAATGTGTGTGAAACTAAAATGTCTTTAATGTGAATATTACATACATACATACATAGATTCACGCCTGTTTCCCAGAGGGGTAGGCAGAGACTACGGATTTCCATTTGCTACGATCCTGACACACTTCTTTGGCTTCATTCACTTTCATCACATTCCTCATACACGCCCGTCGGTTCAAGGAGCTCTTAACCTGGCCTTTGTCCAGGACGCCTCCGATCTGGTCGAGAAACTGGTGAATATTATGAGCGCTAATGATTTATTTGTTTTGCTTCTCCGTGTGATTGAGTAATATGTTACAGTGAATGTGTGCGTGTAGCTTCGGCTTATTCCCGTGCGCTCCAAATCTATTGTTCTCCAAACTTCATATTTCCATACATTCATTACCATGAGCTCCAAGGATTATTATATTCAAATAATTAATAAAGCCACATTTACCAATTTCGTTCCCTACAGCTCCAAAACATTATCTACGTACTTTGAGATTTTATTCCAAGCAGCTCCAAGAAAAAGTCAATACTTCAATATGAAAATCGTTACCACGAGCTGTCGGGAACACACTAGTAAGTAGGTCTTTATTTAATGTTGTAATATAATTTGGAGCTCCTGGGAATAAATGTATGGAGATCAGAGGTTTTAAATAAATAAATTAACATAAGCTTTTGGAGCCCTTGGGAACGGTTTAAAAATAATAATAATATTTAATTTTAGTTTTGGAGCGCTAGGGAACAAAATAGCGGAGCGGGCGGGAATAAGCCGTAGCTTCATAGACAAGCTGTTATTTTATTTCTATTACTTCGTTGATTATTCAATCAACTATTTTAATATAGATCTAATAGTTTTTTACCTAAATGATACTTTGTAATAACTACACTGGAACATTGAGACAACTACCATCTTAGTCTCCCCGTGACCATGGCTGCTGGAAAGCAACCGAAACGTCGGGGAAAGTGTAAACATATCTTATCTTATCTTATCTTATGTGGGGGCCAGTCAGTTCAGACCGGCGACACTTCGACCCAGTGGGATCTTTTGTGTCGACACTCTCCCAATAACGACTGCCATAGATGTTCATGGCAGCCGGGACCAACGGCTTGTGCTTTCCGAGGCACGGAGCAGGCGATAATTGTCAATCAATACGCACATAATTTCGAAAAGTCATATAACTTCCGAAAGTCAGAGGTGCGCGACGTGGGTTCGAACCCGAGACCCTCTGCATTACAGTCTGTTGGTCGCCCCACTGAGCTATCGCTGCTCTTGGCGCGCAATTTGGGCTAGATGGTGTTGTGTGTATGTGATAGAATATTATATTATTAGAGACCTCGTAATCAATAGAAAAAATCTCATAACAAGATAACTTTATTGAACTCTATAACCAACGTCAATATAAGTGTAAACATAAATATAAATAGTATAATAATAATGTCCTCCAGACCAAATTTCGGCCACGGCGGCCAGTCTTAACGGAGACTGGCCATCTGCGCAGGAGATATTATAGTGCACAAGCGTGTGCGCAAACACAAGTGCACTCTGTTCCCTAACTCTCATGATCCGATGGGACGGTAATCCGACACGACCGGAGAAAGATCGGGCGCAGGACCAACGGCTTTACGTGCTTTCCGAGGCACGGGGGTACTAACACCGCCAACTTCGTAACTCAGGGCTGCTATTGAGATTTCTTAACAGAAAAACCCAATAACTTTTTGTTGGCCCGATCCGGGATTCGAACCCGAGACCTCATGCACAGCAGTCGCATTTACTACCGCTGCGCCACGGAGGCAGTATAATAGTATAGTAATAGTATAAATAGTTTTAATAGTATCAATAATTTAATTAGCTTAAAAAATTGTAAAGTTTAATAGTAATAGTAGTGTAACAGTTTCTAAATTTTGTATTAAAGTGTCAAATAAACAACGCGATAAAATCCGTATATAGTAGTTTAATTTCAATGAATAACATTCGAGTAAACAGAAGACAGTATTATGTAATTGATCTATTTAGATCAAGCTTTACAACGGCAAGCTGAAGACAGGGCGCTATGGCGCTCTTTGGGGGAGGGCTATGTCCAACAGTGGACTATTATAGCCTGATGATGATGATGATGATACAACGTGTCATCAAAAGATCTGAGGTTTGTAGATATTCTCGATATGTACACATGATAAAATCCTAACTAATATTATAAATGCGAATGTCAGTTTGTTTGTTTGTTTGTTACGTTTTCATGCCCTTAACTACTCGACCAATCATCATGAAATTTCGTATACAACATGTCAGGGATACCGAAAAGACAGTCTTTTATCTAAAAAAAGTAATGTTACCGAGCGAGCGAAGCTTCTAAAGCTAGTATTAGATAAGGCTTATGTTTAACTTATCACCAGATATAGTAAAATATAACAGTCAATAAACAAAATGTTAACAAAAAAGAAAACCGACTTCAAATAGGAATATTCTAAAACTTAAAATGCACTGAAAAGTTAATAAATAATTGCATATTCTTGTGAATAATTAAATTATTGTTATTTGTGGAGTCGGTGCCAGCCGCCCGCGCCGCGTGCTGCGTCTATGTGTGTAATTGTGCATGCCAATGTTATGTTATGATTATAGTAAGACATCTCATGTTTAATTAGTTACAAATCTACCTTGACTGACACCGACTCCAATAATAACAATAATTTAATTATTCACAAGAATATGCAATTATTTATTAACTTTTTAGTGCATTTTAAGTTTTAGAATATTCTTATTTGAAGTCGGTTTTCTTTTTTGTTAAAATTTTGTTTATTTCTCGGTTTTAGTGAACCTTGCCAAATATGAGAACATCATCAATGTAGCGAAATACGCATTATTAAGTATAACTCAAAAACGAATGGTCAAATCTTGATCAAAATTAAATGGGACCGCACGGGAAGCACCAGCTTTCAAATAAAAAAAAGAATCATCAAAATCGGTTCACCCAGTCGAAAGAAACGAGGTAACAAACATAAAAAAAAATTTAAAAAAATACAGACGAATTGAATACCTCCTCCTTTTTTTGAAGTCGGTAAAAAATAGTAAATGATCACCAAAACTAGTAAATGATCACCAAATTGCACAGCAAAATATATTTAAAGAGATCTAACTTAGTCGACGGAGTTTCGCGGGGCTCCTATTTTTGGGTGGGTTTAAGAAGGAACCTAACATAACCTAACCCTTCGACGGAATGCAGTGATTTGAGGCGTATAGGTGCTTGTTATGATATATTGTAGTAAGCATATTTTGGTGTGCAGTTAGTATTTTTGGTGGTCATGGTAACAGGTTTCAATCACATTGGTAGGTAGATCTGAAGTAAATGTTAGTACTTCATCTCCGTCATATAAGAGAATTTTCCTCGTATTTGTAACATTTTTCATTGAAGCTCCGCTCCTATTGGTCGTGGCGTGATGTTATACAGCTTATAGCCTTCCTCAATAAATGGGCTATACAACACAATTTTTGCAACGTTGCTTAACCTCGCTAAACGTTTACCGATCAGTGAGTGCAACTGGCTGTGATAAAATACATATTTTTTGTTATTATATATTTTGATTTTATGTATTTAATATATGGGACAGCATATAGTTTTGCCGATATATATATATATATATATATATATATATATATATATATATATATATATATATATATATATATATATATATATATATATATATTACCTTTTTTAATACATTTGTAAATATATATTAGGTTAATTCGTTTTAAAATTAATGATGCAAATATAATTATAAGTTTTGCCGATATATTACTTATCATACATACAAACTTAGTCTCACGCACATAGAAGGTGTCCGGTAATTAATGGATAACCTTGAAATGTCTTAATATAATATAAATAAAATATGAAAATTATCATATTTAACTTTCTTGTACATACTTTTTTGTACTTTCTTGTTTCTTGTAAATGAATGAATTACATCGGGTTACTGTTGTTTTATTATTAAACACTAATTATTCTAATAGATAGACAGTCAAAAGTATGACTAGCTATTGCACTTTTTTAATTGGTATTCTTTTTTATATTTTTGTTCTTGTCATTTCTGAACGACCATCAGTTCTACTATAAGACATTTCAAGGTTATCCATTAATTACCGGACACCTGTGTACGCGAAAGTAGAAAAGGGTGTATTACACCCACATTTCAACAATTATGGTTTTAAATCCCACTTAACAGGGGGCCCGTTCCCGTCTTCGGGACACATTTCCCAACTCCATGAAGCGACTGAGAATTTTATGTAAAAAATATTTTAATTATATTTTTCTCAACCCGGACATCGAGCTCTAGATCTGATGCACAGCAGTCGTATCCACTACCGCTGTGCAACTGAGGCATGATATTTATCACGATGATTATATTTCATTTATCTACAAATGGCTAATTAGGTATATTCTAAAAGACAAGTTCATTGAACGGAAGCTTGACCTATCGTTTATTTTTATCTTTGACTAAGACTCATACACAAGCGAGACAAGACACATCAAGATATTACGTAAAAATATTATTTATCTACAATTCTGTATCTAGTTGTTAGACGCGATTATGTTGCTATTGCTTTTAAAAAAACATCCCCAATTTCTAAATTTTGTCTATACCAAGTTTCATCACAATCGGTTGAGCAGTTTTGCGGTAAAAATGTAATAAACACTAGAACGATTTAACCGTTAGATACATTTACTTTTCTTATAACATATTATACCCTAAATCAAAAAATATATCTTAATATATATGTATAAATTACGTGTCACGTTGTTTGTCCGCCTTGGACTCCTAAACTACTGAACCGATTTTGATCAAACTTCGTAACCATCTGTAATTTGGTCCAACTTAAAAGATAGGATAGTATTTTTTTTAAACGGCCAAAAATTATTTAATGTGAAGCAGACGAAGTTCGCTGGACAGCTAGTAATATATAAATATATTTAAAAAACCTTAAATATACGAACCTTTCTTTCTTTCTTAAACAAAATCACAAAATTAATATAATTAAGACACAACACACACGAACGTTTAATCGGCACGCTAACCCGTCACTAGCGACGGAATAATTAATATTCAATATTTGACAAGTAACACTGCGCTCGCGCACCTCGACTGGCGAAAAATACGCGCGCGCTGTGTATAAGAACGGCGCCCGCGACGGTAGTGACACCATGATTTTTGGAAAATGTATAAATAAATTATTTTTTATTATCCTTACTGTTTTGATTGGTATTGTTTCATTTTTTTCGTCTTATGGATCTATCATGACCAAGCATATCCAAACCGTACAACGAAAGATAAATCAATAACGTAAAAATATAAGAATAAATATATACTATGTTACTATGGGATCTCTAATATGAGAGTTGTCATTTAAAAAAAGAGACAATCTTATTAACGTTTTTGTACATTTATACTAATACTAGATGTTCCCGCGGTTTCACCAGCGTTTATCGTTACTGCACCCCTCCGTGGGTGGTAGCGTGATGTTATATAGCCTATAGCTATACTAATATTATAAAGCTGAAGAGTTTGTTTGTTTGAACGCGCTAATCTCAGGATTTACTGGTTCGAATTGAAAAATTATCTTAGTTTTGGATAGCCTATTTATTGAGGAAGGCTACAGGCTATATAACATCACGCTAAAACCAATAGGAACTGAGCAGCAATAAAAAATGTTGCCAAAACGGGGAACATTCTCCTATATGAAGCAGACGGAGTTGCGCTGGACTGCTAGCTTATAATATTAGTAGGATAATAACAAGCCTTGATAATAATAACAAGCATGCATGCTTTCATATAAGAGTATAATAGCAGAGTAACAAGACTGTCCTAATATATTCTAACTCATTGTCGCCATTCTATGAGGATAATTCGATAATTGTATTTATCACCGAATTCACACTGAGTCTATTTTAATACGTATTACATGTTTGTGTGTGTGTGTGTGTGTCTAGTGCCAGTATTTCCCTAAGGCCGGCGCTTCAGAGCTATTATCTCACACGTCATTGCTATGACGACACTCAATTACACCTAATAAAATAATTGTTCTACGTATTGTTTCGATGATGTCGTTTGGAGTTTCCCGTGAAATGCGAGGTCATATTTTTCAACCTACAGCAACCTTAGCGTATGTATGAGGGGAAACTACCTCAGAATGTTCGGCTTATGTTTAAAGATCTTTATTAACTCAAAAGAACATACAGTCCACTTAATGAGCATAATCGCTTCTCGGGCCCTTTTTATTTAATATTTTCATTAATGACATTCACACATGCTTTCAAAATTCATCATTTCTACTCTACGCAGATGATATGAATATTTTCAAAAATATAAACAATGTTGAAGACTGCTACTCTTTACAACAAGATCTCGTAAGACTTGAAAACTATTGTCAGCTAAATAATCTAGAACTCAACGTAGCTAAATGATTCACTATTACATTCACTCGCAAGAACAACAGCATACCCTACACATACACTCTAAAGAATGACCATCTGAAACGTGTAGATTACATACGAGATTTAGGTGTGATACACGACTCTAAACTTACCTATGAGAAGCACATAGATTACATAGTCAATAAAGCTAACAAAGCCATGGGGTTTTTAAAAAGTATCTTGCTCCCAGTTCACGGATGTCAAAATAATTAAAATATTGTTCTGTTCCTTTGTCCGTAGTTTATTAGAATACTGTTCGCAAGTTTGGAATCCTATGTATGACGTTTACATTTCTAGATTGGAATCTATCCAGCGAAACTTTACAAGATACCTTATTTACCCGCGATCGTAATTATGAATCGAGGTGCAAAAGGTACCATTTATTACCACTTAGGGAGAGAAGGAGTATATCAGATATCTCTTTTCTCGTTAAGTTAGCACAATCTTACATTGACGCCCCACAACTTCTCTCCAAGATTCAGTTACGTGCCCCTACTAGACCTGTTAGGATACCTTTTCTTATTCTTAACGTCCCTCACTGCAGCACAAATTACAGACAAAATTCTTTCGTTTTAAGATCCGCTAAGTGTTACAATAAATTGTTTGACTTTTCTGAACTTGACTTATTTACTACTAAGCCGCATGTATTTAATCAAATACTTGCCAAACATTGGTACGAATTGGTTCAATAACTGTTTAAATTGCACTTCACGACGTATTATTGTATATGATGTTTTGTTTCTGTTACAGTTTGTATAATAATCCTTTTATTACTGTAATATTGTAATCATTTCTTTCTTTTTTTTATATAAACAAGTAAGCTCTCATTGTTATCTAAATGTGAAAACATGTAATTGGTAGCTAGTTATATTATTTGTTTTTATTTTAAGTTGTTAATACTGTTTGTTTTCCAATTATAATAAAATAAAATAAAAAATATAAAATAAAAAATAATTACATTATAAATACGGCTTATTCCCGCCCGCTCTGCTATTTTGCTTCCTAGCGCTCCAAAACTAAAATTAATAATAATAATATTCTACCACATTCACACAACACCATCTAGCCCAAACTAAGCAGAGCTTGTACTATGGGTAATAGACAATGGATAAACATACATATACTACTTTTTTTTTGTAAATACATACATATTATACATAGAAACACCCAGACCAAGACAAACATCCATGTTTATGCACACAAATGTTTGACTTGTGCGGGAATCGAACCCGCGACCTCAGGCGTGGCAGTCGGTTACACTAACCACTACGCCATCGAGGCCGACATATTAAATATTATTATTATTTTTTAAATCAATCCCAAGGGCTCCAAAAGCTTATGTTAATTAATTTATTTAAACCCTCTGATCTCCATACATTTATTCCCAGGAGCTCCAAATTATATTACTACATTAATTATAGACCTACTTACTAATGTGTTCCCGACAGCTCGTGGTAACGATTTTTATATTGAAGTAGTGACTTTTTCTTGGAGCTGCTGGGAATAAAATCTCAAAGTACGTAGATAATGTTTTGGAGCTGTAGGGAACGAAATTGGTAAATGTGGCTTTATTAATTATTTGAATATAAAAATCCTTGGAGCTCCTGGTAATGAATGTACGGAAATATGAAGTTTGGAGAACAATAGATTTGGAGCGCACGGGAATAAGCCATAAATACAAAGTATTAACAAATATGACAGTAGTGCGATCTGTTTGAAAAGTAATGGCTCCAAAAAGAGAGTGTAATAAATAATGTAGCAGACGGTTTGTGAGACTTTGCTGCATTGACATAATACGATGCTGTGTATCTTTAATATTTTTTATGTTTATGGACTTTGGTTCTGTATTATTTTTAGTATAATTATTATAATTATATAGTATTTAAGTATATATATATATATATATATATATATTCAGAATTTATATGCAGATAATTTCAAAAACTCATATAACTTCCGATAGTCAGTCAGAGGTGCGCGACATGGGTTCGAACCCGAGACCCTCTGCATTGCAGTCTCCCCACTGAGCTATCGCTGCTTGTACTGTAACTTATCTAACCTAACCTAAATTTACAAGTAAAGCCGCAGGAAAATCTAGTAAATAAATTTGAGAGGAATACAATTGTTAATGTTTAATACGTCATTGCGTTACGAATCATAGCGGTACTGCTAAAGGTTTATGATGTCAATGTCGAAATGGTCGCTGCAAATCTTCCTCGTTTCGTGTTAAAGGCAAACTATTTACGTGACTGCATTCTCGTAACATGATTAGGGAAATCCATCAGCAGTTTTTGAATTACAATTCTATAGTCATAGGTGTGACGGAGCGAGCTCTTTTTATGTTTAATAGAGTAGTTTCAAGGCGTAACTGCATTAAATAGATACTACGAATGGTGTGTTAAGAGAGATTATTTATTCTAAAGTTAATATTGGTAAAAACCCTTAAAACTTAACAACTGGTTACTAAATGGTAAATTAAATGGTAAACTTAATAGTTTATTAGTAGCTGAGCTCGGTCGCTGCTCGATTGCGAACTGACTTAGAAAGTCGAATAAAATTATAAAATAAACGCGTCTCAAATGTGCATGCAATGCACAAATGTAAAGGGCTGAGCAGCACCAGTCAGCTGTGACCACGGCCGGTGTAACCTGGTCGACACGTCAAGCCTATAAAAGGTAAACATTATGCATGATCGCGTTAATACCCGTTACATATTATATATATATAATTATCTATATATATATTATATATATATATATATATATATATATATATATATATATATATATATATATATATATATATATATATATATATATATTTATCTACGATAATTTTAATCAGAATGTTGGTTGCTTGCTTTTTCATAGTCCGTTTCTTCTATCATGTTTGGCCACGCCATTATAGTTTTTTCCTGCTTGCTCCCTGGGTTTATTCTGCCGAGCCTCAGGGGTCCGCGTACCTCAGGGAAACCATAATCTAGGATATTGCCAATTGTAATAAATAACTATTATCTGCAGCTAAGCCTTGCCTGTAAATCTTAAGCCAAAAGGAAAAGCCCATTAAGGTATTAACGCATAAGTATATACAATGACTACACCTGTTGAACTTTGGACCCACGTTCTCAAGTTCTTAGGAGCCTCTCGCAACTTTGGTCCGTGACGTCAGCAAACATAACTCGTTTATACATCATATCGATTACTCATTGTTAAATCAATGCACGTCTACGATACTTTACTATAATAGTACAACGGCTGAGACGCTTGAGATAGAATGACGTTAACTGTGACAATTCACGATTGACTAATCCACTATTCGTCATTTATTATTGCAGGACTTAACGGGACGACGAATAAGTTATGTCGGACTCATCAGGCAAAGATGGTGAGCGACGGCAACGACGACGGCGACCGGTGTTCCTCGACATAACCGCAATTGGCGGAGCCGCGCGAATCGCTTTCACATGCAATCGCGACCCCACCGAGGTTTCGGTCCGCCGTATGAAACGGCAGGCCACTGCACAAATAGACCTACCCTTTGGGTACCACTAATTTTATGCCTACTGTCTCCCTAAGGGGGGACCGGACACACGACACAAAGGCGCGCGTGGGAACACGCACGCCCGCGCCGCCTCTGGGACCTGGTGCTGGACTATGCTGAGTCGAATGGCATTAACCGCGAGTCTCTAGGCTCTTACGGTTCTTGAGTTGAAAGTTGTATAACAGACGGACAAAGCTGTTGTATAAGAGGTTTTTCGAACTCTAAAAGGTAATGGTAACTGTTTGAATCATTATAGACTGAAATCTGTATTTCTCTGAAGTGGTATATATATATATAGTATGGGCAGCCAAACGAGAGAAATTACGTAAATCCCAGGTGTAGAAATATAAAAAAGGAATTTTTATTAAACACTACACGTATGTTGTTTGAAAGTGATGAAAAATATTTTATTTAAAATAATCTCCAGTGCTATTTATAATTTTTTTCCAGCAGCAGGCCGTTTCCCATCTGACGTGAGTGTGCTGAGTAACAGCACAGTATATTAGACTGTGGTAACAGTATTACTTATTATATCTATACTAATATTATAAAGCTGAAGAGTTTGTTGGTTGAAGGCGCTAATCTCAAAAACTACTGGTTCGAATTGAAAAATTATTTTATTGTTGTTTATCGAGGAAGGCTATATAACATCACGCTACGATTCACGGGGACGGCGCAGTAATCATTAACGCGGGTGAAACCGCGGGCCCATCTAGTTAACTGATAAAAAGCTAAACAGCAACTTGTAGTACATATAAAATAGATAATATAAATAGTGAACTAATAATAATCGCTTCATACAGGTCATTGCCTTATTTATCGCTATTTCGGGACACAGGACAAATGTGTTATTATAATTATGTAGGTATATTTACAATACATGTAATACAATTGAAGGGTAAACATATTAACATACCTATAGTTAGGTATATTTATTACTAGCAATTGTCCGCGGTTTCGCTCGGGAACTGTATTTTTCCCGAATTAAATAATTTCACAACTTGGTATCTAAAACTGTGCTTTATTATATTAAGTTGTGGATTTATTTTGGTCTTGAAGCCCTTTTGTCTTGTTAGTGATTATGAAGTAAATACTAAACTAAAACCACACGTAATAGCAACAAGACAAATATGAGGTTTGCACATTCCGTACGTAACCCTCTCTACATTAGTCCGACTCGCAAATCGCGGAATTTTTTTAAAGATACACCATGTGCTTTTTTGTATCCCTGACAACGTGTATGCCAAATTTCATGATGCAGATCATCATGTAGTTAATGTGTGAAAACGTTACAAACAAACTCACATTCGCATTTATAATATTAGTTAGGTTATCTACAGTTTAAATTTTACTATTTAGTACTTTGATTTTGATTATATTTTGACATAGTTTTTACTTGCATCCGTAAATAATAAAAGTTATAATATTCCTTATAATAAAAATGAATCAGAAACATTTGAAAAAGTTATTATTTTTCAAATGTTTCTGATTCATTTTTATTATTGATCACCAAATTGCACACCAAAATATATTTAAAGAGATCAAATTAAATCGACGGAGCCCCGCCTCGCGGGGCTCCTATTTTTGGGTGGGTTTGAGAAGAAACCTAACATAACCTAACCCTTCCGAGACGGAATGCAGTGATTTGAGGCGTATAATATGTGCTCGTTATGATATATTTTGGTAGCATATTTTGGTGTGCAATTAGTATTTTTGGTGGTCATTATATTTAATCCCATTTTTTAACAGTTATTCAAACGAATGACAACAATTAATTCTCGGTAAATAGATGTCATTCTGAGCTTAAATAATAGTTATTATTTATATACAATGGTGACTAACAAAATCACAAAATAGATTGAAGTACAAAGTAAATGTTCATATCCCGTTCCTTGGTACTTAAGATGGTATGACGACAAACACTTGTTACTTCTCTCACATCATTGCGTGTGAGAGAAAAGGATAAACATAACTATCGCTCGCTATACATAGTTGTAGAAGTATGAAACCGGTATTTCGCTATAGATGGTACTAGTCATCGGTTTAAGGACCGTAAGGGTGCGTTTCCACTGATGCGGAGCTGGGCGGAAGGAATAGAAGCGGACCGTGAACTGGCCAATCCCAGTGCTCGATATCTCCAATCCGCATCAGTGGAAACAGTGTAAGTGGAGCGGAGTGGAGCTGAGCGGACTTTCAAATAAAACAAATGAACATGCGGCCCCGAGCCGGACAGAACGGAGTCGAGCGGAGCGCACGAAGCGGAGGGTAGCGGAACGGTGCGGCGCGGCGAGCCGGCTAGTGTAGACTTGTCAGGAAAGGACTGGTGCGCTGCATTTTAGTTTAGTTAGCGATATTACGTCATATACTTCATACGTCATCGACATTGAATGTGAATCAAAATGGATGTGAAACTAATTGAAAGTGTCAAAATATTTCCATGTTCATGGGATACACGACTGACAACATACAAATACAATGAAGCCAAAGATATGGCGTGGGAAATTATAGTGAAAGACACTGGATTACAAAATCATTGCAGCTCTGGTCTGCTCAGCTCCACTCTACCCCGCTCCGCCTTGCTCCGTTCCGCTCCACTTTGCTCCGCTCCGCTTCAATGGAAACACTTGCTACTTGTCACTGCTCTTCTCCGCTCCACAGTGTCCAGCTCCACGTCAGTGGAAACGCACCCAATATATGTATACCACTTCAGAGAAATACAGATTTCAGTTTATGATGATTATGATGAAATATAACATCACAAATTGTCGACCTCGATGGCGTAGTGGTTAGTGTAACCGACTGCCATGCCTGAGGTTGCGGGTTTGATTACCGCACAAGTCAAACATTTGTGTGCATGAACAGGAATATTTGTCTTGGGCTGGGTGTTTCTATGTATAATATGTATGTATTTACAAAAAAAAGGTATACCTACCTATACCTATTTATGTTTATCCATTGTCTAGTACCTATAGTACCTACAAGCTCTGCTTAGTTTGGTCTAGATGGTGTGTGTATGTGATAGAATATCATATTATTTTTAACTCTATTTATAGAAAATTACTATACAGAAAAACCCATTACCAATTTATCAGACCCAGGAATGAAGTATTACGTTTTATGATCACGCTCTCTGCGGCAACAAGAAATTTAACATATAGGTAAGCAGTACATCAAAGTCTCGTGACTAGTATGTGCTTAATAATTGCCTGTCAGTGATTAGGCGGTTAAGCAACATCGCTGCGGTTGAACCTTGGATGAATCACTTGTTCGCAACCACTTTTTGTAATCCAAAGTCACATCGATAATATCCTCCAGACCGAGGTTCGGTTTACGGTGGCCAATCTTATCTTATCTTATGTGGAGGCCAGTCAGTGCAGACCGGCGACACTTCGACCCAGTGGGATCTTTTGTGTCGACACTCTCCCAATAACGACTGCCATAGATGTTCATGGCAGCCGGGACCAACGGCTTAACGTGCTTTCCGAGGCACGGAGCAGGCGATAATTGTCAATCAATACGCACATAATTTCGAAAAGTCATATAACTTTCGAAAATCAGAGGTGCGCGACGTGGGTTCGAACCCGAGACCCTCTGCATTGCAGTCTGTTGGTCTCCCCACTGAGCTATCGCTGCTCGTCGCGGCCAATCTTAACAGAGACTGGCCATCTGCGCAGGAGATATTATAGTACCTACACAAGTGTGTGCGCAAACACAAGTGCACTCTCTGTTCCCTAACTCTCATGATCCGATGGGATGGAAATCCGACACAGGCGATCCGAGCACAGGCGCAGGACCAACGGCGCCGGGGTTACGTGATTTTCGGAGAAGATCTCTTACTAACGCATCCCAAGTGAAGAATATCCGGTGTGTTATCATTGGACTATATCTATAATAATTCTTAAATTTTATTTTGGCAAACAAGTATAATAATATAATGAGCGGTTCTCCTAACATGAATTAGGCTGGCGATTTCTAATTGTTTTAAAAATAGAAAATGAAATATTATAAATGATCTCGCATCCGATTGCTAAACGATCGTAGACATTTAGTATAATTCCAATCATAATTGAATATATGAAACTTTTTTAATAAATTTTGACATGGCTGATATGGGGTTTTGTCGATTGATTGTACTTGACGACGTATCGTACACCTCAAAAGACAGTGCGATATTGACATTCGTATTTACATAGCACAATGTAATCAAATAAAATGTATCAATACCAAAGTTTTAATTTAAATATTAGTCATTGTCTCAAATATTTCGATTATCTTGAAATTACAAATAATTTAAATTTTATTCGATGCACACATATCGCTACTGTAGGTAATAGAGATTGTACTTGCGTGTGGCCAACTACTTCAAAAAAGTATTATGTTGTTCTCAGAACCAGCAAAGACCACAAAAATAAACGCGTGACCAGACTGGTCAAACTCAGTCTCCTTCTTCTCCCTAGCCTTTATTATTCCCAAGTCACTTGGGGTCGGCTTCTAGCCTAACCGCATTTGACTGGATATCAGTTTTTACACGGAGCGACTGCCATCTGACCTCCGCAACCCGAAGGCTAACGATACCCTAAAGCTAGACCAGTGTCAGGATATTAGAGGTCACGGACTACCCAATAACGACTGCCATAGATGTTCATGGCAGCCGGGACCGACGGCTTAACGTGCTCTCCGAGACCCGGAGCAGGCGATAATTGTCAATCAATACGCACATAATTTCGAAAAGTCATATAACTTCCGAAAGTCAGAGTTGATTGAGATTGAGAGTCTGACAGTTATTACGATTTATAAAGCCAAAATCATAAGCATAGAAATATAAACGACAATATTTTCCAGATTATTCGGCAAAATCTAAATCTGTTTATCTAAAAAACATAGTTATAATTGGATGGCATGTTGGCTCGCATTCAAATCTATGGTGTCTGTTGTGGTGAAGACTTCATTCAAATAAAACCTAACATCTGCACGTCTTGCACATAAGTGCCGACTGAAATAGTTCTTTTACAACGTTT
The DNA here is from genome assembly GCA_963564715.1 of Catocala sponsa. Lineage (NCBI taxonomy): Eukaryota > Metazoa > Arthropoda > Insecta > Lepidoptera > Erebidae > Catocala > Catocala sponsa. The sequence goes on along the minus strand of OY751344.1, from coordinate 23,436,974 downwards.
AACCATAAATCTGATATTAAAAAGCTCTTGTTTTGCATATTGTTATAATTAATAATGCTCATGTAGAAAGAATGGACGAGGAAAGACTGACTAAGAAAGTTTATAAGGCTAGTGTGAATGGAACAGTCGCAAGAGGAAAACCTAGGCGAACGTTTCTCGATCAGATCGGAGGCGTTCTGGACAAAGGCCGGGTTAAGAGCACCTTGAACCGACAGGCGTGTATGAGGAATGTGATGAAAGTGAATGTAGCCAGAGAAGTGTGTCAGGATCGTAGCAAATGGAAATCCGTAGTCTCTGCCTACCCCTCTGGGAAACAGGCGTGAATCTATGTATGTATGAATAATGCTAGATGTTTCTTTTCGTTATAAAATCTCTAATTCGTTAGAAAAGTAATCGGCCTTTTGGAAGGCACACACACACATTGATCCTACGGAAATACGGATCCTATGTGCAGAGGTCTTTTGAGAGTTTTAATCTAATGTAAGATTTTTTTTATGCAACTAAGGTGGCAAACAAGCATATATATGTTATAACATTTTACGTCATGAGCTACTGGAACGGTGCAATAATCATGAGTGTGGAAAAAGCCGCGGGCGTCAGCTAGTGTATTAAATAAGAATGAAACCAATAAATCACCAAAAGTTGTTTATTACCAATAGTGGTTGGCAATGGCCGAATTCGCGCTACCATCTTCGAACGTAAACATGTTTCAGTGACTCTTACATGTTTCTTAAGTTAGTAATTAACCATTAATGGGGTACTTGTTCAATTCTCTTTAAATTTAATATGTAAGTATTTTTATTATTGGCAATTATTATCTTAAGTATTATATAAAGTTGAGAGTATTAAATGTTTGTAGTCTATTTCGTTTTATTGCTTAAACTAAGTACGCAATATTTATTTGCTTTAATGTTTTTGTTTATTTTATGTACTTTCTCAGTACAAGGAGATAAAAAATTGTGATCTAGAAATGGATCTGAGTTTAGTTACCCTTTGACCTTAGTGTTCGTTATGGCCGGTGATTGAAAGTTTTTTTTTTAAGGGTTTGTTTTAAAGTTGCCGCGATACCCCTATCGCGGCAACTTTAAAACAAACCCTTCTAGGATTCTAGGATTCTTTCTAGTGCGGGAATTGTGTTATTTTAAATTAAAATATTTAAATGTCTGCTCAACCTCTTGTAAATGAACAGCCTTGAGCATCGTAGTTATAATTATTTTAAGAATTCATAATGTTTTCCTTGTACAATAAAAATATTACTAATTGGACCGGAGTCTCGTATAGTGTCAATAACAAGTTTTAATTAAACGATTTTATGTAACGAGAGGTATTCGTTAATTAATTTTAAAGTAAATGGGTTACAACGTTCTTGTATTGATAAATATCTATACTAATATTATAAAGCTCAACAGTTTGTTTGTTTGAACGCGCTAATCTCAGAAACTACTGGTCCGAATTGAAAAATTATTTTAGTGTTGGATAGCTCATTTATCGAGGAAGGCTATAGGCTATATAACATCACGATACGACCCACGGGGGTGGCGTAGAAAAAGTAGAGACCTCAACATCGCCTCGGCTACTGTGGGGGCGATATGTGGAGGCCACTGCTCTTAGACCACACGACTGCTTACCGTCAGGTGGAGTGTGGTCATTTTGTCGAGCAAAATAAAAAAAATAAAAAAAGCGGGAGAAACCGCGGGCACATCTAGTTTTAAATAAATAACAATAACAATTTATGATGAATGAATGCTACGAAACGTACAAAAGCTTTTAATCTAGCCAAACAAAATTTGTTTATCGTAAAACTGTATTATCCTAACTAATATTATAAATACGAATGTGAGCTTGTTTGTTTGTTTGTTACGCTTTCACGCCTTAACTACTCGACCGATCAACATGAAATTTCGCATACACGTTTTCAGGGGAACAGAAAAGGTGATATGGTGATGCAATATGTGAAACCTTTCATTCAGAAAATAGTACTGTTACTGTAAGATAACATTCAGAAAATATTATTGTAAACTTGGCGATTAAAAAGAGTGGCCATGAGTTTCTTGCCCGTTCTTCTCATGAGCCCTACACCTTTGCTTTGCTGAACGTGGCAGTAAATGTAAGTTCACAGAAAAAATTTAGTGTAACTTTGAGATTCATAAGTTTTTTTTTTGTGCGATAGGAGGCAAACGAGCAGACGGATCGCCTGATGGTAAGCGGTTACCGCCGCCCATGGACACCCGCAACACCAGAAGAGTTACAAATGCGTTGCCGGCCTTTTAAAAAGGAGTACGCTCTTTTCTTGAAGGTTTTTGTAGGTCGTATTGGTCCGGAAATACCGCAGGCGAAACCTAACTTGAATAAATTTATTTTTGATTGGATTTTGATTTTTGAAGTAACTTAAACTAACCTACATTTGCGCGATCGAAGACGAGGACAAAATTCAGTAATAAATAAAATGCATGGTATTCGTATCGGCAATCTTAAAAGCAAGTTCAACGCTTTACCACCCAGACTATCGTCACATAGACTAGTTAGACACATTATATGTAAGTAGTATATATTTACTCGCTGTCCCGCGCAACTTAGTCTGCATCATATAGGAGAATTTTCCCCGTTTTTAACATTTTCTATTGCTGCGCCGCCCCTATTGGTCGTAGCGTGATGTTATATAGCCTATAGCCTTCCTCGATAAATAGTCTATCCAACACTAAAAGAATTTTTCAAATCGAACCTAGATTCTGTTTTAGCGCGTTCAAACAAACAAACAAACTATTCAGCTTTACTAATATTATAAAGCTGAAGAGTTTGTTTGTTTGTTTGAACGCGCTAATCTCAGAACCTACCGGTTCAATTAAAAAAAAATATTTTCGTGTTGGATAGCCTATTTATTGAGGAAGGCTATAGGCTATATAACATCACGCTACGACCCACGGGGGCGTCGCAGTAACGATAAACGCGGGTGAAATCGCGGGAACATCTTGTAGTATATATTTAAAAGACACGTCACACATATTAAATCATTGTAAACTATTAATAGAACAACATAGATGCTAGAAGTCCCTGATTCATTAAAAGGGCTACAGTGCTTCTACGAATGTCAATGAGCGTGCATTTATTTAAGACTAGTTTTTAACCGCGGATTCATCTGCGTGAATTTTGTATAGGATATCGCATAAAATAATAATCTATCCTGTATAGAAACCGTCCCACTGCTGGGCACTGGCCTCTTCTCAGTGTGAGAAGATATAGGCCGCCCTAGCCCAGTGTGGGTTGGCAAACTTCACATGTCTTCGAGAACATTATGGAGAAATTTTTAGATATGCAGGTTTCCTCACGATGTTTCTCTTCACCGTTTCTAATAATAATTATTTATTTATTTATTTATCTATCATTACAGGTTCTTAACCTAATGCGATAGTATAGTAACATAACTAAAATACATATACACATACATAGATTCACGCCTGTTTCCCAGAGGGGTAGGCAGAGACTACGGATTTCCATTTGCTATGATCCTGACACACTTCTCTGGCTTCATTCACTTTCATCACATTCCTCATACACGCCCGTCGGTTCAAGGAGCTCTTAACCTGGCCTTTGTCCAGAACGCCTCCGATCTGATCGAGAAACGTTCGCCTAGGTTTTCCTCTTGCGACTGTTCCATTCACACTAGCCTTATATAACATAAAACATAACATAACTAAAATATAACATTTAAAACGGTAATATAATAAAACATCTATAATAAAATAATAACATTAGCCCTGTATTAAACTGTCCCACTGCTGGGCACGGGCCTCTTCTCACTGTGAGAAGGGTTAGGCCATTGTCCACCACGCTGGTCCAGTGCGGGTTGGCAGACTTCACATATCTTCGAGAACATTATGGAGAACTCTCAGACATGCAGGTTTCCTCACGATGTTTTTCTTCACCGTTAAAGCAAGCGATAATTAACTATTTAATACGCATATAACTTTGAAAAGTCAGAGATGCGCGCCTTGGGTTCGAACTCGAGACCTCTGCGTGGCAGTCCAACGGTTTCCCACTAGGCTATCACCGTTACTAATGTACAAATTTTAATAGACATATAACTCCGAATTCATAGATGGGTGCCTTGGCATCGAGTCCGATATCTCTGCGTGGTAGTCCAACAGTCTCCTGGGATAAAAAGTATCCTGTGTATTTAACCCAGCATATGGTCTCTCTGTGTGTCGTCTAATCCAATCTGTTTATAGATTTATTCGTGACTAGCTTTTGCGCGCGGCTCCGCCCGCGTGGTACCTACATCAATAAAAAGTAGCCTATGTCCTACCCCAGATTTTAAACTATATCTGTGCCAAATTTCATCTAAATCGGTTGAGTGGTTTAGCCGTGAAAAGGTAACAGACAGACAGACAGACAGTTACTTTCGAATTTATAATATTACTAGTTTTTAATAGAATTTATAATATTATTAGTTTCGAATTTATAATAAGGAATAGTGTGATTAGAGAGAGATGCGGCATGAAAGTGGATATAGTGACAAGAATAGAAAAGGGTATGTTAAGCTGGTTTGGACATGTAGAAAGAATGGACGAGGAAAGACTGACTAAGAAAGTTTATAAGGTTAGTGTGAACGGAACAGTCGCAAGAGGAAAACCTAGGCGAACGTTTCTCGATCAGATCGGAGGCGTTCTGGACAAAGGCCAGGTCACGACCTCCTTGAACGGACGGGCGTGTATGAGGAATGTGATGAAAGTGAATGAAGCCAGATAAGTGTGTCAGGATCGTAGCAAATGCAAATCCGTAGTCTCTGCCTACCCCTCTGGGAAATAGGCGTGATTCTATGTATGTATGTATGTATTCTTGCGTGACTGAGTATCTCAACTGACCGAGTAACGAACGCAGTGTGCGCCATTTTGAGAATTGCTGCAGGCCATTCTTTTCTAATGTTTGGAGCAGTAAGCATCTCTGATAACATATAATAATAATATTCTATCACATACACACAACAGCATCTAGCCCAAACTAAGCAGAGCTTGTACTATGGGTACTAGACGATGGATAAATATACTTATATACTTTCTTTTTTTTGTTTTTTTTTCTTTATATTGTGTGGATACATTGTGTGTCAGTGTGATTTAGCAATAAATAGTGTTCATAGTCTCAGTGTAAGTTTCCTTGTCCCCCTGACTTCTGATTTCTTTTAAAACCTTTCCTCTTTATAATATTAGTAAAGATTATAGATAGTATAGATTAAATAATAATTATTATTATCATTGTTATAAGCACTAGAACTTTTTTATGTTATTTAAAAAAACGGTTTAATTTTGGATATTTCGTTCGGACCCAGCGCTTAAGCAATAGATTTGTAAATAACCTGTTTTTTTAATATTTCGATGACCGTATTTCCTCTAGGCACTGTATGAGATCAACACTACGAATGCGGATATTAAAATCACTTGTTGTCTTTTCCATCAGCCAAATCAGTCTATCCGCAATACGATCCTAGAATATTAAAATATAGAAGTACTTGTAATACAAAGAATTAATCTTGAAGTATAATGATAATCCTACGACCCATGATTGTTGACAATTAGTATTAATTGGAATAAATAAATAGTCCAACTGTACATCACTTAAGAGGTAGAGAGGTAGAGAGAGGCAGAAGTTCGTAGTAACTTTTATGTTTATTTTTGTTTCAAATTTCCTTTTTCTGTTTAATATGCTTTTTTAGTTTGAAACTGCTTTGGATTAAGTGTAGTTAATTTGAACAGTAATTATTTTCAAATTGAATGAGCTTGTTTACCAAAAAAAAATATTGGGGCGGTCTTTGGGGACTGCTGATAGAAGTGAAAACTTTAATCCTTGATCATAAACACTTGTTTATAGACAAAAAATAAAATAAAAAAGGGCGGGTCGGATTTCTGATACTCTCTTAGGGATTATTAAGGGGGTCAAAATTTCGTGAAAAGCGCGTAAACGTGACGATGACGAAGGTGACGATGACGCGAGTTCTATGATTTTTGTTCACCCAAGAAGTGCTCAACGCGCCATTCGTACTGCTCTTTTATCATTGCAATGGGAGCTATATCTTTGATTTTCATGCTCACCGGTCGACGCCACTCGCGAGTAAAGCCTGTCAATCCTGTCACAGGCTCTGCTGTCAGAAGTCGTATTTGGCGGTAATAATTGTCCGTTTCTATAGTTATTTCATTTCATTTATTCATTAAATACATTTTGGGTATTACATGATTACATTACAAAAAAGTTATTAAATTAGTACCACCAAAATCTGCCTGAGGAGGCGTATGAACGTGTCGAGTAATAAAAAAATATAAAAATTACAAAAACATTAAATTATCAAATTACATATCTAGATAAGAAATCAATAAAATGATATCAATTCAATTAAAATCTCATGCCTAACTAATTAAAAATACATTTAGAAATATAAATTTATATGTCATTAAAAGAAGTTCGAATAAATTATAAAAATAAATTAAAAATGTCACCAGGTAAGAGTCAAAATAAATTAAAATATTAAAATGTAAATCATCAAAATATCACTTATTTAAGATTATTGTCATTCAAAAAATCACTAAGACTATAATAGCATTTCTCCGTCAAGATCTTTCAAAATTTATTTTTAAATATTTCTATATTATACAGCTTTATGTTCCAAAGTTTTATGCTTTATACTAGCTTTATGTTAAAAGTTACTGTTGAAGTGACTAGATTTTGACGTCTAGACCTTACTGTCCACTAGCACGTCTAGCGGTGAATTCAAGTGCGATAGCCGTCAAAATAAGTCCGTCTAGATATCTATGGCAGAGATGTGTTATACACCCCATTTTGGCCATTATATCTTTAAGTTCCTACCTAAGGAACGTATTTGCAAACTAGATTTTGCCCGCAGTGTCCCTCGCTTGTATTCCACGCGAATGCTTAAAAGGATAAAAGTTACGAAGTATTCTTCACATTTCCAGTTACTACAATTTGTTTAAATTGTATAGGTTTGTTTAGGGATTAAATATAATGACCACCAAAAATAGTAATTGCGTAGCAAAATATGCTAACTAAAATATATCATAACGCATTCCGTCTCGTAAGGGTTAGGTTATGTTAGGTTCCTTCTTAAACCCACCCAACGGACTTATTTGATCTCTTTAAATATATTTTGCTGTGCAATTTGGTGATCATTTACTATTTTTGACTGTTATATTTTACTGTATCTGTTGATAATTAAACATAAGCCGTTTGTTTATTCTATAAATATGTATTTTGTATGAAATTTATCATGCACTTGGATGCAGTTTTTGTTATCGTCAATTTAGTTTATTATCCCTAACTTCATCATGAAGGAAAGCTTTGTGAGAACACCTACACATTTTACAGGCCCATAATGTCCTCAAAAATGGGCAACGTACGCCAACCTACACTTGCCCATTGTGGTGGACAGAAACTCTTCTCAGTACCACCGGTTCGAGGCTGGTTTTAGGGTAGAGCAAGATCCGATTAGTGCGCTCCCCTTGCTTTCTTCTAATACATTTTCTTATAACCGAAGCTCGGCAAGCACCCCTTAGACTTGGCGCCTGGCCAGTTCGCGTATGGTAGGGCCGGCACTGACACTTCTCAAACTTTATGATAAGGTATCAGACACTGAAACAATTTATATACAGGGTTGGTTAACATTATAATATAGTAGATTTTGCCGGCGGTTTCGCTCGCGTAAATGTAGGTTAGATTAGTAATAGTATTTTTTTCTGAATGAAAGGTTTTTGTTCTTATCTTGTATCACATCATCTGTATAAACAACATTTTAACAAAAACACGATTTGTTTTGATTTAATTATGTCCTTTTCTGTTCCCCTGACACTATGCGAAATTGTATCACATCATCTGTATAAACCACATGTCAGCAACTAAACGTTTTGTTTTTGTCTTTTTCTATTCTCCTGACAACAAGTATGCAAAATTTCATGATAATCGGTCAAGTAGTTAAGGCGTGAAAGCGTAACAAACAAGCAAACTCAAATTCACATGTATAATTTACTGGATGTTCCCGCGGTTTCACCCGCGTTTATCGTTACTGCGCCGCCCCCGTGGGTTGTAGCGTGATGTTATATAGCCTATAGCCTTCCTCGATAAATAGGCTATCCAACACTAAAAGAATTTTTCAAATCGAACCTAGATCCTGAGATTAGCGCGTTCAAACAAACAAACTCTTCAGCTTTATAATATTAGTATAGATTAGTAAGGATGTTGGTTACTATGACGTATAATTTGACCGCACGAATAGCGCAATAGTTAAAGTAGTCACTTCACCACACGTGTAGCATATTCAAATCCGCAACGACCGCCCACTGCATCAAAATAGTACGTAATAATGATTCATAAATAATTATTAATAGTCAACGTGGTATGTTTGGCCACATTTCTATGTACTAAGCGCATTAGTAATGATGGTAACGCAATTGCGTTAGTCAGAGGCGCGTGCGCAGGAGATCCGTGAACATCACTCACGGTGATCGACAATAACTAGTCATCACTACGCAAAAACGCTAGCAAAAAGTACCCAAGAATTCCTTTCTTAGTAAAAGAATGTGTACATAAATTGTTAAGTTTTTTATAGTTGGTATAGAGTACCTAGGATTTTAGGTAATGGCGCCCAATTTTTAAGATTGACCGTCTGCACAGTAGATATACATATAACTAGCTATCCCAGCAGACGTTGTCCTGTACACACGGAAAAATAAAAATACCAAATTTAAACCATTCTCAAATCCACTTGAACACACAAAAAATTTCATCAAACTCGGTCCAGCCGTTTAGGAGGAGTTTAATTACAAATACACGCACAGAATATTTATATATACTAGCGATCGCCTAGTGATCGAAATTCGACCATAATTGATTTAAGTTTTAAGTCTGATAGTTATTAAGGTTTTACTGTCTAGAACTATACCCCTATAATCACATTTTATTTAGATTTCGATCTATATAGGTTAATTTACCTTTGGCAAACAAATTATTATATTGATATATGTAACCATAGTTACGAAGAATAGTACGACTGCGTCCGTGTGTCAAATGCATGGTTGTGTGCGTGTAGTGTTTTTTCATTAATTTTATGTATTTCTAATGCATATTTTATATAAATATTATTTGCCCCTCCTTCTCCATATAAACTTTAACTGTGCCAAAATTCATACTCCTCCGTCCACGCAATTTTCGTAAAAATGGTTACAAAGTTTTAATATTATAAATCTGAAGAGTTTGTTTGTTTGTTTGAACGCGCTAAGCTCAGGAACTACTGGTTCGATTTGAAAAAACCTTAGTGTTGGATAGCCTATTTATCGAGGAAGGCTATAGGCTATATATCATCACGCTACGACCCACGGGGGCGGCGCAGTAACGATAAACGCAGTTGAAACCGCGGGAACATCTAGTATATAGATAAAGATATAGTGTGCACTCGAACATAAGTGTACTCTCATAGTTTGATCGGATAGCAATCCGATACGATTGGAAAAAAGCTTTACAAGCCTACCAACCGTCAAAACCGAACAGAGAGAGATCAGGACCAAAGGCTTTACGTGCACTACGAGGCTCAGGGTTTATAATATCGCTAAATTATAATATCGCTAAATTATAATATCGCTAAATTCGTAAGTCTGGTTTGCTATTGAGAATATTTCGATAAAAAAACTCATCTGGAATTCAAACCCGAGACCTCGCATTTACTACCGCTAGGGTCACCGACGCAGTTTATTGTAAGTAATATGGTACAAAGAATAATACGGCCCGCTTAGTGGCGGTTACCGTGATAAGATTACTAGCAACGCCAAAAATATGAATCGAGTATTGATAGCCCTGGATAAAAATATATATATACCTACTAATGCGAAATGTGAACACCTACATTTATTCTTTTAGATCCCAAATTAACACTTATAAAATAAAATATTTTACATACATACATAGATTCACGCCTCTTTCCCAGAAGGGTAGGCAGAGACTACGGATTTCCATTTGCTACGATCCTGACACACTTCTCTTCATTCACTTTCATCACATTCCTCATACATGCCTGTCGGTTCAAGGAGCTCTTAATCTGGCCTTTGTCCAGAATTCACCTAGACTTCACCTAGGTCTTCCTCTTGCGACTGTTCCATTCACACTAGCCTTATAAACTTTCTTAGTCAGTAAAATTAAACTACTATAATATATACGGATTTTATCGCGTTGTTTAATTGACACTTTATTACAAAATTTTGAAAACTGTTACACTACTATTACTATTAAACTTTACAATTTTTTAACAGAAGACAATATTATTTCTTAGTCAGTCTTTGGACGAGCCATTCTTTCTACATGTCCAGTACGTGAGAAGACGCAGGCATGGTTGAACTGGCTATCTGTCAGAGCCAATGAAAGAATGCAAGAAGAACGAATGAGGATGTGAATAAAGCTAGGAATAAGTTTGTAAGAATGAATAAGGTAGTGAAAGATGTAATTAAAAGGAAAAAGAGGAATTGAAAGACGAGTTTGAAACATTTCCGGAGCAACACAAAGTTCTCTTGGAAATCTATTCGCTCGGTTCGAGGTAAAAAATTATTTTAATAATTGATAAGGATCATTAGGTATGCAGTATGTTTTTATGTTAAAAAGGTTACATACAGCGGGACAATTATCGTACAAGTATATTAAGCTTGGAAAGGTTAAAATTATTAATACAACATTTTCATACAATCAGACACATTTAATACAAATTATTGCAATGCTGTAATAACAGCCTTAGTACATACAAACCATTCATTGATTATAGTGCCTCTACACACATTTGTCATTATATTACATAAGTGATATCTATCTGTGCAGCGCAGAACACAAGCCGAACATAAAACACAAATATACAAACAATTATAATCACTAAAATCTTAGTTATAAAGGCGATAATTGTTTGCATAAGTATGTTTATTGATATCAATTTGCGCCGACAATAGGAAAACCAAGACTCAAATTGAGGTCAGCTAGAATACGTTTTGACTGTAAATTACAATTGTAATCTAGATACAATTATAGCCTGGGGGGCTGGCAGAGATGTAGGTCCTTATTGTAATATTCACATTATTATTAGTTGTTAAGTAATTTAAATGTTATTGTTTAATGGGCCTTTAATAACAACAATCTATACTAATATTATAAGTAAAGCTGAAGAGTTTGTTTATTTGTTTGTTTATTTGAACGCGCTAATCTCAGGAACTACTGGAGCCTTATTACAAACTCTTATTTCTAGACCAGGCCTTGCAATTTCGTATTATAAACGTTCTAACTCCAGCCAGTCAGTTTTAATAATATTATCATAGAAAATACGATAAAATTAAAACCGTTACTTACCGACAAATATGTATATCATATTTTTGAACGATGCACTGTCAAGTCACAAATCGGCCAGCGACAAACTTGCCAGCATGAAGACGATCAACTATTCACATGTCATAATACGAAACAAAACCAGGCAGTTATTTGAACTGCCTAAAATTGACAGGTTTTATAAAAGTTTGTAATAGGGCCCCTGGTCGGCATTGACAAATTCTTTTAGTGTTGGATAGCTCATTTATCGAGGAAGGCTATAGGCTATATAACATCCCGCTATTCCATTTGTATAATAATGGACCTCCCGGAATATTGACTAAACCTACCACAGGGTTCCTCGACAAAACCGCAATTTGCGGGGCCGCGCGAATCACTTTCACATGCGGTCGCATGTTTCATGGTTTTTTTGTATAATATGTACCTATGTATTTACAAAAAAAAGAAGTATATATATGTACCTATGTTTATCCATAGTCTAGTACCCATAGTACAAGCTCTGCTTAGTTTGGGCTAGATGGTGTTGTGTGTATGTGATAGAATATATTATTATTAGAATACATATGTATGTTTATCCATTGTCTAGTACCCATAGTACAAGCTCTGCTTAGTTTGGGCTAGATGGTGTTGTGTGTATGTGATAGAATATTTTATTATATTATTATTACATACACGTGTACTTTGCAGTAAAAAAACTAATCTATTCTTGATTAGATATCCAAGAAAATCACAATCAGCTGCTTTATTCATATTTAATCATATTATTCGTAGAAATAAATAGCTTCCAACTATATAAGTACCATGTCATCTCTAAAATGTTAAAGGAAAATTTAATTCGCAATAATTATATACCTAGATACGATCATTGCTAATTTTTCGGTGACTGTACGATAATCATGTTCTAGAAGATATGTGAAGTCTGCCAACCCGCACTGGGCCAGCGTGGTGGACTATGACTTATCTCTTCTCAAACCGAGGAGTTTACATGAAGGACTGATATTATTATTACATACTAGATGTTGCCGCGGTTTCAGCCACGTTTATCGTTACTGCGCCTCCCCCGTGGGTCGTAGCGTGATGTTATATAGCCTATAGCCTTCCTCGATAAATAGGCTATCCAACACTGAAATAATTTTTCAAATCGAACCAGTAGTTTCTGAGATTAGCGCGTTCAAATAAACAAACTCTTCAGCTTTATAATATTAGTATTGATGCAATTTTAAAATGTTGCTATGAATACACATGAATGCCGCGGTAACATAATGTGCAATAATTAAAGGTTTATTAGATTTGCTTGCGTAAATGTAGGTTAGGTTGGGTTTTCGTTATAACCCGCAAATTAAGAACCCCGAGAGGGCTCGCGCGGTGTTCCCGCGCGCCTTCCAATGTCGAAAGGGGAGAGTAGTGCTCTCCCCTGGGGACGAGAGGTGGTCGGATCCGTTTGACCCGGCCCACACCCACACGGGGGGTCCTGCTATGGATGACTCAATTCTTTTAAGAGGTCCCAACAGGCCCCTCCATTGGGTGAGAGAGGGAACACCTCAGGTTTTTTAGTGGGTATACCAGCTCGTTTCTTGCTGGGAGTCCCACTCACCCCGCCGGTGCCGTCCCCTAGCCGGCGGATAGTGAATGAAGCATTTTTCCTGGGTATCAAAAAAAAAAGTTTTAGTTATAAACCTAACCTTTATAACGTAGCGGGCCTGCCCGCCACCCGACCAGCAGCAGGTCCGAGAGGCGGCGTGCGTGTTCCCACCGTAACAAAGGTAGCAAACAAACTTACATTCACATTTATAATAATACTAGCTTTTGCCCGCGGCTTCGATCGTGTTAATTTAGAATTTGACAATCAATTCGGGTTGTACTCTGCTTGTAATAATACAATTCAATCACGATTCAAAAGAAACGTGGCGCCATCCATCTATAATCATAAGAACGTTATTATTGTTTTCCTCGGAAACAGTAATTTTTTTTGGGATGAAAGGTAGCCAATGTCTGTTTCTGTACACCTGACAACGTATATGCAAAATTTCAGGATGATCAGTTCAGTAGTTTAGGCGTGAAAAGGTAACAAACAAACAAACTCATTTTCACTTTTATAATATTAATTAGGAAGTTAGGATTAGGATTAGTAAGGATTTCAACGTATTAAGTAAACGCATTAATCATCATATTATACAAAATACTACGAAAAGTCAAAGGTTGGGATCGAACATGTTTTTTTTTTTTTTTTTTTTTTTTTATTTTGCTCGTCTAAATCACCACACTCCACCTGATGGTAAGCAGTCGTGTAGTCTAAGAGCAGTAACAATAGGCTATCGTTGCTATGCTATGTACAAAATACAATTTTTATGTATATTTTCCTCAATTTCTACAGCTCAACTATGGCACAGACATGTTGTGTTATTCCAAGAATAAGTTAACGATAATTGTACAGCGTGTATGAGTTATGAATGAACAGGAATGGTCTTGACACACATTTGAGGCGGCAATGATGGACCCGTTCTTTAGGGTCACCAATCACCATATACTGTACGTAAGTATAATATTATGTGCATTTTAACAAAAAGATTATACAATATATTATATAATTATTAATTAGTATTGTAAGTGATATCACATCAACAACATATAGTATCTTTGTGGTTAATAGAATTTAAAAATCTGCCTTTGTTTAATAGTTAAATTTTATTTTATACTTATTTTGACGTAACAAAATATTTTGCTATATGGAAGCATTTATTTAACACAAAAATAATAAATACATTGATCTATTAACAAGCGTAAGGCGGCAAATAAATTTATTAGTTGTATTTTCCTTTTTAATAACTTTTGGTTATTTATTAGAAACATAACTAGATAAGTGTATCTTGATTCGCGATGATTTTAATAAACTTGTTCTATTTTTGTGTCTTATTGCATGTGTTGCTGTATTTCTGCGCTTATAATAAACAATTCTTAATTTTACCGGGCAGTTTTACATATTACTAAAGTATATTTGGTAGCAGACGAGCAAGTGGCCCACCCGATGGATATTGGTAGCCACTACTCATGGACTTCAGCTATGTCAGGATACAGCTAAGCCGCTGCGTACCGTGAAAGAAGAACTCTCTTTAAACCTCGTTTGAAGAAGGACATATCATAGCGCTCGGGAAACACCGAAGCAGGCAGTTCATCCAGAGCTTGCACGTACGTGAGAGAAATGATCGCTGATTTTTATTGGTTCGATCCATACACGGGTAAAAAAAAATATATGTGTTTTCCACAAGAACTTGACGAACGAGGTACATTTACATCGCTGTTTAGAGACCTACCAACCATCTCTGGGTTCAATAAACTCACAGACTAATGAACGTCATAGATAAGCGGTTAATGAATTTACTGAAGTTACATTTCAGTTAGTTACTAGGTTCAGGCAAAGGTACCTGAGACCTTCAGTTAAGACACCTTTTCTTATTATTTTAAGCAGCTTCCCTATGCATTAACTGTATTGCAACCGGATATAAAATATTATTTCATAAATTATTATGCTTTTAAACAAGAGGACCTTACAATTAACATCAATTTTAATTTGTATGTGTGTATTGTTTAATAATATATTGTTACAATAATTTATGCAAATTAAATTTAACGCCGAGAGCTGCTTCTTAGTAATATTATGAACAAAATTATGCATTTATATTTCGCATTGAGCATCTCCGCGGTAAGTTCTTGAAGCTTATTCAAATCGTGACTTGACTCATTGTCAAGGAATAAATTAAAAATACTTACCTACTCATTGAATCAGTTAATGTTGGAGGCCCAATCATCCCCCTTTCCCATATCCCGCTCCTTCTCCTTCCCACTTCCTTTCCTAAAGGGTCGGCAACGCGCAAGTGATGCCTCTGGTGTTGCTGGCGTCCATAGGCTACGGTGACCACTTACCATCAGGTGAGCCGTATGCTTGTTTGCCACCTTAGTAGCATGAAAAAACAAAAAAAGGGAATATAATATTTAAATTTTTCTTTACATTATTTGCATACCTACTCTAGGTATGCAAAGAATGTAAAGAAAGTGCATTGAACTATTTGAAGCAACAGCCAACATAAATTACTTTATTATAAACAAAAAACCTATGTCATGTGTAGAACCAGTAGTTCTTGAGTTTCATGTTCAACCCAACAAACAAATAAACAAACAAACTCTTCAGCTTTATAATATTACTTCTTTTTTTTCCCTAGCCTTTATTATTCCCAAGTCCCTTGGTGTCGGCTTTCTAGTATAACCGGATTTGACTGGATATCAGTTTTTACGCGTTGCGACTGCCATCTGACCTCCGCAACCCGAAGGCTAACGATACCCTAAGGCTAGACCAGTGTCAGGATATTAGAGGGCACTGACTTCCCAATAACGACTGCCATAGGTGTAAATGGCAGCCGGGACCGACGACGGCTTAACGTGCTCTCCGAGGCACGGAGCGGGCGATAATTGTCAATCAATACGCACATAATTTCGAAAAGTCATATAACTTCCGAAATTCAGAGGTGCGCGACGTGGGTTCGAATCCGAGACCCTTTGCATTGCAGTCTGTTGGTCTCCCCACTGAGCTATCGCTACTGATAATATGCTATAGATAGATATGCCACAAGATCCTTTTAAAATTTGAAGGAACAGCATATCCTTTCTTGATTTTTCAGACGCGCACTGATATAGTCTTGGAATACTACATTTTGAATTTATATTTCCATTCATATTTCGGCAAAGTTTACTTGAGGATTGTTATATTGATATTATCGCACAGAGGCATAGATATTGTTTAATTTCATGTCTCAAACATATGGAAAATCTCTTAAACATTATACATATATGTATATACTAGATGTTACAGCGGTTTCACCCGCGTTTATCGTTACTGCGCCGCCCCCGTGGGTCGTAGCGTGAAGTTATATAGCCTATAGCCTTCCTCGATAAATTGGCTACCAAACACTAAAATAATTTTTCAAATCGAACCAGTAGTTTCTGAGATTAGCACGTTCAAACAAACATACTCTTCAGCTTGATAATATTAGTATAGATAAAACATGATCAGCCTGCATATATGAATGCACTGCAGGTGCTTATGCATTCATATATACACCTATACCTAGTGAGATTTTCTTGCAATTTAAAGTAAAGTAATAAATAATAACCACAACTGGCAATAACGAACATTTTAATTATTGAAGAGATCCAAGAAAACTAACTTATGCCAACCATTCCCTCTCCTTCCACTTTAGCGTTAAAAACGAATAAAGTTATTATTTACATGAAAGAAGATTCTACCTTAAGTCTATAGTAATAAAATACAAATTAACATAACATAGATATTGCATAGGTCTTCGAAACAAATGTACTGTATCGTATTCGAAGAATTAAAGATGGTTGAATCACTTTCGTCGCATCGAGTTTTTAGTATTTTTGTCCTTAAGGGATTTAGGTCATGGGTGACCGTCTGCCGTCCTACTTTGGCTTTCCAATATGATTTATGGCCTGTTTTTATCCTGTTTTAATGAATTATTGGTAAAGCAGCTGTTCTCCACATACGGGACAATGCTTTTGTATTTCGGAGTGCAGTCCAAATGGATTGCGTCTTCAGTCAAAGTCGTTTAAAGTTTTAAACACCAGGTTTCAGTGATACTCTCGCTTCATTTAATATTGCGAATGGCTGTATTCCAGGAGTGATAGGTTCGATTTCCTAACGAGACAAGAATTTCAAGAATGTAATAGATAAATTGTAGTTTCAAGTGCGGCAATTCTTTAATTAGTTGTTTTGGTATTTGTAAAGTTTCTCACGACTCCATGGTAATCCCTAATGTGAGATGGTAATACCTTACTTGTAATTAATCCTGTTTATGCATTCTCCTACTCCTGGTGATAAGCCTCTTCTCAGTGGGAGAAGGGTTAAGCTAAAACATAATTTTCAGAGTAGTAGAGCCTTGCTGATTTTAGCATGAATGGACCGGCTCGACCGGGGAAGGACTACCCTCTCACAGAATATCGACGTGAAATAGCAGTATTCCTACTGTTGTGTTTCGTTCGGTGAGTGAGAGTACCGAATACCCAATGACCCTCTTTCCCCCTTCCCGCTCATTTTCCTTCCCACTTCCTTTCCTAAAGGGTCGGCAACGCGCTAGTGATGCCTCTGGTGTTGCAGGCGTCCATATGCTACGGTGACCACTTACCATCAGGTGGGCCGTATGCTTGTTTGCCACTTTAGTAATATAAAAAAATACAGTTTTTATGACATTATGGAGATCTCTTACTACACGATGTTTTCCTTCGCCGTTAAAGCAAGCGATAATTACCTAAATATATACCTAAATATTATAATACCTAATATAAATAAAAAATAATATAATACCTAAATATAATAATAATTACCTAAATGTACCTATGTGCATCTTAAATTTAATAAGATGCACATACATTTTAAAGTTTTATTGTGTGCCTATGGATCGAATTTAAAATCTGTGCATGACAGATCAACGATCTCCCATTGACCTAACGTGTTCATTAGAAATTAATTAAAATTGTTTATTACGCTGTGCTGGGTCCAATGCACGCATTAGGCAAAGACTTGACGATTAGATGGCGTAGTGGTTAATGTAACCGACTGCCACGTCTGGAGGTCGCGGGTTCGCTTCCCGCACAAGTCAAACATTTGTGCGCATGAACATGGATGATTGTCTTGGTCTGGGTGTTTCTATGTATGTATAATATGTCATTGTATGTATTTACAAAAAAAAAAAGTGTATATGTATGTTTTTCCATAGTCTAGTACCCATGGTACAAGCTCTGCTTAGTTTGGGCTAGATGGTGTTGTGTGTATGTGATAGAATATTATATTATATTATTATATTACTTGTTAGATTTTCTCTCAACAAATTTTAAGTGCTAGTAGTAGTACGTAGATTAACATTGTGCCTGGTGGTTGGTGGTAACAAGCTTGCCTATTACGTAGGACCATAGTTGGTAAAATATCACGTAAAGTAACCCCGTTTCTACACTAAAATAATAGTGGTCTAATAGCGGAGTCAATTTGCTGCAATAAACATGTATAAGTAATATTATTACACTTGTTCTTAATATGAAAACCAGTTATCTCTGCGAGAAATACAATTATTTCTACGATCGATTAATGTTATATACTTAAAACGATCAGCCGGCTGTAGAGCTGCAATTGCGTATATTTAATTTTTATGAATGTTATGACTTTATGAGGCTAGTGTCTGCGTATAAAAACATTTATAATTAAAGGGGTTTAAAACAAAATGCAATCTGCCATCCTAGAGAGGCAACCATATTGATTTTTTTTTGTAACGTCTCTGACTTGTTTTTTTACTTTCCAAGCCCTTTCATTTATTGGGTATGAGTCAGTAACAGATCCCCAAACAAAATATCAATGTACAAAAGAGATAACCACAGTTCGGGCTGATTATACCTCTGAAATCATTTTGTATTCGTCTGTTTTCTCCTCCAAATAGAGTACCTCTTCTCAGTATTCCACCACGCTGGCCCAGTGCAGTTTGGCAGATTTCACATATCTTCGAGAACTTTGTGGAGAACTCTCAGACATGCAGGTTTACTCAGGACATTTTACTTCACCGTTAAAGCGAGCGCTAAATAACTATTTAATCTATACTATGTAATATTATAAAACTGAAGAGTTTGTTTGTTTGAACGCGGTAATCTCAGGAACTACTAGTCCGAATTGAAAAAATCTTTTAGTGTTGGATAGCTCATTTATCGAGGAAGGCTATAGGCTATATAACATCACGCTACGACCCACGGGGGCGGCGCAGTGATCATAAACGCGTATGAAACCGCGGCCACATCTAGTACCCATATAACTTCGTAAAGTCATAGATGCGCACCTCAAGATCTAGCATGAGACCACTGCGTGGCAGTTCAAGGACCTGTGTGTCTTGATTTTGTTTATTTGTTTGCTGGAGATCTGGATACTGCAGTGAGACGACAAAGTGTTACCGAGTTTTCATAACTTCTTTTTATTTATTTTTTTAGCCTTCTTTGGCATAGGTAGTAGAGCCTCGCTGATTTCAGCTTGAATGGGCCGGCTCGACCGGGGAAGGACTACCCTCTCACAGAATATCGACGTGAAATAGCAGTACTCCTACTTTTGTGTTTCGTTCAGTGAGTGAGAGTGCCGAAGGCCCAATCACACTCTTTCCCCTTCCCGCTCCTTCTCCTTCCCACTTCCTTTCCTAAAGGGTTGATAACGCGCTGGTGATGCCTCTGGTGTTGCTGGCGTCCATAGGTTATGGTGACCACTTACCATCAGGTTGGGCCGTATGCTTGTTTGCCACATTAGTTGTATAAAAAAAAATTATGTAGCTATTGTCAATGTTTTATTTTTTACTAGTCTTCATCCGCGGCTTCGTTCGCGTAAATGTAGGTTAGGTTAGGTTAGATTTGCGAAAAAAAAAAAAAAATTGGTTAGATTTGCAACAGTTCTTTTTTCTGGATGAAACCCTATGTCCTATTCTGTACCCCTGACAACGTGTATGCAAAATTTCATGTTGATCGATTAAGTAGTTAAGGCGTAAACGCGTAAGAAACAAACAAACAAACTCATTTTCACATTTATAATATTAGTAAGGCTTTTATTTTGTGTCTAAATTTCTCCTTGGTGTTAATGTCTTTATGCGTTATATGTAATGTTGTCTCATGTGTTGTACCAAAATAAATAAATAATAATCTTTCTTTCTTTCTTAGGTACCTAAAAAATATTGAAAAGACATTTTTTAATGTAGTCAATTTGTATTGAAATAGATACACATGTAGTGTATCTATTTCAATTTTGCAGTGATTATGTTTCATTTTTTTATTGATCATAACTTTCTTTTACGTAAACCAGTTCCAATGTAAACGAGTTTCTACTTAGATTCTGTGGTCAAAATAAAATAATTATTATCTATAAATATATTTATCTTCGAGTCTGATTATCCGTCTGTATGTCTGTTACGAGTATTTAAGCACAGAATAATGGCGTATAATTATTGCCTCGCAAATGACGCTGTAATTTAATGTGTTGTAATAATAATAATAATATAATAATATTCTATCACATACACACAACGTCATCGAGTCCAAAGTAAGCAGAGCTTGTACTATGGGTATTAGACAATGGATAAACATACATATATACTTTTTTTTTTGTAAATACATACATATTATACATAGAAACACCCAGACCAAGACAATCATCCATGTTCATGCACACAAATGTTTGACTTGTGCGGGAATCGAACCCGCGACCTCAGGCATGGCAGTCCGTTACACTAACCACTAAGCCATCGAGGCCGACAGATTGTAGGTTCGATACCTACACGAGGAAGAATCGTGTGATCCACAAATATTAGTAAAGTGTCTAAGTTTTCTTTGTGTGATCATTGTGCCTTTTTTTGTGTGTGTCGTTGAGTTTTTGGCCTTTGAGAGATGAGATGGCCTTTACAACTTTACGCAGACTGTGGGTGAGCGCAGAAGGCCCTCAACCCGTAATCTTTATGTCCTTGTCGGTGTTGTTTTATATTGTATCAATGTTTATAAAGTACCTCACGACACAGGGATTAAATTCTTTAAATGAGCAACATTCAAACAAAAGCGAGTTTTTTAGTTTTTTTAAACTTTTATATATGTTCTATTTTTTGTTTATATTTTTATATTATAAAATATTAATGTGAAATATAATAGCCGAGTGCTCGAATTGGAAAGGTACGCATGTGCAGACCACGCGCTTGCTCTATCTCTCACGCTCTCACGCAAAGGATCTGTGAGAAAATCATTAATCCTAACGATCCTAATCAGGATAATGAGATAATCTTATCAAATGATCGTCCTCGATAAGTATACAACGTTCAAATGAAATCTGACCGTTTGAAATAGGTCAAAATCAAGTCCAAGGGAGTCGGTTACAAAAAAACAACATACAGGTGAAGCTAATTAAAGAGTGTTAAAAAGTACCGTTACCAAGCTGCCCTAAGGCGTCCCCCACATTAGGCGTGCGCGGTCCTCGGACGTGTGAGCGACGCGGGCGCCGCGTGCGCGCCGCGAGCGCGCTGCGTAAGCGTTGCGTGTTGCCGCCGTGTGACGTGTGTGCAGCGAGCGCGCGACGCTCACGTGGCGGCCGCCTTTACTGTGACTGACCCTGTGACTGATCAAAATAGTAGCGAGCGATGGTGATAGTGGGCGAAGGGGTAAGAACGCGACGCGAGCGCCGCGTGCGCGCCGCGAGCGCGCTGCGTAAGCGTCGCGTGTTGCCGCCGTGTGACGTGTGTGCAGCGAGCGCGCGACGCTCACGCGGCGGCCGCCTTTACTGTGACTGATCAAAATAGTAGCGAGCGATGGTGATAGTGGGCGAAGGGGTAAGAACGCGACGCGAGCGCCGCGTGCGCGCCGCGTGCACTCGCCACACACGCCGCAGGGCAGCAAAACACGACGCTCACGTAGCGCGCTCGCGGCGCGCACGCGGCGCCCGCGCTTCTCACACGCCCGAGGAACGCGCACGCCTAATGTGGGGTCAGCCTAACTAAAATATATTTAAGCGAGCGAAGCCGCAGTTATCAAGTATCTAATAAAATTACTTAGTTAATAAATAAACCGCCATGGAAATCAATTTATCATTATTATACGTTTAGCGATATACTTAGCAGAACTTAAACGTATATAATGTGTAGCAACCAAGAGAAATATTATGGTAATTGTGCTCAGAACCTATCATTACGGCTCGAGTCTTATTTAATATCCATTGAACAGATACACTGCTACACTTACGTACAGAATTTTAAAAAGTCGTAGCTAGAGTGTTTCTTGAGTTAGAATGGTGATTTTTTTTTCATTGAATGCTAACGTAATAGAAAATAATAATATGCTATAAATTTACATAGTTATGAGGGCAAAAATTTTAGTAATATTAAGTTATTTAAAAAAAACAGTTAAAAAAGAAGCATTTTTCTTACAAGAAACTTATTTTTAGTCATGGTACTACTTTTTGGCGTGCTATTTGTTATTTTATAGTATTTGCCAGGTACTAGTCATATTTATATTTTTTATTTCAAGTAAATCGATATTTTTGTACATAGGGTCCTTAATAAACAATTAAAATCTTAAAACACATCTGAGTTTTATTTGTTATTAAATAAGCAAAGATATATATTGTTCTGAAGAAAGGATAAGTAAATAATAATAAAAAAGATCCAAGCGTAACTTTTAAAGTTGAAAATAGTAACGAGGGTTCAATGACTGCTAGCAAATCATCTCTTTAAACTATCAAACAGCAAAGGGTTTCTAATTTGAAACATTTTGCATAGATTCGAGCATGTGAGATGTTGTAGGCAAGGCAAGGTTGGCAGAAAGTCATAGTTGCGTAAAATTCGAGAATAAACAATGATTACGGGTGACGATGAACCATTTTACCTTATCTAAAACAAGATCAATAAGTATAGAACTGACTGCCGACCTTCTAGTTCAAAACGCACTCTTTAGAAGTAAGCCTACCAAGTTAAGGATTATTTATTAATTTGGTTATAATTACTTATAATTAATTGACACACAAAAACTTCATACTGCCGAAATGCGAATGCTCCGTTGGTCTGGCGGTGTTACAATAAAAGACAAAGTCCGAAACGAGTACATTTGAGGAAGTCTAAAAGTGGCACCCATCGCTGACAAAATGGTAGAATCGAGGCTGAGATGGTACGGGCTTGTGATGCGCCGACCCGAAGACTTCGTAGTGAAAAAGTGCCTATCCGTCGCAACAGGAAAAAGAGGAAGAGGAAGACCGCCAGCGACATGGCTAACGACTGTTCAAAAGGACATGAAAACAATGTCCCTCGTAGAGGACGACACTAACAACCACAACAAATGGCGCCTCAGAATTAGGAAAGCCGACCCCGTGTAACAGGAAGTGGCGAGGACAAAGAAGAAAAAGTTATAATCCTAACTAATAGATATTATAAAAGCAAAAATGAGTCTGTTTGTTTGTTACCTTTTCACGCCTAAACCACTGAACCGATCATCCTGAAATTTTGCATATACGATGTCAAGTGTACAGAAACGGACATAGGCTACCTTTCATCCCGAAAAAATACTGTTCCCGAGGAAAACAATAATAAAGTTCTTATGATAATAGATGGCGCCACGTGTCTTTCGAATTATGATTGAATTATATTATTACAAGCAGAGTACAACCCCAATTGATTGTCAAATTCTAAATTAACGCGAGCGAAGCCGCTGGCAAAAGCTAGTTACTTATATAAGCTTATTTTATTTATTACTAGCTGTGCCCTGCGCTTTCACTCATATTTATAATTTCTTCTCCCCTGTCGTGGCTCGTAATGTGGTGTTGTTTAGCTTATATTACTTCTAAATAAGGTAGCTTTCTAATGAAGAAAGAATTTTAAAAAATCGGTTCAATCGTTTTTGAGTTTATTTACAAAAACATCACAATAATAATAATAAATAATATCAGCCCTGTATTAAACTGTCCCACTGCTGGGCACGGGCCTCTTCTCACTGTGAGAAGGGTTAGGCTATAGTCCACCACGCTGGCCTAGTGCGGGTTGGCAGACTTCCCATATCTTCGAGCACATTATGGAGAACTCTCAGACATGCAGATTTCCTCACGATGTTTTCCTTCACCGTTAAAGCAAGCGATATGCATATAACTTCGAAAAGTCATAGATGCGCGCCTTGGATTCGAACTCGAGACCTCTGCGTGGCAGTCCAACGGTTGCCCACTAGGCATCACAAACATTATTTTTTTCTAGTGTTTTCAATAACAAAGTTTTCACCTCGACTGTACTATAATCGAATTAGATATAAACTAGAGCTACAGAAACCTACTTGCATATTAAAACACTGATATTATAATACTACCATAGTTATTGTTCACGATATCCCATCATTTACTGTTATTTTATCCATTTGATGGCGGCACTCCGAATCTGTAATTTATTACATAAATAGTTCCAACATTATCCGCTGTGTCGCTACTATCTTCGCTATAGTTTCTCGCGTTACAAGTCTTCGCTATGAACGTAAAAATATTGTTGCTAGGTACTCTTTTGCTAGTTCTATTGGTAAAATGTAGTAGTGGTAATATTGTAGATGTTATAATCTCGTTTATAATGTTAGATGAAAGGCCTACCTGTCTGCTGGTGCTGAATCTATGTTGGAGTAGCTGTAAGTGTACATTTTTAGTCCTTTGTATGTAGCTCTTGTGACAAAGGGATGAATTAATATGCTTAATTGTAGTAGGGGCATTGACAGACATACATACATACATAGATTCACGCCTGTTTCCCAGAGGGGTAAGCAGAGACTACGGATTTCCATTTGCTATGATCCTGACACACTTCTCTGGCTTCATTCACTTTCATTACATTCCTCATACACGCCCGTCGGTTCAAGGAGCTCTTAACCTGACCTTCGCCTAGAACGCCTCCGATCTGATCGAGAAAGGTTCGCCTAGGTTTTCCTCTTGCGACTGTTATATTCACACTAGCCTTATAAACTTTTTAGTCAGTCTTTCCTCGTCCATTCTTTCTACATGTCCAAACGAGCTTAATATACCCTTTTCTATTCTTGTAACTATATCCACTTTCATGGCGCATCTCTCTCTAATCACACTATTCTTTATTCTATCTTTCAGAGTCACACCACATATGCTTCTCAACGCTCTCATTTCTACAGCATTTATTCTGCTCTCATGCTTCTTTTGCCATACCCAACTTTCACTTCCATACATAAGTGTGGGCACTAATAGTCCTCTATGAACAGCCAAACGTGTCTTTTGGGATACATTTCGACTGTTCATGAAAGCGCGTAGAGCTCCATTCACGTTGACAGACAACAACACCGGATTGCTTCAAGCAACCATTTCGACTACTTGGAGATTCCCCATTCCACCACCAATTTCTGCTTATTATATACCGTCCTCTCTTCACTAACATCATAAAAGAGAGGTCCTCTGTACAATCCAGGGGCCAGGCAGATCTTGTCACCAAATCTACGG
This sequence comes from Catocala sponsa, assembly GCA_963564715.1. Classification (NCBI taxonomy): domain Eukaryota; kingdom Metazoa; phylum Arthropoda; class Insecta; order Lepidoptera; family Erebidae; genus Catocala; species Catocala sponsa. The sequence continues at coordinate 23,411,578 of OY751344.1, read as the reverse complement.
ATTCGGTTCTCGTAAGCGCGAGCTTTCTCGTACCGGCAACGCTACCTATTCTTCAAATCGGTGCCGGCGTAGTCAATTGGCTTACTACTCGCAACTATGAGACTTGCTTATCATGAACCTCTCTGAAGCCCCCGTTTGCGGGTAGAATAGATAGGGTAACTTAGATAATTAACTAACCGGTTCATCGCTGTACACGGTAACTTCTGAATAAAGATGATGCAAGCGATGTAATGTGATGTTTGCCGGGTTTGATGAGCAATCGGATGCCAGGATGTCGCACTCATGATTAAGAAACCCAATTGTACTCAAAACTAGTCGAAACCGAAATGTGAGTTGAAGCGTTTAATAGATGACATTATTATAAACACCGTTATAGTTTCTTGGCATCTCAAAAGCTATTCCAGAGAAACACAACCAATACGCTGCCAACCGTTAATCCCTGTCTGTTAAACTAAACAATTATGACTTTAATGTGATGGTTGATCACTGGATTTGTTACGGAGTCGAAGCATGAGGCGTACAACTGTTATACATATGCCGCAAATCTGGGCAAATAACCAAGAATCGACTAAATTGATTTTACGATTACGGCAAATAGGAAACTTATCTTCAACGTGACAGGGTACAATTCAGAAAAAATACTGCCATCTAATAGTAAATAGTTTGGAAAAAATTCAGTGATACAATAAATATGAGTTTCTTTTTAATGACTTCTCCCGTACTAGGGGTTTATCCTGGGTCACCGGGGACTTTATAAATATTAGAACAACAGGCACAAAGAAAATCCAGACTCGGAACAACTAGTTGAGGATCACACAAATTTTGGTCCCGTGTGGAATTGAACCTCACTACACTCGGCGCTGTAGTAGTAGTGGTGTAGTGGTGTAGAGCCCTCCGACCAGGTGGGATGACGATCTGCGAAAGACTGCAGGCAGATGCTGGATACGGCAAGCTGAATACAGGGCGCTATGGCGCACTTTGGGGGAGGGCTATGTCCAGCAGTGGACTATTATAGCCTGATGATGATGATGATGACACTCGGCGCTGTGGCAGTGGCGACGCGACTACTTAAACCACTACGCCATCCGTGTAGCCATGCTGATTCTGAAACTTCATAATTTTGTTGAAACATTAGTCAGATTACATTAGGCAGACCATATTTTATTTCAAACTAGCTATCGCGGCTTCGTTCGCGTTAATTTAGAATTTGTCAATCAATTCGGGTTGTACTCTGCTTGTAATAATATAATACAATCATGATTCGAAAGACACGTTGCGCCATCTATTATCATAAAAGCGTTATTATTGTTTTCCTCGGGAACAGTAATTTTTTCGGGATGAAAGGTAGCCTATGTCCGTTTTTGTACACCTGAAAACGTATATGAAAAATTTCAGGATGATCGGTTCAGTGGTTTAGGCGTGGAAAGGTAACAAACAAACAAACTCATTTTCGCTTTTATAATATTAGTTAGATTAGGATGTAGGACCCATATAAATTAACAAAACGGTGACATAGAACAATATACATACGTATAAAGAACATTTTTTATCACAAATATTTGTTACGAATTTAGATGTTCTTTGAGTCTCTTGTTTCGGTGTTTTCCAAGTCTTTGAAGATAGAGAATAATTTCAAAATAGACTTTTGTTTTAAACGGAATTAACATAGAAATCTGGTGTTTTACCTTCCTTCAAGACTACTGCTTTTTATTTTCTAGATAAATTAAAGAACTTGGGAAGAGCTTTAAACGTCGCTGGCATCAACACAGCCAGTTCTCTTCAGCGTAACAGAACCGAGTATGAATTGCAGTACATACTGGTAATGGTCGACTTGTCATGCCCTAACGTTGAAATGTTTTTGGTCAAGGTAAGTGCCTAGTATTTTCTTCCAAGCATTCTTCCGTAAAATTCTGGGACCGACAAGAGGAGAGAAGGGGGAGTGGCGACAAAGATTTAATAGCGAGATTGAAGATCTAGTGTCAGAGCCGAATATCATCAGGGAAATAAAAGCTAGCCGACTTCGCTGGCTCGGACATGTGGAACGAATGGGAGAGGATCGAGCTGCCAAAAGAGCATATCTCGGGCGACCCACTAAGCGCCGTCCGGTGTGTCGTCCAAGGTACCGCTGGAAAGACGAACTAGCTAAAGACCTGAAAGAGATGAATGTGCTCGATTGGTCTGACTTAGCACAAAATAGCAAAAGAATGGCGCACTTTAATGTCGGAGGCCAAGATCCATTTTGGATCGCTGAGCCAGCGAAGTACTAAGTATGATCTTCTCTGGCATTTTAGAGGCTTTCCGGCTTTGAAATAACTAATTAGACTCACGCTTGTGAATTATCGAAGGCAATAAAGCAGAAGTGCATAACACGCATATGTCCCGTGCAGTCTATGTTTTTATCCCCCGCTTTAGTCGCTTTAAGGCACGAATCCATTAGGCAAATTACTTGCATGCAAGTTGCAAATTGCATACAAGTTACAACTTGTATGGGGTAGTTTGAACTTGTACATATTTTTATTCAAGTGACCTGCAAATTGCACGTTTCGAATTAATTTCAAACGAGTGACGTGTACGCACATGATAGATATCATGTACAAATTATCGAAACATAATGTCTGTTAGGTGGGCGCACGGAAATGGCGTAGTGGTTAGTGTAACCGACTGCCACGCCTGAGGTCGCGGGTTCGATTCCCGCACAAGTCAAACATTTGTGTGCATGAACATGGATGTTTGTCTTGGTCTGGGTGTTTCTATGTATAATATGTATGTATTTACAAAAAAAAAAGCTATATATGTATGTTTATCCATTGTCTAGTACCCATAGTACAAGCTCTGCTTAGTTTGGGCTAGATGGTGTTGTGTGAATGTGGTAGAATATTATTATTATTATTATTATTGAGTAGCACGTCTTCCACTCATGATGGCCTACTCAATTATTGAACATCTCCACTTGTATGCAAGTGAAACCTGCATGCAATTTGCACACTCTCGAAAACAATTCCAATGCAAGCAACTTGTACCCAAATGAGACGTCATAGTTGCATGCAAGAGTTGCCTAATGGAATCGCGCCTTTAGTCCTCCGACAAAACGGCAAGCCTATTAGGGCCTATAATTTCGAGATTTCGTGCAGCTACTGAAAATGTATTTGCTGAAAATCCAATGAAAATTCGTCCGCCTTGGGCATCGATGCGAGTCAGGTTTTTTTTAGTAGCACAAAATCTGGCAATCTGCCGTTCCCCATCTTACGTACAACATAACATAGCTGAAGAATCAATGTGGTTATCACATCTTTGTCTATTTTAGGTAATTCATAGAAGTCTATCTATGTATGTAATTATGAATTAAGGTTTTCTGTATTATGCTCTGCAGGCAAGCAATGATGGTTACTTCAAGGCTCCTTATCGCTGGTTGCTGCTAGATGATGATGGCAACCTGTCAGTGTTAGATGATGTCGACATCCTGGTTGATAGCGACGCTGTGATCGCTCAGAAGATCAGAGACGACGAGTATGTGTTTAGAGAAGGTAAGAAGAGTTATCAACAAGAGTTTTAGTAACTTACATAATATAGACACGCACGATAAACGCTATATCTAAGAAGAGTAGGCAGAGATGTACCTACTACACCCCCATTATACTACACCCAGGTATTTTTAGTTCGCACGTAATAGAAGCCGGAACTATTACCTCTACCCGGCAAGATTCCAGACTCCGCACTGCTACTGAGAATTTTCTAACAGGAAACTCTAGAAATTGATACTGGATCAACCTGGGGTAGGTTCGGGGACATAGACGTGAGATTATAATATAAGTGAAGAATTGATGACATCAAAATTGTATCATATACTGTGTCTGGCCTCTGTCACGTGGAATGTTTTATTTTATACAACTAAGGTGGCAAACAAGCATACGGTCCACCTGATGGTAAGTGGTCACCGTAGCCTATAGACGCCTGCAACACCAGAGGCATCAATTGCGCGTTACCAACCCTTTAGGAAAGGAAGTGGGAAGAAGAAGGACCGGGAAGGGGGAAAGTGGGTGATTGGGCCTTCGGTACTCTCACTCACCGAACGAAACACAACAGTAGAAATACTGCTATTTCACGTCGATATTCTGTGAGAGGGTAGTCCTTCCCCGGTCGAGCCGGCCTATTCATGCTGAAATCAGCGAGGCTCTACTACTCATGGATACGATGGCTGGCGTATTGGTTTAAGTGGTCGCCTATCACAGCTATGCTTGTTTTCCAACTTAGTCTGTAGTCAATTTGAACTGCTATTTTAGCCCAACAATACCTATATTGTTGCCCCTTAGTAGTAGAAGACACAGCTTATATCAAATAGGTACCTATGGTTTTTAGAGTTTACATCCAGTTATGTGTGGAATGCTACCAAATATGTGTGCGTTTCATAAACATTTTAGTCATCGACCGGCAAATGATTCACGTAGTAATCTGAGCCCCTTAAGGTATATTGCATGATAGGAATGTTTGAGCTTGAGTAACGAACATTTGTCATTTAGTATTTCTCCATTCCACTTAAAAGCGTATAAGGAAAATTCTGAAGTACCAAAATTAATCATACGTGTATAGACATATATTTCCAAGAGAGAATAGGTAGAGTTGTATTATACCTATATTTAAGCACGGATGGCTTAGCGGGAAAGCGAACTGAGCCGCCGCACTGAGTGTTGTCAATTCGAATCCCGCATGTAACAATTTTTTGCGAGTACTACAAATATCTGTTTTGAGACTGGGTATACCTTGTGATTGTTAATTGTATGTTTACCAAGTCCACCGCAACACAGGGCATATGCAGAGGGCAAAGCCTTTATTAAAAAAAATTAAGCTATTAAATTTTGAGCATTGGACATGTTGGGATGACAGCTGCCTCGATGGTGTAGTGGTTAGTGTAACCAACTGCCACGCCTGAGGTCGCGGGTTCGATTCCGCACAAGTCAAACATTTGTGTGCATGAACATGGATTTTTGTCTTGGTTTGGGTGTTTCTATGTATAATATGTAATATTTACAAAAAAAAGTATATGTATGTTTATCCATTGTCTAGTACCCATAGTACAAGCTCTGCTTAGTTTGGGCTAGATGGTGTTGTGTGTATGTGATAGAATATTATATTATTATTATTATATGATGGGTATTCCCTGAGGAAATAACATTTGTATAGTACCGTATTTGATAGTTTTTTATATTAGTCCCTTCAAAGTTTTTAATTAAAGTTCTCAAGACAAAACAAACAATTTCATATTGCCTCATTAACAATGTTACCTAACTCAATATACAATGACATAAAACAAATAAACACAAACAAACTTATCTATCTATATTAAATTGCACTTTATAACATCATATTATTCGCTTAACTAATACCGGTTTATATGTTCATACTTATATTTAGTGTCTAATTAACTACACTTTGCCCACAGCTGTGTTCGCGTAAATGAAGTTTAGGTTAGATTTGTAACAGTTCTTTTTCTGGATGAAATGTTCTGGTTAGATTTGTAACAGTACTTTTTCTGGATGAAATGTTCTGGTTAGATTTGTAACAGTACTTTTACTGGATGAAATGTTCTAGTTAAATTTGTAACAGTACTTTTTCGGGATGAAATATTCTGGTTAAATTTGTAACAGTACTTTTTCGGGATGAAATGTTCTGGTTAAATTTGTAACAGTACTTTTTCGGGATGAAATGTTCTGGTTAAATTTGTAACAGTACTTTTTCGGGATGAAATGTTCTGGTTAAATTTGTAACAGTACTTTTTCGGGATGAAATGTTCTGGTTAAATTTGTAACAGTACTTTTTCGGGATGAAATGTTCTCTATGTCCTTTTCTGTACCCCTAACAACGTGTGTGCGAAATTGCGTGATGATCGGTGGAGTAGTTAAGGTGTCAAAGCGGAACAAACAAACAAACTCACATTGTATTTATAATATTAGTTATGATACAATACGTGTAAGCCACAAAAAACAGTTTCACACTGACCACAAAAAATCACCTTCAAAATGTATTATCACATTGTTTTTAAAGGTTGAAAGGATATCTGAAACAAACAGGACATTGTAATCAAATTCTTCCGCAATTCTAATTTAGCAGAAAATCAGCGTTATACCCTTTTTTTTTTAATAAAAAGACAACCCCCAGTAGGAATATATAAATCATGACACGGGGGTCTTTACAAACTTTCAAACAACGGATACAAAGAGCACCCAGGCTTGATGCAACCATTTGTGGATCACACAAAGATTTGTACCGCGTGGGATTCGAACCCACAGCACTCGACGAGACAGTGGCGAGGTGACCACTTATCTTATCCTATGTGGGGGCCAGTCAGTGCAGACCGGCGACACTTCGACCCAGTGGGTTCTTTGGTGTCGACATTCTCCCAATAACGACTGCCATAGATGTTCATGGAAACCGGGACCGACGGCTTAACGTGCTCTCCGAGGCACGGAGCAGGCGATAATTGTCAATCAATACGCACATAATTTCGAAAAGTCACATAACTTCCGAAAATCAGAGGTGCGCGATGTGGTTCGAACCCAAGACCCTCTGCATTGCAGTCTGTTGGTCTCCCCACGGAGCTATCGCTGCTCTTTCGCTGAGGTGACCACTTAAACCGGTCGTTAAAACTGAGCGGTAGACTTCTGGCTTTCACAGATTCGCTGCCTTGGCCAGGCATAGTATTCTTGCGTTTCTTTATCATGAAATAGTACGAACTTAGTAATAGAACGAGGTGCAAGTGTGCTCGTTTGACAGCAAAAGACTTGCTTGCGTCTTTAACGTGGAATGTGTAAATTTAGTTGGCAAAAAGTAGGTGTTATGCACTTCTGCATATAAGTTCAGGTATATAAGCGTGAGTCTGTGAATCTATACTAATATTATAAAGCTGAAGAGTTTGTTTGTTGAACGCGCTAATTTCAAGAACATCTGGTGCAAATTGAAAAAAATATTTTAGTATTGGATAGCCCAGTTATCGAGGAAGGCTATAGGCTATATAACATCACGCTATGACCAATAGGAGCGGAGCATTAATGAAAAATGTTGCAGAAACGGGGAAAATTCTCTTATGTGGAACAAACGAAGTTGCGCAGGTCAGTTAGTGTTTGATAAAAGTATTTATGTATACTTCATCACAGATAAATCAATTACGTATTAATGGCTATTATAATGTTAAACATTAAAACGATAAATTAAAAAAGCACTACAAGGCTTAGTGGTTTAAGAGATCGTCTTGCCACTGTGTGATTTGTTGTGGATTCGATCTCTATACGAGACAAAAATTTGTCTGTCCTGAGTATGGGTTTGCTTTTTGTATGTTAATTGAATATTTGTTAAGGCCACCTGACGCGACAATTATTCCTAGTTGTTGCAAAAAGTCTTACTCAATATTTTTTTTAATAAACCAGTTATAGATTTGTTACTTTATATATAACTAGATGTTCCCGCGGTTTCCCCCGCGTTTATCGTTAGAGCGCCGTCCTTGTGGGTCGTAGTGTGATGTTATATAGCCTATAGCCTTCCTCAATAAATAGGCTATCCAACACTAAAAAAATTTTTCATTTCGTACCAGTAGTTCCTGAGATTAGCGCATTCAAACAAACAAACTCTTCAGCTTTATAATATTAGTATAGATAGGTACTTATTCACTAGCCAGTAGATTCCGGTTCAGTTTGTTATAAAAACGTTAATAGTACACCTCAATTATTTGAACCGAACTAGGCCTCAATTAGCCGCCAATTTTTTTCATACCCTATTAAGTATAACTGGATAAAAATATACTAGAAACACTCCTCTATCCTTACTAATATTATAAATTCGAAAGTAACTCTGTCTGTCTATCTGTCTGTCTGTCTGTTACCTTTTCACGGCTAACCACTCAACTGATTTAGATGAAATTTCGTACAGATGTAGATTAAAACCTGGAGAAGGACATAGGCTACCTACTTTTTATTGATGTAGGTACCACGCGGGCGGAGCCGCGCGCAAATAAATAATAGAGCATTGAGAAATTAATAAAGAGATGTTTTTAATTATCTCACAGCAGACACATTTTCGTATAGAAAAATAACCTCAATACCTACATTTATTTTTATAGGTATTTCTAAAATAGCGCCGTCAATTTAAATATAATACTGTTAAGATCTTAAACACTCCATTTTTATAGTAATTTTTAATGTCCATCTTTGGCCTGAGACACTACGGCGAATAGGCATTCCCCTTTGTGTGATCTACCGATGGTTGTTCTAATTTGAGTGTTCGTTGTTTCCGTTATTAGATTATTTGTAAAGTCCCCCGTGACACAGGAAATATTCCTTGTAAAATATATACATATATATGTTTTCCACACGTATGAAATCGCAAATACAGCTAATCCAGCAATTGAAATGAAATTTTAATAGCCTATGTAGTATAAAACACACACGTTACACTATAATTTTACTACATCGAATGATTGAAATCGGAGAAAATGAATGATTCGAAAATAATGTTATTGATATTTTTGTTTTTTGCAACTACGCTGGCAAACAAGCATACGACCCACCTGATGGTAAGTGGTCACCGTAGCCTACGGACGCCTGCGACATCAGAGGCATCACTTGCGTGTTGCCAACCCTTTAGGATAGGAAGTGGGATGGAGAAGGAGCGGGATGGGGGAAAGAGGGTTGTTGGGAATCCGGGACTCTCACTCACCGAATGAAACACAACAGTAGGAAAACTGCTATTTGACGTCGATATTCTGTGAGAGGGTAGTCCTTCCCCTGTCGAGCCGGCCCATTCATGCTGAAATCAGCGAGGCTCTACTACTCTAATATGTGAGCCTACATTATATGTTTTTTATTGGTATTTTCAATGCCTGCACTAGATAAGGTGACTTTACAAACATACGAAGGAAATTCTTTGGGTATCAAGACTCAACACACTGGCAGTGCGGAGAATTATGTATTTACATTACCTACGGGGTAATTCTACATGACCACGTGTTTCAGTTACTCGCCATGAATAAATATCAGTACTTATACTATAAGACGCAGTAAATCCTAACCAATACTATAAATACGAATGTGAGTTTGTTTGTTTGTTACGCTTTCACGCCTTAACTACTTGACCGATCATCATGAAATTTCGCATACAAGTTGTTAGGGGAACAGAAAAAGACATAGGGTATCTTTCACCCAGAAAAATATGTGTTTAAATATAATGACCACCAAAAATACTAATTGCGCAGCAAAATATACTTACTAAAATATGTCATAACGAGCACCTATACGCCTCAAATCACTGCATTCCGTCTCGGAAGGGTTAGGTTATGTAAGGCTCCTTCTTAAACCCACCCAAAAATAGGGGCCCGTGAAGCGGGTCTCCTTCGACTTATTTTGATCTCTTTAAATATATTTTGCTGTGCAATTTGGTGATCATTTACCATTTTTGACTGTTATATTTTCCTATATCTGGTGATAACTTAAACATAAGCCAAAAAATACTGTTACTAACCCAACCTAACCTACATTTATACAAGCGAAGCTGCGGGCAAAATATAATCACCACATATTATGAAACAAACTCCGCCACCGCGTCTGTCTGTGTGTCTGGATCTCGGATTTTGAACGAATTTTCATGCGATTTTTAACAATACAGAGTGATTCATGAGTAAGGTTAAGGTGTGTAATTTGTTAAGGTATTGTACTATCCGTGCGACGCCGGGATGGATCGCTAGTATAATATAAAACGACGCAGTAAATCAAATAATAATCGCATTCACGTACAATCTTCATTTGTAGGTCACGAGGTACTTAAATCGCTTAATCTAAGCGTGTTTAGTTACGCTCATTGAATACTAAGTAAGCGCAAAATAACATTATTTATTACTTTTGTATTTTAGTATATTATATACATTGATACATAATATTATACACATTGCGATTAGTTGCAATTAAAGTACTATATACGGATTTTATCGCGTTGTTTATTTGACACTTTATTACATAATTTAGAAACTGTTACACTACTATTATTAAACATTTTTAAGCTAATTAAATTATTAAAACCATTTATATTTGTGTTTACACTTTCCCCGACGTTTCGGTTGCTTTTCAGCAGCCATGGTCACGGGGAGACTAAGTTGGTAGTTGAGACAACGTGACAATGGCTGCTGAAAAGCAACCGAAACGTCGGGGAAAGTTACGCGCTTCGACTGCGTGTTTCAAATGCATGGTTGTGTGCGTTTAGTATTTTTCATTAATTTAATGTATTTCTAATGCATATTTATATGATGTGTGATTAAAATAAACAATGCGATAAAATCCATATAATGTTTAATTTCAATGTTAAATTGTTAATCAGACAGCACAGTAGTGCCACCGTCAAAGCTGCTTTGTGGGCTCGTTTTATCTTATTTTCTGGGCTCTTTTTACCCTATTTTGTGTACCGAATGTAACAGGGTCAACTAAACGGACAAAGAGTAGCAGATTATAGTCCCTATAATCAAACCTCTATGTTACCTACAGGTTTCTTTAGGTCTCACGAAGCGAAAAAAAGGTCTATTGGCGTTTACCGAGCACATTTTCACTGTCAATTTCTTTACAGAAAAACACAACACGTCGCGGCAATCGACACTTGCAGTTAAAGCAGTACGGTTGTCTACATCTCTGTATTAGGCACTGCTGGGTGGGTTGTTGATATAGTTTCAGTTCCAGCGACCGTGAGTTGGCATACCGGGGTATTTTTAGTCGATAATACCCGGGACGTTCAATCTTTTTTTTTTACAACTAAGGTGGCAAACAAGCATACGGCCCACCTGACGGTAAGTGGTCACCCTAGCCTATAGACGCCTGCGACACCAAAAGCCTCATCTGCGCGTTGCCGACCCTTTAGGAAAGGAAGTGGGAAGGAAAAGGGGCGGGATGGGGGTAAGTAGGTGATTAGGCCTCCGGTACTCTCACTCACCGAACGAAACACAACAGTAGGAATACTGCTATTTCTCGTCAATATGCTGTGAGAGGGTAGTCCTTACCCGGTCGAGCCGGCCCATTCATGCTGAAATCAGCGAGGCTCTACTACTCGAAAAACTCTTTTCCCGGGTGAGCCTCATATAACTTCGCTGCTCCCTTATTTCGCGGCAAGGCAAACATCAATGCATTCCTAAAGTAAAAACAAAAACAATTTGGTAGTATCTTTTTATAATATCATAAAGTTCATTAAACATAATTAGGTACTAATGCCGTCTTACTTAGGTACTGATTGAACTGCATGAAACACAACATAATAGGTATAATGATATGTATTAGAATATAAACTTTATTATTAAACAGTTAAAGTTGATTTTAGGAATATGCTACATAAGAACTGTGCTGGATTTGATTATTTTTTATGCAATTCAATTTAGAATTCAATATTTTATTGTACCTAACTATATAGACATCAAATTAATTATTTCAATAGTGATTGAATGTTATTAAGGACATAGGTATTGACGAGATTACAAGACATTTGTTTGACTTTGGCAAATATTGTACATATGACTTTTAAATGCTATACTGTTGTAATCGATCGTAAATACTGTCTGCACGGATGGCATAGTGGTTTAAATGGTCGCCTCGCCGCTGCCATTGCGCCAAGTGTCGTGGATTCCAATCCCGCGTGGAACAAAAATATGTGTGAGCCATAAAACATGACTCCGAGTCTAGGTGTTCTTTGTGTCCATTGTTTAAATGTTTGTAAACTCCCCCCGCGACACAGGTATTATTCCTAGTACGAGAATTGTTTTTAAAAAGTTTTGGTTTTTCAGTCAGACACAATTTGCTCGGGCGAAAATATAGTTGTAATACATCTCTAATTTATTATCCTTCGGCGATATACATTCGTGATTTTATATCTGATAGATGTTCCCGCGATTTCACCCGTGTTTTTCGTTACTGCGCCGCCCCCGTGGGTCGTAGCGTGATGTTATAAAGCCTATAGCCTTCCTCGATAAATAGGCTATCCAACACTAAAAGAGTTTTTCAATTCGGAACAGTAGTTCCTGAGATTAGCGTGTTCAAACAAACAAACTCTCCAGCTTTATAATATTAGTATAGATTAGCTGACCCGCGCAACTTCGTCTGCGTCAAATAAGAGAATTTTCCCCGTATTTGCAATATTTTCCATTGATGCTTCGCTTCTATTTAAAAAGAAAAAAAAAAGATGCCTGTCAAACTGAAGGGTTTGATTTATAAGACCATAGTAAGGCCAGTCCTTATGTATGGCAGCGAAACATGGGCTGCAACCCAAAAGAACGTGCATACCATACAAGTTGCTGAAATGAAGATGCTGAGGTGGATGTGCGGCGTAACAAGGCTCGATAAAATCCGCAACGAGTACGTGCGAGGAAACCTCGGTGTACGCGACATCGCCGACAAGATGCAGGAGAGTAGGCTGAGATGGTATGGTCACGTGAAAAGAAGGCCACCAGACTACGTCAGAAATTTGGCACTACAGCTTGACCTCCCCGGTCGCAGAACTAGAGGCAGACCCAAGACAAGGTGGAAAGATGTAGTGCTAAAGGACAAGCAGGAATGTAATGTTACTGACGATGATGTCGAAGACAGAGCGCAGTGGAGGAGACAAATAAGAAAAGCTGACCCCACCACCATGTGGGATACATAGCTAGGAAGAGAGAGAGAGAGAGAGAGTACCGCAACTATTTAAAAAAAATATATAGTTACTTACTTCAAACAAATGTAATCCACTGTACAGCAACATTCACATCTTAACCTAAATACATATATACTTTACTGTCAATTACCACGACTGAACACTGTCAGCCAAAATACAGGCTCTCGCCTAGTTTGGTAAACAGTCCCAGTACCTTTTAACGAAATACATACTGTATAATTACTGTTTAATAACCATATACCCACAGTGAATGTATTCTCTTTTCTGTCAAATAAATCTTTTTATTTTATTTTATTTATTTTTATTGTTCGTACCGTAATGTTATATAGCCTATAGCCGTCTTTATTTATTTATTTATAATAAGTACACAAACAGATTACAGTCTTAACATAGTAAGGCGGTTGGCACAGTGCACCGCATCACCTGTGATTGTTTTTTTTTTTTTTTTTTTTTTTTTTCTTTTTAATTTTGCTATTCAAAATGACCACACTCCACCTGATGTTAAGCAGTCGTGTGGTCTAAGAGCAGTGGCCTCCACATCGCACCCACAGTAGCCGAGGCGATGTTGAGGTCTCTACTTTGACGGCCTGAGAAGATGCTTTTTCACGCCCCGCTTAAAGAACCCAGGATTGAAGGAAGAAGGAAACACGTGCCTTGGCAGAGAATTCCATGCCTTGGTCGTTCGGCAGAGATTTGAGGACCCAAAATGTTTGGTATTTTGTATAGAAAACACGCGTAGTGCAACACACAGAAAACGCATTTACGCGCAGTGCTGCAGATCACGCGTCTACATGCGGGGAAACACGCACCCGCGCGCGTCACGCGTCACGTTTGTGCGGAGAACTTTGCATGATGATGCAGACCTGCACTCACGCACCCGCGCGCGTCACGCGTCACGTTTGTGCGGAGAACTTTGCATGATGATGCAGACCTGCACTCACGCACCCGCGCGCGTCACGCGTCACGTTTGTGCGGAGAACTTTGCATGATGATGCAGACCTGCACTCACGCACCCGCGCGCGTCACGCGTCACGTTTGTGCGGAGAACTTTGCATGATGATGCAGACCTGCACTCACGCACCCGCGCGCGTCACGCGTCACGTTTGTGCGGAGAACTTTGCACGATGATGCAGACCTGCACTCACGCACCCGCGCGCGTCACGCGTCACGTTTGTGCGGAGAACTTTGCACGATGATGCAGACCTGCACTCACGCACCCGCGCGCGTCACGCGTCACGTTTGTGCGGAGAACTTTGCACGATGATGCAGACCTGCACTCACGCACCCGCGCGCGTCACGCGTCACGTTTGTGCGGAGAACTTTGCATGATGATGCAGACCTGTACTCGCGCACCCGCACGCGTGATTCTGTCACCACGCATCCCGCAGCGTGGCGCGGGGCAGTGTGTGAATCGCCTAAGTAGTAATAATGAACATGATATATAAACCGGACAGTAATCCTAAGGTAGTGTACACAACATGTACATATTAGAGCAGATTACTCATGCAAAACAAAAAACATTATTAAAATCTTAAATTCGTTAGCGTAGGATACAAGTGGATAATTGTAAGTAGGTTTTTACTTACAATTAATATAATATAATATAATATTTTACCACATGCACACAACACCATCTAGCCCAAACTAAGCAGAGCTTGTACTATGGGTACTAGACAATGGATAAACATACATATATACTTTTTTTTTTGTAAATACATACATATTATACATAGAAACACCCAGACTAAAACAAACATCAATGTTCATGCACACAAATGTTTGACTTGTGCGGGAATCGAACCCGCGACCTTAGGCGTGGCAGTCGGTTACACTGACCACTACGCCATCGAGGCCATCAATGCACTTGTCCTCGATAAATGGGCTAGCCAACAGTAAAATATTTTTTCAATTCGACCCGATAGTTCCTGAGATTGGCGCGTTCAACCAAACAAACAAACTCTTCAGCTTTATAATATTAGTATAGATTACAAAAAGTTATCAACACACTCAGATGTATCAAATGAAGAATTCTCATTTGACTTTAGTTACTATTTACACTGTGTATAATAATATTCCTTTACAAGATAATTGCAGTAAATTCGAATAGGAATGCTGTGCAATAAGATATACTAACGGTCGCCTAGTGCTCGAAATTCGACCAAAGTTAGCCTGTAAGCTATTGCTGATATATGTCATTATACTCGTATATTGATATATGTAACCATAGTTACGCGCTTCGACTGCGTGTGTCAAATGCATGGTTGTGTGCGTGTAGTGTTTTTACGCATAATTTAAAAAAAATATTAGCGTTCGTCACTTCTTCTCTGTATAAACTGTAAGTGTGCGAAATTTTATACCTACTCCTCCGTCCGCCCAATTTTCGTAAAAAGGGATCCAAAGTTTTCGCTTCACGTATTAATATATAGATAATATTGTCTTACGTTTACGCAAATGTTCTACACAAATTTATACGCTATAAAATCTGTATAAAGTCGTTTAATTTTATTCCTAATAAACATTATAAATGCGAATGTAAGTTTGTTACGTTTCCAACGCTTTAACTACTGAACCAATCATCACAAAATGTCGTATACAGGTTGCCAGGGGTGAAGAAAAGTATATAGAGTACCTTTATATATAGGTACCTTTCTTCGAGAGAAAAGTACTGTTGCCAAGGAAACAAAATTTACTGACGAAATCTAGATTATCGCGAGCAAAGCCGCGGACATAATTTAGTAAGATATAATTCGAAGCAATTACTTTTAATTAGCTGTGAATAAGGATTTTGCGCGTTCAGAATAAAATTATCATTTCCCGTCGCTAGCTCGCCAGCTTTTGTAATCAGAAATAATAATAATAATACCAGCCCTGTATTAAACTGTCCCACTGCTGGGCACAGAGAAGAGATCCTCTACTCAGTGTGAGAAGGCTTAGGCCATAATCCACCACGTTGGCCCAGAGCGGGTTGGCAGACTTCACATATGTATCATCGAGAACATAAAAAATATTGATGATATATTTATTATGGCAAGCACAACGTTACCTATTTTCTTCATACAAAACGGCAACTTCATATTTCAACCCCTAAGCCGTAAATGCCTTTTGGACAAGAAAAGAGGTATTATATCATCAACAATTTAACACCTACCCTCTAAAACTACCATTTATAGATAACTAGCTTTTGCCCGCGGCTTCGCTCGCGTTAATTTAGAATTTGACAATCAATTCGGGTTGTACTCTGTTTGTAATAATATAATTCAATCATGATTCGAAAGACACGTGGCACCATCTATTATCATAAGAACGTTATTATTGTTTTCCTCGGGAATAGTAATTTTTTTCGGGATGAAAGGTAGCCTATGTCTGTTTCAGTACACCTGACAACGTTTATGCAAAATTTCAGGATGATCGGTTTTTTTTTTCTTTTTTTAATTTTGCACGTCAAAATGACCACGCTCCACCTGATAGTAAGCAGTCGTGTTATGGTTTAGTGGTTTAGGCGTGAAAAGATAACAAACAAACAAACAAATTTTCGCTTTTATAATATTAGTTAGGATAATAACATTTTTCCAATCACAATCTCGCTAACAATCTTTAATATTCATAATATTGATTCGACTCATAAACATTTGCTCAAAGTTCGCTTTGGTAATATAATATCGAGAGGTCATGGGTTCACTGCTGGAATTTATACGACTGTCATTGTATTATTGGTTTGTTGTTATTATCATATATTTAAATTGATATTGATCTATTCAGAACTTATTAGACTTGTGTTCGATGTTTGTATGTTATATTACGATGTTAAATAGACGACTATTTCCAGAAAACGAATTATTTTAAACAATGTTGGTAATACGTTACGAAATTTTTTATATTTATGTTTATACTTTTCCCGACGTTTCGGTTGCTTTTCAGCAGCCATGGTCACGGAGAGACTAAGATGGTAGTTGTCTCAATGTTCCAGTGTAGTTATTTCAAAGTACCCGCACATAAAAGCAACCGAAACGTCGTGGAAAGTGTAAATATAAATAGTTTTAATAGATTGAATAATTTATTTAGTTTAAAAATTAGTAAAGTTTAATAGTAATAGTAGTGTAACAGTTTGTAAATTATGTAATAAAGTGTCAAATAAACAACGCGATAAAATCCGTATATAGGTAGTAGTTTAATTTCAATTAATAACATTCGCGTAAACAGAAGACAATATTATGTTTTTCTTATTTATTTTTTATTTTGCTCGTCAAAATGACCACTTTCCACCTGATGGTAGTCGTGTGTAATAACACCTAAACTTCGAACAATGTTTTGTAGACCTTACTTTTATTGAACGAGACCAATTATTGCTAAACTCTATCTAGACAATGTCGGTCACTTACACTGTACTTCTTTTACAGTATACAAAGTATCAGAAAACACCGAAATAATTTACACAACTCGAGCGACTTGGCGAAGCAACTCATTAACAACCAAAGAGGAAACCAACAGCTTGTCTTTAAATAGCATACAGATGAGACCTAAAACTAAAATCACTAAGCATGGAGTGACAGAAGACTACAGAACTTCAAAGGTTCTATCTTCTAGAAGACGAAATTTAAGAGGACGGATCCTGACAATGATGAACGTCATTACTGATAGCAATGATACTAGAATGCATATGGATGATAGACTGTAAGTATTTTTTATTACTGCTGTTGGTAGATAAGGTCGAGGTCAAGCTGATGGTAAGTGGTTTTCCGGCAACGCATTTGTAACTCCTCTGGTGTTGCGGGTGTCCATGGGCGGCGGTAATCGCTTACCATTAGGCGATCCGTCAGCTCGTTTGCCTCGTAACAAATAAAGAAAAAATTAAAAAATCTGTTATGGAATTTGGGGTTGTGATTTCTTGGTATCACAGAAACAATTCCATGGAAACATAACCAAGCCTTACGCACTGCTGATTTTGCGATGTTTTGTAGTTTACCAGCTATTATTCTTTACGTCCAACGAAATACCTAAGGCCTCATTTACGTCGTGGGGCGTCGCGCGTCGCGTGCGACGCGATGGACGGCGCGGCCCGCACTGAATTCAAATATATGGCGTTATATAATTTCGTTTACGGAGAAGCGATTTTACGCGTGTTTGCTTGAAATAGAGCGTGCGCCGCAGCGATGCCCGCCGCGTGCGCCGCAGCGATCCCCGCCGCGTACGACGCAGCGATAGCCGCACGCTTGGCGACTCGCCGCAGGCGCAGCGGCGGGCACCGCCACGCTGCCCGCCCCGCCTCTCTATAAACAACATCGTATATTGCCCTATGTTTGTGTTTCCGCGTGCGATGATGCATGGCGCTTCAGGCGCCGCCGCTCCGTAAACGGAAAAAACGTTCGAAGCGCCGCCGCGCTCCGTAAACGGAAAAAACGCTCAACGCGCCGCGCGACGCGACGTCCAACGCGCCCCGCAATGCCCCGCGTCTCCGTATATGAGGCCTAAGATGCAAGTTTAACGCCGACTATCCGATAATTTGACAGAGTCCATGCTACTTCTAAAAATATTATCTATATATTACCGGACAGCCTGTATAAAAATATTAAATAACATCAGTTCTACTATAAGACATTTCAAAGTTATCCATTAATTATCGGACAACCTGTATAAAAAATATTAAGTAATATTATCTTTTATATTTAATTCACCGTGGCCCTCCGCGTTATATCAATAATTTTACTATTCAATATGAATAGTTTATGTAAATGTACACACAAAACCTGTCGCACAAGTCTAAATGTTGCTGTTTAGCATAATAATTGGGCAGCCATAGCATAAATATGTCTTACGACCACATTGTGAGATTATTAATTCACTTAATATGAACATTTATAATTTGTTTATAGCAATGAGCACCGTTTGGTATTTGAGGTTAAAGGTGTTAGATTCAGTCCTCAGTTTGACTGCTCCGATAGTCACGTCAAGCCGAATGGTGTAGACCAGAGGTTCCCAGACTTTTTTCTCATAGACCACTTTCAAAATTTAGCTGGTTCCGGTGGATCCCTTGCAGCTAAACAAGTTCATGCAAGTAAAAAATTTGATCTCTACGGCCTGACCTATTTTTTTTTAGAAAATCTCGGAAATGAACCTACCACAGTAGGCGGGCTGACCTTTCTTTTTTTCCTGAAAAATCGAAAAACCACAGGTACTGAATATGGAATACTTATGCAAGTTTTTACAAGTAACACTCGCTGAGCTTGTCAAACAGTCGGTGAAGTCAAGCCAACATTTTAGTTCTTCACTATCGAAAGCAAATAAATTTTCGTGGACACCCGCTTATGAATTGTGCACCCCCATTTTTTGTCACGCCAACGTAGACCCCCGTCGAGTCTTCTGTGGACCCCTGAGGGTTCACCTGGACCACTTTGGGAACTAATGCGTTAGACGATAGAAGAATACTGCGTGAAGTAAAATAAATTGGATGCTTCACTTCTCGTTACGGCAAAATAGAACAAATATTTATGTGATCTAGAAATAATTATTTTAAGTAAGTATAGGTGTATTTTGTATGCGTTGTTTCAGTCAATGTTAAATGTTAAAACACAAAAACACCACAACAGTTACTGTTATGACACTTATGACAGGAGAACTTTTCTGAGCGTTGCTAATATAAAATGTTCGTTTCCGACGTGAACTTTGACCAAGTTCCGTTGACTGGATACCGAAGACGAGACTGGGGGACGAAACAGTACACCAGTACACTTTGTTTTTCGATGCAGCTATAAGTTTTACAGCGTATAATAAAATACGATCATATATTCATGTACTTTGGCGTTACCTGGTTAATCCTGGAGCATAGGTATTGGCTTATGTTTTGGTGTATTAATTCCTCGACCGGTTGAAGAATTACTTGGTATTTTTGTTAAATTATTCTTAGTAGCCTTGAGTTTAAAAAATGGCCCGCTCGATGACCATTGTCATAGAGCGGGCAATTTTTAAAATTCGACTCCTACTCGGGGTCTAATAATACCTGGTGAAATGTGGATGTAAGATGCTGTAGATGAAAGTAAAAGATGCTAAAGCTGTCATTAACATATCTAGAATTTTTTGACTTAACAACAATAACAACAGTTGGTACCAGAAAACCTTTTCCTTTTAGACAACTTCACCAGGACTCCATCGCGAAGATGTCATACGCCGTGGTGAAGATCTGCTTCCAGATGCTGAATGCGACCGAGAGACTCAAGTACACGCACACCTGGGGCTACCGGGACAAGAACGGACAGTGGCAGGGGCTCGTCGACAACCTTATGAGGAAGGAGGCTGATCTTGGTAAGTTGAAGCCTTTTAAGATAAGATAATAAGCTGAGATACGAAAATATGAGATACGATAAGGTAAACAAGATAGAATATGACACGATTTATAAATCGTCAGATTCAATAGAGTAAGATATTATTTATACAAATAAATAAAATTGAAGTGTCTGTAAAAATGTCAAAACATATATTTACTGATTGTATAATATTAAAGTATATACGGTAGGTACCGTACCTACTTATTTCAAAAAATCAATATTTAAAATTTTTGTCTGTCTGCTTAATTCCACGCGGGCGATGTCGCGGTTAACAGCTAGGTATAAAATAAAATTTGTTTAAGGTAAGTTTAAACATACTTAGTATGGGAGAGGTAGACTTCAGAAGGAGCAAATGAATCTCCAGCAACTGACAGCAGGATTATTGTCGATATAATAATAAAATAAAGAGAGGAATCCGGAAGTGCTAGAGAGACTATACTTCGCTGTACCGGATCGTTATGTGTGGAGACGACGGCGCTGGCTCTTGGCACTGCGAGCAATGCTGGGCGCCTAATTTGCTGGGTAAAGCCCCCTTAACGCGTGCTATAAGTACTGCAAATAATGTACACGAGAGAGTGGGTGTATTTGGTGCGTCAAAGAGTGAGCTCGCAACGTGTATATTATTTATTACCTCATATACCTAATGATAGTTTATTATTATTTGTTAAGATTGGTATTGTTGGCTATGAAGAATTTTAATTTTGTTGTGAATAAGGAATTTAGATGTTATTAATTTATTGAATTTTGGGTTTTTATTGTATTTAATATTTTTTCTCTAAGTTTATTTTTGTTTTCTATATTTTCTTTTAATCACTACACCACTATTGTATTAGGAGAGTCACCTGTAAAGATAGTTGGTAATATGGTGAAATAAATAAATAAATAAAAAAAATATATATATATTTATAGCCCTACATCAAGTAAATAATATTTTTTTAGTTACACTTCTGGTTCTTACCATCGCCATCTATCGGTTGTTTTCAGAAACAATACTATCAGTGTGTCACATTTTTTGCATGTGCACTATTCTTTAATGATAAAATGTTTATAATATATTCTAACTAGCAAATAGAGGTATTTTCTAGAAATTTTGTAAATGCCGTATGTCTAGAAGTGAAAACAGCATTCTTATATAAATACTTAGTTCGGCTGTCTGCATACTAAGGTGTACGTCCTCATAGTTCTGTAAAATATCATAGTTTAAATTTATTAAACCCATTACGGTAAAAAAAAAAATATAATAGTATTCTATCACATAGGTACACACAACACCATCTAGCCCAAACTAAGCAGAGCTTGTACTATGGGTACTAGACAATGGATAAACATACATCTATACTTTTTTTTGTAAATACATACATACATATTATACATAGAAATACCCAGACCAAGTGAAACATCCATGTTTATGCACACACAAATGTTTGACTTGTGCGGGAAATAAACCCGCGACCTCAGGCGTGGCAGTTGGTTATACTAACCACTACGCCATCGAGGCCGCCAAATAAAAATGGCCATCGCCAAAGTAATAATTAATCTGTTGCCAATAAAATAGTGAATATCGTTGGCTGTCAGTATTTCGGTCATTGAACTAATCATAGGTAGTGCGAAATTCTTCGCTATACATATTTTAGCGACTGTCTGATAGTATACTAATTTAGTTAGAAGCAATTACAAAGTTATTAACAATTTAACAATTATCGCCTACGCCGTGCCTCGGAGAGCACGTTAAGCGGGTTCAATTCTTTTTTTTTATTGCCTAGGGGCAAACGAGCAGACGGATCGCCTGATGGTAAGCGATTACCGCCGCCCATCGACACCCGCAACACCAAAGGAGTTACAAGTGCGTTGCCAGCAATTCCCGCACAAGTCAAACATTTGTGTGCATAAACATGGATGTTTGTCTTGGTCTGGGTGTTTCTACGTACGTATAATATGTATGTATGTACAAAAAAAAACCTATATGTGTATGTTTATCCATTGTCTATTACCCATAGTACAAGCTCTGCTTAGTTTGGGCTAGATGGTGTTGTGTGTATGTGGTAGAATATATAGAATACTAGCTTTTGCGCGCGGCTCCGCCCGCGTGGTACCTACATCAATAAAATGTATCCTATATCCTTCCCCAGGTTTTAAACTATATCTGTACCAAATTTCATCTAAATCGGTTGAGTGGTTTAGCCGTGCAAAGGTAACAGACAGACAGACAGATAGACAGAGTTACTTTCGTACTTATAATATTAGTAAGAAAGTAAGGATTACTGTTAATAAAATATAACTGTTGTATTAGTTATTGGTCTGTTTCCTAATAAATCAGGTTTTAGAGTCGTAGAACAGGTTAATCTTTAAAAAATAGACTATATTTCGAGACTGTATTTTTTCATACTTACATATACTTATCTATGCAAGGTTTAACAGTAATTATATTTTAAGACAGCAAAGTGTGTCGGTGACCCACAAATTGTTGTCACCAATAGTTGATCCAAGTCTGGATGTCAATTATCTTGCTTTAACGGTGAAGTAAAAACATCGTGAGGCAACCTGCATGTCTGAGAATTCTCCATAATGTTCTCGAAGATATGTAAAGTCTGCCAACAAGCACAAATGTCGGCCTCGATGGCGTAGTGGTTAGTGTAACCAACTGCCACGCCTGAGGTCGCGGGTTCGATTCCCGCACAAGTCAAACATTTGTGTGCATGAACATGGATGTTTGTTTTGGCCTGGGTGTTTCTATGTACAATTATATACTATGTACTTTTTTTTTTTTGTACATACATATATAGTATGTACAAAAAAAAAGAAAAAGTATATATGTATGTTTATCCATTGTCTAGTACCCATATTACAAGCTCTGCTTAGTTTGGGCTAGATGGTGTTGTGTGAATGTGATAGAATATTATTATTATAAGCACTGGGCCAGCGTGGTGGACTATGGCCTAACCCTTCTCACAGTGAGAAGAGGCCCGTGCCCAGCAGTGGGACAGTTTAATACAGGGCTGATATTATTATTATTAGGATAGATAAGATACGAAGTTTCATCTTATACAGACTCAATATGTCTCTTATAGGCTTTGTACGTGTTAATGGCTCCGAGGCGCAGCGTTAGTGCTTGCGACTGCTTTGCATGAGATCTCGAGTTCGAATCCCGTGTCAGGCCATCAAAAAGTTATTAGGTTTTTCTCTTAAGAAATCTCAATACAAGCCTGGAGTTAGGAAGTTGGCGGTGTTAGCCAGGCCTCGGAAAGCACGTAAAGCTTTTGGTCCTGTGCCTGATTGCTCTGCGGTCGTATCGGATTTCCGTCCCATCGGGTCATGAGAGTGCACTTGTGTTTGCGCACATACTTGTACACCATAATATCTCCTGCGCAGATGGTCAGTCTCTGTTAAGGCCGCATGACCGAAATTCGGTCTGGAGGATATTATTATATGTATTATTATCCACAGGTACTCTTACGATCTTCACACAAGATCGCATGAGGGTGGTAGACTACATCGCCATGGTAGGCTCCACGGCAGTTCGGTTCGTGTTCCGTGAGCCCCCTCTCTCCTACATCTCCAATATCTTCACGCTGCCGTTCTCCTGGACGGTGTGGCTGGCTATCTTCGTATGTGTCCTGGGATGCTCTATGTTCCTGTACATAGCTTCGAAGTGGGAAGCTAGCATGAGTATGGTAAGTAGTCAAGACTCTTGCAGTAGCATAGCATAGCATATTAGTTGTTTGCACAACAGGTTAGATACAGCCAGAAAATAATATGCCTGCTGGATTTTGTTTTTATGAAAAACTAGCTTTTGCCCGCGGCTTCGCTCGCGTTAATTTAGAATTTGACAATCAATTCGGGTTGTACTCTGCTTGTAATAATATATAATAATATAATTCAATCATGATTCGAAAGACACGTGACGCCATTTATTATCATAAGAACGTTATTATTGTTTTCCTCGCGAACAGTAATTTTTTTCGGGATGAAAGGTAGCCTATGTCCGTTTCTGTACACCTGACAACGTATATGCAAAATTTCAGGATGATCGGTTCAGTGGTTTAGGCGTGAAAAGGTAACAAACAAACAAACTCATTTTCGCTTTTATAATATTAGTTAGGATACTGCTCGAATGGTGCATTGGTTTGAATGATCACTATAATCTTTGTTTACTTTGAGACAAAGAAATATATGATCTACAAAGGTATTTGTGGATAACACATTTTTATTTTATACACTTTTTAACATGTTAACATTTTTTGCCGCGCTACGTATACTTAATTCTTAAATTTAGGTATAAACTATGTTTAACTGATTTAAATCCGATGTACCCATATATAGTTAGCGATAACTCTCGTACTAGGAGATAATTCCTGTGTCACGGAGTGCTTGGGTTACTTTACAAACATGAAAACAATAGTCACAAGGTACAGGGTGTACAAATTGTTGTCTCGTGTCTACCCAGACACGAGACAACAATTTGTGGAATACAATTTTTGTTTCGTGTGCAGATCCAACTGATACACACTAGACGCGGCGTATAGGCGAGAAGACCAATTAAGCTGTTGTGTCCAAGCAGTTGCTGTAACGCAAAAACTAGTATTTTTATAATAATAAACATACACACTTAACAACTTTAAGCTAGCTGATGCCACTACGCCGAGTATTGCGGGCACGAAACACACAAGGCACAAAAAAAAATAGCGGGTTGCACTCCGGGAGTGCCGGCAGAAGTGAAAACTTGAATATTAACGTTGTGCATTTTTGATATTTTGGAATGGTTAGTAGTGTAGTGTAACTCATACATAAGGCACCTCAAATGTCCCATACAAAGCAATGAATTGTCCCATCACCTCAAATACACATTTTGTACCACCTCAAACTCGTTGAGGCTGTGAAGTATTGCGAAGCTCTCTCTCTTTCTCACACAACATGACAAAAGAGTGCCTTGCAAGAAAGAGTAAGTGAATGAGCGAACGCGTGCGTAGAATTTTGAAGTGTTTTGTCCTGCTCATACTTAAAAATGGATAGTTTTTGTACTATTATATAGTTAATTCATTGATTCAAATAAAAATCCTCATTTAATAACAAATGTTTTTATTCAATTTAACGTTACTGAAAATACCGAAGTACCACTACAAAACACTTCAAACTCAAAGTTTAGTTCGTTAATCTGTATTTGCTCTGACAACCCTCATCTACCTCATGCCTCAAAAATTACGACATGACTCATTTTATGTGAACTACAACTTACACTTCATTTGAGGACCACCTCAAATGAGGTGGTACATTGTCGTACCTCATTTTCTGAAATTAGTACCTCATACAACTTCATCTTTTTGGTTTGTCCTACCAATCACTACTTGGTGATAATTGGTTAGGGAATAATTTTGCACGAATTGCTTATCAGTATAAAAGTACTATCATTTATGTGGTAAAATACAATATTCATTTATTGCGCTATCGTACACAAACATGACAATTCTCCCTCCGTATTACGAATTTTCGATCACGTCACGTGTCCTGACGCGAGTTTAAAATTTTTTACTCATCACAAAAAAAGTGCAAAACGCCGCTAAAGAGGTCTCACTTCAAAAAAATTTGGGACAGTCTTTGGGGACTGCCGATAGAATTGAAAATTTTAATCCTTGATCATAAACATTTCTTTATAAATCAATAATAAGTCAACAATGGAAAGCGTTCGGTGACGATGGCGCGAGTTCCATGATTTTTATTCACCCAAGAAGTGCTTAACGCGCCTAAAGAAGATTTCACTTCAAAAAATTGTAAGCCGTCACGGGACGCCTGGCAGATGTGAAACATCGAAATTATTTTATACGAGTAATATGCATAAAAGAACAGATTACGACACGAACTAATATGGCATAATGTAAAATACTATCATATAGCGTGGCGACGCGTCGCAAATCGGTTTTACGTGCGGCTATAGATGTTTCACATCAAAAATGTGTCATCCACAAATGGTAGTTCCGAGGCTGTACGTTATTTATGCCTGTTATTTGAGCGTTACTTTTTCTTTTTTTTTTTTTTTTTTTCTAATGGTCTGTTATATACACACAACACCATCTAGCCCAAACTAAGCAGAGCTTGTACTATGGATACTAGACAATGGATAAACATACATATATACTTTTTTCGTAAATACATACTTACATATTATGCATAGAAACACCCAGACCAAGACAAACATCCATGTTCATGCACACAAATGTTTGACTTGTGCGGGAATCGAACCCGCGACCTCAGGCGTGTGGCAGTCGGTTACACTAACCACTACGCCATCGAGGCCGACATGTTGTTTGAATCTTTGTATATTTTTCTCGGTCACTTGAATTTTTGATGTGAAACATCTATAGCCGCACGTAAAACCGATTGCTGGAGTGGAGACGCATGCCGTGGCGACGCGTCGCCACGCTATATGATAGTATTTTACATTATGCCATATTAGTTCCTGTCGTAATTTCGATGTTTCACATCTGCCAGGCGTCCCGTGATGGCTCACAATTTTTCCTTATGCGGGCAATATCATATAAATACACACATAGCTAAGAGTTATAACCTTAAGTTACTATCTAAGGGTCAGCGTCGACGGACGGAGTGGCGGCGAAGAGACTAATTCAGTACAATTTAAATTCAACCTAAAGTGCTTCAGAATACGACTTTATTTCGTACAACGAAATAAAATGGCTTAAAGCGCGGTCATTTTATTTCGTTGTACCAAATACAGTCGTATACTGAAGCAATTTAGGTTGAATTTAAATTGTTACTGAATAAGTCTCTTCGCCGCCACTCCGTTCGTCGGCGATGACCCTAAGCGTACATTGTGGAAAGCAATAAACAATTGAGTATTGAAAACTTGCTGCTGTCTCAACATCAAGTGTTGGCCCAAATTCCACACGATACAAAAATTCCACACGATACAAAAATTCCACACGATACAAAAATTCCACACGATACAAAAATTCCACACGATACAAAAATTTGTGTGATCTACAAATGGTTGTTCCAAATCTAGGTGTACTTTATGCCCCTTGTTTGAATGTTTGTAAAGTTCCTCGCGATCCGAGTAGTAGAGCCTCGCTGATTTCAGCATGAATGGGCCGGCTCGACCGGGGAAGGACTACCCTCTCACAGAATATCGACATGAAATAGCAGTATTCCTACTGTTGTGTTTCGTTCGGTGAGTGAGAGTGCCGGAGGCCCAATCACCCCCTTTCCAACATCCCGCTCCTTCTCCTTCCCACTTCTTTTCCTAGAGGGTTGGCAACGCGCAAGCGATGCCTCGGGTGTCGCAGGCGTCCATGGGCTACGGTAACCACTTACCATCAGGTGGGACGTATGCTTGTTTGCTACCACAGTTGTATAAAAAAAAACGAAATTATTTCCTAGTTCCTTGCATTATTCTTTAGAAAAACGTAGTTAAATTGGATAAAAGTACAATAGTTCATACGTAAGTTTTCATCAGTATATTATATCACGAGTTACCTACATCCTGATTGAATGTAGATAAGAATACACAGAAAGACTGCAGGCAGATGCTGGATGCGGCAAGCTGAAGACAGGGCGCTATGGCGCTCTTTGGGGGAGGGCTATGTCCAGCAGTGGACTATTATAGCCTGATGATGATGATGAAGAATACACATGTGTCATCTCACGACGTCCACGATTCTATGTAGAGACTAGCTTATCTAGAAGTCCATCTAATATTGTAATGGTTGTACCTAAGTATTAAATTCTAGCTGGACTGGTTTGGTGACACAAGCTTATTGGAAATATTGAGAAACTTGGTGGAAACTGTGTCACTTAAAAGCATACCTACATACTTGTCGGCCTCGATGGCGTAGTGATTAGTGTAACCGACTGCCACGCCTGAGGTCGCGGGTTCGATTCCCGCACAAGTCAAACATATGTGTGCATAAACATGGATGTTAGTCTTGGTCTGGGTGTTTCTATGTATAATATGTATGTATTTACAAAAAAAAGTATATATGTATGTTTATCCATTGTCTAGTACCCATAGTACAAGCTCTGCTTAGTTTGGGCTAGATGGTGTTGTGTGTATGTGATAGAATATTATATTATATTGAGCTCAGCGTTTGCCACCTTCGTTTTAATATGTGCTCAAGATTTAAGCGGAGTTTCTGATGTGCTCTATGTATCTTTATTGTTGATTAAGCATCCATTGCAACTGGATGGGTCGTGGGCTGATGTACTGATCTTGATCATCGGAGCTGTACTGCAGCAGGGATGTACTTTGGAACCAAGATACGCCGCAGGTGAGTAAAGTATTAATTACATATATTGTTGTTTTATGGATTTAAGGTAAACATACATCTCCATAAAATTTACAAACTAAGTTAGTATTCTAAAACCCGAATCGGGCTATTAAAGTTTATATAGCGAGTTAGTGTAGGTACATATATGCCGTGACCAAATCTTAAAATTGATCATCTCATAATGTGGCCGTCAATCTCATAAAATGGCCAGATAAAACTGACTACATCGTTTAAAAGTCAACGCAGTCAAATACTAGCTATTGCGCGCGGCTCCGCCCGCGTGATACCTACATGAATTAATAAAAAAACGACCAGGGCATGGAATTCTCTGCCAAGGCACGTGTTTCCTTCTTCCTTCAATCCTGGGTTCTTTAAGCGGGGCGTGAAAAAGCATCTTCTCAGGCCGTCAAAGTAGAGACCTCAACATCACCTCGGCTAATGTGGGGGCGATGTGGAGGTCACTGCTCTTAGACCACACGACTGCTTACCATCAGGTGGAGTGTGGTCATTTTGACGAGCAAAATAAAAAAAATTAAAAAAATAGTAGCCTATGTCCTTCCCCAGGTTTTAAACTATATCTGTACCAAATTTCATCTAAATCGGTTGAGTGGTTTAGCCGTGAAAAGGTAACAAACAAAGTTACTTTAGAATTTATCTATACTAATAATATCTATACTAATATTATAAAGCTGAAGAGTTTTTTTGTTTGTTTGTTTGCTTGAACGCGCTAATCTCAGGAACTACTGGTCCGATTTGAAAAATTATTTTAGTGTTAGATAGCCCATTTATCGAGGAAGGTTATAGGCTACATATCATCATGCTAACATCAATAAGAGCTGAGCACCAATGAAGAATGTTTCAAAATCGGAGGGTATTTTTTCCTTTTGAGAGCTTCCGCTGCGTGCGCTGCGTAAACAGTTAAAGTTTCGCAAAAATCATGTATGACAGAATTGTTCCTCTTTAAAAGTTCTAAAAAAAGTCCGCGACAGCATATGTCTCTCTTTTAAGGTTGGCTCACTATAACCATTTTTATGCTAACCAAATTTGTTCTA
Source organism: Catocala sponsa (assembly GCA_963564715.1). NCBI lineage: Eukaryota > Metazoa > Arthropoda > Insecta > Lepidoptera > Erebidae > Catocala > Catocala sponsa. The sequence continues at coordinate 23,382,268 of OY751344.1, read as the reverse complement.
AAATAATGCATTATTTGCGAAGGTATTATTATAAACATGATATTAATCCTTATCCGAATAAATACGTTATTCATCACAAGTATTTAATTTAAAACAAAATTTCCTTTTACATAATTCGATTTCAATGAATATCTTAGGAGATATTGCAGTTTTAAAATAACATTGCAGCAAAATAATTACCCATTACAGACATAGTACAAACGATGTTTCTCCTGGTTTATTCTGCGTGATTACTACTGGTTCGATTTGAAAAATTCTTTTAGTGTTGGATAGCCTATTTATCGAGGAAGCCTATAGGCTATATAACATCACGCTACGACCCACAGGGGCGGCGCAGTAACTATAAACGCGGGTGAAACCCACCAAGCCCACCTGATGGTAAGTGGTGCCGACCCTTTAGGAAAGGAAGTGGAAAGGAGAAGGAGCGGGAAGGGGGAAAGAGGGTGATTGGGCCTCCGGCACTCTCACTCATCGGACGAAACACAGCAGTAGGAATACTGCTATTTGACGTCGATATTCTGTGAGAGGATAGTCCTGCCCCGGTCAAGCCGGCCCGGCCCATTCATGCTGAAATCAGCGAGGCTCTACTACTACTTTTGTATCTACCACATTATATGCAAATAAATTTATTATTATTATATTTATTATTTATTATAAAAATCGTATAAAGTAGTTTAATTTCGATCACATCATGTTCCTTCGCATAAGTATCGAACCGGCAATACTCGATGTAAATGTTACCTATACTTTGACCAGTACGTCACATCTTACATAGTGTGTAACCGAATATTCTTTCCAGGTCGTTGTGTGACGCTCATCCTGTTCGTGGCGTTAACGATCCTGTACGCGGCGTACTCCGCGAACATCGTGGTGCTACTGCGAGCGCCCAGCTCCTCTGTCAGGAGTCTACCAGACCTGCTCAACTCGCCCCTCAAGCTTGGAGCCAGCGACTTTGAATACAATCGATACTTCTTTAAGGTATGTTATTGTTGAAATCAGAAATTGTTAATTCATTTTAGATCACAAAATAACACTTATGAATTACTAGAAGATGATAGCCCGCGGCTATGCTTGCGTTAATGTAGACTTATGTTAAGATAACGACGAAAAGAAGGGCTTGATGCCAAACAGGACGAACTCAAGGCCCGGCCACCTGCGGCCATACATTACAATTATGTCGGAGGGGTGCTGACTTGCAGTGATTGCGGACGCACGTTTACGGCAAAAATCGGGTATGTCAGTCACCTGAGAGCACATCAACGAAGGTCTCAATAATGAGTTCCAAGTCGCCGTGGCCGAATACGGTCTGGACGGTACACACATGTTAAGATAATTTTTTTTAGTAGCCTATGTGTTATTCTGATGTATGAACAATAATACTGTAAAGTTTCATAAAAATCCGTTCAATAGTTTTTGCGTGAAAGCGTAACAAACATCCATACATCCATCCATCCATCCATCCTCACAAGCCTTCATATTTATAATATTAGTAGGATAGGATAAAGGTACGAGGCACTCAGATACAGATCATTTGATGATAAACCTATGGATAAGCTCAAAAAAGAAATAATAGCTGACTGTAGCCCAGAAGGAGCCTGCAAATGTTTCTCATCACAAAAACCCAACACAAGCAGTCTTACTTATAAAAATATCGCTAACTAATACTTAGCTACGTCTCGACTGAATAGCTCTTAAATCCTTGATCAATGTTGCTTAACTATTATTCAACAAACACTCAAGTTGAGTAATGTTTATTGCTTTTTTTTGGATTAGTCGGTAATGAACAGCTAATTAGCTAGGTCCTAAATATCTGATATCGCTTTCAGTCTGGCGACAATAATTTCTTGTTAGCAGTCTTACTTATAAGTAAATGTTCTTCATATCGTCCTTTTTTTGTTTAAAAATATATTAAGCCCTGTACAGCAGGGAATTTTACAACACAAATAATTTTCCTGTGTCACATGCAAACCTACAATGCTGAGTGCATCGTGGTGGCAGCAGTAACTCATCTGGTTGCCCACTGTGCCATCCGTTCAATCGTGTTCGAATGAAATTTGTGTTGATTTCAGAAACTCAACGATCCGATACGAAAATCTATCTACGACAAGAAGATAGCTCCTAAAGGAAAGAAACCTAACTTCTACTCTATGGAGGAGGGAGTAGACAGAATAAGAAAGGTAAGTTACTAAGTTACTACTTCTATCTCACTCTTACACAGAGTTACACACATTATCAGCCGCGCTGATTTCAGCATGAATGGCCCGTCTCGACTGGGGAAGGCCTACCCTCTCACAGAATATCGACGTGAAATAGCAGTATTCCTACTGTTATGTTTCGTTCGTCCCTATCTACAGGACCCGAGTCGATAGGGTTTCGGGGGGAGAACTACGGGTCTCCCCCTTAGGACCAGGGCACTGCGGGGTCAGGAAGCCCACTGCGCCTCGAAAGGCGTGTTCTATCGGCCGCTGACTAGAGTGCGCGGTGCCTGACATGGTGTTGGACTCGCAGGGGTACGTGGTTAGCCGCTGAGGACGACACGTTTGTTTGCTCGGCAAGCACGTAGCGATCGAGCGTTGGACTCAGGCGCGGCTAGTGCGAACCAGTCGGTCGCGCGAGGCACAGGGTTGTCTTAGCGAAGTGGCAGCGTGGTTTCGCTGCCGCAACGCATCTCGAGTGCTTGCCTGCTTAGCAAGTAAGAGTCATAGCTGGATTGACTCGGGCCTTACCCGGTTTGTAGGCCTATATGGGTAGGCGTACGGACGTACGTCGGGAAGTGAGCGTGCCTTATACAGCTTCGGTACCATACTGGAGATATGGGAGGCGGCTTCTCCGTCGGCTTCAGCGAGGTTTTCGTTAGCATCTCTTAGGAGTTGCGAGTGGTGAGCGGCTTTATTGCTCCGGTACCTATCTGGAGAATAGGTAGTGTCACTTGGGCTCGAGGTAGCTCGCTTACGAGAACCGAATCTCTGAGGATAGGGTGGAGAGTCGAGATTTGGGGACAAGACATGTCTATAACTGGTCCCGGAAGGTGCTTTCGGGCGCTGGAAGGTACAGCGGCCCTGCCTAATATACCGAAAGGTTAGGTGTAGGCGGAACGCTATATCATAAACTGGACTAGTCGTAGAGGAAAGGTGGTGTTATGTTTCGTTCGGTGAGTGAGAGTGACGGAGGCCCAATCTACCTCTTTCCCCCATCCCGCTCCTTCTCCTTCTTACTTCCTTTCCTAAAGGGTCTGCAACGCGCAAGTGATGCCTCTGGCGTTGCAGGCGTCCATAGGCTACGGTGACCACTTACCATCAGGTGGGCCGAGTGTTTGTTTGCCACCTTAGATGTATAAAAAAAAGGAATAATAATCTAAATTTTGCACATGACGTATTGAGTTGACATCTAACACAGACAAAACGTCACAAAAATCAAGTCCGCTTCTATGTTCGACAATTATTATGAGACTGCCGAAAAATAAAGCATTTTGCCAATTGTTTAGAACGGATAAGATAACGAATCCAAGTTATTATAAGCAGAATGGATTACAATAATTTTGTTTTATACTATCAAGATCGCAAGTAATACGGCCTGGCTAAAGATCATAGCTCATTACAGCCACCCGGCACCCGACCAGCACCGCCTCGCCTTGAACCGTTAGTTTTCTTTGTATGGAATACTATGGGTATACGCTCACTACATCAACTCCGGAGCGTCTCGCCCACAGGCTGACCGAGCGCGGACGACGAGTGGGCCACACGGTGTCCACCCGTTGCCTGCACGCTTGCCTTGCGTTACCCACGCGCAGTTCCCGAATGGATCGCGCGCCGTTCGCGGGCGGTCCACGTGCCGTCCGCGAGTGGTTTACACACGCGGGCCTTGCATCGGCGGCATACCACTCGTTGACCACGCGACATCCACCCGTGGACCGTCAACGAGTGGACACCGAGCGACGAGGTGGTGCTGGTCGGGTGCCGGGCTATAATGAGCTGACCTTTATTGTACTCGGTTTTAGTTCGACTTGTCAGACTATAATATTCATAAACTTGCCCACTGCTGGGTACCAGCCTCAGTGTGTAGTCTACTGCGGGTACGCGATGCGAGAGAGATCATTAGAGCAAATTCTCAGAAATACAGGTTTCATCATGATTCTGCCGGGGCTGCAGGATGAATGCGCGTGCGATCCTTACGCCCCGGCCATAGACCGTGTGAAGGAACACCGTGGTAGGTTTAGTCGGTAGGACTCGTGACTTTTTATCTTTCCCCGGAGGAGCCCGACATAATCCTTCCGCTCGCCCCCGCGGAGGGGAATGCGTCACAGCAATCCCCATGTAAAATTTCAAACAGATTGAAGTCGAATTTAAATCACTGGGCAAACACTAGTTTATTAGGGTTCCGTACCCGAATAGTGCCAACGGGACCCTATTACTGCCTCCACTGCGGGCTGCCTCAGGTGTCGTAATAGCCTTAAAATCTCTACACTTGAAATTTACATAGAGTGTGTATTTATATTGCTGCGAATTTCAAAGTACGGAACCCTTCTTGTAGGAGTCCGACTCGCACTTAACCGGTTTTATTATTATTATCTTTAAAGATAAAGACATATTTTGTTAAAACATGAGTTAAGAGCTCCTTGAACCGACGGGCGTTTATGAGGAATGTGAAGAAAGTGAATGAAGCCAGAAAAGTGTGTCAGGATCGTAGCAAATGGAAATCCGTAGTCCCTGCCTACCCCTCTGGGAAACAGGCGTGAATCTATGTATGTAGGTATGTATGAGTAATAATATAAGGTACAAGGTGGTCAGTTGAAACTTGAAATAGGATCTGCATATTTTTATTTTTGGAAATCCGTAGTCTCTGCCTACCCCTCTGGGAAACAGGCGTGAATCTATGTATGTATGTATGTATTTTGCCACTTGGGCGTACAAAAATATTATAAGTATTTGAGTGCACGAGACGTCAAAGTTAAAAGAAACACAGACATTACACATTATTAGACTAGAAATTAAATTAAATGTTATTAAACGTATAACATTAGATATCTATAATCTATACAAATAATTAAAATTGAAGTGCCTGTTTGTAATGTCAAAATAACAGCTTTTTATCTAATGCATATAAAAGTATATAAGGTACCTATATAAATACATCTATTTTTTAAATTTTTGTCTTGTTGTCTGTCTGTTTGTTCCGGGTAATCTCCGAAACGGCTGAAATGATTTTGACGGAACTTTCAATGGCAGATAGCTGATGTTATAAGGAGTAACATAGGCTACTTAGATTTTCGAAAAAAAATAAGGTTCCGCGGAGACAAACACTTTTTGGTTAAAATCTACGCGGATGAAGTCGCAGGTAACAGCTAGTTATTCATATTATATTTTAATGCACAAGATTTTACATATACCTAGTTAAGTGCACGAGACAAAAGCTAAAACTAACACAACATTTTTATTTACATACATAAATAGCATAACAATAATGTATATAATATTGTCTTATGTTTACGCGAATGTTATACATATATGCGTAAATAGAAACAACAAAGATTACATTATGTTCCGGTACTTACTTTGAAATAACTAGGTACACTTCAGAACATTGAGACAACTACCATCTTAGTCTCCCCGTGGGCATGTCTGCTGTAAAGCAACCAAAACGTCGGGGCAAAGTGTAAACTTAAATATAAAAAAATTGGGGCAGTCTTTGGGGACTGCCGATAGAAGTGAAAACTTTAATCCTTTATCATAAACACTTGTTTATAAACCAAAAACAAACAAAAAAGGGGCGGATCGGATTCCTGATACTCTCTTAGGAGTTAGTAAGGGGGTCAAAATATCGTAATTTTTTGCATAGGACGCACCATTTCTGAGATATTGTTAATATTCTAAAATAATTCAAAAATGGAAAGCATGGAAGCGTGACGACACAGTGTGACGATGACGCGAGTTCTATGATTTTTGTTCACCAAGAAGTGCTCAACGCGCCTTAATAAGTTTTTACTTCAATAATTTTAATTAAATTAAATAGTTTAAATAGTAGTAAAGTTCAATAATAGTTCTGTTAGAGTTTCAAAATTATTTAATAAAAGTGTTTAAATTAAAATAAACAACGCGACAAAATCCGTATAAAGTGTTTAATTTCAAAATTAATGTATATTCTATAAGGGATTAAATATAATGATCATCAAAAATACTAATTGGTCAGCAAATATTGCACAGCATAACGAGCATCTATACGCCTCAAATCACTGCATTCCGTCTCGGAAGTGTTAGGTTCCTTTTTTTAAACCCACCAAAAAAGCTCCGTCGACTTAGTTTGATCTCTTTAAAGTTTGCTGGCCATGAGTTGCTGATCAATTAGCTTATTCTGCTCACAGATTATATTTTTCTGCTCACAAAAATACCAATACTATGTTAACCATTTCAATAACACCCATTCTATAATATGACTCTTATTATCGGCCAGTGTTTATATTGCAACTACATACAGCAGTGAAAATAAAACCCGTAAAGAATCAAGGTGATTATAATCAACAAACATCGAAACATCTTCACATACTTTCACATTTATATAAAAAACAAGATTTCAAGATCACATAGGCATGTAAAATATGCAAACGTGACAATACGTATATATCTATATTAGTAGATATATCAATATTGAACCCTTATTTGAACAGCAGTATCATAAGACGAGGTGGCCGAGAGGTTAAGGCGTTGGACTGCTAATCCAATGTGCTCTGCACGCGTGGGTTCGAATCCCATCCTCGTCGAATTTCATTTTGTCATTTTATCTGTTTTTATTTTCTATAGATAAAGAAAATATAATTGATATGTTATCTATCGTAAGTAATCAATTATTTTCGTTTGATTGTAAAATAAATATTTAGAATGATAACAGTTCTGTTGTAGTGAAGAATTAATATATTGTTGTTTTATTTTTGTATGTTAAGTGACGCCATCTTGTAGCTTATTTATGTAACTAAACATAACAAAGTATTTTATTAACCTCTGAGTCTTCTTCGAAGAGGTTAATGAAAACACTTAGTGAGTCTGTGTGTCTGTCTGTTAGTAACAGGCATAGCTCCGGAACAACTAGACCGATTGACTTGTAACTTGGTTTGCAGATATCTTGGGGTCATCCCTCGGTCGAGTTTGAATATAGGTCCTGGGGGCCAAAAGACTCCCGAGATATAGGGTCACAAGGTCACATAAAGACGAAGAGGTTGAATCCTGGGTTTTTACACCCATCTCGTTGAATAGCATTCTAATATTATTAGCAATCTCTGCAACTGAATTAACATACATTTAAATTTGTTTTTAGTTGTCATAGAACTAAGACAAACTAGAAATACAAACTGCTTGGTTCCATGGAGAATGTTTGCGGCTGACCGTGATGTTCCGGGTTCGATTCTAAGTCGACAAGTTATTAGCTATTTCTATAAGGAAATGGCGCAAAAAGCCCAAAAAATTACCCGGTATAAAACACTGGGCTTACCTTATGTTACATGGGACTTAAAATAGCTGCCATTTGGGAGTAGGTAAACATTTGCTTCCCCCTTCGGCGAAACACACAAGCTATGACCAAGTAGAGCCTATTAGTGAACGAATATCGATAATAATTATTGGGATTATTTATTTATTCTTAGGAACTCCAACAAAAGATACACAGTACATGCAATAATTACAAAAAGTGGTTCGATAATTTGTGCTCCTTCAATTACAGGAGAACACATCGTGAGGACATCATCATTTCACATCGTTTACAAAAAATGCTTTTTATATGAAGTTATCACAGTTTGGTACATTGACATTAATGCAAATACAAATTCAACAAAACACAGTTAAATTAAAAAGCAACACTGATAAAAAAAATATATAATGGAAATTTATCAAAAATAAATTCTAAATAAAAACAGAACATGAGGCAAAATATAGAAAATATAAACATATGTCTAAGAACTAATCCTTAACTGATCATACAGTTTCTTTTTGAATTTCTCCAATCCATTGCCGAAGACGTCTATATCTGCCGAAATCCCCGATACACGATTATAAGTCGATGTGAGTCTGGCAATTGGAGCGTGTTTACCCAGACTGGTGCGATGTCTAGGGGCTCGAGTAGATCGCGACGATTGCGAGGAGGTCTTGAGGGAACAGTAATGTTTATCTTTGCTAGTAGGTCCGGGCAGTCTATAAAGTTATTTAATAATTTGTATAGAAATATTAAATCTGCAATAGTTCGGCGAGATTCGAGTGAGATCATATTGAAGTGGCGGAGTCTATCATTATAAGAATTAACGGACCGTGATATTCTAGTTCTAAATGCTAGATTACGTAGTAGTGTCTTTTGTATTCTTTCTAATCTATTTATATGTGTCTGGTAAAATGGGTTCCACACTGTACTACAATACTCTAGCTTGCTGCGTACTAAACTATTAAATATAATGATCAGCAAAAATACTAACTGGTCAGCAAATATTGCACATCATAACGAGCATCTATACGCCTCAAATCACTGCATTCCGTTTTGGAAGTGTTAGGTTATGTTAGGTTCCTTTTTTTAAACCCACCCAAAAATAGGAGCCCCGCGAAGCGGGGCTCCGTCGACTTAGTTTGATCTCTTTAAAGTTTGCTGGCCATGAGTTGCTGATCAATTAGCTTTTTTTGCTGCGCAATTAGTATTTTTTTGCTGTGCAGTTAAATACTACCATAATTATTTATAACTCTTCTGTTAATTTTTTGTAATAACACTTTATTTTTATTTATTATCAAGAGTCATTTACAATATATCCTCCGTGGCGCAGCGGTAGTGAATGCGACTGCTGTGTATGAGGTCTCGGGTTCGAATTCCGGGTCGGGCCAACAAACAGTTATTGGGTTTTTCTGTTAAGAAATCTCAATACGAGCCCGGAGTTAGGAAGTTGGCGGTGTTAGACACCCCCGTGCCTCGGAAAGCACGTAAAGCCGTTGGTCCTGCGCTTGATCTCTCTCCGGTCGTGTTGGATTACCGTCCCATCGGATCATGAGGGTTAGGGAACAGAGAGTGCACTTGTGTTTGCGCACGCACTTGTGTACTATAATATCTCCTGCGCGGATGGCCAGTCTCCGTTAAAATTGGCCGCCGTGACCGAAATTTGGTCTGGAGGACATTATTGTACATTACTCATTATTTTCTTTTATTTTTAATACGTTTGTAAATATTTATAAACGTATTAACAACGGCTGCTACTGATAATTTCATGACACATAATCCAGTAAAACTGCCTCATCCAAGCATCGAACCCGAGACTTCATCAAAACAGTCCCTAATCTAGTCATCTGGACTAGAAGTTATGTGCGTATTAAATAGTTAATTATCGCTCGCTTTAGCGGTAAAGGAAAATATCGTGAGGAAACCTACATATCTGAGAGTCCTCCATAATGTTCTCAAAGATATGTGAAGTCTGCCAACCCGCACTGGGCCAGCGTGGTGGACTATGGCCTTACCCTTCTCCCACTGAGAAGAGGCCCGTGTTCAGCAGTGGGAACATTTAATACAAGGCTGGTATTTTATTATCCAGGGTCTATTCGCGTTCCACATGGAGCTGAATCCTGGGTACCGCCTGATTCAGGAGACGTACCAGGAGGACGAGAAATGTGACCTGGTGGAGATTGACTATATCAACGAGATAGATCCCTGGGTTCCCGGTCAAAAGCGGTCACCATTCAAGGACCTGTTTAAAATCAAGTATGGCGTTTTTACTTTTTATATACTATTTTTTTTAAGGGCATTGGTTTAAGTAGTCGCCTCGCCACTTAACCCACTGCCCTTAAAAAAAAATTGCCACTCGCCACTGCCCCGAGTGTTGTGGGTTCGATTCTCACAGAGTACAAATAATTGTGTGTTTTTATATCAGTTTGTTCTAGCTTTACGCAAAAATTACATTGGTATAGTTCTAATAGTTTGATAGCTTAGACCATTATTTCCCAAAGTGGTCCAGATGGACCCTCAGGGGTCAATGAGAGACTCGACGGGGGTCTACATTGGCGTGACAAAAAAATGTGGGTTCACAATTCGTAAGCGGGGGTCCACGAAAATTTATTTGCTTTCGATAGTGAAGAACTAAAATGTTGGCTTGACTTCACCGACTGTCCGACAAGCTCAGCGACTGTTACTTATAAAAACTAGCATATTCCATATTCGAGGCACATACATAGGGGCGATCGGCACAGAAGATGCCCTACTTGACACTTATGTTTTGGACATATCGCATAATTATAATGGTCTTCACATCAAATTTCGATAAAGGCAGCCAAACTTAATATAGACTGGCCGTCTACGCAGGAGATATTATAGTGCACAAGTATGTACGCATACACAAGTGCACTCTCTGTTCCCTAACTGTCATGATCCAATGTGTCGGCAATCCGACACGATCGGAGAGATCAGGCGCAGGACCAACAGCTTCACGTGCTTTTCGAGGCACAGAGCTGCTAACGCCGCCAATTTCCTAACTGCGGGCTGGTATTGATATTAAAAAAAATCCAATGAGTTTTGCTGGCCCAATCCGGGATTCAAACCCGAGACCTCATGCACAGCAGTCGCATTCACAACCTCTGCGCCACGGAGGCAGTCATATTCATAAAATACTGTTACAGTTCAATGTTCAGCGAGTTACGTCGCTGACTGTTTCTTCTTTTGCCAGTTTCATGAAGATCCGTGAGTCTGGTGTCCAAGCGAACATTCACCGTCGTCTAACAGTCGCTCGTCCTCGCTGTTCTGGAACCGTCTCCACATTCAGTAGCGTCGGCATCACGGACATGTACCCAGCTATGCTGATGACGCTCTACGGCATGCTACTTGCCCCAGCTGTTCTACTCATGGAGATTATGTACAAGCGATTGTGAGTATTTATTTATCCTAATCCTAACTAATATTATAAAAGCGAAAATGAGTTTGTTTGTTTGTTTGTTTGTTACCGTTTCACGGCTAAACCACTGAACTGATCATCCTGAAATTTTGCATATACGTTGTCAGGTGTACAGAAACGGACATAGGCTACCTTTCATCCCGAAAAAAATTACTGTTCCCGAGGAAAACAACAATAACGTTCTTATGATAAATAGATGGCGCTACGTGTCTTTCGAATCATGATTGAATTATATCATTACAAGCAGAGTACGACCCGAACTGATTGTCAAATTCTAAATTAACGCGAGCGAAGCTAAAAGCGAAGGGCAAAAGCTAGTTTTTATATAAATTAAAAATACAGGTACATAGGATGTTATGTTAGTAAGTATACAAGTAGGTAACACTTAGCCTCGCAGATTGCAGTCATTAATATAAAATTAAAGAAACTTAGTACTAGAAAATCGTTAATATGTTGTGTCATATGTAAGTCTTCTCCCTAGCCTTTATTATTCCCAAATCACTTGAGGTCGGCTTTCTAGTCTAACCGGATTTGACTGGATATCAGTTTTTACACGGAGCGACTGACAACTGACCTCCGCAACCCGAAGGCTAACGATACCCTAAGGCTAGACCAGTGTCAGGATATTAGGAGCACTGACTTCCCAATAACGAC